>JAUMIR010000003.1:215151648-216401648 GCA_030847615.1 Gambelia wislizenii
CTGAATATGGCAAATCCCGTCAGGAACTCATCTAAACTAAAGGTATTCTGCCTGCATTCTTGCCAGAATTTTTTTGTCATGTTAGATGTGCCCCATCTTTTAAATCCCTGCTCAGCCATGAAAACCCACTGCGTGAACCTGCGCAAGTCACACACTTATGTTAGGTTCACCTTAGGGTCGCCATGAGTTGGAAACAACTTGAAGGCACACAACAACAACAGATCTATTGGAAAAGCTGCTATGATGTCAACAGAAGGGCAGACCACCTCAGAGTTAGGCAGTTGAGTATGATGAGATTCTTGAATTCAACTTCTAAGGACAATGAGCAGCTTTCATGAGACCTTACTGCATAAACTGAGCAGAGGCCTGTCTACACTGCAGAAATACAGCAGTTTGACACCAGTTTATCCACCATAGTTCTATCCTATGGAATCCTGGTTTGGTGAACCAACAGAGTTCTATGACAGAAAAGACTAAATGCCTCACCAAACTACAAATGCCAGGATTCCATAGGATAGAACTATGAGGCCTACCACACACTGAATATCCACTTTTCGTGCTGCCTTACCACATGATGTCATTCTTCCAGTGTTCCGACATTCCAGTGCCATGGGAGACTGAGATAAAACTGTGTCTTTTTTTTCTAACAGATTTTTCTGGTTACCAAAAAGATGCAGCTTTACCTCAGTCTCCCACAGGACTGGAATGGAAGAATGACAACGTCCTGCAGTAAGACAGCACAAAAGACGGAAACTTCCAGCTGCACTGCTGCTTTACATCAGTGTGCGGTAAGCTTCTAAGGTGGATAAAATGGTGTCAAACTGCTGTATTTCTGCAGTGTAGACAGGCCCTAGGTCAATGGGTTTTGGAATCACTTCTTTTTGGCACAAATCGTTTGAGCCATTTCAGAGCCTTGTCTCTGGCTTTTCTTCACAAACGAAGATTCAGGAAGAACTCATCCCGTACTTTCTGCAAGCGCGTTGATGACTAAAAAGGCTAATCTGAGAGAAACAAGTCCAGTTGCAGAAAGCACAGCAGAAGGTCTCCTTGGGTGATGTTTCTGGGTTGTGATTCTTTCTGCATTGTCGTTTCTCTTCAAGACTTGTTCGGCATGAGTTCTCAAATAAGGCTGCAGCATTGTGGATAGTGCATCTCCATGCCTCCCGATGTGAGGCCAGGGCAGACCATTGTTGGTGATCAATTTGGCCGAGCCTGAGATGTTGTTTCAGGGAGTCCTTGTATCGCTTTTTTGGAGTGCCCCTCTTACGAGCGCAGCTGTGTTCTCAATCTCATGGCCCCAATGCTGGTGATCCCTGCTTGCTCAAGGGTAACAAAACACTAAAAAGACACTGAATAGGGACAGATTACATGTTTCTCATGTACGTGACATATGTTGGGAATGTACATTTCAACTTTTGATCATTACTACAGCTTGGGCAGTAAAACTGCAGCAACCAAGAATCACTCTTCCAAGTTCATTTTAATCAAAGGTTTGAACAAGCATACTAGCAGTTCCCAGGTGGTTCTGATTTACTTCAATGAGAGTCCAATGCCTGCATCCAAGGAATGAATTTGGCCTCCACGTGCCACACAAATAATGTAGCCAGACTATGTTATGCGGTAGTAGCAGTTTGAGAGGAGTGATGGGGATGCTAAAATATGTCGGAAAGACATTCTGATAGAGTAGGAAAAGAATCTATTTATTGGTGGAATAGTAGAGGAATAGTAGTTGGCAATGGCAGTACAGTCAGGTCTTTACTGAGAGGCTGTTAGAAAGATCTAGCCATTCGCGGAAGTTAACCTATCCCTACAGTAAAAGGACTGGGTTTGAAGTTTTCCCCTGGCACGGGAAAACTGGAGGAGCCCTCAGAGGTCTGTTGCCTGCCCAAATCCTCGGAAGATCGGATGCTGAAAGGCAGATCGGCAAGAAGGTGAAGGGTAGAGGAGACCAGGGCTGCTATTCCCACCGCGTCTGGCAGCCAACAAGGTGGTAAAGTACCACCACCAATTTTTAATTTAAAATATAAAAAATACTAAACAAAATAGAAACTGATGGTTTCTGGATGTATTGGCATTGTAATGAAAGTTCCCTGGACTTGCCACTGGTGAATCGTGGATTGTGAAGCCACGAACGTTAAATTTAATAAAGTAAATGTGTAGCTGATTTCTAAACTTCCCTGATATTGAAAAAAATAAAGATAGAGAACAACTGATCTCCCTCTCTACGACAAGTGAAACTGAGAGTAAAGTGTTTTTTTTTCCTTTTTTCAAATGAGGAAGAACGAGAAAAGCGGGACCCTCGTTATAATGGCGAAAGGACAATAAGATCTTTTTTTCCCCTTTCTCCTTACCCAGTGGAGATACAAAGTTACAAAGTCACAAACTTCAAGGTGGTGTAACAGAATTGCAAATGATTGTAGTAATCATTGAACTGTTGATGGTTAAATAGTGGCTGAAACTGTTTACCAGGACCAAAGTAACTGAATACATGTTGTAAATTAAATGTCAGCCACGCACAACAACTCATCAATGCAAAAAAAGCAGAATCGAAACGGCAGCCATTAAGCAACGAACACGTGGACTGAACTGTATAGTCTATCCTAAGGTTGGATCTGGTGACTAAATCATTTGGATTTACAAATCGTTTCTTTTGAACTTGATAAGGATCTTTTCTTGAATTTCATGAAGTTTGGGATTGTAAAAATTGGACATTAAACCCTGGGATTTTCATCAAAGCATGAGAAAGAATTGACTGGTCTGAAACTAAAATGGAGATGAATAGAACGGCATAAAGGAAGAGAGACCAAGAGACATGACAAGATAAAGAAACTGGGACAGAGACAGAGACGTGAAGGATTTGATCTCAGAAGCGGTTCCAAGTTTTAAAATCGAAAGGACAAAAGTGAAAGGAGAAAGGAACCAAAACAGACCAGTGAGTGTTATTATCCAGCAAGTGTTTGTTTTGCATTATTGTGATTACTAATTGTGCATTACGCTTTATATATATATATAAGAATAAAACTCATATTATTTACGGTCTACTCTTGGATGAGGATGCCGACCTGGCTTGCTTCACAGAAACCTGGCTGGGAGAGGATAGCGCAGTCACGTGGGCGCAGGCCCTCCCAGCCGGGTATTCTGTCAGTGAGCAGGTGAGGGGAAGTGGGCGGGGGGGCGGAGTGGCTCTGGTTTATAAGAACAATCTGACCTTGACCAGGATACCTGTCCGAAACACAGTCCACTTTGAGTGTATGTACCTTAGTCTGAGGACCAGGGATAGTTTGGGGATTCTGCTAGTATACCGACCACCCCGTTGTCTAGCAGACTCCCTAACTGAGCTGATACAGCTGGTCTCAGAGTTGCTGTTGGAGTCTCCCAGACTTTTAGTTTTGGGGGACTTCAACATTCCACTTGAGAACAGCTTGACAAATTTGACTGGTGCAGCTCGGGAGTTCATGGAAACCATGACAAACATGGGCCTATCCCAAATGGTCATCGGGCCCACACATTGTGCGGGTCATACCCTCGATGCGGTCTTCAGTACGGAACAGGAATATCCATGGGCGGAGGTTATAAAAACCACCACGTTGTCATGGACGGATCATTTCCTGGTCAAGATGGAGCTAAGAGCCACTGTATGCCCCACTGGGGGTGGTGGACCTATTAGAATGGTCCACCCTCGAAGGCTAATGGAACCAATAGGATTCCAGAAAGCCTTGGAGGGTTTAATGGTTGGTAACGCCGGTGACCCTGTCGAAACTTTGGTTAATACCTGGAACAACGATCTTACCAAGGCTATCGACACGATCGCTCCCAAGCGTCCTTTCCAACCCGCTTCAAACCGTAAGCCATGGTATACAGCAGAGCTTAGGAAAATGAAGCGGGTTGGACAACGACTAGAGCGCAACTGGCGGAAAACTCGACTCTTATCCGACAGGACTCGTCATAGGAACTTTCTTTGGTCCTATCGAGAGGCAATACGTGCAGCACAGCGATCCTTCTCCTCTGCACGTATTGCGTCTGCAGAGTCCCGTCCAGCAGAGCTGTTTAGGGTGGTAAGGGAGATGACGCAGGTTATTCCTGTGCAGAACCCGTTGCTTAACCCAACGACGGCCTGCTGTGACGCGTTTAACAATTTCTTTGCAGATAAAATCTCTCAGATAAGAGCCGACTTAGATACCAGTAATTTGGCAGAAACAATTGACGAGGTGTCCAGCAACTCCGTTGATGTCAGTTTACTGGATCAATTTCAATCTGTGAGTACTGAGGACGTGGACAAGCTACTTGGTAGGGTTAGGAAGACGACCTGCCCTCTTGATCCTTGCCCTTCATGGCTGACCATCCAGGGGGGGACTGCCTTGATGATGTTCCTTAAGGACATCATCAATGCATCCCTCAGAGAAGGGTGTGTTCCATCTTGTTTAAAGGAAGCAGCCATTAGGCCGCTCCTGAAAAAATCTTCCCTTGACCCCCTGGACATGAACAACTATAGGCCGGTTTCTATGTTACCATTCTTGAGCAAAGTGATCGACAGGGCAGTTGCGCTTCAACTCCAAGTGGTCTTGGATGAAACCGATTATCTAGACCCATTTCAAACTGGCTTTAGGACGGGATTTGGAGTTGAGACTGCCATGGTTGCCTTGACTGATGACCTGCGTCTAAGCATTGACAGGGGTAGTGTGACCCTGTTGGTGCTTTTAGACATCTCAGCGGCTTTCGATACGATAGATCATAGCATCCTCTTGGATCGCTTGAGGGGGTTAGGAATCGGAGGCACTGCGCTCCAGTGGTTCCGGTCCTTCCTCTCGGGCAGGTCCCAGAGGGTGTTGCTCGGGGACAGCTGCTCCAGCAGAAAGGAGCTTACTTGTGGTGTTCCACAGGGCACCATCCTGTCCCCTATGCTGTTTAACATTTATATGAAGCCACTGGGTGAGATTATTCGCAGTTATGGGGCTGGGTGTTATCAGTACGCTGATGACACCCAGATCTATTTCTCCTTGCCCCAATCATCGGCCTCGAATTCCGATGGCGTCTCTCCTCTTAATGATTGTCTTAAAGCAGTAATGGGCTGGATGAGGAAAAACAGATTGAGATTAAATCCAGATAAAACGGAGGTGCTCATGGTAGCGTCCCCCAAACCAGGAGTTGGGTTGCAACCTCCAGTCCTGGACGGGGTCACGCTCTCCGTTAAGGACTGTGTTCGCAGTCTGGGGGTGCTCCTTGATTCATCGCTTCAGATGACGAGTCAGGTGAATGCGACAGTCAGGAGCGCCTGTTATCACCTTCGGCTGATACGCCAGCTGCGCCATTTCCTGGAAGTAAGGGACCTTGAGACTGTGGTGCACGCGCTGGTAACCTCCCGTCTAGATTTCTGCAATGCGCTCTACATGGGGCTGCCCTCATGCTTGGTCCGGAAACTTCAGTTGGTACAAAATATGGCAGCCAGAGTGGTCTCGGGAACATCTCGGAGAGACCATATAACTCCAGTATTAAAATCTCTCCACTGGCTGCCAATCAGTTTCCGGGCCCAGTATAAGGTGTTGGTTATTACCTTTAAAGCCCTAAATGGCTTGGGTCCAACTTATCTCCGGAACCGCCTCCTCCCATACAATCCTCCCCACGCACTCCGGTCCTCTGGGAGGAATTTGCTTCAGCCACAAAAATCTAGGCTGTCTGCAACCTCCCAGAGGGCTTTTTCGGTAATCGCCCCCAAATTGTGGAATGACCTGCCGAATGAGATCCGTCAGATAACAAGCCTGAGTGGCTTTAAAAAAGCACTAAAGACGGATCTCTTTCGGCAGGCCTTTCCTAATTAGATCCCGGCCGCAGGGGATCCTGGCCTCTTCTAGGCTGCTGGCCATTTATTATATTTATTGTATTTATAGTTTTAAAAGTGATTTTAGATGAGTTGTTTTAATTTATATTTGTTTAATGTTTTTTTATGGGGGAGGGTGGGAGTGGGGGTGTTTAGGGATTTTATTTGTATTGTATTTTAAATTTTGTAAGCCGCCCCGATTGTTTTAACAGAGGGGCGGGGTATAAATAAATTTTATTACTATATATATATATATATATATACACATACATATGTATATATATATATATATATATATATATATAATCTTTTTCTTTTTTTTCTCCTTTTCTCTCCTTGTCTTTTCTCTTTCACTCTCTCTCCAACTTCTCTTTCTTTTCTTGGTTCCCTCCTCCTAGCTGGGAAGGGAGGGGTGGTAGGAAGGCAGATCAAAAGGGGATAGAAGACACTGGAGAGGAGTTGTGGGTGTAGAGCAAATAGACTTGGGTGTGGCAGCAGGAGAGGTGAAAGAGAGTGGGGGTTAGATAGTCAAAAGGAGGAGTAAAATAAAATAAAAGATTTAAATATATATAATAAAAAAGGAGAGGAATAAAACGCAGAGGTAAATAGAAATAGGGAAAATAGAGAGTTTAAAAGAGGAGTAGAGGAAGAACTGCAAAAGGCAGAAGAGGCTGTGGAGACTAGAAGCAGTAGCGGGACAGAGGAGAGATAGAGTGAGAGGCGAACTTAGAGCAGAGGACAATAAGGAAGGACTGACTGAAAGGATAGAAGGATAATAGGAGAAGGCGTTAGAGATAAAGACAGTGAAGGTAGATAAGGACAGAGAAGGTAGAAGCAATAGAGAGGGGAGTTGGAAGGAAAGAGTCAGAAAGTAAGGAAGAAAGTAAAGAAAGTAAAGAAAGTAGAGAAGGTAAGAGAAAGTGTAGCAGGCAAATAAGTAGGGAAGAGTTCCTATAAACTCAACTTGTTTGAAAAATACTGATAGAATTTTATTGAGTGGAAACTGTATAAATAATAATTTGCATAAAGGTTTAAGTTGTGATTATATAAGGGAAATTCCTTTGCATCAAATAAATTACTAAACTGAATTTTGTGCTTTCTCTCCTCCCTTAATCACCTGGCATCTGATATTTGATATCATATACTAATAATTCTGTTGCTATATCTCATTTAGATTGCAATAGATAGGGATTGTTTGTGAATAAGATTAACACTCATAATAAGGGAAAACTCACAGGATTAGGGATAAGGAAGGAGGATTTGGGAGAAGGAGTGAAAGCAAGGGGAGAGGAGAAGGGGTGAAGTAGTAGAGGGGAGGGATATAAGGGGGAAATTAAGAGGAGGGTAAGGAGTATTAATTGTTGACAAATTAACTGAAGAAATACATTGCAGTGAATATTGTTGGAATCTGAAGTAATTCGAAGCAATATAGAGCTCATCTGACTTGTATATTCTGTATACAGTGCACACATATACATAACATGTGTATGTGTGTACTGTATATATAAACAGACAGGGTTGTTGTTGTTGTTGTTGTTGTTTGCCCTCTCTTTAGATTGTATAAACCTCCATCTATTATAAAGATAAATTAAAAAAAAGTTTTATTCGCATTTAACAAATAACTTAAGATATATAACAAATATTAATTGAGATTAGTAATCGATGATTGATTGAACCCGATTAGGTTTTGAATTGATTTGAGTCAAGTTGATCCGACTTGAAAATAAAATCTAGAGGGAGTTAACAAAGACAAAGATCAAGGGAAAAAAACAAACAAATACATAAATAAAACATAATAATATAAATAGATCTGGTTTTTTTTTAAATTTAGACCTATGCAGAATGGTTTAACTGAAATAGGAAAATTGAGTGATCCTAAGTTTAGAACAGTCTCCCAAATAAGTGAGTAGTTGAGAAATTCAAAAAGGTTTTGCATATAAATTTAAAGGATCCAGTAAGAGAACAAAGAGAAGGTCAACAGTGCGGTGTCAGAGGAAGTCTTGGGGGATGCCAAGTTGAAAAAAATGTGTACTCCTGTTTCCTTTCAGAGGTCTAGCAACCATAACAGAAAAGAGAGGGGATGCCATAAAACATTCAAAGAATTTCTTTTTAACTGCAGAAATACTTGTGGTCTCTTTTTTCTTGCTCTTCTATGTCTCACTAAAACTAGTATTTTACAACAATATGCTGTAATTTCAATTGGATTGGGATAGGATTTGTTCTCTCACAGAAACTCCTATTATATATGCCAGGTGTAGAGAACCTGTGGCCTGCCAGGTATTGCCTGACTCCAAGTCACACTATCCTCAGCCAGCATGGCAGTAATCAAACGTGATGGGAGCTGTAGTCCAATGTTAGGAAGGATGACAGTTCCCTGTTCCAGCTGCAGGCTAATAGCAAACACATTTTTAAGTGCTATTACTAATCCAAAGAAGCACTATCCACAATATATCTAATTTACACAGGTACAATAGAGCAGTTTGATACCACTGCCAAGGCTACATTGTACAGAATCCTGGGATTTCTAGTTTGATGTGATACAGTACTTGGAATTCTCTGCTAGACAGCTGTAGTGCTGCAATTCAAGGGACACTGAATTACAGGATTCAATCCCAGGATTCTCAGGAATGGAAGCAGGGCAGCTGCAGTGAAATCAATGACACATGAGAGACGTACCAGTGGATGTGTTTGCAGATGTGCAAAAAAAAAAAAAAAACCAACAACCATGGGAACACAAAGTAAGGGAAGAACTTCCAAAACAGCTAAATGAGCAATGAACATACTCAGTGGCCATGGAATGCGAACACCTGTAAGCTTCAGGGCAGGGAACTGTTTTGTTGTTCTTTTTCTTGTAAAGTGCCATGTACATTGATGGCGCTATAGAAATAAAAGATAACAACAACAACAACAACAACAACAAGGTGGGATGGGAGGTGCCAAAGGAAAACCATTCCCAAAGGAAAAAAATATATGTGAAAATATGTTCAGCACTGTTGAAATAACAGTTCAATTCAGTTTGCACTGAAGATGAATGCTTTTGCTGGGGAGGAGCAATAGATAAAAGACAGAGAGAAACCTCTGGATTGCTTAGGGGTATACACAATAGTACTTTGATACTACTTGAATTGTTATGCTTCCAACAGATGGAATCTTGTGATTTGTAGTTTGGTGATGTCTTTTGAATTCTCTGCCAAAAATTCAAGGGAGTGCACTAGAGAATTCTATGTAGCCTTCCCCAAACTACAACTCCCAGGATTACATAGGGTAGAGCCATAGCCATTAAAGTAGTGTGAAACTGCTATAGTCATGGAGTATGGATGCACCCTTTGATTATCCTTCTTCTACTCTAAACTCTGCAAACCTTCCAACTGCACACTAATATTTCTGATGTCACTTTCCTCCTCCTCCTCTCTTAACCTCTCCTCTTGGAGAGGAGACATCTTGCCTTTGTCCCTGAGAAGCTGAGGATGCACGATTCCCTGCATCTCTACCTTAGTTAAAACTAGGATCCTATTACCTTTCCTATCATTATTTGTTTCATATATGCACCTTAGCTTTTTTTGTTTTCCTAACAGAAGTCTCCAAGCATACCTCCCTTTCACAGTAGAATGTGCTCCTCTGTTGTATTCTCCTTCATGTTCTACATGAGTCTGATACAGGTATACTTTGAAAAAGGAAAGTTGCAAAGAAGGATTCGTTTGGATGGAAAATGTACAAGTGTACAAGTGTTACTTATTACACTAGTATATGTATTATATCACAATACCCCTTGTGGTCCACTGTCTGCTTTAAGCGCCAAACTGTCTGATATTTCATACAGTTTCCATGCATTCACATTGGAGAATGTTGTCAGCTGTTCAAAGTCAGAGTTTTCGAGACTTCCGGTTTTGTAGGCGGAGACGATGATCGACTTGCGAAGAAGCTCTGCAGGTCAGACCTTCGAGCAGGACAGTCTGGAGGAGGCTGAATATTTAACATAAAAGTCTGGCATCCTCCAACACCCTTGTCAGGGAAGACAGGGAAATGGGACCGGCAAGAAAGCCCCTTGGAAGATGTCTTCCGAGACATGGGGGAAAACGCCAGGTTGGAGAAGACAGCTGAGCAAGGGCGTGGTAGCCACTGCCCCGCAATGGGAGCATCAAGCTTCTAGTCTCCGGTAAGCTCACAACTTTCAAGCTTCAATACACGGAGTGGAAGATTAAATTACAACCCAAAGAAGTCAGGGAGGTCTTTGGCTAATCCTGCATTTGCCAAAACATTGATAAAAACGGTGTGGGACTTTAAGTGGTCCAAAAGGAAACCTCCCGGAGGAAAGCGATTGAGCAGTGCTGGGTGTAGCCCATACGAGATGAGGAAGTGATAGCGAGAAGCAAAAGGAGAAAGGAAAAGGAAAGGAGAAAGGAGAAATACGACAGAGAGAGAAGGTAGAAAAGAGAAAGGGGGTGTGTAAAAGAAAGGAGAGACTTTGAAATGATACACACAGAACTAGGACATTGCGTTTTGCTCAGCATATAAAACTCTTTATAAATCACAGTATGAAGCCTCAAGGTAAAAACAAACATGGACACAGACATAAATAAACAGATAGATAAATGCTGAAACAAGAGAAAGTTAAACAGATTGGATTGGTGATTGTTATATGAAAGTAGAGGCAGCTGGGACACAACGGAACCGAGTGTTTAAAGGGGAGAAATAGAAGGAACAAAATAGAAGAAACAGAAGGGTAAAGTCTTGTAGTTAACATAACAATATAATACTACAACAGAAAGAAGAAAAAGACGTATAGGAGTGACTAGTTGTGTTTTAGTTTAAAGAGAGCTCCAACTTGTCAACTTACTTATTAGATTATAAGAAGGAATTGAATTTTCTTGTTATGGATTTAAGGAACTGATGAATTTATAATTGAATTAATATTGATATTGTATGGTTCCTGATTTGAAAACTGATTGTAATAGTGGTAGTTTATGGAAATTCAAATGAATTTAAATGAATTTAGAATTTATAAGTTGATTATAATTGATGAATTTAAGGATCAGATAGTCTGTATTAATGAACTTCACGAAAAAGACATTGTAGGCTCTGGTATGTGTAAGAAATGTTTATGAAACACATCAGAAACCTATGAATTAACAAGCTATTAGGATATAAATGAATTTACAACAGTAATGAAATCAAGGGACATAAATGAATTTTGAGATTTAATTGGAAAACTGTATGAAATTGGGACTTTGTAAGAGACTTGAAATGTGTACTTGCACGCTTGTAAAAGAACTGTGAGATATAGATTTGTATATATAAATTTAAAAGAGAGAGGAAATTTAGGGCATGAAAGCTTATGAATTAAGGGACAATAAGAATTTATGAATTCAGAGATTGTATGATTTAGTTGATTGATTGATTAACTGATTAATTGTTTATTTAATTAATTCACTCATTGGAAGTTAATTAGAAGACTGATTGGAAATCCAGGAATCGATTTAAGAATTAATTAAAGTAAGAAGTAATCTAGTAAGATTTCATTAATTAAGCAATTAAATATGAATTAAGTGACTTTAAAATAATCTATTGTAGAATTTAAGGAAATCACTAAACCTTGTGCAGACCTTATATTAAAGTAGCGAACTGGACATCCTGATTGTTAGAAGAAATTCAGGACTTGAAGGATTCTAGGAAATAGAGAGATTACCAAGAAAAGCGAATACAATTGGTGAAGAATACATCGTATAAGGGGGAAAGAAGTGGAAAAGAAATAATGGCATCAGGGATTAGATCCAGGGCATATACAACGTCTCAGACCACTCTGACTAGAAGAGGATCTATTGAGATGCCAGGGAAACAGGTTGATGTGAACGCTCAGATCTTACAGGAGCTGAGGGAATTTAAGTGAGAAATGATGGAAGAGTTTAAAAATATGAAAAAAGAATTGAAAACAGACATTGAGAGATTGGGTAAATGACTAGATAAACTCTCAGCAGAGATGAAGGAGATGAGAACTGACTTAGAGGAAGTGAAAAGTAAAACACAAATATTGGAGAAACAATCTGAAAGTCTGATGGTGGAACAGGAGAAGGAAAAAAGACTAAATTTGATTCAAGAAGTAAGATATCGCAAAAAAATGTATTAAATTAAGAGGAATTCCAGAAAAGTTAAAACAAAATTTGTTTGAGAGGATAATTCCTCCGCTAGCTCAATTCATGGAAATGCCAGAGGATCTTCTACTGCAATATACAGATAAAATATTCAGAATAAGCTCTGAGGCTGCAAGAGAGAGGAAAATACCTAGAGATGTGGTTATTACATATACTAAAACCTCAATAAGAGATTAGATAGTACAACAAAGTTATTCAAAGAGATTAATAATTGAAGACAATGATATATTGATTTTCAAAGATACACCACCTGAAATACGAAGGCGTAGGCAAGAATATAGATTTTTATCACAAAGGCTTCTAAGTAAAGGTATCAACTATAGATGGGAACGCATTGAAGGAGTCTCTTTTAGCTATTACCAAAAAAGATATAGAATAAACACAGTGGAGAAAGCCAAAGAGTTCCTGGAAAAGATGAACTGAGATGAAAAGCAATATGATTTGAAGAGAAGAAAGAAAAAAGCAAAGGGAAATGACGGTAAAGAAAGAAATCAATCAGGTAAAGACAAAGACAAAGAAGAAGATCAAGAAACGGGACAGGGCGCAAAGTTAAGATCTGTTGAAAAAGTGACAGTAGAAGAGTACCAGATTGAACAGGACTTCTTAAACACATCGCAAGAGGAAAAAGAGGAAATAGAACAAGTTTCAGATAAAGAAGAAAGAGAAGAAACCAAGGAAGAGGAGACCTATCCAGAAGACCTAGAACAGATTGCACAAGATGATGTTGTCTCTATTAACATGGAATGTCAAAGGCTTAAATACCCCAGAAAAAAGGAAGCGAGTGAACTACTATTTGGAAAAACAAAATGTTGACATTATAGCATTACAAGAGACCAGGATAAAGGAGCAGGATTGGCAATATTTGAAGAATATAAAGTTGGGACAATTATTTTACTCTTTGGATACACATAAGAAAAAAAGAGTAGCATTATACATAAAAAAATAAATTTTGAGGCAAGAGAGATTCTGAGAGATACAAACGGTCATTATGTAGGTGCGGAGCTAAAACTGATATATTATAAGATTACAGTGATAGCACTGTATGCACCTCTGGAAAACAAAAAGCAATTCTATGATCAACTAAAGAAGGATATAGAGAAACTAGAAAGTGAGAACATTATCATTACTGGTGACTTCAATGGGGTCATGGATGCTACTAGAGATAGATCAGGGGTCCAAAAGAAACATCATGGTAACCTCCCAGTGAACTGCAAGGAGATTCTGGAAGATTTAAACTTAATTGACACATGGCCTTACAAACAAGATTTTTAAAAAAGGATATACATTTTATTCAGAGGCGCACAGAAGCTGGTCACGGATCGACATGTACTGGGTGGCAAAAGAAATGTGCACAAAAATCAAGGATATAGATATTTTGCCAAAAATTCTATCGGATCATAACCCGTTAAAAATGATTTTAAAAACTACAAAAAAAGAATACGTGTGGAGAATGAGGGAGAGTATGTTAAAAGAGGAGAAATTTGTAACAAGAATAAAGAGGAAGATGAAAAATTATTTTGACATCAATAGCACAAAAGAAACCTCCAGTAAAGTAAGATGGGATGCTTTCAAGGCGATGATGAGTGGCCTGTTCTTACAGAGGTGCAGAAATACAAAAACAGAGAAAAGAGAAGAAAGAGAGACTTCAGGGAGAACTAAAAGAGAAAGAAGAAATATCCTAGGATCTAACCCTCGGAACTCACTGGCTTTCAAAAACTGCACTTGGTACAGCAGCAAGAAGTGCTCATACGGGACTTGCGTTCAATACCAAGATCTCCACTATAATAAACAGTGTTCAGGTGTATAGAAGCGGGACAGAACATTTGGAATATGGCGACTGTTCCATAGTGTGGTGACAGGGAACAGGGAGCAGGGAGCTCCATGGCGGATACAGAGGAAAAAGATGGAATGAGGCAGACAAGGGAAAGTGTTAAAAGTCACAAAACAGCGAAACAAGAGAGACTTACTGGGGTTTATTGGGACTGAGTTGAACATAAAAGACTAAAAATATTTTAAAAACATAGAAATAGAGCTTTTTGGATTTAGTCCCCAGAAGAGGACAGAGGAGAGGGAGATCCCGAAGAGGACAGAAGAGGAACAACAAAAGTGAAACTGAGGGAAACCAATTGAAACAGTGGGGAACGAGAATCTAAATAGCCCATATAAACTTAGAATAAGCTATAAAAGTGGATTAGACCAGACAAGAAGGTCGAAGGCTGAAGAAATATTTACAAGGGTGGATTATATCAGACAAGATGGTCGAAGAAGTATAGAAAGGCTGAAACGAAAGGACAGAAGGACTTAAACAACAGGAAGGAAAATAGGATGTAGGGGAGAAAGGATCAAGAGAACATTAACTTTAAAGGGCATTCTTTTACCTCCTTTTCCTCCCTCTTTGAACCAGCTAGCCTGAACTAAGGGGTAGTTATAAGAAGAGGAGAACTTTCCATGTCTGAAGGCTTACTGAGCTGGCGTTTTCAAGGTTACATTAGACGCTAAATTTAAAGGGGCAGGGGAAAAGAATGAAAAAGAAATCTCTGAGCAGATGATACTTTGTTTGCTGCTATCTAATGGATATTGAATGTAACAACTGATTGGCAAATTCACTATTATATCTGTTATAGGAAAGCATACCCTTTAGAATATTTGCATAATAACATATAATTATTTACATTAACACATTAGAGGACTTTGCAATTTGTATAAGCAACATTAGTTAATCATTGGACCATATAGGGTGAATTAATTACATTTATAAATTTATAAGTTTGATATAGCCAGTTTGATATACAAAGTTGGGAATTCCCAAATAATTAAGCAAACATAGTTTAGCTAAGTATATCTACATAAGCAACAGATATTCAACATTTATAAAAAATCAATGTATTGGGTAAATAACTGATTGGGTATAAAAATAGACTAATTGATAAATTGGTGAATTGATTTGATGAATTGAACTAATTAAGATCAAGTGGTGAACTAATATAACAATTATAATTACAAAACATATTTAATGAATTTATAGATGAGTTAGGAACGTGATTAAGATTATTAACAATTGATTAATCAGAAGTTTCTTTGAAGTATTGATGAATTATTTTTGATAATTTTAGAAATTAACAGTGGGTGATATTTATTAAGATTGAACTGTCATTGAAGTGTGAAATATAATAAGTTGGTAGATTTGATTGAGATTAAGTGATGAATTAATAGAGTATCTAGAGCAATTATAGATCTTATTTAATGAATATACAGATGAATTAGGAATTTGAATAAGCTTATCAGCAATTGATCAATTGGAAGTGTATTCTAAAGTATTTGTGAGCTGTTTATGAAATATTTTTGGAAACTTGGAAACTAACAGTTTGTGATATACTCAGTAAAATTGAAGCGTCACTAAAAAAAAAAGTGAAACATAATAACTTGACAGTCCAACCAAAACAAGGTAGTGCGTTCAGGAGTGTCAACGGAGTTGAAAGACAGACCGATAAAATGGCAACAGGAACAAGAGCTAAGACGGCTGGTAGTCAGTGCAGATGCAAATTCCTTTCACAAGAAGAGCATCAATAGAAAATCCAACAAAGCAAACAGACATTGGATTACAAATATTGGAGCAACTTAAAATTTATAAGAAAGAGCTATGGGAGGAATTTAAATCTTTCAAGAGGGAAGTAAGATCAGACATGGAAAGGATTGATAACAAACTGGACAATTTTACAATGGAAATGACAAACCTTAAGATCAAAACTGACAATATAGAATCCAGAACAGACAAACTGGAGAAGCAAATGGGAGAAACAAAAGAGAAACAAGAGAAGGAGAAAAATATGATTTTGTCACAAGAACTGAGATACAGAGACAAATGTTTAAAATTGAGAGGAGTTCTGGAAAGCCAAAGGGAAGATTTATGGGAAAAAATAATACCCAATCTTGCCAAATTTATAGAAACAAAGGAAGAAGAAATTGAATGGCGATAGATAAATTATTCCGGGCTAACTCAGCGATTGCAAGAGAAAGAAAAATCCCTCGAGATGTGGTAGTATGCTTTAACTGAGTGAAAATAAAAGAAAAAACAATTCAAGCAAGTTACACAAGAAATCTAAACATTGATGGAAAAGAAAAGACTTAAAAATATTTAAAGACATTCCAGCAGAAGTGTTAAAGGAAAGACAAGATTATCAACTACTAACACAAAAATTTTAAAAGTTAGGGATAACATACAGATGGGAAAGACTAGAGGGAGTAACATTTCTGTATCGTCAGAAGAGACAGAGAATAAATACAGTAGAAAAGGTGGAACAATTCATCAAGATATTAGAGACAGAGGAAAGAAAGCGAGCGGAAACAAGAGATAAAAAAAGAAGAAAAGTGATGAAAAGAATGATGACCAGAGTGAAAATGATACGGTTGAACAAGCTAATAAACAACAGAAGAAACAGGAACGACAAGAAGGAGAAGAAGAGGAAGAGGAAATAGAGGAAGAAGAAGATGAAACAGGAACAAAAGAGGATTTACGAGAAGACGATATGGCCTCAGAAGAAGAGGAAGAGGTAGCAGATTAGGACCCAGAAAAGAAGGCAATACAAAAGAAGGAGAAACAATAAATAGAAGAACAGAATGACTATTACAATTAGATCATGGAATGTAAAAGGCCTAAACGAGCCTAAAAAGAGGAACGAAGTCTTACACATATTGGACAAAAGTAAAGCGGAAATTATCTGCTTACAAGAAACAAAATTCAAAAAAAGGACAAGTTACTACATAGAGTAAAATTAGGACAAGGATTCTTTTCAAAGGCAAAAAAAGGAAAAAAGGAGTGGCAATATATGTTAAAAATACACATGAAACAACTGAAATTCTAAATGACAGAGAAGGACAATATATTGGAGTTGAGATAAATCTAATCAGTATGAAAATAGTATTGATCGCTATATACACTCCACTAGGGGAAAAAAACTATTTTATAGAAATCTCTATCAAGAACTTGAAAAATTGAATAAGCATAATATTATAATCGTTGGATACTTTAATGGCGTCCTAAATGCAAAGAAGGACAGAACAACAGCATCCAAAAAACTTCATGGTGAATTACCAAAAGTATGTAAAAATATGTTGGAAGAATTTAACCTTACAGATGTGTGGTCAACAAAATATGAAGACAAAAAAGGTTTTACCATCTTCTCTGAGGCCCATAAATCAATGTCGAGGATCGACATGTTTTGGATATCTACAGAACTACTGATGAAAGTTAAGGAAATGGAAATAATTGAGCGAATAATATCTGACCATAACCCCATAGAGTTAAAATTGCTTACACACCTGAGAGAATACAGATGGAGACTAAGAGATAATATGATAAAAGATGAACAATTTATAATTAAACTTAAAAAAGAAATACAAGAATTCTTCAGAAATAATAATATCAAAGACGTACCTCATAGAATTACATGGGATGCCTTTACAGCAACAATTAGGGGAATGTTTCTCCAAAAAGGGGCTGAAATAAGAAAAAATAAGCAGGAGGAAAATCAAAAATTGTTAAAGAACCCAAAAGAAAAAGAAGAACTGAGAAAAAATTCCAAAAAACAGGAAATTACAGATGGAAATAAAATTAATTCAGGAGGTGCTTAGGGTGGACATAACTGAAATAATTGGAAATAATCTGAAAAGAATGAAACAAAGATATTTTGAGAGAGCCAATAAAGCAGGTCGATGGTTGGCGCATTGATTTTAAAAGGAGACCCAGAAGAAATTAATTACAGAAATAAAGATTGGAGAAGCAAAAATTACTACTCAAAAAGAAATTAAATCTGCATTTGTACATTACTATAAAACATTATATGCAAAATCAGAATAAAATGAAGGGATGGAAAAAGAAATGGATAATTATCTAAAAGAAAACTTAAACATGAAACTGACAATGGATCTGAAGGGAAAACTAGACCAACCCATCAGCAACAAAGAAATAACACAAGCGATAGGACAGTTAAAATCAGGGAAAACCCCTGGGCAAGATGGCTTTAGGGCAGAGTTTTATAAGGTTTTTCAAGATGAATTAGCTACACCACTTAAACAACTAATGAATAAAATACCAACAGAAGAAATTCCAGAGTCATGGACAACATCAGATATTGTTCTTATCCCAAAGGAGGGAAAGGAAAAGACAAGTATGGCAAACTACCGCCCTATTTCACTACTAAATGTGGATTATAAAATTTTTACAACAATATTAACAAACAGATTGAATATGATAATTAAGGATATAATTCATGATGACCAATTTGGATTTATAAAAGGCAGACATATGTCAAGGAATACAAGAACAATGTTTGACACAATTGAGTTTTATGAAAAGGCTAATGGCAAAAAGGCGGCATTTATTTTTATCGATGCGGAGAAAGCCTTCGATAACGTAAATTGGTCATTTATCATAGAAACACTGAAAAGATTGAACTATGGAGAAACATTTATTAGAAATGTGCAAACAATATACGGGACACAGAAAGCAAGTCTTATAATAAATGGTGAAAGGATGGAAAATTTCAACATTTTTAAGGGTACCCAACAGGGGTGTCCCTTGTCTCCTATACTCTTCATTCTAACTTTAGAAAGCCTGAACAATCAGATAAGAAACAATAATCAATTACCTGGACTTAAAATAAAAAACCAAGAATGCAAGATAAAGGCATTTGCAGATGACATTGCAATAATCTTGGAATATCCAGTAGAAAATGTTGAGAAACTACTGGATTTAATTTACAACTATGGGAAACTAGCAGGATTGAAAATCAATAAAGAAAAAATGGCAATAATAACAAAAAAATTATTGGCGAAAGAGGAAGACATACTAACAGAAATATCAGGATGTAAAATTGGAAAAAAAAAGTTAAATATCTTGGGATCTGGAATAACAAAAGAACCATCGATTTATATGAGACTAACTATAAAAAATTATGGCTGGAAATCAAAGCAGATTTAATGCGATAGAGTAAGCTAGATCTGTCCCTATTTGGGAAAATAAATACCATCAAGATGAATGTCTTGCCTAAATTTCTCTTTTGATTTCAAAATCTACCGATATTAGATAATGAAAAAAACCCTACAACAATGGACATTTGAGCTCAATAGATTCATATGGGGTGGAAGGAAAGCCAGAATTAAATGGTCAACACTAACAATGGATAAGAAAGCAGGAGGAGCCTCACTTCCAAATTTAAAACTATATTATATGGCATGCAGATTAAATTGGATAACTGATTGGATTAAATTGGAAGACACTAGAATTTTAACAATAGAAGGCTACTCTAACAGATATGGATGGCACGCCTATCTCGGATATGGAAAACAACAAATAAAGACTTTGAGAACCATGTTATAAGAAAGTCCCTAATAAAAATTTGGCATAAAATCAAAAAACAGTTTTATTATAAATTACCCACATGGATTTCACCCAAAGAGGCATTCTTTGGAAGGTGGGAAAGACCAGAGAGATGGATAAAATATAAAGATTTAATCAACCAAGAAGAATTTAAAACAAATGGGAACATAATTATGTACACAAGAGAAGAATTGGAACTGAAAGGATTTGACATGAATTGGTTTAAATTCCTTCAAATTAGACATAAATTTCAAGAGGACAAAAATAAATACGAGTTTGAAAATTCAGAAACAGAATTGGATAAAGTGGTATGGGAAGAATAGGGCCAAAAAATATCAAGATATTACAAATTATTACTAGATAGAGAACTAGAGGGGGAAAAAAATCTGATTCAATGATTAAATGGGCTCAAGATCTCAAAGAAACAATAACTTTGGATGAGTGGGAGAAGGCGTGGAAAGAGACGAGCGATTTCACCGCATGCTTAATATTAAAAGAGAACCATCTTAAAGTAGTAAATAGATGGTACTTAACACCTGTGAGACTTAGTAAGATTTACAAAATGAAAGACAACAAATGCTGGCGTTGTGGAAAAGACATAGGTACAATGTACCACGTGTGGTGGGGCTGTCCAATAATACAGAAATTCTGGACTAAAATACATAAAATAATTCAAAAAGTGTTCAAAACGCACTTTGCAATGGACCCCAAGCTGTATCTTCTAAACATAATGACAAATATCGAACAGAACCTTGCTAAAAATTATTGGAGAATAATACTATATTCAGTAACTGCGGCAAGATTAATGATAGCAGCTAATTGGAAGAAAGAAGAAACTCCATTAATAGATGAATGGGTATTTAAACTTAAAAAGATGATGGAAAATGATAGATTGACGTATATCCTAAATAAGAAAAAACTGATGAAGATGGAAAACGAGTGGCTCCCAATTCATGAATACTGGAAAAAGAGATGGAATATTAGAAATAATATATGAAATATATAAAAGAACATGAAAGGGAGAGCAGAGCCAGTAGGACTTGATATTGGAAAGAAATGGAAGAAGTTAAATCTGAACGCTGAGAGAACACTGAACTGAGAAAATGAATGCGACTAAAGAATCTTAAATGAACTTTGAAGTTTGGACAGTGAAAAAAGAAAGATACAGTTAGATAAATGATCTTGAGAATGAGCGAAGAAGAAAGACATGAAATGTAAAGGGAGATATAGATAAACACTTATAATGAAAGAGAAAAAAGGGAGATGCAACTAGATCTGTTCATAAAAGTAGCAAAACTCAAATGGATGAGAAACGAGGGAAGTTAAAGGGCTGAAAGAGGAAATAGAAGAAAGAAAGAAAGGGAAAGTATGTGAGAAGGTGAGAGTAAGTGTAGGAAGCTATAGAATGTAGGAGGCATTAACAGAAGGAGGGTAAAGGGATAGGAGATGTATGAAAGATAGAAAGTAATAGATTGTATCAGAGTGTATTAGAATGTATGGAAAGAATGATGAATGTAAGGCATTGGAAGTATTGGAATGGAAATCTGTATATATATATATATATGTGCACATGAAAAAGCTTTGTAAGTATTGTACAGCAACTAGTTCCAATAAAAAAAATGTAAATGTGTTGTACTAATGATCATTCGATAAATAAATAATGGGGAAAAAGTCAGAGTTTTCACTGAAAAAAATTCAAAACCTTTAATCACAATTGAACACAGAGTATTTTTTTTCTACAGAATATATAGCTTGAACATAAGAGTACACTAACAGCACCAGCATTAAAATACCATGGACTTTTTCGGACAAGTAAAATGCAACGGAAGCAGCCTCGCCACGTTGTGAGACTGCTGCGCTACAGGGCATCCCTTTCGGATGATGCCCGTCCCTGCCGGTACTGTTGCAGTACCGCAGGGACATTTGAGTGTAATATTTTGGTGATTTTGGTGATCAACTTTCGTGAGTAAAAATCACCAAAATATTACACTCAAATGTCCCTGCGGTACTGCAACAGTACTGGCAGGGACGGGCATCATCCGAAAGGGATGCCCTGCAGCGCAGCAGCCTCGCAACGTGGCGAGGCTGCTTCCGTTGCATTTTACTTGTCCGAAAAAGTCCCATGTGATAGATGGGACATCATCATAATCATTAATCCATTTTTATTCGCTGTGCACTGTACCTATTATAGTTAGTAGCCTTCATTTACATGGGTCTTCCCAACAGGAAACAAAGAAATAAATCTAATTGTTAATCCCAACTAGAGTAAATCCCATAATTTAATAAAATTTACATCGTGTTGACTTACTGGGTTCCCATTGATTCAGTGGATCTACTCTAGTTGGGACTAACAGATTTAGCTCAGTGGCTATCACATCCAGTGGGCTGGATCCAAATTTTACAGTGCGATCTTAACTCAAATTGTACTTGCTGCAAACCTCTTTTGCTAGCAGACCCCTCTTTGACTGGGGACTTTTTCGGACAATCCAAAAATAACGCTAGCAGCGTTGCCAGGTTGCGACGCTGCAGCGCTAGAGGGCGTCAGTTTCGCATGACGCTCCTTCCCAGCGGTACTGTTGCAGTACCGCTGGGACATTTGACCGTGATATTTTTGCTTTTACTGTCATATTTTACTCACGTAAAAGCAAAAATATCATGGTCAAATGTCCCAGCAGTACTGCAACAGTACCGCTGGGAAGGAGCGTCATGCAAAACTGACGCCCTCTAGCGCTGCAGCGTCGCAACCTGGCGACGCTGCTAGCGTTATTTTTGGATTGTCCGAAAAAGTCCTGGCTGTCTCAAAGATCTGATGATGGACAATTTAGCAGTAATTTGGGAAATTTTAGACAATTTGGCTAAAATTCACAAGCAGAAAAGAGGTAGGGAAGTGATGGGGTGAATGAAGATCTGAGTTCTACCAAATCCAAACCTCCTCTAGCTCAGAGACACAGGCCTGATACCAACACGCATTTAGATAAGGCTCATGGTAGTCCAAAGTAATTTCCTATACTCTTATCTGGGCTAAGTTTTGATTTGGCACAGACACAGCTAGCCTAGTGTCAGACTCAGCCATCTTTGCCAGTTAGGATCACACTCTTAACGACACTTAGGCCTTGTCTAGATGAGCTATTTACCCCATCTTGCCTCTGTCTTAGAGTCCTGCAATCCAGACAATGCAGGGCTTTTGCCCCATTTTGCCCCTGGGCAGTCCTCATGATACCTGGCACAAAGATTTGGCTAAGATGGGTGGAGATGGGATAAAACCCAATAAAATGTTTCAGCAAAATACCTGGGGAAAATCATTTCTTTTCAGAAGAAATAGATCAGTCCCCATGGGTCTACATGAGCCCATACTGGCATGCTGGCCTGTCACTGCAGCTGCTGTCTGCATCATTCTCTCTGAAGCCAGGAAGCAGCCTGCAGCATGTGACCAAGGTTGGTCACATGCTGCAGGCTGCTTCCTGGCTTCAGAGATAATGATACAGACAGCAGCTGCAGAGGGGCATGATCACATACTGTGGGGCCCCTTCCTGGCTTCAGAGAATGCACCATGGATGGAAGCAGCAGCGCCTGCAGAGACAGGCTGCTGTGGCAGTCTGTGAAAGGATTCCAAGGCAAAGTGGATGATTGTCAGCAATATAGGTGGCTTTCAAAATTAATACCACACCAGCCTGTTGTCTCACAGCAATCAAGTTGTTTAAGCAAACAGAAACATAGCAGAATGGAACAATCACTTTAACACCTTATCTCCAATAGCGCTAAGATGTTGCTTCAATTATGCATGTTCCCACAATCAGTCTTCTGCATTTCCTTCCTTGACCCTGCCTTACTCCCCATGTCTGCCCTGTAGTTCTATTGTATTAAGGTCCCAAGGCATTTAGGTGTAATCAGTGTTATCACCAGTACCTTGAATTCAGACCAGAAGCAAATTGGCAGCCAGGGTAGTTCCTTTGAGCCTGGTGTTATGTGCTCTCTATATGGTCAGCAGTCATTCTGTTGCATTTTGCGTTAGCTGTAGCATCTTCAAGGGCAGCCCCATGCATTTGTGTGTGTGTGCCTTCAAACTGCCTTCAATTTAATCATGACTCCATGAATTTCATAGGGTTTTCTTAGGCAAGGAATACTCAGAGGTGTTTTTGCTGATTCTTTCCTTTGAAATATAGCCTACTGCACCTGGTATTCATTGGCAATCATCCATCCAAGTGCTAACCAGGACTGACCCTGTTTAGCTTCCAAGATCTGATGGGATATTTCACAGGTGAAAGCCAGGGCATGCATGGGGAAGTAACAACTGAGTGTGGTCAAGATGTCAAAAGTTACTAATGAGGAAGATGACAAGCTAGGAGCCACTACAGCAGTTTGTTTTTGCCTGAGGGGTTGTCTACATGGCAAAAATACTCCTCATAGAATTTGAGGAGAATGTGATTGGTCTTAATGAGATCCCACATCACTATTCAGAAGGAGGGGCCCCCAAAAATACCAAATACTCTGAGGGAAAAGCCTTCGTGGCTTTTCCCTTATTTAAAAAAAAAAAAAAACTCCGAAGGAAATGCACATTCCTGCTTGTTGGGATAACCAATTCACTTTGCTGCACATTCCTGATAAGAGTGAAAGTGGAAAGCTGATTGATGGATATGTGCAAGGGGTGGAGCTTGCTGGTAAGGCAAGTGCCCCAAACTGCCACATTGGATTTTCACTGTAGCAATCATGCACTAGGTCAACGGAACAGCCTCCCCCTTTTTTTCTATTTATTTAAGCAGAATATCACACTTCTGCAAAGTGGATACGCTTTTTAAAAAAAATACTATTCAGCAGCAGCAACTGGTAGGAATAAAAATGCGAGTAATTCACTCACACCCACGATTTGCAGGCATGCCTGTTTGAACAATGAACGTGGATAGCTTTGTATGCCTGTGATCTTGCCAAAAAAATCATTGAGACAAATGAAAGCTGCTGCAAATTGGCATCAGTGCACATCAATCCACATTTTATAGCCTCATATAGACAACCCAGACTCCTAGGAAGGACACAATTCTGGCCCCTCCTCTCCTCTCTCCACTCCTAAGTTAACTAAACACAGGCTACTTTTGCATTTTTAGACTCAATTGGCAGCAATTGTAGTAAGCTGAGGAAAGGGGAAGAAAGAGAGAGAAACGGGGACATTTTTAAAGCAGCTGAAAAATCTGGGGAGGCAGAGGGTTAATCAGGACTACCCCTGCCAAGTAGGGACAGTTGGAGGGCATGCCCCTCCAGAGCACATTCCATTATTCTAGTCAGGTGGTGATCCACAGTTCCCTCCTAGGGAACCACAACAGAGACAGTAAGACTGTTAGCTGTGCTTGTGCTCTTATCCTATGTGTGGTGAGATTGCTTATGGGAGGGAATTAGTCAAAAGCACAGCCTGGGGACACTCCTTTTTTGGATTACAAGTCCCAGAATCACCCATCCAGAATGGCTATGTTGGCTGGGGAAATCTGGGAGTTGCAGTTCAAAATAGGACCCCCCCCCCCCCCGCTCCAAGTTCTGGCTCAGATGCTTTTAGAAAATCCAAGTATATAACCACACCACTTACCTTGGCAACTCTCTGTGTTGTAGACTTGATAAGAGGACCTTTTGATAAACCTTAACCCTGTCATTAAGAATCCATATGCTGGATCAGTTGTCTAAACTTTTGTCACAGTCCAGACATAGCATTAGAACCTCTCTCCTTTTTTTTTATTAGCCTAAACTATGGAGTTTGGAAAAGCTAAATAAATGTAGTGTTTTAATGGTTGTAGAACAGCTGCACAGGCAGACAGAGTCCTTCATACATACACATAACCTCCTGACCAAGTCTGCCAAGAAGCTATAAACAGGTGCACCCAGAGGCCGAAGCTGTTATTTCTTTTCTTTTCTTTTTTTTAACCCAACATGACACTAATTTCATTGTCGGCATAGGGCTTTACAATTAACTATGTGTTAGGAGACCATAAAGGAATCCAGGCACATATGGTCAGCTTGAATTCCAGGCTGGTTTTCCTCTTTCTCTTCCCCACACTTGCCCTCAAATGAAGCTGAAAGTATACTCATCATCAATACTGAGTTCTTTCCTTAAAAATTAAATAAATAATCAATTTTTGTTTTCCTGTCCCTTGCTGGAAGTGCAAGGATCTTTGAAATTTTGCTGTGGGATTCACATGATAACACCGTCAGATAGCACCTTCTTCAAATATTGCATATGTAAAGGGACAAAATAGGTAGAAGAAGAAGAAGAAAAAGAAGAAGAAGAATAAGTTGTTGTTGTTGTCGAAGAAGTTGTTGTAGAGCTCTCAATGGTTCAATAAGTCAGCTAGGAGCAACCTGTACTTTAAGGAGGGAGATGCCCAACCCTGAAATGGTGAATCCCCACCACTACTGGGGCCACAGGAGCCATTCCAGACCTGTATGATTTGGGTTCTAGGACTCTCTACATGCATAGGTTTTCCCACCTCAGGTGTCCACACAAATGTATCGATGATGGAGGTAGAGTTGGGAGATATTCAAGGAAGAACCCAATAAAGACAAACCTCCAGTTTTAGAAAGTGAGGTGGAAGCTGAACACAGAGTGCTTGGGAGAAATAAACCACCAGGAACAGATGGCATACCAATAGAGCTGCTTCAAGCTACAAAGACAAAATCTGCTCTAGTTCTAACTAAAATCTGAAACAATCATGGCAAACAAAATCATAGCCCACAGATTGGAAATGCTCAATTTACATTTCAGTCCCCCAAAAAGGGCACACAAGAGATTGCAGTCTCTCTCTGGCTTTTCTTCATAAATGAAGGTTCAGGAAGGACTCATGGAGCGCCCCTCTTATGCTGACCCGTGGTGAGTTCACCGTAGAGTACTATTTTGGGGAGGTGATGGTCCTGCATCCTAGAAACGTGCCCTGCCCAGCGCGGCTGTGTTCTCAATATCATGGCCTCAATGCTGGTGATCCCTGCTTGCTCAAGGACAGCAACATTTATCACATAGTCAGCCCAGTGTATATTTAGGATTGTGCATATACAGCGCTGATGAAAGCATTCGAGGAGATGTAAGTGGTGGCGATAGGTAACCCATGTTTTAGACATGTAAAGGAGAATAGACAGTACAATAGGTCTATACATATTGATTTTTGTGCTTCGCCTCAGCTGTTTGTTACTCCAGACTCTTTTGTACGGTCTTCCAAATGCGCTATATGCCTTTGCTAATCTGTGACTGATCTCTTTGTCAATCTTGGCATCTGAGAAGATGATGCTTCCCAGGTAGGTGAACTGCTGAATGGACTTAAGCACAGATTTGCTGACAGCAATGTGGGGATGATGGTGTTCATTGTGTGGTGCAGGCTGGTAAAGAACTTCCGTTTTCTTCAGGTTGACTTCCAGCCCAAACAGCAGTTAGGCACTGCAGAGCTGCTTCTGTGTGGACAACAAGGGCAGCATCATCAACAAAGAGCAGCTCACGGACAAAATAGTTTAGAGTCTTAGTGCAAGCCCTCAGATGGCTTAAGTTAAACAAGCTACCATCAGTACGGTAATGTATATAGATGCCATCTTCTTCTTCAAGCTCTGCCGTAGCCCTTTGGAGCATCATGCTGAAGAAGATTGTAAATAAAGTTGGAGCAAGAACACAGCCTTGCTTCACTCCATGAGTTATTATAAAGGGCTCTGAAAGGGCATTGCCATATCTGACTTGACCATACTGGCCTTCGTGTAGCAAGATAATCATTTTAAGGAATTTGGGGGGACATCCTAGTCTTTCCAGCATCTGCCACAGACCTTTTCTACTCACAGTATCAAAGGCTTTGGTGAGGTCGACAAATGTTACATAGAGATCCTTGTTCTCTCTCTACATTTCTCTTGCTGTTGTCTAAGGACAAATACCATATCTGTAGTACTCCTATTGGCTCTGAAGCCACATTGGCTTTCAGGAAGAAGTTCTTCTGCAGTATTCAGAGATTGCAGTAACCACAGGACTATTGCATTAATTTCCCATGCAAGCAATGTGATGCTCAGAATTCTACAACTCTTACCATATATGGGGCAAGAAATGCCAGATGTCCAAGCTGGGTTCAGGAATGGAAAAGACAATAGAGATCATATTGTAAAAATATGTTGGATAATGGCACGCAGCAAAGAATTTCAGATGAAAATCAGCCTGTGCTTTATAGATTATAGCAAAACCTTTGATTGTATAGATCATGCTAAACTATGGATCATTCTTAAAGAAATGTGCGCACCACTACATTTGATTGTTATGGTGCATAACCTGTACTCGGGATAAGATGCCACTGTTAGGACAGAATACTCAGGAACAGAAAGGTTTCCATTTGGCAAGGGGGTCTGCAAGGCTGTGTTTTATCACCCTATCTATTTAATTTGTATGCTGAACATATTACTGGTATATGTAAAGCAGGATTGGACTCAGAGGAAGGAGATGTGAAAACTGGAGGAAGAAACATTAACTATTTAAGATATACAAATGACACCATACTACTAGCAAAAAATAGCAAAGACTTGGAACAGTAACTGAATAAAGTCAAGAAAGAAAGTACAAAGGCAGGTTTACAGTTGAACATTAAGAAAATAAAAAATAATGACCACAGATGATTTACATAACTTTAAAGTAGATGATGAAGACATTGAAATAGTTCAAGATTTTCAATACCTTGGCTCAGTCATTAATCAGAATGGACACTGCAGTCAAGAAATCACAAGAAGACTAGTACTTGGAAGGGCATCTATGAAGGAACTAGACAAGATCCTGAAGTGTAAAGATATATCATTGAACATTCAAGTTAGGATTGTCCACGTTATCATATTCCAAATTTCTATGTATGGTTGTGAAAGGTGGAGAGTAAAGAAAGCTGATAGGAAGAAAATCAACTCATTTGAAATGTGGTGCTGGAAAAGAGTTCTATGGATACCATGGACTGCTAAAAAGACAAATAAGTAGTTCCTAAAGCAAAGCAAACCTGAACTCTCTCCAGAAGCCAAGGTGACTAAACTGAGACTGTGGTACTTTGGACATATCATGAGAAGACATGACTCGCTAGAAAAGACAATAATGCTTGGTAAGGTAGAAGGCAGTAGGAAAGAGGAAGATCACATTCCAGATGGAAGGTCTCAATCAAGGAAGCCATGGCCCTGAGTTTGCAAGTCCTTAGTGGGCCTGTTGAGGATAGGGTGACTTGGAAGTCTCTCATTCATTTTTTCTCTCTGGCTTTTCTTTGCAAATGAAGATTCAGGAAGGACTCATCCCGCGCTTTCTGCAAGTGTGCTGGTAACTAAAAAGGCCAATCTGAGAGAAACAAGTCCGGTTGCAGAAAGCACAGCAGGTCTCCTTGGGTGATGTTTCTGGGTTGTGATTCTTTCTGCATTGTCGTTTCTCTTCAAGACTTGTTCGGCATGAGTTCTCAAATAAGGCTGTAGCATTGTGGATAGTGTGTCTCCATGCCTCCTGATGTGAGGCCAGGGTGGACCATTGTTGGTGATCAATTTGGCCGAACCTGAGATGTTGTTTCAGGGAGTCCTTGTATTGCTTTTTTGGAGCGCCCCTCTTATGCTGACCCGTGGTGAGTTCACCATATAGGGTTGCCATAACTCAAATATGACTTGACAGCCCCAAACAACAATAAAGCATCTGGGGAAGGCAACTGATAGCTGAACAATCATTTTGCACAAGTGCATATGGGTGCAAAGCAAATTGCAAAGCTGGGCTCACACAATGGGGAAAGAACTTGGCAGGAACACTCTGTAAATATTACATCTTTATAGTTCATTAGATCTAGGCTGAGTCATGGTTTTTTGTACCTTAGCCCCTTTGATTTCAATGGAACTCAAGCATGGTTCACACACTGTCAATCCAATTCTTTTCCTCGCAATCCTACTATAGTACTTTCAGAAGCATTGGTGATGTTTGTAAGCCATTCAGTGATGGGAGTTGTAGGCCAAAAACATCTATAGGGCCAAAATTGCCCATCCCTGTTGTTAATAATTGGATTCAGGAGACCAGTGTCCCTTTCAATCAGATGCTGAACACCTCATCTTTTCTTAGAGATTGTTATTATCACCTTCTCTAATGTCTCTTTGCTTTGATGTCAGGGATTCCTAACTGAGAGGTGTTCCACATAGCTGCAAAAACCAACTTCCTTTCCCGTGGAAAACACTATATCCACCAGATGTTTTCTTTTTCCAGATTAAGGTACAGGCCTGCAGTATCTCAAAAAGCATTTATAGAGATCTTTTAATAGAATTCAATTTATAATCCTCAGTTCAAATTGTTTTGCATAAAGTATCCTAGCCTTGCCATTGGTTTCTGGCCAAGAAGGCATGATCCTCTTTATATCTGAAATCCACAAAAGTTCCAAAATGTTTTGAAGAGGGTGGGGGGAACCCCAACAACTACATGCCTAAACACTGGCTGATTGTCATCTTTGATAAAAGATGGGATTCCACATGTGCTTAATACTGGATCCAGAGCAGGAAGCAAAGTATCCAATGAGGTAGATGAAAAAATGCCAGTAACGGATATCTGGAATATGCATCTGTCACAATGGAAAAATATTTGCCATTGGGCAACAGTTCATTCAGGGCTTGGAAATTCAGATGCCTGAAGCTCTCTTGGA
Organism: Gambelia wislizenii; assembly: GCA_030847615.1. Classification (NCBI taxonomy): domain Eukaryota; kingdom Metazoa; phylum Chordata; class Lepidosauria; order Squamata; family Crotaphytidae; genus Gambelia; species Gambelia wislizenii. The sequence goes on from JAUMIR010000003.1 coordinate 215,181,619, forward strand.
TGTCTGAGGCTTTGGTAGATTCTCCTCAAAAATATAATGCAAAATACAGACTGATTAATCTATCCTTCTGCTGGAATGCTTGCGAACGAAGCCATGTTTTCTTCCTTAACAATTATTATTTTTTCCTTAGAATGCATAAATTGTAAATGTTCAGAAAGCAAGACATATAAAGGCTGTCAAAGACATCCAAAAGGTACATACATACATACATACATACAGAAGGGGGACCTGAACTTACTGTGGGCTACTTACCTATGAACAAATATGCATATGATCAGGCTGCCATAGTAATTTCCCACTATTGCCAGCAGTGAGGGAGATTTGCAATCTTCCTCCTTACCTTCTACCTTCTTTTAACCCTGAGGCAACATGGAACCCATACATTTATATCTCTATAAAGTAATCCCTCTTTAAGTCTTTACTTTTCATTTGCATGTGTAACTCATCTCACCCTATACTTCATGCAACAAGCCAGGGGCAGTTCCACTGTTCTATATTATATATATATATATATATCCAGAAATTATGTAAATCGACAATAAGAAATCATTTACCAGAAATAATTTGCAAACATGGAAATGTTAATTGTGTTTAGGTTTCCCCCCTTTGAAATACTGCTTCTTTGACACTCACAGAAACTTTTGAGAGCAGATTGTAAAAGAAATGGAATGGATCATATGCATGCACATACACAAGACAAAGTTGCTCTTAATTGTAAGTAATTAGAAATCATGAGTAGGAGCTTTCCTTCTGGTGCTAATAGCAGCTTGGGTAAAATAATTTTCAGTTGGTCACAGTAACTGAAATAAGGGGTAAATGGTTAAGCCTCAATTTCCTCCTTTCACCCATTTGTTGAGATGCTGAAAAGAGAGGATATGTTGGTATTAACAAAAAAAAAACAGACTAAGGAGATTATCAGAAGCCCTTAATATGGTGTTACAGGAATGGCAGGAGATTGCCAAAGGGCTTCCCTTTTGGACAATGTCATCTCCGTCCTGTTATGCTCCAGTGCTGGCCCCATGCTGTCACTTTTGGATGTATTTTTGGCTTTTATTTTTTGAATTTCCCGTGCGCTCGTCTTCTCACAAGAATGTCCCAGGATTTCAACAGGAAGTGAATGCAGCTCTGTGCGAGCTGCATTCACTCCATGGCTGCAGAGGGGAGCAGACGGACACACAATTAAGGTAAGTGCAAAACAGTTTGTTACTGTGTCGGGATGGGATTGGGGGATAGCAGGAGAGGAGATAGCGAGATGGGGATGCTACTTTTGTCCCCATCCAATAATCTCCAAAAACAGGTGTGATTGTGTTTAGGGTTACACAGACCTGATACAGTGACAGCGATTTTCCCAAAGTCATTCAGAAAGATATGTGGCTCAGAGATGATTCACCAGTTGATACACTGCTAATTCACCAATTCATCTAACCTTGGCCAGTGTTTGCATGCACTGATATGCTCTAATAGGCTAACTATGGTGGGACTGGGGGTGAATGTAGGATGTAGGAACATAGGAAGCTGTTTTCTATTGAGTCAAACTGTTTTGTATTTTACTACTTAGTTAAGTGTGCATTTTGCATGTGTCTTAAACTAAGGAGATTTTCAGACATGATTTTCAGCAGGATATATTGCAAAACAGCTCCATTGCTGCCACGCGGCAGGGGAGCTGTTTCGGACGACGCCGTCCCTCTACCGAAACCCTCTGTGTCACTTCCATGACAGAATGGAGGAAACCACGTCGTATTTCATTTACGATTGTTGCCCGTGAGTGAAATATGACACGGTTTCCTCCATTCTGTCACGGAAGTGACACGGAGGGTTTTGGCAGAGGGACGGCGGCGTCCGAAACAGCTCCCCTGCCGCGCAGCAGCAACGGAGCTGTTTTGCAATATATCCTGCCGAAAATCGCGTCTGAAAATCTCCTAAAACACACATTTCTTAATTGATTTCCTCCTAACATGCACATTTTGTATGCTTTATCTCCCAACAGGCAATTCTGTACTCATTTTCACCCTGAATACATAATTCCATACATATGCTTGTCCCTTTTTTAGTTGAGGACTGTATCATCAAATTTGCAGACATTTGTGATCTAAAGGACAGCTCTGTTCTGAGCTGTGTACTAGGCTAGGAAGATCAAATCACTCTGATTGGCTTCAAAACCTGGACAAAACCAGATCCTCAAACTTCAGTAGAGTCAGTGTATCAATTTATTTTTTATTAGCTATAAAATGCATTTGACAATCTTCCTCCCAATGCTTAAAAAAAAAATTCTCCATGTGTCTTTTGAAGCCAATACACTGGAAATCTGGGAAGACGACAGCTGATTCCCTATGCCTGAGTGAAGCAGCTTGAAATAGCCACCCTGTATATACATCCCAGGGAAGTGGCAAATCAATGACACATGACAGACCACACCAACACTTCATAAGGCAAATTTTACATGGGAGAAAAGCACAATAGAGCAAGCTGCATAGGGCAAGAGCCCATTGTTGAGATTTACTATAAACCCCAACACATCCATCCAGTTGTGTTGTAACAGAACGCAAACAATATAACACCAGGAACAGATGATAAAGGGTGGGACATTAACAACTAAATGTATAAAAAATTGGACAATGACAACAAGGGATCTACAGCCCCATTCTTTTGGTCCAGAGAAAGCCAGTGAATGCTTTTCTAACTATCTCCCCCTCTGATTTGTAATTTTTTTTTCCTTCGAGCCTGTGCAATGGATTTTTCTGGTGGAGCACAGCGTGCACAGAACTGGCCTCACCCTTTAAACCAAAGGTTCATCTGCTGGCCTTGCAAGCATGGACGGTAGCAGCGAGGTCCTCGGGTCGTAGGTTTGATTAGAGTTTCCTTCTCTTAGATGGTTGACCTTACAGGGTTGGACGAGCACCATCTGCCCAGGTTTGGGAGTTTTCCTTCACCTAGGATGGTTGCCACAAGGCTAGAGAGCCCATCCTGCCCTTTGACGCTCTTTGTCAGACCCTTCGGTTTTGACCTGTCTGGCATGGGAGACCCTACCAGTGGCTATTATGCCACCGCCAGCATAGCTCAAAACATCATTAGGGTACGCAAGCCTCTCTCCCATGACAAGGGGGCGTCAATGGAGAGGTAATATATGATGTAATATAATACATCATTTCCATATAGTATCGCCAGTGGACACTGTGGTGAATGCAGCATGGAGTATGAGTGTGTATGGTAAATACCCCCCCCATCTTGCTGAGATTGTGCAGATGTGGTGCCCATCAGAAGCACCTAAAAATACAGGAATCCAAGACAGCTAAGCCATGTTATCTGTAAGAAATGAACAGAAATTATACAAACCTGTGAATGACAACTTCTATCCATGTTTGCAAGGACACACGCCACAGTACTTTGATTGAAGGAAATACATATGGGTATTTTACACTCACTTGTTACATTACATGCTGCCTAGGAACATTGTGTGATGCTGTAGATATATTCTATTGCCAAGTGTACATCACTAGAAAGACCAGTTCCAAACTGTTGAGCCATGGTCCTGTAGAGGCATTTGTTTGCAAGCTGCCAAATCAGCAGGACATTTGTCTTTGTTTTCTCTATTGCTTTGCACTGATTCTGCCGGGCACCTGCCTTCCAGCATGTGAACCAACTGCTCATTCTCCCCATGACAAACTTCTCCAGCCACACTCACCCTTGTTAGCATGCCCTAGTATCCTCTCCCTATAATATCTCATAAAGGGAAGTATTGGACACTTTGGAGGAGGTCAGGTAGACTGGGATGATCCAAATGAGGTCAGGTGGCGGTCACAAAGGCCTGGGAAGCAAGCAAGCAAGCCCAAACTAGGATTGAGTGGAAGCCCCATTAAGAAGGTATGTGCTAATCCCTTCTTGGGCCCCTCAGTGGTGAGTCACACAACCTAAACAATCAAGTGACCTTTCCAAATGAAATCCCCAGGAAATATCTCTCAGAATCCCCTACAATGTGAGGTTGTAATAAACCAATCAATTCCTATCTCCCAGCCAATAACAGCAATCAGCCAAGTTTTGGTTCACATCTAAGCTTTGTTCTAGCTGAAGTACCCCCTTCAAGACATGAAGCAGGGTATAAATATTAGTCCTCCAACAATAGAAAGGTGTACCACTGAGGACACAACTAGCCACTGTCTCTCTCAGCACACCCCCATATCAGAATTTTCAGTGCCACCCTCAGACCTCAGTCTGAGTACTTCAAAACTCCGCTCTTTGAGACTAATAACTATCACCTTATTCCTCAAATCTATTCCTCTATCCAACCTTTCTGCCTTAACTCTTTGATAGCCTTGTATGGCTCTTATGAGCATGTGTTGCATGTGGGAATGTTTTTTGTTTCACTTCCAATAAAAACACTTTATTTCACTTTGACCTGGAGTTCTCTGCAGTTAGTATTAGTATACATGTCAGCTGGTAGCACGCACTGGGAACCTCTTCAAAAGGTCCAGGCAGCATAAAATGGTAGCAGCACAGATCTGTCCAGGTTGTTTGCTACATCAGAGCTCTTCACAGAATAAATCTAACTACTGTATGTCCCAATATCCTGACACCCCTCTATATTTATTCTTGAAGAGCTATATTTAAAAACATTTCACCATACCAAACTTAGACAATAAATGCTGATATTTAACAGGACCTAGTGCTTTAGTAGACATATTAATTTCACTGTCCATATAACATTGCAAATTAAACATTTTCTGTTCCTCTTGGGGTGTTTTCAACATCTCATTGTAATTGTTAGGTTCACATGTAACCTGACACACCCTGACAGCATTATCCACTGTGAATCTTTGAGGTGGCACCCCTTTTGTCACACGTTCAGACCTAAATTGTGGCACCTCATGATCCCCATTATTGCTTTCTTCCTGCTTAGAAGCTTGCCCCTGTTGCACTTCAGTTTTAATTACTACAGGGCTTTTTGCATTTGCATCAGGCATAACTGGTTCTTGCACTTGCTGAGATTCCTGTGCATCTCCACTTACAGGCAGAAGCACCTCAGAGTTTGAGTGAACTTGGTGCCAATTGCTATGTTCTTCAAACTGGGCATTCCTGGAAATTAAAACTTTGCCTCTTCCAAGTGCAAACCTATAAGCTTTAGAGGCACTCTGATAACCCACAAACCTTAGCCTCTGTGCTTTAGGAGACCCCTTTCTCCTTGAACTCTTGTGTATGTTAACCAAAGCAAAACTCCCAAAAATCCTTAGATGCTTAACTGAAGGTTTTTTTACCATACAAAAAGAAAATGGTGTTTCCTGTACCACAGAGTTCCATAGTCTGTTATGCAAATAATTGGCAGTTAGGATTGCCACGCCCCAGTATTTCTGATCCATCTTGGTGTTATACATTAGGAAATCCTTTATTGTTTGCAAAACATCAAAACTGCATTCTACAATGCCATTCTGGTGGGTGGAGCATCTGTGAAAGATACCCCTCTGTTTTAGCCATTTCTGGAATTTATCGGGCATAAATTCTCCCCCAGAATCACTTTGCATACAGCCAACTTGAACCTGGTGTTTTCTTTCAACATAATTACACCAGTTCTAGAATGTTTCAAAGGCTTCTGACTTGTTCAGCAATAAATAACAAAATCAAGACCTTGAAAAATCATTAACAATTACCATGGCATATCTGGCTCCTCCCAAAGATGAAGAAAAAGGCCCAGCCAAATCAGTATGTAGCAACTGAAAAATTATTTTACATTTCCTATCACTGAACTTAGGAACTGATAATACCTTGGATTTGCTCTGCTTGCAAATAGAACAATCTAAGAAAATGTTGCAGATGTTCACCTTTAAATCATAACACACCTCAGGCATTTGTTTCAAAACCTTATAGTTAGGATGACCCATTCTTCTGTGCATCAAATGAATGCAGTCATTATGCACTGGGGTGTTAGTCATTACTGCCTTGGCTAAACCAGCTTTGAGGTGCATATAATAAAGTGATTTTTCAATTCCCACTCTGCACAAACATTTTCACCCTTTAAAATAAAACATCTCTTGCATTAAAGGTAATCTCATACCCCTCTTCTGTTAGTGAACTTACAGAGAGTGATGAAATTTCAAGTGAGGGCACATAAACCACTTTGTCAATATTTTGACCTAAATATGAAATAAAACATTTTTCCTCTCCCTTCGCAACTGATCTCTGGCCATCAGCAAGTCTCACATGTTGAATTCTGGATATAGACATCTCTACAAATTCAGAGTTATCATTGGCTGTATGCACACTGCAGCCATTGTGCAGAACCCACAAAGTTTGATCAGATGAACTGTCCTTTCTCACCACTGCAGACATAGCCATGGTGCAGCATGGCTCTTCTTCCTTTTTCGCCTTGGATTTGAAGCCACTGTTCTTTTTCTGCTTATTAGGGCAATTCCTTGCAAAATACTTTTCAGAACCACAGGTCCAGCATATCTTCACTGCAAATGTAGCCTTTGCCCCTTTACCATTCACCACTTTATGGCTGCTGGAGTCATCAGGCTTCTTCCTTGGCTTGAAGCATTTTTCTTCCTCTCTTCACTGTTTGCGTGTCTCTTCCTCCTTGGGTAGACAGCTGCTGATATAATTCACAGACAGCTCTTTCTCAGGAATTGTTTCCATTCTGTTTATCAGCGTATCAAAACTGGAGTCAAGGCTACTCAAAATTATGTAGATCTTCTCTGGCTCTTTATAATACAGCCCTGCTTGATGCAGCTTCCCAAACAGAGAATGAAGATAGGCCAGGTGCTGACTTACATCAACTCCAGGTTTCAGCTGTGCCTTGTAGAGCTTTCTTGTGAGTAAGATTTTGGATCCTTGTGTCTCATGCACATAAACAGCTCTTAAGGCATCCCAGCATTCTTTGGTTGTGTTTAAATCACGAACATAAGTCAACTGCAAATCTTCCAGCCCCAAAATAATATAGGCATGCACCTTTTCTTCTGCCTTCCTCTCAGGAACATTTGGATCAGCAACAGTGTTGAGGGTTAGGTCCCAGATCCCCTCTCTTCTCAAATATACCTGCATCTTTAAGCTCCAGTCCAGGTAGTTGTGCTCATTCAGTCTTTCAAAATGTAGCCCGCTCTTACTCTGCGCAGACGCCATCTTAGCCCTTCAGCAAACTATCAAGCCCCTCCCCACATCCTTGCTTCTCACCAACAGATCAGCAGTCCTGGCCAGGAACCTCCAGACAGTTTACCACAGCTCACAGGCATCCACAGGTCACAGTAGACTTTTGCAGACTGTTGCTACTGGTCATACTGGTGTAGACTGGCACAGTGTGGCATAGCCTGGGCCCATAACCTGACAGGTGGTAGTGTGCACTGGGAACCTCTTCAAAGGGTCCAGGCAGCATAAAATGGTAGCAGAATAAATGTTCCTTCAGGCATCAAAACAAAGGCAAAGACACAGGCTTATGTCTACAATCTTCTTGTTCTTTACTTGAACATAATAAAGACTATTTATTATATATTACAGCATCCACAGAAGAAAAACCGTCTTCACACTTCAAGATTCAAACCAGAACTGCTCAGTTCAACTCCATGGGAATAACTAAACTACCCAGCTCTACAGACTTCCTAGCACCTCCCCCCAGTCAGCTCTGCACAAGCTCATAGCTCATCAATATTGAAACATTTGCAAACTGCTAGCTAGCTCTGCAGATCTGTCCAGGCTGTTTGCTACATCAGAGCTCTTCACAGAATAAATCTAACTACTGTATGTCCCAGTATCTTGACAATACATAGGTGAAAATATCCTAAAGTTACCCACCTCTCACAGCATTCCATTTGAGTTAATAATAATAATTCCACCAAATATTAATATAATTTTGGCTTCAGGAGTGGGGCTCTAAAACACCCCCAGCTCTTTGGGTAACACCATCAATCAAATTAGTTAGGATCACAAGTTTAGTAACCCCATACTGTCCATGCCAAATTGTCTTCTTACAGAGAAGAAGAAGCAATCACCTGCCCACAGGCAGCAAAGCAATATTCTACATATTTTAGGGCACATTAAAAAACAGTGTAGCAACAGTTTAGATTTCTGTCTAGAGAAATATTACTTGGTTTTTCCCCCTCCCCTCCTTTATTGTCATGTTAAGAACAGTATGCAGTGTCGACCAAATATGTATGTATAGGGGAGAGATAGTGGAGGAGGGAGGCGGGTACAGAATTTGCTTCTCTGTGACTATCACTGTAATCTGAGTCCCAATTCAGTTTCTGTTTGTAAATCACAAGACCACATTTCCATTTTTATAAAACAAAATGTTGTGCTCCAAGTCAATGAAATACCATAGAGCATTAAACCAAAGCGGTTTGCTGGCTTCCTTTTCTATCTCTCACTAACTCATGAAAAAGGAGGGAGGGGGAGGTGTGAGTTATATAATGATGGTTCCTAGTCATTGGATAAATTATAACACATGTTGTAGTTTGGACCCAAATAGCTTTCTGGAATCATACATTCCACTTGGGGAAGGTATTGTGATGGATAACATTAAAAATATATGACTGCACAGATATTTGTGGTAAATTGTTATATAAACTCTCCCCCCCTCTTTTTTTTTAACTAGCAAAAATAGAGTAGCTAAACTGTTCTCAGCAGCAATGGCAATTCTAGGATTATTTTGTAGTAACTTTTTGACAATATGATACTCTGGGAGCAAAAACTAAAAGAAGCTGATTAAAAAAGACAAACATGCAGCACCTCAGTGGCACAATAGCCAAAAATAATTATCCCTCATGACAGAGATTTTAAAAACATGACTGAAATTTCACATTGTCAGAGGAAGCTATGATAATGGAGCTCTGTCACTGTAGCTACTTCTGTAAGCCAAAACTACTGTAGCTACTTCTGCCATTGCCACACCGGCCCCCCAAATGATCTTTTCAGTCATGCAGCACCCAACCAAAGGGTTTCTGGGGTGCTGCAGATAGGGAACTGGGAAATGATGTTGTGAGGTGCATTAAGACAGGTAGCTGCAGAAACCTGTTGGGGTCCTCCCACGGTTGCTTGTCTCAATGTACTGCATGATCAAGAGAGCACTGCAGTCATCATTTCCCAGTACTCCAGTCTGGGGTGCCTCGGAAACCCTCCTGTTGAGGTGCTGTCTGGCTTAAGAGGTTGGTTTGGGAGGTAATGTTAAGTTATTAATGACCATGAATGTGAATCCCAAGATCATAAGTCCAGTTTACAAACTCGAAAATATCGAACAGGGTACCAGCCCATGTATTTCAGATGATTTCTCATTTCTAGACTCTACCACAGTAATTGATTTGCATCTCCATTTTGTATTGTGTGCTGATGCCATTTTCCTCTTCTGGAAAACAATGGCCATGTACAGATTCAGACTTACAAATATGCCAACAGTTGTCCAGTTGTAGTGGAACAGTAGAGATGGAAAGGATGTTCAAAAAAGATTCAAAAAGAGTTTAAAATGTGTTTCTTGGGTGTCAGGAAACCCTGGTAAGGACAATTCTGGGCTGACAGGAATTTTACAGTTTGGGACTCATTCTGCACAACACAACAAAAAATCACATTGGGATTTTGTACCAAAACAGCATTTTCTTTGCAGAAATATTCTTTTCTGTGCAGAAAATGCTGTTTTCTGTGCCAACCCCCCCCCCCAAATGCAAATGCAAATTTTGTGCAGAAAAAGTCCCCAACTGCAGACTTTTCTGTGCTGGAAACAGCATTTTCTGCGGTGGCATTATTAAGACCAGTGTCACCGCTCACTCCCATGGTGTCACCTGGTGCGGTTTGGCTTCTCTGCACCCCTCTAGTTCTGCCACTGATTTTCTGCACTCAGAAATATTTTCTGCACAGAAAATGCTGCTTCCTGCCCAGAAAATTCTGTTTTCTATGCAAAAAGTGCAGGGTTTTTTATTACTGAAACTAGTATTCAAAAAAGTTTTTGAAGACTGTGTTCCAGTGGGAAGAAAATAGCTAAAGTTGCTGAAATTACTGAAAAATTACATCCCTTTGGTGTTGGGGGTCACTTACAGCAACATCTGAAAGTTTTTTTTCCAGATGCAGCACTATAAAGACTTCTTGAAAAATCCAATGACCTCTGCCTGACAAAGGAGTCCTGGCTTCACAAAGGGCCAGAATCATGCTGGATACCAAAAGAAGTTGCCTTGCTGCTTCAGAAGGCATAAAATTTTACTGCCCTTTGTCTCTACTCACAAGGCCAGGAAGTAGGAGTGGCTCTGCCTGCATGAGATCCCTAACCTGAACAACAACACAAAAAACCATCTGAAATAGCATATTAGGCCTGTGACTCCAACACGGTCACATTTTTTAAAAAAATTAAAATCTTTTGCCTGATGAAGGAGCCATTAGATCTTCAAGAGCTTGTGTCATGTGTTTTGCAGTTTGGTCGGCCAATAAAGTATTGGGGTGTTTTTTTTTTTTGTTTTTTTTTTTTTGTGGATTCTGGATTTTGTTTTGCTACGTGACCAACATGGCTACCCCTGAATGTGTTTATAGTTTTGTGTGCTTAATTCAGTAAAATGTCATGCACTGCTGGGATGGATGAATTTTAAGATAGCAGGATCTCATTTGTGTTTTCCCCCTAGATCTATGAGACTACAGACATGTGCAAAATAGTGTCTTGAAAGTGTTGCAGGAGGATGGTGTACTTTGAATTAAAGAATGAGGCATATCTGATTGCATCACAACCCAGGAATTTGTTTTTGATACTGAGTTCACAGCCCTGTCACACAAAAATCAGTTCCTGGATTCTTCTGTTCCCTTCCCTCCGGCATTATTAATTACAGTTGACTTCCTTGGAAGGGGTGGATGAGAACTGTTTTTATTGTTATCATTAAATAATTGGGGATCAGAAATCCTTGATTATCTTTTGAAATCACCCATTGATTGTCCAAGAAATCATGTCCTACCTTCTTCCCACCCCCCGACGTATTGATACAGCAGTGTGTTCTTCCTCTCTGTGAGGCTAAGACATCTGCAACTGATTTGAATCATGTACCAATGCTATACTGTATCCTGCCAAATGGGTCTGCCCTCCTAAAATATATAAGCTGAGTTATTTCCCACGAACCAACTATATTGCTGTCTATTAAATGTGTAATCCACACAACGTGTGCTGTTTGGTACTTGGGGGAGAGCCCTCACTGAAAATTGATTCCATTCCTCAAAGGGGTTGAATGTTGAGTAAAGAGGAACTGGGCTCGCCTACAATGAAAAGAGCACCCAGAAGCATGTGGCAGTCTTGTTTGAGATTGCCAACTTTGGAGAGAAACTGGCAGTTCATCTTAATCTACAGATGGTCACAACTAATACCATGTGGAAAAGACAGCTGCTATTAAGACCAAGGCCTCATAAAATTTAAGACATCTGCATTCTGTCTATTAATGTGGCCCTTTTGGGGGGGGGTGGATCCTAAATGTCTTAATGTGCATGGGTTTCTTGTTACATTTGGCAAGAAGAGGCCAGAGATATGAAATAGTTACCAGTTACTCAAGTAATGTGTTATTGCTATAGAATTGATTAATGCTGAAGTCTTATATATGAATTTCTGCGTACAGAACAGAGACGTCATCTTCTTGCCAAACCCTTTGCATTAAGTCACCGCCTCCCCGCCACCTCTGCATTTGAACACCACTTTTTTTCCAGTGACCCAAGGGTGGCAGAGAGGGGCTCATTCTGTCCTCACCACAATTCTGTGACATAATTGGGCTTGAGAGGCAGTGCTTGCTTCAAAATGATCCAGACGGTTTTAGAACTGAGTGGACTCTAGAGAGCTTTAGAGTTCAGCAGACTCTCCTTAGGCTGCATTTACATGGGCAAATATTCACCTAAATATACCGCAAAGATTGCTCATTGTTCCCACGGATCGCGCCACAGTATTGCCTCATTCAGAACAGGGGGAAGGTAAAACACCCAAATATAACATCTCAGGGGATGTCACTACTTTTGCTGACTTATTTGAAAAGTAGTGCGACTTAGTGCATTATTGATTGTGTAAACAACCATTTCGCTAAGGGCTGTGTGAATTACCAGCAATCCTCCTGATACAGTTACAGCAGAGCTGCACTGTGATTGGTTCTTATGATGAAGAGGTGGGCTGGCAAGATGCTACTTGCTTGGGGGGAGGGAATGGGTGAGATTCGATCAGCTGTTAACCACAGAGAAAAATCCTTCATTTCTGCAGTTTGCTTTGGGGCCAAGGGAAGTCTGTGTGTTTAAGACAGATACGGGAGGGGGATGGGTGAGATTTGATCAGCTGTTAACCACGGAGAAAAATCCTTCATTTCTGGAGTTTGCTTTGGGGCCAAGGGAAGTCTGTGTGTTTAAGAAAGATACTGTGGGGGGGAATGGGTGAGATTCAATCAGCTGTTAACCACAAAGAAAAATCCTTCATTTCTGCAGTTTGCTTTGGAGCCAAGGAAGGCTGGGTGTTTAAGACAGAAACGGGGGGGGGGAATGGGTGAGATTCGATCAGCTGTTAATCACGGAGAAAAATCCTTCGTTTCTGCAGTTTGCTTTGGGGCCAGGGCAGACATTCCTATTGCATTCCTTTGTCCTTCTCTCCAATGCTTGGCCATGCTCCCCCCCACATTTGCCTGTCTGAACCAGGATGTGGGGGGAAAAGAGCAACAAAATACAACTGTTTTCTCCATACCCACCACTGGTGCGAAAAATTACCTGCCGTGTAATTGCAGCCTAAGACACAATCTACACGAGGCTGTAGACAGAAGGAAAAGAGCCCAGAAAAGTTACTTTTTGGACTACAACTTCCAGAACCCCTCAGCCAAGCTTTGTGAAAGAACATGCAAGTGGAGCTACAGCACACCCTCTAATTGTCCTGGTTTAGCAGGGACAGTCCTGATTAATCCTCTGTTGTCCCTCTTTTTTCAGCTGCTTTTAAAAAGGTCCCAGTTTCCCTCTCCTCCTCCCAATTCCCCCCTTTGTCTCAGCTTACTTCAGTTGCTGCTGAGTTGCAAAAGTAGTTTGCACTCCGTTAGTTCTGCAGGGGAAGAACAATGAAGAGGGTAGAATCTTGCTCTTCCAATTGCTATTAACTGCCATCAAGTCGACTTTGACTTTTGGTGACCCCACAAATGAGAGACCTCCAAGTCACCCTATCATCAAAAGACTTTTTTAGGTCTTGTAGACTCAGGCCATGATTTCCTTGATTGAGTCTATCCCTCTAGGATGTGGTCTTCCTCTTTTCCTACTGCCTTCTACCTTGCCAAGCATTACTGTCTTTTTCAGTGAGTCATGTCTTCTCATGATATAGCCAAAGTACAACAATCTCAGTCTAGTCATCTTGGCTTCTAATGAGAGTTCAGGCTTGATTTATTCTAGGACCCACTGATTTGTCTTTTTAGCAGTCCACAGTATCTGTAGAACTCTTCCCAGTAGACACAGGCAACAGCTACAGCTTCTGCTTGCATGTGTGTTCTTTCTTATTAATAGCTTTTGCTATCTTGACCTCAGACAAAATTTGCTTGGCTAGAAGTGTCCCAATTTTCATCTCTGAAATGTGGGAGGGTATATCACAGGCCTGTATAAGATAGACCTTTTCCCATCCACTGTTGAAACACCCTTTGAAAACACTCTTTGGCACCAATTCACATGAAATCAACATTTCAGCAACACTGTGTTTCCAGACACTATCACAAAGGAATCACCCCACATGCTGATATACATGCACAGGGACACTATTTGGGCCAGCATTCCTGCTTACATGGAGGATTTTTATGCATGTGCATACATGGAAACTCCTTTTTCTATAATATCTGACTGTGCAGATGTGGAGAAATATTTCTGATACAACTGTAAGCAGCAGGGTGTGTGTCCCTGACATACATCAATAGTAGGAGTGGCACTAACCATGCAGCTCCCTCACATGTTGCTCCAGTGTGTGTGTGGGGAGGTAAAGTGATATCCCTAAACATATGGCACATCAGATGGCAGAAATCTGAAGTAGACTACGGGGTTGTCTAAATGGTCAAAATAATCCAATCAGCTGGGAATACAATCAGTCTTAACGGGAATATACATCAATGTGCCGTATTTGGAAGGGGGCAACAAAAAACCCTCTAAAACTTACACTGGGAAAGCCTTCACAGCTTTCCCTGGAGTTTTTTAAAAGCTCCATGGGGAATACGTAGTCCCTTTTATTGGGACAAGCAATTCAATTTGAATTGTTTTCCCATATGACAGGAAGTGCAAACCCAATTGGCTGGAGGAGTACAGGGGACGGGGCTTGCTAACAGGGCAAGCACCCATTGCTGCCATGTTGGATTTTTATCTTAGGTGATCTGCAGGTTGAGTCCTATTTTGAGTCCCTTGTAAAATAAACAAACAAACCCAAACTTGCATATGAGGGCTATGCTAAACCTTTCTTCCTGTTCTGCTCTGTTCTGCTTATGTTCTTTGTTTATTTATATGTCTCTCTCTCTCTGGCTTTTCTTTGCAAATGAAGATTCAGGAAGGACTCATCCCGCGCTTTCTGCAAGCACGCTGATGACTAAAAAGGCCAATCTGAGATAAACAAGTCCGGTTGCAGAAAGCACAGCAGAAGGTCTCCTTGGGTGATGTTTGCGGGTTGTGATTCTTTCTGCGTTGTCATTTCTCTTCAAGACTTGTTCGGCGTGAGTTCTCAAATAAAGCTGCAGCATTGTGGATAGTGCATCTCCATGCCTCCCAACGTAAGGCCATGGCAGACCATTGTTGGTGATCAGTTTGGCTGAGCCTGAGATGTTGTTTCAGGGAGTCCTTGTATCACTTTTTTGGAGGACCCCTCTTACACTGACCCATGGCAAGTCCACCATAGAGTACTATTTTGGGGAGGCAATGGTCCTCCATCCTAGAAACGTGCCCTGCCCAGTGCAGCTATGTTCTCAATATCATGGCCTCAGTGCTGGTGATCCCTGCTTGAGCAAGGACAGAAACATTCGTCACATAGTCAGTCCAGTGTATATTTAGGATTGTGCATATACAGCGCTGATGAAAGCGTTCCCCACATTTACATGTGTATGTGTATCTATAAGAGGCATGTGCAACAGAAATACAAAAATCATAAAACAGTAATCCAGGAATAATGGTTTAAACATTTAAAAGAGTAAGGGAGGGTCAAAACACCACAACACTAAAGCACTTTCAAGGGCCATATTAAAATGATGTGTATTAATGCCTCTTAGAAAAGCCGTAAGAGTGAGGAATCATACTTCTCAAGGGAGTAATTGCACAGTCTGAGAATGACACTGAAGAAAACCTATTGCTGCCCATTTGTCAAGTCCACTCCTACAGATAATGGTCTCCTCAAAGGGGCTTCTTCTTCTTGATGCTCTTGATCAGCAAATAGGGCCAACAGGACTTCTCTTGGATAGCCAGGGCCTTAGCAGTTTGAGGCTTTAAGCTGGGGTGGGAACCACGTGGCCTTCCCATGGTTGTTGGACTGCAAGTTTCAGCAGCCCCACACAGCATAGCTAATGGTGAGGATTGCTGAGAGTAGCAGTCCAACAGTCTCTGGAAGACAACATAATTCCCACTCCTGCTTTAAAGGTTAAAACCAACATCTTGAATGGAGCCTGAAAAACAAAGAGCAACCAGGGTGAGTGTTTTCATTGTAAGGGTTATATCATCCTGATATAAAGCACCAGTTATAGCAATTCCAAGGGGCACAGACTATTGCAGTTGTCCCTTCATATTTGCTGGCGTTTGGTTCCAGGACCCCTCGTGGATACCAAAATCCATGACTACTCAAATCCCACTATATCCAATGGCATAGCAAAATGGTGTCCATTATATAGGATGGCAAAATCAAGGTTTGCTTTTTGGATTATTATTTTTTTAAGACTATTTTCAAGCCATGAATACTTACATCCATGGATACCGAATCTGTGGATACGGAGGGACAACTGTACTGTTATTTTTCAAAATATTGGTACAGCTCATGAACATTGACACTGCATAACCTACTGAAAATAGAGCCAGCATGGCATAATTGTTTGAACATTGCACTAGGACTCTGAGAGACCAGGGTTCAAAGCCCCACTCAGTCCTGGAAAACCACTGGGTGACCTTGGGCATATCAAAACTCTCTCAGCCTCAGAGGACGTTAGTGGCAAACCCCTTCTGAATAAATCATGCCAAGAAAATCCATTAGGGTCACCACTATAAGTCAGAAACGACTGGAAGGCACAAAAAAATAAAAACAAATCTATAGAATGACAAAGGGCTTCTCTAGATGGACAATATACCCCATTTTGCCAACATCTCAGAGCCTTGCAGTCCATGTAATACAGGGCATTTGCCCCGTTCTGCCCTTGGGCAGTCCTCACTACCCCTGGGGGCAGATGGGGGGCTCAGATGGGGGGAGGTGTGGTAGGGCCTGATATACCATTATAAGGTAATACTTGGTTTACCCCATTTCTGCTGGGAGGAAACGGATCAGCCCCCGCATGTCCGCAGAAACCCATCTAAGCAGGCTGGCCCTTGCTGCCACTGCCATTTCTCTCGCATTCTCGGAAGGCAGGAAGGGGGCCCACAACAAGAGAAGAAGACAGGAAGGAGTCCTACAGCATGTGACCAAAGCTGGTCACATGCAGAGGGCCTTGCTGTGGGCTCCCTTCCTGCCTTCTGAGACAGCAAGAGAAATGGCATGCCTGTCAGGACTTCCTCCTGTTCTGTGAAGGGAATGGGGTAGAGGACAACAGTCCTGATCCATAGACAGGGCCAGTTTAAGGCACCCCCGGCTTCAGAGCCCCCCCCCAGTGACTCCCTCCTCAGTCAGTGTCACTCCTTTCCCATCGTCCCCCACCAACCGCAGCCCTGGGAAAGAACTTGGCAGGGGTAGAAAAATGCTGCCCAACTGTAGGGGGCGTGTTGGGGGCCAGCAAGGGGGCACCCCCACCTGCCTGCCTGGCCTCCCCTCTTTCCCCTTTGCATCCCCCCACCCACGGCTGCCCCCCATTGCCTTTCCCTTTATTCCTAGGCAGGAGAAGCCTTCTCCTCGACCCGCACCCCCGACCACATACCAGAGGGTTCCGCTCCTTCTGAGGCCCCGGGGTGTTCTCCCCCCCCCCCAGATTGGGCTGGCCAGGCCGAGACCCCTGGAAAGCTGCCAGGCAGGGGGGTGCTGAGGAGAGTCTTCTCCCTCTCCCCCCTGTGAAATGGGTGTCGGGTGAGGGGGTACTTCCCATGGCCCACCTGGAGCCCGCTCACCACTCCCCAACTCACCCACTTCCCCCACAACGGGGCTCCAGGGATCTCCAAAGGGACATCTGTGCAGTACTGTCCCATCCTCCAGCACCAAGCTGCCCATGGAGAAGGAGGATGGAGGTAGAGGGTCCCAGGGGAGGCGGCGGGGGGCTGCTGCACTGGAGACCCCCAGGAGGAGGAGGGTGCAGGAAGGGAGGAGGTGGCGGCAGCATGTGGCCGGAGCGGGAGAACCTCGCTGCCACCATGTCACGGGGCTCAAACCTGAGTTCCCTTCCCAGGAGCTCCAGGCTAGCCCCTCTCTCTGTAGGGTTAGTCCTGGGTGTCCTCACCCCAGGATCCTCCTACAAACTCCAAAAACCATCGTTCTGCCACCACCCACTGGGTTTTAACTGGGGGGGGGCTTATTTCCCCCTTGGGACCCCCCCTTTTACACGCACAACGCAGTGGGAAGTTGTGCGTAGTCTATGTTAATCAGTGGCACTCCTTGCCACTATAGAATCAACTAACTCCCTCCTCCTAACCCCAGAGGAGGTTCACAGTAGCATAGTCAAGAGTAAGGCACGTGGTCAGCATCAGCATAGGAAGATAGAAGTTTACTTTACTCAAGAGAAGTAGTCATGCAGTTTCACATGAGGCAGGATTCTCCCCTACCTCAGGCAGGCAGGCTTAAAGTGATAGCAATACAGAGTATCAAGATCAAAGCATTACATTACTCAGGTTACATTCAGTTACTAATTTAGCTACATTCAACCAAAGTAAAGAAATTAAAAAGAATTCCCTAACGCAACTAAACAGGCCCTAATCTCTACTAAATACTTGCAGTTTGTTGCCTTGAGATCTTGTCCAGGCAGCTGGGAGCAAAAGCCAGAGATGGAATGGCTGTGCTCTACCAGCATAGCAGTCTGTGTTCCTTCACATTTTCCAGAATCTCCTTCTCCAAGTCCCACTCATCTCACTCACACTGGTCTCAAACAAAAGCAATTAAAACCTCTCCAGATTTCCCGGGCTTAAAGCTGTAATTGGTCAGTCCAGTCACATGGTGTTATGTTAATGATGTCCTCTCATTAGCTCTGTGAAGGTGGTGCTTGAGCCCCTTCCCATTAACCCTTTTCTTACCTGATACTATGCTGGCAAGACAATCTGTTTACAAACAAAGAGAGTTATAGTTCTCTAGCAGAATGATGGGAGTTGCACCTTGTGGCAACATGATGGAACTCCATCATGACACGCCCCCCCCCCCGTGACACAGGCAGAGGAGGGAGAGGAGGAGAAATAGGTGGGCTAGAGGAGGCGGAGGCTAGACAGAGGAAATGACCTGCCAAGGGGCGACATGGAGCAGTCCACAGGGGAGCCCAGCTGAGCCACCGGC
This sequence comes from Gambelia wislizenii, assembly GCA_030847615.1. Taxonomy (NCBI): domain Eukaryota; kingdom Metazoa; phylum Chordata; class Lepidosauria; order Squamata; family Crotaphytidae; genus Gambelia; species Gambelia wislizenii. The sequence goes on from JAUMIR010000003.1 coordinate 215,200,184, forward strand.
AGCGACAGGGGAAGGAGCAGGAAGGAAGGAAGGAAAGAAGGAAGACTGGCCTCCTCGCTTGGCTTGACACGCTGCTTTGGGCTCGCCAGTTGCGCTCTGGGGGGATTTCATGGGCAGGGCCGGCTTAAGGGCCCCGCAGCACCTGCAGCCGCATGGGGGCATCATTGTGGGGTGTCATCGTAACCCACCTCCTGCAAAAACATTAGTAGTAGTAATCTAAATATCCTGTACTGTGAATAGGTTAGGTTACATTGACCTGATATAAGCATATGGGGCCCCCAAAATAAAACATTGCAGGGGGCCCCAAAATTCCTTAAAGTGGCCCTGTCCATAGCCAGGATATGCCAGCAGGGAGCCACCATATCCTGGCTTGTGTAGGTGAGTCCTCAATCTCCATTTCCTTACCCACTACACTATGCTAGACTTCCAGTTTTCTGATTTTATAGGAATGAGTATGGGAGGTAGTGATTGCTAGCGCTAAGGACAGCTATCATGGTGACTACTTTTTATGAACACTACAGAACACAATAGGGAACCACACTTTAAACTGCATAAATTCATTTCATAAGAGGGCTGTACTGAGATCCACAAGGTACTTTAAATGAGTATATCCACAGCCAAACCAATGACATCTGGAGGACTTTTAGTTCAACTCTAAACAGCACAGGAACAAGCCTCAGGGTGTCCAGTGGAGCCTGCCATGCCCAAACCTAAGCATTTCCTTAGAAACAAGCCACATGTGTCCAATGGAGCTTACACATCAGTAAGCATGTTTAGGCTTTCAGTCTAAGCACCTCTTAAAGACCAGGGTGCCAGTTACACGACAGAAATTGTCGCGTTGCCTACCGGGACAAAGTGATCACGAATCCGCCCCTTGCTGTTTATACGATTTATGTCTCTGATATGGATATCCCGTGTGGTCCCGTGACTGATATTTACACGTCCATAGTTCCGGTTTTGTTTAGGTTTTAATTTTTTTTTTTTGGCTGTCAATCAAAGATGCGATTACTCGTGTTTTCACAACCTCGGTGACGCACTTCCCTTAGAGTTCCGTGTCACGAGCGATACTATTGGCTGGCTGGACGGGGTGGAGAGAGGGGGGCAGAGGTTTGTTATTCCCCCTTTGCTTCTTGAACATTTTAACCCCTTCAGAAGAGACAGAAAGCATTTTGAAAGATCCTGATAGATCTTTCGCTCAGGGCTTTCCTTTTGAAATCAAGCAGAGTGCTTTTAAAGCCAGCTGAGTGCTTTCCTTTTGAAATCAAACGCTTGGTTTTCCTCTTGGCTTTTTAAAATATTAACCCCTACAGCAGGCTGCAGAGATTTCAAGAGGCTATAGGCAGGCGTTTTGAAAGACACAAACAGAGATGGGGAATTAAAGGGTGCTAATTCGCTCAGAGGCTTGAATATTTTAATGTGCCAGGGAGGTGACCAAGCTACTACGATCTCTCTGTAACAGGCAGTTGAGGAAAAGGTAAAGCTGAAGGGTTTGCAGTGTAGAAATCCATTTAAAAAGGTGATTGAGTACACGCGCGCGCGCACACACACATCAACCTTCGTGCAGCTGGAAGGGATGCCTTTGTTTTCGGCTGGTGAGGCTGGATCTGTTGAACGGGTGACTGACCCCTCCTTTTCTGGCCGCTGAGCTCTAAGCCTGCCCCCAGTCACCATTTCCGGTCATCCCAGTACCGAGACTTTTTGTCCCACGCTGTTTACATTTCCGATTTTCCGAATCCTCCAGTGACTTTTTTAAAAACCGGCACAACCTGCGGGATTGAGGGATAAAAGGTGGCCCCCCTTCCGAAAATCACGTACCCGACCCGATGTACGTGTAAACTGCCAGGGATCGACACAAATTCTTCCCAGGACATTTTCATCGTGTAAATGGCCCCCAGCTTTCCAAGTAATAGTCTTTATGGGTCGGGCTGTCAGAAACCCTTTGTTAAAATTTGTCACCTCTCCACTGGAAACTGGCTCTGTGTGCCTGGGTGCTGTATATTAAACAAGTTTCTAGACTTAAGTGCAGACCAATTGGTGCTTAGAAAGCGGTGTTGTTTTTGTATGGGCATGTGACGAACTTTGAGCCTTAAATTCCACTTATATGTAACCTGTTTGATTCAAGACTTCAATCATAGTAATTCATCCATCCTGGAGTGGTCAGGATACAACATAACATGGTCCTGGTATAGCCATAGTGATATTTGGGGGGGGGGGGGGTAACAATAAATAGAAGAGGGGGGAGAAAGCCTCTGTCAAAATTTGTCATCCATCCTCTAGAAACTAGCTCTTATTGACAATAACATAGCTCTGAGACTATTTGGTAGTAAATGGAAAACACCACCAATTGACTGATACCAGATATGCACATAATCTTAGAGAACATGAACTAATGAAAGTGGACTTCATTTATAAAATTTATCATCTTGTAAAAGATTTTCCCCACCCCATGTTTACAACTTATCTGTTTATAGTTGTCCCTTCATATTCACCGGGGTTTGGTTCCAGGACCCTTCGTGGATACCAAAATCCGTGAATATTCAAGTCCCATTATATGCAATGGCATAGCAAAATGGTGTCCGTTATATAAGATGGCAAAATCAAAGTTTGCTTTTTGGATTATTATTTTTTTAAGAATATTTTCAAGCTGTGAATATTTAAATCTGTGGATACCAAATCCGTGGATACAGAGGGACAAATGTACAAGAAATCTTTGAGCTGCTCTTCTTCTGGTGTTGATAGATGCTGGTGGTGGTGGTTCTCTTTTTCCTTCCTTTCTTTCATGTCCTCTTCAACTTCTTTTACATTAGTTTCAAGCTCTTTTAGGAGGAATAAGGCAACTAAAAAATTAAATAAATTAAGGAATTGTTTTAATGAAAACATCTTCATTATGAATTCATTTTGAGAAAGCTAGCCATTGTAGTCTGTCCATCCGTCTCTCTCTCTCTCTCTCTCTCTCACACACACACACACACACACACACACACACCAAGACTCTAGAAGCACCTTCAATACTAACAGGTTTAATCTGAAATAAGCTTTGGTGGACTGCAATCCACTTCACCAGCATGGAGTGTTACCACATTTGGCAGATATTGAAGCACATACGTGGATGGATGGGGGACACTGGGGAACTGTAAAACAAAAGTTACAAACAAGAATTATCTTAACTCCATTTTCTGTTCTTTAGACAGTTACCTGTCCTTAAGATGACCTCTCTCCTTCTGTCCCCTGACATTTGCTCAAAAGCTTTTGGTGAAAAGCTTTGTCAAAAGCTCTTTACATCTCCAAGTGCACAGTGTTTTGGGGATCACCTTTGTCTGTAAGCTTGTTGAAATTCTCACATAATTCTCAGAAGTGAATCAGACATTAGAACTTTGCTTTACATTGTTAATTCTTCTTCAGCAAGACTTGCTGTAATATATGTCGAATAATGTTATCTGCAATAATGCTTTCCAGAGAACAGACATTAAGCCAACTTCTTCCAAAACTAGTATCCTCAAGGCTGGTCTTAGGTGTGTGTTGTGTGCCTTTGTTTCCAACAGGGTGTTATGAGGGCTGAGAGTGTGTGACTTGCCCAAGATCACCCAGTGGGGTTTTCATGGCTGAACAGGGATTCGAATCCTGATCTACAGAGTTGTAGACCAACCCTCAAACCACTACACCACATTGGCTCTTTGTCTTAGGTACATGTCACATATTTTTGTTGGAAGACCAGCAATTTTACATTTGAGGTCTTTAAAAACTCGAGTAGTTTTGAATATTCCCCCAAGCTTTCTGAAGAGAACTGACCCTCTTGATTTTTCCTTTCTACTTCTTTTTTAGTAGTCTCCTCATTTTTTACAAGCCTCCACTTTTGAAGTAAAATTTGACTGTGTTCAACTTCTTTGACAGTGGTTTACTTAAATATACATTGGACCTGATAACTCTGTGGTCACTCTTTCTATCCCTGAAAGCTCCCTGAGTTAGAAACAGAAAGTGAAACTAATTAAGAAGTCCAATAAACATGTAAAGCAAGAGCAAAGAACTTTCAAACTGCTGAAAGTTTGGACTACAATTTTCACAATTCTTGCTGGGTGGAGCTGATGGGGGGGGTGTCCAAACAGCAAAAATACTTCTCATAGAATTTGAAGAGAATACAATTTGTCTAAATAGCATCCCACATCAATGTGTCATATCTGGAAAGGGGGGTCAAATCCACCAAAAACTCCGCAGGAAAAGCCTTTGCAGCTTTCCCCAAAGTTTTTAAAAAGCTCCGTGGGGAATGCACATTCCCACTCATTGGGACAACCGATTCACATTCATTCGCATTCTTGATAAGATCAGAAGTGGAAAGCTGATTGGTTGGACATGTGCAGGGGGTGGAGCTTGGTAACGAGGCAAGCAACCAGAACTGCCATGGATTTTTGCCTTAGCAATCGTCTGCTGAGGTGATGAAACAGACTTTTTTCTTTTTTTCCATTTATTTAGGCAGAATATCGCACTTTCGCACCTTAGATATGCTTTTTAAAAATACTGTTTGGTGGTGGCAATTGGTGAGAATAAAAAGCAAGTAATTCACTCACACCCGTAAACTTTATTTGCATGCATGCCCATTGGAACAGCAAAAGCAGATAGCTTTGCATGCCTGTGATCTTGCCAAAAAAACCTTAATACAAATTGAAGCTGCTTCAAATTGGTGTCAGTGCTCCTCGATCCACATTTTTTTCCCTCATATAGACAAGCCCAGGAAGTGTAACCCATCTGGAGGATCACGGGTTTCTGCCTGTGGTGTACAAAGCATTCGTTTCGGGCAACAACTTTTTGGTGTCAAAAGAAGGAGGAGGAGGAGGAGGAGGGAAGAAGAAGAAGAAGAAGAAGAAGAAGAAGAAGCAGCTTGTTATTAACTGATTTTATTAGGTTGGATCCATCCAGAATCATACAAAGAGTGAGCCCATTGATTTCAATAGGGATACTCTCAGTAGGACTAAGGTTTTGTCCCTGAAAAAAGTTACTTTTTTACTATAGCTCCCAGAACCCCCCCCCCAGGCCAACACCCAGTGGAAAAGTACTTTTTTTTCCCCAAGCTCTATTCATTTCATTTTTACTGGGGAGTGCTGCTCATGGCATTTTCTGCTTCAAGTACCAACATAACTTGATTACTCTTTAGATGTCATGCACTTTGCCTGGTGGAGAGTGCCATTTGCTGCTCTGTCTCAGGCAGCAAGATGTCTTGGGCTGGTTCTGACAACAGTTTAATTAAAACAGCTTCCATGAAGGACCATACAGAGACTGAGAATGAGAGGAATGCACGAGGGACTCTCTCCAAAGGACTGAGCAGCTCACATGACTTCTGCTTCATGGCTGGGCATGTTTTCTCCTAGCAAATGAACTTTAAGAGCTATTTATACTTCATTTGGGCAAATTTTTTCACAGGCAGCACTTATCATCACATCAGCAGTGTCAAGGGTGATTTGAAAGATTTCTGATCTGTCAGCGGGCCAAGGAAAGCAAAAAAGACAACATGGCTTCATGTGAAAATGTGCTGGTTTAAGAGGAAGGTCAAAGGATAAAGGAATGCAGGTAATGTGGGGATCAAACGTTTCCTTTCCCCTTCCTCTGCCTTATTCTGTGGTGATCCAAACAAGATGTATGGGAGAGTTGGGTGAGGGCAAGGTCACCATTCTCCTAAGTTGGCACATTCTGATGTACCTTCTGAACACCTTCCTCAACGTGTTGTTGTTGTTGTTATTGTTTATTTATATAGTGCTATCTATGTACATGGTGCTTTACATTAAACAAGCTTTACATTAAAACAAGCAAAAAACAAAACGGCACTGGGTCTTGCCAAAGGCGTACAATCTAAGAGCCTTACCACACTCAGAGTAAAAGCAGCAAAGTAGGAACATTCCATCTTTCCTGCTGCCTTAACACAGGACATCAGTGTTCTTCTGGCATTCTTTTGTTCCAGTCCAATGAGGAACTAAGGTAAAACTGTATCTTTTTGCAAATGGATTTTTCTGATTGGTAAACAGATGTGGTTTTACCTCAGTCCCCCACAGGATAGGAACAAAAGAACACAGACATCATGTGATAAGGCAACAGAAAAGACGGAATGTTCCTGCGGCTTTGCCACTTTTCTTTGGAGTGCAGTAAGGCTCTAAAATAAGTGTATATTGTACATAAGCACATACAGAGGGAAGAAAGGAATAATAAACATAAATCTATAAAATACAATTGCAAACTAATTATCCAAATAACAACAACACAGGACTTTATCAGACACAGCAAAAATCACGGGATCATGACATCATGGTAGTGTGAACAGGCGCACCTATTACATGACATTGTCTTCTCCATGTGGTTACTCCGTGCCCCAGCCGCGAACAAGGTGCTGCTTCTAATTGATGGGACAAGCCATCAATAGATCATCAATATCACTTTTTTTGCAGTATTGAGAGTATGAAAAAAACATGTCCCATTGTAATCACAAAATTACAGTGTGAATGGGCAGTCCTCAGTGAGAAAACTTCTGGGTGAGAACATGAAAACAAAGCACAGGGCACTCTTTTTATGAACTGTTCCATTTAGTTTCATCACTTTAAAGTTTGTTTCAGTGCTTGTGTTGTTCATTTACTTTGTTAATTTGGGTGTTTTTGAAGTTTTAAGCACTCTTGAGTCTTCTCACAAGAACAGCCAAAATCTCACCCATGCAAAATTGCGAAAGTAAACTCCCATTTTTGAAGTGCTATTCGTCTTTGTGCAATAATCCCATGGTGGTTCTTTTGCATGATTACAGTGATATGAGAAAGTAAGTGTAATAATGTCACTCTGTTTCCGCTTTCCTCACTCCCGGAATTACAGAGTTTTTACACACTAGTCTGATAATGTCCATAGTATGAAACAGCAAGACAATATAAAAATAAAACAAATTGTGATAAATGAAACATGTGATCAAATATAAAACATAGCTCCTTCTGCAAAATGAGAGACCTCTGGCCCAAACCAGCCAAACATAGGTGCCAATTGCAAAAGTATCCTCAATTGCAATTGCAAAAGTATCCCCCAAAGGAAGTCTGCCTGTCCCTGATCCAAGTGAAACCAAATTAGGGCTGACAACATGGTTTAGCATAATCTAGCACTTGCAGAGGTCCACTTCCCTTCTGAAACTCGGGGCCCTGGTTTTTATCACTGCTGTAGCTGCAAACCTGGAATCAGGGAAAGGAAAAGAGAAAGGAACAGCAGTCTTCACTTGTTGTGGTCATTCCTTTAGGGTAGTTATGTAGATTGGCAACGAGGGAGAGGGCAGGTGGCAATAGCTCAAAAGTAACAGTGGCAATGATGTACCTTGAACAGGGAAGTGCCCCACCCCCAAACACACACACATAGACATACACACAAAAACACATACCGGTATATCTGGAGAATATTTTTTTCCTATTTAGAACACTTTTACTTCTAGATACTTCCAGAGCAGAACTGTACATGCAAAACTGTTGCAACAGATTTACAGTAGTTTCTATGCTATTGTATATGTGGAATTTAAGATCATTTTTACAGTATAAAAAGACTAAACATCAATAGCTTGAAACTCTAAGTAAGATGTTACATACTCCAACATTCAGTTCCAATTCCTAGTCACTAGGCATTATTATATTACAGTTGTATCTTACAATATTACATTCTGGAGAATATTTTGAATATTTTGAACATAGATGCACATAATATCCCCCAATATTTCACAGATGAAAATTAGGACATGTGTGCCCAAGCAACATCAGAATGTGATCAGGATGGTAAAATCTATTAATGAAGAAGAACATACATGCTAGGATAGGCTATAGCAGTTTGCTTTTGCTTGAGCCTAATCGGAAGGGCAAAACACCCCCGTCTCAATAATCAGTTACAGTTATAGCTCCAAGACTACAAAAGAAAGTAGTTGTCATTACAGTAGTAAAATTTTAAAAGTAACTCTATTTTTCAGTTTTTCAAGAGTTTTGTTATAGAATCATAGAATCAGAGCTTCAAGCAGCAACTTGAGACACAGTTCAAGATAATGACCATGTGATGTCCTTCCTCTATCATTTAGTGAGGCCACACCCCCATAACTACAAAAGTAACTTAGAATTACAGCTACATTGTATATGGAATGAAATCCTTGCTTGACAAGTTGTCATTGTTATGTTAATTATACCTTTTTTATTGGATATACGAATTAATTACAAGTAACTTGTTATTTGTGCCAAGTCACTTCCAGGCTCTGGGTTGTTTGTTTATTTTTTATTATGTTTTGATTGTTACCAGGATACAAAAGGAAAAGAAAATGCTGGAGACAGCTATCTGCCTCAATGTGTTTATTAAACTGTAGGTTCTTACAAACTACTTCCAATATCTCAGGAAGGCATCAATATTAAGATGTGTATTTATTTAAACTTCATCAACTGACAATCTGTTGAAAGGCAGATGACTAATCAGATAAAAATGATGCAAAGTGGCCAAAATTAAAATAATACTTTTTTAAAAAATGAGCTTTTTTGGCTTACTATTCACATGAGGGGGAACATGAGTGACCCATTAGCAAGTGAGTTAGGAAAGAGAAGAGATCATTTTCTCCACTGCTCTGCCCAAGGGACCTCCAGCCTGCAGAGCAGGAGTGGTCAACTGTTGGGACCAGGAGGGTCTACATTTGCCACCCACCCCAGTTCTTGGAGAGCTACACCATAACCTCCAACTGTCCTAATTTGGCAGGGACAGACCAACTTAATCCTCTGTCATCCCACTTTCTCAGCTGCCTTTAAAATGTTCCAGTTTTTCTCTCCTCCTCCCATTCCCCTTTGCCTTTGTCTTACTTCAATTGCTGCAAACTGACTTCAAAGTTTTAAAAAAATAGTTTACACTCAAGTCAGCAGAGAGGAGAGGAGGGCTGTAGTTTGCCCTTCCTAAACTCAGTACAGGTCGACCTCCGTGTCCCCAGGGGATATGTTCCATGCCCCCTGTGGATACCTGAAACCATGGATAATAGGGATCCCTATTATTTTCAATGAAACGAATGCCAGAAGTTAACTATGGAGTCACATTGGAGGACTTAGAAATGCCTAGAGAGATCATATTTTTTCAGACATGGATAAGTGAAACCATGGTTACCAAATCTGTGGATACAGGGGCCAACCTGTACATAAATTCCAAATTTGGGGGGGGGGTTTGCTTAAAATAATAGTTTTGTGCACTCTTCATCATTAATAACCTTTGTGTTGTCGCCTGGGCTCACTCTTTTGACTGCACTCTGATGTGGCTCAGCACACGTCCCAATTTTCATCTCTGAAATGTTGGAGGGCATGCTATACACTTCCATTGAGTTTGGTCACTCCCACAATATTTTTTAAAATTTTGTTTGTCCCAGATGTCTCCAATAACCTCTCAAGGGCAATTTTACCATGTTTTCGGGGCACCTTGAGCTGATTTAGGTCTAGGAAAGGCCTTTAAAGAAAATAATCAATACACTATTACTTCCATTTCCTGTTTTTAAAAAGCTACTCCTGACTCTAAAATTTCCTAGAGGGCTAAAAAAACCACACACAAAAAACCCTACCATGAGCCAGAATCCTGTTGGGCAATTGCAAATATGTAGACTACAGTTACACATATGCAATGCATTTGCAACTGATTCACAATCCCTACATAGGCCCTAGTTTAGGGGCTATGTAGGCACCTACTTACCAGTAAGCAGGCACTGGGATTGATGGAGGTCTGTACCCCTGTTGATCACAAAGCAGCTGCCTGATGTTCCCACCCACCCCCTTTGCATAGATGATTTCCAGTGCAAAGGCGGATTAAAGAGGGGGTGGGAATATCAGGTAGCTGGTTTTTGATTAACAGAAGAAGAGACCCCATCAATCCCAATGGCTCCTTACCAGTATGTGGGGTATGATGGGGGGGGAGGTCATGCTGGAATTCACTATGTAGCAACATAATTACAGTATTATGTAGTACACAATGTTCTTACAAGATTCTGGTGAATGTGTAATTGCCCCTCATACATCCTTGGGGGCGGAGGAACATCTGGGGGCAAAAATACACCCCATTTTTTCCTTTTGGAGGGGGAGGACTTAGGTTCCACAAAAGTGGCCTTGAGGGTCACAGAAAGCACAGGGGCAACACTTTCTTACACCTGCTGTAGAGGGTCAGAATCTAGCCCACATATACTCTGCGCTTCCCACCCTAAGCCCCTCCCCCTCCACACATGTACAGCAGAGACCAGAGGAGGGAGATTTCTACTGTGTACTTTCATTTTTCTCTGGACCCATCAAGCCTGGGGAGAGTCATGGTGGAGATAATCTAATATGACCTCTCCCCCTTCCCTATACATATGCTTCTCACCCCTGAAGTACATCATGTGTATCATATGGGCACATTGCTGGAACAGCATGGTGAAAGGGAGAAATGCCTTTGGGTAATAATTAGATAAAACATTCCCTACTGTGTTACCTACAATAATAGCCCAATCTTAATGACTTTCTTAAAGCAGTAATGGACTGGATGAGGAAAAACAGATTGAGATTAAATCCAGACAAAACGGAGGTGCTCACGGTAGCGGCCCCAAAACCAGGAGTTGGGTTGCAACCTCCAGTCCTGGACTGGGTCACGCTCTCCGTTAAGGATTGTGTTCGCAGTCTGGGGGTGCTCCTTGATTCATCGCTTCAGATGACTAGTCAGGTGAATGCAACAGTCAGGAGCGCCTGTTATCAGCTTCGGCTGATACGCCAGCTGTGCCATTTCCTGGAAGTAAAGGACCTCGAGACTGTGGTGCACATACTGGTAACCTCTCGTCTAGATTTCTGCAATGCGCTCTACATGGGGCTGCCCTCATGCTTGGTCCAGAAACTTCAATTGGTACAAAATATGGCAGCCAGAGTGGTCTCGGGAACATCTCGGAGAGACCATATAACTCCAGTATTAAGATCTCTCCACTGGCTGCCTATCAGTTTCCGGGCCCAGTATAAGGTGTTAGTTATTACCTTTAAAGCCCTAAATGGCTTGGGTCCAACTTATCTCCGGAACTGCCTCCTCCCATACAATCCTCCCCACACACTCCGGTCCTCTGGGAGGAATTTGCTTCAGCCACAAAAATCTAGGCTGTCGGCAACTTCCCAGAGGGCCTTTTCGGTAATCGCCCCAAATTGTGGAATGACCTGCCGAACGAGATCCGTCAGATGACAAGCCTGAGTAGCTTTTAAAAAGCACTAAAGATGGATCTCTTTTGGCAGGCCTTTCCTAATTAGATCCCGGCCTCAGGGGATCCTGGCCTCTTTTAGTCCGCTGGCTATTTATTGTATTTATTGTTTTTAAATGTGATTTTAGACAGTTGCTTTTAATTTATATGTGTTTAATTTTTTTTATGGGGGAGGGTGGGGGTGGGGTGTGTTTAGGGATTTTTATATGTATTGTATTTTAATTTTTGTAAGCCGCCCCGATTGTTTTAACAGAGGGGCAGGGTATAAATAAATATTATTATTATTATTATTATTATTATTATCTTGGAATATCAAATAATTGGCTGCATTTAATAATTTGGCTTAATGTGGCCACCCACGTGGTTAGCAGATAAACCAGGGACCCCCTAATACCAAGGCTGGATTTATGTATAACCAAGGGAGGTGCCTTCAGAAATGCCAGAAAACCAAATACTCATGTCAAAACTTAACACCTGGAGGTGAGTCATTCACTATTCCACTCAATACTAGCAGAGTCCTTGAGGCTTGTAAAACAGGTCCTTCCTTCCCTTACCCCCTTCCAAGAAAAGACCTTGCCTGCTCCTATTCAATTCCAAATACAGCACCCATTAACAATTGTTAATTCTTCTGGAGCACCCATTGTCTAGTCCTAGGAACCTCAGAGAAACATTGCATTCTACTCAAAATCCTACCCCTTCAGGGAAATTATTTCATATAAATATAAATTATTTCCTATAAATAGCACCCTAAAACACCGCCCAAGTGCACACAGTTCATCTTCCTCTCGACTCCACATCAGACTGTGTAGCCAGGTGTGCATGAATCCTCTGCTTTCCAATTTCACATCAGTTCATGTCACCAGCCTATCATCTGGACCCCTTCACTGTCTGTTTACTTCACAATCTCAGCTCTGCAGGATCAGTATAGTATAACCCGCCATCCCCTTGCCTTATTCCTCTATCCAAATACTTCCAACTATCTTCAATAGCCTTGTGTGAGTGTCTGAAGCCTGAATGTTTGCATGAATTATGTTGATATTAATTACCAGTATTGTTTGGCTTAGTCTTCTTTGTTACTACCAGTATACATAGGTTAAAAGATCCCACTGTTGCCTGGCCTCTTGCATGCCAAATTGAGTTAATTAAATTCCCCAAATTAATATTAGGACACCAGCACGTCCCCACAGACTCCAAGCAATTTGGGTAACAACTGTGCTTTGCTGGAGGCTTAGAACTGACTAAGTAGAATCATAGAATCATAGAGCTGGAAGAGACCTCAAGGGCCATCCAGTCCAACCCCCTGCCATGCAGGAATACACAATCAAATCATTCCCAACAGATGACCATCCAGCCTCTGTTTAAAAACCTCCAAAGAAGGAGACTCTACCGCACTACGAGGCAGTGTATTCCACTGTACTAGGGGAGATGGAGGATACATTTTCCTTTCTGTTGGTTCATGGTCAAAGTGTGGTTAAGTGTCATTTATAGGCCTCTTTGGCTCTTCTGAGACACTTGTGCATGCTATTAAGGGTTTCAGATGATGCAGTGAGCAATCCTGAAGACATACTTCCTTCTCTTCCTTTCAAGTACTCTAGGAAAATGTTAACCAGCTCAGAAATCAAGCCTCCATTGCATAGGTATAGGAAATGGGGAAGGAAGTAGACCTTATTTTGTCAAGGCCAAAATTCTCTGAAGAACTTTCTTTGTCCTAGTTGTGCAGTTAGCCAATGGGGAGTGAGCAAGTGACATGATAAGACCATGCCAAACTTTAACCACTCAAAAGGCATTTGGAATACTGGTCAGAAATTGGCAAAAAAAGGTAGTGGCAGCACTAGGGGACATTGTGGAAAGGCCAAATGGCACCAGGTGACACAATGGAATGGGGGGAGGACTGACACCAGCCTTAGTGATGCCATCGAGAAGAGGCAGGGAATAAGCTGCAGATTCTTTGCTCATCTTGAAGACTATTCCTGGCAACAAGCCAATCCTGGTTTAGCTTTACAATCCTGACTGAGCAGTACAAAGCAAGCAAGGATTTGGTGAGAGCAAGCATAATATTGCAGTGAAAACCTTTACACTATATTTTAGAAGCTGAACTGTGGCTGATTACTTTATAATGTTGACAGTGGGACAGTCCTGTTTAAATGTTTCTAGCTCACAGAAATCTAGAGCGTCATAGAAATCTAGAACATCAAAAAGCAGTGTGTTTAGCCTAAACTTATTCTTGACACGATCAAGAAATACTCCAACATCATCACTTTTCTTTTTTTCTAACATCTTTTACCTAATGAAGAAGTCAGTAGAACTTTGAAAGCTTGCATCCTGTGTCTTGCATTTTGGTTGGCCAATAAAGGTATTGCTTTTTTGTGGATTCTGAGTTTTGTTTTGCTGCCTGACCAACATGGCTACCCCTGAATGTGTTTCCTGTGATCAAGATTGTTATTGTTTATTTTGGGAAGCATTGTCACATTGATAGCACAGCCATGTCTATTCAGAAGCAAGTCTTACTGAGTTCAATAGGACTTGATCCTGCCTAGAGAAGTCAGATTGGCACACTCCCTGCCTTCCTTCTGGAGCCAATAAAAACTTCCTGTTTTGGCAGGCCTTTGCTGATATTTGCTAATGACAATGCTGGAGTATATGTGTGTGCTGTGTACCTGTGTGTGTATATCATAGAATGATAGAATTGCCCACCATGCTCCAAAGGAGTGTGTTCCAGTGCCGAACAGCTCTTACTGTCAAAAAGTTCCTCCTAATGTTGAGGTGGAATCTCTGTTCCTGGAGCTTGCAATCCATTGCTCCGTGTTCCTGTCTCTGGAGCAGCAGAAAACAAGCCTGCTCCATCCTCAACGTTAAGCCCTTCAAATACTTAAACAGGGCTATCATATCACCTCTTAGCCATCTTTTTTCCAGGCTAAACATACCCAGCTCCCTCAGTCTCTCCTCATAAGGCATCGTTTCCAGACCTTTCACCATTTTAGTCGCCCTTCTCTGGACACGCTCCAATTTGTGAATATCCTTTTTGAATTTTGGTGCCCAGAACTGGACACAGTATTCTAGGTGAGGTCTGACCAAGGCAGAATAGAGTGGCACTATTACTTCCCTTGATCCGGACACTATACTTCTATTGATATATGTATGTATGTTTTTAAAATTTTAGCTATTTTTAACTTTTTTAGTTGTTATTGTGTTTTAACTTTTGTATTTTGCTGATTTTAACAGTCTTTTGATTTGAGTCCCAAATTGGAGGGAAAGTGGGATAGAAATGATGATGATGATGTACAGGATTCACGGCTACTGCCACCGATCTACATTCTGAAGTGACAACCACTGTTCTGTACTTTCTGTGTTCTTGAGTCATCCCTCAAATACTTGATAAGGAAAAGAGGCAGGAATGAGGGACAAGCCAATTTCTCTAGTTATGTAAAGTGAGATAAATGGTTCCATTTCAGACATGCAGGCTTTTGTCAGAGCCAAGAGTTGTTCTTAAGACTGGCAGCTCCCAAAACCCACCCACTCCGGATCTTCTCAGCAATTACTACTTAGAGATGTCCCTCCATCCATTGTGACGAATGTAAACCAGCTGTGTTTCAACAGGAGGACACAAGTAAGAGGAAGAGGCAGGCGAGTTGAGACTGAACAGCAGCCCATTCTGGAGCCAGCCGTAGCATGCAGATCATAGACACTACCACAGCAACACACACAACAGAAAGATGTTATTTAATATTTCCCAACAGTGAAGTAATTCATCACAGGGTTATAAGTGGATCTAACATTTCTGAAATTGCCTGTTGGAGATTAATGGAACTTCTCATGTTTCCCACTGTGATGACACAAATGGGGAGCAAAGTAGAATGAGGTTTGTCATAAAGGCAAACAGAGCACCCAGAGAACCAGCATTGGCAACCCATTTTTAAAAGCCCCTGGACTAGAACAGTGCTGTAAACAAAGATTTTCAGACTACACTGTTATAGTGTTACTATTCCACTTTAACTGCTTTGGCTTCCTCCTGTGGAATTCTGGGGTTTGTAGCTTAGTGAGGCCTAAGATCTCTCTGGCTGAGAGTTGTAAATGCCCCTTCCTAAACTGCAAATCCCAGGATTCAACAGGAGGCAGCCATAGCAAATAAAGTGGAATAGTAACACTATAACAGTGTTGTCTGAAAATCTAGAAAGATAGAAAGGTAAAAACAGCATGCATGAATTATGAGCTTAGAAAGGATTACAGTCGTCCCTTCACATTGGCGGGGGTTACGTTCCACGGACCCCCGCGAATGGGAAAAAACCGCGAATACTGTTTGCCCCCCCCTTCCCTGCTATAGCGACCATGGGGCCTCCGGAGGCCCCATAGTCGCTTTCCCCCGCCTACCCAGGGCCTTCGCAGGGCCTCCGGAGGCCCTCCGGAGGCCCCACGGAGGCCTTCCCTGCCCTCCCCACTCCCCCCCAGGGCCTTAGCGGGGCCTCCGGAGACCCTCCGGAGGCCCCGCGGAGGCCTTCCCTGCCCTCCCCACTCCCCGCAAAGGGCCTTCGCAGGGCCTCCGGAGAGTCTCCGGAGGCCCCGCGGAGGCCCTCCCTGCCCTCCCCACTCCCCCACAGGGCCTACGCGGGACCTCCGGAGACCCTCCGGAGGCCCCGCGGAGGCCTTCCCTGCTCTCCCCACTCCCCCCCAGGGCCTTCGCAGGGCCTCCGGAGAGTCTCCGGAGGCCCCACGGAGGCCTTCCCTGCCCTCCCCACTCCCCCCAAAGGGCCTTCGCAGGGCCTCCGGAGAGTCTCCGGAGGCCCCGCGGAGGCCCTCCCTGCCCTCCCCACTCCCCCACAGGGCCTTCGCGGGGCCTCCGGAGACCCTTCGGAGGCCCCGCGGAGGCCTTCCCTGCCCTCCCCACTCCCCCCAAAGGGCCTTCGCAGGGCCTCCGGAGGCCCCACGGAGGCCTTCCCTGCCCTCCCCACTCCCCCCCAGGGCCTTAGCGGGGCCTCTGGAGACCCTCCGGAGGCCCCGCGGAGGCCTTCCCTGCCCTCCCCACTCCCCCCAAAGGGCCTTCGCAGGGCCTCCGGAGACCCTCCGGAGGCCCCGCGGAGGCCCTCCCTGCCCTCCCCACTCCCCCACAGGGCCTTCGCGGGGCCTCCGGAGACCCTCCGGAGGCCCCGCGGAGGCCTTCCCTGCTCTCCCCACTCCCCCACAGGGCCTTAGCGGGGCCTCCGGAGACCCTCCGGAGGCCCCGCGAAGGCCTTCCCTGCCCTCCCCACTCCCCCCACAGGGCCTTCGCGGGGCCTCCGGAGACCCTCCGGAGGCCCCGCGGAGGCCTTCCCGGCCCTCCCCACTCCCCCACAGGGGCTTCGCCGGGCCTCCGAAGGACCTCCAGAGGCCCTGCGGAGGCCTTCCCAGCCCTCCCCACTCCCCCACAGGGCCTTCGCAGGGCCTCCGGAGCGTCTCCAGAGGCCCCGCGGAGGCCTTCCCAGCCCTCCCCACTCCCCCACAGAGCCTTCGCGGGGCCTCCGGAGGGTCTCCGGAGGCCCCGCGGAGGCCTTCGCGGCCCTCCCCACTCCCCCCAGGGCCTTAGCGGGGCCTCCGGAGACCCTCCGGACGCCCCGTGGAGGCCTTCCCTGCCCTCCCCACTCCCCCCACAGGGCCTTCGCGGGGCCTCCAGAGGGTCTCCGGAGGCCCCGCAGAGGCCCTCCCGGCCCTCCCCACTCCCCCACAGGGTCTTCGCGGGGCCTCCAGAGACCTTCCGGAGGCCCCGCGGAGGCCTTCCCTGCCCTCCCCACTCCCCCCAAAGGGCCTTCGCCGGGCCTCCGGAGACCCTCCGGAGGCCCCGCGGAGGCCCTCCCTGCCCTCCCCACTCCCCCACAGGGCCTTCGCGGGGCCTCCGGAGACCCTCCAGAGGCCCCGCGGAGGCCTTCCCTGCTCTCCCCACTCCCCCCCAGGGCCTTAGCGGGGCCTCCGGAGGCCCTCCGGAGGCCCCGCGGAGGCCTTCCCTGGCCTCCCCACTCCCCCACAGGGCCTTCGCGGCCCTCCCCACTCTCCCCAGGGCCTTCGCGGCGCCTCCGGAGGCCCTCCGGAGGCCCCGCGGAGGCCTTCCCTGCCCTCCCCACTCCCCCCCAGGGCCTTCGCGGGGCCTCCGGAGACCTTCCGGAGGCCCCGCGGAGGCCTTCCCTGCCCTCCCCACTCCCCCCAAAGGGCCTTCGCCGGGCCTCCGGAGACCCTCCGGAGGCCCCGCGGAGGCCCTCCCTGCCCTCCCCACTCCCCCACAGGGCCTTCGCGGGGCCTCCGGAGACCCTCCAGAGGCCCCGCGGAGGCCTTCCCTGCTCTCCCCACTCCCCCCCAGGGCCTTAGCGGGGCCTCCGGAGGCCCTCCGGAGGCCCCGCGGAGGCCTTCCCTGGCCTCCCCACTCCCCCACAGGGCCTTCGCGGCCCTCCCCACTCTCCCCAGGGCCTTCGCGGCGCCTCCGGAGGCCCTCCGGAGGCCCCGCGGAGGCCTTCCCTGCCATCCCCACTCCCCCCCAGGGCCTTCGCGGGGCCTCCGGAGACCTTCCGGAGGCCCCGCGGAGGCCTTCCCTGCCCTCCCCACTCCCCCCACAGGGCCTTCGCAGGGCCTCCGGAGGGTCTCCGGAGGCCCCGCAGAGGCCTTCCCTGCCCTCCCCACTCCCCCCACAGGGCCTTCGCTGGGCCTCCGGAGGGTCTCCGGAGGCCCCGCGGAGGCCTTCCCTGCCCTCCCTACTCCCCCCCAGGGCCTTCGCAGGGCCTCCGGAGGGTCTCCGGAGGCCCCGCAGAGGCCTTCCCTGCCCTCCCCACTCCCCCCACAGGGCCTTCGCTGGGCCTCCGGAGGGTCTCCGGAGGCCCCGTGCAGGCCTTCCCTGCTCTCCCTACTCCCCCCCAGGGCCTTCGCAGGGCCTCCGGAGTGTCTCCGGAGGCCCCGCGGAGGACTTCCCAGCCCTCCCCACTCCCCCACAGAGCCTTCACGGGGCCTCCGGAGGCCCTCCGGAGGCCCCGCGGAGGCCTTCCCTGGCCTCCCCACTCCCCCACAGGGCCTTCGCGGGGCCTCCGGAGGGTCTCCGGAGGCCCCGCGGAGGCCTTCCCTGCCCTCCCCACTCCCCCCACAGGGCCTTCGCGGGGCCTCCGGAGGGTCTCCGGAGGCCCCGCGGAGGCCTTCCCTGCCCTCCCCACTCCCCGCAAAGGGCCTTCGCAGGGCCTCCGGAGAGTCTCCGGAGGCCCCGCGGAGGCCCTCCCTGCCCTCCCCACTCCCCCACAGGGCCTACGCGGGACCTCCGGAGACCCTCCGGAGGCCCCGCGGAGGCCTTCCCTGCTCTCCCCACTCCCCCCCAGGGCCTTCGCAGGGCCTCCGGAGAGTCTCCGGAGGCCCCACGGAGGCCTTCCCTGCCCTCCCCACTCCCCCCAAAGGGCCTTCGCAGGGCCTCCGGAGAGTCTCCGGAGGCCCCGCGGAGGCCCTCCCTGCCCTCCCCACTCCCCCACAGGGCCTTCGCGGGGCCTCCGGAGACCCTTCGGAGGCCCCGCGGAGGCCTTCCCTGCCCTCCCCACTCCCCCCAAAGGGCCTTCGCAGGGCCTCCGGAGGCCCCACGGAGGCCTTCCCTGCCCTCCCCACTCCCCCCCAGGGCCTTAGCGGGGCCTCTGGAGACCCTCCGGAGGCCCCGCGGAGGCCTTCCCTGCCCTCCCCACTCCCCCCAAAGGGCCTTCGCAGGGCCTCCGGAGACCCTCCGGAGGCCCCGCGGAGGCCCTCCCTGCCCTCCCCACTCCCCCACAGGGCCTTCGCGGGGCCTCCGGAGACCCTCCGGAGGCCCCGCGGAGGCCTTCCCTGCTCTCCCCACTCCCCCACAGGGCCTTAGCGGGGCCTCCGGAGACCCTCCGGAGGCCCCGCGAAGGCCTTCCCTGCCCTCCCCACTCCCCCCACAGGGCCTTCGCGGGGCCTCCGGAGACCCTCCGGAGGCCCCGCGGAGGCCTTCCCGGCCCTCCCCACTCCCCCACAGGGGCTTCGCGGGGCCTCCGAAGGACCTCCAGAGGCCCTGCGGAGGCCTTCCCAGCCCTCCCCACTCCCCCACAGGGCCTTCGCAGGGCCTCCGGAGCGTCTCCAGAGGCCCCGCGGAGGCCTTCCCAGCCCTCCCCACTCCCCCACAGAGCCTTCGCGGGGCCTCCGGAGGGTCTCCGGAGGCCCCGCGGAGGCCTTCGCGGCCCTCCCCACTCCCCCCAGGGCCTTAGCGGGGCCTCCGGAGACCCTCCGGACGCCCCGTGGAGGCCTTCCCTGCCCTCCCCACTCCCCCCACAGGGCCTTCGCGGGGCCTCCAGAGGGTCTCCGGAGGCCCCGCAGAGGCCCTCCCGGCCCTCCCCACTCCCCCACAGGGTCTTCGCGGGGCCTCCAGAGACCTTCCGGAGGCCCCGCGGAGGCCTTCCCTGCCCTCCCCACTCCCCCCAAAGGGCCTTCGCCGGGCCTCCGGAGACCCTCCGGAGGCCCCGCGGAGGCCCTCCCTGCCCTCCCCACTCCCCCACAGGGCCTTCGCGGGGCCTCCGGAGACCCTCCAGAGGCCCCGCGGAGGCCTTCCCTGCTCTCCCCACTCCCCCCCAGGGCCTTAGCGGGGCCTCCGGAGGCCCTCCGGAGGCCCGGCGGAGGCCTTCCCTGGCCTCCCCACTCCCCCACAGGGCCTTCGCGGCCCTCCCCACTCTCCCCAGGGCCTTCGCGGCGCCTCCGGAGGCCCTCCGGAGGCCCCGCGGAGGCCTTCCCTGCCCTCCCCACTCCCCCCCAGGGCCTTCGCGGGGCCTCCGGAGACCTTCCGGAGGCCCCGCGGAGGCCTTCCCTGCCCTCCCCACTCCCCCCACAGGGCCTTCGCGGGGCCTCCGGAGGGTCTCCGGAGGCCCCGCAGAGGCCTTCCCTGCCCTCCCCACTCCCCCCACAGGGCCTTCGCTGGGCCTCCGGAGGGTCTCCGGAGGCCCCGCGGAGGCCTTCCCTGCCCTCCCTACTCCCCCCCAGGGCCTTCGCAGGGCCTCCGGAGGGTCTCCGGAGGCCCCGCAGAGGCCTTCCCTGCCCTCCCCACTCCCCCCACAGGGCCTTCGCTGGGCCTCCGGAGGGTCTCCGGAGGCCCCGTGGAGGCCTTCCCTGCTCTCCCTACTCCCCCCCAGGGCCTTCGCAGGGCCTCCGGAGTGTCTCCGGAGGCCCCGCGGAGGACTTCCCAGCCCTCCCCACTCCCCCACAGAGCCTTCACGGGGCCTCCGGAGGCCCTCCGGAGGCCCCGCGGAGGCCTTCCCTGGCCTCCCCACTCCCCCACAGGGCCTTCGCGGGGCCTCCGGAGGGTCTCCGGAGGCCCCGCGGAGGCCTTCCCTGCCCTCCCCACTCCCCCCACAGGGCCTTCGCGGGGCCTCCGGAGGGTCTCCGGAGGCCCCGCGGAGGCCTTCCCTGCCCTCCCCACTCCCCCCACAGGGCCTTCGCAGGGCCTCCGGAGCGTCTCCGGAGGCCCCGCGGAGGCCTTCCCAGCCCTCCCCACTCCCCCACAGGGCCTTCGCTGGGCCTCCGGAGGGTCTCTGGAGGCCCCGCAGAGGCCCTCCCCGCCCTCCCCACTCCCCCACAGGGCCTTCGCGGGGCCTCCGGAGGCCCTCCGGAGGCCCCGCGGAGGCCTTCCCGGCCCTCCCCACTCCCCCACAGGGCCTTCGCGGGGCCTCCCGAGGCCCTCTGGAGGCCCCGCAGAGGCCTTCCCTGCCCTCCCCACTCCCCCACAGGGCCTTCGCGGGGCCTCCGGAGACCTTCCAGAGGCCCCGCGGAGGCCTTCCCAGCCCTCCCCACTCCCCCACAGAGCCTTCGCGGGGCCTCCGGAGGGTCTCCGGAGGCCCCGCGGAGGCCTTCGCGGCCCTCCCCACTCCCCCCAGGGCCTTAGCGGGGCCTCCGGAGACCCTCCGGACGCCCCGTGGAGGCCTTCCCTGCCCTCCCCACTCCCGCCACAGGGCCTTCGCGGGGCCTCCAGAGGGTCTCCGGAGGCCCCGCAGAGGCCCTCCCGGCCCTCCCCACTCCCCCACAGGGTCTTCGCGGGGCCTCCAGAGACCTTCCGGAGGCCCCGCGGAGGCCTTCCCTGCCCTCCCCACTCCCCCCAAAGGGCCTTCGCCGGGCCTCCGGAGACCCTCCGGAGGCCCCGCGGAGGCCCTCCCTGCCCTCCCCACTCCCCCACAGGGCCTTCGCGGGGCCTCCGGAGACCCTCCAGAGGCCCCGCGGAGGCCTTCCCTGCTCTCCCCACTCCCCCCCAGGGCCTTAGCGGGGCCTCCGGAGGCCCTCCGGAGGCCCCGCGGAGGCCTTCCCTGGCCTCCCCACTCCCCCACAGGGCCTTCGCGGCCCTCCCCACTCTCCCCAGGGCCTTCGCGGCGCCTCCGGAGGCCCTCCGGAGGCCCCGCGGAGGCCTTCCCTGCCCTCCCCACTCCCCCCCAGGGCCTTCGCGGGGCCTCCGGAGACCTTCCGGAGGCCCTGCGGAGGCCTTCCCTGCCCTCCCCACTCCCCCCACAGGGCCTTCGCGGGGCCTCCGGAGGGTCTCCAGAGGCCCCGCGGAGGCCTTCCCTGCCCTCCCCACTCCCCCCACAGGGCCTTCGCTGGGCCTCCGGAGGGTCTCCGGAGGCCCCGCGGAGGCCTTCCCTGCCCTCCCCACTCCCCCCACAGGGCCTTCGCAGGGCCTCCGGAGTGTCTCCGGAGGCCCCGCGGAGGACTTCCCAGCCCTCCCCACTCCCCCACAGAGCCTTCACGGGGCCTCCGGAGGCCCTCCGGAGGCCCCGCGGAGGCCTTCCCTGGCCTCCCCACTCCCCCACAGGGCCTTCGCGGGGCCTCCGGAGGGTCTCCGGAGGCCCCGCGGAGGCCTTCGCGGCCCTCCCCACTCTCCACAGGGCCTTCGCGGGGCCTCCGGAGGCCCTCCGGAGGCCCCGCGGAGGCCTTCCCTGCCCTCCCTACTCCCCCCCAGGGCCTTCGCGGGGCCTCCGGAGACCTTCCGGAGGCCCCGCGGAGGCCTTCCCTGCCCTCCCCACTCCCCCCACAGGGCCTTCGCGGGGCCTCCGGAGGGTCTCCGGAGGCCCCGCGGAGGCCTTCCCTGCCCTCCCCACTCCCCCCACAGGGCCTTCGCGGGGCCTCCGGAGGGTCTCCGGAGGCCCCGCGGAGGCCTTCCCTGCCCTCCCCACTCCCCCCACAGGGCCTTCGCAGGGCCTCCGGAGCGTCTCCGGAGGCCCCGCGGAGGCCTTCCCAGCCCTCCCCACTCCCCCACAGGGCCTTCGCGGGGCCTCCGGAGGGTCTCTGGAGGCCCCGCAGAGGCCCTCCCCGCCCTCCCCACTCCCCCACAGGGCCTTCGCGGGGCCTCCGGAGGCCCTCCGGAGGCCCCGCGGAGGCCTTCCCTGCCCTCCCCACTCCCCCCACAGGGCCTTCATCGGGCCTCAGGAGGGTCTCCGGAGGCCCCGCGGAGGCCTTTGCGGCCCTCCCTGCTTCCCCCCAGGGCCTTCGCGGGGCCTCCGGAGACCTTCTGGAGGCCCCGCGGATGCCTTCCCTGCCCTCCCCACTCCCCCCACAGGGCCTTCGCGGGGCCTCCGGAGGGTCTCCAGAGGCCCCGCGGAGGCCTTCCCTGCTCTCCCCACTCCCCCCCAGGGCCTTAGCGGGGCCTCCGGAGGCCCTCCGGAGGCCCCGCGGAGGCCTTCCCTGGCCTCCCCACTCCCCCACAGGGCCTTCGCGGCCCTCCCCACTCTCCCCAGGGCCTTCGCGCCGCCTCCGGAGGCCCTCCGGAGGCCCCGCGGAGGCCTTCCCAGCCCTCCCCACTCCCCCACAGGGCCTTCGCGGGGCCTCCGGAGGGTCTCCGGAGGCCCCGCGGAGGCCTTCCCTGCCCTCCCCACTCCCCCCACAGGGCCTTCGCAGGGCCTCCGGAGCATCTCCGGAGGCCCCGCGGAGGCCTTCCCAGCCCTCCCCACTCCCCCACAGGGCCTTCGCGGGGCCTCCGGAGGGTCTCTGGAGGCCCCGCAGAGGCCCTCCCCGCCCTCCCCACTCCCCCACAGGGCCTTCGCGGGGCCTCCGGAGGCCCTCCGGAGGCCCCGCGGAGGCCTTCCCGGCCCTCCCCACTCCCCCACAGGGCCTTCGCGGGGCCTCCCGAGGCCCCGCAGAGGCCCCGCAGAGGCCTTCCCTGCCCTCCCCACTCCCCCACAGGGCCTTCGCGGGGCCTCCGGAGACCTTCCGGAGGCCCCGCGGAGGCCTTCCCTGCCCTCCCCACTCCCCCCACAAGGCCTTCGCGGGGCCTCCGGAGGGTCTCCAGAGGCCCCGCGGAGGCCTTCCCGGCCTTCCCCACTCCCCCACAGGGCCTTCGCGGGGCCTCCGGAGGGTCTCCGGAGGCCCCGCGGAGGCCTTCGCGGCCCTCCCCACTCACCCCCAGGGCCTTCACGGGGCCTCCGGAGGCCCCGCGGAGGCCTTCCCTGCCCTCCCCACTCCCCCCACAGGGCCTTCACTGGGCCTCAGGAGGGTGTCCGGAGGCCCCGCGGAGGCCTTTGCGGCCCTCCCCGCTTCCCCCCAGGGCCTTCGCGGGGCCTCCGGAGACCTTCTGGAGGCCCCGCGGATGCCTTCCCTGCCCTCCCCACTCCCCCCACAGGGCCTTCGCGGGGCCTCCGGAGGGTCTCCGGAGGCCCCGCGGAGGCCTTCCCGGCCCTCCCCACTCCCCCACAGGGCCTTCACGGGGCCTCCGGAGGCCCTCCGGAGGCCTTCCGGAGGCCCCGCGGAGGCCTTCCCTGCCCTCCCCACTCCCCCCACAAGGCCTTCGCAGGGCCTCCAGAGGGTCTCCGGAGGCCCCGCGGAGGCCTTCGCGGCCCTCCCCACTCCCCACAGGGCCTTTGCGGGGCCTCCGGAGGCCCCGCGGAGGCCTTCCCTGCCCTCCCCACTCCCCCCACAGGGCCTTCGCAGGGCCTCCGGAGCGTCTCCGGAGGCCCCGCGGAGGCCTTCCCAGCCTTCCCCACTCCCCCCCAGGGCCTTCGCGGGGCCTCCGGAGGGTCTCCGGAGGCCCCGCGGAGGCCTTCCCGGCCCTCCCCACTCCCCCCCCAGGGCCTTCGTGGGGCCTCCGGAGACCCTCCGGAGGCCCCGCGGAGGCCTTCCCTGCCCTCCCCACTCCCCCCACAGGGCCTTCGCAGAGGCTTTCCCAGCCCTCCCAGGGCTTTCACGGGGCCTCTGGAGGCCCCGTGTCGTGGTTTTGTGGGGGGCCTGGGGAGCCCTCCCAAAACCGCGAATACTCGAAACCGCGAATGTCGAATTCGCGAATGTGGAGGGACAACTGTATTCAAAACTTTTCCAGGTAGTTATGTCCTGGCACACATTCTGAGATTGATTCCAAAGGGTAGCTAGAAGTATCAAGCACTCCCCACAAATGTCCCCTCCTAATTCATTCAACTTCCTGGTTTTCCCTTGTAGTATAATACATTTTACCCTAGAAATCTGGAATTACCTCTGGGTGCTCAGCCTGTCCAACCATTGTTGCTGTCCACAGGCTCAAGACCTGTGAAACAGAGAATAGTGGTACAAAGGGGGGAAGCATGTATATCCAGGGGAGGGTTCTATCATCTGGCCAGCTGCATTGGTGGCACCACATCACATCACAGCAGACAGCAGCACCCTTCTTGCTGCAAGGTATAAATCTTAGCTAAAGGTATTGTGTTCCTCTTTAAATTGTAGCAAGCTGCTGCTCTGCTAGGAGACCTGGAGATTGACACACAACCCTTTCCTCTTGCCTGGAGCTGAGCCTAAAAAAACTGGAGAAACTGTGCCTTTGGACTTTATAACACACACACGCAAAAGCCCATTCTTTTGCCGGCATAACTTTTCCGTTTTTATGCCTGCCAAAGAACTCCCCATGCCACACTTACCTTCCTCCCCATGCAAAGGCTTCCCAGCATCGAAAGAAGACGTGAACGGGGCTCTGTTCACTGCCTCGTTCAAAATCCCGTGGATTCTTATGAGAAGACACTAGCGTGAGAAATTAAAAACTAAAACAAAAAGAACAGAAAGTTTTAAAAATCACATACACACACTTAAAAACTTACAAGTAATCCAGGGAGGGTCATAACAAGTGTTTCACTTACCTGGATGTTGTGATTTCACCAGAAGTGTTTGCACCGGACTGGCCATTCATGCTGCATTCACGTGAGTACAATGGCGTGAAGTTTCCAATGCCGGCACTAAAGCGACACAGGGGGTCAATTGATTTCAGAATTGCCTTTCAGGTGTTTTTAATTATTATTTTTATTTTTGCTGTGATTGCATAATTACAGAAAAACATAAAATAAAAATATTTGTAATGTTTTCTAGTAATAATAGAATCATAGAAAAAATAAAAATAAAAAGGCACATATGCACAGAATAGGGTTTACCAGGTAGGAAGGCAGGGTAATGGAGCTGGTGTGGAAGGAACTATGATTTGCCATACCAGCACAATCATGCCATTGCAGAGGAGTGTGATACTGAATGTTTTCAAACTGGTATGTCCCTGTTTGCTACATTAATGCAATTGCTGCTGTGAAAACAGAAAACAGGTTGGTGTGATAAAATCCTATGTCAAAGAAATAAAGGAGACCAGAGAGTGCTAAGATAAACTTCCTTTGTCTCTTATGCTTTTTTCTTTACCCCAAGAAGCAGTCATTTAAAGTCAAATGGCGGTTCTCAGAAATTTGATTGTTTAATTCAAATTAGCCAATGAATACGTATTTCTTCTTTCTCTAAGTATAGACAGTTTTAAGGACAGCCGCTTTTGGCTTCAAACAAACCTTTTTTTGGGTACCATTAGATTGGCACATTGACCAATAGGCCAGCCCCGCCCAAAAAAAACCCCCACTCTATTGAGTAGTCAAATCAATCACTTATTATTGGACTACCATCAAATATTGTCAAATATCTCAAGAAGCAATATATCATATGTTGTTGGTGCTTAAAATGGGCCTACTGCTTTGTGGGGACCCCTTTTACAAATGAGGTACCAAATGCACACATTGTAAAAGGAAAATAATCCTGCTTTACTTTCACAAGTAAAAGGCATGTGCAGACAAGGTTTAAAATTACTAAAATACCAAGTCTACATTACATGTTTTAAAATATTTACTTGTCTCCTTCTCCATCAAAGAATCTTGAGGATTTAACTTTGCAAGAATTCTGAGTTTGCTTCATTTTGTTTTGTAACAAACATAATTCTTTAAAGAACTAGAACTTCCAAGGTTTCTTGATTGGCAATTATGACACCCAAACCAGTGGTTCCCAGCCTTGGGTCCCTAGATATTGTTAGACTTCAACACCCAGCAAATATAGTCATTGGTCAGGGATTTTGGAAAATGCTGTTGAATAACATCTGAGGACCCACAGCTTGGAACTGAGCCACAGAGCTACACAGGCTTTGAGGGTAGTTTAGATTTGTGTTGTAGACATGCCCTTATTCTATAGGACAGAGCTGGGCAACTGCCTGGGGACCAGGGGTCAATTTCCCCTCACAAAGGCCTAAATACTTCCCTTTTCCTCTGCAGTCCTCAAAACGGCATTGGGAATGGTCTCTTAAGTTCAGGCCTGTACATATTTGAGCCTTTAAATATAAGATACATAACTTTCTTTTTCATTTTTTATTTAAACCTCCTAGAGACAGGGGAGATTTTCAAACGGGCTATATATCCCGTGGCAGGAACAGAACAGGGTCGGGAAAGGTTTTCCCTTTCGGACGACGTTGACCCCGTTCTGTTCTGCATCCATCTTGCTCCCATGACTGTTCCAGAACAATGTAATCATGATTTTTCATCATGAATAGACCTCCAGTTCTGTTGCTATCACGCAATCACGGGTGTGCGAACAGGAGCCCTGTTCCTGTTCCGAAATGACAGCCGCAGAGGGGAGGTCCGTTCCGAGTACTTCCTGGTATGATCTGGACATCCAGGTTAGTGGCATCCTTTATTTTACCCTCCCTTTTTTGACTGTGTGATTTAAAGTGTGTTTTTGTGCTTGGTGAACTGATTTTATGTTTGGGGGAATTTTATTTTTTAAATTTACTGCCTGGCCATTATCATGCGATAATGTGATAACGTTTCAGACGGCCGGTCGTAAAAGCAGCCTTACAACAGCTGCATTTACAGCCGGCCAGCGAGGGGAGGGAGAGCCCGTTCATGCCAAGGAATTAAGGTAAGTGTGTGAAAGATTTACGTTATTCCGTGGCAGGAACGGGAGAGGAGGTGGCAGGGCAGTAACAGGGCATTTTGGCCCCATGTGAAAATCTCCAGGGTCAGCTATCCCCCAGCAGTGTTGGAGACAAAACAAATATAGTATTTTTCTTCAACCCAAATATTCCTCAATCATGCTGAGGAGGAAATTGTCACTTGGTTTTTCAGGATTCCTGTTTCTAAACCTAGTTCTTGCAAATTGTGTCATGCTTAATACCTTCCCCTAGATATTTTAATTTTATGGCCTTCTTGAGGTACATTTGACTCCAGACTGGTTTAATACAACAATTGTTGATGGAAGTTTACAAAGATTTTTTTAATAATTCAGGCTGTGTTTTTAATACAGTTTTTGAAAGCAGAACATCTATGATCATTGGAGATCTCTGGTTTTCATCCACTAATTATCAAAAAGTCAGAGAGTTTGGGAGGACAACAAATGAGCAAGTCTGTACTGTTTCAGAACCCTTTTAAACAACTTGCATAATGTTGGCCTTGGAAAGATTAATAGGATTCCCTTTATTTATATAAATACAGAGTATGTGGAAAACTGTAAGTACTCCTCTTATGACTTAGATAACTGCAGACTACATTAAATAACAAAAGTGTTTCAGATGAAAAGAGTGTCAGGGCTGTAAGGGTGTCTCTCAAGCACATGTGATAAAAGGAATATTCTATGTCCAGTTCAGACACTCAACTTAGCTGTAACAACCTTCACATGGCAGAAGGTGGTCCTCTCCTCAGCTTTCTCACATACATCCAAGAAGATGTCGCCATTGCTACAACATGAAGATCGATGCTGCTGAAGCAACCGTCTGAGCTGGCTCTGTAATGTAACCACAAAAGGCCTGGCACTCAAATTACTAAATTTGAATTCCTATTGACCTTTAGCATGGCTTTCTAATTTTAGATATATGGATAGATGAAGGCTGCACTCTCAAACATACGTAAGGTGGAAGGAAGGTGGTCTCGTTGAAATCAATAAGATTTCAATGTGAGTAGACATGGTTAGGATAACACTGTGAATTTGTAATCCAATAGCTGATTTTGAAGGCTATGCACCTTACAGGATTGACAACTACTATTAAAAATAGATCCAGATGCCAGAAAAGAATGGTGCAAGGTTATTCTTTTCATTTTTGGTTCTCCAACCTAGATAATGGAACTAAATTTTGCTGCTTGGTTCTACTACCTAGACCCACAAGAATTGCTGTACTTCACTCGCCTTCTCTCATTCTAGGCTCCATCCCAGGCCATGGCCATGTACCAACAGTCTCATTTAAACACTCGATAACCCCTATCTCATTTCAAGTTAACTCCATTTGAATACTAATTCTCAGTTTAGCTGAAGGAACAACAATAGAGTTGGATCTAGCTGATTTAGGGCTTGTCTACACCAACCGAATAAAATGACCTCACGTTGTTTTCACAGCAAGCTGTCTAGATGATGTATAGCTTGAATTCAGGTCTTTTCAGTGCCTCAGGGCTTTTAATCTGCATCAAAAAAAGTGGGGATTTACTCAAGATTTGAGCGGAAAATCCAGATATTCACTTGTGTGTATGGGCTGCAGTCCATATCAACATCAGTGTGGGGCTGGGGGAGAAGGGGTTTCAGCAGGTAGGTGGAAAAGGTTGGAAGGAGGCTCCCTGGGCCAGGCAATCTCTTTCCTTGTTTCGAAAGCAGTTCCTTCATCACCATTTATTTTGCATACATGGCAGTTGTTCAAAGAAGCACATACCAGCGTACCCATGTTGTTATTAACTAGGTTTATCTCTGCTTAATAGGATGTCTGAAGCCCCTCTGAACCGTAGGAAAAGACACACATTCACATGCATGGAGGGAGACGAGAAAACCATGTGGCCATTCATACTTGGATTTATCAGACCAGGGTGAGTTCAAAAGGGAGAACTGTGTGTGGACAGTGCTTTCAAACTTGCCTTTGAGTGTGTGGTGATCATGGAGACAAGTCCATGGTCACTGCAGATCAGGGAAGCTAAGCTGGGTTTTCCTGTGAGTGTAGACAAGCCCCTAATTGCACTTTGCTCTTATACTTTCCACTTTGCTTCTGGGAATGCATTTAGCCAGGTACAACAGCTGTCAGATTGGTTTACCTTTCTGCAAAGGGCTTCTTTTATTAGTACCCTAAAACCAAAATGAGATGGGGAAAGCTATACTTCATGCTGTCTATCTAAACAGTCCCCCCCCATCAAACCTTCTTCCACTTAGAGTGAACAATAATGAGCTAGAAAGATGGTCCAATGAGAATATTATGTATAATGCTAATATATATTAAGTGGTTCCACTTTGGAGAGCAAGGAGAAGCTCAACAGGGGTACTAGGCAGGTTAATTTCCTTTAGAGCAGTGGTGTCCAACCTGTGGCCCTCCAGGTGTTTTGGACTCCAACTCCCAGAAGCCTGAGCCAGCTGGTCCAATGGTCAGGAATTCTGGGAGCTGTAGTCCAAAACACCTGGAGGACCACAGGTTGGACAGCACTGAATGTGGCCCCCTGAGGACATTTTGTGTCCCTCCCCAAGACCCAAGGGGTCAAAAATGCCTGAACATGATTCCAAATGACCTCAGAGGGTGGGGACATTTTTCCATATAATGTATGTAGAGGGGACTGCTCCATTTGGGCCCAGAAGAGGACTCTTTTACAACAGGAAATGAATAGGAAGTGACTTCCCAGTCCCTTTCTGTTGTAAAAAAAATGTTTCTCCCTGTGCCTAAAGTTGTCCCAACAGCCAAAAAGTGACAAAAATCCTCAGTATGCCTCTATAAAACATTTGAGAGGGCAGTATGGTGGTGTGTGTGACATTCCAAGCACACTCTCTTTCACAGACAAAAAATGGGAGGAACGTGGTCAAGATAGCGAATCGAATAATGAGGAAGAACATAAAGAAAGGCTGCAGCAGTTTGCTTTTGCCTGAGCCTACTGGGAAGGGCAAGGTTCTATCACTTCCTCTCCCCCCGCTGAATAAAACCTGCTTTTGCACTTCAAACTCAGTTTGCAGAAATTGAAGAAAGCTGAGGACAAAGAGGGAAAGTGGAAGGAACAGAGAGAAACTGGGACATTTTAAAATCAACTGAAAAATAGAATAAGAGAATAAAATCAGGACTCTCCCTGCCAAATCAGGACAAGAAGACTCATAAAGAGGAGATAGGCAGCCTCACAAAAATGATTAATTCTACCTCACAATCAACAACACCATCCATAACATGTTTAATAATAATAATAATAATAATAATAATTTATTTATATCCTGCCCCTCTACGGAACGCAATCTGGGCAGCTTACAACAATTAAAATATACATCCAGACCCTCAATCCCCCCCCCCTTAAAATACAATTAAATAATTTAAGAATTAAAACATTCTTAAACAATACAAAAATAAAAATAAAATAAATATAAATAAATTCTACCAGTTCCAAAATACCATGGTCAGGCTGGTGACTGGGACTCATTACAGGTAAAAACATAATTCCCCCATTAGAACAACTTCATCATCTATCAGTCCATTTCTAGGCACAATTCAAAGTACTGGCTAGAACTTATAAAGCTAGAATCTATGGTTAGAACATATGGATTGGGACCAGGTTAACTGAAAAATCTTGTCTCTCCATATGAGCCTATACAGTTTTTTTAATAAAATAAATTTAATTAAAATAAAATTAATTAATTAAGAAGTTTGGGAGAAGGCTTTCTCTTGGTCCCACCACCATGTGTACATGTGGTGAGGACACAAGAGAAGGGCCTATTCAGTGGCTGCTCTCAGCCTGTGGAACTCCCTCCCACAGGACTCTAGACTGGCTGCTCCTCTGTTCTCCTTCCATTGGCAGGCAAAAACATTTTTATTCAGACACTTCTTTGGCCATTCATTGGTTCTTGTAGAACAGTTTTTTATGAGTGTGATGTACTTTTTTTCCTTTTTGTCTTCACCTGTTAGTTTTAAATGTGTTTCAATTGTTTTTAATTTAGTTCTGTTTTAACCTGGTAGTTTATTTAATTGTTTTTAAAATTGCTTTTTTCCAATTCTGATTGATTTTAACAGCACTCTCTTTTAATCTATGTTGTAAGCTGTTTCAGGTCCCACACTAGGAAAAAGTCAGGACATTAAATAAATTAAATAAATAAATAACCTGAAACTTATAGTTTCTAAGGTTGTCTTGTTAACCTATCATACTCCCCCTTTCCTGTGGTATCTCATAATTGGAAATATTGGACACTTTGGGGGTCAAGTTGACTGGGGTGATCCAAAAAGAGTTCGATTGGAGATCACAGAACCTGGGATCTGTCTTAGAAATGACAATGAAGCCCATATTAGGATTGTGTGGAAGCCCCTTAGTAAACAAAGTCATTAAGGAGGTATGTGCTAATCCCTTCTTGGGCACCTCAGCAATAAGTCATTCAACCAAACAATTAAGTGACCATTCCCACATCCACTCCTGAGGAAATATCTCCTATATCCCCTCCTGTCCAACCTTGCAAGGTTGTTATAAACCCTTCAATTCCTATCTCCTGGTCATTAAAGCAATCAGTTCAGTTTCAGTTTCCTTCGTCTATCCTGTGGGAGAGTCATTTAAGCTTTGTCATAACCAGAGCACCCCTTCAACATATGAAATAGGACATAAATATCCCAGCCTAGACCCCAGTAAAGGGTGCCAAAGACGGACACTGACAATCTGCTGGATTCTCTGTGCCACCCTCAGCTGTCAGTCTGAGCCTCTTCTCTGCATGGAACGCTTCTCTCCAAGACTGGTAACTCTAACTCTGTCTTCCCAAACCTCTCTCTATCCAGCTTCCCTGCCTTTCTTTCCAATAGCCTTTTATGGTTCTTAAGAGTTTGTGCTTTGTATGCTAGTGTATCCCCTGTATTATTTCCAGTAAAACTACTTTATTTCACTTTAACTGGAGTGTGTCCCCTGTGTTATTTCCAGTAAAACTACTTTATTTCACTTTAACTGGAGTGCTCTCTACAGTTAGTACTGGTATACATAGGTGAGATCCCTGAAGTTACCCACCTCTAGCAGGCTTCTGTTTGAGCTAATAATTCCCCAGATAATAATATAGATTTTTGGCATCACAGATGGGGCTATATAGCACCCCCTACCTCTTAAGGTAACAGTCTCCAGCTTAGCTTTCAGCTCTCTGTCTCTTTACGTGTCCAAATTCAGTATCTCTGTTCCTTCCAGAATTGAAAAGCATTCCTTCCCAAAGGCAAGGGAAATTTTTTTTTGGGGGGGGGTCCTTTTCAGCCATCAAGAAACATTAATGTTCTTTTGTTAAGTCCCTGATTTCCCATTCCTTGCCTGGTGCTAGGCCCATTCAAAGTGATCAAGATAACAAAACTCATAGCAATATGTTCCGATGATTCAGAGCAATCCCTCCACTTCCATGCTCAGGATTGCCCACTGTGTGAATTGGCAGTTAAGCAAGACAGCCAGATTTAGCTTTACAGTTTATCCCTGTGAGGTGGGAGGGGAGTGAGGAGAAGTGGGTGGGTGGGGTGCTGAGTCTCCTTCATCCTTCCCTTCCCCTTTCCCCCATAGATGTCATTCCATTCTGACTCCTTGGAGAATTAGTGAATGTGGAAATACAGAGGCTAACATATAACACTTGGCCTGCCTTCAGTTCCTAACACATGCCACAGAGTTCACATTTGCTCAGAAAGAATTTCTGATGGGGGTGGGCGTAGTGGTGATGGAATGAAGTGAAGCACAACTGCAGATCATCAGTCTGGCTTAACCTTGTCAAATAAAGGATGAAACAGGAAGTGCCTTATGACACTGACTGGCAGATACACAAACAGATGAAGGAAACAGGCTGGAAGAAGAGGTGCTCCTGAACAGTCAGCTGGAGCCCAGAAAACAGAAGGCTCAGGCAAGGACAAGATTCTTGGGGATAAGATCAGAAAAAACTGACACTGTGGGCAGACAATCTTAGCGGAAGGAGCTGTTCCATATGCATTTTTTT
The DNA here is from genome assembly GCA_030847615.1 of Gambelia wislizenii. Taxonomy (NCBI): domain Eukaryota; kingdom Metazoa; phylum Chordata; class Lepidosauria; order Squamata; family Crotaphytidae; genus Gambelia; species Gambelia wislizenii. The sequence goes on from JAUMIR010000003.1 coordinate 215,233,536, forward strand.
TTAAAAAAAAATGTTCCCAGCAATGCCGTTTGCACAAAGTTTATGGGAGAGAAGATCAAAAACTCTCATTCAGAGGTAACTTTCAATGTCCAAAGTCCATCCAACGGAAAGCCCTGATGGTGCAGTAATGCAGGATCCCTGCTGCTTGTGGTTGCACATGCAGAGACCCTTGTTCAGGTGATGCAACTTCTACTCAGTAAAGTCCTGGATGCTTCACTGCACAAGCAAAGTGCAATGTCAAAGGAAAAAATGCCAAACCACTCTCCATATAGTCCATTGCATGAGGGCTTTGGCTCAGAAGTGTACTAGTCTCCTTGTTGATGCTGCCTTCTAAGTATCACCAGCAAACCTTGAACAGTTGAACTATGAGAAACCATGAGAAAGCAGTTTCTGTTATATTTGCTAAAAAGAAGATCAGCCATGAAGGCTTTTTGTGTGTGCAGGTGTGTAGTTTGTTTTTTATACAGTTTGCCTCCACGCTTGCTGGGGTTAGGGGCTCTGGACCCCAGCGGAAGTGGAAAAACTGTGAATATCTCTAAGCTGCTTCCCTATGCCATTTTTATTAGGGACTTACAACCCTCGCTACACATTTGCAGTCTGTCTCAGTCTCATGAGGATTGTAGTCCCTATTAAAAATGTCATAGGACAGCAGTGGAGGCAGCAGCAAATAATCTGCAAATAATAAAATGTGAAAAAGTTAAACCTGGAAATGTGGAGGGCCAACTGTACTTCTTTCTTTCTTTTTTCTTTCTTTTTTAAAAGTCATTCTGGTACCTTAGATGAAATATCCATTTTGTTCGGAGAAAGGCAGAAAGAGAGGATTAAAAGATGCTGGAAAGGAGAATCCTTTCCTCAGATCATAACAGGGCAGCTGTTAGGTGTGGCATCTGTGTATTTTATTTTATTTTATTTTAATCTCCCACTTTTCTCCCATATGTGATGAAAAACAGCTTATTGCAGTGGCAGCTGGTGGCTCCTGTACTGGTAGGGTGGTGAATCTACTCTAGGGCTAGTCTGAACTTTCAAAGACCTATTCAAGCTTTAGTCTGAACTTTAAAGGAAGGAGCCAGTGATTTGGGGGATTCATCACTTTGGATAGCTCCTTTAAATTTCAAACTAAAGCCCAGTTACCAACCATCACTGTTCTACTAATTAAATTAAAGGGAGTTGCCTCTATGGGAACTCTGGATACATGTAAATGCCTATTGGGCCACCAAGTCCTTTCCTCCAGCAAGATAAGCCAGTCTACATGTAATACATCTAAAATGGCCAGTCTAGGACCTTGGTGGAAAACATGATTCATTCTTCACCCAAGCTCACTGGCAAGTTAAATTACCATCTGGGCAGCCCTCCAGAGGGGTACCCTTTTGCTCTGTATAGATCTGGGAGCCAGCATGGAGTAGTGATTTGAGTATTAATAATAATAATAAAATTTTATTTCTATCCCGCCCCTCTGCAACGCAATCGGGGCGGCTTACAATATAAAAACTCCAGAATCACAATACCCTAGCCCACCCACCCCTTAAAATAATATTAAATTATGAAGGATTAAAAACATGCAATAATTAAAAATATATATAAATTAGAAGAAAAAAATTAAATTAAATTAATTAAACTAAATTAAATTAAATTAAAACATATAATCATAGCCTAGAAAGGACCTAGAAAGGACAGCTGAGTCTTGGGCCGGGATAATTATTCAGGAAAGGCCTGCCGGAAAAGATCCATCTTGACAGCTTTTTTAAAGCTGTCTAAGGTGATAATAAGACGGATCTCGTCCGGCAGGCCATTCCATAATCTGGGAGCAGCAGCAGAGAAGGCCCTATGGGAGGTCACCGACAGCCTTGTTTTCATAGGCTGTAACAGATTCCTCCCAGAGGACGGAAGTGTGCGGTCTAGGAATCCGGGAGACTGGTGTTTGAAACCCTGTTCATCCAGGGAAATTAACTAAGGATCTTGGGCAAGTCACATGCTCTCAGCCTCAGAGGAAGGCAATGGCCAACCTGCTCTGCACAAATCTTGCCAAAAAAAAACTATGTGATAGACACACCTTCATAAATCAGAAATGACTTTCAAGCACACAACAGCAAACCTCTAACCAACTATCTCCCAGCTATATGGCTTTTGTAATACTCAATAAACTAGCTTTAGCTCTGCCAGGTAGCCAGGAAGTTTGTTGAGGTTTAGTTTCATCCTTCTCTCCTCCAGTCATGCTATTGATCCTATTTTTCAGGTGGCCCATCCTGCTTCCAGCCCAAAGCCACTGATCTTTTTGTATCCTTCAGGTTCAATCCAATTTCAACCAGAGCAGATCCACTGAATCAATTGCTGAATGGTTAACATGTAAGTTCCATTGATTCTGTGGGTTTGTTCATACTTTAAGAAGGGAAAAACCAATTAGATATATACTTTTGTTTTTAACTCCATAGCTACCTTTGAGTTTAGACACACTGCATCTTCTCTAAGGGCCTTATCACATGAGGGAATGGAAATGGAAATAAAGTCTGAGAGTAGTGCATCCCGCCTTACTTTATTGCACAACATTGGCATGCTTCAGCTGTTCTTCTGTTCCAGTCCCATTTGAGACAGTGATAAAAACAAGTATTTTTTCTAATGGATTTTTCCAGTTAGCAAAAACACTCACGTTTACCACCATCTCCCACGGGACTAGAATGGAAGAACAGCTGAAACACAGAGGCATCATGTGATAAGGCAAGGTGGGATGTGTTACTCTACTTCCGCTTCCCTTTCCTCGTGTGATAAGGCTCTAACTATTCTTTCATCGTGGGACTGGGTCTGGATAAGTGGCAGAGAAATGTCAAGCCTATTGGAGCGGGGGGTGGGGGAGCCAGACTGTTGTGGCTCCTTGTGGTGCAGGCAGACTGGCAGGGAGGATTGGTTGGCTTTGGGGTTTGTGAATTTTGACATTGGTCTATGTGAACCTATTGGATTTTGCCTCTTTTGCCCTGTAAAATTGAGTTCATCTTATGTTTATTACATTGTTTTTTCTTCACTTGAACTTATTAATGTCTTGTAAAACTCTTCTCTCTCCCTTGCCCTCACTTTTTCAAATGTAATGTGTTTGAACCAGCGTGGTCAATACACCAAGGGAGGATGTGAGAGAGGGCCTTCTTTGCTTTGGCACCACAGTTATGGAATACCCTCCTCTTAGAGGCCCAGTTTGAACCAATGCCAAGTCAAAAACAAGTCATTCCAACACAACCTCAAAACATAACTTTTTATTAAAACCTTTGGGGCCTAATTGATGTTATCCAAATTTGCCCATGTGCAATAGTTTTAAATGATTTAAACCATTTTAACTGGGTTTAATTGTCTTCTTTTTAAGTGTTAAATGGTTTAACAAGATTTTAGTCTATTTTAGTATTCTTAGTCTTAGTATTCATATTGTATGCTATTCCGAACAGATTTTACTCTATGCTGCCTTAGATCCTCAGATATAGAGCAGGATCTAAATAAATTTGATAAGTTGGTTTTTATTGCACAGAATACCCAGACAGAGCTTCACCTACTAGCACTGATGACCTCTGGTCTGATGCAATGAGGGCATCTCATCCCAGTGTGGTGGAATGAAGCACTTTCTCTGTGTTGAGCGTGAGCCATTTGTGCCCTATGGAGAAGCACCCATTGTGGCTTGCTAACCTACTTCAATGCAAGGTCCAATCTTTCATCAAATTGTGAGTTCAGTAGTTGCTTGTCTAGAGAACTGTGTCTTGTTGGAAGGTATGTCACTTAGTATGAACTGGGCTCTGAGGGTCAAACTAGATCAAGGTTGGGAATTGTGTAGTCTGATGTTGCTTGGCCACATCCGTCTCAGTTTTCATCTGTGAAATGTTTGGGGGTATGCATAAGTTTGCACACTGGGTCCATCAGAAACACTGTGTATAGCAGAGCAGGCAACTGCGACCTTCCAGTTGTTTTTATTTTATTTCACTTCTCAAAATCCTAACCATTGGATCTCATAATCCTTAACCATTGGCTATTCTGCCTAGGGCTGATCAGAGTTGTAGGCCAAAAGCTTCCACAGTTTTCTATCCTTGCTATGTACAACATTTCTGATTGGACCTATGGGCTTACTAATGTGTACAGGGACAGCTGTGGCCATACAGATGCTTTTAGCCTACAACTCCTAGCCAGAATAGTCTGTGGTTAAGGATTATGAGAGCTGAAAACCAAAAACATCTGTTAGGGGACAGTTGTCTGTCTTTGGTATACAGAAATGGACACTTCAGCTCTCCATGGCACTCCAACAGTCTTTCCTCCCAGTGTTAACTGCACAACGTGCAGGATTTTTAATTAAAAAAAAACAACAATTGGCACCATTACATTGCAAAGCTCTATTCCATGAATTTATATGTATGTTCACAACATTATTTAAGATGGAAGATCAAAAAGGGACAATAATAGCTTGAGGATTTGATATCTCAAAACATAATGTTTGAGATCTCTGGGTTGAGATGGAGCTGTTCAGTGAAATCAGCCAATTTCCAAATACTCTGAACATAAATTTAGGATGTCAAAAATAATTCTTTCATTTCCCATTTCCTGAAGGAGAGAAGGAAGCCTCCATGTGTGCAATTTAGAAATGCGTTTGGGGGGGCAGTTTCACATCATATAACAGATAAAAGGAAACCCTGAAAAATAATAATAATTAGGTCTGTATATTTCAGCTGTTAAAATCTTGACCCCATTATCAACCAGAAACTACATCATTAAAGCATCTGTTTTTTTCTATATATTCCATCTCCTCATTCCCAACCCCCTCAAAAGTGGGAATGGAGCACCATCCAAACCAGTGTTTAGGCAGTCATAACTTTATATCTAAATCTGTGGGCTCTAATTGTCAGGACACTGGCATGAGCTCTGTATGACAGTTAGCTCAAATGTACAGTTGCTGCTAGGCTGTAGTTAACATGCCAGGCCCTGACATGAGTTGAGAGCATGCTGGGAGCTAGAATGCCAGGGTAGTGCTGCTGAGTGTGCTATCTGTGGCTGCAGTGTTCAAGGCTGTCTGGCCAATTATGTTTTGGGAAAGTAGGGAGGGAGGTTGGAAGGATGGTACAGCTTGGAATGCTCTCATGAGCCACTGCAGGTGTGGGTGATGCAATTGAAACTTAGCTTTCCTATTATCTTCTGGTTCTGCCATGAAATGCCAGAACTGTCTATGCAGTGAATCTGAATGCTTCTATTCCTGATCCATTTCTGACCAATGGATATTGTCTCAGCATGTGAGCGTTAGCAGAATCACCACAGATAGACAGTTCTCACTAAAGTCCCTGCCACCAGCCTTGGAGCAAAACAATGTCCCAAGGCCTGGGCGAGCAAGAGATCGACACCGGGGCTGGGACTCTGCTCCCTGAGGAGGTAGCAGGAGGTGAGTCGGCTGGAGGTGAGAAGTCCACCAAGAAGCAAGAACGGTGCAGAGCTGGGGAGCTAACTGGGCAGAAGGCACTGGAGGTGGCTGCAGCAGTGGCGGAGGCATGCTATTCCTTCCCATTGACACCAAACAGAAGCCTGGGAGCCACCCCAAGGATCGGATGGCCTTGGGCTAAAGGGTTCGACAAGCGCAACCGGGATGTCCAGAGATCCCAGCGGTGGGACCTACTGACAAGCAGTCCATATGGTAGGACAGGGCAGTCCCACATAGACTTGGAGATGGATGTGGAGCAGATGAAGCAAGAGATGCAAGTCATCCAGTCCAGCCTGGCTGAGATCCTATGCCTGATGAAGAGAGAGAAGCTGGTAGATGCAGCTACTCCAGCTGGGGGGCCACAACCAGAGAAGGTGACACTGGGACGCCGGCCCCCGTCCTGCCAAGAGATCCCAGTGATGAGGAGGAAGAAGTTCCAGTCCTAGTACCTGGACCAACTCCAGGCCATCAAGTTCCTGGGCAGCCTGCTGCACTAGAGGCGCCTGCTCCAGTCGAGCTGAGGGAGAGACCGTGCGGGTTCATTCTTTGAGGTTTGAAGGTGACTTTTGATGGGGAACCCATAAAGCTACCCTACTTCTTAACCCAAGTGATAGATTTTATGAAGCACTGGGAAGGAAAGTTCCAGACTGAGGAAGAAAAGGTACAATATGTCTCAGGACTAGAAGGCAAAGCAGCAGAGTGGCTGGTGGCCTGTATAACATGGCAGCCCCCAAACTGAACAGTGTCAATGAATTCATAGTGGCACTGAGGGCTCAGGTTGAGGACCCATCTGGAAGGAGCTACAGTAAATACACCAAGGGAACCGGTCAGTGGCGGAGTACACCACAGAGTTTTGGTGGATGGCAAACCAGGTCTCTGATTGGACTGAAGCCACCAAAGTGCAGTACTTCAAGGATGATCTCATTGATGATATGCTCGAGTGGTCTGTGGTCCAGGGCAACCCCGAACCCTTGCACAGATGACTCTGGTTGGCCGGAGAGGTGGAGGCCCTGTGGCAGAGTGTCAAGCTGGCAAAGCAGCGACAAGGGTGGGCTAGTAAGCTGGGCAGTGGAATGGCCAAGAAGCCAGCTCAGCCCACAACCACCCCAGCGGAGACAGAGCATGAGTGGAGGATGCGAATCGGTCTGTGTCTGCATTGCAGCAAAAGCGGCCACTGGATTGCAGAATGCCCGGAGAAGCCGGCGAGTGGCAGCAAGAAGGAGGAACCAGCAAAGAAAGCTGGAGGAAAGCCTTCACCGTGGAAGACTTCAGGAAAAACCAAGCCTAAAGCAGCAGTGCAAGCAGTGGTGCCCGGCCACCTGGCCAAGGAATCTTCCTGGAATACTGATGAGGTGAATACCTCATCCTCCAATGGACAGCCATCAGGAAATGGGCAGAGCCTGCCCTAGTGAGTGCCAGAGGGTGGGCTGATCCATAAGGGCGCCTGGAATCCATAGTGAGTGGAGTACAAACCCCATTTTTTGTAGAGGCCAGAATTTGGGCACCTGGGAAGGGCCTACCTGTAAAATAATGGTTATGGTGGACTGTGGCTGCACCCAGGTGCTGATCCAACCATCCTTAATTAGGGAACTGGGACTAGACACCCAAAAGCTCCCAACCCCCATCAGGCTCTCCCAGATGGATGGCAGTCTGATGAAGGGGAGCCCTGCCAAGTGACTGACTGAACCTGTGAAGGTAAAGATGGGTGACCATGGGGAGGATCTCAGATTTCTGGTCGCCCCAAGGTTGGTGCCAGTGATTGTGGTTGGACTGAACTGGCTTAAGTACTACAACTCCTCCATAGACTGGATCAAAGAGATCATAACTTTCACCTACCCAGTCTGTATATGAGAACACTGTCAAAGGGGAATGCTGAGCATGTGCAGGCTCCATGCCTTTTGGCCAAATTCCATGCATGCTTCCCGGACAAACCGGGATGAACCAGTTTTGGGGGGATATTGTGTTGTTATGTGCTGTTTGATGCCCTGTGTTGCTTTCTTTTAGTGCTTTTCTTTCTTTCTGGAGGGTTTTGGCCTGGGGGGGCAGTATGTCATGATGCTGGCATGGGCTCTGTATAGATAGTTGGCTCAACTAGGCTGTAGTTAGCATGCCAGGCCCTGACATGAGTAGAGAGCATGCTGGGAGCTAGGATGCTGGGTTAGTGCTGCTGAGTGTGCTATCTGTTGCTGGAGTGTTCAAGGCCATCTGGCCAATTATGTTTTGGGAAAGTACGGAGGGAGGCTGGGAGGATGGTACAGCTTGGAATGCTCTCATGAGCCAATGCAGGTGTGGGTGATGTAGTCAAAACTTAGCTTTCCTATTATCTTCTGGTTCTGGCGTGAAATGCCAGAACTGTCTATGCAATGAACCTGAATGCTTCTATTCCTGATCCAATAACCCATTTCTGATTAATGGATATTGTCTCAGCATGTGAGAATTAGCAGAGTCATCACTCTAATCTATGAAAGCTTACATTACAATGAGTTTGTTGAAGTGCCACAGGACTTTGTTGCTTTTATTGCAACAGACTAATACAGATACCCATCTGGAAGTTGTTAGGTCTAGCAGTGGCAACTTGTGGCCTCCACATCCTTGGGGTGGTGTAAATCTGATCCAGGCTTTGGACTGAACTTTAAAGGTGCTATCCAAGGTACTGAACCCTATTCCCAAAGTAGGTTCAGCACTTTGGATACCTCCTTCAAAGTTAGAAATAAAACTTGGAGAGGTTTCATTGCACCAATGACACCAACCAGCCACCACCCCTGATATGTGGTGCTATTTGAAAGGAGTAGAATGTGATTCCACAGATCTGTGGGCGGCACCATCACCCCTGGCAAATGGATGAACTGGGGTTCTGTATAGTTGCCTAAATACCCTGAAGGCACCAGATCCTGTTTGATCTTGGAAGCTAGAAAGAAGCATTTTGATGTCACCTGTTGGATAGGATTGAACAAAAAGCTATCCTTAGATTGTTTCATTTAGCTAATTAGGGTCTATCTAGATGTCAATTGAGGTCAATCAACACTGTTTTTGTGCCTAACCATCTCATTAGGGCCACCATAGAATATACATGGCTTCAACAAGACAGAGATAATACATAGTAAAATAAGGTGAGAGATATCATTTGTGAAGGAGAATAAAGTGTCTACATATATTTAATGCTGTAGGTAACTTGTTTATTTAAATAGTATTCTTTTGTTATTAAATACAGCAATTTGAAAAAATGCACAGTAGTTTATAGTTTAACAAGAAGTACTTGTTTATGTTGAGTGCTGCAGTTAATAAGAACTGAAGAAGGATAATGAAATAGCTTGATAATTCTGGACTTGCCATCTTCTTCCCTGAACTTGGAAGCTAAGCAGGGACAGCCCAGGTTAATACTTTGATGAATCCCAAGTGCTGTAGGCTATATTTCAGAGGAAGGAAGTGGCAAACCCACCTCTGAGTATTCCTTGACTAAGAAAACCATATGAAATTCATGGGGTCACCATAAGTTGACAGGTGACTTGAAGACACATACACATATACATGTCTCCTCTTCTCTTAATATCTCTTCCCTATGCCTCTTCTTACACATGTTGTAATGATGAACAGTAGTGTGACTCACCTTTGATCACTCTAACATACATTTCAACCAAAGTGTGCTAGATCAACGGGGAGGAAACTATTGAGGAAAGAAAAGTTATGTAAGAAGGTCTATCAGAACATAATATTTCTGACATTTCAAGAAGAATGCCATTGCCTGTGTAGTGAAAAGGACAGCACCCAGTGCACAAAATGGAGGTGTCAATAGCATTGAAAAAATCCCAATGTTTACAGAGGGCCCCCCCAAAAAAAATCTTTAAGAAAACATCTGCAAGAAGGAGAATCCCTTCTACCACCTCCACCATCCCAAAAAAACAGTCAAGTGGACATGCTCAGTAGACTAGCCACAAAATTATAGATGATATGGGTGGCGGGAAGCAGAAAACTGGGTGGGAGGGAGAGCAGAATGGAGTTAACATGGAAGAACAACACAACTGATTGACTGAAATACTTAAGGGAAGTATTTTGTGTTGCAACATTTTGTTGCAGGTCCCTCTTGTCATAATCTTAATGTGACCGCATCTTGCTGACTGCATTTGAAGGCCATCATCTGTGTTACATACAAATGAGAGCAACAAATCCTTAAAAATCAACCAGTTGAGGATCTGATTTTTTGACAGGAGGACCAAGCGAGGGGGAGGAAAACATATTCAGTTCAAAACCACTCTCCCCACACTGCTTGTCCCCTCACCCCACAGGGTTCCAGATGTGTGTTTATTCAACAAGACTCTTTAAAGTAAGAGCTTGGGGAGGGAGAGGGGAAATCAACAGGTGCTCAGGAGCATTTGAATTAGACAGACATCTGCTGTGGATGTCAGGAACACAAAAGCAGCTCTTTGTTCAATAGTAAAGTATTGGAGAAAAATAACAGCTGGAGAAAAGGGAGGCAATCCATTGCCTAGGAAAACAACAGGAAATCAGATTAAGGGAAGGCAAATGAGAAAGAAATGGCTTCAGGGAACTGGTAGACAATCTTTGCCTAGTAAAGTCCCCTCAACCAAAAAAATGGTTGTTGTTAATTGCCTGCAAGTCAACCTTGATTCATGGCAACCCTGTGAATGAGACACTTCCAAGACACCCTATCCTCAACAGTTCTGCTCGGGACCTGCAGACTCAGGGCCATGGTCTCCTTGATTGAGTCTATCCATCTGACATATGGTCTTCCTCTCTTCCTACTGCCTTCTACCTTGCCAGGTATAATTGTCTTTTCCACTGAGTCTTTTCCTTCTCATGATGTGCCCAAAGTACCACAATCTCAGTTTAGTCATTTTGGCTTCTAGGGAGAGTTCAGGCTTGATTTTCTCTAAGACCCATTTCATAGAATCATAGAATCATAGAGTTGGAAGAGACCTCAAGGGCCATCCAGTCCAATCCCCTGCCATACAGGAATACACAATCAAATCATTCTCGACAGATGGCCATCCAGCCTCTGCTTAAAAATCTCCAAAGAAGGAGCCTCTACCACACTCTGAGACAGTGTATTTCACTTCCAAACAGCTCTTACTGTCAGGAAGTTCTTCCTAATGTTTAGGTGGAATCTCTTTTCCTGTAGTTTGAACCCATTGCTCTGTGTCCTAGTCTCTGGATCAGCAGAAAACAAGCTCGCTCCATCCTCAGTATAATTTGTTTGTCTTTTTAGCCATCCACAATATCCTCAGAACTCTTCTTCAGCATCACATTTCAAATGAGTTGATTTTCTTTCTATCAGCTTTACCATCCAGCTCTCACACCCATACATAATAATGGGAAATACGATTGCATGGACAATCCTAACTTCAGTGTTCAGATCTTTCCACTTCAGGATCTTATTTAGTTCTTTCATAGCTGCCCTTCCCAGTCTTGGGACTCATCTACACCAACAGGAAAAAACTGGCTTATTTTGGGGTTTCCCTGGTCTGCAGTGACTATGAGCTTGTCTACACAATCACCAGACACACCAAAGCAAGCTCAGAAGCACTGTCCACACAGTTCCCCTTTCCAAACTCACCCCAGTCCAATAAATCATAGTATGTGCTGCCACATGGTCACAGATGCTCTGGGTTTTCCCCTCCCCCATGCATGTGCATGTACATACCGGTATGTCTTTTCCCATGGCTCAGAGGGGCTTTGGAAATCCTATTAAGAAGAGGTACATGCAGTTGATATAGGTTATGCTGGTATGTGCTTCTCTGAACAACTGCTGCAGATGCAAAGGAGGGAGGGGAGAACTGCTAAAATGTAAAGTTGAAACAGCAAGAAAAGTCAGCTGATTGCCTGGTCCAGGATGCTTCCTCTCAACAGCTTCTGTCCACCCACCGAAAACTCCTTCCCCCTGGCTCCACACTGAAGTTGCAATGGAGCACAGTCCACACACACATGCAAATATCTGGATTTCCCACTAGAATCCAGAGTAAATCCCTGCTTTTTTTTTTAATGTGGATTAAAGGCATGAAATGCATGGATGCCCCGGATTCAAGCTGTATGTCATCTGGACAGCTCACCAATACAACGAGGTAATGTTTTATTTGGCTAGTGAAAGCAAAGCCTTAATCTTTTTCTGATTTCTTGACTTCAGTCTCCATTCCGATCAATGATTGATCCAAGATATGGGAAATCTTTATTCAATTTCCTCACCATCTACATTGAATTTATGTAAAACCACTGTTGTCATTATTTTTGTTTTCTTAATTTTCAGCAGTAAGCCTGCCTTAGCACTTTCTTCTTTAACTTTCTTGAGTAGTTGTTCCAAGACTTTGTTGTTTTCTGCTAGTAGTATGGTGTCGATTGCATATGTTAGATTGTTGCTATTCCTTCCTCCAATCTTCACTCCTTGCTCCTCCGAGTCCTCTGGAATTTCTTGTTCCATATTATATGGTAGGAGTCTTTACTGTAGAATGCTGAGCATGACTTTGTTTGCATGGGAGACTAATGCAATGGTCCTGTGGTTACTGCAGTCTTTTCTGTCTCCTTTCTGGGGGATAGGCATGTCTATTTTTTGTTTCCAGTCTGTGGGCCATTGTTTTGTTATCCATATTTGTTGGCAGATTTTAGTTAGAGCTAAGGTTGATTCTGTCTCTGTAGATTGCAGCAGTTCAATTGGTATGTCATCTATTCCTAGTGATTTATTCCTCCCTATTGCTCTGAGTGCAGCTTTCGCATCATTTTCCAAAATTTTGGGTTCATCTTCATATGATTCTTCTTCATCCTTTCCTCTCTTTTATGTAGCTCTTCTGTGTTTTGCTTCCATCATCTTTTTATTTTATCTTGGTTGTGTATTGTTTTCCTCTTCTAGTCGTAGAGCATCCCCCACCCTTGGTTTAAATTTCCCTTTGATGTCCCAGATCTTGTGGAAGAGGTCTCTTGTTCTTCCTTTTTATTGTCATCTTCTAGTTCTCTGCAATGGTTATTGTAGTAATTCTCTATATCCTTTCTCACTAATAGTTGAACAGTTGCATTCATGGTTCTGGCTCTATTCCTGTCCTTCCTTTTCTTTTGCTTCTTGTCTGTCCTTTATTGCTTAAAGCATTTTGTCTGTCATTCATTGATTCTTCTCTTTCTTTTGGCTATGAATAGTGTTTTTCTGCATTCCCCCTTGACTATATCCCTGGCTTCTGTCCATAGTTCATCTGATTCCTGGTCAATTAGGCTTAATAATGCAAATCTATTTTTCACATTATCTTTAGATTCTGCTGGGGTGTTCTTCATACCATATTTTGGCATGATAGTTGGTGTTCTTTTTAAACATTATTCTAATTTCAGTGGTTCATTATATGTTTGGCAGTATGTGCCTGGTCATGTTTTTGCTGTGAGAATAGAGCTTCTCCATCTTCTATTCCCAATTGTGTAGTTTATCTTATTTTTTAATTGGAACCCAATTATATCCATGTGTACATTCTTTTCTCCAGTTGTATGAAGGAACTGTTTGCAATGAATAGGTTGTTGGCCTCGCAAAACTCTGTCAAAACTCCTGCTTCATTTCTTGATCCTAGTCCAAATGTTCCTACAATCTTTGGTTCTGCTCTGCTTCCTACATTTGCATTTCCAAGCTTAGGGCCCACAAATTTGTTGTACCATAAATCCCCCCATGAATAATGGCTGAGCATAAGGTGGACAATGGGTTGAGGAAGAATGACGTAAAAAGAAAGAAGGAAAATGTAACATTGGTGAAATTCAGGAACTCTTATATTTTTAGCTTGTTGTTTGTTGTAAGGCAGCATGGTGTAATCATTTCAATTGTGGACTAGGACTTTGGAGACAAGTGTTTGAATCCCACTAGGTGACCTTGGACAAGTCACACTCTCTCAGCCTCAGAGGAAGGCAAAGGCAAAAGCCCCTCTGAACAAATCTTGCCAAGAAAACCCCATGATAGGTTTGCCTTTGGGTCACCATAAGTCAGAAAGAACTTGAAGGCACATAACAACAACAACAACAACAAGACTCCTTCTGTCAGAGGAAAGAAGGACAAGATATACATTATGATGGTTAACCAGACAGATAGAGAAGGATACAGAAGCTTTGGGTCTGGATTAATACTAGGAGAGACAGCATTCTGCTTTTGAAGGGCTTAAACACTGTTGTAAGGGGGAAGGAGTAAATTAATAGCAGACATTTAAAATTAAAATGAGAAAAAATATTCTGTTCAACCCATGATAACTTAGTGTACTGTGTTTATGTTTTTCACATGAGGAGAATTTTAATTTCCCTAGGAATCATCGTCATCTTGTCCAGACTTATCTTGACAATTTTCTTCAAATGAAGCCTTCTTCCTTTTGCTTATTCCCCCTCCCCACCCAAAAAAAAGCCAAGGCAAAAGAATGTTCACAAAGCCCAAGGGACACAGGTAAATGCTATGGGTGAGAGAAAAAGATTTTATGTGTGAAAGCGGATGTTAGGTGTGGTGGAATGTTTTCTGGAGCACAAAAGATGCATTGTTCATGTGTGACAAGCCTATCTGAGTAAAAGAGAAGAGGAGGGAGGCAGAGTGAGAGAATGAGAGTGTGTGTGAGAGAGAGAAAAAAAGAGGGAGAGCGGGAGGGAGAGAGGAACAAGTGAAAGTTTCTGGCAGATTGGGTCAAGCACACATACTGGAAATGCTGTTAATGCGGCACACAGCAGGCATGGGGACAATTCCTTTCTGGCAGGGTGTGTTTTTAAAGTGTCAAAGAGTTTCCAGAACCCAGGTTTTATGCTCCTGTGTATACGATTTGCAGTGGACTCCCTCTCACATGGAAGGGTACCATAAGTGGCACAGGCAACAAGAAATAGTGGCAAACAGCCTGGAAGAAGTTCTTGCTTGCCTCCTCTACACTGCTCTTCTGCTTGCCTTTTAAAGTACAGACAAAATGTCTGCAAAATACAGTGGGCTGCATATGTGCTCTACTAAGCAAATTGACTTATCTATTTCCGGACACAATTCAAAGTGGGGACACTGAAGAGAGCTTTCTCGGAGCTTTGAAACTCCCTCCCAAGGGAGGTTCCATTAGCCCCCTCTCAGTTGTCTTTTTGCCAGCAGGCAAAAACCTTCTTGTTTAAACAGGCCTTCAAGCTTTGGCTGACCAGAGTGGAGTGATGTGTAACTGGGTGTACTGTTTTAACATGCATTGGGTATTTGAAGTATTTAAATTTTTTAAATGTTAATATTTTTTTAAAAAATAGTTTTAAATGAATTGTACCATTTAATGCTTTTTAAACATTTGCACTTCATCCTGTTTTAACTGCTCTGTTTTAATTTATGCTGTAATCTGCTTTGAATCCGTTTGGGAGAAAAGCGGGATATAAATAAAACAAATAATATATGGGCTCCCATGTATTAGAAGAGAGGCACATATAGGAGTTATGAACACATTTTATAAGAGCTCATTATGAAGTTAAGAAAATCAATAGGCTTAGCCCTTGATCCACTGCATATACAGTTGTCCCTTCATATTTGCTGGGGTTTGGTTCCAGGATCCCCCCCCCCCGTGGATACCAAAATCCATGAATACTCAAGTCCCATTATATGCAATGCCATAGCAAAATGGTGTCCCTTATATAAGAAGGCAAAATCAAGGTTTGCTTTTTGGATTATTATTTTTTTAAGAATATTTTCAAGCCGTGAATACTTAAACTCCTAGATTCGTCGCTTCACATGACTAGTCAGGTGAGTGCGACAGTCAGGAGTGCCTGTTATCAGCTTCGGCTGATACGCCAGCTGTGCCCTTACCTGGATACAAGGGATCTGGAAACTGTAGTTCATGCTTTGGTAACCTCACGTCTGGATTACTGTAATGCACTCTACATGGGGCTACCCTTGTTCCTAACCCGGAAACTTCAATTGGTACAAAATATGGCAGCCAGGTTAATTACGGGTACATCTAGGAGACAGCATGTAACACCTGTGCTTAAATCTCTTCATTGGCTGCTGATTAGTTTCCAGGCACAGTACAAGGTGTTGGTTTTAACCTTTAAAGCCCTACATGGCTTGGGTCCATCTTATCTCTGGGACCGCCTCATCCCATATGATCCCCCCCGCACACCTCGGTCCTCTGGGAGGAACCTGCTGCAGCCTATAAAAACTAGGCTGTCGCAGACCTCCCAAAAGGCCTTCTCTTCTACAGCTCCCAGGCTATGGAATGGCCTGCTGGACGAGATCCATCTTATCACTACTCTTGGCAGCTTCAAGAAAGCATTAAAGGCGGTATCTTTTCCAGCAGGCCTTCCCGGAATAACTTCCTGGCTCAAGTGGAGTTGATTGCCTATCTGCCCCCCTGCTGCTATTGCCATTTTTTGTTGTGGTTTGTATACTGCATTGTATTGTATGTTTGTTTTAATTCTGCACTAGTTTAATTTAGTTTTAAGGGGTGGGAGTGTTAGGATTGGGAAGGATTGTTTTAACTTGCTGTTGTTTTAATTTTGCTGTACACCGCCCCGGTTGCTGAGCAGAGGGGCGGGTTAAAAATAAATAATAATAATAATAATAATTATTATTATTATTATTATATAAATCCGTGGATACCAAATCTGTGGATACAGAGGGATAACTGTACAGTATTTGTAAAAATCCACATTAGGTTTAAACTCAGTCATCTCATCAGGGTTGGATGCTCAGTAGGCAACATACAGTGTCAGGAGATGCATTGACCTCATGGGGACAGCAAAGACACCTTGCACCATCAAATTAATTGGTGCAGCATTGGAGGGGAGGGGGAAATGTTTTAAACAAGAAGTTTGTTTACAAAGTACAGACATTACGAACTTCTCCCACCACTCTCTGGATCTCGGATACTCCCAATATAATCTCCCCCTCTGAGAGTGACGTAACAGTTCTGCCCGCATTGATGGGACAAGCTGGGAGAGAGCTAGCAGACCAGTACATGAGGATGTACACGCTTTTCTTCTTTTGTACCCATAGCGACTGCCGTGACCCAAACACAGAGCCCGGCTTGTTCTTTTTGATTTTCTGCTAAGGTACACACGCAAGTTCTCATCGATGGCACTCAATGTTGAGCATATGGCGGATAACAAGTAGAAACCACATGCAACAATCACAAGCGAGTCCATCTCATCCTCGTCCGCCATTACTCACCCAGATGTGCAGACAAAGGTAATATGGACAGACCAATGAGAGCACATCATCATCCTTTTTAGGAGAGCCAATAGGAATGAAGGTGGCAGGAAAACTAAATGGAAATGCATGGTTAACTGCGGTCATGTGAGCTTGATTGACAAGGCTGTCTTAGCGCATCATGGACATTGGGAACTGAAATAGGAGCAGAATAATTAATAGCGATTCATTATGAATGACGGAATACTTTCCGTGTAAACAGATTTCACGCTATATATTAACACAGCAAAAAAAATCGTGTGAACTATGTGCTACAATAACAAACCTGCGCAATTGCGCAATTTCTCATAATAAATCCTTCCGTGTAACCCACCCCTTTGTTTAGCAAAAAGGAGCAGCTTTTTGTCACTGCTACCAAAAATAAACAAACAAAAAATCACAGGAGACCCAGATGTAGGGGCCCTTGGATTGGATATTTCAATCCAAAAGTCTTTGTAGCACCCTCCAATCTCTAATAATATAATTTCAGTGGTTTCCAATGGTACATATTCTCTTCTTACTTACAGCAGTACGCATTCTGCTTTTACTTCCACTTTTGGTTGATCGCTCTGTGTGTGTGTGTGAGAGAGAGAGAGAGAGGAAGAGCAGCCTATTGTGCAAGCATTTAATCTTGTCTACAAGTTTATATTGAAACAGCAGCATGCAAGAGCAATATACTGTAGCTACTGCAAGTTCTGAATCACCACACTGGCTTTCAGTTCTTGGTTTTTATTGACACCGTGTTATCCCTGAAGACAATAAGAGATTGTTTCTAATACATGCAAAAGGGTTTTGTTCTGGCAAGTAGAGGTTTCCATTCAGCCAGCTTAAAATAGCAGGTTAAAGAGAGACTTGACTTGTTGAAACTAGGCTGTCAGAGAACTTGATAACAGCAATGATTCACTACTGGCTCAAGCTGTTGTATAGATTTATCGAAAACACAAACCAGACATTTAGTGAAAAGGGGGGGAGGGGATGTTCAAAATTCCTGCAAAGAGAAATGGCTAATGTAACAATGGAGTTTCAAAGCAAATTCAAAAGGGCTTACAAAGGACTCCAACTTCATGGTTGTTGCTTTGTAATTGTCTGATTCCAAATTCTTTCTTAGATCTAAATCAAATTAATGCTATTATTAACTTGCACAGGAACCTCGTGGAGCGTTTAACACCAGGTCAATTCCAGCCCTCAGTGTCACAGATGTAAGAGACTGAATTCCAGAAGGACTATGGCCAGAACCCTTGTACAGTTCCTTCCAAGTCCTGCCAACTGACCTCATTCTCAACCTGTAAAATCTTTCCCATTCCTCTCCTCTGCCAAGTTATGTAGTGGTTTTGTGATGCACACAAATAAATGATCAAACTCTTCAGGACATCCGCTCCAACCAGTTTGAAGCAAAAGCTCCAGGCGATGCAAACTTTGGCAAGGCCAACACATTGGTATTTGAGGGAAGAACATTCTCATATTACTTTTTCTTCAGAGTTTGAAAGTTACCTGCCGGAGTCACCTTACAATATAAGAATTGTATGCATAAGGCTATAAGGGGTTACTAAAATACATATTCTTTTATTATCCATGTCTACAAAAACATTGAACATTTTGGGCTTAAGCAATTATAACTGGCAAGAAACATATTCCCAGCTGCTCTCTATTTAGAAAGGGAAGAAAACATTTTTTAACCTAGTGTTTTTCTCATGCTCTGGAATTACTGAACGTGTCCTTCCTATACCCTGCATGGTAGGCCAACATCACTGTCACCATACTCAAGGTGAGGTAATAATAATAATAACTACTACTGCTACTGCTAATAATAATAGTAATAATAATAATAATAATAGCTGATGAGGGATCTGAACCCAAGTCTGTGTAGTCCAGCCAACATTCTATCCACTATACCATATAAATGATATCTGTATTGCGACTGCTATCATTCATGTGGTATAGTGAATAGAATGTTGGCTGGACTACACAGACTTGGGTTCAGCTCCCTCATCAGCTAGTAGTAGTAGTAGTAGTAATAGTAGTAGTAGTAGTAGTAGTATTTCTTACCCACCTCTCCCTATGGATTGAGACGAGGAACAACAAATTAACATATAAACATAATGTTAGTTAAAAACACATATCAGTTGTGTGTGTGTGTGTGTGTGTGTATCAGTTTAAAAGAACAAGTAAAACCAAGACATTTTAAAACAATACACAGTTTAAAACTCTCAATTTGAAATAATCTGAATAGGCCTGCCAGCAGAGACTAGTCTTTAATGTTGCTTTATTCAGCTGTCATATCTCTTCCAGCAGGCCATTCCACAATCTAGGGGTGGCTGAAGAAAAAGGCCTCTGGGTGACAGTTGCCAACCTAGTCCTGGCTGACTGAAGCAAATGTCCCCCAGAGGACCTAAGTGTACAGGAGAAGGCAATCCTTTAGGTAACCTGGACCCAAGCCATGTAGGGCTTTAACGGTAATAACAACACCAGGACCAGATGAACTACATCCAAGAGTATTAAAAGAGCTGGCAAATATAATCTCAGAGCCATTGGCAATAATATTTGAGAACTCCTGGAGAACAGGAGAAGTCCCAGCAGACTGGAGGAGGGCAAACGTTGTTCCCATCTTCAAAAAGGGGAAAAAAAGAGGATCCCAACAACTATCGTCCAGTTAGTCTGACATCAATACCAGGGAAGATTCTAGAACAGATCATTAAACAGAGAGTCTGTGAACATTTAGAAGGCAATGCCATAATCACAAAAAGTCAGCATGGGTTTCAGAGAAACAAGTCATGCCAGACTAATCTGATCTCTTTTTTTGATAAAGTTACCAGCTTGGTAGATGAAGGGAATGCTGTGGACATTGCATACCTTGATTTCAGTAAGGCCTTTGACAAGGTTCCCCATGACATTCTTGCAAACAAGCTTGTAGAATGTGGGCTAGACAAGTTAACTGTTCAATGGATTTGTAATTGGTTGACCGGCCGAACCCAAAGGGTGCTAAGCAGTGGCTCCTCTTCGTCTTGGAAAGATGTGACCAGTGGGGTGCCACAGGGTTCTGTCCTGGGCCCAGTGCTATTCAACATCTTTATCAATGACTTAGATGAGGGAATTAGGGGCATACTTATCAAATTTGCAGATGACACCAAATTGGGAGGAGTAGCTAATACCCTAGAGGACAGGATCAAAATTCAGAATGACCTGGATAGACTGGAGAGCTGGGCCAAAGCTAACAAAATGAAATTCAATACGGAGAAATGTAAAGTACTGCATTTAGGGCGGAAAAATGAAATGCATAAATATAGGATGGGAGAGACCTGGCTGAATGAGACTACGTGCGAAAGGGATCTAGGAGTCCTAGTAGACCACAAGTTGAACATGAGCCAACAGTGTGATGCGGCAGCTAAAAAGGCCAATGCAATTTTGGGCTGTATCAATAGAAGTATGGTGTCTAGATCAAGGGAAGTAATAGTGCCACTCTATTCTGCCTTGGTCAGACCTCACTTAGAGTACTGTGTCCAGTTCTGGGCACCACAATTCAGAAAGGATATTGACAAATTGGAGCGTGTCCAGAGAAGGGCAACTAAAATGGTGAAAGGTCTGGAAACAATGCCTTATGAGGAGAGACTTAGGGAGCTGGGTATGTTTAGCCTGGAAAAAAGACGGTTTAGAGGCGATATGATAGCCCTGTTTAAGTATTTGAAGGGATGTCACGCTGAGGATGGAGCAGGCTTGTTGTCTGCTGCTCCAGAGACTGGAACACGGAGCAATGGGTGCAAGCTCCAGGAACAGAGATT
Source organism: Gambelia wislizenii (assembly GCA_030847615.1). NCBI lineage: Eukaryota > Metazoa > Chordata > Lepidosauria > Squamata > Crotaphytidae > Gambelia > Gambelia wislizenii. The sequence goes on from JAUMIR010000003.1 coordinate 215,253,886, forward strand.
CCACCTCAACATTAGGAGGAACTTTTTGACAGTAAGAGCTGTTCGGCAGTGGAACGCACTCCCTCGGAGCGTGGTGGGGTCTCCTTCCTTGGAGGTCTTTAAACAGAGGCTGGATGGCCATCTGTCGGGGATGCTTTGATTGTGATTTCCTGCGTGGCAGGGGGGTTGGACTGGATGGCCCTCGTGGTCTCTTCCAACTCTGCAATTCTATGATTCTATGATTCTAACTTTCCCGGAAACGAATTGGCAGCCAATGGAGTGATTTTAATATTGGTGTGATATATCACTCCTGGTTGTACCAGTGACTAATCTGGCTGCTGTGTTCTGAACCAACTGAAGTTTCCTAACTTGGTACAGAGGTAGCCCAATGTATAGTGCATTGCAAAAGTCCAGCCTTGAGATTTCTAGTGTGTGCACTACCATTTTTTGGTCCTCCAACTCTAGGAAGGGGTGCATCTGGCATTACAGTTGAAGCTGATAATAGGCACTCCTGGCCATCGCATCTATCTGAGCTGTCATTTGGAGCAACAGATCCAGAAGCACTCCCAGAACACACTCTTTCAGGGGGAGTGTAACCCCATCCAGAACTGGTTGACTTACTTCCAAACCCAGGTTAGGACCCTTGACAGTAAGCACCTCTATCTTGTCTGCATTCAGCTTCAGTTTGTTTTTCCTATCCAGCCTATTGCCTCCTCCAGGCATTCCATTCAGAGGAGACACACTGTCCTTGGCTGAGACTGTCGTTGAAGGCATGAAGAAATATACTACAGTTGCCCTTCCACATTCGTGACTTTCACATTTGCGGTTTTGATTATTCGCGGAAAGCCGCCTGCCCCCCCCCACTCTTCACCCTGTCCCTTCCCAAGGCAGCGAAGGAAGGAGGGGTGGAAAGCTGCTTGTGCGCTCCCATCTCATGAAGCCCATCGCTGCCCTGGGCATCTCACGAAGCCCATCGCTGCCCTGGGAAGGCGGGGTGGAAAGCCCCTGGCGTGCTGGCTTTCCACCCCACTCCCTTCCCAAGGCAGAGAGGGGCTTCTCACAAAGCCCGTTGCTGCCCTGGGAAGGCAGGGTGGAAAGCCACTGGTGCACTCGCTCTCCACCCCACTCCCTTCTCAAGGCAGCGAGGGGCTTCTCATGTAGCCCATCACTGCCTTGGGAAGGCGGGTTTGAAAGCCGCTGGGGCGCTCGCTCTGCACCCCAGTCCCTTCCCAATGCAGTGAGGGGCTTCTCACAAAGCCCGTTGCTGCCTTGGGAAGGGATTGGGGTGGAAAGCTGCTCGCCTGTAGGCTCATTTCTTATTCGCGTTTTTTTGCACATTCGCTGGGGTTGTCTGCCCCTAACCCCTGTGAATGTGAAGGGATGACTGTATATGTCATCAGCATACTGATAGTGCCCTGCCCCATGCCTCTGGGTTATCTCTCCCAGTGGTTTCATGTAGATATTAAACAGCACTGGGGATAGAATGGCACCTTGAGGTATGCCATATAACAGCTCCTTTTTTGAGGAGCATCTATCCCCAAGCACCACTGGATGGAACTTGCTTGAGAGATAGGATGGGAACCACTGAAGCACAGTGCCTCCAATTCCCAAACCCCTCAGGCGTTCCAGAAAGACACCATGGTCGATGGTATCAAATGCTGCTGAGAGGTCCAAAAGCATCAGCAGGAACACACTCCCCCTATCAATGCTCAAGCGAAGAACATCCACTAAGGTGACCATAGGAGCTCTGAAGCTGGTTTGAAATGGGTCTAGATAACGTATTATCCAAGACTGCCTGGAGGTGGGAGGCAACTGCCCTCTCAATCACCTTGCACAGAAATAGGAGATTTGATACTGGTCTATAGTTGTTTAGGTCCAGGGGTTCCAGGGAGGGCTTTTTTTTAGAAGCTGTCATACCACCGCTTCTTTTAGACAAGATGGAAAACTTCCATCCCTAAGAGATACATTAATAATATATTTGAGATCTAAGTGCATCGCCTCCCTGAATGACCAGCCAAAAAGGACAGGAATCGAGAGGACAAGTTTAATATCTTTTTATGGGCAAGGGTGGGAGTGGGTGGTGCTTAGGGATTTTAGCCAGCATTATTGTATTTTAATTGTTGGAAGCCGCCCCAATTGTTTTAACAGAGGGGTGGGGTAATAATAATAACAATAACAATAATAAACTAATAATATCAATATTTATTATTATTATTATTATTATTATTATTATTTACTTGCCCCAGCAGCTTGTCCACATTGGTGGACACCACTCACCAACTGAAACTGTTCCAGTATAATCCTACTCACAGAATTGCTGGAGTCCCCACTGTCAACTTCTGCTATAAAGATGGTGTCTAAGATGGCTCTTATCTGAGAGATTTTATCTGTGACATGATCTTTAAAGGCATCACAGTGAACTTCTGAAGGCTCTAGAATTGGATTAGGGGGTAGGGTGCCTGAATTAAACCTCTCACCACCCTGAGGAGTTCACCTGGATGCAACTTTGGAGATGCAATACGTACAGAGAAAAAAAGCTTTCTTCACTTGCACATATTGCCACCTTATAGGAACAAAGATATTCTCTATATCGTGTCTTGTTGGATATAAGCCAAGTTTTCCTCCATCTGTACTCCAGTTGTCATCTTTCCCATTTCATCTCCCTGAGGAGCCATGTGTACCAAAGAACCCAATTAGTAATGGGTCAGAGAGGACGTTTGGGAGTGATAGTGTCAACAGTCTTGGTGGTGCAGTGGTTTAATGCCGGCAGTGCAGCCACAATGTTGTCAGTTTGATCCTGCAGGGCTCCAGGTTGACTCAGCCTTCCATCCTTCTGTAGGTTGGTAAAATGAGTATCCGTCTTGTTGGGAGCAATTAGCTAACACATCGTAAACCTCTTAGGGAGGGTTTTGAAATGATAAGCAGTATAGAAATATAAATGTTATTGCTAAATGCTATAGTCCCAGGTGCCAGTTACATGACAAGATAAAGTTCGCGAAATTCCGGATTACCATTCTTTCGCATCAGCAGTGCATAATTCACATGAATTCTTGCCTATTTGGAAGATGCAGTCAGTTTCGGTTTTCATAGTTAACCAACAAAAGTCCCTACAGCCAGAAAACCCAAGAGATATGACCAAAAACCAAACTGAAGGGTTCTGCCAAAAAATAACCAGGATAATTTAATTGCACTACCAATTATAAAAAGGCAACAATATAAAGAAATAAAAGGATAACTAAAACCTGGAGCAGAGAATCCAATAAAATTAAATTTCTGAAAGGGTAGTTTACACAGGCAAAGGTGTGGGGGCATGGCCTCAAGATGATTAAAGCCAGGCAGGAGGTGGGGAGGGAGCAAACAGGGGGTCATGGTGAAGCAAAAAGGAAAGCACAAACAAACAAAAGAACGATGGAGTGATCTGTCAGTTGCAGATCACACACACGCTCACACACACACTCACACACCACCCAAATTCCCGATCATCTTCCCTGCCCCCAAAGCCTTAAATAATGACAAGAGAGAGAAGGAAAGCACAAACAAACAAAAGAACAATGGAGCGATTGGCCTGTTGCAGCACACGTGCACACACACACACACACCACCAAGTGCGGGCTATCCCCATTCCCGATCATCTTCCCCGCCCCCAAAGCCTTAAATAATGACAAAGGAGAGAAGGAAAGCACAAACAAACAAAGGAATGATGGAACGATCAGCCGATTGCAGCATGCTTTCTCTCTCTCACACACACACACACACCACCCAAGCAGGGGCTAGCCCCATTCCTGATCATCTTCACTGCCTCCAAAGCCTTCCTTTGAAACAAACAGGAAGGGCTTAGAGCAGATTTCCCAAAGTGGGCTGCAAGCAGAAGGGGCAAATGGCAGGCTCGGTGGATTTCTCTCTCCACCCCTCCGTCTATTCGGAGAAGGCACAATGGTCACTCCAACCAATCAGGATTCAGCTCTGCTCATGCTAATTCGAAAAGGTCACTACAAGTTCACACAGACATTTGCGAATGGTAAGTTCACACGACCAATTGTGCACATTTTCGTGAACTTTATAAAAAAAATTGATAATTTGTTCTTAATGTGTTTTTAGTTAGATGGTTTTAATTTTATAGTGTTTAATGTCTTTTTATGGGGGTGGGTGGGGGTGGGTGGTGTTTTTAGTCATTATTATAATGTTTTAATTGTTGGAAGCCACCCCGATTGTTTTAGCAGAGGGGCGGGGTATAAATAATTTATTATTATTATTATTATTATTATTATTATTATCAAAAAGTTGGGAAAACTTGCAAAAGCTGATACTGCGCGACTTATGGGTTTTTCGTGCCCCCTCCTTCTGAAAAGGGCGCTGTGGCTTCGAAATGCGTGGGAACTATCAGGCTTCTTGTCGCATTCTTTGAGGATTTAATTTGCCGTATAAACGGCCCCCTAGTCAGATCTTGATTCCATCTATTGACCAGGGCTTCAACAGGATTGTTGGTGATACCAGTCATAAACCCTCTAATCCTTTCTGGAATCCTAAATGATCCATTAGCCTTTAAGGGCAGACCATCTTAATAGGCCCACCACCCCCACAGGGACAGATTGTAGCCTGCAAAGACAGCTAGTGCTTGCTTGGAGCAAGGTGGCTAGTCCCACAGGTAAGGCTGTTCTTTTTACCAACATGCTACCTTGAGCTTCTGCTGGAAATAAAGTCTACTGGCCACTCCTCTGCAAAGGTAGTTGGTTCTTGCTAGGAGCAAGGTGGCTAGTCCCACAGGTAAGGCTGTTCTTCTTACCAGCACCAGCTATGTAATATACTAGATAGTGGCCATGGACCAAGATCTCACAGGGTAAGTCCATTGCCATCAATGCAATTTCAAGTTACATACAAAGCACAGCTCAATTCCTTGCACTTAAAATTTAGACACTCTCTTCCTTAAATAACATTAAAAATTTAGAGAGTAGAACATTTAGGTCTAAATCCAATTGCTAGTTCCAACCAGAGTAAGTCAATTGTATCAGTGTGATTTACATAAGTGTCACGTGTCAACTTCATTTAGCAATCGATGCCATTAAGACTAACAATTCTTGCTCCCAGATTATGGAACAACCTGTTGGATGAGATCCGTCATATCACCACCCTAAATAGCTTTGAAAAAGCTCTTAAGACAGATCTCTTCCAGCAGGCCTTTCCTGAATAGATACCTGGCCATCAAAAAAGGAAATCTAGCTTGTCCCGATCTCACCACGTCCATTGTCCATTGCTCATTTTTATTTTTTATTTTTATTTTTTTTATTTAATTTAAAAATATTTTTAAAGTATGTTTTCATTCCTAAATTATTTAATTGTATTTTAAGGGGGGTGGGACTGAGGGTTTGGATGTATATTTTAATTGTTGTAAGCCGCACCAATTGCATTTCGTAGAGGGGCAGGATATAAATAAATTTTATTATTTATTATTTATTATTATTAGCAATTGGATGTAGGCCTTATAGCAAGAATGGGAATTGCATGGCCCTCCAGATGCTATAAGACTGATGCTCCCAGCATTCCTCACCATTGCCTATGCTAGCTAGAGGTTCAGCCCAACAATACCTGGAGGGTCTCATGATTCCTACCCCTTCAAGTCTTGTTGTTGTTGTGTGCCTTCGAATTGTTTCCAACTTACTGTTAAATGCCTTTAAATTGTTCTGGCATCTGATCACTGAACAAAAATAAGCATAGTTTTATGTACTTAGCTCTGAAGAGAATGCACCCTCCTGTGACCACAATTAGGATTGCTTTATCTCTGTAGAAGCTGTTGTTCTTCTGCAGCCCAACTGATCACATAGGATTTTATCAGGCGCACTACTTACGGCGTCATAACGATGCCACATAAATGTGAAAGGGAGCACATATCAGATGACATCGCCCTTTTGTGTTTATGTACTGGCCAAAACCCATACTTTTTTATTGATGGCTGAAGCCATCAATTGATCCCCATGGTGCTTTAGTGCCAGCATTGCCAGCATGTAAATCCTCACACCATTGTACTCACGTGAATGCAGTGTGAATGGCTGGTCCGGTGTGAACACTTCTGGGTGAGATCGCAACATCCAGGTGAGTGATGCACTTTTTATGACCCTCCCCAGGTTACTTGTAAGTTGTCAAGTGTGATTAAAAGTGTGATTAAGCCCTGGTGGCGCAGTGGTTAAATGCCAGTACTGCAAGCCACCACGTTGCAAGTTCAATTCCAGCGGGCTCCAAGGTTCACTCAGCCTTCCATCCTTTCGTAGGTCGGTAAAATGAGTACCCAGCTTGTGGGGGCAATTAGCTAACACACATTGGAAACTGCTTAATGCAGTGTAGATGTGTAAGTAGCTATTGCTTAAAACAATTTGTAAGCCGCTCTGATAGCCTTGTGGCTGAAGAGCGGGGGTATAAATAAATAAATAAATAAAAATAATAAATAAATAAAATTATGTTTTTTTAAAAAAAATGTGTGATGTTTTTGTTTTTTTAATTTCCCATGCGAGCGTCTTCTCACGAGAATCCACAGAATTTTGAACAAGGAAGTGAACGAAGCTCCATTCACTTCCTCTTTCATTGCTAGAAAGCCTTTCGACAGGAGGCAGGGTAAGTGCAGGATGGGGAGTTCTTTTGCCGGCATAAAAACAGAAACGTTATGCCAGTAAAAGAATGGGCTTTTTGGGGGGTGGTCTGATAAAGTCCCTAGTCTTCAGGGGACTATTGACAGAAATGCATGGTGGTGCAGTCAAGGACTGCATGCAGCCTTTGAAAGCTGGTTTTACTGCCCTCACCTATCTCTACCCAGGACTGTGTTGAGATTTCTTAGAAAGGAAGGAAGGAAGGCAGGCAGGCAGGCAGGCAGGCGAGAGATTTCTCTCCCCCCCACACACACACACTTGTCCCAAGCTAGCTGAATGTATCTTAAGGTGTTGTAGAGTACTCATTTCAATCTCAAAAATATCCCAGTAGATTTCAAGATTTACAGATTTTATTCATCGTTTTATGTATGAGAGAAGCAAAGAAAGAAAGAAAGTGAAAGAATACTTCCCTTGCTTTGACATAACTGAAAAAGAATAAATAATATAATGGTTTTCCCTCTGTTTTTTCCCTCTCATAGCTTGGTGGAGATTTCTTGTTCCTCCTCAATTCTTATCTACATAATCCAGAAAACATGCCATAACTACATCTTTGTCTTTTGCCTGATCTTTCTGAAAGTCCCCCACAGCATTTTATCCAGTTAGAACAGGAGAGAAGCTAAGCTATAGGAGACTGTTATTCTGTGGAGTTTTGTCAATGCAGCTCCTTGCAAAAGAAAGTGAGAAAAATGAACTGACAAGACTTTGCTTTTAAAAAATATTTGTTTTAAAGGCAGACTGTCTATTAAATTGCTGAAGAAGAGAGCCCATAGCCCATAAAAGTTAAATTCAGAAAGAGAGCTAATGAAATTGCTAGATTTTGAGGGGAAGAAGGGTACATCTTAATGGCTTTCTTTTTTCTAATTAGCTACATTATACATTATACATTAGCTACATTATACATTATACATACATTATACATACATTATAATTCGCTACATTATACATACATATGCATAAGTTGTTGTTGTGTGTCTTCAAATAGTTTCCGACTTATGATGACCCAAAGACAAACCTATCATGGGGTTTTCTTGGCAAGGTTTGCTCAGAGGGGGATTGCCTTTGCCTTCCTCTGAGGCTGAGAGAGTGTGACTTGCCCAAGATTTCCATGGGTCATGCATATATTTCAACCCTGGTCTCCAGATTAATTGTCCAACACCCAAACCACTAGACCAGGCATGAGTACTGCTGTGGCATCACTAGGGTATGTGTGGTGTGTAGACCACGCCAATGTTATACCATCAGAGGGGGGTGACTGATCCTAGTGACACCACTGCACCACCAGTTCCAGTCATGAGCTGTGCCCACCCACACAAACCCTGCATGTGCAAAGCTGACCAAGAAACACCACCGGCTTGGAAGCTTCACATTGCCTGGCAATGCCACCCTCCTGCAACCCACATCCTCCCACCAATGCCTTCAAACACATCTGCCTAATGGTGCGAGAATTAGGAATGACACATGCACACGTTGTATGGGGGGGGGAGATGATTAGTGGGTGGAAATCAATTGTTAGCTCTGGAAAGGGGTGGGGCCACTGATGAGACTGTGTGTGCATTGGTGCCATCAGTGAGGTCACAAGCAACCCTACCAATGGAAAGGCAGAGTTGCTGGGAACTGCAGAACTTGGAAACACGATTTTTTTTTGGATGACAACTGCCAGAATTCTCCTGCCATAGTTGTCAAGTGGCTGGGGGATTCTGGGAGTTGTAACCTCAAAAAGTAATTTTTCTAGTTCTGGTGGAAGCTTCCAGTCCAAAGGGTGTCTACCTACTTGCCTGCTCTGGAGGAGAAGCAAGGGAGGATTTTAGTCCGTCTGCAGCAACAGACTAAAGCAGGCAATAGTCTGGTCAAAATTAGAGTAGGTTCTTCTAACTTTCTCCTGACGTCTAACACATGTACTTTTCAAGAGTTTAATTGAGCCCAAGGCTTGGGAGCCTTAAATCTCTTTCTCGATGCACAAGCCTGGAAATTGCAAAACCAGAGGCAGTCAATCTAACATCACACTACCTCACAGATGCAGCTCTCCTAGATGAATTGCCAGCTGTCTTGACCAATCAGAGACCAGGTCTTCTGGGACTCAAGTCACTGGTGACAATCCAAAGGCTCAGCTATGGGGCGGACAGGTCTGGTACCCAATTGATCCCATTGCCTTGCTATTTGTGAGAGGGAAGAAAAATAGGCGGGCTAGTTGAGGGTTGTTTTCTTTGAAGTAGGACATGAGGGAGTCTGTGAGTATAAGTACCAGTACTTTTTACCCCCTTCCCATCTTTCACTTCTGAAATGTCCAAAATCACTGTTCTTATTGTGTTGTCGTGTGCCTTCAAGTCTTTTCTGACTTATGGCAATCCTAAAGTGAACCTATAACAGGGTTTTCTTGGCAAGATTTGTTCAGAGAGGGTTTGCTTTTTTTTACCCTTGCCTTCCTTTGAGGCTGAGAGAGAGTGACTTGCCCAAGGTCACCCACTGGTTTTCATAGCTAAATGGGGATTTGAATCCTGCTCTCCGAGAGCCCTAATCCAACACTCAAACTACTACACCATGCTGGCTCTCTTGTTACTATATTTTATTATTTGTTTTATTTATATCCCCCTTTTCCTCTGGGAATGAAAGCAGCCTGCAAAAAAGAAAAAGGATACAGTTGAAAGCAGTCAGCAATAAAACATACAAACATACAGAATATATAAAAACTTGTAAGTATAATTAAATGGAATATCATTTAGTGAATTAAAGAAATTCAGTAGAATTAAAAATAATTTTAAAACAATTTAAGAAGCAAAAAAAAAAAAAAAGAGAGAGAGAGAGAGAGCAATCCAGCACAATTATTAAAAATAATCAGTTCTCAAAGATCTGTCAAAATAATTTGTGTTGAGGGTATTAATTCAAAGTTAGGCAGGCTGGTTCAGAATTGATATTATTGTCAGTTTTTCCTAGTATCTCTCAAACACACACAAAAAAATCAAAAATTAAAATGTAATGTAATCCTGCAGTGTTGGTATAATGCCTGTGTTATGGTATCAACCAGAACAGACAAAGGTGTGCAAGCTTTTTGAGATGTTCAGTTCTCTTTGACAAAGATGTTACAAAACACACAACGAAGAAAGAGAAAAAAATCAGGCTTGCTGTTGGATTCATGTGACTCCATGATGCCTTCAGATGGAACGGGAGGGAAAGGCTGCACACTCTCACATAAGGCTGTAGATAGGTGTGGGCAACCCATGGGCCACATATGGCTTGTGATAGCCATTTTTTTATACGACTGTATGCACGCAGACACACACCAGATCTCCCACTAGAACTGATCTTACTGTGGTGGCTACTATGACTTCCTTCTCATTGTTGTTGAAAAAAAAGATGTATATCTGCTATCACCAAATGCCTTCTTAAATAAAAATGTTTTCAACTGCTGTCAGAAAGAGATCAGGGATGGGGCCAACCAGACCTCCAGTGGAAAGGAGTTCCACAGCCTGAAAACAGCCACAGAGAAGGCTCTCTCCTGAGTCCTCACCAACCGCACCTGCTCTTTCTTATAGATCTTAACGTATGCACTGGTTTATATAAAGAGATATGTTTTTCATATTTCATGTATTTCTATATGCATTTGTCTACAACTTCTACATTATTTGGGCCATTATGCAAACTTAATCCATTAATATATATCAAGTAACAGTAAAGTTGAACATTAAAATGAACATAATTTTGATCTAGTTATTAAACCTTTTTACTTCAAGTTCTATTGTTTTCTTACCACATGAAACTATATAAATATAAATACATTTTATACTGTGCATATGATAATGTAATTTAAAGGTGTGGTTTTAACTTTGCTAGTTGTTTATGTCACTACTATTGCCATTGCATTCAGTGATATACAGAAATTATGATTTATGAGTAACATTATTACAAAAAAACATTACTAAGGATTCTGTATGGTCTGCTATGGGAGGAATGGTACCAACCAGTTTGCCTTGTGCCTACCATACAATAATAAAGGATCAGCAAAGGTGAACATGTCTTTGAAGGAAGAGTGGACACTACTATTGAGCTTCTGGAGCCCAAACTATTTTCATCATTTGTTAAAATATTGATTTGTCATTGTTATTGTTGTTGTTGTGTGCCTCCAAGTCATTTCCGACTTGTGGTGACCCTGAGGCGAACCTAACGTGGGGTTTTCTTGGCAACATTCATTCAGAGGTTTGTCATTGCCTTCTATCTCTTACGCTAAGAGACTGTGACTTGTCCGAGGTCACCCCGTAGATTTCCATAGCTGACTGGGGATTCAAACCCTGGCCTCCAGAGTCATAGTCCAACACTCAAACAACTAATACCATGATTGCTCTCAAAATATTTATATCGAAAGATCTCATAGTGGTGTACAATAAAGTCAATTTAAAGCCATTTTAAATATAAAAAAGTAAAAGATCATTTGCAATCTAAAAACATATTAAACTGTTTAACATACTGAAACAAGTTAAAACAGTTAAAAGTACGTTCCTGTACAATCTGGGCATCACAATAAGTACATCATTTAAAATTCAGAGACATGGTCAATGAAAAGCAGAGTTTTCTGTTGAAGGAGGGATGAGCAAGGAGGAGGTAACATCATGATCCAAGTGACCCCTTGCATTCTGCAGCAATATCAACTTCACTCCTTAAGAAAACAGCTGCTAGTGTGTGTGATTTTAAGTAGAGTTTAGAATGTTACGTTTAAACTGTAATTTGTTTCATTATTAATTTGAATGCCCCAGTCAGGTAATTCATTGTTGTTAACCCAAACAGAACATTTTTTGCAACACTTTACATTATTCAGGAGTTTTTAAAGCCAAAGAATTAATGAGACAGAATAGCTTATGTTTGGTTGGCTTTGGTGCCCCCTAGTGGCACAATTTGTTGTTGAATCCTTCAGAATACTATTTTTGCATAATTTTAAGAGCCTGAATTAAGTCTTTTCCACTTTATTTATGCCTTCCCATCAGCATACCAATTTCTGAATATGCAAACTGCTATATTTACATTTAATTATGTATCCTGTCAAGATGAATGCCCAGTCCTCCCTCATACCTAGCTTTACTCAATGAATGCATACTTATGTGAACTATAGCTTCCCCAGGTCAAGGTCAGTACACAAATGAGTATCAACAAGACATAGCCAATCAGGGGTGCCCCAGGGGCCCCAGAAAAAGCCCTGTGGGCTACTTGCAGCCCACAGGCCACACTTTGCCCACCCCTGCTCTATAGCTACACCTCCACAGAAAGCCCCCAAATGCAGATGGCTGAGAGGAAATAAGGGAGTCCAGGGATGCTGCTGGTGGTAGATATTGTTATAATCTATCTGCTCATCAAAAAGTCCTAGGAATTCAGTCCTGTGAGCCCTAGCTCCACTATACCACTGACCAACTTTGTCAGACCGAGAACAAAACAGCACAACATATGAGGTACAGTAAAAACCCATTAGTGTTACACAACTATATGTAGTATACAGGTTGGCCCCCGTATCTACAGAACCAATATCTGTGGTTTCAGTTATCCACAGCTGAAAAAAGAGGGACATACCATAGAGTCATGCTGGAAAATGCCTAGAAAGGCATCCTCTCTAGAAATTGCTAGGTCCTCCAAACCAACTCAATGGTTTGTTTGTACAGGAAATCCTTTATTCTAATAGGATTTGCTATTAACTGTAGTTTCACTTATAAATGGTAAGTCCAGGGACATATCCCCCACAGGTACGGGGGGGGGATGTTTGTGTGTGTGTGTGTGTGTGTGACCTGTAGTTGTAAGTACATTAGAAGCATACTATACCACTATTACATGTCTTTAAAACAAATTAAAAACAATTAATTACTATTGTTATTTCTAACACATTCACTACAAGCTCTGCTTTCAAAGAGGAATACAGTGTGTGGGGAATGGGTTACAGACCTCTTCTCCATGTACCATAATCCCAATCAGCCCCTTACAGATGCTAGTTTAAGAACAAAAATAAGCCATTCCCCATACATTAAAGGTAATCACATGTTTAAGATTAATGTATAACTGGGCTCACTTGAGGAGCCTTTGATAAGTTTCTAAGAAAGCTCACTCTTCCCCAAAATGCAGGGTGAAATGTTTGTTAAAAATACACAAAGATGGTATGGGAAGAGGACAGGAGGGAAGATTTCATCATTCAGATGTCATCATTCATTGGCTGCCCATGACATGCACTCAAACGCATGCCACTTGGAAGTAACTGATATAACTGAAGCAACAGCTAGAACTGTGGGATAGAAATCTTCATTTTCCTGACATCTACCTATGCTTTTAAAAATATATTTCTACCTCCATGCACTATTTTCCCAAATTCCATTCACATCAGAAACACTTCCTTGAGGAAGGACATCACAGTCCCTGCACCAACTGAACAATCAGTCTACAGTATATTCAAGGCGGGGGGGGGGGGGAGTAATAGTATGTAAGAGACCTGGTGGCGCAGTGGTTAAATGCCATTACTGCAAGCCACAATGTTGCAAGTTCGATCCCAAGGGCTCCAAGGTTCACTCAGCCTTCCATCCTTTCCTAGGCTGGCAAAATGAGTACCTGGCTTGTGGGAGCAATTAAATAACACACATCAGAAACTGCTTGGAGCGTGCCTAGCATGCTATAAAAAGCCGTGTAGGTTTGTAGGTGCTATTGCTTAACAATTTGTAAGCCACTCAGAGCTTTCATGACTGAAGAGCGGGGTATAAATACCTAAAAATAAAAATAAATTCGATAAACCAAACTTTCTATAGCTTCTACTCAATACTCCTTGTGTTAAAGGTCAAAATTCAGGAATGGTGGGGAAACTAAACTTGGATTTTTCCTCCTGCCTTTAACCCAACACAAGACCCCACCCACAGCTGTAAAGTATAAAAACCTGACTATACCTTGAAACAATTACATTTGTACTCTCATGCCCTGCTATTAATACAAAGAGGTTAAATCCAGGTTAGGAGATTATTTTAAAAGTGAAATCCAAAAGTTTCCCACATTGATTGAATGTTTCTTTTCTTTCTCCCCCCCCCCCCCACCCATTCCCTTTCGCCTGACGACAGCTAGGTGAGGAAAGCTGTGGACAGGTGTTGTCAACACTGCATTTTACTGCCAGAATAGAACAAACTTTATGCCATTTCTGCCTTGGTAACATTCCATTCAGAGGGGAAATAGAGGAAGATGAGGTTATAGAAGGGAAAAGCTTTCGACATTCTATATCCACTCTCATTTGCAATTGCCAATTAGGAAAGCTGTTTTACAAATAGGTCACTCATTAAATGCTTATATAGCTGAATTCAGGAAGGCCACTTCTGCATAGAACAACGGAAGAGAGGGAAGTGGTTTATTGAGCCTTCTGGGTGGGCAGAACAGTCAAGCAGAAACCAAAGCTCAATAGACTCATTACCCATCAGTTCCTCATATGAATACTCAGTAAGGATCTGGCTATTATTTATCCTAAGTATCTATGGATGTGGAGGATTTTGTTCCTCTGTACTCAGGACAAAAGAGAATGTTGGTTATCAGACTTGGAAGCCATTTAGTCCCCTGTTTCCAATATATAATAAAATAAAATAATAGAAAATAGAATAATTTCTACTAATATAACTACTGTGCTACTACTACTACTTTATTTATTTATTTATATCCTACCTTTCTCTCAATATGGGATGCAAGGGGGCTAACAATGAATTTTAAAAAAGCAATACAAAAGCATTAAAAGTACAAATATAAACTTTAAAAAATGCAGTTAAAAACATTAAACATTAAAATATTAAAATATATTAAAAACTATATATGAACCTCAAAATCCAAATTGCACTGTGTTTAAAAGCCCAACTCTCATCAGTTTATAAACACCTGATGGCACAAAAATGTTTTTACCTGCCAATGAAAGGAAAGCACAGATAGGGCCATTCTGGCATCTCTAGGGAGGGAGTTCCAAAGTCTGGGAGCAGCTACCGAGAAGGCCCTCTCCCTCGTTCTCACCAAACAAGCCTCAGAGGGTGGTGGGACAAAGAGAAGGGCCTCTCCAGATGGTCTAAGAGCTCTAATGGGCTCATAAAGGAGACACAGTCCTTCAGATAACCTGGACCCAAACTTCAATCAAGGTCTCAGTTCTCCCTCAATTCTGTGACCGGGTTACGGTTTTAAATATTTAATAATAAATTAATTTCTAGAGCCATCTTTCCTAAATCAGTACCCTAGAGAGGTGGTAGACTGCAGCTCCCATCATCTCCAACCAGCATAGTCCATGACCTCTGCAGGGCACCAGGTTAGGGGATGCTGTTCTAGATTTAGGGGAGGAACAGTGTGTATGGTTACAGGATATCTAGAAAAACATAGCATATAAAATACAGCTAGGGAACCTGGGTGGCCCTTGAGGGGTTGTTGAACTTCAGTTCCCACTGGCCCTAGGCAGCCTAGCCAAAGGTATGGTGTAGTAGCAGTCATAGGACTGCTACTGGCATAAAGCATCTGAGCATCTAGAGGACGTATCCCTGGCACAAAGCATCTGAGCATCTAGAAGACGTAAGGTTCTCCATCTCTGCCAAAAAGCATTAATGTCAATGGATGAATACATTATTTCCTTACAGCTGCAGTCCACTGTGGTGCTGAACTATATAGCACTAGAGTGCTACCCAAGTGCTCATCCACTGGCCTAATTGCATTACTATGTTCCCGCCATTGACACTGTTGAACATTCAGAAGATAGCTCATGGACAGATGCTGTTAGCCCCAGGTATTCCTTAGCCTTCAGAATTCCTTCACTGACAGGGTTGCAATCTATTTTTCCCTTCTTCCTCTTGTGCCTTTAATCAGAGAATGAAATAAAGCAGTGTAAGGTTTCCCCGGAACTAGGAAACGTATCTCCTACTTCTTTCCTAGGCTACTGCTAAAAGGCACAGGGGAAAACATAGCAACTCCATTTCCTGTTGACAGCTCAGCAGTCTGTTCCTCCACTGCGTATAGCAGTGGTGGCAATCTTGTCGTCCTTTGAATATTGTTGAACTGCAAATGCCAACAGCCTTAGCCAGTAGAACCAATGGTGAAGAATGCTAGGATTTTCAGCCCAAGAAAATCTGATGTCTGTGGGGGATCCATGATATAGTGAGCAGGATCAAGATCAGGATCGAAAGTCTCAGGATTGTGAGTGTGACCAATGACTGAAGCTGGGACTGACGCTGGCGTTGCTATTGAAGATGAGGGGTCCAGGATGTATGGAACCAAGATGATCAGGATTGAAATCTTCATGATTGAAATCTTTGGGATCAAGAGCATCTGGACTGGGAAGATTGAGACCATGGAGATCAAGCTCAAAGCCTAGACTGGGAGTGCCGGTATCATGAATCATTTGAAACAGAACGCCGGTCTCAAGTGCAGTCGGAATCAGTGGAACGTTGGTCCTGGTGAGGACTTCTAGGCCAACGTGGAGGTGGAGTTAGAGATCTCTGCACATGGAGGAGCTGCCTCGGTGGTGGTTGAACACAATGTAGTGATGTAGTGGAACCTGACAGATGCTCAACAAGAGGTTGACCTGGGTCAGAGTCAGGGCCGGTTTAAGGAATTTGGGGGGGAGGCCTGCAACACTTTAATTTGGGGGGCCCATATGTTTATCTCAGGTCAAGGTAACCTAACCTAACCTGACCTATTCACAGTACAGGATATTCAGATTATTACTAATAATGTTTTGCAGGAGGAGACAGAGCCCCCCACAATGACCAGGGCCTCTGCAGCTGCAGGTGCTGCAGAGCCCTTAAACCAGCCGTGGTCAGAGTGGTCCACTTGCTGAGGCTCCAAGACTGGTTGGTCTTCCACCAGGACTAAGTCCTCAAACTGTATTATGAAGGAAGTGGTATCTGAGGCTGAGTGGCAAGATGGTATCAGATCCAGCAGATGAGGCCAGTCAAGGGACCAATTGATGGGTCATTTTACTAGACTTCTTAATGACCGGTACAAAAGACTCAACAGCAGACTGTTTGTGACCCTTGCTAGAATGGGTTTTTGTGGCATGTTTAAATGAGACTGATCGTCCTGGAGTCAGTGGAATTGGCACCAGTTCAATCTTGCAATCAACATCCATGGATATAGCCAGTTTGAGGGCTGAGAATGAAGCCATGTTGAGTGAGGCCATGGAGACCAAAAGGACTGAAGGGCCCACATAGAGTGATTTGGAGTCTGTGTCCAGTGGCTGATTCTTAGCATCCTTATGAAGAAACTGTTCCCAAAGATGAGTACGAACTCTGGACAGTCAGTTTTCAAGGCCTGGTGAGTGAAGACTCGTCAAATGGAGCAGGAGGAAACTTTATGCCTCTCTCTGAGGCAAAAGAGACACTACTCATGGGCATCCATGTGAGGAACTTCCCCACACACGAGGAGCAATTTTTGAACAGGGCTTTACACCAAAAGGGAGAAGAAAGATCCAAAGGAAAAACAAAAGGAACAGAGAAGCTACTCAACATTGAAGACTTCCAAAGTGAACTGCACGATGTACTTCAGAGCTGAGGGGAATAGCTTGTGATGCTATTTGTATGGGCACCCTAGGAGGGCAGGGTTACCTCCAAAAGCTACTCAGCTCTGGAACATTCAGTGGACTGATCTGCACTTGAGTGACATCCCAGTTGTATGAGGCACAGAGACCATGAAGAAGAATGCTACCTACTTCACCAAACTACCGATCTCAGGTTCCTTAGGAGGGAACCATGACTGATGTAACTGTGTAATGCAGGTAACTACAGTTTCTCTCTCCATCCCCACCCAACACTTCCTTCCTTCCAACAATATACAGCAGGGGTTGGCAGCTGTGGCCTTCTTGATGTCACTGGGCTTCTGTGACTATAGGGAAGTTGCAATAACCATAAGCTTCGGCTGATACGCCAGCTGCGCCATTTCCTGGAAGTAAGGGACCTCGAGACTGTGGTGCACGCGCTGGTAACCTCCCGTCTAGATTTCTGCAATGCGCTCTACATGGGGCTGCCCTCATGCTTGGTCCGGAAACTTCAGTTGGTACAAAATATGGCAGCCAGAGTGGTCTCAGGAACATCTCGGAGAGACCATATAACTCCAGTACTAAAATCTCTCCACTGGCTGCCAATCAGTTTCCGGGCCCAGTATAAGGTGTTGGTTATTACCTTTAAAGCCCTAAATGGCTTGGGTCCAACTTATTTCCGGAACCGCCTCCTCCCATACAATCCTCCCCGCGCACTCCGGTCCTCTGGGAGGAATTTGCTTCAGCCACAAAAATCTAGGCTGTCTGCAACCTCCCAGAGGGCCTTTTCGGTAGTCGCCCCCAAATTGTGGAATGACCTGCCGAATGAGATCCGTCAGATAACGAGCCTGAGTGGCTTTAAAAAAGCACTAAAGACGGATCTCTTTCGGCAGGCCTTTCCTAATTAGATCCCGGCCTCAGGGGATCCTGGCCTCTTCTAGGCTGCTGGCCATTTATTATATTTTATTGTATTTATAGTTTTAAATGTGATTTTAGATTAGTTGTTTTTAATTTATATTTGTTTAATGTTTTTTTATGGGGGAGGGTGGGAGTGGGGGTGTTTAGGGATTTTATTTGTATTGTATTTTAAATTCTGTAAGCCGCCCCGATTGTTTTAACAGAGGGGCGGGGTATAAATAAATATTATTATTATTATTATTATTATTATTAATATGGGTTACAGAATTCCTTCCCACAGGTAGCTCAATTGTCTCCTTCTCTGCTCTGTTTTTGCTGGCATGGACCCTTTCTTTAAAAAAAAAAAGAAAAAGAAAAGAGGACTTTAGCTTTTAATTGATGGTGGCAGAAGGATCTCCAATGAGGTGTGCTGTATTTTTTAATCTTTATTATGTTTTGAATGTGCTTTTAACTGTTTTATTTTTAATTGGACTTTTTGGGTTTTATCACACAAGGCAAATAAAGTGCAATTACATCAGGATAATTGTGCCTCTGTTTGAAGTTTACTCCATGTTGTTGTTGTTGTTGTGTTGTTCTCCTGTGGGAGATCATTTGAAAAGTGTTTTTTTTAATTAAAACAAAAAATCCTTAATGAACAGCCTTCCTGCTTCTGTTGTCACATAATTCCCGTGCGTATGTTCAGTTGTGCTTTTATGCTGATTTTGGGTGGCCAGGAGGTGTTCTTGGTCATGTAAATGTGCAGGAGAGGGGGAACCTGCTGACAGTTGTGCCTGAGGGATCCATTGCTTGACAGCCCAGAACCTTATGAGGAGGGAAATAAAAGAGGGGTAGACAAAAGAAGTGGTAGTTAAGGATGCATTCAGTTCAGGATATCAAGGATTAATCATCCCTCTTTTAAAGCTTGTAGCTGTTTTATCTTTGATAGGTGTGCCCCCCCCACTGCATGCATCCACCCACCCCCACCAACAAATCTACCAAGTCCTAGCCTTGAGGGTTGTGTGGTGGGGCTAATGGTATGTGCTTTTTTTTTAAGGTACAGCCTTCCCCACTTCCAGCCCTGGCAGGAGGGGGTATCCTAGTCCCATCCCCTATGTTTTGACAGTTTAGACATCAAAGTCAGCACATGGCTGTGTCAGTGAGAAGCCCACTCATTTACAAGCCCTCACCAGAAACTAAAATACAAATAAATGAGATCACAGGCAGAAAGTATCATGGGAACAGTTCAAAATCGCTCCCTGCCCCCCCCCCATCCAATTTTCTCTCTGAAATGACATGGAGGGGAAGGAGGGAGAGAAGTAAAGGCTGGGTTTGCTAATGCCAGTGTGACTTTAAATGGGGTGGGGGGAAGGAATCAAGACAGATCACCCTGTTCTTCTGTTGCTCTTATCAGTTGGTAGCCACACACTTAAAAAAAAGAAGGGTGGAGAGAATGCTCCAGTGCTGGGAAGATTACAAATGTGCCATAGGGAAAAGAGCAGTTGCGATTGAACAGTACTTTTGAGGGAGGGAAGCACTGTTTTAACGGGAGAAGATGCCTGTGCGATAGTGTTATTTTAAAACATTTGCATTTGTCATGATGGATTGACCAACTCCATCATAGGGAAAGAATTCTCACAGCATCTGGAATTTTCCAGTCTTGCGTCCATAGCAACAGGTAAGAGGGTGGAACCTCATTTCCTAAACATGACATCACATCTCCTGACTGAACAGCCAATCAGGTATGGCAATGCAGAACCAATCAGAGTTCACCAACAGACTTTTAAGTTTCTGAATTTGTTCAGAGAGACACGTGCTTTTAGACCAGCATGTTACTGAGGTCGGGGGGGGGGGGAGCTGACCTCCCTCATGGGCTTTCTAACATCAAAAGAGCCCCAATGATATGATATCTGAAGTCTAAGGAAGAGACTTCCATTTAAATGACTCTGAGTTACATCACAGAGACTGACACATGGACTTTATAAATGTGAGTTACTATTTTCTTTGCTTAGGGAATGTGATTAGTTAGTGCATGTGTTAGTTTTATGATTTATTTTCAGTCTTATGACTGTATTTCATGTAAGCCTAAATTGAGAACCTGGAGAGACTAGGTGTCCCTCCATGCTAAGTACTTAAGCACTTGGAACTAAAAATAAAGTTTTCTCTCTTTTCTAAAACTTGCCTCACATGCCTTTCGGTCAGCTATCTTGAGTCTCTGGCTAGAGATGGAGGGGTAGGGATAACCCTCATCTAAGGCTGGAAATTTAAAGTAATGACGTGATTGTCTCCTTGTAATCACATTTCACAATTCAGAAATCAAGGAGTGATGGCAGACTACTGAAGGATAGGGTTCCAAAGACTTCGAGACTATAGGAACCCTTGAGAGTGTTTTCAGATTGCATTAAAAGGCTGGGAACATCCCTTCCTTTCTCTGTGAAATTGGATTGCACAGAGAGGAAGGAAGGACTCCCCATTTTAACAGCATTGTATATTGTTTTACCTAAGTATTATTTTAATTTTTATAGCAAACTGCCTTGGGTCCCATGTTGGTAGAAAGATACAGTATATATCCATTGGTTACGTATGTCTCACTGCCCATTGGCTATGCTGGTTAAAATTGTAGTCAACAACATCCAGCAGGTCAGTTTCTAAGTCCTAGTATATCCTTTAGCAACGTATGAGTTTTTTTCTACTTTTTGGCTTCCTAAAGCACATTTTGTTATTAAACTTCTGGTATCTTTCCTCATGTTCATTTACTTCCAATTACTGAAAGAAAGGAACTTTGCCAGGGCCGCCTTCTCATATACAGAGAAACCTTGGGGCAGAATCTTGAGCCCCTTTCCCTTTGGTCAGTGTGATGTGCTGTAGTAGGTAGAGGGATGAGTTAAAACTCAGGAAATCCTGGTTCTATGTCCCTGTTCCAGTTCCAAAGCTTCCCAGAAAGTATTCAGCCAGCCACTGACTCTCAACCTGACCCTTTCTCATAGGGCTGTTGTAACTGTAAAATGGAGGAGTATCATTTAACCTGCCACAGGTCCCTTGCAGGGTGGGAGGGAGGAAGGAAGGATACAAACCTAGCAAGAAATAAAAAACGTCACTAGAATGACGTACTTCTAGAATGATTTTTGCTTTATTTGGTTAAGAGGCTCATTATTGGGATTATGAAATAAATTAGTTTGAGACTGCATCAGTGCCAATGTTGATGTTTCCCCTCCATGTATGAACCCCCTGCCATACGTGAAGCCTGGGGCAATTCCCCACTGTGCCCCCCAAAGGCCCTAAACTCTGCCAATTTCCTTTGGCCACCATGCCTCTTAATTCATTGCCCATTCTGACATAAATGATATATCTGAAAATAAACCTCTTCTTTGTTGGCTTTATCCTTGTTCCAGTGACTGGCTTGGCTTATGAATGCAACAGATCAACTGGCAGAGACAAGTAGGGACACAGCAAAGGGTAACTGCCACCAAGATTGGAGGCCATACCTGTGTAGATTACATGATTCCTCTTCACTTTTGGCTAGAAAACTATTTGGTCAATGTCTCATTCCAGAACTATTTGTAGTTCCAGGCCTCTCCATGGTTCTTTTGGTGCCAAACACTGACATGTTACTGCTACAGTATAAGCTTTGTTGATGGTAAATGATGGAGCGGATAGTACACAGCAGAGCAGTATTCCAGCCCTTTCACTTGATGCGATCCAGCATCCCCTCACAACCAAATTCTTATTCCTTGGCTGGTGATCAAATCCACATCCCCATCACTGGACGTACAGGGAGTTCTTGGGATGAGGTGCATCCCTCGCCAAGATGAGGTCAATGGAAAATGGACTCCCCCCAGTGTTCCCAGCCTTCATATCTTTTCCCACCCTGAAACTGTGAAGCTAATGCAAAAAGTATGCAATGAGGTCAATAATACATGTTCACTCTTTCATGACACAGGACAGCTGTTAATGTCTGGCCACGATGCTAAACAAGAGTCTAAAACCCATCTGTCCGAGCTCACTACAGTCAACATTCAGAACTGGCTCAGTTTCTACTACAAGGGGAACTGGTTGGCAATCAGTGTGCATGAACCACTTCACACAAAGTTTGAGGAGTTTCAGCCACAACAGTGAAATCCATTTTTTTCTTGAAAAGTTACCTTGGAACAAGGGGAAGTTCACACTGGGATAAGGGGTTGAAGGGAAAACAGCAATAGACAATATTTAAGTTGTCACTTGATTCATAGGCTTTGAGATGTACAGGCATAATAATAGCCTTACTACATAAAAAACTTACTTTACAAGAAAAAAAGTGCACTCCAGTTTTTAGGAGTGCAAAAAACATACAAAAATAGATCTTGCCAATTTCACTTTCCAATGGAAGGGTAGCAAATGCACAGTCAGCTCTACTGCACAATCATTCTAAATGACGAAGACATATTTTATACCACTCTGCTGCTTCCATGATAGAACCATGGTTTCTTGGCTGTTAAACCAGGTACAAACCTAGAAGTTTGTTAACTTAAAAGCACTTATTCCTATAGCCAGGGCAATTATTATTTTACTCCTACATCACATATAATACCTCCCCCCACCCCCTGTGGGGCAAATAGCAGTTTTTACATGAGTGTGATTTAAATCAGGGAACTGGCATGGAGGAAAAGGATTAGGAGAATATTCTATAGTGCCTTAGTTTCAAAAGCTACTTTGATCTAAAACACCCATACACAATACACACACCCATATGTTCACAATTCACGTGTATCACCATTAGTTTGACTTGTAAGTTAATATAGTTTTTAAAATGGAATAAAGGGGATAGTGTTCATATTATGAATCACTTGGTCTCTTGAAAAGGTGTGGCAGAGTTCTGTAAATGTAAAATGCAGAAACTGGGAGCCTTTATTCCAAAACAAAACAAT
The DNA here is from genome assembly GCA_030847615.1 of Gambelia wislizenii. Classification (NCBI taxonomy): domain Eukaryota; kingdom Metazoa; phylum Chordata; class Lepidosauria; order Squamata; family Crotaphytidae; genus Gambelia; species Gambelia wislizenii. Next base: position 215,276,790 of record JAUMIR010000003.1, read on the forward strand.
TTATTTACGTATCTCTCATGAGAACAAATAATGCAGGAGGGAGGGAGGAAAAAGAATAGAAAAATACAGACAAATTCAAAAAGAAATGTAAGAACTCATAAGAGAATTAGTTTTCATGAACAGAACAAATGGGCATTTGCACTTAAAATCTTGCATGTTTTTTTAAAAGTAATCCTGAAATATTAAAGAATATAAACTGTCATCCTTGTGCATACAATAGATACAAAATTGGATACAGCACTAAATAAGACAACATATAATTCCTCTACATGTTAGTATTAAAAATGCAAGAGATTAAATTAAGAAATAAACAGAAAAATACATGTGCATTTGCCACTCTCAAGAGGCAGGGTGATTAGTGATTGGCAGCAAACTGAGATGAGAGTTGTTGCAGATATTTAAGAGATATCATCTCCCTCTATGCCACAGTGCAAAGTCCCAGAGATGTTTGGGGAAGCTACACATGTGCTTACTCACACTGCCTCCCCATTAAGCCCTAGATGTATTTTTTTAACTGAAAAGGAACATCAGTACTATTATGTGAATATCATCAACAGTGCATTGCTATCAGGGAGAAAAATGAAAATGTACTTGTAACAATTTCTCTAAATTCAGCTTCATTCCCACTAAAAAAGCATAATGAATAACATCTTAAAGCCACTTGAGCTACTCCTTAAATAATAAATGTTTTTGTAAATATCTTCACGTAACATAATGACAATGAAAATGGATGCTCAAGCTGAAAATCTAGGTTGTTCATTCACTGCTGCCATGCCATTTCCATCCCTTTCAATTACAACTGAGCAGGACTTCCTTAAAAACACCCAGTGGAAAGAAGGTTATGCAGCTAGGGTGCTTGGAGAACACACTCACCTATCTCCAATTACAACTGGTGATGGCAGATTGGGTGGGAAAGGAGGAGTCAAGCAGAGGTCCACCCAGCTAAGAAAAGTGCAGGATTGGGCTAGCAACTGTGTGTGCTAGGCCTTCTAATGAGATGATGAACATGAGAATTAACTGAGTATAAGGTTCTTCCACCAGATTGGGATCCAAATTCAGACCAGGAACCTAGAAGACATATTTTTGTTCAGATGCACAACTTAATTCTTTTGGCTCATTACAGTTTTGTGCCTAACACTTTCTTACAAGAGTTGTACGAAATCAAACTAGATAGCTGAAAGATCAATAAGCAGATCAAACAGGCCAAATGTGTAAAAACAACTGTGACTGATAATGTTTTGCCATGATTGGGAAAGAGTGGTACTTCGCACACATCTTTTTGCAAGTATAAAAGCTGTTTTCATTGTTCTGCGAATGGCACAGCTACCATTTCAGTATGGCCCAATCCCATCTTTTTTCTTTCAAGAAAGAAATGTGAAAGAACCCATGCAATTCCAGTTCTTCCTGATCTGATGATGGAAGCCACTGCAGACTCTCCCACATGATCCCATGGCTCCTATTTGTTCTGGTTCTGTATATTCCCAGATCAGTCTTAAGAAGGAGCTGCAGGGGAGCAACAACCAGATACTTGTCATCACATAAAAATCAGGCCATATATTGGGACTGCTACACTTCAAACAGTTGCTTATACCAGGCTTCAGAATGGCAGCAATTAAGGCTGATAATTGCATATGTTTATGTAGGGGGAAAGCAAATTCACAGTTATGAGACCACTGCTAGAGGTACACTTGGACAACCTTGGTCAGCTTTCAATTAAAATGCTTTTAAAACATGCATTTATAGAACTACAAACTATGTGATAAAATATGTTCTATGTGCATAATTGGATGAATGCAATTTACATACTAACAGAGTCCAAGTGGTTTACTATGAATCATTTGGTACAAGCTGTGTGTACCCAACAAAATATCCGCCCTGGAAGTGGATAGTACATAATACTGTGAAAACAAGCTCCCACTTAAAATCTCCCAGATTCAAACACAGATTAATCAAGTCTGTCTGTATTCAACTGCTTAGCAGACTATATGCATGAACTTTATTCTTTTTAAAGTTCTTGTTAATTAATTAGCACATACACATATGTGCAAGACAAAAGGCATTGCTTAATATAAATATTCACTAGAATGAACAGAAATGGCACTTTAGCATAAACCACCCTGTCATTCACACTAAGCGGCAAAAAGATCCTGCTTCAAATTTGTCTTCTGTTTTTAGTAGTCGTCTTTCCCTATGCACTTGGAAGGTTACAGATTGGCTGGAAGTTCATATTGGTACGAGAAAGGAATGTCTGGCCGACGCAGTCTGGGGATAAAGAAAGAGTTACACTTTACTTAAATAAGGCTGTATTACCAAGATAGCTAATCAAGCAGCATTTTTAACAATACAACATTTTCATGTAAAAATGGATGTACTCTGGGGATTTCAGGACAAGGAGAATATTTCACCAACAAAAACAGTGTCAGGCCTGATTAGTACTTGAAAGGGAGACTGCTAAGAAACATCACGTGCAATATTCCGAGGAAGTCACTGGATAAATCTTGCCAAGAAAATCCTATGATAGGGTTACCCTATGTCAGAAGTGAATTGAAAGTACACTACAACTACAAGGATTCAATTGGATAGCCAAGGTGCTTTAACTTTTAAAGTCCTCTATGGCTTCCATATAAAATAATCAAGCAAACCACTTCTCCCCTGAGCGTTAAGTAAAATGAGGCCGTTATGCAAATATTGCTGCAGAAATGTAACCAGTACCTGCTGGTCTTAAGAGTTTTTCAGAGGTGGCCCCATGGTTACAGAACCCACTTTTCTCACAACTATGTGTGATCTAAGACCCTTTTAGATGGCCATAAAACCTCCTCAATTAAATTAGGTCGTTAGCATAGTTGCTTATTTTTGCTTACTTAGTTTACAATTTATTACTTTTAAGTTTACATTTAGCCACACAAACAAACTTTAGACAATATTTCTTAATCCTTCATATTATATTCAAATTTATGCAGATTGATTTTTATTTTGCATCTTGCCAATTCCAATAGTAGTGTTTCTATTAAAAAGTTGTCATATTGTCTATCTTCTTTGACTCTAATTAAATCCATAACTTCAGCATATACAGACTAAATTTATTATCATTTTTGCCAGTTTTTAGATAATGTTAAAAAAACACATGAATTTCCCAATCAACTATATCTTCTTTACAACAGTGTCAAAATATTTTTAATTTTACAGAGAGTCCATATTGTTCTAAATTAGACTATTTTCTTTGAAATGAGATACTAATTGAAGACTAGTTGATCCAATCTACCTGCCACTCAGTTTCACCACCAGCAGCTCCTTAGTGAAGCAGAGGGACCACTTGGCTCCACTCTGTGGGAGGGGACTCTTAGGAACAAATGGATCCACCACATCTGACCATTTATCTATTCAGAAAAACAACCAGGGCTTCAACAGGGTTCCTTTCCTTGCCAAGCCACAAGGAAACTTTCCAAGAGATATCAGGAAGCCATCTGGATCCCTCTATCTCCTAGGGTGCACCATCTTAACTGGCTCCCAGACCCCAAAAAGGCTCCAAATCCCAGTGATCTAAACCCTACCAGATAGTGGTCTGCTGAGTTGAGAGTCCCACCATAAAAGGACTATGGATTCTCAGATCACCATCATCCTGCCCAGCACAGAAAACCTGAAGCCTGGGCACAAGCATAACCTAAAGCCTGGACACAAGCTGGTGACTCAAGCACCACCTTTAATACCAGGTCAACCAAGTTAGGAGGGGAAACTGTTGAGCACAGGATCCCTATTCTGTGTCAGTCACTCACATTCAGAGAAGTAGGACAGAATAATGGTGGGGTGAGATGGAGGAAGGCAGAGGTGGCAGGAGGAAACATATGACAAGTGTGGCAGGGGAGCAGATGGATGACAACAGTATAAGGGCAAGGGTGGAGAAGAAGAGCTACAGTGGAAAGGGAAATGCAGGATGAAGGTAATGGAAAGAAAGGGTGTAATTTACAACAGGAACCGAAGTTCCATAACAGTTTGAATGCTCTATAAAGTTCTCAAACCATCTGGAATGTTTGAGAATATTCTATAACACTCAGGGGTGATCTTAAAGTTGAATACAATGCACTATTTAGAGAGGTAATGAAAAATTAGAAAATTCTCTTGTACAATATTCTGAGAATCTGCTCATTGTTGGAGAATATTGTCTGGAAAATATTGCCATCTTGCATCACTTGTAACCAGAACCTAGTGTTACAGGAACATCTAATGTGCAGTTATGCAAGGTAAGTTTTTGTTTTGAAAGGAAAATGTTTCCATCCTGTTACTGTCAAAATTGGCTTGAAAAATAAGACAATATGTGTTTAGGCCAGAGGTAGGGAAACTGGCCCTCCAGATGATCACCAGACCCCACCATGATCATCAGACCCCTACACATCCCACTGTGGTGCAAAACTGGCCGAATCCAGCAAACTCTGAAAGATAAGTAACAGCAAGTTCCTTGACTCTGCTAAAGGCAAAGAAACATATTCTAAGCAAAAACAAACAAACAAACCTACAAAAGGTAATGTCATTTCTCTTTGTGTATGTGGATGTATTTAAAACTGACAAGTCAAATTCTCAATTTGTTGTTACTTAATATTTTCCTTTAGATAGAGTTAAAGTCCCTACCTACAAGGGGAGCAATATTGCTTACCTCTAGTACAAGAAGAAAAATCTTGTTCTATGAGCAGCTGCCATACTTTCAGACATATTTCTGACTTTCAGGTAATTAACAAAACCTCGGAAAAACAGGAGCAGGCCTAAAACCAGAGATAAAATATGAAATATTAAGGAATGCACTACTGTGGCAACGTAACAATATGGGCACTAGTGCAGAATTAATTAAAAAGGAATAAAAAATAATTTGCCATTTTGCACACATGTCTGTGGAAGAACTGGTATGTAGCCACAGCTTTATCAACATATCTTATAAAATGTAAAGAATGATTAATTTATAAGTGGATAGGCAGAAGGTACAGTTGTCCCTCCACATTCGCGGGGGTTAGGGCTGCAAGACCCCCACGAATATGAAAAAAAATGAATAAAAAATAGGTCACGCCATGCCCTCCCAGAACGCCCACACCCTCCCAGAAGCAGCGACGGGGGTTTCTGAGGCCCCCATCACTGCACCTCTCCACCCCCGCCCTCCCAGAAGCAGCGACGGGGGCTTCTGAAGCCCCCGTTGCTGCTCCTCTCCACCCTCCACCCGCCCTCCCAGAAGCAGCGACGGGGGCTTCTAATGCCCCGTTGCCACTTTTGGGAGGGGGGCTCCCAAAAACCGCAAATAATCAAAATCGCAAATGTTAAAACCGCAAATGTGGAGGGGCAACTGTACATGACAATTCATATGAAGAATAACATTTCCTGGATACAGTTCAGACAATCTTAGAAACCTTCGTTTTATTTATTTATTTATTATCAGGAAATTTTTGAGAAATAGGTAATATGGTTCCACTCACTTTTTTTGGGGGGGGGGGAGATTCATTTTTCATAGGAATGCTATCATTTAAAGAGCATGAAGTATGAATCAAAACAAGGAGCGGGGGTGTCAGTCGATAGCCTTACTTTTTCTTAGTCTGTGTTTTAGTGTAGCATTCTTCTCTGAGTTTTAGCTTCATGTTATTGGCTATATGGGTGGTTTTGCTTCTGTGTCTCTGAAAGTGTATTGGCTATTTTTCCATGATCTGCTATTGTTTACATTTGTTTTTATATGTTATCATTTTATTGAATTTGTGAACAGCCTTGGGTATCTTTATTTTGGAGAAGCAACACAGAATTTTAAAAACAAAGTTATAGTTGAGATAAGCTACAAAATTTGTGGCTTAGGAACATGGTTAGATGCATAAGGCTGGTTAACAGTTTTACCACAAGTCAAGTTCACCAGCTGACCCAGGCAAGTGAGCCAAGCTATGGAGACACAGTGGGTGCTCAAATTAGAAGCCTTATTCCCCTTCCCCCAAAGCCCGAAGCTTAGCAGACAGCTTTTCAAAAGACAACTGGGTGAACAAAGCACTGTGTTCAGTAGGCATAAAGCCCTTCCCTTGCCTGAGTGAATAATGATTAATGCATGGTGCATTTTTAAGGCAAAACGGATGCCTCCATGAATCAAATACAAAGTGACAGACACACTAGCATTCAAAATAATTTATACAGTCTAAGAGTTTTTTTCCAGGCAGTCATGGAACAAAATTCCTTATGAAAACTAGGCTCCTTAAATAGGAAAAGTATAAAATTTTAACTTTGAGAATGTTTACATTTAAATTTTTGGTATACTGTAGCCACATTGAGAGCAATTCAAAAATAGTGGAGATTTAATACTTATAGCAACATTCAGAATCATCTATCCTCAGTATAGTTCTTAACGGAGAGCTAAATCTAGACTACAAATTAGATTCAGAAAAAAATAAACTAGACAAATATGGGGCAATATTTTTTACATATATGTGTTATTTTTTAAAAGTGAAGTACTGCTCAAACTTTACACCTTCGGGAATGGTTACATGTTAACTCACAATTGCTTGTTTTGAAAACTATTTCATCTGAAGGGTGTGTGTGTGTGTGTGTGCGTGCATGCGTGCGTGTGTGTGTGTGTGTATAGAGGTAGATAGGTAGGTAGCAACATAAAAATTATCTCTGTGGCATATACTCTGTGATAGTTTTGTTAGCCATACTAATCAATTCTTGATTCTTATGAGCATACCTGTGCTCATTCACACATATGCAAAATATTTCTTGAACCAAGTTTGGATTTTTCTATTTATCTAAAATTCTAGTTATAAAATTCAAAGATCACGACTTACCAAGTACAAGAAATATCCACCAAAGCCAGTACTGTCCATTGAAATACCCGGTAAAGTAATCTGAAAACTGAAATGAACAGGTAAGCTATATTAAATATGAAGGATACCCAACAAAACAAATGTATGTTTAGTATATGAAGAAATAATATAAGGAGAGCATGGTTAATGCATGTTAGAAAACAAATACTCCATAAAGTATCAAAATAGAAAAGGAGTTTTGAGGTAGTTTCCTTTGTGTAGTTTGAAAACCTGTGAAATCAACCAATCTGTGAAAAAGTATATTAAGCATCACTCACTTGAAGCTAACATTCACCATTATATATAGTTCTGTTAGTACTCCGCCCCCCACCTTTCCAGTGTCTGCCATCCCAAATACATTACAACAGCCTGCTGCTTTTGATATTAACACCAAAAGTCACATTAGTTTAATCTTATCAGATGGGGATGTTTGGCTGACCCCACAAAAGAAGAGCTTTTGACCTTCTGTACACCCCCTACTGATAATCACTGCCAAGAATACCAGTCCCATAAAGACCCCCGATTCATTAAACTCCTTTCATTTTCAAACTAGATGCTCCTGCATTCAGTTCCCAGCAGTGAGCTGAACGCAACTAAATGAACCTTGAAGGGCCAATTCAATCTTTCCTGTTAGTGAGCATGGTAGGCAGTTTTGTCCTCTGTGTGATGTGAGAATTTGAACAGGCAGCTGGAGGGTAGGGTGTGATGATTTTGGAGACAGGTATCTGGCCTTAAACAGACTCCAGACGACATGCTTCACTGATAAAAAGAGTTGAATCAAATGTCTCAAAGAACACATAAGAGTTTTAGCGTCACAATCCTAATACTATAGAGCATTCATTACAACTTTTAAAGGGAAAACAAATATAGCTAAGTAGAAGTAGCTTCATCATTTCTTTCTCTATTGTCACTGGTTCAATTTGTCAATTCTATTATATTTCCTATGAAAAAATAACTGGCCAGCCAACATAAGGCATTTGGTTAAGTCAAATGTTAAGGAGACAACATAGGGCCAGATACTTCTAATTTAAAGCATCAGGTAGCATGGGATACATATCCGTTTGCACAACTTTATAATTTAAAACAGTTCAAGGGGAATGTTAATTATTTAACATTGGTTTTCATTGTTTTAGATTATAATATTTACAAAAATGAATAAATGCCAAAATACAAGATACATACAAATAAGCTTCCTTTAGTATTCAACACATTCATTATAGAGTTAGACCAGTAGTTCTTAACCTATGGCCCACAGACCTCCAGAGAGCCACGATGCACTCACAGGGGGTTCGCAGAGGCTTGAAGGCTGCTCAGCTCACATGACAGGAGCCAAGGCAAAGGCAAAGGCTGGCTGGGCCTGCACACTGCTGTTCAATCTGCTCCAGCCACACATTTGCAAGAAGAAGCAAGAAAAAAGTCCTCCCTCCACTCCAGTGCCTTTGAGGGAAGGGTTAATGGATGGTGAATAATAATAATAATAATAACAACAACAACAATAAGTTGTTGTTAGGATTTTAAATCTTGAGTTAAGTCTTGGGGGTCCACGACAACAAAAATTATTTAAAGGGGCTCCCTGGTAAAGAAAAGTTAAGAGCCACTGAGTTAGACCATACTAATGTGTTTTTAAAAAAACAACAACAACTAACAACAACTCCATACCTGACCTGCATTACAAGTGCAAACTACAGTAGACCTAATGGATCAACTGTTGAATGGTGAACCAACACTTCTAAATCCCACTGACTCAATGGTGTACTCTAGTTGTAACTAGCAAATGCATTTAAGCTAATGTTTAAATACTGAAAATGCCCCATTTAGTATTTAGAGAGAGGCAGCCATGTTATCATTATAGCTTCTTAGCCTTACAAAAACCCATTGGTTTATACACTTATTTCATCATAGCTGAGAACTATGTTTTTCCAACTTTGGGCAGTCAAGGGGTGGGAAACTGCAGATGGCCAAATGCTCAAGGGCTGTATTTTTCTAAGTTTTTATTTCTTTCATAGATCCATCTCTGCTTTTAGCTCCTATTACTCATCAAAGCAAGATGTCATTTGTGTTGCTGTCCTCAATCTTGTCTCAGCCTTTCCCAGGGCCCTTGCTCTTGCCAGCTCTCTAAGCAATGGGTTATCATCCTTCATCCTGTTTCATCTGTATCCATTATCAACACACCAGAACCTAGCAACAGCCACACATTGCTTCATTTTGCCAAAGAAGCCAGGAAATGATGGGTTATAGGTGGTGAGCAGGTGTGAGAAAGCTCCAGTCCACCATGGTGGGTTGAAGGTGAGGAACCAAGTGAGAAAGTGGAACAAACAAGGAGCAAGGGAACAGCCACTGTTCATTCCCACCTCTGTTTTGCCTTCCCTGCTTCAATGCAAGGGAGTCAGGGAAGAAAGATGTATATACTGCAGTGGGAGAATGGGACACTGGTATTCACCGTAAAGGTTCCTTTTCAGCAGCCGTGGGGAGGGAGTCCTTCAGACTGGGTTTGGCTCCTCCTCCAGCTCTGGTCAGGCAGGATCAACTACCAATGAAAACTCCCCATGATCACCCCAGGGAGGAGAGCCAAGCCAACCTTCCCAGAGATGACATAACAAGCTCCAGCACCACTTAAGAACTACTAAACCAGTAATAATAATAATAAAAAGAAGCAGGAAGGGAAGGACTCCCTCCCCACAGCTGCTGAAAAAGAACCTTTACGGTGAGTACCAATTCCAGCAGCGTGGGGAGGCAGTCCTTCAGACTGAGACCTACCAAAGTAGTCCCTCAGAGGGTGGGCAAACTGAAAACTAGAATTATTGCACCACCTGTTGCAACACACAGTGCCCAAAATCTGCCTCTGCCAACGCAAACTTATTGATCTGATAGAGCCAAATGAAGAAGACAACCACGCAGTGGCCTTACAGATTTCCCCCAACAAAGCCGTCGTGGAAAAGGCCACAGACGTAGCTGCATTTCACATAGAATGAGCTTGTATACCTGTGGGAACAGGTAAGGAACTATGTACATATGCCAACTCAATACAGACACATAACCAGTGTGCAATAGTTGATGGAGAAACCTTCTTCCCTTTAGACAATTCAGCAAAAGAAATGAATAAGGAATCAGACTTCCTGAATTCCCTAGTCCTGCCTAAATAAAACTTCAGAGCTCTCCACACATCCAATCTGTGCCAATTTTTCTCCCTATCACCCGAAGGTGCAGAACAAAAAGAAGGTAGGACTAACTCCTAAGCCCTATGGAAAACCAAATTAACCTTCGGTATAAAGGAAGGATCTAACCCGCGCACCTCAGAATCTTTATGAAAAATACACAATTCCTCTCTCAGAGAAAGAGATCCTAACTCAGAGACTCGACGAACAGTGGTAATAGCTATTAAGAAAACCACCTTAAGGGTAAGAAACTTCAGATCTGTAGAATGAAGAGGTTCAAAAGGAGCCTGGAGAAGCGCTCGTAAAACAACATTCAAATTCCAAGAAGGGAAACGATGGATAGGTGGAGGTTTCAACAGTGATACACCCCTCAAAAATCTACGTACATGAGGGTGACACGCAAAAAACTTATTCCTTGTAGCTTTCAGAATAGACCCCAAAGCTAAAACATGCCTTGTAAGTGTGTTTGCACTAAGACCGTTTTTAAAACCCAACTGCAAAAAGGCTGACACTGCTCCGACCAAGCTTTTTGAGGTCTAATCTCCTTACCACAACACCAATGGCAAAAAGCACTCCAACTGACCTCATAAAGGCAAATAGAAGGTCTCCTAGCCGATAATATGGTTGTAATGACCTCATCATCATAACCTGCTACACTCAGTCTCTTCCTCTCAACTTCCAGGCATGAAGTTGTAACCAGCCTGGATTTGGATGAAGCAGACTGTTTTGAAGAAGAAGGTCTGGCAACTGTGGAAGAGGCCAGCTCTCCTGAATCTGAAGCGCTAGTAGATCATGGAACCAAGCATGACCATCTGGGCACAATTCGAATTACTTCCGCACTCTTCAAACTGATCCTCCTGACTACTTTTGACAGAATGTTTATCGGCAGAAAAGCATAGCACAAAACTTGAAGCCAGGCAATTGTGAGTGCATCGAAAGCTAATGCCCCCTCCATCCAGAAACTGGACACAAAACGGGGAAGCTTGCAATTGTTGGCTGAGGCAAAAAAGTCCACCCATGGGAGACTGAACCTGTGGACCACCATTTGAAACACTAACGAATTCAGTCCCCACTCCCCCAGGATCTAACATCCATCTGTTTAACCAATCTGCTTGACAATTTAGTACTCCCTCAAGTACTCTGCCTGATGGGAACCCAGGGGAGATTCTGCCCACTGAAAAAATCTGATCCTCTCACTCATGAGGAGGTGGAACTAAGTCCCCCTGCCGTCTGTTGATGTGGGCCTTTGTACATATGTTGTCCGTCTAGACCAACACATGTTGTTGTTTCAACCCCACCATGAGTTCCTGAAGTGCCAAACGAACTGCCCTGAGTTCAAGAAAATTGATACTGTGATCCCCTTCCGAGGGGTCCTACAGACCCTGTACCATCTGAGTCCCACAATGTGCCCCCCAACCCCGTTAAGGAAGCGTCGGTCGTCACCACCATCTTCCAATAGCGCATCCGACAACCACCACCTCAAAGATTCCCTCACTGAGGGTGGAAGAGTGACACCCAGCTGACACTTGTGAGTAATCTGGTCCTAAAAGGGAAGAAGGGCCCATTGAATTTCCCTCAGATGAAACCTGGCCCATGGGGCAGCATCTATGCAGGCTACCATCAGACCCAATAATTTTGCTAGAGACATGAGGGGAAAGGTCTCGAGGCTCAACACATCCCTGATCAGCCCCTGCAATGTTATCCTCCGATCTTCGGGGAGTAAGACATGGTAACGTACTGTATCTATGATACTTCCTAGGTGAAGTAACTGTTGGACTGGAATCAGATAGCTCTTTTGCCTGTTGAACACAAAACTATGGTTTTCCAGACACAGAATGGTTGTCTCTACATCCTGAGCTACCTTTTGGGCCGACGAAGAATGGATCAACAGGTTGTCCAGAGATGGATGGACCTGGACCCCTTGCAACCTGAGATGAGACACCAAGGCTATCAAAACCGAGGTAAAGACCTCAGGGAAGCTGATAGCCCAAAGGGGAGAGCTTGATTCTGATAGTGGTCTTGGTAGAATGCAAAATGAAGAAAACGCTGGTGGGCAGGATGGACTGGGATATGCAGATAGGCCTCCCTTAAATCGAAAAAAACTAGAAAATCTCCCTCCTTGATGCCTTCAGAATCGTCCGAAGGGTCTCCATGCGGAATTTGCAGCTGGTAACCCAATAACTGACCCTGCAAAGGTTGAGAATAGCTCTACATTCCTTGTTTTTTCTTTGGAACAAGAAAAAGAAGGGAATAAATGCCCAAGAATTTTTCCAAGCTCAGCACAGGCTTGATTGCCCGGATTTGTAAAAGATGATCTATGGCATGATGCATGAGAGTCCGCTTCTCTACACAGCTTATCTGGCATGACTGGATAAACAATGGAGGTGGAAGAAACAGGAAATCTATTGTATATCCCTGACTGATCATTCAGAGCACCTAGGCATCTGCTGAGGTAATCTCCCAGATATGGGTAAAATGAGTCACACGACCTCCCACAGGAAGGGGTTTGCAGTCAAAGAGACCGCTCTGCCTAGTTCCCCTGTTTGTTGTAAGAGGCATTGCCAGTTTTGGAGAAGGTTTGCCAAAGAGGCCTTAGATGCTTATTTGGAGGAACCTCATGAGGAACAAAAAGGACTAAACTCCCTCTGATTAACCTGGCTCCTAAATCCCCAAAAGGACTGGGCACTGGGATGAAAGGATTTCTTCTCTTCGTTTTTTGGAAGGGATGGAAGTGCTTTCGTTTTATCTTTGGTTTCCACTAAAGCATCTTCCAAAGTGTCCCCAAACAGTTTGGACCCTTTAAAGAGGCAACTAGTGAGATTAGCTTTAGCCTTAGTGTTGGCGTTCCATTTTTTAAGCCATAGTTGGCGCTGTGCTGCCACATTGGCTGCCAAGGACCTGGAAGAGAATTGCAGAATTGCAAAGCGTCTAAGCTGGCATCAGCCATAAAAGCTGAAGCTTTGGAAAGTTTATTCCCCCCCTGTTTGAGCTTGGTGTTCCCCTGAGGGAGGCTGGCTAAAATGTCTTTAGTTCATCTAATAGCAGCCCTGGCGAACAGAAAAGTCCTGTGGTTGCTCTAATAGCTAGGGCTGATGCTTCATGAGCCCTGGGCAAGAAAATCTCCACTTATTGTCCTCAGGGGGTTTTCAAATTATCATCCCCATCATGAGGAAAGAGCAAGCCAGAATCTAAACCAGACACCGGGGGCGGATTTAATGGGGGGCAGATTTAATTTTTCCATTATCTCCATTGCAAAGGAGTAAAAGGACTTAGCCGCAGCAGGGGGAGGGGGAGCCCCCCCCAGGGCCATTCACCTTCCAACACCTCTGAAAACATTTCAGGAAAGGGATGACATGATGTTCAGTCTCCCTTTTGGATCTTAGTTCATGGGCTCCTTTGATCTGGGTATCAGCTTCAGGGGTGGACCCAAGGATTTTTCTACCTTGGACCCAAGGATTTTTCTACCTTGCCTGCCAGGACTTGGAAGGCACTGGGCTCAAATAATCTAGGAGAGACTTGATCCTGTAATAAGTCACCCTCCTTGGAGGACAATTCTCTGTCCTCCTTATCAGAAGGCTCTATAGAGACTTCTAGTCCTGATCCTCCCAAGCCGTGAGTAAAGAGTAACACTTCTTTTTCCTTTTCTTTGGAAGGGGGTCAGGGTCACCTTGGGGATCAAGGGAGTCCTTATTCCCCTGCAACAGGTGTGAGGGAGAGACAACAACAGGCCTCTTCCTAGCCTTCTTCCCCTGGGATAGGGAAACAGTCACAATGGACTGTAAAGATGGCACAGCTCCTCCCCCTGCAGCCTGTTTTTGGCAGGAAGCATCTGCCACGACTGCACTGGGCCCTGGCGACCCAACCATCTCCCCAACACCTTCCCAGCCCTCAGCCACAGCTTGCTTCGCTACAAGGGTGATCCAGCTGGCCAGTTGGGATGGCAGTTTCTGGTCATCCAAGATCAGGGGAGGAAAGGAAGGAGGGGGGAAGCACTCACCTGCATGGTAACCTGAATGGCTGTTGCTCTAGAAATTGTGGTGGTTGCGCCAGTGTGGTCAGCCTCATCATCCCCATCACGCTGTGTCGCCAACAGAGCAAAGTCCAGGGAGCTTGCAGCAGAGCCTCCTAAGAGGACTGGAAGCTCCCTCACTCTCTGTTCAGAGGGCGAGAGAAGCTCTATGGCAGCTGAATCCTCCTTGGAGGTCAGGTTGGAACTATGTAGGCTCTGCTCGGCCATCCTCCTTATGGCAATCAAAAGGTACTGGAGCAAAGCCCAAGCCTGTCATTGCACGAGGCAGGAAAGAACTGGGAAGGTTGGCTTGGCTCTCCTCCCTTAGGTGATCATGGGGAGTTTTCACTGGTAGTTGGTCCTGCCTGTCCAGAGCTGGAGGAGCCAAACCCAGTCTGAAGGACTGCCTCCCCACGCTGCTGGAAAATCAGATTAATTGCTCAGGCAATGAAATTTTATGGATGTTGGCCAGTACTAAACAGTAGACTTGTTCTGCTTACGATTGTTAAAAAGTGTAGCTTTTTGGTATGGCATCACATGATCATGCTCAATATATTAAATACACAATTTATTCAGAATGTACAGATAGATCCCCGTGTGCACAGGGTTTACGCTTCCAGGCTTACTGTGGATACTGGAAACCACAGATAATAGCAAACCCTATTAAAATGAATGACTTCCAGCCCGGGCATACCACAGAGTCCTGTTGGAGGACCTAGAAGATGTCTAGAGTGCACCTCTCTAGACATCTTTTAGGTCCTCCACTGCAACTCTATGGTCATCCTCTAGCAGAAGTATACCACAGAGTTATGCTGGAGGATCTAGAAGATGCCAAGACACCATATTTTTTCAGATGCAGGTAAGTGAATCCTCGGATACAGGTTCTGCAGATACAGATGTCTATCTGTAGTTACAAATTGAACTTACTTTTTAAAATTTTATGTTTTGTTACAAATGAAGCTACAAGGGTCTAAACTTTAAGGAATAGTTGAAGTCTGAACTGAACTGTAAAGAGTACCCTGAACTTGTAAGGAAGCTCTTTGTTTTTGCCAGCTTAAGCAGAAAAATCCCAATAAAAACAAAGAGCCATCAACATTAGTAAAACAAAGAAAATTATTTTGTATATTCTATATATAATTTTACACAAAAGTCCTCCTCTTATATAGTGTTTAAATGATTTTGAGGCAGTAAATATGTGAACATCTTGTCTTAAACATTTTATTCATCAATCTAAAAGAAAATATTACATAATCCATAATGTCTTCTGAGTAAAAAAAAAAAAAGAAGGTGGGGACTAGGAAAAAAAGCATTCCCCTCCCCCATTTTTTTCTGTTTTTCCACGTCCAGGCCTTTGCATATCTAGGTGAATTTTCCCTCATGTACCAGTATTAAAATTTTCTGCAGGCCTGATTCCCCACCCAAATTATGTGTTATGCTGCACAGACAGGGGAAATGGGGCAGCTGTTTTCTTCAGACCTCCACCGGTGGACCTTTATGTTTCTCCATAGTATCTTAACCAATAGGATCTCAGACACTATCACAGAATGCTTATTTTAGGTTTTAATTTCTATGTGGAACCTGAAACAAAATGTAACTCTGGGGAATCAGACTGTCCTATCCTAACATATGAAGGTTAAAAACCCTGTAACAATACTCACCCGAACAATAAGTATCCATTTGATCAAGGACAGCCCAAATCCACAGATGGCGCCATATCTTCCTGCTATGGTGTTAGTTATACAGAATGATAAGCAAAATCCAATCCAGTTGAAAATGAAGGCCACTAAAATAAAACAAATATCTCTTATTAAGGCTATTTTCCAATTTAGCTGAATTCTGATCATATTTTTCTAAGTCTGACTTTATCGGTATACTTATCAACAAGGTGGAATAATTCACTCTGCTTGGAAAGGGTTGCAGAACTGGGATGAATAACCAGAGCTCCAATACCTAACAACTGCTCTTGATAAACATGGAAAGTGGTCAAGTCCAAAACGTGGTCAATATTGGACTCTCTTAATTTTTACAAGAAAAAGCCAGAGTCAAATACTTAATAATAATACTTCGTTATTTATTACCCACCACTCCCCTCAGGATCGGGGTGGGGTACAACATCACACAGTATACAACACAATGCATTACAGTACAGTACAATTCAATGCAATACAATTCAATACAATTTTTAGTAGAATACAGTTCAAAGCACATTCAATAAAGTCAAAAACTGTGTTGTAGTTATGGCTACTTCCACAACTCTAATGAAACAAAACTGAAGATCCAATGGTATAACTCTCGTGGATCTCACTGCTTCTGCCAAAAGTGCTGATTCCCCCTTCCTTCTGAAGCCTAAAACTCTGCTCTACCAACTATAGCCCTTACACTTGTAGTTACCCATCCTTTGGATTATTAGCTCACTAGATAGCTCACTAAGATTCAGTGAACATAAAATATTGCACCAGTTTTATAAAAGGTAAGCTTAAGAAAGACAGTAAAATATAGTGATAACTAAAAGAAAAATGAAGAGTAATATAGGTAGCACAAATTAGGTTAGAAAGACAGAATCCATACATAATGAAGTTGAAGGAAAAGGAACAGATTTATCCTGGAAAGTTGGTAATACATGGGAAGCAGAAGAGATGTTACATGGAAAATGAGATATGTAAGATGTATAAATATCATAGAATCATAGAATCATAGAATTGCAGAGTTGGAAGAGACCACGAGGGCCATCCAGTCCAACCCCCTGCCACGCAGGAAATCTTGATCAAAGCATCCCCGACAGATGGCCATCCAGCCTCTGTTTAAAGACCTCCAAGGAAGGAGACCCCACCACGCTCCGAGGGAGTGTGTTCCACTGCCGAACAGCTCTTACTGTCAAAAAGTTCCTCCTCATGTTATAAAAGTGCTTTGGTTGTTTTGACAAAATAGTATTGATTGCAAGAAAAATGTAAATTTTTTCTTTTAAAACTCCTTTCTATTATTTATTTTTCTTCTATTATTTTGCCTCTTACTATGTTATCAACTATAAATAAATAATTCAAAAAGTGCACCAGTTTTAAAGCAGCTTTCCTCTCCAGCAACCCAAAAGATGAATAGGGATTTCCAAGGACTTAAATGACTTAGGACAAGGTACTGCAAGGACTGTCTCCTGTACATGCACTTTATCCATTAAGGTCTGTCTTGAGAGTTCCTTCTCTAAGCCCCTACTATTCTCAGAGCTTAGGCAGATGGTGACTGGAAAAAGGCCCTTCCCAGCTTTGGCATCCTCTTCCCAGACATCTGTCTGGCGCTGAGTTTACTATCTTTTAGCAAAGAGCGAAATCTTTTTTACATTTTAAAGGCTATTTATAGCTGAAATTTTAATTCTGGTTTTAGCTGGCTTTCCTGCTGCTGTGTTTTACTGAACTGGTATTTTTAAAGTGTTTTAACTATTTCTTGTAGTACATGCCGCTCTGATAATCTACATAAGGAAATCAAATGTTTAAAAATAAACAGGCACAATCCTCCCTTTCCCCCAAATATTAATCATGAAATTATCTCTTTGTGGAAATACAGAAATGGCAGGGGAAAGGGAGTTGTAATCTATCTCTATAGGGCTTATCAAGCAACACAGCAATGTGCTGAATGTTTGAGAGCATCATAATTTTATGCATCGCACAAAACAGAAAGACAAACTTGCCTTTCATTTGCAAGAGGCAAAGCTGGGCAGCCAGGGGGCTAGAGAGGCAGAGGGCCACACAAGAGGCTGGCCAGGATCATCTCCACCACTGCTGCCCCTGCCCAGCCAGGCAGCCAGGGGGCTAGAGAGGCAGAGGGCTGTGCAAGAGGTCAGCAAGGGACCATCACTGCCACTTCCATCACTGCCCAGCCAGGCAGCCAGGAGGCTAGAGAGTCAGAGGTCCACATGAGAGGCTGGCCAGGACCATCACTGCTGCTGCCATTGCTGCCCACCCGGGCTAGAGGAGTAGGGGGGTGAGAGAGAGGATGGCCCAAACAATAGAAGTCACCATGGAACATAGATACAATGAGAAGAAGTGGGATGAAGGAACTGTACTTGAGAGAGGGATGGAATTGAGGGGAAAGGGCAAAAAAGGAAATTAACATAGAATTAGAAATGGTAAAAATTAGTCACACTTAATCAAATAACATTAGGTAAAGCACTAGGATATCAAGCAGCTACTGGGAAGCAGTATTGGTGGGGGGGTGACACTGATGGGAATGTTTCAGAGACAACAGCAATGATACCATATCTAATGCATGTTGGTACTGCTCAGAGGGAGGCAATGGTGAACCCTCTCATGAGAACCCCTCACCAAAAAACCCCTGAGGCAATACAAAATGAAATAAGAGGCAAGGAAAGTACACAAATAAAGTGCTAAAAAGGTAGGACAGAGAGCAATTACAAAAAGGGATGTGGTCAGGAGTGCAACAGGAATCTATCAGAATGGAAATCAAACATATCATAGGAACATGGAACATCAGAAGCATGAACCAAGGGAAGCTAGACATAGTAAAGCAAGAAATGGACCATATAAATATAGCAATATTTGGGGTGAGTGAGCTGAAAAGGGGAAGGAATGGGACATTTCAAGTCAAAAAATTACACAGTGTTCTGCTCAGGAAATGAAAAGACAAGAAGAAATAGGGTGGCATGAATAGTGAGGGGAGATATAGAAAAATCAGTCAAAGGATTTAATGCAAGCTGGATCAAATCTTGTCAATAAGACTTCTGGTGAAGGTCATTAACATTATCATACTCCAAGTAAACACGCCAACCATGGAGGCAGAGGAAGAAGAAATTGAAAGATTCTATGATGGAGTCCAGGAATTAATAACACACCAAAATAGGACTTCTTGTTAATCATAGGTGATCAAAATGCAAAAGTAGGAAGCACAGAAGAATAAAAAATGGTAGGGAAATTTGGGCTAGAATAAAAAAATGAAGCAGGAGTGCAACTGATAAGAGTTTTGCGAATCCAACAATCTCTTAATTGCCAACACTTGCTTCATACAACCAGAAAGGAGACTGTACACATGGACGTCACTAGACACCCAACACAAGATAGTCTATATAAATGGGAATAGAAAATGGAGAAGCTCTATTCCTACAGCAAAACCAAGACCAGGCACATACTGCGGCACAACATATAAAAAATTAGAATAAAGCTAAAGACGAACATTAAACCAACTGTCATACCGACTTGAAGAACATTCCAGCAGAGTTGATAATGTGAAAAATAGATTTGCATTATTAAGCCTAAGGGACTGAGAACCACATGAACTATGGACAGAAACCAGGGATATAGTCAAAGAGGAAATCAGAAAGATTTTATTTGTAGCCAGAAAGAAAGAGAAAAAACAATGGATGACAGACCAAACGTTCCTAGAAATAAAAGACAGACAAGAAGAAAAAGAAAAGGGAGACAGAAACAGAAACAGTCATGAATGCAACTGTTCAACGATTAGTGTGCAAGGACAAAGAGAATTACTATAAAAATCATTGCAGAGAAATAGAAGACAACTAAAAAGAAAGAACAAGAGACTTTTTCTACAAGATCTGGGAAATTTAAGACAAGGGTAGAAATGCTCTATAATTAGCAGAGGAATATAATACACAACCAAAATAAAATAAAAAGACAATGGAAGCAATACACAGAAGAGCTATATAAAATTTGCAAGATGAAAGGATGAAGGACACATGGGAGGAAGAAGCATATGAAGATGAACCCCAAATTTTGGAAAGTTAAGTGAAAGCTGTGCTAAGAGCAATTAAGAGGAATAAACCATCCAGAACAGATAACATACCAACAGAACTGCTGCAGTTTACAGAGACAGAGTCAAGTTCACTTCTAACTAAAATCTGCCAACAAATATGGAAAACAAAACAATGGCCCACAGATTGGAAATGATCAATATACTGTACATCCCTATCCCCCCAAATGGAGACACAAAAGAGTACAGTAACTACAGGACTACTGCATTAATTTCACACACAAGCAAAGTCATGTTCAAAATTCTACAGCAGACTCCTACCATACACGGAGCAAGAAATTCCAGAGGTTCAAGCTCGATAAAGGAAAAGAAGAGGCACTAGGGACCACATTGCAAACATACATTGGATCATGGAGCATACCAGGGAACTCCAGAAGAAAATCAACGTATGTACAGAATGTACAGAAAAGCTTTTGACTGAATAATTCATGAAAAGCTAGACTGGTCTTAAAAGAAATGGGTATGCCATTACATTTGATTGTCCTGATGTGTAACCTAAACTCCAGACAATTGGCTACTGTCAGGGCAGAACACAGAGAAACAGAATGGTTCCAAATTGGAAAGGGAGTCAGGCAAGGCTGCATTTTATCACCCTATCTGTTCAACTTGTAGGCAGAAAACATACGGTAATATGAAGAGCAGGTTTAGACTCAGAAGAAGGAGGAGTGAAGATCAGAGGAAAGAACATCAATAATCTAAGATATGCAGATGACACCATTCTACTAAGTAGAAAGCAACACGCAAATAATTGGAACAATTAATAAGGAACGTCAAAGAAGAAAATGCTAAGGCAGGCTTACTGTTGAACACTAAGAAAAAAAATAACACCCATGGAAGATTTACATAAATTCAATGTAGATGGTGAGCAAATTGAAATAGTGTAAGACTTCCCATATATTGGGTCAGTCAGTGATCACAATGGAAATTCCAGTCAAGAAATAAGAAGACTAGGATTAGGAAGGGTAGCTATGAAAGAACTAGACAAGATCCTGAAGTGCAAAGATATACAGTCGTCCCTTCACATTCGCAGGGGTTAGGTTCCACAGACCCCCGCAAATGTGAAAATTCTGCAAATAATGACTGCCCTCCTCCTCCCCCGCCAAAGCAAACACGGGACCTCCCTGGCCCTCCCCCTCCCTCCCAAGGCCTTTGCGGGGCCTTCAGAGGGTCTCGGAAGGCCCCGTTGAGGCCTCTCCAGCCCTCCCCCTCCCTCCCAAGGCCTTCGCAGGGCCTTCAGAAGGTCTCGGAAGGCCCCGTTGAGGCCTCCCTGGCCCTCCCCCTCCCTTCCAAGGCCTTCACAGGACCTCCGGGGGCCCCGTATCACTGCTTTTGGGAGGGTGGGGAGGGGCCTCCCAAAACCATGGATATGCAAAACCACGAATGCTAAGTTCGTGAATGTGGAGGGGCAACTGTACAACTAAACACTAAAGTGAGGATTGTCCATACAATTGTATTTTCCATTATTATGTATGGGTGTGAGAGCTGGACAGTAAAGAAAGCTGATAGGAAGAAAATCAATTCATTAGAGATGTGGTGCTGGAGGAGAGTTCTGCGGATACCGTGGACTGCTAAAAAGACAAATAAATGGGTTCTAAAGCAAATCAAGCCTGAACTTCCCCCTAGAAGTGAAGATGACTAAACTGAGACTGCCATACTTCAGACACATCATGAGAAGACACGACTCAATAGAAAAGATGATAATATTTGGAAAGGTAGAGGACAAGAAGAAGAGAGAAAAACCATATACCAGATGGATAGACTCAATCAAAGAGGGCACGCCTAAGTCTGCAGGAACTGAGCAAGGCAGCTGAGGAAAGGGTGTCGTGGAGGTGCCTCATTCACAGGGTCAAAGTCGACTTGGGGGCAGTTAACAACAAACAACAACAAAGCCCTAAAATTATTTCTATCATTATTTTCATAAGTGTATTCTACCTTTCTAGAACCTACTTCAGTCAACTGGCATTTTCAGAAGTATAACTCAAAGGTGTCAATTTTCTTTGTCTACTACGGTTTTCCTGCCTACATCGGGATTATCCAACATGTCATCCCCCAAGCAAAACACACCCTAAAGGCCATGTACAGTACTCGTAGCCTACCAGCAACTTATTAAACCTGGTTTTACCATCCGCTTGGGGCATGGAATAAGGGGATTATAAGGCATTTAACATTACAATATGTAGCTGGGATGCCATGCTGGGATTCTGGGTCACAAGTTATCCTGGCCTAGTTTACCAGGTGCTAAGGGGAGACACTAACCCATTTATCCTTCTTCAGTCTTCAATGCCTTTTTTGTCTTACAAGCAATATCCAATAAAAGCAAAGACCTTTTGGCCTTTCATTAAAGGCCTTTGACATTTGGGTCAGGCTTTTGTTGAAGATGGTTCTGACTGGTTGGGTGCTCCTGTTTCCTTTTACTGGTGTCTTCCCAGTCTGTATTTTTTTTTAATTATATTTGTTTTTATTTGGGCTTCCAACTGTCAATTGCCTCAAGTGCCTTTTTTGGCTGATATGTGAGATATAACTTTAGCGATATGTTGTTGTTGTGTGCCTTCAAGTCATGTCTGATTTAGGCAAACCTAAGGCAAACCTAACACGTGTTTTTCTGAGGCTGAGAGTGTGTGACTTGCCCAAGGTAACCCAGTGGGTTTTCATGGCTGAGCGGGGATTCGAATCCTTATTTTTTTATATTTTGTATTTATTTATTTATACCCCACTCTTCAGCCACGAGGCTATCAGAGTGGCTTACAAATTGTTTTAAGCAATAGCAATTTATACATCTACACTGCATTAAGCAGTTTCCAATGTGTGTTAGCTATTGCCCCCACAAGCTGGGTACTCATTTTACCGACCTCTGAAAGGATGGAAGGCTGAGTGAACCTTGGAACCCTCTTGGAATCAAATTTGCAACATGGTGACTTGCAGTACTGGCATTTAACCACTGCACCACTAGGGCTCCAGGAAGTCCTGGTCTCCAGAGTCATAGTCCAACACTCAAACCACTATGCAACTATAGATAAAAATAAATCTACATACGTATAACATAGCTATAAGTTTGTGACTTTTAAAAATCACAAAACCTCTTTATATTGAAAGCCAAATGCATTTCAAGCAATTTGTAACTGCTGTCAGCATCTTACCAATTGTAAATGCTGGACACTAACAGCTGTAATGCAGAAAGTTATCACAAGATGGCAGTCATATATCACACATGGATTACAACCCCTTCCATAATGGAAAAACTACAAAAACAAATAAAATCGGAAAAGAAGTAATGTAATTTTTTTGTCAATGTTCAATG
The DNA here is from genome assembly GCA_030847615.1 of Gambelia wislizenii. NCBI lineage: Eukaryota > Metazoa > Chordata > Lepidosauria > Squamata > Crotaphytidae > Gambelia > Gambelia wislizenii. The sequence goes on from JAUMIR010000003.1 coordinate 215,299,836, forward strand.
CATGTAACACTAAGATGAATTTCTGGGTCTTCAACTACAATGCCTCTCTACTGACAATACAAAATGAAATCCCTTTTACTCATTACTTTTGAGCAAAACATTTTTGTTGAAATGCATTTGGCACTTGTACATGAGACAAAACATTTGTATCTAAATTATCCCATAGAAAATTGTTCTAGACTTGATATCCATAACTTCATAGATCTTTCTGATAGTTTCTAATTTATTAGATAAACAATATTAATTTAAATTATATATTACTAGACGTTCAACTTGCGTTCACACAACATATAAAATACTAATTTCTTTAAACCGGTTGTCACCAGCACTGAGGCCATGATATTGAGAACACAGCTGCTCTGGGCAGGGCAGGTTTCTAGGATGGAGGACCATCGCCTCCCAAAAATAGTACTCTACGGTGAACTCGCCACGGGTCAGCGTAAGAGAAGAGCTCCAAAAAAGTGATACAAGGACTCCCTGAAACAACATCTCAGGCTCAGCCAAATTGATCACCAACAATGGTCCGCCCTGGCCTCACATCGGGAGGCATGGAGAAGCACTATCCACAATGCTGCAGCCTTATTTGAGAACTCACGCCGAACAAGTCTTGAAGAGATCACAACCCAGAATCATCACCCAAGGAGACCTTCTGCTGTGCTTTCTGCAACCGGACTTATCTCGGATTGGCCTTTTTAGTCATCAGCACGCTTGCAGAAAGAGCGGGATGAGTCCTTCCTGAATCTTCGTTTGTGAAGAAAAGCCAGAGAGAGAGATTTGGCTTACATTCTGGGTCAAACTACAGCTTTACATATGTATAAGTAGCAGTGAAGACTGCAAAATTATAAAGGAGGCCAGTATATATTAACCTTTTCTCCCATACTAAGAGCGTTGTATCTTCTGTGACTGGGAAAACAGCATCATTAGCTAGATCAAGTATCTAGCTGTGTTAACAATAAGCCAGGGTTGGAGAACATGAGGCCCTCCAGACTGTTGGACTGCTACTCCCATGACACCTTGGCTATACAGGCTCAGGCTGACTAAAGTTGTAGTCCAACAACATTTGGAGGACTACACGTTCCCTGTTCCTCCTTTGCACCAACACAACTTACAGAAACTGCAAATGTAAGGTTATGTGATACTTACTGAAAAAGGCCAACATGAAGATACCATCATTTCCAACACGGAGCTGGTCTGCATCACTGAAATCATCCCTTGGGGGATACTCTTCTTCCTTTAAGTTTATGACAGTTATATTTTAAAGTAATACAGCTTATCTAGAATTAAAATAATTAAGATTTTGCAAAGTACATGTTAAGCAGGAGGAGTTATTCATGCAAGAAAACAAGGCTGTCACAGGCATATACTAGTTGCTTAGATAGTTTATTTACAATATGATTCAATAACATGTATATTACCCCTCAAAACTGTTCTTCTAAAGCACATGCCAAGCTGCATTAAATACGTTTTGCTATTTCAAGTTGCACTGAAGATCTTGCTGTCCAACACAAAGTCCCTTTGATGACCCAAGTAAACAGTGTTTTGCCTATTTTGGCAGAGATTCCACTGCTCCTAAAATAGTTTTGGGGTGCTCTTGATCTATCTACCGTAAGTCACTGGAGCCATAGACATGGCACATAGTGCCTTTCACCAACTCAAATGGCTGTATAACCACAACCTGAATACTCATATAGGAACAGCCCTTTTACGACTATCCATGCCCTATTTCTATTGTATTGAACTGTATATATGGTTTCATTTGAAGACAGACTGTAAACACAGTAAGATTGCAACCTTGGGCTGGGTAGTATGAGCATATCATACCAGTGCTTCACTGGCTCACAGACTTTTTTTTGTCCCAATTGAAAACACTACTTTTGACCCTGAAATCTTTTTGCAGTTTTGAATCAGGACACCTGAATTTGTTCTGATGCCTTTTTCCAGGTGAGGTACAACAGGTGACCACTGAGGTAAGAACCTTTTCATTGATGGGAACCCTCTGGAGAGGCTTGCCTGGCATCCATTCTGCTGTAGTTTTGGCACTAAATGAAACATTTTGATTTTCCCAGCATTTTCATATGTTCCTGGTTTGCATCTGTTTAATCTAGGCTATGTTTTTATGTGCTGGATTGTATGACTATATTATTTAATCTTATTGAAAACCATTCTGAGAACACTGTTACAGGGCAGTTTGTTAATCCATTTCTCCACTGCCATTCCATTTAACTTGTGTATTCTATTTAGACTGAAAGCCTGAAGACGGGAACTGTCAAACTAACAATTTGTAAGCCTCTCTGAGAGCCTTCATGGGGTATAAATACTCTAAAATAAATAAACAAGTTACCTCAAAGTGAGTTTGAAACAGCTGAAAGTCATCTAATATTCATAATAATGCCCATTTCACATAGGAGCCTACTGCTGAAAAGAATTCATTTTTTTCTATTTACACTTATTTTATTGCATGCATATTGCACCCATTTTTCCCAGAGGTCGGAGCAATTTATGATGGGTCCCCAAGTGGTCTTCCATTTAATTACTGACTATGCAGACCATACTACTTATTGGTTACCTTCACACTATGCCTTGAGCTCTGAAAAAAGGCTTATGTTTTCAATCAGACTAGGTGCTAGACCTCGTTGTAGATTTATATCTAGGTATTTTAGAGATGACAACTTTCTTCTACATGGTTGTCACTCCAAGTTTCTGTGTAAGCCTGAATAGTTGTGGGGATTGGGCCTTATTCACACAATTACCCAGTCTTATTAAAACTTTAATATGTAAAATTATGTTATTGTACATGAGGTGTGTGTATGTGTGTGTTGCTTTTAATGCTAGGATGCACAAGGTATAGCCGACAGATGGCATGCACCACCTGGGTGCTCCAGTGAGGCCACAAAACCCTGTACCCACCTACATTTTTAACTACCACATATACTCATATATACAGTTAGGTCCAGAAACAGTTGGATACAGCAGTGCAAGTTCAGTGCTACTACTAAAAAAGAAAAGGAAGAAAGAAGCAGGTGGCCTTGGTGGGTCTGGGAAGCACCAATACCCTCCGCTCTCTCTGGAAGCTTTTGGAAATGCCTTAGTGGGAAAATAGCAGCGGCTCTTTGGTACTTCCCCATCACAGCGAAGGTGGGGGGGTTGCTTCTCCACCACAATGGGGAAGCGCCAAAGAGACATTGCCATTTTTCTATTCAGACATTCCAAAAGGCCAGAAGCATTGCGGCAATGGAGAGAGGTACTTGCATCGATGAATACACAAGTCGAACCATGCTTTTGGGGTCAATTTTTTTTTTTTTTGTCAAAAATGTTTTGACAAGTATGTATGGTATGTTATTACTATGTTTTTGTTCCCTCTGAGACTTTTGGTCACTTTCAATTTTGAAAAAGGCTGCAGTTCATGAAAAGTCATGCTACAATACAACTGTTACCCCATAAGGTGTTAAAGTATTCCTGTTGTTTTGCTGCATGAACATGACTAGTCTTTTGGAAATTGCTCCAAAGTGTGGGTGTCTTTCATGAAACACTGTTTCTTATTCTAGAGGCAGTCTGGGAAGTCAACAGAGTTTTAAGAGAACTTAAATCTAATATTAGTAGAAAAAACCAAAGAAGCAACAGTGGACAAGTGTTTAATCCAGTAGCATCTTTGTAAGATTTCAAGCATGTTTTTATTCTTGAAGTATTCACATACAGTTTTGGAGTTTGAGGTTGTCTTGATTCTAACTAGGCAATTTAAATTTAGTCTCACTCTTGGAAACACCTCTTGCATTTTGCCATTTTGCATATTAGTACTTAGACATATGACATATTCTAATCCAACTGTGCAATCATACTGGTAACTGAACTGAACATTTCATCCACTGAAGAAAAACAACCTTTTCAAACTAAATACTTTGCTGATATTCAGACACCAGAGGGTGCTAACATCCTAGAAACCTTAACAAATAATGTTCTCTATATTGTGCCTTCATATTTTTGGCATGCAGAATTCTAAAAGCTATAAACTTGATAACTGAAAATAATTTAGAAGTACAAAAATTTACAGCAAAAATTTACAGCATGATTACTCAAACAATTTATCTCAGGCATGTTTTTCCTTTAAGAGCACATATATTAATACAGACCTGAGAGAGTAAAATTCTGCAAGCTAATCTAGAAAGTATGCATTCACCCTCAAGAAATAGACACACTTGTAAGATTCTCTCTCTTTTTTTTTCAATCAGGATTTATTTTAGATTATGGACATGCATACTTGACTTGTACTTCCAATTTTATTTTTTTAGAGCAACCGTGTCCTTACAATTCATGTGTGAATGTGTTTACAGCTTTCATATCAGACTACTCAACAGTGATGACAGCCTATAACCCACTGTTAAACTACACTGAGTAGATACAATTTCCCACAATTTTCAGGCACTAATGTACTATACCAAATGATACCTTACTCCATGGAACTTTCTTTTCACTTTTCACTCCAAAACTAGTTAGTATGAATAAAACTGATTCTTCCCTTTACACCTTTCAACATGCCATTGAGAACGCCACAATTAAAGCTACTTGCCATAATAAGCCATATAAAGACCAGTTGTGATCAGTAGCATGTAACTGAATGGCTATGCTGGTACAATTCTAAACCCATCTGTAGATTCTGAACACTCAGCAATGTATAAGGACTGTACCAAACTATGCCCACACAATCCAAATTCTACACAAAGAAATGTTAATTCTCTGCTGTAATCTGTATAAATTATGCAGATTTAGTGGTTTGTCTTATTTGTCTTTTCATAGAATCATAGAATTGTAGCGTTGGAAGAGACCACGAGGGCCATCCAGTCCAACCCCCTGCCATGCAGGAATACAGACTGTGCTTGCACATTTTTGGTTTTGATAGTCAAAAGAACACCACACACAAAAAGGTGATCCCAACAAATAAGACAAAGATACTGGCCCCAACTTTTATCTACTAAAAATCGTAAACAGGCCCCTCTCTGGTTTCTGAGTTTTAACTTTCAGCAGGCATTCACTGTGTACTTTCAATCACAGCTTTGCAGTCCTAAAGATTAAAATTGTCACTTTCCTTTTCTAAAATGAAAGCTAAGATTTTCACCATCACATTCTGTGCTCTTATACAAGTTTGGCATAACTCCAGCCCTACATGTAATTCAACTGTAACATTAGACTGTTCATGCATTCCTAGAAAGAAAAGGGTATGAATGTTGAAGGGGACAGTGTGGTAATACATTCAACTCCAACCCGAATGATGCACTGCACATTTTTCTACAATTGGCATAACATGTGAAGAACAGAGCCTCCTGTACACATAGAGGCTCTTTATTCAATTTAATCCCTGCATAATCAACATTATCATATTCATGTGAGTAATACATAAACAATACCACTGACACCATTATAGAACCATCATTTTTTTAAAAAAAAATGCAGAGCTGAATTGTATTGTAGATTAAAAGCAATCTAGTATGCTGAATGGGATGGATCTAGACTTAGTCGTACTTAAAACAGCCAAATGATTTCAGTGGGTCTTCTTTAAGTATTACTAAGACTGGATCGAACCCCATCTGTCCTACATTAATGCAATATTCATTTATCCCCAGGTTTTTTACTTGCCAATTAGCTGCATTACTATGTGTGAAAACCTGCCATATAGCTTCACTATACAGTTGGACACCTGTATTTGCAGAACCAATATCCACGGTTCCAGTTATCAGCAGCTGAAAAAACAGGGTCGCACTGAAAAATGCCTAGAGAGGCATCCTCTCTTGGCATCTTCTAGGTACTCCAATGCAACTGTATATGTTTGTACCGGAAGTCCTTTATTTTAATAGGATTCTCTATTATCCACGGTTTATGGTATCCACGGTAAGTCCGGGAACGGAACCCCCGCAGATACAGGGGTCCCAACTGTATTACACGTATTTTTGCTTGAGCATTCTGATGAACAGAGTTTGGGAGTTACAGCATTAACAAATGTTTGACACAAATTAGCCTTAATATATTTAATCTCAAATTGCTGAAAACAGTATTTGTAACAATAAAAGGAACATAGTAACTAATATTACCCACATTAATGGATAACACTGCTACATGTTACTTGCAGAACATTGCTAAATAGCCTGACCCCATCCTTTGGAAGTCAACTTATTTAATGCTATTTATAAAAGTAAAGGGAGTCCAGTTCTCCCCTGATAATGTCCTTCTGTCACTTCTGCCAAACTTCAGTTTCAAGAGATATATTGAATGTCATCCATTGTCTAACCCAAGGCAGAAGCCTTCCTCAACAGAGGGACAGCTCAGGATACCAAGTCAACTCAATTGACATTGGCCTACACAGGTGAAGACATAATTATGACAGTACTTTACAGTACTTTACAGCAGGGGCTGGCAACATGAGGTCCTCCAAACGCTGTTGGACTTCAGCTAACATTATCTCTCAATATTGGCTATGCCAGCTAGGGCTGATAGAAGCTGAACTCCCAGCAATATCTATATAGCCTCAGTTTGCCCAGCCTGCTCTACAGTAAGGATGGCCCCCTTTGCTGGATTGGTATTTCCTGGTCTTTCAAATAACATGCTCTCATATTTTAAAATATTTTACTTCCACAACTATAAGGACCAAAAGGCTATTTTTTAATCAGCAAAATGCTATACATGTTTGATGTAAAGTAAACACCATTTTGTTCCATGGTGTTTACTCCTGCGTATTGTCTGAACAGGACTGCAGTCTGAGGCTGTAGTTCTATATTCACTTTCATGGGAGTGTGACTGAACTTAATAAGTTGTACTCTGAAAGTGAAGAAGATTGTTCTGTGACTTAATACCTTTTAGGAAATAATTAGAGTTTCAATGTATCATTTTGATATTTGTAGTAATGATTTCATCCAAAAGAAGAAAAGGTATAAAGAATATTATTTGTTTTTGCTTGCCAGAAAAAAAAAATAACTACAAAATCTGAACTTCATAGAACTGTACCATACCTCTGGTGGACTCAGGAATATTTCATCAAACAGACTCCTAGACTCCCTAAATTGGCCGTGCTAAGCATGTAAAGAAAATAAGACAGAAGAACTAAAGGAGTGTTAAGCCATTCAGTACAAGTAAAACATTGAAACACTGTTCCTACCAAACTAAATTTAAATTTAATAAGTTTTAAAATGAAGCGCAAATAGGTATCATGAAACAGAAACCTAATTATTCACATACTGGAAACTATGCATAGCAATAATGTATCTCTGCTAATTAGAAATGAGAAACACTTAGGAAAATGTGGCATACAAACATGCATTTTACTAGGGATGTGCATTGGAAGTGGATGAAGCCTGAACAAACATGTCTGCTCTGAACAAAGTCTGGTACTTTCCATGATGAAGCAAGCTTCTGACCAAAACTACTAGAACCAAAGCTGGACTGCAGACAAGGCTTCATGTGGAATTGGAAAAAGCAGTATATTTTAGGTTTTGTTTCTTTCAAAATGCCTGGGGCAGGGGAAAGGAGTGTGTCGGATTAAATGACCAACAGTTTTAGTTTCTAATCTTAGGCCTCATTTTACCAGCATTTTTCCAGTCACTGTGCTTTGGGGACTGAGATTTTGATAAGCCTCGTGATTTCTGCCTCTTTGGAGAGATAGCAGCCAAGTAGCCGTATTTGTTATTAATTTTCCCCTGCACAACTGACATAGTTACTTGATAATTTAGACAGAGTGTGACAACTAGGCAGAAATGGAAGTATTGATGAGATGAAGCAAGGCAACAATGGGAGAAGAGGAAATTTACCATGTTCTCACACCCCAAAATGTTAGCAGTTCCACATAAATGGTTGCATCTATCATTCTGACAGTTTCCAAATTTCTTACTTAAGGACAATTTTGTGCTGTCTGTCATTTTCAGAACAATCCTTCACAGTAACTTATGTGAATGTGCTTTTTGTTTGCATTCTCCAAATGGAAAGGTTGCTCTTGAGCAAAGGTCCCTACACCTAAACACCTGAAACCTGAAGAGAAACCAGAAGAGAAAACTATGCCTGTAGGTTTCTTCCAATTTTGCCAAGAAATATGCAGTCCTATTTTTAAAACAATTTGTTTAAACCTGTATAGCACAACATTACCTAGATTTATCATTTCACATTTGGCAGCTATAATCATTTTTAAGGGGCTATTATATCTACACATTTAATTTAATTCTAACAAAAAAGAAAAAGATTATATATTGTTTTTAAAATTTTCCAATCATAGTCAATGGGAGACATTAATTTCCAAACCTTGTCTCGGGTATTTGGTCCTAACAGATACAAATTGACTCTGAATTAGTCCAAGCCTAAGCAGGGTTATTTTCCAAAGTGCCAACACAAGGTTAAAGTCAAATCTTGTAGTCTGTTCATATCTCAAACACCTAAAGTTGATTCATTATACTACTGATATTATAAAATAACTAGCTGGCCCCATAGTACCATACACTGCTCTCCCAGAATTGTTGAGGGTGACTCGTTCTGTTTCCCTGCTGCCACCGCTGCCACTAGTTGACTGCCTGGGTTTTGTCGCAGCGGAAGCAGCAGTGTCCCGCCACAGCGGCCAGCTGATTGCCTGGGTGCCATCACAGTGGCAGCAGCAATGTCCCACTGCCACTGCCGCCACCAGTTGACTGTCTGGGTTTTGTTGCAGTGGCAGCAGCGGCGGCCTGCCGCTGTTGTTAGTTGACTGCCTGGGTCCTGTCGCAGCAGTAGCAGCAATATCCCACCACTGCCAACACCAGTTGACTGCCTGGGTTCCGTCGCAGTGGCAGCACTGGGACTGTGAGGCTGGGGATATAGGTGCAGATTGAGTGGCAGAAGTGGATTGTAAGGTGGAGAGGGAATTTGCATGTGTGTGGTGATTGGTTGGGTGTGTTTTTGAGCAGCCAATTGGCACACTGGGAGAGGAAACATTCCCAGGTCTATTGTACATACCCAAGCCCTTTATACATATAGATGGTCCTTGTCATTTTAAAAGCTGAAATCCCCAAATACTTCCTGGTTTCAATACAGACATTAATATAACTTATTAAAATACTTTAAAAACTATCCTTTGATAAATAAAAAATATTTATTAAAATACTGTTAAAGCTGCCCTTCCTTTGGTGTCCTGGTAGAATACAATAAATATAACTCTAAGTAGTCATATATATACTATTTAATGTGCAACAATATTATACCAATAGGAAAATGAGGTCAGAAGCTGATGACCAAGACCACAGGTCAACTGTTTTTGAATGCAGACATTCACTAGCTGCACTAGTTCTCTTTCAATGGGTGGCCAAAGATCAGTGACATGGTACATGCTTTACCTTCAAAGGTCCAATTCCTGATTAAAGAACTATGCCTGTCTGAAATCCTGGATAGCTGCTGCCAGAGAGCTGCTGCCAATACTGATGGGCAAGGTATTTGTTTGGCAAAATTTCACCACATCTCAGCCAACAAAGGCAACCTATCAATATTTGCCTTTGTTCATTTGTATAAGTAGCACAGAGATTCAACATTATGGATTAGCAAACAGAGAAGAAATGTTAAGAGCTACAGCTCTTCAGGCTACACTAACATTCCACTGATTGAGATATAGCCATGCAGTTGTACATTTAAAGTTCATGACAACTGAACCAATCTATTCAAAAAGGGATCTCTATATTTCACTTTCTGAAAAGGAAATAATTTGTATATTTATATTGCACACATTCACTTCTAATTGTTTGAGCAATCTGATTTGTCAGCATATATATAATTAAGTTGAATCTATTTCCATTTGGTTTGACCACATGGGAGTCACTCGTGTTTTTTAAGATATGGTATTGTCCTTTAAGGGAATAAATATTACAGCTAACACAAACTGAGGGAGATTTCAGGTGCATTCATTTTTCCCTTTTATCAATAAAGATGTCGTCTCAAAGCTGTCCCTTCATATTATGAATCCAAAGCATGAATACACTTAAAATCTCCTTCAAGTTACATTAGTACAACTGGTAGCTCAGTAGAAAGTTAAACTTGGCTTAAATTCATTCATGTTCATTAGCTGAGTGCACAGCAACTATTTTCAGAAAGGGTGAACATGTAAGATGGAGGCATCCTATCAGTTGATTTATCACAAGATTACTATGGGAGGACTTGTACACTTTAATTAAAAGTCTAATTTTATTTTATTTTTAAAGGATTTCATTCCCAAGGACTTAGAAGCTATTTTGAATCAAGTTGGGGGAAAGTCTCATACTAAATGAAACTTTTACCAGTGTTTTGCTGTTGAAAATAACATTTTCTGAGTAGGTAACAGCATTTTCTGCATGGAAAATAAATGCAGAAATAGCAATTCCTGTGCAGAAAATTCTGTTTTCTGTACAAAACAAGTGTGTGTAAATTTTGCTCAGAATAAGTCCCAAACTGTGAATACCTGCATGGTCAAAAACTGCATGGTTTTAGAAGACTTTCTCACAGTGGGGGAAAAATTGCTGAAATTACTTGTTGCTATCTTTAAAAAGAAAGCTATTGAAGAATTAGATCTTTATCAGATACACATTATTACACTAGGAAAAAAAATTCTAATCCTAGCCTTTTTATCATCTTTTATTCAAATAAAAGACTTGCCTTGGACAAATAAAATGACATCATCAGAACTGGGGGGGGGGACATTATAATTGGTTCACCATACATTCTGCAAGAGCAAAAAGGTTTTACATAGTCCTTTGTAAGAAACAAATACATTGCTTGTGGGACACACAAAACTTGTTCAATCACAAATTCTAGAATGTGAGGGTAATGATTATGCAAAGAATGAAGACAAACTTAAAGCAGTCAAGTGGGTTTTTAATGGTTAGGAAGTGGGGTGCAGACATCCTAAATTTTAAGATGTTTGTACATCTAATAAAAACAAACGTAAAGTTATTTCAATAACAAACAGCACTTAATCACATAAGCATTACAAATGTTTGTCTAAGAAATGTTTAGAATACAATAAATACTGAAGCTTATCTTAGTTACCTATTTCAAAACTGTATATTTCAACATTGCACTAATTGCTCACTTACTCTTTGGGCTGCTGCTTCTGCTGCAACAGCTGCCATTGCTGCAGCTTTGGCCTTCTCTGCTTCATCGTATGTGGGAAGAGAGGTAGCTACACTGTATGGAGGTGGCACAGGGTAAAATTCATTAGGTGATTCAATTTCTGGGGGAGAAAAAACCAAACACATAGAAAGTCACGATTTGGGGTCTAAATAACCTGCCAGCACTATAATCCATAGCATTGTTAAAGACACTAAACTTTTTCAATAATTTATTATGGTCCTAGACCAGCATAAAGAAGCTATGCTAGAGTAGACCATACTTTAGAGTAGACCATACCATACTTTCTTTTTTAAAACTGTACAAAATAATGGTCTTCCTAGTTTTACCATTTACAAGAATATAAAATTTCAGCCAGCATGGTGTAGTGTTTTAAGTGCTGGATTATGACTCTGAAGATCAGGGTTCAAATCCCTGCTCAGCCATGGAAACCCACTAGGTGACCTTGGGCAAGTCACACCCTCTCAGCCTCAGAGGAAGGCAAAGTCAACGCTCCCGCCCCCGAACAAATCTTGTCAAGAAAATCCAGTGATAGGGATGCCATAAGTTGGAAACAACATGCAGGCACACAACAGCAACAAAATTTCAGCATGATGGCACACTCTATCTTTCAATTTCTAAATTAATGCTGTGAGAATGATTTTGAATTGTTGTATGTGATATGTTCTGTTCCCCATGGGGAATAACACAGATATCAAAAGTTGTTTAAAAATCTGATACCCAGCAGTCCTCTTGCACTGCACCTATTGACTGTAAGAGTTTTTTAAACCATAAATTGAAATGTAGATAGCAAATAACATTGATGAGTACTATTAACAAAGTACTACTGTCATGAGTTGGTTAATATCTACATTGTACAGAAAAATGTGTAAAGTTTGTTTTTAAAAGAAAATCACAACTATTGGTTTTGTTCAGCTAAATGTTTCTCTCAAAAATGATGTTTAAGATTCAGAGGTCAAAGACTACTTGCCGTTTTATTGATATGAGTACAGGAATCATAGTTTTATAAATTGACCCTAAGTTCAAACTGTTATTGCATTGTTAAAAATACATGAGAGATACTGAAAAGGAAATACCTGATGTTGCAGTTGCTTCTGCAGCAATGCTACAGTAAGGTGGAGGTGAAGTATCTGCTTCAGGTAAAGATGCCTCTGTTTGAGAAGCTGGTACAGTTTCTGTAGAGGTGGATGGTTGTTCAACCACTGATGATTCTGAGGGATCATCTTCATTATGAAGCTTTTAAGAAAGAAAAATATTTATTTGCTTATTGTAACCCAGTTCATCTGTTTGCACAACTGAACATAAATAATAGAACTACTGACAGTATTGAATGTAATGACAGAAATAGCACCTGCTCCAGTGTTGTATTATGCCTATTAAATCTCTCCCAAAACACTTGAATACAAAGTATTCCAACACACGTAAAGCAGGGGAGGAAATCATCAGACTCCCCAAACACCCACAACTGTGCTAACATGTTCAAATAAATGGAATTCTCTTCCCTTTCTTTCTCTAGGTCTCAACACACATGAGCATCACTGAGGTCAAAAATGTTATAGTGATACCTTTCCCAAAGCCCTTCTACATTTTAATTAGTTCCCTACTTTAAAAAAGATGCACTGTCAGCAAGTCATGATGTTTTACAATTAAAGAATGCACAGAACATCTCTAAAACATTCTAGAGCAGGCCCTCAACTTTTGCAGGGGTTAGGGGTGCAGGATCCTCAAGGAAGTAGAAAAACCATGAATACGGAATTTTAAACCCCCCCCCAACATGCATACTACAGACTGTGCTGCTGCAAAAATGTCTGGCTTGCTCTCAGGCTGTCTCTGCAACACCTCCATCACCTGCACTGCCAGTCTCCAAGCCTTCCCCGTGCCTCTCCTAGGATGACAACACTGCTGCAGCAATCTCCTACAGTGTCATCCTCCTTCTCTCGAAGAGAAGGAAGACCTCACTAAAGGAGATTTTTGCAGAAGCCACAGCAGGGCTGGCCAATAGTGGCAGCTGTTTGCCGCCTCCTCCTCTCTGCTTTACTGCCAACGGCCCCCTCCAGCCCATGGTCTGCATAGTCTACGACTGATGAGATTTCTGCCCACCACTCACCCACCTACTCCATCACCCATATGCTTGCTTTCCCCCTAGCAGACTGGCTCACTCTGTTTGCCTCAGTCAGACCACGTGCCACTCCAGCAACCCCTTCATCCCTCACCGCTCACTGGGTGTATCTGCTGCCACCTCTGCCCTCTCAGGCCCCCAACAATGATGTTAAGTCAAGGCCAGCTAAAGTGAGGTGGGGAGTGGAGAAGAAGGTGAAGGGCTGCTTGTTGTTGCTGCTTCTGCTGGACTAGGAAAAGCTGCCAAGCTTGAAGGGGAATCCAGCATGGTTGTCTCTCTGCCTGCCCCCATTCCTTTTATATACCAGGGACATCCTCATATCACACCTCTCCTACCCCCTGCTTCACCATGCATCCCTCAAGAGGGGGGAAAGAGGAGGTGTTCACAGAAGCAGCAGCAACAAGTAACCCTTAGCCTTCTTCTCCACCACTACCCCGTCTCACTTGTTGCTGCTGCTGCAGCCACTGCTCCCAGGCTCACACTCCTGTCCTGGCTCCTCCAGCTCCACTGCCAGAGTGGATCTTCCACTTGCTTAATTCACAAGTAAACCTCCCTCCCCCCCTGTTCTAAGCAGCCCAGAAAGGAAGATGCAGTGCAGTGATTGTCACACATGCCTCTCTCTCTCACACACACACACACAGAGAGAGAGAGAGAGAGAGAGAGAGAAACACACACAGGTGCTGCCACTCCCCATGTGCCATCTCCTTCTCCCTCTCATCCAAGTGAGAAAATGTGCGCATGGCCAGGCACAGCCACCCACCAGTTTGATTTCCTTCCAGTCACCAAGTATTTGACTGCTGATTAAGCCTGACTTAACTGAACACAGCTCAAGACAGACACTAGTGTTTTCGAAGTTCCTATTAAAAATGGTGTAGGGCAGCAGCAGAGGCGGAAAGCAAAATAATCTGTGAATAATCAAATCTACAAAAGTGTAACCCACAAATGTGGTGGGACAACTGTATAATCAAGATCTGCTTCTTTTCTTCCAAGAGATTTCAGTACTTGTTATTAAAGGTCACTATTCATTAATTCAGATGAAAATGTCATTGCTCAGTTTCACTATACAAAGAGACTCCCCACCCCCTACCCCGGAAGCAACTACATTATCTCACTACTGTTTCCTTTCCTGGTAACATTGTTAACACTGCCATAGAAAAGGATAGCGGTATTAATTCTATCTATAGGACTCAAGGCTTCTGATGCTACACAAACAGTAAAGAAAGCATTGAACCTGTTTTCAGCAAAGTGCCAAATTCAATTTCTGAGACAATGGGAAGTTCACGTTCCAGTGGTGTCCAGGGCCAAAATAATAATAATAATAATAATAATAATAATAAATAGTGGGGGTACAATAAAATAGACTTAATTGTAGCTTAAAACACTGAGGAGTTTCAGCACACACACATACACCAACTTCGGTATGTTTTTATAAAAGTATTGGGGATTTTCCTAGAAGAGCACTAGGATCATTAAGACTCTAAGTAATGTAAATGTAAATGAAAAAGTACAAAACATCTTCATGGTTTGTGAATCAACCCTATATTTAATATATTTACCTGGTCACCACAAGCAACCAGGTATTCTATGTAGGCAAGTGAGTAGGCCAAAGGAGGAGGTATGGCTATTCCTGTCCTTTCTCTACCAATCTACTTAGCTAGTATGTTAGGTGCAAAAGAAACAAAGTACCTTTCCTTTGTGTTCAACTTGAAAATCAAACAGGCTAGTAAATAAGACATTATTCCATCCTTCTTCCACCACCAGTTTGATGGAAGACCTTTTTTTAAAGCTAGTTTCTTAAGAGGCTATTACTGTATTTGTGTACTGCTTACAGAAGAGGAGACTTTACTCCTTCTGCAGCCAGCATGAAATGAAGGCCAGCAGCTAGCAGACTACTTATTGTTGTGGGTTTATCTATAAGGCTGCTGTAGATGCTAATGTGCGATTTAAAATTGTCACATAACTTTATTTACACTGAGCAACTGTCAAGTATACTTTTCACGATACATACCAAAAAATGGGAGCAAAACCAAACTCACTTAAGTTCTGTAGCATTCTGGCTTATTACCTTGTTCAGGCCTGAACATGTATAAGGATGAATATTTAGACAAGCACATAAACCCAGCCTTAGACAACCCTACACACCCAGCAGCATCACAGAACTTCATGCGTTGAGCAAGGAGATCTGAAGAGGAGTCTGTAACTGTGTTTGGCTGAATGTAGTTACAGAACTCCCATGACTGGGAATCTTAATAAGGAAGGGCTCCCAAACACAGGAACTCTATAGCCACAATTACCCAAGCACAGCTACAAAGCTCTTTTCAGAACTATGTGCTCAACACAGAAGTATCTAATTTACCTCCAGGTACTCAGACATATCTGGGGGAAAGGCTTACATGCCCAGTTACATCCGTGTACTCCCAGTTTTAACTCTCTGTGCATTCAGGCAAATACCTCAATAGAGCTATTATGTAGCACTGAACATCTGGTACTAGGCAGCCTTTTAACATCCCTTACCATTAAGCACTGTAGCATGCAATCATGGTTGATTCAGATAAATTTTGAAAATTGCTGCATGAAACTGAAATTTTCATTTAAAAAAAGAAGCAAAAAACAAAATTTCACCACTACAATTACCAGAATTTTCTAGAAAACGCCTTTATTTTTCCACCATCTGTGTAAGGCTCTGGTTTCAGAATACAGAGTCTGAACTAGGCATGACAGTAGTAACTACAATTCATGAGAGGTGTTTGATGGTGCAATCTGGATCTGAGGTCTGTCTTCTGTTTAGCTTCTAAGGATCAATCTGAACATATTTTCAGAATACAGTGTAGTCCTCTGGGAAATACATAGAGTAGTCCTCTGGGAAATACGTATCATCGCAGAAGGGACATGAGGCCATACATTAGAATTTACAAAAGTAAAGAGAGGGATGCTAATCTAACTTCTTCCTGATTAACATCTTTCCCACCCCACTATAGCTTCACAGATAAGAAGTCTAGCACTTTTAAGAAATTATGACTGTAGCAAATTTTAAATGCAGAAGGCAAAATCCAACAAACCTGAACCATAAGGGATTTTTTTTCAAAATTTCATGATTCTAATCAAACACATTTTCTAAAAACTGGCTCAGTTTTTTCAGAAGAGTAGGTAAGCATTTAACAAAAAATAAGAGCCAGCTAACCTAACCAAGTTGTTATCCACCATGTTAACTACACAATGTTCATTAATTCCAGCCTTTTGAATTATGAGACTCTTCAAAGGCGGGTAATAAACAAAATAAATTTTTATTTCATCTACAGCCAAAGGATCTTATGCATAGAAATTCACATCTGCACTATCAGCAAAACTTATCTATGGCAGCTAGATTCAGCTAAATCCCTTGTCTGGTTACTTGTTTATACAGCGTGCCACTTTGAAGAAAGCAGGGGTGGACAAAGTGCAGCCTTGGGGATGCATGTGGCTCTCCAAAACAGCAGTTTTCTAGCCCTTCAGATGCCCCAAAAGACGCTTGCCAAACAAGGAGGAACTGTCTGTTCTGGAAGCCTCAGGGAATGGAAACTGACTTTCTAAAAACTCCTTGCACTACTTCAGCTTTTTAAAGCACCCCCCTCAATATCAGGATTTATGGCACTTCTGGTTTTGACCTTTATTTGGCATCTGCTGTCATTCTGTGTGGCCCCCAGAGGCTAGGAGGGGAGAAAAATGGGTTCTAGATCTGCTACAGTTCCCCACTTGTGGAAGAGAGGGATATGAGCCAAGTCATATCAGCAGAATGAACTGTGTTCTATAGCTCGTTCACTGTAGTGGAAACCTGTGAACAGCCACTTCCATATGAAGGGTATCAACTGCCTTCAGATAACCAGGCTTTGTGATAGGGTGGAAAACTTTCCACAGATAATATTTTGAAACTATATTATTCTAAGCTCTGTGCTACAGAAAAGATAACCATGTGCAAATTAGGATTCAATTATCAATTATAAAAAGTAAGAAGAAAAGGGGGAAATGGTGGGGGGGGAAATCTAGCAGCAGCTTTGAGACGGATTTATTTTAGCATGAGTTTTTGTGAACTTCAATCCATTTTTTTAGAAACACTGATACAGTACAGTATTAAGCCAGAGGTAGGTAAGTATGATTACGTAGTTGTGGAGTAAGATCAGTGTAATGGGATTTTTAAAAATGCAAATTGTGGGGCGGGGAGCCAAGCATCGATGGTGTAAGAACAATTCCCAGGACGGGTGCTCAAGGTAATGGAATCAAATTAATAATTTCCCCTCAAAAAGGCATGAGGAGAGTTTTTTGAGGGAAGATTTATGGCCGTGAACTACTAAGGAATGTTAATAGAGGAGATCATTGCAGTTTGAAGAAGCCTAAAGTAAACAAATAGTTACTTTCGGTTTTGCCGATCTCAGAGCTGCCTCCACCATTACTAAAAGGAACATTTTACTAATAAATCACTAAGGTTGGACAAAGCAATGAACAATTCAAGGCAAATAAAAAGGATGATTTAACAGGGGAAGAAATAATTGATCTAACTGGAGAATAAGTGGAAAGCTCTCCCTCTCTCTCTCTCTCTCTCTCTCTCTATATATATATATATATATATATATATATATGGTGGAGGAAGGAGAGATTATCAACAGAAAGGGAAGAACAAAAGTTTGGAGTGTTCTCATTTTCTTATGTCTAAAAAGAGAAGAAATATTACAGAAAAAAGTTGGTTGAGGCCACAAACATTAGGCAAACCATCAGACAGGTCCCATAAGAGATTGCAAAGGATACTTCCTGAAGCACAAAATAACAAGGGTGAACCAGAAGGGCTAAGTATGGAAAAGGAAACAAGCCCCCAAAAGAGTGGTCCTTCAGGTGCCTCTCTCCCAGATCCTCCATCCCCAAGGGGGAAGGAAAGAAGGGGAGAAAGCACAGAGGCTATTAAAACTCACTGACTTTTGGCGACCCTATGAATTTCATAGTGTTTTCTTAGGCAAGAAATACTTAAGAGGTGGTTTTGAGAGGTCCTCCCTCTGATATATAGTCTATGCCACCTGGTAAAATATCTGCTCCTTAATATTATGTTCCATCAGAGTGTTCAAACTGTGTTGAAATCCATGAAAGTTCATGCTAAATCACTTACTCTCAAAGGTGCTGCCAGATTCTCATCATCTCATACACACTCTTCTTTTTATGCTGAAAAAGACTAACACGTCTATCTCTTTGAACAAAAAAAGCCCATATTACAGTTGTCCCTTCATATTCGCTGGTTTTTGGTGCTAGAACCCCCTGTGGATACCAAAATCCGTGAATACTCAAGTCCCATTATATCCAATGGCATAGCAAAATGGTGTCCCTTATAAGATGGCAAAATCAAGGTTTGCTTTTGGGATTTTTTTTAAAAAGAATATTTTCAAGCTGTGAATACTTAAATCCGTGGATACGGAGGAACAACTATAATTTAAAATTTTTGGTTGGGGGGAGAGCCAGTGTAGTGTAGTCTGAGTGTTGGACCAGGACACTAGGAGGTCAGGGTTTGAATCCCCACTCAGCCATGGAAACCTATCGAGTGACCTTGGGCAAGTCATACTCTCTCAGACTCAGAGGAAGGTAAGGGCAAACCCACTCTGAACAAATTCTGCCAAGAAAACACTGTGACAGGTTTGCCCTAGAGTCGTATTAAGTCAGTACAACAGCCACCTCTATTGGTATAATGTTTGTAGAGAATTCATAATAAAAAAAGAATGAACTGTGTAAGAAAAGGAAAGGGAAAAGTGGGTTCCCTCTGTTCTGCTACAATGACGATGATGCTTTTGCCATTGAGTTACCTCTTTATTTCTATTCAATTGTCTAATAAGAAAGTAGAATTTTTGAATGTTGGAGCAGAAGAACAGGTTTTGCCTTCATCAAAAGAAAATGTTAACTATTTTGAGCAACATTACATATATTTTTTAAAAAAAAATAAACTGTTCTCTGGGGAAATTATTTGTGTTATATTTCTGCACTTTCAAAAGGGCAATATAAATTTCAACAATTAAGAAAAAGCAAACTTTTGTGAACAAACCTATACAGAAGTAAAATAAATATTCTCTATCTGGTCTCCTTTAATTCACGAAATGCAAAATTTTCTGATTCAGAACCAAAGAAAAAACAAAAGCGAAAACCCCACAAAGTTTGTAGGAGAAGAGAAGGAGCTGTCAAAAGACATAGCTCCAGTTCTTGCCGTCCAGAACAGTCCCTTGTTTCTGAGCCAAAGACTTTTATCTCATACACAATTTCAGAAGCCCTGTGGATTTAAACTTGATCTTTTGAAGCCAAAGTTCTCCTGAAGTATACCTGCTTGCTTGCCCAGATTCTGTCAAACACTCATGGCTATGCCAGAATAAGTTCAATGGCTGGGTAATG
The DNA here is from genome assembly GCA_030847615.1 of Gambelia wislizenii. NCBI lineage: Eukaryota > Metazoa > Chordata > Lepidosauria > Squamata > Crotaphytidae > Gambelia > Gambelia wislizenii. The sequence continues at coordinate 215,319,442 of JAUMIR010000003.1, forward strand.
ATACAAATACAGTGGGCCCTCCTGATCTGCAGGCTCCGGATCTGTGATTTCTAGTAATCACGGATCATCAGGTCCTATACTTTAAATGGTAGTGACATGAACACAGACGTGCCGAAGCATCCATGAACACATCACCACCATTTGATAGCATGGGACATGTCATCCACAGGGGGTCCTGGGACCAAACCACCACGGACCCAAACGGCCCACTGTACTATAAAAAGTCAATAGATACAAGCATTAAAAACAATTACAAGAACAGGACAAACTTTGTAAATCCTGTTCTATACAATCATTAAGCTGTACATTATTTTCATAAGCTGCAGTGCAAATGTTATGTATATTTACTTCGAAGAAAAGTTTCAACTGGCTCATTGTGGTTTACTTATAAGGAAGTGTGTACAGACCTGCAGCTCTCATTACAGCAAAGAAACAGAACTTCACCAAGTTGAACTATGTCCTGACAGAACTCAGCAACAACTTCCTGAACATCAAGGTGAAGAGAGGATGGTCTCTCTGAGGAAAGGATCTGCCTCACATTATCATTTTTAGCAATAATTTCCCACTATGTTTTCTAGGTGTATTACATCAAGTTATCAAAACATTAGCAGACTAACACAAAAAATTAATTAGCACTGCCAAATATGAGTAGTTGTCAATGTCCTCTCTCTCTCTCTCTCTCTCTCTCTCTCTCTCTCTTTCTCTCTCTGGCTTTTCTTCGCAAACAAAGACTCAGGAAGGACTCATCCCACACTTTCTGCAAGTGCGCTGATGACTAAAAAGGCCAATCGAAGATAAACAAGTCCGGTTGCAGAAAGCACAGCAGAATGTCTCCTTTGGTGATGTTTCTGGGTTGTGATTCTTTCTGCGTTGTCATTTCTCTTCAAGACTTGTTCGGTGTGAGTTCTCAAATAAGGCTGCAGCATTGTGGATAGTGCATCTCCATGCCTCCTGATGTGAGGCCATGGCGGACCATTGTTGGTGATCAATTTGGCTGAGCCTGAGATGTTGTTTCAGGGAGTCCTTGTATCTTACACAGTGTTATGGAGTGTTCCTCTTACGCTGACCTATGGCGAATTCACCGTAGAGTACTATTTTTGGGAGGTGCTGGTCCTCCATCCTAGAAATGTGCCCGCCCCAGCACAGCTGTGTTCTCAATATCATGGCCTCAATGCTGGTGATCCTTGCTTGCTCAAGGACAGCAACGTTCGTCACATAGTCAGTCCAGTGTATATTTAGGATTGTGCATAGACAGCGCTGATGAAAGCGCTCGAGGAGTCGTAGGTGGTGGCGATGGATGACCCATGTTTCAGATGCATAAAGGAAAATACAGTACAATGGCTCTATACACACTGATTTTTGTGCTTCGCCTCAGGTGTTTATTACTCCAGACTCTTTTGTAAAGTCTTCCAAGTGCGCTATATGCTAATCTGTGATTGAACTCTTTGTCAATCTTGGCATCTGAGAAGATTATTCTTCCCAGGTAGGTGAACTGCTGAACGGACTTGAGCACAGATTTGCTGACGGCAATGTGGGGATGGTGGTGTTCGTCCTGTGGTGCAGGCTGGTAAAGAACTTCCGTTTTCTTCAGGTTGACTTCCAGCCCAGACAGCTCTGCAGCTGTTGCAAAGCAGGATGTTAGGCGCTGCAGAGCTGCTTCTGTGTGGGCACCAAGGACAGCAGCATCAGCGAAGAGCAGCTCACGGACTAGATAGTTTAGAGTCTTAGTGTGAGCCCTCAGACACCTTAAGTTAAACAAGCTACCATCAGTATGGTAATGTATATAGATGCTGTCATCTTCTTCAAGCTCTGCCATAGCCCTTTGGAGCATCATGCTGAAGAAGATTGTAAATAAAGTTGGTGCAAGAACACAACCTTGCTTCACTCCATGAGTTATTAGAAAGGGCTCTGAAAGAGCATTGCCATATCTGACTTGACCGCGCTGTCCCTCGTGTAGCAAGATAATCATTTTAAGGAATTTGAGAGGACATCCTAGTTTTTCCAGGATTTGCCACAGACCTTTTCTACTCACAGTGTCAAAGGCTTTGGTGAGGTCGACAAATGTTACATAGAGACCCTTGTTCTGCTCCCTACATTTTTCTTGCAGTTGTCTAAGGGCAAATACCATGTCTGTAGTACTCCTATTGGCTCTGAAGCCACATTGGCTTTCAGGGAGAAGTTCTGCAATAGCAGGAACTAATCTGTTCAGGAGTATCCTTGCAAGGATTTTTCCAGCAATAGAGACCAGTGTTATGCCTCGATAGTTTGAGAAATCGGATTTTGCTCCTTTTTTCTTCTACAGGGTGATGATGACTGCATCTCGGAGGTCTGATGGCAGTTCCCCTTTTTCCCAGCAATTCACAAGGAGCTCATGGAATTTTTCGTGGAGTGCACGACCTCTGTGTTTCCAAACTTCAGGTAGGTTTCCAGCAATCCCAGCTGCCTTGCCGTTTTTCATCTGCTGTATGGCCTTAAGGGTCTCTTCCAAAGTGGGAGCTTATGTCCAATTCATTTTTCATCGGTTTTTGTATCATATGTTGGATAGCTGAGCCTTGGACAACTCAGTTGGCACTAAAGAGACTTTGAAAATGTTCAGCCCATCAATTCAGGATGGAGGCTTTATCAGTAATTAATGGTTGACCATCTGTACTGTATAAGGAGCTTTGGACCTGATAAGTAGGTCCAAATACTGCTTAAGAGCTTCATAAAATCCTCTAGAATCCCCCAGATCTGCACAGCGTTTTGTCTTTTCTGCTATATTGATTCACCACTTGTTCTGCATGTCTCAGAGTTTCTGTTAAAGTTTACTACACGTGAGGCGGAAAGCTGCTTTTCTTACATGGTAAGTTGGCTGGGCGAGGTATACCTGGTGAGCTGTTCTCTTCTTTGCCAACAACTCCTGGAACTTTTGGTTGTTTTCATCAAACCAGTCTTGATTTTTCTTGTGGGAGAACCCAAGGGATTCTTCTGCAGACTGGAGGATACTGTTTTTGATATGTTGCCAAAGCACTGTGGGAGAAGGATCTGTAGGATGGTCTTCAAGTTTTGTTTGCAGATTTGCCTGGAGGTTGTCTCTCATGGTAGGTTTTTGAAGATAGTTGACTTGGGAGTCTCTTCTTTAAGATGCCACCCCTCTTAGGTTTGAACTTAAGATGAAGATTTAGTTTACATCTGACGAGGCGATGATCTGTTTGGCATTCTGCACTGGGCATCACTTGTGTATGACAGATATCGCGAATGTTTCTCTGGCGGACTAGAACATAGTCAATTAGGTGCCAATGTTTGGATTGGGGATGCATCCAGGTTGTCTTCAAGCTATCTTTCTGCTGAAAGATTGTGTTTGTAATAGTCAGCTGTTGTTCTGCACAGAACTCTAGCAGGAGGCATCCATTATCATTGCAATTTCCAACACCATGCTTGCCTAAAACACCTTTCTAGGCTTCAGAATTCTTTCCTCCTCTGGCATCGAAGTCACCAAGGATAATGATTTTATCTTCTACAGGGACTTTTGGATGAGTTAGCGTAGGTCTGTGTAGAATTTGTCTTTCTCTACAGGGTCGACTTGCGTAGTTGGGGCATATATACTAAAGAGAACACGTGGGAGGCGTAAGGAAATAATGCAATTAGAGTGTCCTGTTGGCAAAGTTTCGAATTTGGAAGCAATGGAGTTTTTAATCATGAAGCCTAAAGCATAAATCATAAAGCCTACTCCTGAAAGATGTTTTTCGGTTTTGGGTTTGCCAGACCAATAAAGTGTGTAAAGTGTGTAGGACCAATGTCCTACAGTGACAAAAGATTCACAGAAGTTTTAAAAAATGGATTTTAACAGTTGTCTAACAAAAGTCAGGGAAACAGACAAAGGAAATTACTGTACAGTTCTGCTTAAGGAAGAACAGAAGCCTAAGATATTCTTAAAACATATAACTGGGAGGTTTTGTTTTATTTTTTAAAAACTGATGAAACATTTTAAAAAGGGAGATAGCAGAATCATTTATAAATAGAATCATTTGTAAAAGTCATGTTTATAATTGCTATGGTCCCTACAGATAAAGGCCTAGAAATGACAAACATAATCTTTGTTGTTAATTGCCTAAATCAACTTCAACTTATGGCAACCCTATGAATGAGAGACCTCCAGGTCCCCTGCTGAGGTCTTGCAGATTCAGGACAGTGGCTTCCTTGATTGAGTCTATCCATCTATAATAATAATAATAATAATAATTTATTTTTACCCCACCCCTCTGTTAAAAACAATTGGGGCGGCTTACAACAGTTAAAATACAACAATACCAACTAAAACCCCTAAGCCCCACCAACCCCCACCCTCCCCCATAAAAAGATATTAAACTAGTATCAAATTAAAATCCACCTAAACTTAAAATCACATAAATAAACAAATACAAAAATCAACAACCAGCGAGTCAGGTTAAAGGACTAAAAAAAGGCCAGGAGACGCAGTTCCTGAGGCTGGGATCTAATCAGGAAAGGCCTGCCAAAAGAGATCCATCTTTAGTGCTTTTTAAAAGCTACTCAGGCTCATCATCTGACGGATCTCGTTCAGCAGGCCATTCCATAATTTGGGGGCGATTACTGAAAAGGCCCTCTGGGAGGTTGCAGACAGTCTAGATTTTTGTGGCTGAAGCAAATTCCTCCCAGAGGACCGGAGTGCGCGGGGAGGATTGTATGGGAGGAGACGGTTCCGAAGATAAATTGGACCCAAGCCATTTAGGGCTTTAAAGGTAATAGCCAACACCTTATACTGGGCCCGGAAACTGATAGGCAGCCAGTGGAGAGATTTTAATACTGGAGTTATATGGTCTCTCCGAGATGTTCACAAGACCACTCTGGCTGCCATATTTTGTACCAACTGAAGTTTCCGAACAAGCACAAGGGTAGCCCCATGTAGCGGGCATTGCAGAAATGAATCAAGGAGCACCCCCAGAATGCGAACACAGTCCTTAATGGAGAGCGTGACCCCGTCCAGGACTGGAAGTTGCAACCCAACACCTGGTTTCGGGGCCGCTACCGTGAGCACCTCCGTTTTGTCCAGATTTAATCTCAATCTGTTTTTTCTCATCCAGCCCATTACTACTTTAAGACAGTCATTAAGAGGAGAGACACCTTTAACTCTACATGTTAACTTATCATTTATTGCCATTTTCCAAAATTCTTTATATCATCCTCCACTTGTACATTTATTTGCATTTTCCAATGTCTTGCTATAATTAATCTTGCTGCCGTTAATAAATTTGTTATTAAATCCTTTTCTGCTTGGTTCCCATTCTCTCCATTATAGATTGACATCAATGCTGTTTCCTTTCTATATTTATATTCAAAATATTCTCTATTTCTCTAAAGACCATTTCCCAAAACTGCTGTACAAATTTACAATTCCACCCCATATGCATATATGGACCTATTTCTTGACAACCTCTCCAACAATATTAGAGTTATTCTTGTCTGTATTATGCAATCTTGCTGGTGTCAAATACCATCTCCATACTATTTTATAGTAATTTTCTTTTATCTGTATTGACATATTTTTAGTTGTCTTTGTTTCCATATCTTATCCCATTCATGATCTCCAATTTTTTGTTTCAAATCTTCCTCCCATATTCTCCTTAAATATTCTCCTTTGTCTTTTTTATCCTTAGTTTTAATCAATATTTTATATAATTCACTTGTAATACCTTTCAAACTTTCATTATTATCCATCTTTTCAAATTTTGTGAACTCCCTTGTTTCTTTATGATTCTTTTTCCAATTTTTAATCCATTCTTCTAACTGTATGCAATTAAACATGTAGAATTAAAGTAAGAAGAGGAAGTTGGAAAGAAAGTGATTTTGGTAAAATTTGGAAAGTATTTGTTAAAAAAGTATTACAGACAAAAGATGGGAGGTTACCTCCATGAGAAGAAATGAGATTCTGAAAAGATTAGGTAAGGGATAATGGCTCCGGTGAAGGGGAGCACTGAGGTGGGAGGGGGGTAGGGGAATTAATATTTTTGAAAAGAATCATAGTAAAGAATTTATGTTAACTTTTGAAATTCGTTAATAGAAAAACCGTGATGTTTATGGTAATATTATGTGTTTTACTAAATAAGTATTGATTGGATATTATAATGTATGATTATAAAATTAATAAAATTTAAAAAGAGAGAGAGAGAGACCGACCATCGGAATTCGAGGCCGATGATCGAGACAAGGAGAAATAGATCTAGGTGTCATCAATGAACTGATAAGACCCAGTCCCATAACTCTAAATAATCTCACCCAGCCGCTTCATATAGATGTTAAACAGTATCGGGGACAGGATGGCGCCTTGCGGAACACCACAAGTAAGCTCCTTTTTACTGGAGCAGCTGTCCCCGAGCAGCACCCTCTGGAACCTGCCCGAGAGGAAGGATCAGAACCACTGGAGCATAGTGCCTCCGATTCCTAACCTACTGAGGCGATCCAAGAGGATGCTATGATCTATCATATCGAAAGCCACTGAGAGATCTAAAAGCATCAACAGGGTCACACTACCCCTGTCGATGCTTAGACGCAGGTCATCGGTCAAGGCAACCATGGCGATCTCAACTCCAAATCCCATCCTAAAGCCAGTTTAGGACAGCTTTAGGTCTAGATAATCGGTTTCATCCAAGACCACTTGGAGTTGAAGAACAACTGCCCTCTTGATCACTTTGCTCAAGAATGGTAACACAGAAACCAGCCTATAGTTGTTCGTGTCCAGGGAAGGTTTTTTTCAGGCGCGGCCTAACCACCGCTTCCTTTAAACAAGATGGAACACACCCTTCCCTGAGGGATGCATTGATGATGTCCTTAGGGAACACCATCAAGGCACCCCTCCCAGATGGCCAGCCATGAAGGGCAAGGATGGAGAGGGCAGGTCGTCTTCCTCACTTTACCAGGTAGCTTGTCCATGTCCTCAGTATTCACGGATTGAAATTGATCCAGTAAACCTACAGCAACGGAGTTGCTGGACGCCTCATCAATTGTTTCTGTCAAAATACTGGCATCTAAGTCGGCTCTTATCCAAGAGATTTTATCTGCAAAGATGTTGTTAAACGCGTCACATCAGGCCGTTGTTGGGTCAAGCAATGAGTTCTGCGCAGGTATAACCTGCATCATCTCCTTTACCACCCTAAACAGCTCTGCAGGATGGGACTCTGCAGACGCAATACCTGCAGAGAAGGATCTCTGCGCTGCACGTACTGCCTCTTGATAGGACCAAAGAAAGTTCCTACGACGAGTCCTGTTGGATAAGAGTCGAGTTTTCCGCCAGTTGCGCTCTAGTCTATATTGCAGTCTTCTTCTTTTCCTACCGCCCTCCACTTTTCCTAACATTATTGTTTTTTCTAGTGAGCTGGAAAAAACACACAGAAAACCTATGGATGCCGGCCGTGAAAGCCTTCAATTTCACATTGAGTCATGTCTTCTCATGATATGGCTAAAGTACGTCAGTCTCAATTTAGTAATCTTGGCTTCTAGGGAGAGTTCCACAGTATCCTTGGAACTTAAGTCTGGTTTTAGCTGTTGTCCCAGCCAAACAGTATCAGAGTCTTGCACTTTATGCACAGCCTCTATCTTCCTGGATGTAAAAGGTATAAAATGGTTCGCCCACAATTTGCCACGGCCTCACAGCCCGGAAAAAACCAAGGAAAATCTGTGGATCCCGGCCATGAAAGCCTTCGACTTCACACAGATCTGAAGAAAGTATGAAAACAGGCAAAGTTGATGGGACTGGGCTTGGGAAACAGGATCATCAATTTGTGTCTGCAACTGCATCACTGACAGGTCCAGTGCCCTTGTCATCCTCATCATCTGATCCACAAACCCTCATACATTGTCGGTGGGTGAAGAAGGGTAAACTTCTCTCAACAGCACTGGTGGAGACTTGTGAATAGAATTATGAACCAACTCAGATTCAGACCCAGAGCGAGAGGATGCTGAGGCAGCCAAGGATGATCAAGGGAGCTCTTATACTGAAGGAAGGCCAACATGTGCAGATGAAGCAACAGCCATCAGTGGAGTAGCATGAGAGGCCTACCAGGAGGTAAACTGGAGTGCCTGTGCCTTGGAGATAACGGGGCCCTGATAAGCCACTAGTGGAGGCTCCTGAACTGCACCGGCAGAGTGACTACAAGAGTCAAGATGACCCGCCTGCAAAGCAAAGATGGCAGTAGGGTCAGGATGGGCCACAGCAGCAGATACTGTGGCTGTGGGACAGTCCTCAGCATTATGGGCACATCTGTGACACCACTGACATTTGGAGTGACCTTTGTTCCTACAGTGTTAAGTATGAGAAGACTCGTAATTACACAACTATCATCCATACATCAAGGGGGAACTTCAATACCAACAATAGGACAAATCAGTCAATGTCATACGTCTCAACCCCGAAAGTATGGTAATGATATCAACGATCACAGTGCTGAAAATGTCAAGATCAATGTGACCTTTTAACCCATTCTCTAAAGATGGAATAATTAGAGAAGTCAGATGGGCAAGAGGAAGACCGCAACCTGGAATAAGCTCGGCGAGGTCATCTGCACAGAGAAGACACAGGAGGAAAAGGTTTTGAGGCAGGATGCCCTGAGGTATATGATTGGGCAGTGGGAGGCGAAAGAGACACCCTCACAATTGGTGAGGACTCCAGGACTTCAGAAACATTCTCCAAAGTGACCTGGGGTTGTTGTGTAAGGGAAGTCACTTCTACATCCTCAGAGGAGAGACAAGGTGCTTCAGACTCTCAAAGAGGGGGTTCACTTTGAGTAGGGGACACTGCCAGCTCAACTGTAGCTGGGACTGACTGGGAGACTGATGTACACCAGGAGGTAACATCAGAGACAAATTGTACAGTACACGCTTCAGTGAGTTGTGTATCCTTCTCCTTAGAACACTTCTTTTTCTTAATTGACTCCACCTCAACCTGTAGAGACTGACCAAGAGTAGGCAGACACTGACAGGCAGTGCGACTATCAGATTCAGGCAATAAAGTTGCCTTCTTCACCTTCAAAGGGACGGAAGTGGAAATGGTCAGAGGGCACTTAACTGGAGGCTGGGCAGAGGTCAAGGCTGGCACAGATTTTAAAAAAAAATTTTTTTTGAGGAGCCTGAAGCTGGTATGAACTTTGAGGAAGAAGCTCTACCAGACAGGTCCATCCTGACAGAATGCTGAGCAGGCGGCATTTGAGCCTCAGAGACTGTTCATACAAGAGTACTTTCAAGCACAGCTCGCTGTTCCATCTTGCCTGAGGCATGAAAGCTCTACAGTGGGCACAAGAGGCAACCACATGAGCTTCTTGAGGCAGAGAAGGCACTTCAGATGTCCATCCTTCTCTGAGAACTTTGTGCCATATGACACACGTTTCTTAAAGGATGACTGTGGGATAATAGACCCCGAAGGGCAAGTGCCACCTCGCATGTCAGTGCAATCCAGAAATCAACAAGACACCAGATGAATCCCGGTATGGAGAAGCCAAAACAGCTAGCTGAATGAGAAACAATGAAGCCAACAGGCCAAAAAACATGGTTCTTATCAATTATGATGACGCAGCAGCGGATGAAAAGGAATTAGTGGTTTTGGCAAGAAGACCCCTATATAGTGGCACTGGAGGTGAATGGGGCTACTGCCAAAACATTTATGTAACACCAACAGATGCAGTGTGCAGGTGTAGGATAACCCATTTGTGTGAGTCACAGAGAACACGAAGAAGAATCTTCTACAGCCCCTAGGATACTGTTCTAGGGACCACATTTTCCAGACCTCATCATATCATGCACCCCATTCTATTGCACAGCACTTATGAAACATACTGGAGTTATTATAAAATAGTGCCATCAGTGGCTGTTGCTACTGTTTCAGCACCACCTTCATCAGAGAAAACTTTCACAGCCACTAGAAACCCTGCACCTGGATCCTGTGTTCTGCTGCTATAGCACAAAGCATTAGATCTCAATCACTCTCACATAGGTCCAGTCCTTGAAGCAGTGACAGCAACAGAACTGTCTTTTGTCTGCTGCTATTTGTATATTTCAAGCTATCACTGAAAACATCAAGAAAAAAAAGAGAATGGTTACTGTGTGAGCACGCCATCCTTTTGCAACCAACCAGTTTGATACTATTAACCAGTCAGTGAAAAAAATTGTACATTCATGCATCTTCCTGCAACTTTTAGCAACATTTCTGTTTAAAATGCACTATAGACAACTGCACACATTCTATGGATTCCCTGTAAAGTGGAGTGCAACTTAAAAGGAGAGCATAGTCCCAGCAGGCTTGGAAATAATGTTCTAGTCTTGGGGTCAGATTGGCTCAATTGATCAGGACCCCTCCCCTTTTAGAGGCTCAATGCTAAAGACTTCCTCTTCTTTTGCCCTCATTTCCTGAATTTCCCGAGTCCTTCATTGCTGGTCAGGGACTCCTGAATATGCCTGATGGCTCTGCGTGCTCAAAACATTGCCTGACTGGGTACCTATAGTGCTGAGCGTGCCTATGTGCTGAAGATTCCTCCAACTTTCAAGCCAATTCCAAAAGCAGAAGAGTGGGTATAAAAGGCTGGATAGATTGGAGTCTCCTACAACTCTGCAGGACTCGGAATTTTCTTTTGTGAAATGGGCAGCCACTGAGCCTGCCCACAGCCAATCCGGACAAAGCTTGAGAGTTAGAGAGACAGGAAAGGTCAATAGAAGCTGAACTGGGTGGGCAGGGATTGTTTGTGTGTGTTTTCTTTGGGGAATGGGTGGGTCTGTGTTAAGTCTCTAGAGGAGCTAAATGTGCATGTATGTGTGTCTATGTGAATAGTGTGGCAAGATGTCAGAGTGTGAGGACTGTGGATTCCTTCCTGGAGTGAATGGCTTTTTGCCTGGACAATGGGTGAGTGTAGAGTTACTAGATTTTTACTTAAAATTATCGTCCTCCTCCTCCCAATTGTTTGATTCACTTTCTTTCACTGTACAATGCTGGATGTTGCTGGAACAAAGAAAAAGTAACGGCACAGGTATGCTTCTGCACAGCTTTGTATACTATAATCCTCATTATTATTTGCAATGGGATGGATTGTCAGTGTTCTCTGGACCTACTGTGCTATTTATGCCTTCTCCTAGTCCAGTGGTTCTCAACCTGTGGGTCCCCAGATGTTGTTGTGGACTGCAGTTCTAGGATTGAATTCACAGCCTCACTAATGACTGGGAGGACAACCTGGCTGTCAAGGTGAGACCTCAGAGGGCTCCTGGGAACTGTAGTCCAACAACATCTGGGGTCCCACAGGTTGAGAACCACTGTCTAGTCCTTCTTACTTCCAATAGACATGTGCAAGCATGATTTTGTACTGTGAGCTTCTTATAAACAGGCAAATATAAGGACAGAACCATCTATTACTGGACACTATAAATGTGGCCATTGCTCCAGCTGTCCACAGTCCTTAAATATTAAGACCTTTATACATCCTACTACAAAAGAACAGTTTCCTTTAAAAGATTTCACAAACTGTAATTCAAAACATATTATTTACATAATAATATGTCCATGTGGACTTCTTTATATAGGATTGACTTCAAGAAATTTAAGAATTGGCGAACATCGTAGTAAAATTAGAACTAAATACAGTCGTCCCTTCACATTCGCGGGGGTTCCGTTCTGCGGACCCCCGCGAATGTGAAAAATCCGCGAATAACGACTCCCCTCCCCCCTCCCTCCCCAGGCCTTCGCGGGGCCTTGCTAGGCCCCGCGGAGGTCTCCCCGGCCCTCCCTCCCTCCCTCTCCAGGCCTTCGCGGGGCCTTGCTAGGCCCCGCGGAGGTCTCCCCGGCCCTCCCTCCCTCCCTCCCCAGGCCTTCGCGGGGCCTCCGGAGGGCCTCCGGGGGACCCGCGAAGGCCTCCCCACCCCTCCCCAGGCCTTCGCGGCGCCTCCGGAGGGCCTCCGGGCGTCCCCACCCCTCCCCAGGCCTTCATGGGGCCTACGGAGCGCCTCCGGGGGCCCCGTGGAGGCCTCCCCGCTCCCTCCAGGTCTTTTCACGGGCCCTCCCAAAACCGCGAATAACCAAAACCGCGAATGTCAAGTTCGCGAATGTGGAGGGACAACTGTACGTGGGGTGTCCTTTAGTGGATCATTTTTTGGAGAAAAACCATGATCCTGCATCATTGAGATTCTGTGTGATTGAACAGCTACATTGGGGTTTGTTCCACAAACAAAGACTCCATACAGAGGTTACTTCATCAGAGAGAAGCCTATTGGATTTTCAGATTAAATTCCAGAAAACCAGGGGGATTGAATGATCATTTGGATTTTGTTAATTTTTTATAAATGAATCCTATTTAGATTGTGCATGAAGACAGTTTTCATGAATGAATAGAGCTCGGGGGAGCGTCTTCCCCAATTGTAGGAACTGAACAGAAATGCATGGGATCCGGTTGTTAGTCTCACTAAAATTGCAAGGCTGATAATAGGATTTTGGGGCTGTTGACTATTGTTCTTTGTATTTTATTTTATTTATATTAATCCATTTATTTAAATTCTATTCTGCCACTCCAAGAACAGCTAACATATGCATGATTAGGAACCTCTGTTTTTGGAACTGCTTCCAGCTCCAGCTTGCCCAGTGGAGCTTGAGAGCATAACCCATCTTAAAACATAAAGACGGATCTCTTTCGGCAGGCCTTTCCTGATTAGATCCTGGCCTCCGGAGCTGTGTCTCTTGGCCTCTTTTAGTCATGCTGGCTGTTAATTTTTTTAATTTATTTTTATACGTGATTTTAGTTTAGGCGGTTTTTAATTTTATACGAGTTTAATATCTTTTTATGGGGGAGGGTGGGGTGGTTGATGCTTAGGGATTTTAGCCAGTATTTTTGTATTTTAATTGTTGGAAGCCGCCCCGATTGTTTTTAACAGAGGGGTGGGGTAAAAATAAATATTATTGTTGTTGTTATTATTATTATTTTTATTATTATCCCAGTCCCACTCATTTCTAAAGTTCTTTTACTCTGGACTTCCACACAAAGAAGAAAATTCAGGTCCCACCCTTACCCACCTAACTGAATCTGTGATGTCCACAGAAGGAAAGAGCAAAGACAGATATATCCACTGATTGCCCGAAAGAGAAATACATTTGTCCCTTCATATTCGCTGGGGTTTGATTCCAGGACCCACCCCCCCGTGGATACCAAAATCTATGAATACTCAAGTCCCATTATATGTAATGTCATAGCAAAAGGGTGTCCCTTATATAAGATGGGAAATCAAGCTTTGCTTTTTGAATTTTTTTTTTAAAGAATATTTTCAAGCCGTGAATACTTAAATCCGTGAATACCAAATCCACAGATATGGAGTGACAACTGTACTCACTCTCTCTCTCTGTGTGTGTGTATATATATATATATATATATATGTTTTCCCCAAAACTCTACGTTCTTGAATTTCATTAAAGATTTGACATTACGGCTGCAATCTGTTCCACTTATCTGGTGGAAAGGTGGAATATAACTAAAATGAAGGAGACTTACTTCTGAGAAGACAGGACTGCATTTCAGAAACCGTTTGGTTAAACTCAACTACGTGAGATATTTAAGTAACATTTATGTAATATTTAAGGACAGAAATAATAGGGCAGCCCATACCTAGCCTGTAATACAGTGGGCCCTTGGTATCTGCTGGGGTTTGGTTCAGGCCACACACACCTTCATAGATGTCAAAATTTGTGGACGCTCAAGTCCCGTTATATACAATGGCATAGTAAAATGGTGTCCCTTATGTAAAACAGAAAAATCAAGGTTTGCTTTTTGGATTTTTTAAAAAATATTTTCAAGCTGTGGATGGTTGAATCCATGGATACAGAGGACAGACTGTACTGTGGTGCTGTAAACAACACCCCCCTCAATATATATGTAGCTTCCTCTTGAGTTTGGGATCTCCATTTTACATTGGCAAATTTGGACAAATGTAGCACATCTGATATAAACAAAGCCCAAGGTATCTGCATTTGATTAAGTGCTATTTTTGGCCTGGAAAGGCAATTTACCTTTTCTACAATATGGGATGTGACCTGAGCAAAATGATGCTAACGATGACATGTGGAAGCCCAAAATATACCCAAATATTGTCACTTTAGTTGAGGAGGAAGGACACAACTTCCACTGCAGCATTTTATGCACCAACAATCTTGACTTTGTTCAAAAGAGCAAGAACTGACTCTACGTGCAGCAAAAGTAATCTCTACTAATTTAGGCCTCTCATGTTCAAATAAGCATTCAAGAGAGCTTATTGGCTGGAAGCCATAGCACTGACTCAGCTACAGCCCACAATTCCACAGATTTGCATGACTTGTTAGATGGCAATATCATCTCTCACAATTCTATCTCCTGTTACGTACTGGAGGCTGGACAGACTGTAATCTGGATTTTCCTCTAGTTTTCTAAACAGCTGATTAGCTAATTATTTTCAAGGCCAACACAGATTACTACAGGAGCAGTTGCCTCATTTTCCCAAAACATTTCTGGGAAACTATGCCATAAGGAAGCTGCACAAAGTAGGGCAGTTATTATGTTATTTGGAATAAAGACATTTGGAGAAATTACCCATACAGCAGTAAGCAGGAAACATTTCAAGAAAAACAGGAAAAATTACTATAGTACCATATTTATAATTTACAATACTTTGTGTATACCAAATGCTAATTAATACTCACCTGATAATCACCACAGCCATCATGAAAAGTAGTTCATTAACATATTAAAGTCAAGGGGCTAGACACAAAAGCTTAAGAGTTGAGATTTGTGTCAGTCACAACTCTTTTACATAGCTATACAGTATATTATAGCACCATCATACACTATATTACAAATTCAACTGTGCACACGACTAGAACACCTTTCCTCACTGAATTCTTTGCTGAATTAAGAGAGGAAACAAAAATATGGTTTGAAATCACACTTATTATAGAAGAGTCATTTGTAATTTTTTTTTTAAGTCTGTCATTTTTTGCCTAGGGAGTGGACTGTCCAGATGGGGAAAAGCAATACATAATCAACCAGAGATTAGAGTAACTGGATCTATGTTTTATTTGCAAACTCTAAAAAGTATGTACCACATCTGAATAGGGTTGCCAACTTTCTAGTTCATTTTATAGAAAAGGTAAGAGATGAAAAGATAGGTGCAAGAGAAGGACATGAATAATATCCTGGTATTCTGAATAATGGAGAGGAAAGGGTAATGCATAAAAAGATCTAGCAGAGCACCAGGACAAGAAAAATATGTGTGGGACCCAGCTGGATTAGAGCTGTGTGTATATGTGCATTCAAGTTGCCTGATGACTTACGGCGAACCCATGAATTTCATAGGATTCTCTTAGATAAGGAATACTTAGGTAAGGAGGTGGTTTTGCCAGTTCCTTCCTCTGAAATATAGCCTATAACACCTGGTATTCATTGGCAGTTTCCCATCCAAATACTAATCAGAGCTGACCCTACTTAGCTTCCAAGATCAGGAAGAATCTGGTACCTTTAGAGTAATTATTAGTCTGGCCTGCAGGTATACAGGTAACACACAGAGTGAACGAGGCAAAAGAAATAAAGGTTAGAGAGAGAAAATTAAGATGGACAAACAAATAATACCCAAGATTTTGACACTTTACATCTAACCCCCAGAATCTTTACACCTAACCCCCAGAATGGTAGAATGGGACTATTCCATGAGGGTTCACAGTAAACCAGAAGCTCAACTTTGAGACTGAAGCACTGAAGTTTGCATGTGCTAGGGGCCTCCAGCTCTCAGAGAACAGTACAAGGACAGGTACAAGCTAGGAAAGGAGACTAAGAAAAAGCTGAGCCCTTGCAGCCCCATGTGGCATGGGTTTTAAACAAAAACGGGTTCTCCTTGAACCCTCCAAACTTTTACCAAAATACTAAGCAACATACAAGTCAGCTTCTGACTGTATGAACAACAGAGAGGGAAACGCAAACAAACTAGACAGACTGTGCTGTCTTAAAACCTTGGTCAGGAGAGTTTTCCACAGAATCAAAAGAAGTGAAGAAAGAATATAACCAACAGGAAACCAAAGAGAGTAAGACAGCTGCATATTCCAAAGGTCTCAGAGTAGAAGCCACTCCTGTGATAGGTAAATAAAGGACAGCAATGAGTACTGTGTCCCAGTTAGCTCAAGACCCTGCTAAATCTATCTATCCCAGACAAAATTGAGATATTAGAACCAAAGTGCTAAGGAGTTCCTCAAAATGGTAGCAAGGCTGAGTCCTATCCAGCTGAGTGACTGCATATGTAATATAAAAATAGGTATAATTTTGTCCAATAAAAAACATGGTATTCTGCCTATCTCCACACATACACTGCCCATAAACAAACCTTTCAAACGGATGGCACATATACATCTGCCTAACTACATGAGCCAGAGCATCTTACTTCTCCTAGGCAGTCTGTTTTCCTTGACCACTGTACCTATAAACACAAACACAGAGAGAGAACTCTGGATTTAACACTGACTTTCGCTTTCCTATATCACATATGTTTTGGGCAGCTTTTTTTAAAAGAAGTGTCAGGTAGCTGGCATGCTCAGCTGATTTAAAGTTTGTCTGATTAGCCCCATTTAATTTTAAAAATTGCTACAGCTTGGTTAGAGAAGGAGAAAATGGCTTGAGGACTTTGTGCTGGTCTATGACCGTAATAAAGATTCTATCTATGTTCTTCTGGCTTGAGGACTGGGTTGACTCGTGTGATAACTACATAATTTATTATTTCATTCATTCATATCACACCTTTCTCCCAATACAGGGACTCGAGGCGGCTAACAATGAACTTAAATCAATACAAAAGCATTAAAAGTATAAATATAAAATTGAAAAAAACAATTTATGCAGTCAAAACATTAAACATTAAAAATATTAAAATATATTAAAAACTATATATGAACCTTAACATCCAAATTACACAGCATTTAAAAGCCCAACCCTCATCAGTTAATTTGTGCCTGATGACTCAAATATGTTTTTACCTGACAATGAAAAGAGAGCAGAGATGGCATCTCTAGGGAGGAAGTTCCAAAGTCTAGGAGCAGCCACCAAGAAGGCCCTCTCCCTTGTTCCATGAATCAAGCATGAGAGAGTCACAGGACAAAGAAAAGGGCTTCTCCGGATAATCTTAGAACTCTACTGGGCTCATACAGGGAGATACAGTCCTTCAAATAACCTGCACAGCAGCTGCACAGGGCTTTATAAGTCAAAACCAGCACTTTGAACTGTGCCTGGAAACCGACCGGCAACTAATGGAGCTGTTGCAACAAAGGAATTGTGTGTTCCCTATAGTTAGCCACAGTTAAAAACATGGCTACTGCTCTTTTGGCCAACTGAAGTTACTGAACATTTTTCAAAGGCAGCTCCACACAGACTGCATTACAGGAGCACTCCTGTATTCACTGATTCGCCATACACCGATTTTAACTATCTGCGGGTGGCGAAGGCAGAGAGATGGATGGAGGAGGGAGGGGAGGAGAGCTCACCTCCCTTCTCCGTGGGGCTTCTGGGGGCACATGGAGCTGGCGGGGGTTGGAGGGGGGATGGAGGGAGGAGGCAAGCTCGCCTTCCCCCTCCCTTCCCCCAGGAGGGTTCCGGTGGCACGTGGAACTGGCAGGGTGTTGGACAGGGTGTTGGAAAATCCAGCATTCTTCCTGCACCCCCCACTTGCTGGCTATTAGAGCAAGCAAGTCTCAGGGAAGTTTTTTAGGGACCTCCTGCATGTTAAAAGAGTCCCTCCCCCTTCTCCTCAAATACAAGCCACACCCACTAAGGATAATTATGCATATATCCTTAGTGGGTGTGGCTTGTATTTGAGACGCAGCCAAGCTGTATGAGCATTGTATCATCATGCGACCCAGGTCTAGTAACCTCATGGTTTCAAAGTTTTATTATTCTTTTTATTCTACTCTCTGAAGAAGGAAGCATCCCTCCGTGTTCCTGTAGGGATGGCTGCCTTACCTATTTTTTCACAGGTCTCTCTGGATCGTGAGTCACTACTTCTATCCTAACCTAAATCCTTTAGTTAGTTAGAATGTAGCCTCCCATACATATGTAGATTGAAAAGCCATTAGTAAATGCTTAAGTATTCTTTCAAGAAGAAGTTGTTTGTTTTTATTTGAGTTCTGAGTACTTCACTGAGTCCTGCTTTCCAGTCTCTGCCACTTTGCTATACTAGAAGTTAATTCTTGACCGTTTTAACTTTGAAGAAAACTTTCCCAAAGGGCTTGCACTCTGGGATCGCTAATGATTTTTTTAATTTTTAAGCTTTGTAACCCCAACACAGGGGAGGGAAGGAGGAGGCAAACTTGCCTCCCTTCTCCACAGGGTTTCCAGTGGCAGTGTTCACTATTATCCATGGATGTTGTTATCTGCAGTGGGGCCTGGAACCAATCCCCCATAGATATGGGGGTCCTACTGTACAGTAAACCAAACAAGATGTAAGCAAGGTATGTACGACCATGGCCACATCCAACTTCTCCAAGAACAGGCACAATTGGTACAGTAGCTTTAACTGTATAAAAGCACGCCTGGTCACTACTGAAACCTGGGCTCCAGGCTCAGAGCTGAATCCAGGACTACCTCCAAACTGCAAACCTGAGTTTTCAGGGGGAGTGTAACCCCATCTAATGCAGACTGAATCCCTATTCCCAGATCTGTTTTTAGACTGACCTAAAGAACCTCTGTCTTGTTTGGATTCAGCTTCAATTTGTTTGCTCTCATCCAGTCTATTACAGTGCTAGGCATTGGTTTAGCAGAAGAACCACTTCCTTGAAATTAGGTGGAAAAGAGTAGTAATAGAACTAGGTATCATCAACATACTGAAGACACCGGTAATTAGCTTCTGGAAAAGAATTGTTCCTAAGTTTGATTTTTCTGGGACACATTTTAAGTCTGGAGAAAAAGGGGGATGGAGTACAGATCATAGCAGCCTCCTCATGCAGACTGTCCTGGGATCCAACTTAATTCCTCCTTCAAGCACAAAGGTAGATTTCTTTTCTATATACCATGCGTGAGGCAAATCAATTTTAAATTACACCAGTACTACCAACATCAGTCCCCTTCTGTTCTATCCATGAGCCAAAGACAAACAAGCAGAAGCAATATGGGAGAAGGTTTTCACTTTAAAGTGTTACTCAACACCTAAAGTGTTGTCACTTGATAGGGCAAGCAAGGAACAAACTAAGTGCAATGGTCATTTCCTTAAGCTCTCTAAGTGCCCAGTCCTCAAGGGCACCTGTGATTTAATTGCAAGCTGGCCCTGCTGATTCAGAAGATCTCCACCTAATATTCTGAGCATAAACAAAGGGTATTATCTGCTCACAGAAGAAGTTTGTTGGGGGTGAAAAGAAACACTCTACTATTCCAAAATATGCCATTGTCTACTGTATGGAAATATATTCCTTATTTTAAGGGTTGTACAGCTTGAGAGTACAAATTGAATCTGACAGCATAGAAATATTATTCAAAAGAACAGAATGGTTCTCTCATCCTGATGATAAAAGGTTTGAAAGGACAGTGCTAATAAGACATACTATATCAGGCTGTCCAGGCAGAGGGCAAAAAGGTGGACTTTCTGTTACCAAGGTAGTACAGTACTTGATTTGCTCCAGCCTACAGAGCTTTTTCAGGAAGACGCACATGCAGCAAATGCCCTTTATGCCTTTTTCTCAAGGAAATGGGCACAATTCACACTAAAAATATTATATATTGATTTGTTACTTACTTCCTGCTACTCACATCTATTACAAAATGTGCTTTCAAATACCAAAATCCCAACTACTACTGGGCTTGTTTTGTTTGTTTTTCCAAAGAAAACAAAAGACACAGTACCATGGTATTTTCAGCATTACTAACCAAAAAATACCCTGAAATGCAATGACAAGCCCTTAAAAATAAGGAGCATGCTTGAAAATTAAGCGTTATTTACAAAGTCCAAGCTTTAATTAACAGTCAGTGTAATAACTCTTATATTTATTAATTAGAGAAGGAGACTGTAAATGGCAGGCTTATATTCAAGGCTATTTTTATGGTACCATAAGCTGGAAACAAAAGCCATGAGGCTGATCTGTGTTAAGGAAGAACCACCACCACGTTTATTGAATCCTAAGTTCCCTTCACATTATCCTTACCAAACTTCAAGAAGCAAACCCATATTGAGGTTTTTAAATATAACTGGTAACTACATTGATTGGCTAATTATGTGTATATCAAGTCACCTAACAAGAAATATTTAATTGACTAGCAACACTACAGGCCTGACCTTATACATCATTCTATTATGCTCACCATGGGTGACTAGGAAAAACAGGAATAAGGTCGCAGCCCTACAGAGATGTTTACTCTGTAGGGCTGTGACATGTAGGCATTTAATTTGTAGCTGTGGGCAGAGAGGCTTTAATTGGGATGCGTTTTCTATTGTTATTTTAACTTTAATATGTTTTATATTATATGTTTTCAATTATCATGATTTTAATTGTTCTTAATTTTTAATTGTTGTATTTTAAATTTTATTTTAGATGTTGTGAGCCGCCTTGGGTCCCATTCTGGGAGAAAGGCATCATATAAATAACATAAATAAATGAATACTCAAAATTATCTCGCTGGGTACAGTGGTGTTTACTCCCGGGCAGGTACTCTGAATTACACCTATTACTATTATGTGAAGGGCAGATAGAAAGAAAACCCAAAGAAACTGGGACGGAGGCAGAGAAAAGAAACCGTACTCAATATGTATTTGTCTTTTCCTCATTAGAAAGAGAAGGGTGACTTATGAGTCTAAGGACTTTATCACACCACACCAGCCTTTCTTAACCTTTTTATCCTGGTGGAACCCTTGAAACAATTTTCAGGTCTCAGGGAACCCCTGCCTAAAACTGATTATATCTAGAGCTTAAAAAAAAAAAAGTTTATTTTCCCCCCAATCTCAATATCTTGAGGAACACTGGTTAGAGAAACCCTACAGTGTTCATAGTACTATTATTCCAATGTTAACTGCTATGGCTGCTTCCCATGGAATGCTGGGGTTTGTAGTTTAGTGAGGCCTAAGAGCTCTCTGGTTGAGAGTTCTAAACGCCCTTCCCTAAACTACAAATCCCAGGATTCCACAGCCAGAGCAGTTAAAAGTGGAATAGTAGCGCTATAACAGGATAATGTGATATGAGTTTTGAAGCGAGGGACAGAAAAGAGGAGAAGAGTGACTCATAACCCACTTCCTCATGTACATACATTTCTTTCCCTTGTTATTTACAGTACAACAACAGCAGGGTCACCGAGGCCCTTCCCTATTTGCGCCAGAGAAGGAGAGAGGGAGGCCTCTCCACAGAGCCTGGGAGGACTACCAGGACGAAAGGGGGCTTCCTTTTTTTTTTTTTTCCCTCGTCCCCCGAGCCAACCCGCCCAAGCAAGGCCGGGCCTCGGCGGCTGAAGGCCTGCGACCCAGGCGCCTCCTCTCCCCGCTCCCTGTGGCAGGACGAGGAGGAGGAGCGCCACTCACCACTTGGTACCGACTCGCCGGCGGCTGCTGGTGATGCTCCATCTCGGCGGCAGCCTGGCTGGCCGAGGAGTCCCCTCAGCTCGGCGTTTCCTCGCAACGCCTGACTTCCCCGCTTAAGCAGCAGCAGCAGCAAGCTCCAGTCCCTCTCGCACGGCTTCGTCCGCTCGTCCTTCCTCAGGCACCCCCACCCAGGAAGGCCGTGGGCAGCTCCTCCCTTTCGTGGCCGCCTTGGCCCAGACCGCCCCAGAGCCTCCCGCTCGCTGCTGGCTCGGCCCAGCCTTTTCCCTCCTCCTCCTCCTCCTCCTCAGCGAGGAGACGTGACTGAGCAAAGTCTGAGGCGGAGCTGACTCTCGGGAGGGAAACAAACGACGACGACGAAGCGCCCAATTCGCCACACATATCGCACTCCAGTTGTCCCTCCGTATCCACGGATTTAAGTATTCACGGCTTGAAAATATTCTTTAAAAAAAATAATAATCCCAAAACCAAAACTTGATTTTGCCATCTTATATAAAGGACACATTATTTTGCTATGCCATTGCATATAATGGGACTTGAGTATTCACGGTTTTTGGTATCCACGGGGGGGTGGAATCCTGGAACCAAACCCCAGCGAATATGAAGGGACAACTTACTACTGCTTGTGCTGCTGCTGCTGCATCCCCTAGGAGTGGGGAGGGGATACAGAGGACGAGCAAGCTTTTTATTTTTAATTTTAATTTTATAAGCCTTTTATTAAGCTGTCAGTTTTACACACACATTCACTGGAAGTAGGGCTCCTGACCCTTAAATGAGGCCTGAGCTTTGCCTCTCAGGGAACAACCTGTCTTGCTTTTCTGAGGGCCTGTTTAAACGGTCAAAAATAATAATATATAGAGTAATTACTATTATTATATATTTATATACAGTTGTCCATATTCACTGGGGTTTGGTTCCAGGACCCCCAGTGGGTACCAGAATCTGTGAATACAAGTTGTCCCTCCATATTCACGGATTTGGTATTCACGGATTTAAGTATTCACCGCTTGAAAATGTTCTTTAAAAAATAATAATCCAAAAAGCAAACCTTGATTTTGCCATCTTATATAAGGGAAACCATATTGCTATGGCATTGCATATAATGGAACTTGACTATTCACGGATTTTGGTATCCATGGGAGATCCTGGAACCTCCTCTCTCTCTCTCTCTCTCTCTCTCTCTCTGGCTTTTCTTCGCAAACGAAGATTCAGGAAGGACTCATCCCGTGCTTTCTGCAAGCGTGCTGATGACTGAAAAGGCCAATCTGAGATAAACATGTCCGGTTGTAGAAAGCACAGCAGAAGGTCTCCTTGGGTGATGATTCCGGGTTGTGATTCTTTCTGCGTTGTCGGTTCTCTTCAAGACTTGTTCGGCATGAGTTCTCAAATAAGGCTGCAGCATTGTGGATAGTGCGTCTCCATGCTTCCCGATGTGAGGCCAGGGCGGATCATTGTTGGTGATCAATTTGGCCGAGCCTGAGATGTTGTTTCAGGGAGTCCTTGTATCGCTTTTTTGGAGCGCCCCTCCTATGCTGACCCGCGGCGAGTTCACCGTAGAGGACTATTTTTGGGAGGCAATGGTCCTGCATCTTAGAAACATGCCCTGCCCAGCGCAGCTGCATTCTCAATATCATGGCCTCAATACTGGTGATCCCTGCTTGCTCAAGGACAGCAACATTCGTCACATAGTCAGTCCAGTGTATATTTAGGATTATGCGTAGACAGCGCTGATGAAAGCGCTCGAGGAATCATAAGTGGTGGCGATAGGTGACCCAAGTTTCAGATCCATAAAGGAGGATAGATAGTACAATGGCTCTATACACACTGATTTTTGTGCTTTGTCTCAGGTGTTTATTGCTCCAGACTCTTTTGTGAAGTCTTCCAAATGCACTATATGCCTTTGCTAATCTGTGATCGATCTCTTTGTCAATCTTGGCATCTGAGGAGATGATGCCAATCTTGGCATCTGAGGAGTAGTGCTTGGCATCTGAGGAGATGAGGTAAGTGAACTGCTGAACAGACTTGAGCACAGATTTGCCGACGGCAATGTGGGCATGGTGGTGTTCGTCCTGTGGTGCAGGCTGGTAAAGAACTTCCGTTTTCTTCAGGTTGACTTCCAGCCCAAACAGCTCTGCAGCTGTTGCAAAGCAGGATGTTAGGCGCTGCAGAGCTGCTTCTGTGTGGGCAACAAGGGCAGCAGCATCAGCGAAGAGTAGCTCACGGACTAGATAGTTTAGAGTCTTAGTGTGAGCCCTCAGACACCTTAAGTTAAACAAGCTACCATCAGTACGGTAACGTATATAGAGGCCATTGTCTTCTTCAAGCTCTGCCATAGCCCTTTGGAGCATCATGCTAAAGAAGATTGTAAATAAAGTTGGTGCAAGAACACAACCTTGCTACACTCCATTAGTTATTAGAAAGGGCTCCGAAAGAGCATCGCCATATCTGACTTGACCACGCTGGCCCTCGTGTAGCAAGATAATCATTTTAAGGAATTTGGGGGGACATCCTAGTCTTTCTAGGATCTGCCACAGACCTTTTTTACTTACAGTGTCAAAGGCTTTGGTGAGGTTGACAAATGTTACATAGAGACCCTTGTTCTGCTCCCTACATTTTTCTTGCAGTTGTCTAAGGGCAAATACCATGTCTGTAGTACTCCTATTGGCTCTGAAGCCACATTGGCTTTCAGGGAGAAGTTCTGCAATAGCAGGAACTAATCTGTTCAGGAGTATCCTTGCAAGGATTTTTCCAGCAATAGAGAGCAGTGTTATGCCTCGATAGTTTGAGCAGTCGGATTTTGCTCCTTTTTTCTTCTACAGGGTGATGATGACTGCATCTCAGAGGTATGATGGCAGTTCCCCTTTTTCCCAGCAATTCACAAGGAATTCGTGGAATTTTTCGTGGAGTGCATGACCTCCGTGTTTCCAAACTTCAGGTGGGATTCCATCAATCCCAGCTGCCTTGCCGTTTTTCATCTGCTGTATGGCCTTAAAGGTCTCTTCCAAAGTGGGAGCTATGTCCAATTCATTTTTCATCGGTTTTTGTATCATATGTTGGATAGCTGAGCCTTGGACTACTCGGTTGGCGCTAAAGAGACTTTGAAAATGTTCAGCCCATCGATTCAGGATGGAGGCTTTATCAGTAATTAATGTTTGACCATCTGTACTGTATAAGGAGCTTTGGACCTGATAAGTAGGTCCAAACACTGCTTTAAGAGCTTCATAAAATCCTCTATGATCACCCAGATCTGCACAGCGTTGTGTCTTTTCTGCTATATTGATCCATCACTTGTTCTGCATGTCTCGGAGTTTTTGTTGTAGTTTACTACATGTGAGGCGGAATGATCAGCATACCCTTCAACTGTACTAATTTGACAGTCCCAATTATTCCCTCTGTTTTCTCACTTTTTCAGCTGCTTTCAAAATGTCCCAGCTTCTCTCTCTTCCTCTCAGCTTCTCTCTCTTCCTCCCACCTTTTTCTGTGCCCTCAGTTTACTTACATTGTTACAAACCAAGTTCAAAGTACAAAAGTAGTTTGCACTCAATTAACTCAGCAGAGGGGATTGAAGGAGTGAAATCTTTCCTTTCATCAAGATTTGTGGGGGGGGGGTTGACTTTGCCTTCCTCTGAGGGAGTGTAACTTATCCAAGGTTACCCAGTGGGTTTCCATGGCTGATCAGGGATTCAAATCCTGGTCTTCAGAGTCATAGTCCAATGCTCAAACCATTACACCACACCGACTCTCTCCTTTCTCTCATGGAAAAGCAAATTACTGTAGCCTCTGCTAGCTTGTGTGTTCTTCCTAATTAATAGCTTTTGCCATCTTGACCATACTCTGGTGTTGTGTGGCCACACTTATTCATCTGTGAAATATTGGAGAGTATGCAATCAGCGTTGAAGAAATGTTCAGCTGCTCCAGTTTGCTTTTGTACATGGAATGAGAAAGGGCAGACCACTATCTAGAGTTTGCCTCAGACACCAACATATCTTGGGCTGGACTATTCCTTCAACATGACTGTGGGGCCAGTGAACCAGCTTCACTCCTGCATAACTTTAGAAGTCCTCTTATTTACCTCTAGTAACACCTTGTTTCCCATAGCTGCAGAGGTCTCTCATTAAGACAGCTGCTGTTTTTATAACCACTTAAAAGTGACTGTACAAGGTAGGAGGCGATGGAAAAATTAGATCACCCTTAAGAGAAAAGTTATCTTGCCACCCACACTGCTATCCTACACATCTTGCTTTGTGCATGGCTATCAGACACATTCATTTTAGTTTCTTTATAAAATGTAGGCAATGTTGTTTCCTGCATGGTAAGACGCTGGCTTCAACAATATTTGAGTCACAACAATCAAGATATGATAAAAGTCAATTCCATGCTGATAACTGAAACACATTGGAAAGTTTGGGGATAGGAAACACTCATATCTTTTGTAATTAATCGAATGATATTTGTGCAAAAGTGTGTGCTAGAGCAGGCGGGGAGAAGTTTTTAAACAATTGGGTTTTGTTTCATTTTTTGGTGTATAATATGTAAGAAGGCTAACCATAAGGCCTCAATTTTCTCTAGAAAGGTGGATGGATTTTTCAGCTGTGTACTGAGTTCAAGGAAATAAATCAATATATCAAGTGTCTAACTGTATCAGATGAGACATTCTTTGTGGGAAGAGCTGTAACTCAGTGGTAGAGCTCATGCTTTGTACAGAGAAAAACCCAGTCAGCGGTATCTCCATATAGGTCTGGGAAAGATCTCTGTCTTAAACCTCAGAGACCTACTACCAGTCCATATGTAGACCAGGGATAGGCAATCTCTGACAGACTAGGGTCCAATTTACTGTCCCTAGGGCCCAGACTGACCTAAAATAGTATTAACCCTCACAATGAAACTGGACGTGTCTAGAAGTCCATTTTGGGTTTCATAAAAATGCTATTTCTAACCTTTGAAAGGTGGAGGGTGGGAAGACTGAAATTTATTTAAATGGAGAATCACATCTCCCAGAGACTTCCATAAGTAGAAATTCTTATCTTACAATTTGTTTTCAGCTGGGCATGGCTGGGTGGCTATGGGAGTGTCCTGGATGTTTTAAAAAACAGCCTGGGGTTGCATTGGACTGCAAGATGCAGGACTCCCACCCTTAGTGTAGCCAGTACTAAGTTACGTGCACAGGGTTATCATAAGTCCTCCTTTTCCTGGACATGTCCTCTTTTTCGCAGAGGTTATGTTCGCAGAGGGGCAGGATATAAATAAATATTATTGTTGTTGTTGTTGTTATTATTATTATTATTTTCCAGAGCTAACATTTCTGTCATAATGGACTTTTAAAATGTCCCCTGCTGCATCGTCTCCCACTCTCCAACACCACCTCCTCATCACTGTCTCCATCAGGAGCTGTGCTAGAAGGGATGGAAGCTGGCCTAGCACAGTGCTCAGAGAGAGAGAGAGAGAGAGAGAGAGAACATGACTAGTAAGAGAGAGACAGACCCAGAGCAGGGACGTGAGTGAGCTAAATGAGCAAGGCAGCGGAGGGAGCCTCTGGCCACAGAAGCACCATGGAATGGGATGACTTGGTGAAGCATGTGAAGCGGCTGTGAGAAGAGGTGGGGAAGGGGAAGGCAAAATTGTTGTTAAATATAATGAAGGTTAGAAATATTTCTGATAGCAATTTATCACAGCTGTTATAGTAGTGAGAGTCATCATAGTGCTTGGTGGTTTTTAATAGTCAGTAGGTAAAGGTGCCCTCTGTTTTACTTTTCAAAATACGGTACGATAAACCTATACCTACAGCAACAGTCTGACTTGGTATAAGGCAGCTTCTGATATTCCATCAAATAAAAAACATTAAAGTTCCAAGGGCCAATTCATTTAACTCAGAGGGTAATACTTTCCCCCAAAGCCCTGGCCCTACTCTTGAATCATTATCAGCTGCCTGGTATGCAGAAATGAAAGCAGACACAGAGAACTGTGATGTGGGGGAGTTTATTATCTATATTTGCCTAGTTAAAGGAACAGCAGCAGAAATATTTTAAAAGGCCAGCAATCCTGCATTCGCCTACCACCACTGTCTACCAATCCATCTATCCAGTCCAGGCCACAGTATTCTACAAGCAAAGACAAACAGGTACTGTATATTGCATAAAGGTTGTTATTCCAGAGCCTTCATGTGGACCTTTAACAGCAGTTTCACCTATAAAAACCAACAAGTGAAGGATTTCAGGGCATGGATATATATTATCTCCTGAAAATATTTGCAAATTTGGTTAAAAAAAATAGGAAGCCTAATTTTTTTTGTAACACTAATGACAGTTCTGAATCTTTTATCATATATAGCAACTACAAATTCATTTTGCTTATGCAGCATAGTGTGTCATTATGCACAAGATGGTAGGAATGTTAGTAAGGTGAGAGGAGGATGCTAGATGAGGGATCCCAAGACTGTTTGGTAAGGAATGACATGTTCAGACAGATTGGGGGTGGGGGTCTAGAGGGAGGGGATAATGTCCTAGAAAGGAAACTGGGTAATTGGTGAGACTCCTGAACAGAAACAGTCCACAGTGCAACATTTTGTTGCTGGTTTTACTTGTTTTTAAGTAATTCAATTTATTTATATTGTCTCATGTGTCACCAGCCATGATGATAAGATCTGTGTTAGTATTGCAGATAATCAATTTGTGTACTAATCAGTACACAAGTAAATGAACTGTTGGGATTCTCTCCCCCCCGCCAGGTTTAAACAGACAATAGTAAAAAAACAAAAGGGATTTATTTGGATTAGTAGAAAAGATGCCTACAAAGCTAGCTGCATGAAAAGGTGTACAAGTAAAAATATCTGTGGCAAAGAAAACAAGATATAGGTGAAACTCCTTATCTGTGAGGGATACGTTATAAGACACACACACACTGTGGGTACCTGAAACTGAATAATAAGGAACCCTATTATTTTCAATGAGACAAACACCAGACATTGGCCATAGAATCACATTGGAGGACCTAGAAATGCCTAGAGAGAACATATTTTTTCAGGTGTGGATAAGTGAAACTGTGATACCAAACCCATGGATATGGGGGTCAATCTGTACGTGTGAGAATATGAGGGAATTAACAATTCTGGGAAAGATAAGGGAAGAAAGTAAGGCAAGGATGATGAAAGGGGAGGGATACACATGAGATGAATGCAAATGGGAGCAAAAAGAAAAAAAATCTTTGAGAGGAGTGGGATATGTTTGGCCTTCCAATGTTGTTGAACTATAACCATTAGCTAAGCTGAGTAATGACTGATGAAAGTTGCAGTCCAACAAGATCTGGAGGGCCACCTATTCTTCAGCCATGGATTTAAACAAAATAAAGGTAGATTTTCCTTGGTTTTTTTCCGGGCTGTGAGGCCGTGTTCTGGAAATAGTTTCTTTCTGACATTTCACCTGCATCTGTGGCTGGCATCTTCAGAGAATGGTTGGGTAGGAGTGTGTGTGTGGAGTTTATATATTGTGAGCCCTCTCAAAGCTACAGGAGTTTACCGCATACCATGCAGCTGTGGATAAGTTTACATAGGGACCACTAAATGCAGTGTGCAAACACGAATCAAGGAACACGAGAGACACTGCAGACTGGGCCAGCCAGAAAAATCAGCAGTAGCAGAACATGTGATAAACCAACCTGGACACAAAATGTTATTTAAAAACACAGAAATTCTGGACTAGGCCAACAATTATCATGTCAGAATGCACAGAGAAGCTATTGAAATCCACAAACATCTGGACAACTTCAACAGGAAAGAAGAAACCCTAAAAGTAAACACAATCTGGCTTCCAGTTTTGAAAAAACAATAGAATAAAAAATCAACACTTACAAAGGAATTCCATCCAGGGACAAGGGGATTTCCAGCAAATAATGGCCCATCAACCAATCACTAGCCAAACAAACACTAATCATCCTTGCATTTCTATATCCAGAAACTAACCATTCAATTACACAAATTTACATATACTCCCCAACAGGGGTTCACAATATATAAACTCCACACATGCTCCTACCCAACCATTCTCTGAAGATGCCAGTCACAGACACAGGCGAAACGTCAGAAAGAAACTATTCCAGAACATGGTCTCACAGCCCAGGAAAAAACCCAAGGAAAATCTATGCATGCCGGCCGTGAAAGCCTTTGACTTTACAAAGTAAAGAGAACTATATTGACATGAAAGCTGGCCTGGTCATGCTTTCATTTTATCTTCCAAAGGAAACTAGGCTCAAGTAAGCCCTGGAACATCTCACCACTTAGCTCAGTGGGCATAAGCTGCGAAGCCCAAGACATTTGTCTGTCTGAATGAAAGATAACTTCCCCCCAGTCCTTAAGTGTGTCTTAACAGTACAGGAGGAGAATGGGGAAAATTCAACATGGGGCCATCCCTTTAGTTTTTATTCTCTTTGTTTTCTGAATGTGTGCTCTCTGATAAACTTTGTTTCGGCAGAGGGGGGGTGGAATTATTACACCAATCTACTCATGCAAGACTTTGGCAGAGAAGCCAGTAGTCTTTGATGAGCAAAACAGTATCCTGAAATACAATATGAGAGGCACCACAGTATGTAACTAGATAGGTAAGGAAGTCTCCTAATTGGCTTCCTGCAGCTCTAGTCTCTAGATAATGGACAGGCCAGATGTGGTTTTGGAAGACTAAAAAACAAGTGACCTTTCATTTAAAAAGAATATTTATTTTTAATACTTGCAAAAAAAAAAAGAGAGAGAGAGAGAGAGAGAGAGAGAGAGAGAGAGCAAAATAAAATCCAGAGGTAGAGGGTTTGTTTTAAAATGAAGCATTGTCACTTATTTCTCTCACAAGTAAAAATGCCTCTTCTAGCTCTTATTACACAGGATTGCCCTAGTCATGTGCAAATGCAATAAGGATACATTGAAGCAAAAGGATTAACCAATAGAAATGTTGAGCTGTCCTTCCACCCATTTCCCTTGCTCCCACAGTGCCTTTCTGAACTTCTCTCAGCCTTTCAACCTTGCTCAACTTTTCTCAATGCCCATCAGCAAATGGGAGTGTGTGTGTGGCAAGCCCATGGTCAGAGTGGGGAAGGATGCTTCATCCCATAGTGGCAAAATGAGGCCTGCTTGAACTATGGGCTAATTGTGACGAGCATTATATGTGGATAGGACTGCAATGGGAAATGCCATCAGGGTTAGCACCATCTACCTATGCATTGCATGTTTCTACTTTAGTTGACAGTGAGCCAGACCTGCATTTAAAGATATAGGCCAAGTGCCATCCCATGTAAGTGATGCCCGCTGCAAAATGCACAACAAAAACAAAGGCGTGGGAAGCATTTTGTTTTGTCTGTACATAGATTTGCTTTGATTTGAAAAAGAAATTGAACGAATGCTCACAGTAAGTGCTCAAAAGATCACCTTCTCTCTTTAATACATGGGTGGGCAATTCATAATCCTGCAAGTATTGTTGAATTTTAACTCCCATCACCTTTAACCAGCATAGTCAATGGAAGCTGCAGTCCAACAACATTTAGGAGGTTACAGGCATTTGCTTTATTATGAAGAAATAAATGCTTTCCTGCTAACATCAAAGCTGCTATGGCAGTAACCAAAATGTAGGCTGTCCATGGTGTATATTACATTAAAAGACAAGTTTTGTTACAGGGATCTAAACAAGCATCCACGGAATGCAGTTAAAGCTTTGCTGTATGTTTACATTGCTTCTGCAAGTTGCATACTTGTTAAAAAAAATATTTAAAAAACAAAAAACAAAATCACAATCAACAGAATTTTAAAACGAAGAGCATCACACAAATTGCTTTTGCAGAAGAAAGCCTGATATCACAACTTGAGCCAAGTGTTACTTAAGGAAAGAATATCCACTCCCAAGTATACCCATGCTAGGATTACATGAAAGGGCAAACTGAACACCCTCAGATCTAGCAGAGCTCTTTGGTTGACAGCAGACAGCTGGGTAGGCATCTGATTACCAGTCAAATCTGTCTTTGAAGCCCACACACAGGCTGTTTTCATATAAACAGATGAGGGAGATCAACTGAAGATTGTTTACATTAAGGTTATCTCCACTGCAGTGCTGTTCCCATGCAATCCTCCATGTTTTGTATCTTAATGCACTGCTCCGGGTTGGCCCCATGCAGGATGTTTCATGGGCTTTACACCTTGTACCCTGTTTATGACACATAGAGCCTTCTGTAGTGATGAGGCTTCATTTTGGTTTTAAAAAATCATGCCAGCTCAGCACACAGGTGGCTGGCTGTCCCTTGTTATACACCACCACATTTACTCGGAGGCGTGGAAGAGATGAGCTTGAAACGTCAGGATTCAAAATAAGTGGGGATGTACAAAGTCAAAGTTCAATTATAACAAAGTTGAAAAGAAGCCTTTCTGGAGAAGAATAGAGGGACTGGGTAAAATAAAAATTCAGTTAAAACTTTGCTGAAGATTTATGTGGGGCTTTACATAAGTGTTAGATTAATATTCAGCGAGTGATTGAATTCATCTAGTTGTTGTTGTTTGTCTTCAAGTAATTTCTGACTTGTGGTGACCCTATCATGGGTCGGCAAGATTTGTTCAGAGGGGGTTTGCCCTTCCCTTCCTCTGAGGCTGAAAGAGTGTGACTTGCCCAAGACCACCCAGTGGCTTTCCACGGCTGAAAAGGGATTTGAACCCTGGTCTCCAGAGTCATAGTCCAACTCCCAAACCACTACACTAAAAGACTGGATTTAGGCCCAAAATGTTTTGTGCCCAAAATGATATGCTTTTGTTGTGGAATAGTAAAGTTGATTTTTAAAAAATGGTATTACACTCAATAAAAGTTTAAACAACTTCTACACGTCCATTAAAGGTACAGGAACTGCCTCCAGTTTTCACTCTGGCAACCCTACCACTGCTTGCCTAGCTTCTACACTCAAGGAGTGGGGACAATCATGCTAGCTCTGCCCCATACCCATCCCCCCATTTTTGCCACATGATTTAGAATACAGTTTCTGAAGGTTTTAATGTGTGTTAAACTCACAGAGATGGAAGAGGTTCTCCAGGACAGTCAGTCTACTGATAAATGTGGAAGATGATGGGAACTCTGGCCAGGGGATGGAGACAGTTAGGATTTCAAATTAATTCATTAAAAATGAATTTATTTCCATTTTCCCCATAAGTCTTTATAACTTAAACAAAGTAAAATGCATTAATGGACTTAATAATTATTAATATTTAATTTTACTTTATTATTACATTTGGGGACAAATTTGGCCATTTTTAGTAACTGTAACTGAAACTGATTGCCATTCAGAGCCAGTATAATGTAGTAGTTTGAGTGTTGGACTATGACTTTGGAGGTCAGAGTTAAAATCCCTGCTCAGTCATGGAAACCCACTGCGTGGCCCTGTGCAAGTCACATTCTCTCGGGCTCAAAGGAAGGCAAAGGCAACCCCCCCTCTGAACAAAACTTGCCAGGAAAAACATGTGCCAAAGCACTCCCTAAGCGGTTTACAATGTTTTTTGGGTTTTTAAAAAAGTTAATTACCCCCAACAAGCTGGGTACTCATTTTACCAACCTATGGAAGGATGGAAGGCTGAGTCAACCTTGGAGCCCTCTGGGATCAAACTCATAATGTTGTGGCTTGCAGTACTGGCATTTAACTACTGCGCCACTAGGGCTGCTTCGCAAACAACAAGGAGTGGTGGAACAAGTTCGTCATGCTGGTATGGCCAGATAAACAGTGGGTTCACAATTTCCGAATGCCCCGCTGCAAGTTTTTCAAAATAGCGGACAGACTTTGTCTAGAAGTGCAGAAGAAAGATAAGATACCACCATGAGAAGAGCCATTCCCGTGGAGGAAAGGGTCACCAGACATTGGAAACAACTTGAAGGCACACAAAAACAACAACTGATTTTCATAAACCTGGAAAATGATGTATCACTAACACATTACTAACCATTCACACAATGAATGAATTTTACAATATGCACTAAAATGGTGTTATAAAAACCTTTTTTTTAAAAATGTATAGACACTAATGTTAACAGGTTAGCTCTAAAATTAACGTGTCCAAGTTATGGAAGGATTTTGTTCATTTGCACTCACCCTCCTTGCATCACTAGGTTATATATGCTTCAAATTTCTGAGGTGAGCGCATGCCAGGGTGGGGAAGATCCCTGTCTCAAGCTATGGAGAGCTGATGGCAGTGAGAGAAGACCACTTTTCCTTAATGTGGGCTACAACTCCCATAAACCCACACCCATAGCTGGCAGTGGGATTATGGGACTTGCAGTACAAAACATATAGATGACATCAGGTTGGAGAAGGCTGTAGCAAAGTATACGAAGTTAAGCATGCCAATGGTTAGATTTGGCATGAGGTTGCTTCCTGTGTTCCTATCAGTATTCAAAGATAAACAGCTGATTTTTAAGTGGGAAAGCTGTGGCTGTCTTCCCCACAGTCACTTAAATGTCTCTGGGTACTGTAGCGTCACAAGATTAATTCACATATTAATCTAGAACAGAGGTAGGAATCTTGTGCTCCTCCATGTTGTTAAAGTGCAACTTCTAGCATTTCTCACCATTGGCTATGTTGGCTAAGACTGCTGGGAGTTGCAATCCAACAACATCTGCATGATTCCTAGCACTTAAGAACAAACAAGATTAAAGGCAGCAGGAGACTTGCTTGGCAGGTACCTTTTCTCGGGGAGAATACTCTCTCTCTCTCTCTCTGGCTTTTCTTTGCAAACGAAGATTCAGGAAGGACTCATCCCACACTTTCTGAAAGCACGCTGATGACTAAAAAGGCCAATCTGAGATAAACAAGTCCAGTTGCAGAAAGCACAGCAGAAGGTCTCCTTGGGTGATGTTTCTGGGTTGTGATTCTTTCTGTGTTGTCATCTCTCTTCAAGACTTGTTCGGCGTGAGTTCTCAAATAAGGCTGCAACATTGTGGATAGTGCGTCTCCATGCCTCCTGATGTGATGCCATGGCGGACCATTGTTGGTGATCAATGTACCACCTATGACCCCTCAAATGCTTTCATCAGTGCTGTATATGCACAATCCTAAATATACACTGGACTGACTATGTGACGAATGTTACTGTCCTTGAGCAAGCAGGGATCACCAGCATTGAGGCCATGATATTGAGAATACAGCTGCACTGGGCAGGGCACATTTCTAGGATGGAGGACCATCGCCTCCCCAAAATAGTATTCTACAGTGAACTCGCCACGGGTCAGCGTAAGAAGGGTGCTCCAAAAAAGCGATACAAGGACTCCCTCTGGGAGAATAACATCACTTGGATTAGCAAAGATCATAGGGCTTCTCTACACTGGGTTAAAAAAAAAAACAGCTTTGCATCACATTTTCTTGGTTCACAGTGACAGCTTGGTGAGATAACAGGCCACACATTTTTCTCTTGTGAGCTCACTGTGGTGCAAGGGGGCAGTCCCCACCTCTGATCCTTCACATTATTTTCAGCCATACAGCTGTGTCCATCTCACCATTTTTTCTTCCCATTATGCATGCAAATATGCATATTTCCATATTAAGTGTCAGGAGCCAATAGCGTTTCTTATCCCATACATCTGCATTCTCACTGGATGGCTTGTACTACTGAGCAGGCACATTGTGATTCAAGTTAGCCCACACATGTTTCCAACCGCCATTGCCCTGCCTGGTCATTGTCATGGACAGTCATTGCTTAGGGATCACATATGGATTCTACATGGGAGGTGTGCCTGGCAGTGTTTACCTTGGTGCAAGCCACAATCATGGTGCGGGATGTACTGGAAATGTACCATAGCAGACACACTGTGCAAAACAAACAAACAAACAAACAAAAAAGAGCAGCAGCAGAACAGAGAGAGTTCATGCAACATTGTGCTCATGCTCTGCTGCAGGTTTCTACAATGGATTCAGCTGCTGTAAGCACAGGCGTGACCATTCCTCATGGGCCCTGACAGGTTCGTCATTGGTGGGTGTTCCCAAGCAATAGCAATAGCATTGCTATTTATATACCACTTATCAGTGCCAAAGCACTCCCTAAGCAGTTTACACATTTTTTGTTTTTTTTTAAAGCTAATTACCCCCAAGAAGCTGGGTACTCATTTTACCAACCTATGGAAGGATGGAAGGCTGAGTCAACCTTGGAGCCCTCTGGGATCAAACTCATAACGTTGTGGCTTGCAGTACTGGCATTTAACCACTTCACCACCAAGGCTGCTTCCCAAACAACAAGGAGTGGTGGAACAGGTTCGTCATGTTGGTGTGGTCAGAAAAACAGTGGGTGCACAATTTCCGAATGCCCAGCTGCAAGTTTTTCAAAATAGCGGATGGACTTTGTCTAGAAGTGCAGAAGATAAGATACCACCATGAGAAGAGCCATTCCTGTGGAGGAAAGGGTCACCATTACTCCCTGACTGCTTGCAAACCATTACTCTCATTGCCCAGCAGCCCATCCATTTGCTGTTGGCCAGTCTACAAGGGGAGCCCTGGTGGTGCAGTGGTTAAATGCCAGTACAGCAGCCACAAGGTTGCAAGTTCAATCCCGAGGGGTCCAAGGTTCACTCAGCCTTCCATCCTTTCATAGGTTGGTAAAATGAGTACCTGGCTTGTGGGGGGAATTAGCTAGTACACATTGGAAACCGCATGGTGCCTAGCATGCTATAAAGTGTTGTAGATATGTAAAATGCTATTGCTTAAGAATTTGTAAGTCACTCTGAGAATCTTTGTGGCTAAAGAGTGGGCTATAAATACCTACATAAATAAATAAAAAATAAATACAGCTGCAGACATTTTTGTTGGTCCTTCTGCCTCGCACCATTTTCCTAGGAACTGCTCGGGAGGTATGTGTAAGACCAACATTTCGATATGGATCTTTGGTAGCATTAGTAATATCCTGATATACACATTAATTGTCATTCTAGACCCCTTTCTAAATGCAGTGTTGTCAACAGATTGTTTAATATTCTGCTGTTCTATTCACTTTAGTTGTCACAGTTCCCCATTCACAATAGCTGCAAAGTTTATAGATGTACCTATAATCGTATATATTCTTTAACTGTCATTTTTCTTTCTTTTCCATTCCCATTTTGCTTTCTGCAGATAATGGACAGGTTCTTCAAATTGGATTCCCACAGGTGGTGGGGCCAGTGGATTGGTGCCATTGCCAGATTGTCTCGCCAGTGAGACAAGGAGGAGAATTATTCACAGGAAGTACACATACTCCGTCCTGCTGCAAGGGACTTCTGACCACACTGGGCATTTCATGGGCATGGCAATGGAGTGGAGTGGCAGAACCACGGTTCAAGTGTGACCAGGAACCTGGCAATTTATGAGACTATGGAGGTGCTGGGTTTTCTGCCAGGAAATCCAAGCATTACTATGCGGGGCCAGCAGGCTGGCCCACTACCCTTACTGAAAAACGGGCACTCTTCAACAAACACCTGAATCATGCTAGGAACATGGTGGAAAGGATGTTTGGCTGCTTGAAATCACAGTGGAGATGCCTGACTGCATTGTTGGAGGTGGCAGAAGAAAATGTTCCCTTAGTCATTGCTGCATGTATGATCTTGCATAACATAGGCGAGATGAGGGGGAAGGTGCTTGGCAGTAATCCTCATCATGTGTGCGAGTACACGATGGACACCTCGAGGGCATTGCTTGTTAATGGTGATGAACAGCAGGAAAAAGGAAAGGTTGTGTGGGATGAATTAGCAGGCTACTTCTGGTCTAGCAGTCTGCAATGGGGGAACTTTCCTCCCTACTTTTTGTTGTTTCTGCTTTGGGGGTTTCAGAGAGGGCTACTGGACCGTTTGTATGTTGTATAGTATATGTGCTGTTGGTTTTAAAATTCATCAATATTATTTGTTTCTGTGCATGTTCACTCACCTACAAGTTGTCAAATCCTATGGCATTGTACCCCTGGCCCCCTTTTCATCATTGCTCCCTTACAGTCTGGCAGATAGAAGGTGGTAGCCATTGAGCAGCACCTGGAGAAAATGGACAGGACTCTGCAGGCTCTCTTAAATCAGTGCAGGGCTCCACAGTCTCCCCCCCCTTTGCTATGTAAATACCTCGTTTGCCCTCAAGTTATTTCCCCCCATGTTCCCCTGTTTGCCTATTTGTATAATAATAATATAATATAATTTTTTGCTGTTATTTATATAGCACTATCTATGTACGTGGCACCTTACATTAAAACAAGGAAAACACCAAAACAAAACATTGGGTCCTGCCAAAGGCGTACAATTTAAGTAAGTATATACATAAGCACACACAGAGGGAAGGAAGGAATAATAAACATAAAACTATAAAATACAGTTATAAAAGAAATTATCCAGATAGCTACAAGAACAACAGCAACCTGGTGTGAACCAGCAAGAAAATATGAAAATTAAACAAAGTGGCTAACATATGTTATCAAAATATGCAAGATTACAAAATTTTGTATAATAATATAATTCATAAGTTCTTTAATATCAGCTTTTGGTGTGTATTTGTGTTTTTTTTTAATTAATAATGGACAAGATTAGTGATGAACATGCAGCAAAACTGATGGATAGGACAGGAGAGAAAGCAAAATTTAACAGAAACAACACAATTGCAACTTAGAAGTGCTGTAGCACAGAAAAAATTACAGCTAGTGCAACAATCTGGTGTAGCATGACAGCAACACTTGACATTGCAGAGCACATCAATCAAAATAAACAGAAGTGATCCATACACAAAGACTGGAATGTTGTCTTGTGAAGGCAAAACAATAAAGATAAAAAAACAATCTTTCATAAGGACTCACTGTATGCCAGGGAGAGTATGGGGAGGGGACGCCTGGTAAGCGTTGCTGCCTTCCCCTTATGTAAACCTGCAATCAGTCTTTGTGTCATGAGCCCGGCACTTCACTCCCATCTAGGCTGCTGGTGTGGGGTGGGCGATTCATCTATATGGTCCTGGCTGTTCGTTTCCAGTTCTGACTCCTGTACCTGGGGCAATGGCATACTCCTTTACATTCGGCGTGACCCCTCATTCCCTTGCCCCTGCCCTGAGATTTTTCCATGTGTTTTACAAGGCTGGCAAGCAGGGCAGTCTGTGCCTCAATGCAGCTGGCCAGGCTTTCCCGATCCCTTGTGGCACATTCAACGTCAAACCTCTGGCACTCAGCCTCCCTACACCTATACTCCATGTACTCTTTTTTCCTCCCACTCTAGATGAGCAAGCAGCCCCCTTATCTGTGCCATGGAATGCATGATAAGTTGATCTGCTGTGTCCCCCACTGTCCTACGCTCTCTCCGCTGCCTGTGTTCAGCAGCCCCAAACACCCTCCTATCCACGGTACCTTGGGTGCTAGGGAAAAGTTCCTCAGAGCCCTCTGCCATGAGACTGGCATACACTTGCTGGACTCTGGGAGCCTACCCTACTGGGACCCAGTGAATCATTGTGCTGAGAGCCATGCACTTTGAGTGAATTGTGGCATCTCCATGGACAATGTTGTGCAACTCCTCAAAAAAGGGTATGGTGGCTGTGCCATTGCCACCTCACCAATTGTAATCACATACTTCTCTGTATCTCTGTCAGAGGGCTATGCTTTTCATTAAGCATTCCTCTGCTATCCTTTTGAAGCCCTTTCCCCATATCTCTACAGGAATATTCACAACGATAGCAATGTTTTGGTGTGCTTCCTTAAGTTGCTCCTGGATCTTCTCTTCACCCCAAATGGAGACAAGGTTGAGAGTTTCCTTCCTGCTCCATGAGACTCCTCTGCCTCTTTTTCCATGGCTTAAAAGGGCTTCAGCCATCCTATTAAGCAGAGGTGTGCTTATACTGGTATGCAAGTATCCACACAAAATGGCAACAGAACTGGCAAAACTTAAATTCAAACAGGGGATGTACCATTTCCTGGTGGGAATGATCAGGTGACCCAGGTCACCACCCACCAACCTGTTCCAGCCACTGAAAACTCCTCCCTCTGGCTCCACAGCAAGCTGCCTCGGAGGGCTGTCACACAAACAATAATCTGGATTTTCCAGGAAAGTGCAGCGTAAAAGACAAGTTTTTAAAAAATCGGATTAAAGCCCCTGTACCTGGAAAAGAACTACATTCTGAACAAATCGTCACAAATGTTGTGTGTCATGGCCGCAGAGACTACAAGGTACGATTTTTTTCCAGCAACGTAGACAATCCCATAGTTGCTGGAGGGCTCTAGTTCAGCAGGATTTATGTACTGGATTCGTAGAGCTTGGAAACATTACTTTTTGGATGGCAAGTCCCAAAATCTTCTAGTCGGCACAGTGACTGGGGGATTCTGGAATGTATAGTCCAAAAGTAACCTTTCCAGACTCTGCAATTACACACAATTTTTCATACTATATGGTTCTGGGTGCCTGTTCCAAACAGTGGATTGGTGAACCAAGGCTGGAAATGTCCAAAATGATATGGATATTCCCACATGTTTTTCTATAGGATCCAAGTTCTCCCCAATGACATTATCAGATCAGTGTGACAGCCTAGAGTCCCCTGCATCTACTCTACAGGACTGGGAGAATTCATTCCAGTCCCTGGAGAATACAGGTAATCCTCACATCTGCAAGAATATGCTGTTGTTGTATGCCTTCAAGTCATTTCCAACTTATGGCAATGCTATCATGGGGTTTTCTTGGCAAGATTTGTTCAGAGAAGGTTTGCCTTTGCCTACCTCTGCAGCTGTGAGAGTGTGACTTGTCCAAGGTCACCCAGTGGGTTTGCATGGCCAAGTGGGGATTCAAACCCTGGTCTCCCGGACTCCTAGTCCAACACTCAAACCATTACACCAGGCTGGCTCTGCAAGAATATACACTGCACTATAGTTGTAACAAGGTCATATCTATACTAGTCAGAGAGAGAGACTACAGTCCATATAAATAAAGGAATGCAGCATGTTTAAACATGCAACATGCAGTGTCATGTCCTAGTCAGCTCATTCGTCCACTTTGAAATCAATCATTTCTTTGAAATCAACAATTCCTTTTTATAATCATCACTAATCTTTTTCTGTCTTGGTTCTACCTGATAACAGATGCAGGTTTTATTATCCACTTATCCTCTACACTTTCCCATAGACTGAGAATGAGCAAATGTGGCCCTCCAAGTTTTGTTACAATGCATCATCTAGCATTCTCCACCATTGTTTATGCTTGCAAAGGCTACTGGGAGTTGCAGTCCAAAACTTTGTTGACCCCTGACATAGACAGATAGGCAAATGAGCAGGCCAACAGGCAGATAGAACCATAGAGGTGGAAGGGACAAGGGCCATCTAGTCCAACCCTCTTCCCTGTAGAAATACACAACTAAAGCATTCCTGAAAAATACCCATCCAACCTCTGTTTAAAGTCCTCCAGACAAAGGGAGTTCACCACCCTCTGAGGCAATCCATTCCACTTTCAACTGCTCTTATAGTAAAGAAGTTCTTCCCAATGCTTTGGTGGAATATCTTTTCCAAGTAGATAGACATTAATCTGTTTTCAAGTCATGTGAGCAGCACTTCACATGCACGATATTGCAGTTTTAAGTCGTCCTTTCACTATATTGTTCTGTGGCAGCTGCTTTATTGTGATGTCATGCTTTACTATTGTAATGGTGATTTGTTATTTTATTCCAAGGTGCTCTAATAGTTTTTGCTGAACAACTGTTTGCAAATAAATGTAAAATAAATCAATTAGACTAATTCTCCAAACCATAAAACAGAGATCTTGGAAAGACATACAGGGCAGCAAACCAATATGACTTGTAAATGAAGAGTGATTAATCCAAGAAACCAGAGGCTATTGCTGGACATTTGCTGTTCCTTGCAGCCCACTTTCCCTCTCTCTTGAAAACTGAGCACGGCCCTTCCAAGAGACTGTAAGGGGCAGAGGGCTAGATTGTGGTGGGAGAAATGGGAAAAGCAGCATTTTACATGGAAAGTCATTTATTTACCTAATTACGGGGGGGGGTCACCCCAGTAATACAAAATCAGAAAAAAATTACTCACTTGCCACCTGTTCCACCTACAACAAAATTAACAGGAAAAGGGTTGATTCTTGCTGCAGTAGTAGCTTAATATGCGTGGGTGGCTGGCTTTTTTCGCTTAGGGGGAAAAAAACCCTCCTGGGAACCAGTACACACTGGGGTTACAGAGGCACTTTGCATGTCATTTAGGCCATATTGGCAGACCTCTGCTGAAACCTAAGTGTTGAGTGTCTTGCAATGATCCTTCCAGAGAAGAGGGGAAATTGGAAGTTTCAGGAGCGGGTGTAATCTTTTACTGTCTATAGATGGTAGCTAGGGTGTGTAGGGTGAAATATACATTCCTCAGAGGAAATCTGGAATCTTGTAATACTTGCAATCCTGTAATAGCATGCCATGCTAGAATACTTACATGGAAACAAGCCCAACTAAACTCAACAGGACTTTTTTTGAACAGATGAGTTATGTGTGACGAGCAATATAGCCCCACTGGGACTCTGTACATGCTTCAAGATGGCAAAAGTTATTAATGAGGAAGAACACACGAGCTAGGAGTGGCTGCAGCAGTTTGCTTTTGCCTGAGCCTAGTGGGAAGTGCAAGATTCCACCTCTTCTCTCCCACCATCCCCCCACAGCTTCACTGGGTTAATTGAGTACAATTGGAAGTCAATCTGCAGAATCTGAAGCAAGATGAGCACAAAGAGGGTAAATGGAAGGTGGAGAGAGAAACTGGGACACTTTAAAAGTAGCTGAATGTGTGGGAAAACAGAGGCTTAATCGAGACTGTTGCTACCAAATTAGGACAGTTGGAGGGCACTGTATATTGTGGATTTTTAATGTCTTCTATATTTGACTTGTATAGCCACACTATGAACAAATTTGAACAGTGAAGCATAAACCAATGTATATATTTTTAAATAGCTTTAACTGCATCAACAGGCTGGATATCAATTTTTGTTCTCAAAGCACTCCAGTGAACCAAATTGGGATCTGGAAGAATAAGCTTCTCATCTTACTTTATACCTTTATCTTTACACCTAAAAAACAGAATGGGCTACAATACTGAACAGCAATTCTTCAACAGCTAGTTCTGGGGCAGTCAATAACTGTGCATCAACATGACACTGCAAAAGAACACTCTCCCCAGTTCCATCTGCGGCTACTGCAGCAAAAGTCCTGATCTCTACAACATTCTGACTTTGGACTTGGGTTGTCCAAACAGTGGAAAAACTCCTCACAGAATGCAAGGAGAATCCTACCTGTCTTAATGGCATTCCTCCTGATTTCTCCATATTATGAAGGAAGGGGGCCCAAACTGGCAAAAGCCTTTGCGGCTTTCCCCATCTTAAAAAAAAAGAAAAGAAAGAAAGAAAAGAATGCGAGGGTGTGCATTTCTGCTCATTAGGGCAAGCAAGTCAATCTGATTCACTTGCCTAAATGAGAGGAAACACAAACTGAGAGGTCAGATGAGCGCAGGGGGAGGTGCTGGGTTACAGGGCAAGCACCCTCAGCCATTATTTGTCTTTCTGCCTTTAGCCAGTGACCGCCATCTCGCAGAGACTGAGGAAGGTAGGAGGGTGACTGCCATCCCCTTCCCCAGTTCCCTGCCACCCCTGTGCCACTGCTGCTGCCGCCCCTCTTCCCCCTTCCTGGGCTGTCTCCTGGTATGCAAAGCTTATGGGGGCTGGTGGGCAAAACCACCATTAAGACAAGTCGCAGCTGGTGCGACTTGCTTTTTCTGCAGTGCTCTATGTATAGATAAGCCCAAAGTGTCACTTCTGGGTAAGCCCTTGATTCAGTTGCCCCCATTCTTTATCAAAGAAGTTATGCTGACCTTATTTTACCTGCAACACATCTTTCTGTGCAACTCATTTGCAAAATATATGATGCACTGCTATGATAATGAATCAGACTTTCAGGCACAGCCTAATTCAGCCTTTGCTTTTTGATCTTTAATAATTCTCCTTTTCAGCCGAGAATAAATTTGGCGATAGTTTGTACATGTCTTTGGGCTAGAAAGAGGCAGCGCATAATGGCAATCAGGCTGTTTCAAGTGCTCACACATACTAATTTTGCACCCTGTTGTGAATTAAAAATGAAAAAAAAAGTTCAAAAGAAAAAAATGTTATGTGCCCTCCAGCTGAGGCATCTTTCTGCCTTGGGGATATTGCTCTTGAAAGCAAAATACAACATGTTGAAAGAAAAAGGTTGTCAAAAAGCACACTTGTGAGAATCAAATCCATAATTAAAGTAGTTAGTACAAGTCTAAAAGATGAGCAGAAACAATAGAAAATGTGATGAAATTGCTGCTACAAGAAGCTGATTATGTTAAGCAGTCATAGTGCCACGAAATTATCATCTTGGCATCTCTA
This sequence comes from Gambelia wislizenii, assembly GCA_030847615.1. NCBI lineage: Eukaryota > Metazoa > Chordata > Lepidosauria > Squamata > Crotaphytidae > Gambelia > Gambelia wislizenii. The sequence goes on from JAUMIR010000003.1 coordinate 215,363,316, forward strand.
CCCCTTATAGATGCTGCAGGAAAAACTGTTGAAGCCTGAAACAAGCAAATAACCCCTTCAAAATGCCACATTGGTTACTTACCGTGAAGGTGCATTCTTGAGGGATAGGGGTGATACGGCTCCTTCATCTGTGGGTTTAGTCAGTCACCGCCCAGGTGCAGCAGGAAATTACATCAAGCCTTTAGATATTCAAATTTCTTTGTCTTTGTCTCCTCCATCCTGGAGCCACGAGGCCAGTTCGTTGAACAGCAAAGCCCTGTAAGGCTAAAGAAACCAAATTAATAAACCACCCCAATACAGGAACTCTATGTGCAGTCACGGGGTGGGGGAAGGAGCCGTATCACCCCTATCCCTCAAGAATGCACCTTCACGGTAAGTAACCAATGTGGCATTCTCTGAGGGAGGGGTGATACGGCTCCTTCATCTGTGGGACGTGCCCAAGCTTAAATCGTTAGGGTGGGAGTGACTGCATTGTTAAAGGCATCAGTCCTTGAGAACCTCCTGGAGCACTCTCCGGCCGAAGGTAGCTTCGGCTGATCGAAACTTATCCACCTTATAGTGTCTGATGAAGGTGGATGGGGTGCTCCAGGTTGCTGCCCTGCAGATCTCTGCTAGGGATGCATTAGTAGAGAATACGGCGGAAGTGGCCGCCGACCTGGTAGAGTGCGCAGTAACCCCCGAGGGTCTGGGGATTTTGGCAGAGTCGTAGGCTGTAAAGATGCATGTCTTGATCCAGGTGGCGATGGTTTTCTGCGAAACCCTGGACCCTAGGGATGCCTGGGAGAATGACACGAACAAGGCATCACAGCGCCTGATGGAGGCCGTTCGGTTTATGTAGATTTTGAGGGCCCTCCTGACATCTAGTTTGTGCCAAAGCTTCTCCCTTGGGTGTGAAGGGTTGGGACAGAAGGAGGGCAGGATCACAGGTTGCGATACGTGGAACTCAGAGATCACCTTAGGTCTGAAAGACGGGTCTGGGTGAAGAGTCACCACGTCTTCACCGAAGGAGCAGAGGTGCTCCCTCACTGACAGGGATGCCAGTTCTGACACCCTTCGCGCCGAAGTAATGGCGACTAGGAAGGCAACTTTAATGGAGAGAGTTCTGAGCGGTATCTTTCGTAATGGCTCGAACGGAGGTTTCATCAGCTGTCTGAGAACTAAGGACAGGTTCCAAGAGGGGAACCTGTGGTGTACCGGAGGTGACACGATTGACGCGCCTCGCAGGAAACGCCTAATGTGCGGGTGTGAGGACAGTCGCGCCCCGTCTTGTGCTATGATGAAGGCCGAGAGCGCGGCCACCTGCCTTTTTAGTGTATTTGGGCGTAGGCCTGATTCGAGACCTGTCTGTAGGAAGGCGAGCACGTGCTTTACGGCGGCTTTCTCGCCGTCCAGGTGGCGCAATGCACACCATCTTTTGAAGGCCCTCCAAGTGGCATCATATATCCTTCTGGTTGATGCGCGTCTCGATGAGAGTAGGGTAGCGATGACAGATTCGTCGTAACCATGGCTTCTTAGGGCCCGCCGCTCAATCTCCAGGCTGTCAGCTGGAGCCAGCTTGGGTCTGGATGGAGAATCGGCCCCTGGTGGAGAAGGTCTGTTCTCTGAGGTAGACACCATGGATCTCGCGTGCTCATGTCCATCAGGTCGGAGAACCAGGGTCTTCGTGGCCAGTGGGGGGCCACCAACACCGCTTGTGCCCTCTCCTGGCGAATCTTCCGACACACCTTCCCTATGAGGGGAAGTGGAGGGAACAGGTACAGGAGGCCCGTCGGCCAAGGGGAACGGAGGGAGTCTGTCCCTTCTGCATTGTGATGGTGGAATCTGGTGAAGAATCTGTTCAGCTTTGAGTTTGCCTGTGTCGCGAACATGTCCACGACCATTGGTCCGAACCTGAACTGGATTTGATGGAACACTTCGTTGTTCAGTTCCCATTCTCCCGGGTGGACTGAGTGTCTGCTCAGGAAGTCTGCTTGCCGGTTGAGATCCCCTTGGAGATACTGCGCTGTGAGCGACCGCACCGTCTTTTCTGCCCAGAGAAAGATGAGGTCCGCTTCCTGTTGGAGGGATCTGGATCTTGATCCCCCTTGTTTCGCTATGTACGAGCGAGCAGTGGTGTTGTCTGTCATTACCACGACATGTTGCCCCTCGAGAATCGGGGAGAAGTGTTGGAGTGCCAGGCGGGCTGCCCGCAGTTCCAGCCAGTTGATGCTGTGCGCTTTTTCCTGAGGGCTCCAGAGCCCTTGTGTCACTTGTCCCTGGCAGTGCGCTCCCCATCCTCGAAGGCTCGCATCTGAGGTGACTAAGATCGGCTGTGATATGGTGAACGGGGAGCCCTTGCTCATTGAACTCCCCTGCGTCCACCAGGACAGAGAGTCCCTCACTTGTTGGGGAAGGCACAGAAGCGGGGACTTCTTCATTGCGATCTCCTTTTGATAAGGCATTAGGAAGAGCTGCAGGGGCCTGGAGTGGAATCGGGCCCAGGGGACCACTCCGAAGGCCGAGATCATAAGCCCCAGAAGTCTGGCCAGCAAGGAGAGGGGAACCCTCCTCAGTGCGAGAACTTTTCGCGTCTCCCGTCGGAGGACCTGTTGTCGTTCCTGTGAGAGGGTGATCCTGGAGTGTAATGTGTCTAGCTCCACTCCCAGATGGACGAGGGAACGGGAGGGGACCAGAGTACTCTTCTTGAAGTTCACCAGGAAACCGTGAGACTGCAGATAGCGGATCGTGATCTGGAGGTCCCTCTGCGCCTTCTCTAGGGAGGAGGCCCGAAGCAGAATATCGTCTAAATAGGGATACAGGTGTATGCCCTGGGCCCTCAGGTTGGCGACCAGAATGACCAGGACCTTTGTGAACACCCTCGGTGCCGAGGCTAGGCCAAACGGTAAGGCCCTGAACTGGAAATGTTGGTCCCCAGAGGCAAAGCGGAGGTACTGCCTGCTGTTCTCGTGGATCATGATGTGCATGTATGCATCCGCCAGGTCGAGTGAGGCTAAGAAGTCCCTGGGTTGTAGGGCCTCCCTGATCGATGAGAGTGTCTCCATTCGAAACCTCTTGTAGGTGACGCATTGGTTCGTATGTTTCAGGTCTAAGATGGACCTCAGGCTGCCGTCCTTCTTTGGTACCGTGAAGAAGAAGGAGTACACGCCTGAGAAGCGCTGAGAGGCTGGGACGTCTTCTATGGCGGCGATGTCCCGTAGATGATCTATGGCTTCTAGGAGGTCCCTTGCCTTGTTTGGGTCCTTGGGAACAGGGGCTGGGAGGAATCTGCCCCTTGGTCTCGTGTCGAACTCGATTTGGTACCCGTGGGAGATGGTCGATATCACCCACCTGTCGTTCGTCGAGTTCAACCAGGTCGCAAGGAACAGACTGAGTCGGCCGCCCACCGGGGACGACCGTGAGTCAAGATTGCTGGCGAGGGGGCCCCCGTTGCTGTTGGGCGGTCCCTCTTCTGTTGTTATTGGGCTGAGATCCAGCTGGTTGCCTGATGACATAGTTCGGCTTGACCCAGGCTGGACGAAAGGAGTTGTAGTTCCGTTGTTTCCCGAATCCTCTGAATGGACGAAAGGATCGAAATGGCTGAAAGGGGCGTTTGCCGCTCTTTTTGTCTGGTTTCTTCAAAGTAGAGGGCATTGCCATCTTCTTGTCCTTAGTCTCTACAAGGATGCCCTTAAGGGCCTCTTCCCCGAAAAGCTTCTGACCTTTAAAGGGGGAGGACGCCAGTGCGGCTCTAGTAGGGGCATCCACTTGCCAGTACTTAAGCCATATTGATCTCCTGGCAAGTGTCAGGGACCCGATCGTGCGTGCCGAGAAAATCATGGCGTCCTGTGCGGCATCCGCTATAAAGGAGAATGTGCGTAAGAATCTCCTGAGGGACTTATGGAGTTCCTTTGGGTCAAGCTCCTGGATCTCCATGAGCTCCTGGAGCCAGACAATCGCCGCTCGGGAGAACAGTGATATGGCCAGAGTGGACTTGACTCCGCACGCCGAGGAGTCATGAGCCTTTTTGATAGCCGCGTCAGCTCTCTTCTCGTCTGGATCCCGGAGGGACCCGTCTCCCTCCTTCGGAGCGAGACAGTTGGATACAAGGGAGGCGACTGGATTGTCGACCACCGGAGGCTTCAGCAGGTCCAAAAAGCGCTGACTGGTGTTGTAGTATTTTTGGGCCACCGTGGTACCCCTCCTTCCCATAGACGGCTTATCCCATTCGGCGGTCACCAAGGACCAGAATGCTTCTGGGAAGGGTAGCTCGGGCTTCTTAGGACGAGAAGTACGCATCACTGCCGCCACCTTCTCGCTGGAGGACGAAGTCGAAGGGGGTTGGTCTGAGTCTGAAGACGAAATTTCCAGGGTTGACATCATCTTGGTTAGGAGCGGGACGTACCACTCCCCCTGGAATAAACGGTCCGTGTATTCTTGTTCCACCGTCTCGGAATCAGATATTTCACCCTCTTCCTTGTCGGAGTGTTCCCCTTCGTCGTGGGGTTCTGTGCCCCTTCCCATGCCCAGGGGGGGGCATTCCTCGTCTGAGCCTGCCTGGGATTCCTCTGAGGAGTGATTGGAAGGGGGGTCTTTCCTCTTCCTGGACAGTGTGCTCATGCCTGGAGTTGCGATCGTAGCGCCCCTGCCCGAAGATTTGGCCTTCGACTTCCCCGGTCCTTTGGATTGGAGCGGTTGTGCGTTGTCCGCCCGATCCTTGGGTAGGGTCCCCAGGGCCGAGGCGCTGGTGCTCGGCTCCTCAGACGGTTCCTCGTCTGAGAGGAGTGCCTTAGAGAGCAGTTGTAGGGCCGCCTTGATGGCCCCTTTGCGTTTCGTGCGCTGGCCCTGCTTGGTAGGTGCATTCTGATTGGGTTGGCCTGCTGGTGCGGGAACCCATTCAATGTCAGACTCCTCCCCGCTAGACAGATGGAGGGGCACGTGAATGCCCTGGTTATTAGGGACGTTATGGCCTGGGGGGGCCTGGTATGCCTGAACCTGGAGTGCTGGAGTCTGGTAAACTGGGAGTTGTAGCCCTGTGGTCTGTGCGGCCTGTGCCTGGTAGACCAGAGGGAGGTAGGCCGGGGCCTGGTTCCCGAAGCCTATGGCCTGTGGGAGTGAGGCCTGGAGAGGCAGTGGCTGGGTTTGAAAGGTCTGGAAAGCCATGGCCTGTTGTTGAATTGGGGCCTGTATGGGCATGGCCTGTGGTGGCACTTGTTGGGGCCCCGAGGCCAGAGGCACTGTGGCCGGGATGGATGTAGGCTGAAGTGGGGGGGGTTGTGTGGCCTGGGCCTGCGGGGCCTGCGCCCCTGTGTCTGGTACCTGGGTTGCTTGGGAAGGCTGGGTCTGGCCTTGAACCCCAGAAGGGTCTGCCAGCACCGGGGATTGGGACCTGGGGGCCTGCGGGGTACCGGTGGCTGGTGGGTCCCGTTCTGGGGGTGGCTCGTCCCCCCTGGGTGCTCTGCTGGAGGCGTCCGGGGCTGGGGTGGCCTCCATGGGGGTGGATGGGTCCCCGCTCCCCCCCTTGTTGTTAGAGGCCCCATCCGGTTTCCAGGGGGGGAGGATTCCCGAGGTCCCCAGGAGCAAGGAGGGGACAATGCGCGGGGGAAGGGCCAGTTCGTCCCCGCTCCCCCCGGGGGCCCCCTGTACCTTACCGGGGGCTCCTGCCCCCGTCCATGACTGGCAGCAGGGCCCTGGGATGTGCCAGGAGCTCCAAAGGGGCGGAGGGTCGATCGCTGCCCCGGAGGAGTCCTCGGAGGCCGCCTTCTTCTTGGCCTGGGGCGGCCTCTTCCGCGGCTTCAGGGGTGCGGAGCCTTCCTGGGCCCTACCAGCCGCTATGGCCTGGTGGGCTTTGCGGGCCGCGTCCCGTTGCGGGACCCCCTGGTGGGAGCCGCCGGCGGCTGCAATGGCGACCGCGGCTCCCGTGGCGGCATTTGCGGCGCTCTCGGAGTGGCCGCGGTCGAGGATCGCATCCCCGGCCACTCCAGAGTCTTCCCCCGCCGTCCGCTGTGTCTCCTGGGCCTGCATACTCAGGAGAGCCAGGAAAGTGAAAGAGGAAAAAAGGTGGGGGGGGAGGCACAGGGAGTAGGCTAGACTGAGCAGCCGCAAGAAAGAAAAGGCAGGGTTTTTTTTTTTTTTTTTTTTAAAGGCGGGAGATTTGAAATGGAGAGGATGAGAAGAAATGGAGAAAAGGTAAAGAAAAATAGAGAAAAATAGGAAAGGGTAGCAAACAAAGAACAAAGTAGATGGAGGAGGTTTCTCTACTGCCGGCTGGGCGAAGCAGGAAATTAGAACTGGCCTCGTGGCTCCAGGATGGAGGAGACAAAGACAAAGAAATTTGAATATCTAAAGGCTTGATGTAATTTCCTGCTGCACCTGGGCGGTGACTGACTAAACCCACAGATGAAGGAGCCGTATCACCCCTCCCTCAGAGAATTTACTTTGGCCATATCTTGAGAAGACATGATTCACTAGAAAAGACAATAGTGCTTGGTAAGATAGAAGGCAGTAAGAAAAGAGGAAGACGGCATTACAGATGGATAGATTCGATCAAGGAAACCATGGCCTTGAGTCTGCAAGACCTGAGCAGGGCTATTGATGACAGGGTGACTTGGAGATCTCTCCTTCATGGGATTGCCATAAGTCAAAGTCAACTTGACAGCAGTTAACAACAAACAACAATTTGTGTCTTTAACCAATACATCTGTTTATACGTATCTGGAATTCTAAATGGACCAAGGTATACAAATGCATAGATGTGGGTGTTTATAAAAGCAATATACACATACTAGCTGTACCTGGCGTGCCATACATCATTCTCCTGGAATCGTTGAGGATTACTTGCTCTGTTGCCTTGCCACCACCGCTGGGTCCCGTTGCCACCAGCTGACTGTTTGGGTCCCATCGCAGTGGCGGTCCACTGCTGCCACTGCTAGTTAACTGCCTGGGTACCATTGCAGTGGTAGCAGTGGTTCCCCCCACTGCTGCCGCCACTACCAGTTGATCGCCTGGGTCCTGTAGCAGCGGCGTCCTGCCACTGCCACCACTGCCAGTTGACTGTCTGGGTCCCATTGTAACCTGTGACTGGTGAGTGGCTGAGGGAGTGAGAGAAGGGAAGGGCCCTTGTAGGGATGTAGATACAGACTGAGTGGCAGGAGTGGATTGTGAGGTGGAGAGGGAATTTGCATATGGGTGGTGATTGGTTGGGTGTGTTTCCTGAGCAGTCAATCAGCACACTAGGAAAGAAAACATACCCAGGCTGTATGTATGTATATATATATATATATATATATATATATATGTATGTATATAATCTTGCAGCAAAAAACCCCAACAAGACAGTGAAGCATAGAGCTGTCCAACCAAATATAATCTTAGGTATGTCTACTCAGAAGCATGGTCTATTAGGTCAATGGGTGTACATGTACAGGATTATGGCCTTAGCTAAGTAACTAAAAAGCTGTAGTAAAAGTGAGGACAAAAGAATGTCCCTCTGTAAATGTGCCAATAATGACTATGATGGGCATATAACATTGTAAAACATTTTGTGAGCTTGTAATTTTTATAGGCTTTTTTGCAAGATTGCTCTACCACACTAAAACACAATTAAGTATAAAAATGGTAACTCAAATTAAATTAATGTGCTTTGTTACTTTGTGGTGACATTTTTGACAAGTTTGATTGCTGCATAATCATAGTGGTGTTCTTTGGCTGTGTATCTCCTCTGCAAGATTAATGTACAGTAATCTCCATGCATCTTGGTGTATTTATAGATAATATCATCTCCTTACAGATACCCTTCACTCAGATGATAATTTCTATATTTAGCTGGACTGTATATTTAGCCCACTCTAGCTCAGAAGTTCGATTTTCAGATTATAGCAAATACAGCCCATTTTTTCCAGTATTCACCTATTGCTGCCCTGATTATTTCTTCTGTCTCTTCACATCCACCTGTATTCATACATACATAATGTCAGCTGGTAGCGCCTATATCATTACTGTCACTGGGTTTAGTCTGAACTTTAAAGGACCTATCCAACATTGTGAACCTATTGGGGGGGGGAGAGGGACAGGGTTTAGCACTTTGGACAGATTCTTTAATGTTCAGACTAAAACCTGGAATGGATTCATGGCTCTCCTGACATAGGAGTCACCAGCTTCCACTGTGCTTATGTAGCAAAAACTGTATCAGCCACAAACATCAGCAGAATGGGGTCAATTCCTAGGCTTGCAGATACTCAAAAGATTTTTAGGGCAAAGAAAATCTAAAGGGAAGGCTCATAAAGACCTCAAAATAATAATTGCACAGAATGTTGAGAGGCTAATGGGGGGGGGGAACCCTGAAAATTGGGAGGGGGATGTAATGAATGTTCATTTTGGAGCAGAATTCAAAGTGATACTTATGTCCTATCAAGTCCTATATGGCTAAGGTCCTGACTATCTGTATCTCTATATATGAACCAGCCGGAGTCCTAAAATCATCAGGGATGGGGGTTCATTTACTTCCACCTCTGTCACAGGTCTGTCTGGTGAAGGCATAGGAGAGGGCTTTTTCGGTAGCTGATCCCAGGTTGTAGAATTTCCTTCCGTGGAAGACTAGGTTGGCCCCCTCTCTGCCCTCCTTTTGCCAGAAGACAAAAACAAATGTATTTAAGCAGACATTGGATGATGAATTGGTTGTGCAGGAGGGTCTTTTTATGGGGATGTGCACTGTATTTTTAAATCTTTATTGTTAAATTTTAAAATAATTTTATACTTTCTAAATACAATAGCCTGTTGAACTGTGCATTAACTTTTCCAACATAAAGTTTTTAGATCTTCTTTTAATTTCTTTCTCTTACCAAGTTGAGAGAAAGCCTGAATATAAAAGTTAAAAAATATGTAAGTAGTTCATTATAAATGCATAAATAAGCAGCTGGAAAAGAGAGAGATTAAGAAAAAAAAATAGACATATACAGAATACAAAGTACCACCACATTTTGTGATAAGTCACTTCCTGGTAATGTTTATTTATTTAGGTATTTATACCCTGCTCTTCAGCCACAAAGGCTCTCAGAGTGGCTTACAGATTGTTAAGCGATAGCACTTTACACATCTACACAACATTAAGCGGTTTCCAATGTGTGTTAGCTAATTCCAATGCATGTTAGCCAATGTGTGTTAGGTAATGTTGGAAAATTATTTTTAAAATTTTCTAGGGACAGAACTGAGAGCTGCCTGAGAGATTAATGGAAAAATCCATGATTTTAATGAGGTTGGGATAATGGACAGGAGTGTTCATTTCTCCCTCTCAAATGTGCGTGCGCACACACAGACGCAGAGAACATATGACACTGAGGGAAACCTCCAGAGAGGTCAGTGAGACCTGAGGATGCTCAATGGGCATGGAACACTGATGGTGGTAGTAAGGAGAGAGGTACAGAGCTAGGGAATAGAATGAAGTGGCTAGAAGAACTTGGAACACGATTTCTTACATGGGCCCACTTGTGACATGAGAAAGGTATTCTGCACTGTGTTGCATTAAATCGAAATTTACAACATTCAAATACTCCAGGTACATCTGCTATGTTGCTTTAAAATATAGTAAAATAAAGAAAGAAAAATTAATCACACTAAAACCACAAATACGTAGACAAGCAAGCCCAGGTTCGCAAAGAATGGCTTGAACAGCATTGCCAACCTCTTATTTTGCTATTTCAACTGATGTGCAAAAATATGAAGATGACTTCAGTGACTTAAAAGAAGAACCATTTTATCACAGGGACATTTGATAATGGTCAACTGATAAGATGCAAAGGAAGCCAAATCTGCTTCTGAAAATCTAGGGCACTTGAAATTTGACCACCACAGAGTAATTGTAAAACAGTGTTATACCTTTTTATACACACATAGAAAGGAAGGGAAGGGGGACATTAAAAAAATAATACCAGGACAAAGATTCGAGTTATGCTAGAAAGGTAGAGTTACATTTGGATGTGTTATTGCTCTTGGTTTCTTTGCAACTAGTACTACAATAAAAACTACTTGGATGGAATATTAAAAAAAGAACCAAAAGTCAGATAGAGATGGTGCATTTTTCTGATAAAAGGAGGGTATTAACTCTTTTTTTATGCAACATATTCTCTCTTTTTTAAAAAGCCTTACCAATCTCTTCAAAACATCATCAGTAAATGTACAGTTGTCCCTTCACATTCGCTGGGGTTTGGTTCCAGGACCTCCTGTGAATACCCAAATCCGTGAATACTCAAGTCCCATTATATGCAATGGCATAGCAAAATGGTGTCCCTTATATAAGATGGCAAAATCAAGGTTTGCTTTTTGGATTATTATTTGTTTAAGAATATTTTCAAGCCGTGAATACTTAAATCCGTGAATACGGAGGGACAACTGTATACACCTAAATATTACTTAACTTGGCCCTATCTTTGTGAATCAAAAGGTCTTCCATTCATTTCTGTGGTTGGTGTATCTGTGTTTACTCTCTCTCCCCAGCCCCATTCTCCTTCAAAATTCCCATCTAAGATTTCAGAATTTGTATGTACAGTACTTGAAGATTCCAGCAAAAATCAGAATGACCTCAATATGCTACATACTTCTGTACAATATCCTTCCTTCCTTTTTAAAAGTAATATTTCAATTGTTAACTAGCTAGAGCCAGCTACATACTCTCCAAGTGTCCCAGTTAATGCTCTGCTGTCCCAATTTCTCAGCTGTTTTTAAAATGGCTCAGTTTCTTTTCCTATTTATTTATTTGAGTATTTATAGCTTACTCTTCAGCCATAAAAACTCTCAGAGCGGCTTACAAATTGTTTTAGTACAGTAATCACACATATCTACACAGCTTTTTCATAGCACTAGGCACTCTCTAAGCAGTTTACAATGTGTTAGCTAATTGCCCTCACAATCTGGGTGCTCATTTTACTGACCTACAAAAGGATAGAAGGCTGAGTCAAACTTGGAGCCCTGAAGGATCGGAACTCACAATGTTGTAGCTGCAGTACTCACATTTAGCCACTGCACCACCAGGGCTCCCTTACTGCATCCTTAGAATTAAAGCTTACTTCAGTTGCTGCAAACTGAGTTCAAAGTGCAAAAGTAATTTGTATTCAATTCAGCAGAAAGGCTAGGAGGGGTCAGACTCTTGCCCTTCCATATGGGCTCATTTGGTTCCCTCCTCCCAATTTCTTTAACCCAGTACATAAATTCTAGGGTTTCTCTGCTTAAAATAATAGTTTCATTTCATATGTGTTTCCTCATTAATAACTTTTGCCCTCTGTTTGCCTGGCACACCCTTTTGACTCAATGTTGTTGGGCCACACATCCCAATTTTCCTCTTTGATATGTTGAAATGTATGCAGCTAGCTTCCAGAGGAAGGAACTGGTAAAACCACCTCTGAGTATTCCTTGCCCAAGAAAACCCTCTGAAATTCATGGGGTCACTATATGTCAACAGGCAACTTGGGGGCACACAGACTCACATGCAGCTAGCATGTGATGAGATGGAAAAGAGAATTTCAGCTCCCTCTATCAACTTCTCCCTTTCCTACATTCCAGCTTCTATTACACCCTTCCAGAGAGTCAGCTATTTGTCTATCTTGTAGTGTGTGACTAGAGCTCACCTGTTTGTGATGCCTAGTGATGAGATTACACCTCTGTGTTTCTGTGTTAGTGTTGCCATATTCTATACCAAGCTGGAAACAGTCTGAAGAGTTACATTTTCTGTTTGCTCCCCTCTGAACAGTGCGCTATAGGAGGGTGGTGGTGGTTGGATGTTTAAAGTGAATGTGCAGAACAGCCATGATTAAGCAATAAACAAGACAAGAAAACAATGTTTGAGCTCCCTCTGGTGGGACTGTAGGAGCAGTTAGTAAATTAACTCAATTGTTAAGTAACTCCCATAGAAGACTCTCCCCTGAACTCAACTAATGGGAACAAATTAGCCAATGATAAGTAAGTGTATGGCATATAATAAATAATAAAACAGTGATGGGATCTGAGTGGCAATTGACCAGCTCCATCAAAAGTATGCACCTCCTGTGGAAAAAGCACTCTTTGTGTTCTTTTTAAGTTTGGCATCATTGGAAAAAAGATCAAAAATATAACAGTCAAAATCATAATACGCGTGCTAGGACTCCTGGGTACTGGCCTGCCAAAAAGGATATTGCTGAGCTAGAAAAGGGCAAGAAAACAATCAAAAAGCTGGAGCAACTTCCATATGAGAAAAGGTTACTACTTTTAGATAAATATGGCGAGAGAATACAGTTTAAAAATACTGTGTGCACCTTGTTGATAAAGTGGCTAGAAGTTTCTCTCCTTCTCTCACAATACAGTTGTCCCTTCACATTTGCTGGGGTTAGGGGTGGAGCATCACCGTGAAAGTGGGAAAAAAAGTAAATAAATTAAGCCCCGCCCCAAACATATGTACTACACTACAGTATTGTAGACTCCTCTCCTGCCAACAGGACTGCTGATACCTGTTGGCGGGAAGAGGAGGAGGAGGAAGGTGGGGTCTTGGAGTTTGAGCTAGTTGAGCAGCAGCTACAAACCGTGAATACACAAAACCGTGAATGTGAAATACGCATATGTGAAGGGACAACTGTACTAGAACCTGGAGTCACTGAAGCTAAATAGAGAGAAAAATAAACTATTTTTGTACACTGTGCATAATTAGAAATTCACTTCCTTAAGAGATGGTGATGGTCACCAATTTATATGGCTTTAAAAGAGATTTAGACACACTTGTGGAGGATAACGCAGTCCTTCGTTACTAGTTGTAATTGCTTTATTGGCTTGTCTATATGGTGAAAATAATCCAAATGGCAATTGCATGGAAGGCAAACTGTACAGACAGACATTCATATAAATACTTCTCATTCATTCATAAGCCAAACCCACCTTAAACTCCTTCAGAGAAGCCTTTGGAGCTTTCTTGCAGTTTTAAAAAAACTACCGTATATTCTGGCGTATAAGACGACTGGGCGTATAAGACCACCACCACCCCAATTTCCAGCCAAAACTCTAGGCCTAGGCATATATTCGCCAGATAAGACCCCCCCCCCCAATTTGGCTGGCTGGGGGAGCCTTGCCAGCTGATCCTCTTTGTTTCCCAACTCATGAGGATCTCCTCGTGAGTTGGGAAAGCGAACAGGATCAGCTGGCAGGGCAACGTTCGCCCCTCTCTTCAACCTTCCAGTCAAACTGGACTCGAAGGTGGAGGAAAGGGGCGAAAATGCCCAGTTTGCCTCAGCAGCCCCCTTCCCTCCGTCTTGGCTTTTCCGAAGGGGACCAAGGCGGGGGAAGCGGGGGCGGCCGCAGCAAACCCCTAGATTAGCCCCCTCTCCCCACCTTCAAGAGAGTGATCTTTTACTCTCTCTTTTTTCCCCCCTTTTTGTAAATACAAAATATCGCATGTGTGCACCATGGTAAACTGTTTTTAAAAAACAGTTCTGCAGTGGCAGATTTAAAAGTGCGAGTAAATCACTTGTGGCCACCATATCGGCTTAGGGGTCATGCAAAGTTTAGGGTGGCTCTTTTGACCATTAAGACAGATCGCAGCACTGCAAATGGCTATTTCTCCCCACCCCTCACATAGACGGTACCACTCTATGTTACCTGCAGGACCTAAAGAGCATGCCTATCTTAAGTGTTACTTAAGAAGACATACAGGAATCCAGTAGCACGTTTGAGACTCTCTGGGAAAAAGTAATTGCTAGCATAAACTTTTGTAATATAACTATGTATTAAAAATTGAACATATAGAGCTGAAGCCATTTAAAGTTCTTTAAAAGACAATATAAAACATTTCAACAAAACAGCACAGCACACCATTAAAAGTCCATCACAGTCAATTTCTAAAAGCCTGACAGAATAAGATTTTTTTTCTTGCTGAAGGAGAGTAAGGAGGGAGCCATCTTAGCCTCCATCAGGAAGGAGTTCCAAAGTCTGGGAGCAGCCACTGAGAAGGCCCTTCCCATTGATCCCACCAAATGAACTTGAGAAGGGACCCTCATGAAGATCTTAAGAGCTCTAGCAAGCTCATGAAAGGAGATCCTTCAGACAGCCTGAACCCTAGCCATTAAGAGCTTTATAGGTAATCATCAACACTTTAAAATATGTCTGGAAATGGACTGGCAACCAGTGGAGCTGTTGCAACAAGGGAGTTGTGTGCTCCCTAGAGCCAGCCCCAGTTAACAATCTGGCTGCAGCTCTTATGGCTCATTGATATTTCTGCTCATTTTTCAGAGACAGTTCCACATAAAGCATATTATAGTAATCACAATGGGATGTAACTAAGGCATGTGTTCCAGTTCCAGTTTATTGTCTTTTAATGAACAGCCCTTGTACAAAATTACAGAAAACAAAAAGGAAAAGGAAAAGAAACTACACAATTTAAATTTCTACTAATTAACTTTTAAGAGTTAATTTTTTTCCACACCATACTTTATAGCACGCATTTGTAGAGCCTTAACAAGAAATTTAGATGTTCTAAAAGATATATACTTCTCTACATCAGAAAACAAAAACAAAAAACAAACTTCTATACAAGATGACCTTCCCTTCATTGATCTTAACAAAGAATAAATGTAGCTGTTTCTAAGATCATTGTAAAAGGAGCATTCAAGCTGTACATGGATTATATCTTCCATTGACACAGAATTATAACCACATACTCTGTCCTTTTAGGAACCCCCTTATGCTCACCCATCCAATCTGCCAATGGGAGAACATTTAATCTGGCCGGGGTGAAAGCTACCCTCATTTTAATATTTGGTTAATCTGTCAGATATTTTGAAAAAGATAAGTACAATGGAATAAATGAGGCATAAAAATTATTGGATTGGCAGGACTTCATCTCAGTCACCTGTGATTGCATCTCAGTATCCTTAAGCCTCTGGGGAATTAATGCTTTAGCTCTAGCGAAACCTTGAGTCATAAGAAAAGTGACAGGAAATCCCAGATTCATGGCCACCTGCTGCATTTTATGCTTCCATGAGTTTGGGCCCATCTCTTCGAAAATCCTCAGAAGAATTTCTTGTACCTGCTTGAAAATGATTTTTACCCCCAAAAGCAAGGCTAATCTAAGAGCTTCAGCTTTGATTGTCATTACACCCAGTACTTCATGGAGCAATGCCGGTTTTGTAGAAATGAAAACTGCCAGGAGTCTACGCAAAAAATTATTTTGTGCTCTTTCTAATTGGTCTAAGTTGGCCATAGCCCACAGTGGTGCTCCATTTAACAGCTTTGGCAGGACTCTGATCTTATAAAGTTCTAAAATGGGTTGGACCACATTGCCCCCTTTTGTGCGATAGAGCCGTAATAATGCATTTGAAGTTCTACCAGCTAACAAGGTGGTTGATTGAACCTGTGAAGAGCATTTACCTGTCCACTGAAAAACCATACCAAGGTACATAAAAGAAAATATTTGTTCCAATTTATTCACATCAAGTAACCAATTACAAATTTTCTTAGATTTACCAAATATGTGTTATCATGTATTACCATGGTCAGATCATATTCAAGGGGTAGCTGTGTTGGCCACACAGCAAAATACAACAATCCAAAATCTACAAAAGAGTGATACCTCTGTAGGCCTGTGACTTTATAACTTTGCTTCTCCTGTATGATTTTTTAAACATCTTTTGCCTAATGAAGATGCCAGTGGAGCTTCGAAAGCTTGCATGATGTATTTTCTGCAGTTTATTTGGTCAATAAGGGTATCAATCTTTTGTGGATTTTAGATTGCTGTACACGTCCAGATCTAACTTCTCCAGGAATGGGCACAGCTGGAGCTAGTATTAACTGTGCAAACGTACTCCTGGTAACCACAGAAACCTGAGCTTGTAGGCCAAACTGTGAATCTGCAAAGTCAGGGGTAGTATAACCCTATCTAGCACAGGCTTAGGAGATTTTCAGACGCGATTTTCGGCAGGATATATTCAAAAACAGCTCCATTGCTGCCGCGCGGCAGGGGAACTGTTTCGGATGCCGCCGTCCCTCTGCCGAACCCCTCCGTGACACTTCCGTGACAGAATGGAGGAAACCGCGTCGTATTTCATTCACGATTGTTGCCCGTGAGTGAAATACGATTCGGTTTCCTCCATTCTGTCACAGAAGTGACATGGAGGGGTTCGGCAGAGGGACGGCATCATCCGAAACTTCTCCCCTGCCGCACGGCAGCAACAGAGCTGTTTTGGACTATATCCTGCCGAAAATCGCATCTGAAAATCTCCTTAATCTCTATTCACAGATCGTTCTTTCATCTGACCAGAAGCACCTCTGTCTTAGGCTTCAATGTGTTTACTCACATCCAGTCCATTGCAGATGCCAGACATCGGTTTTGCATAGGAACAGCTTCGTTGGAATCAGTTGGAAAGAAGTAATAGAGCTGGGTATCAGCCTACTGGTGACACTTGACCCTAAAACTCCAGAAAACCTCTCCCAGAGGTTTCATGTATAGATTTTCCTTGGGTTTTTTCCGGGCTGTAAGGCTGTGTTCTGGAATAGCTTCTTTCTGACGTTTCGCCTGCATCTGTGTATATATTTAATGTATATGTATATTTCATTAACATATTTAATGTATATGTTAACTAGCATAGGGAACAAAAGTGAACCCTGAGGGACAACCCCAGGCCAGTGGCCAAGGAGTGGAACAGAAATTTCCAAGCACTACCATCTGAGACTACCCCCTAGGACAGTGATGGGCAACCTTTTGAGCTTGGTGTGTCAAACTTTGCCAAAAAACTGAGCATAACTCGGGTGGTGTGTCACTTTGAGGAAACAGCATTATCTCTGCCGGTGGAAGTGAGGGCAAAGATCCCGGCTTAACCGCAACTCCCAGAACTAGACGCTCTGTGCTGGACTTCTCTTGTTTTGGTCTACAGACCTCCAGCACAGAGTGTCTAATAGGGAAGAATGAAACATTTGTGACTACAGTTGTCCCTCCACACTCACGGGTTTCACATTCGCGGTTCCATATATTTGCGGATTCCCGCTTTGGAGAGGGTGGGAGGGGGGAGGAAAGTGGTGACCAGGGCTTCAAAGCCCCAATCACCACTTTAGGGAGGGTGGGGTGGAGGAAAGTGGTGACCGGGGCTTTGAAGCCCGATCGCCACTTTAGGGAGGGTAGTGAGGTTGTGGGCGGGGGGGGGGAGGCCTATGGCTGCGTGTCATCAGAAATGGCTACGCGTGTCACTGCTGACACGCGTGTCATAGGTTCTGCCCTAGGAAACACTGGAGCCACTGTAAAACAGTTATTCTAAGCCCCATTCCAATGAACTGGTCCAGAAGGATATCATGGTCAATGTACTGAAAGCCATAGAGATGTTCAGCAGAATGAACAGAGACACAATCCTCCTGTCCAGTTCCCAACCTAGGTCATCCATCAAGGTGACTAAATCTGTGTTGGTCTCATAAACAGGCCTGAAGCCAGACTTGAATGTATCTAGGTACATTCACTTCATCCCCTGGAGCTGAGAGGCCACCATAACTTTAGTACCTTTCCCAACAATGGAATATTGGAGACTGGCTGATAGTTATCTAATACAGCAGGTTCCAGGTCTTACAACAGCCTACTTCAGGCATGTTAAGTCCCTGTGGACCTGACTGAAATGGACCTCTGACCACTCAAAACAGTTATCCTGGACTACGCTCTGCAGATGCAACGATGGCAGTGAAAGGAATTTATTCTGTTACCCTTATTGCCCCACTACAGGCATTCAGATAGACTTTAGCCTGTTTTCAGTTAGACTCACTCCAAATTTTATGTGCATTACCTTGTTGCAATCTTTATAAGAATATAGAATAATTGTTACTCCTGCAGTAAATAGTCCTTGCATAATGCTACCTAGTGAGCTCATGGCAAGGTCAAAATCTGAACCAGGGCCTAGTTCAGCAGTTGGCAAATGTTATTTTCCAGATGTTGTGGGGCTTTAACTCCCATCTGCTTTTGCAAGTTCAGCTAATGGTGACCAATGATGGATACTACAGTCTAGTAACAATTGGAGGGGTCCAAATTGTTCTGGGTTGGTTGATTTACAATTCACACACTTAGCTATGACAACAGTTCCACTGTGATATCAGCAGAAAGCAGGAGTGAAAACTGGCACTACATTAAAAACTGGCACTACATTATAGTGATAGTGAAGAAGTAATACAAAATACTGTAAGCCTACACAGAGCCAAGTATCTGTTTTTGTTAGCCAATCTACGATGAAAAGAAATTTGTTAAAATATACAACTGGCTATTATTTCAAAGTTATAAAAGTCCAGACAAGTGCATTCCTCATGTGACAACATGTTATTTCATGCTAATACATGAACACTGTTTTGAAGAATTCTAACAATCCTCCAAATCTATCTAGAATTCCAATTTTAAGATTACAAGATTCAGAATACAGTACTAAATGTTCACATTTACATTTTACTTTTCTGATCCAGAAATTTTCAGCCATAGATCCCAAGGTTCCCCACTCCTGCTCTACTAACTGTAGCAGCTCCAGACTCTGTTGGCTTTATTTACAGGTGATCACTGTTCTCTTCCTTCCTCTGTATTCCCTTTCAGACTGAGGTTGTTATGCATAACCTGATTATCCCCTTATGTTCCTGTGCTCTCATTTTTTTGTAAACGCATACAGGATCCCTTCCACTCTGTAATTCTGGACTTTGTACATAGAACTATATTTGTAGGTGCCTGAGAAAACACTTCTTACACCATAAAGACAAACAGCTGGTAGCCATAATACTCTGATGATGTATTTATGGGAGCTAAAATAGCTGAAAAACACAACGTTGATGAGTGGAGATAATTCTTCCCTTCATTGGACAAAAGAGAACAAATGAATCGTAAGTCTTGTGCAGAGCTATACACAATCATTTGCGGAACTGACACTATAAAGAGATCTAACTTTGCACTCTGCAGAGTCATAGGACATTATAGATTCCTTTAGAAATCTGATGGGAAGTGAGTATCTGCTGCATTGTTAGTGTGAACCCTCACCTTAAACTTAGACTGTAGATATGTGTAAATAAATCATCATAAATCTCCAATTACCACCTTTTAAACTGAACCCTGGGTAATGGTTGGAGCCTCTGAAACTACACAGCAGCTATGGGGTACATTATCATCACCTTCTCTGGCTACCAGTTACTACTACTACTACTACTACTACTGTGTATCCCATATTTTCCTCAATTCTGGAACTCAAGGCAATTTACAATAAAACTAAAAATAAAATAAAACCAAAGCAGATTAAAATACATACAAAAACATCTGTAAAAATACATCAAAGTCATTTTAAAATACAATTAAACAAACTATAGAATCAAAACCATTAAAAGTGCATTAAAAGATGGAAGATAAAAATCAACAAAATAGCACACTTAAAGTCCATTACAATCAATTCCTAAAAGCCTGCCAAGATTAAAAAGTTCTTACTTGCCAGAACAACAACAAAAAAGGATAGAAAGGTGTTGGGGCCGAAAGAAGGGCCTTTTTCAAAGGTATTAGAGATAGCACAGACTCATATAGGGAGAGACAGTTCTTCAGATAGCATGGACCTAAGCTGTTTATTTATTTAATGTATATCCTGCTTTTCTCTCAGTACAGGACCCAAGGCAGCATTTAGGGCTTAATAGGCCATCACCAGCACTTTGAATTATGTCCAGAAACAAATGGTAGCCAAGTGAAGCTGTTTTAACAAGGGAGTTACATACAGAAATGGTTTTATGTAGCCAGCTCCAGTTAACAATCTGGCTGCAGGTTTTGGGGCCAAATGAAGTTTCTGAGCACTTTTCAAAGGCAGCCCCACATACAATGCATTACAACAATCAAACTGGTTTATACATGTTGCCAGTGCTTAGAATATGCATTACCTGTAATCCATTCTGGCTGCATCTTATACCAGATGGTGACATTTCTCTTGTGTCTGTTGCCATATTTCATAGATAATCACATACCAAAAAATAAAAACAATTTAAAAAATCTGGCTCACAGTGTCAAACCACCGTCTTCACACACCAACCACTCCATGGGCTCCACAGCTCCATCCTGATGTCACCAAGTTCCCTGCGCTGTCATTGCATTCTACAAACAATTGTTTAACAGCTTTGTGTTGCTAGGGCTAGTCATGCATTCCAAGAACATGGAGAATTTCAGCCCAAGATCCTCAGTCCAGTTCCATCCTCGGTATGTAGGGTTTTTGTCTTTAAGCCTCTGAGGATTTGTACTATGTAATATTAGTGGTCACACATTTGACTAGTGGCCATAAGACATGTACATTACAGAGCTATAATGTTTTACTCACTGGATAAACCTACTAATAATACTGATTATATTCATAATGCTAACAAAAACTCTAACAGACACAACTAGAAGTCAATGAGGTTATGTGGTTAAAGGAATTTGCATGCACTTCATGAAAAAAATACACAGCCAAATGGGAAAGGATGAAACATCCCTAGCCATTCTCTCCTCAAAATTAAGGTTACTTAATTCTGAGGGTACTTTCTTAGTTTAAAAAGAGAAGAATGGCAATAATCTTTGTTATATGTATTTGTACATACTGTGTAGTTTGCTCCTCAGTGTACAAAGTTTTAATGAGTCATAGAAAGAGCACTTCACATGTTATATATCTCAGGAAAAAGATGGATTATTCAAAATGGGAAAAGAGGTGGGCATATGAAGACAACCAAGTAGTATTGTTGTATAATACTGTATTTGTATAATACTGTATTTAGTACTAGCATTCATACTAATTTAGGCAAAGCATATTACCTCATGATAGAAGAGTAATATAATACAAGTTTTTCCCCTGCTCTCGCCTAGTCTAATTATATCAGGAAGTTAATACTGATGCAATACATCTTCCTGTTATTCTGTAACTTATACAGGGTACCATTCCATGTTAGCATGTTTATGGCAAATTAGATATTTATTTATTGAAATAATTTTATCCCAGCTTTCAATGGGGAAATGTTACCAGAGCACCTTACAGGTCAATGCAGAAAGAGGACAGCCCCAAGCAAGCTACAAAAGGTGAAAATCAGTGGACAAAAGAAGGCCGGGGTGGGGAGGTAGAAATGAAAGCACCATTTCTTACAAGTTACAATTACTGTAATGACCACCTGGGATGAAAGCATCAAGTACGGTAGCCTAGTAAAATGGCTATTCCAAGGCAGCACCTGCAGGAGAGGAGAGGCCAGAGGGAACGTGTCTCAGATGTCAGGCTTGCTTCCCTTCTCTCTCCTTGTTGCAGCTTGACAGAATAGCTGCCGCTAGGGAATAGTTGAAGAAAGGAAGAGTCAGCAGGTCACTTAGCAGAGCCAGTGGAATAGCCGTGCCACTGGCAGCTTCCATATCAATGTGAATCCACCACAGGTTTTAATCTGAACTGTACAGGAACAATCCAACATACTGAATCTATTTGGGGGACAGGGCTCAGCACAATAGATAGCTTAGTTATATTTGGACTAAAACTCAGAGTGGAATCGCTACTCCATGACATGGAGGCCCTCAGCTGCCATGGAGCCCAGTTATCTTCTTCCTGCTGCAGCCTGATGGAATAACTGCCAGTAGATAACAGTTATGGAAGAGATCTTCTTTAACACACTAACTCCTCACACTCTGTTACACCACTCAGTCACAAGATGGGCACATCCTCTGATGGATTTTCCTACTCTCTCAATGTATGTTTATATGCAAAATTTTGAGAGACTTTCTGCTTAAAAGGAGAATATAAGGGATGTCTTAGAATTCAACATCTTTGGATAAAGAAATTAATTTTTGTTTAACTCTATTTTAATGTTGATACTTTTATATTTTTAACTATGTTGTACTAAATTTTATTTGTAAGTCTCATTTTTGTGGAAAAGGCAGGGTGTACATAAAGTTAATACAGTCATCATAATCCACTTCAGAGACTAAATACAGAAATTATGATGAGTATTCTCTGTGAATTAATCTAAAGTACCAGAACGAATCTAAAGGGTATGACTGGGTTATGTTATTTGTGCACATTAATTGTACACTACACAATACAAAAGCTTAATTTGAGACCCCAAAACTGTTTCCAGTGCCAAGAACAAACTTGTGACTTAGGAAAGTTTTTCTACTGGCTAGCTCATTAAGTTTGCAAGTCTACATTCACCTACCAGGGAGTGCATCCCATTGAACACAAAAGGACATAGTTCTAAGTAGACATATGTAAATATGCATTGTAAATCTTTGTGTTGTACAGGGGGAAGGAGCAAAATAAATATTATATGCAAAACCCATGTATGGTATGTATAAAGTATCTCCATTATACAGAAAAAGTTTGAGGTAGGGGGAGTTTTCAACAAAAAACTGCAGGGAAGACTGTATAATCAAACTGGTAGAAGGAACACTTACCAGTCAAATAGCCCTCTTCCTCAAACTACATTACTGCATATGGGGGTCAGTTGCGACAGGCCTTTTAGGCCAGAAAGTAGACCACAGGGTTGTCTTAACAGTTAAAATAATCCTTATAGAATTCGCTTGGAATCCTACCTGTCCTAATGGCATTCCTCATCAGATTGCAGCATTCAGAAGGAGGGGGGCCAAATCCACTGTATACTCTGCTGGGATAACCTTTTCTGCTTTCCTGTATTTTTAAAAAACCTCCATAGAGAATGTGCATTTCTACCCGTTTGGACAATCGGATTCACATTCATCTGCATTTGCGATAAAAGCGGAAGTGGAATCTAATTGGTTGGACGTGGGCAGGGGGCAGAGCTCACTAACAAGGCAAGTGCACAGAACTGCCATCCTGGATTTTTGCTTTATCGAGCAATCATGCAATGAAACAGGCTTTTTTCTTTTCTTTTTAAAGATTATTTAGGCAGAATATCACACTTCAAAAAAAATACTATTCAGTGGTGGTGGCAACTGGCGACAATAAAAGCACGAATAATTCAGTCATGCCCACCATCTTTATTTGCAGGCATGCCCATTGGGACAGCAAAAGTGAATAGCTAGGTAAATGAACACTTCCAATATGCTCTCAATACATATTGTGCATGCATGTGCTTATGTATATATATTTCAGATTCTTAGCACACAATATTCCATGAAGCAGCAGTGTTGTTCACATTAGAATCTGTGAGGCCAAATCTAGATTAAATTATCTGTAATGAAAAGGTTGAGAGCCAGCATGGTGTAGTCTGAGTGTTGGCCTACAACTCTGGAGACCAGGGTTTGAATCCTTGCTTGTCCATGGAAACCCATTGGGTGACTTTAAGCCAGTGTTTCTCAACCAGGGGCCATGTGGCCCCCTGGGGCCCCCCAGGATATTCCAAGGGGGGCATAGGTGAAAATTGTGCAAATGGGGGGGGGTGTGAGACTAGAGGGCCACAGAGGGAAGTTAAAAGTGAAGAAAACAGAGAAGTGATAGAGAAAGGAAAATAGAAAAGAAAACAAGAAAACAGAGAAGTGAAGAAAATAGAAAACAGAGAAGTAGAGTGAACAGAGAAGTGACCATGCTTCCCAGTGGATGGATCACCACATGCACTCTGCAGCAATGTCGCTTCCGCTTCCTTCTCCCGCCTACTTCTGCATTCCACCGCTACGTGCATCAAGCTGTCTGCATCTCTTTTGTCACAGGCAAGGTGCATGGCTGCAGCAGTGTTAGTGTTTCTTCATACAGGTATTACTGGGAAAGGAGATATGTTGCTGCATGCAAGAGTTCTGCATGTAATCTTCAGGTATTTTTAGCTGTTGTGTTTGCTATTCTTTTTGCGGTTGCTGTGTTCAGTTGCTTCTCATTGTAAAGATCTATTGGGATCAGACATAATTTTTCATTTGTCTTTGTTCAGATGTTCTAACGCTGTTTTATTTCTGAGAAGAGATCATATTATTTTGTAGTTGCAAACATATGTAAGATTAGTCTGCATCTGTATCGGATTTCATTTTTTAAAATTTTAGATACCCCATGGATACCTCCGCAAAAAAGAATACTTAGTCGTGTATTTTGGCTATGGATTTACTCTGTCACCAGAAGACCACACAATATCTATGTGTTTGATATGTATGACCATACTTTCCAATGAGAGTATGCATCCGTGTAAATTGCAGAAGCATTTGAAACATCTCATAAAGACAAGAAGGATAAACCATTGGAATATTTTTGAGCGTTGTGAGATAAATTTGAAACTAGACCTACATTGAAGAAAATGTTCAGAAATCGGTTTTAAATGACAATGGTTTAATTGCATCTTATGAGGTATCCAAACTGATAGCCAAGGAAGGAAAACCACACACTATAGGGAAAATCCTTGATTTTGCCAGCAGTGTCTGTTGTTATTTCAACTGTCATGTACCAACATGCTCATGAAATTACTGAATTCATCCCTTTGAGCAATTCATCAGTTTCGAGGCATATTGACGAAATGGTAGAAGATGTTGAAAACCAACTAGTCTTGCAGTAAAAAGTTCAGAAGTTTGCTTTGCAAACTGATAATCGTGTTTACCAGTTAACACAGCAATACTGATGGCTTATGCTAGATATTTGCATGATGACAAATTGAAAGAAAAAGTGCTATTTGCTCAAAAGCTTAAAACAGATACTAAAGGTGAAACAATTTTTGAAGAAGTAAAGAGGTACTTCAATGCAAAAGATATCCCTCTCGAGAACATTCTGGCCTGTGCTACTGATGGTGCTGCTTCTATGCCAGGAAGATACAGATGATTTATTGCATATTTGAAAGGTGGTGTGCCAGAAGTATTCTGTATTAATTGCATAGTTCACCGACAACACTTGGTTTCAAAAAGACTAGCAGGGTGCTTTCATGAGTCTACAGATTGTAATAAAGGCAGTAAATTACATTAAATCAAATGCACTTCAAAGTGGCGGACTGGCCAGGATGTCAGCTTTACAGATGGCAAGTGGGCCCCCTTAAACATTAGATAATATGTTTAAAATGTTAATGACCTTTTAGTAGCTTGAAAATATAATAGAATTTCCAATATTATTACTGTATGCAACTAAAATTTATGTTGTATTATAGGCTGCCAGGTGGCAGGCGTCCTCTGTGTGGAGGGCATCCAGGCATCCATCCTCTCTGGGCCATGCCAGTAGACTGGGACCCCTAGGCAGACTTTGTGTCTTGTGCATGGAGTCCAGCGGATAGATCGGGACCCCTGTGGGGTGGAGGCCTGCGCCAGTAGGTTGGGCTCCCCGCTGTTCCTCGTTTGGGAAGCAAGGGGTCAGCAGCAGGCCCCCCACAGGGGAGTAGCAGCCCCTCCCTTCCCAGAGGGGTTGGGAAGGCCTGGTAGACCAGGCCCTTTGTCTCCTGGCAACCAATATTTTTAGACCCTGTCTGCCACTGTTCAAGACCAACCGTTTCAGCAGCTTTGCGAGGACAATAACAAAGACTTCACATGCTTATTATTGCATACAGAAGTCTGTTGGCTGTCCAAAGGTAGCTGCCTTTGTCTTTTTGTTGCTTTGTGGGACTCAGTTGTGACATTTTTCAGAGACACAGAAATGGAAGAAAAGATGACCCCCACTAATTGTGATATATAGTATTTTACCTGTGTGATGTTTTTGAAAAGCTCAGTTTGTTAAACAAACAACTACAAGGCAGGAACTGTGACCTTTTTTTCAAGCAAGGAGATTATTACAGGGTTTCTTGGAAAAGTCAACCTGCATGCCACCAATATTGGACATCGAGAATTGACACAGTTTTCCTCTCTGGCAGCAGTTAGTGATGAACTGAAAGATGATGAAATAACTGTGTATGTGAATCACTTGAAGCAGCTTTATAATGATATGGAAGTTCATTTTTGTGATCTGCTGGACATGGATATTCTGGCGTGGGTAGTTGATCCATTTACTGTGAATGCTGCTGACATTTATGTTTCTTTGCAAGAAGCGCTCTTGGAGCTACAGAGCAACATAGCAGCCAAAGTAACTTTCAGTCAAGAAAAACACAATTTTGGGATAAAGAGTGAAATATTTAAAAAGTTTCCACAGCTTTGGTGTAAAGCAAAATTGTTTTTCATGGCATTTCCTACTTTGTATTTGGTAGAATCAGGTTTCAGTAATGTGAATTATTTACTCAGCCTAACGTGGAATCGCCTTACCATAATGGACAGACGTGATCTTCAGTTATTCCTCACAGCAATAGATCCGGATATAAAAAAGCTTGTTTCTTGTCATGAAGCATAAGTGTCACATTGATCAAGAAATATTTAAAGTATAACTTTTAATGTAATTGTATTTTGTATAAATTATAAAAATTATAAATAAAACATGTTCTACTTACAAACAAAACATTTCAATAGCTACCTTTCTGAACAAATCTTGCCAAGAAAACCCCATTATAGGTTTTCTTCAAGAATGACTTGAAGGCACACAACAAAACAAAAGGTTATTCATGAACATGAATAGCAAAGGAAGGAGAGAGGGGAAGGGGAAAACAACAGCAACATCCACTAAACTTTTGCTACAGATCTAAGTTTACTCACTTGGAAATAAGTCTTGGTCACATGAACAAAATTAAAATTACTTTTGACATTATTAGGGCTACTGGATTGTATTACAAGTACATTGTATTACATGTACCTATGTCCATTTTTTGTGAAGTAATCACCACTGAATTCAGGGCAAATTTATGAACCTATGACGTATCCCCAAGCAATCCTACATCCAGTGGGGGGAGTGAATGCCACCATACTCAATGGGAGTTACATCTGAGAAGACAGGCATGACATTACATTGCAAAACTACAGCTATGTGAACACCTCCCTGGGAGTAAGCTGCACTGAACACCATAATGTTTACATTTAACCATACATGTATAACAGTGCATGGTCAGACTGCACCTCTAACAGCCGTATCTTGTGTATCTTGGAAGGAGGTTCTCCTCAGTTTAGCAGCATTGATTCCCAGTGACAGAAGACACACACCAGGTATAAAGACTTGAGACAAATTCTACAAGTGGTTGTGGAATCCTTTTACAACAAAGGAGGAAAAAAAAAAGTGGGGGGCGGGGGTTTCCACTTTCCCCATTAGTCCTCAGTTCACTTTGGTTGCTCCAAACTGAGGTCCATGTACAAAATTAAATTGTACTCAGTTGGGCTCCCTCATACATTGAGGGTTTGCATCTGTGGTTCAGGGGAGGTGGAAGACCTAGTCCACTATCTTTTATATTGCCCTTTATACGGGGATCCCAGGGGACATTTCCTGGATGAGCTTTTGAAAGCAAGGGCAGGTTGGTTGCAGCATGACATTATTTGTGATCTCCCGGCAGACAGTTCCAAATTTATCACCCTTAAGGTTGCTACTTTCAGTGTAGCTGCTCAAAAGATCCGCTGTAGTTTTATAAAAACAACAGCAGTGAATTGCAAAGGGGATGAGATGTTGTAGATGGAATGTTATGACAGTTTGTTTTGCTGCCAACCTCCTGTTGCCTGATCTACTAAGATTTCCCCCTCTCCTTTTCATAAGTTGATAAGCTTTTTCTGTGGGTTAACAGCAGATGTTATCCAGTGAAATGTATGGTTGTTGTTTGTAACATTTTGCAATAGGCACTGTGCCTTATACAAATAAATTGTTGTTAAAAAACACACACACCTGTACTCAGTTAACTCAGTGAGGAGGCAGGAGTGGGGAGGAATCTTCCTCTTCTCAGTAGACTCAGGCAAAAGCAAACTGCTGCAGCCTCTTGCAGCTTGTGCGATGTTCTTCGGTAATAACTTTTGCCCTCTTGAACACACACTTGATG
This sequence comes from Gambelia wislizenii, assembly GCA_030847615.1. Lineage (NCBI taxonomy): Eukaryota > Metazoa > Chordata > Lepidosauria > Squamata > Crotaphytidae > Gambelia > Gambelia wislizenii. The sequence continues at coordinate 215,391,030 of JAUMIR010000003.1, forward strand.
TTGCTTGGCCACACATGCTCGTTTTCATCCGTGAAATGTTAAAGGGTTTGCTTTTCTTTAATATAGTGCTTCTTAGCCTTGTGGTTCATAGAGCCCGGACGGGGGGGGGGGAGCTCAATGTCCTCACAGGGGGTCCACAAAGGCTTGAAGGCTGCTTGGCCCACCTCCTCCCCATAGTGGAGTGACAGGCAGGACTGGTTTAAGGGCCTTGCAGTGCCTGCAACCACAGGGGCCCCCATCATTGTTTTGGGCCCTGTCGTAACCCTCCTCCTGAAAAACTTTATTAGTAATAATCTGAATATCCTGTACTGTGAATATGTTAGGTTAGATTGATCTGACATAAACATATGGAGCCCCCCCCCCGAATAAAGTGTTGCAGGGCCCCCCAAAATTCCTTAAACCAGCCCTGGTGACAGGAGCCAAGGCAAAGGCTGGCTTGGCCTGTGCATTGCCATTCAATCCGCTCCAGCAACAGACTTGCAGGAAAGACGTCTTCCCCTCCAGTCCCTCTGAGGAAAGGTTTAATGGATTATGTAAATGCATTGTTATTATTATTATTATTACTATTATTATTATCACTGAGTTAAGTCTTGGGGGTCCGCAGCAACAAACAATATTTAAAGGGGCAAAGAGAAGGTTAGGAGCCACTGCTTTAATAAATGAAAGAAAAAAGAAAGAAAAGGACAAGCTTAATCTTTCAAGCAGCCAACAAGGCGTCCCACAATGTGAAGTCGAAGGCTTTCACGGCTGGCATCCATAGATTTTCTTTGGTTTTTTTCCCAGACTGTGAGGCCGTGTTCTGGACAGTAGGAACACGGCCTCACAGCCCGGAAAAAAAACCGAAGGAAAATCTACGTCCCACAAGAGCATCACCTTCCAGGGCACCGTTCGCCCGCCCGTCCTCCCGCCCAGCCTCTTCCTCGCTTACCCAGTTTCCTCCTCGCGAGGTGTCTTCAAATCTCGCGAGACTTCCTGGACGCCATCTTAGCTCTTCTGGCGCGGTGGTAGCGGCAGTCGCCGCGGTAGCTGCGCGAAGTCGGAGTGGGGGAGAGGTGCGCGGGTGGTTCTTTGCGGACGGTGGGCTCTAGCCTCGGGCTGCAGCGTGGGGAGCTCCTCCGCCTCCGGTTTGTTTTGCTGGGGACCCCTCGGCTGGCCGGCCCTGTCCTCCGGCTTCCCGCAGCCGGGCTGTCGTGTCAACTGCCGCCCCGCTGGTCCCGCCCCCTTTTTTCTTTTTCTTTTTGGCCCCCGGGAGGCCCTCGGGGGTGGGGTGGGGGAGGCGGGGCACGGGCCGCTCTGGATGGTGGTTAAAATGATCATAGAAAACTTCGAGGCGCTGAAATCCTGGCTCAGCAAAACCTTGGAGCCCATGTGAGTAGCCCAGGGCATTGGCCCATAAAGATGCTGGTGGGTTGGGGGGTGGGCACGGGTGGGTACACACCTTGGGCGTGTGGGCACGTTGTGTACAGTACGGTTTTGTACGCAGTAGGGAGTCCCTGGAACGAGGAATGGCTTCTTGGCTACAAACAGTTATGGATTTTCCTTGTTTTTTTTTTTTTTCCGGGCTGTGAGGCCGTGTTCTGGAAGAGTTTATTTCTGACGTTTCGCCTGCATCTGAGGCTGGCATCTTCAGAGAATGGTTGGGTAATAGTGTGTGTGGGGTTTATATACTGTGAGCCCCTGTTGCAGAGGATATGTAAATTTGTGTAATTGAATGGTTAGTTTCCAGGTGTAGATATGTATTGTATTAAAAATTGCATTGTAATGTATTGTATTGAATTTACTGTATACTGTACTGTGTGATGTTGTACCCCACCCCAGTTCTGAGGAGAGAGGCGGATAATAAATAACTAAGTATTATTATTATTATTATTATTATTAGAACAGTGCCAAACAGACAGTAATCCTCCTTGCATTTCTATACCCAGAAACTAACCATTCAAATACACAGATTTACATATACTCCCCAATAGGGGCTTGCAGTATATAAACCTACACACTCCTACCCAACCATTCTCTGAAGATGCCAGCCACAGATGCAGGCGAAATTTTTGGCTGCATCAATAGAAGTATAGTGCCTAGATCAAGGGAAGTAATAGTGCCACTCTATTCTGCCTTGGTCAGGCCTCACCTAGAATACTGTGTCCAGTTCTGGGCACCACAATTCAAAAAGGTTATTGACAAATTGGAGCGTGTCCAGAGAAGGGCAATTAAAATGGTGAAAGGTCTGGAAACCATGCCTTATGAGGAAAGACTCAGGGAGCTGGGTATGTTTAGCCTGGAAAAAAGGCAGTTAAGAGGTGATATGATAGCCCTGTTTAAGTATTTGAAGGGGTGTCACATTAAGGATGGAGCAGGCTTGTTTTCTGCTGCTCCAGAGACTGGAACATGGAGCAGTGGATGCAAGCTCCAGGAACAGAGATTCCACCTCAACATGAGGAGGAACTTTTTGACAGTAAGAGCTGTTCAGCAGTGGAACACACTCCCTCGGAGCGTGGTGGGTCTCCTTCCTTGGAGGTCTTTAAACAGAGGCTGGATGGCCGTATGTTGGGGATGCTTTGATCGTGATTTCCTGTGTGGCAGGGGGTTGGACTGGATGGCCCTCGTGGTCTCTTCCAACTCTACAATTCTATGATTCTATGAAATGTCAGAAGGAAACTCTTCCAGAACTCAGACTCACAGACCAAAAAAAAAAAAAAAAAAAAAAAAAAAAAAAAAAAAACCCAAGGAAAATCTATGTATGTGGGCTGTGAAAGCCTTCGACTTCACAAGGGGGCTCTTATGATCCCCACTTCTATAAGACTCCTTCACCTGCTTTTATCACCCATGTAAACAAAGGTGCGGGATGGCATCCTGGTTTGCAATTCTGACTTCTTTCTCCCTGGCATCTTCTGCACTGTGCTCAGGGGTGCCTTTGTGGGGTGGGGCCATGGAGGAGCATTTTGCTCATCCTCATTTGCAACCTATAGTGAAATAATCCAAATACAAGTTTAGTGAAAACTAGGTTGTACAGACCCATCAGCATTCTCTAGACGCTAGCCTTTCTCAACCTTTTTACCCTAGTGGAACCTTGGAAACCATTTACAGGTCTCAGGAAACCCCTGTCTAACATTTAATATATTTACAGCTCAAAAAAAAAAAAGTTTATTTTTGAATCTTAATATCTGGCAGACCCCTAGCAACCTCTTATGGAACCCTGGTTGAGAAACCCTGCTCTAGTTTTTTTTAAAATTGTTTTGATGTTTCTAGAGCTGGGAAATGGACATGTTGGGGTACCACACCTACTAGGGGATAGTGGGAGTTATAGCCCAACACATGGGGGTGGGGATAGGTTGTGGAAGAAAAGTCTTGCTGACTGGGATTGGTGGTAAGATTCTAAGCTAGAGCTGAATCTGTTATACAAGAGGTGTGTAATTTGATCTTCCTCTGGCTGTTTTTCTTTTCAGTTTGGTGTGCCCTTTCTTTATATACCCATAGACTGAGAGTGTGTGTGTACTCCTGTGTTTTCAGTTGAGCATACACCCTCTTAATTTTTTTAAAAATGTGCACAACCAGCTGACAACAAAAAGATTTTAGATACAGAAATTAAAACTTAACAAGGTTTATAAATCACTGATGCTTTGTTTAATTATTCCAGTATCATATTGATGATTTGGGTGATAACTTAGATTTTATTAGTCTCCACATAGTTTATAAATACAGTAGGACCCCTGTATCCACTGATTCATTATCCAGTGATAAATTATCCACGGGACACAAAAAGCATACCTACCATAGAGTCTTCCTAGAAAATGTGTCCTCACTAGCCATTTTCTAGGTCCTCCAAGACTACTCTATGGTATTTTAAACAGGAAGTCCCATTATTTTCAGTGGCATTCGCTATTATCCATGGTTTTCGGTCTCCACAGCCCCCCCCCCCCCGAGCCAATCTCCAGCAGATACGGGGACCCTATTGTATATGGTATTCATGCTGCTGTCACTTAATTGTGTGGTTCAGAGCTTTTGTTTTGCTTAAAGATGATATACTAAGAAAATCTTAAGTTCAGTTAAAATAATTTTTTAAAACGATAGCTATTTTGCCTGTTTCAGATCCTTTGTTATGAATATATATTTGATGAAATGACTTGTGTAGTCTTTGGTGATTTAGGTAGAAAGGTAGATAATCAAGCTTGACTGTACAGTTTCCTTTGATTTAGGGTTAAACTTCATCAAGTCTTACTGGAGCTATTAGTTTGAAGTGATTGTAATGTGTATTTGTTAGGGAAGAACAAGTGTACGTGGGATGTGGCAAAGCATGATGTTCATATAGGAAAACTTTGCTGGGTTAAATAATGGCTAATTCTCCAGTTGTAAATTAACTGCCACACAAAAGCTGTGTGGAAGAAAAACTTCAGAAAGTATCATGGCTGGACTGTTGTCCATCTTCCTGTTCAGAAACTAAACACAAAATTGCACTTCAGATTTCAGTTATAGTGTATGAACATTAAACCAGACATATATTTTATGCATCTCAAGTCCCAGAAGCAAAATCAGCAGAAAATATAACTGAAATCTAGAAAGCATCCCAGTGGAATGAGAGACAGTGCAGTTATTGGTCATCCCTGTAATTCTTGTTTCAAAGGCAGCGAAGTACAGGGATCTTGGATGAGAATTGTTGGAACGCAAGTTTACTAGATGTACCACATATAAGGCAACTGGGCGTATTAAGACAACCCCCCAATTTTTAAGTTAAAATATAGAGTTTGAGATATACTCATCGTATAAGACTACCTCAGATCTCCTGCCCACCCACCCCCACCAGCCAGCCACCCCTCCACCCTTCCCAAAGCCGTGATGGGGTGCCTGATCGCGGCTTCAGGAAGGACGGGTGGTGACTGGAAAGCTTGCCCCCCACCAGCCAGCCAACTCAGAGGTTTGGCTGGCAAGGGTCTCCCCAGCCAGCCAGCCAAAGTTCCTCATTTCATCTTGGCTTTCATAACTTTGGCTGTAGATGATGAAATAGTCTGTGAAATTAAAGGACTGAGAACAGCTAAAGAAGCATGGGATAGTTTGAAAAATTTCTGGTGTTCAATCCTTAGAAAGTAAGGTTGCATTCTTAATGAAGTTGGTTAATATGAAGCTATCAAATTCCAAATTTTTGAATGAGCACATTAATGATTTTAGAGCCACATTGACAGACTTGCAAACTCCTGGAGAGGACTACAATAAGAAGAAAGTAGGCACCACTGCAATAGTAAATAAATATGTGCAGCTGTAGAAAAGTATCACTGCTTTATAATATCCTCTTTAACACAACAAAACAGAGGGGCATGTGCACCTTCATAGTACTTTTCTTTTTTAATTAACCAGGGAAATGCACTGTTGTGTTTGGTACTCTTCTATATGTTCTTTTCTAGTCTTAACAGCAGTCTAAATGTTAGAAGGCAAAGGGCATAAAAAGAACTTAAAACAGTGTGCTGCTTACCTTAGAAGAGTAGCACAGTGCAGCAACAACAGGCAGTTGGGCAGGTTCCCATTGCTTTTTTGACTGATCTTGGGAGGGACAGTTATTACAGACTATAGATCAGTGAGAAATCACAACGCTGTGCTTTTGTTTATACTGTATTGTACTGTTCTAAATAGTAGAAAGTAGCACCTATGTAAATAAGTATAACTTCCTGGTGTATTAGACTGAAGTAGCCCGTTCCTGTTTATAGTTAACTTGGAAATATATCTTGCTGTATATCAGCTGTCTTCCTGAATCTTCGTTTGCGAAGAAAAGCCAGAGAGATATCAGCTGTGCATTAGACTGCAGACTAAAACTTTTCAGTTGAGGATGAATATGAAACTTGAAGTGTATTTGAGTATTCTGGATGGCAACTAAATCTTAAATGTATGAAATACGGAAATATTTTAAATTGTGCTATGAGCTCACTTCTCTCCTCCTGCCCCAGCAGCACAGGCCAAGTCACCACATGTTGCAGAATGAGGTGGTTGAACTGTATCACCACAGGCTGCAGGTGTGTGTGCCATACTTTCCAGTAAGAGGTTTTAGCCAAGCCTGCTTTGTGGAGTCTGTTCAGCCATTCTCATTCTCACCTTGTTATCTGCATGTTTAGACTATACTGTTTTTTTTTAAAGTGTGATTTACAAAAACATTAGCTTGACATAATTTGTGCACTGTGAGCTTTTAATTCCAAACATGTTTTAGTGACTTTTGTGTGTGTGTGTAATATTAATTTCAGTTTCAATCTCTCTCTCTCTCTGAAACTTGAAATAATGAGACCACTCATTTTCAGTAAGATCAGATTTCTTAATGTGCCATTAGGGAGTATGGAGTAGCTAGTATGGAAATAGGTTTTGCTGCACAGTCAGCTCTCCATATCCATGGATTCTGCATTGAGGGATTCTACCAACCATGGTTCAAAAAACCTTTTTAAAAAGCAAATCTTGATTTTGCTATTTTATACAAGGGACTCCATTTTTAAGTGCCATTGTATATAATGGTATTTGAGCATCCACAGATTTTGGTATCTATGGGAGGGTCCCTGCAACCAAACCCCAGCTGATACAAAGGGCCCGCTATTGTTCTGAACAAACATTCTTTCCCCTGTTTTTCTTGTTAATAGGTTGGAGATCCCCCTAGAGTTGCTATCCCTGTAGATGTTCCTACTATGTAGTGTTGATTCACTGCAGTGTTCCCTGGAGTTTTTCATCATATTTAGTCTCAATTAAACTTGTTGCGTTGGTTCGGTTTTCACAGTTTGTTTTTAGGAATGTAGTTTGTAGTGCATTACCTCTGACACTGTCCCTTTTACACATATTTATCTCATAAGTGAAATTGTCATTATGGGAAATAAACATTTTGATTTTTCATATATATATATATATATATATAATGGAAACATGGGCACATTAAAATGGAAAGCGTTCCTTAACTTTGTTAAATACCCTGGGATTTTACTGCTGTAATTTTTTTTACACAGGGACAAAGTCAAGGAGATGGTTTAAATATAGCTCATGTATTATGGTTACTTTTGTTTCCCCTGTTCTATGGTAAATGAGGCAATGTGTAGAAAATCTCTTGGCCAAAAAGGAAGGGATAAGATCAAAAGGACTCTCAACTCAATAGGGAAAAAAAGGCAGGATCATAAAATAATAATTGAAGTACAAACTGTATTAGAAGAATGAATATACTCAGTGTATTTGTTTGTCACCTTCAAGTTTAAAGATTTCTGTTTTTTGTGAGGAGTCATAGAATCATAGAATTGCAGAGTTGGAAGAGACCACGAGGGCCATCCAGTCCATTTAAATAACATTTTTTGAATGAATCACCAAAAGACTGAAGTAGAAAACTCATTGCTCCTAAAAAAAAGCAATATGCTGTAACACTGGACATGTTGTATTTTTTAGTACATTTCTTTACATCAAAAAACAAATCAAGGGATTTTTATTTATCCCTTCAAAAGGTGTGTCTAATTTCCTGATAGTTTGTATTATAATTTCTTCTCATATTTTCACCTTCTCACATTTTCAGTTTCATTTAAAATCTCTCTGCATAGTTCATGGTTTAATTTTGTGGATGACCCATTCTAGAGAAAATTGTTCATGCTTTGGGAATAGCATAAGAACAGTTGTATGTCTGCAAAATTTGTGTTGTAGATAGTGGCTAGTAGTTGGATTAATGGTTAACAATACTCTTAAAGTTATCTGAAAGAAAACAGAGTGAAGCTATATGTAGAGCAATATAATGGTAGAATTTGGAAATTGGAAAAGATTAAGTGTGCAAAATGATACAAAAGTAAAAATAATAAGAAATAACCATAATATGGCACTGAGCACTTCCAATTAAAACTAATTGTTAATCTACAGCAAATTTTCTATAAAAAGAAGAAAAAGGCAGGGGAAGATTGGTAAAGTACAGTTGAGTTCAAATGGAAAACTCCCCATTACAGTTCAGGGCAGTGCTATTTCAAAGTAAATACCTTATTATCTAAAAGCACCTTTAGGAACCATAAGGCTTTATCCCCAGACCACAGACTTTAGCTCTTTCCTGGTGATTAATTAACAATAACAACAAAACTCCTGAAATTTTGTTTTCTCTTTTAAGAATACAAAATACTTGAGTTAAATCTTATAATGAACTCCTTGGAAATAGCCATAGTATGTTCTGGCATATAAGACGACTTTTAAACCCAGGAAAATCTCAAAAGTTGGGGGTCGTCTTATATGCCAGGTATACAGCAGTCACGGGTTGGGGAAGCGAGGAGGGGTGGCTGGCTGGGTGGGGGGAGGCTTGCCAACCACCTCCTGCGTTTCCCCAACGCAAGCCTCCCCCCAGCCAGCCAGCCACCCCTCTGCCCTTCCCGAAACTGTAATGGTGCTGCCAGCCCCATCTTGGACTTGGGAAGGGCGGGAGGTGGCTAGCAAGCTTCCCCCCCAGCCCTGCCACTCCTCCGCCTTTCCCGAACTCAAGGCAGAGGGGTGGTTGGCTGAGGGGGGAAGCTTGTTAGCCACCTTCCACCCTTCCCAAGTCTGAGATGGGGCTGGCAGCCCCATCTCGTGTTCGGGAAAGGCGGAATGGTTGCTGGCTGGGGGGGGGGAGAAGCTTGCTAGCCACCTCCTGCCCTTCCTGAGTCCGAGATGGGGCTGCCAGCCCCATCTTGGGTTCGCGAAAGGCAGAGGGGTAGCTGGCTGGTGGGGGGAAGCTTGCCAGTCACCACCACCACCCCGCGCTTCCCGAAGCCATGATGGGGTGGCTGGCTGGCTGGGGATAGTCTTATACGGCGAGTATATCCCAAACTCTGTATTTTAAGTGGGAAACTTGAGGGTCGTCTTATATGCCAGAAAATACTCTCTCCCCTGCCCCCCTTTGATATGGTTGATGAAGTATAATTAAAATAAAAGGGAGACATTATTCTGGAAGGCAAAAGTGCTGGAGAAAATAGTCAAACTGTCAAAGAGGGAACAAGGCAAACAGCGCAAGGACCCAACAGTGGGAGGCAAAAAAACTTGCACAGGGAGCAAGTAAAGGGAACACATGGTCTCAGATGTCTCTACACTAATGCACAGAGCATGGGAAATAAGCAAGATGAACTTGAACTCCTTGCACTACAAAACAAATATGATATAATAGGCATTACTGAAACCTGGTGGGACGAGTCTCATGATTGGAATGTAGGAATAGAGGGGTATAACCTTTATAGGAGAAACAGGCCAAACAGGAAAGGAGGAGGAATAGCATTATATGTCAGGGATATTTACACCAGTGAAGTGATCCACGACATCAATACTGGAAGCCAGGTGGAGAGCATCTGGATAAAAATTAAAGGGGAGGGAAACAACAGGGATGTTATTGTGGGACTCTACTACAGACCCCCAAATCAGATGGAGGAATTGGATGTTGCCTTTCTAGAACAGATGAACATACATGCAGAAAGGAGAGATGTAGTAGTGATGGGTGACTTCAACTATCCTGATATTTGCTGGCAATCTAACTCAGCCAAAACTACAAGGTCTAGCAAATTCCTTACATGCTTGGAAGACAATTTCATGGTCCAAAAGGTGGAAGAGGCAACAAGGGGGTCAGCTATTTTAGATCTGATCCTAACCAACAGAGACGACCTGGTTAATGGGGTGCAAGTGGTGGGATCCTTAGGTGAGAGTGATCATGTTCTCCTGGAGTTTGTTATACAATGGAAAGGAGAAGCCAGGCATAGTCAGACACGCATTCTTGACTTTAGGAGAGCTGATTTCAATAAACTCAGGGAAATACTGGGGATGATCCCATGGTCAGGAATACTAAAAGAGAAGAGACCTCAAGACGGATGGGACTTTCTCAAAAGGGAGACACTGAAGGCACAATTTCAAACAGTACCATTGGGGAAGAAAAATGGGAGGTGTCTCAAGAAACCAGGATGGATGACTAAAGAACTTTCAATGGAGCTAAGTTTTAAACGGAACATGTATAGGAAATGGAAAAGGGGGGAAATCACCAAAGAAGAATTCAAACAGATAGCGAACACGTGTAGGAGTAAAGTCAGAAAAGCTAAAGCGCAGAATGAGCTCAGGCTTGCTAGGGAGGTTAAGAACAATAAAAAGGGTTTTTTTGGGTATGTCCGCAGCAAAAGGAGGAAGAAGGAAATGATAGGGCCGCTATGTGGAGAAGATGGCAAAATGCTAACAGGGGACAGAGAAAAGGCAGAATTACTCAACACCTTCTTTGCCTCAGTGTTTTCAGAAAAGGAAAAGGAGGACCAACCTGAGGAGAATGGAACAGAGGACACAATAGGGGAAATCCAGCTCAAAATAAGTAAAGAGGTAGTACAGGAATACCTTCTTAATCTAAATGAATTTAAATCTCCAGGACCAGATGAACTACATCCAAGAGTATTAAAAGAGCTGGCAAATATAATCTCAGAGCCATTGGCAATAATATTTGAGAACTCCTGGAGAACAGGAGAAGTCCCAGCAGACTGGAGGAGGGCAAATGTTGTTCCCATCTTCAAAAAGGGGAATAAAGAGGATCCCAACAATTATCGTCCAGTTAGTCTGACATCAATACCAGGGAAGATTCTAGAGCAGATCATTAAACAGAGAGTCTGTGAACATTTAGAAGGCAATGCCATAATCACAAAAAGTCAACATGGGTTTCAGAGAAACAAGTCATGCCAGACTAATCTGATCTCTTTTTTTGATAAAGTTACCAGCTTGGTAGATGAAGGGAATGCTGTGGACATTGCATACCTTGATTTCAGTAAGGCCTTTGACAAGGTTCCCCATGACATTCTTGAAAACAAGCTTGTAGAATGTGGGCTAGACAAGTTAACTGTTCAATGGATTTGTAATTGGTTGACCGGCCGAACCCAAAGGGTGCTCAGCAGTGGCTCCTCTTCGTCTTGGAAAGATGTGACCAGTGGGGTGCCACAGGGTTCTGTCCTGGGCCCAGTGCTATTCAACATCTTTATCAATGACTTAGATGAGGGAATTAGGGGCATACTTATCAAATTTGCAGATGACACCAAATTGGGAGGAGTAGCTAATACCCTAGAGGACAGGATCAAAATTCAGAATGACCTGGATAGACTGGAGAGCTGGGCCAAAGCTAACAAAATGAAATTCAATACGGAGAAATGTAAAGTACTGCATTTAGGGCGGAAAAATGAAATGCATAAATATAGGATGGGAGAGACCTGGCTGAATGAGACTACGTGCGAAAGGGATCTAGGAGTCCTAGTAGACCACAAGTTGAACATGAGCCAACAGTGTGATGCGGCAGCTAAAAAGGCCAATGCGATTTTGGGCTGTATCAATAGAAGTATAGTGTCTAGATCAAGGGAAGTAATAGTGCCACTCTATTCTGCCTTGGTCAGACCTCACTTAGAATACTGCGTTCAGTTCTGAGCACCACAATTCAAAAAGGATATTGACAAATTAGAGCATGTCCAGAGAAGGGCAACTAAAATGGTGAAAGGTGTGGAAACGATGCCTTATGAGGAGAGACTTAGGGAGCTGGGTATGTTTAACCTGGAAAAAAGACAGTTAAGAGGCGATATGATAGCCATGTTTAAGTATTTGAAGGGATGTCACGCTGAGGATGGAGCAGGCTTGTTTTCTGCTGCTCCAGAGATTAGAACACGGAGCAATGGGTGCAAGCTCCAGGAACAGAGATTCCACCTCAACATGAGGAGGAACTTTTTGACAGTAAGAGCTGTTCGGCAGTGGAACACACTCCCTCGGAGTGTGGTGGGGTCTCCTTCCTTGGAGGTCTTTAAACAGAGGCTGGATGGCCATCTGTCGGGGATGCTTTGATCAAGATTTCCTGCGTGGCAGGGGGTTCGGACTGGATGGCCCTCGTGGTCTCTTCCAACTCTGCAATTCTATGATTCTATGATTCTATGAAAATAGTGCCAAGTAAAATTTTAATTTAAAAGAACACTCAGTCTTTTCAAGATCTCTGTTACCTTCAAGTTTCTGTTTCCTTGAACCTTACTTGATCTAAATGGACTATTGCAGTCCTCCAGACATTAGCTCCGATCTGTCTGCTGTAGTGAAGTTTCAGGTGCGTCTACATCAGGGTATTGCAGTTACCAGCCCACCTCTGGTTAGATAAGGAAAGCTGCAGATATTAAAGATATGAAAAGTAGAGAAGCCTAGATTGATAAAATGGAGAATTCTCTTGTACAGCTTACCTTCAGTCTCATAATGTAAGAAGAGCTATGCTGGATCCAACCAAAGTCTTGTCTAGGTCAACTTCCAGTTCACATAGTAACCAACTAGTTGTTTGTGGGATGCCTACCAGGAGAACATGAGTGCACCCCCACCTTGTGTTCCCCAGCAAGACATACTTTCTCTGATAAAAAGTGATGACTTCTAGCCATCCTGACTAATAGCCATTGATGACCCAAATCTCCATAAATTTATCTCGTTACCTTTTAAAACTGTCTGTGTTGACAGCTATTACTATTTCTTAGGGCAGTGAATCCTACAGTTTCCACAATGCAAAAAACTTTCCTGGTCCTGAGTCTCCCATTACAACTTTGCTTCAATGGATGGCCTCACATCCTTGTAAGGAGGAACAGTTTCTCCCTATTTTTATGCACTACAGAATGTACAGACAGAGATGTAGGCACTGCCACTTCCACAAGAGTAAACAGTTCTTTTCCTCACTTATCATGTAGAGGTTTTGACTTTGAAAAGGAAACTGCAAGTCTAAAACATAAGGATATATTTCTTATGTCCTAGGGAATGTAACATCAGAGCTTGGACCTTTAAGTTTGAAAATCAATTGAATTATGTTAAAAGTTAGCAATTGGGAAATTAATTCATTGCCATCAACACTTATCAGTTGAAATAGTTTAATTAATTATTCAAGTTATATTTAGTTGACTTATTATTTAAAACATTACATTGGGGCACACTGTAGGATTTACAGAGAATGGTATAGAAGCTGTCACTGCTGAGTTGAGGAGTGCATTTTCCTGGTGTCTTCTTCAAAAGGAATGTTTTGATCCTTTTAAAAATTCACTATCTCCAACCTAGTATTTTTTCCCCATGTGAAAATTGATTGTTGGTTGGTAATGGTAGAAGTCCAACATCTCTGAATATTGTCATGCTAGGAGAGGCTGTCGTAAGTTATAGAATTTCATCTTATACCCTGATCAATTATCACTCATCTGCATCTCTTTTCTTTCCATACACCCCAGCATGTACACTTAACTGAGTCTTCAAATGACTTGTTTGTTAGAAGGTAATAAAGAATGATGTGTTTCAGTTAGATGACACTGATCTACTACAAGAGCAGCAACAAATGAATAGCTACAGAGATCAATCAGTGAATCAAGAGTGAAATATTCTTAATCAAAAATGTTTTGAGAATCTCTGAATGCCTGAAGTTTGTTTTTCTGCACAACTGAATCACTGCATCCTTTCTGCCTCCCCCTTTCCCAATCAAAATGTGTGGTTTGCAATGGAGAGTAGTAGAGCACACTTTCACATGCTACAGCCAGGTATCCTAAATTCAGTCTGTAGCATCTTCAGTTTAAATGATCAGGTGTCTAACAAGTCCACTGTTCTCTGCACCTATCTTACCTAAATTGCAAACTTATGTATAATTAGTAGAAGCTGGGTAAGAAGGTAAGGGGGAAGAGAAGCCAAGACAGAAGGAAATGGAGAGTAGGGAAAACTACTTGTTATGCAAATGCATAACACCATGTGATCAAATTAAGATTACAGAAGGCTTTCATTGGGTGAATTACAAACTAATATTATAGAAGGTAGAAACCAGTCTAGAATATAATTCATGGCGAGGTGAAGTCACCTTTGAAGAGAGTCCCCCAGAAAGATTCCAAAAACCCACCTTCCTTACAGGCCTATGGGAAGAGGGGGAAAACCTGCCTTTCATGGCTAGGCCTCACATTCTGAAAGGGCCCTGGCTGTTTGAGGGTCTTGATCACTAAATAGATCACTTGGCCCCACTGCTTTTAAATCCAAAAGTTTTTTTTTTTTAGTCTTTCAGATCCATTGATTGCTGTTTCTTGTGCTATTCCAACCCAGGCTTCAGAAAGTTCTCCTTCATTTTCCAGCCTGTTTAACAACCATGGTATCCTTCTGGGGGCTGCCTCTCTAGGATGGTCTTGGGGACATGTTCTGTAGTAGTTTTGGTCCTTCCTGGAGGGGCAAATAGAGCCATGTGGTACATTTCCCCCACTCCTAGTACTATTTGAGGCAGCCGGCCTTCCTGTTTTACTGAATCTAACAAGAAAGATGATCACTGTCATGAATTCTAACAACTTAGTTCACTAAAGTACAATTTCAACTTCAGTGCTAACAGGAGAATCTGGTGAGCTGGGGAAATCAGAGGGAAACATCTTCTGAAAGAGAATGAATGGACTAAGTAATTCAAGCTCTGTGTAATTAAAAAGTGAAAATTAACATGCTGTTTTTCAGAAAGCATGATTTGGTGAAGCAGAAGAGGTGTGCTATATTGCCAGTAGTCTAGTTCCATTTGGAATAAATGGACATGTCTTTGATTGTAGGAACACTGAAATTCATTGCAGTTAGGAAATACTGTACCCTACACATTATATTTTATTTTATCTTATCTGACTACTTTTAGTCTGTTTGTGTGCATGTGCCTTCAAGTTGCCTGTCAACCTGTGGTGACTGCATGAATTTCATAGTGTTTTCTTAGGCAAGGAATACTTAAAGTTGGTTTTGCCAGTTCCTTCCTATGAAATATAATCTTCAGCACCTGTTATTTGTCGTTGGTCTCCCATCCAAGTACTAACCAGAGCTCACTCTGTGTAGTTTCCAAGAGCAGACAGGATCTGGTGCCTCTAGGGTATTCTACCTTGTATTTTATGCCTCTTTGATTTTTCTTTTCTTTTCTGGTAGAATGCACTTGATTTTTCACCATTCTTGATAATTATCAGCCAGTCTCTTAGCATTCCATTTCTGGCCAATGTTCTGGAGAATGTGGTGGCCTCCTAGTGCCAGGTTGTTGTTGTTGTTTGGATGAGACAAATTATCTAGTCCCAATTTCAGTCTGGCTTCAGGCCTGATTATGGGATGGAGTCAGCATTGGTCACTTTGGTAGATGATCTAGTCAGGGAACAGGACAAGGGGGAGTGTGCCTCTGTTGGTTCTGCTGGACCTTTCAGCAGTTTTCAGTACCATTGGCCATGATATCCTTCTATGGGCTGCCTCTCTGGGATAGGACTTGGGGCATGTTCTGCAGTGGTACTGGTCATAGAATCATAGAATCATAGAATTGCAGAGTTGGAAGAGACCACGAGGGCCATCCAGTCCAACCCCCCTGCCACGCAGGAAATCACAATCAAAGCATCCCCGACAGATGGCCATCCAGCCTCTGTTTAAAGACCTCCAAGGAAGGAGACCCCACCACGCTCCGAGGGAGTGCGTTCCACTGCCGAACAGCTCTTACTGTCAAAAAGTTCCTCCTAATGTTGAGGTGGAATCTCTGTTCCTGGAGCTTGCACCCATTGCTCCGTGTTCCAGTCTCTGGAGCAGCAGAAAACAAGCCTGCTCCATCCTCAGCGTGACATCCCTTCAAATACTTAAACTAGAGGGGCCAATTCAGATGGTGGTGTTGATGGATTTCTGTTTGAAGCCCTGGCCGTTGGCCTGTGGGGTCCCACAGGGTTCAGTTTTGTCCCCCATGCTGTTTAATTTCTCCATGAAACAACTGGGAGAGATCATCTGGAGTTTTGGGGTGCAGTATTACCAGTATGCTGATAAGACCCAACTTAATCTCTCCTTTCCATCTAATTCCAAGGACCTCAGTACTGAAACAATGTCTGTTGTTTCAGTGCCTCTTCTGAAGAAGAGTTATGGTAATTTAGCAATTGTAACATTTGATAATTTTTGAATGAATTTATTGGCAGGTGTAAGGGGAATGAATATTTTGTATATGCAGTTAGACAAGTTGAACAGGAAGAGAAAGAAATATATATTATTAAGCTTAGATAAAGTTCATTTATTAAGGAGTCTATTAAGAAAATGGTCTGTAGCCTTTAGTTGGAACCAAATTGTCCCCTGTAGGTTTTAGTTTTTTCTCTTGTTTAGGATAATATTAGGTAGGGGTAGGGGGGGAGTTAGTTTAGGAGGGGGGTTATATTGGTGTGTTAAGTATTATGTTTTCCCTTATATGTTGTTTTTAGACTGGAAAATATTATTATTATTATTTTAAAAAATGCCTGTTTTCAATAATGGACTGGATGAGGGCAAATAAATTGAAGCTTAACCCAGACAAGACAGAGGTATTCCTGGTCAATCAAAAGGCAGATCAGAAAATAGGGATACTCTGCTGTGTAGGGTTTCACTCCTCCTGAAATCTCAGGCTCATAGGTTGGGTGTTCTCCTGGACTCAGCTCTGAGCCTGGATGCCCAGGTTTTGGTAGTAGCCAGTAGTGCATTAGCACAATTAAAACTAGTGTACCAGCTGCACCCATTCCTTGAGATGTTAGATCTGGCTATGGTGACACATGCCTTGATTACATTCTGTTTGGACTACTGTATGTGGGGTTGGCTTTGTAAACTGTTGGGAAACTTCAGTGAGTCCAAAATGCTGCGGCCAGAATGCTGATGGGCTAGTTACAGGGAGCATGTAACTCCCTTGTTAATACAACTTCACTAGCTACCAATTTTTTTCTGGGCACAATTCAAAGTGATGGTCGTGACCTATAAAACCCTATATGGCTTTGGTCCAGACTATATGAAAAATTGTCTCCTCGAGCGCTTTCATCAGCACTGTCTACGCACAATCCTAAATATACATTGGACTGACTATGTGACGAATGTTGCTGTCCTTGAGCAAGCAGGGATCACCAGCATTGAGGCCATGATATTGAGAACACAGCTGCGCTGGGCAGGGCACGTTTCTAGGATGGAGGACCATCGCCTCCCCAAAATACTACTCTACGGTGAACTCGCCACGGGTCAGCGTAAGAGGGGCACTCCAAAAAAGCGATACAAAGACTCCCTGAAACAACATCTCAGGCTTGGCCAAATTGATCACCAACAGTGGTCTGCCCTGGCCTCACATCGGGAGGCATGGAGACGCACTATCCACAATGCTGCAGCCTTATTTGAGAACTCACGACGAACAAGTCTTGAAGAGAAACGACAACGCAGAAAGAATCACAACCCAAAAACATCACCCAAGGAGACCTTCTGCTGTGCTTTTTGCAACCGGACTTGTTTATCTCGGATTGGCCTTTTTAGTCATCAGCGCGCTTGCAGAAAGCGCGGGATGAGTCCTTCCTGAATCTTTGTTTGCGAAGAAAAGCCAGAGAGAGGAGAGAGAGTATGGCATAGTGGTTTGAGTGTTGGGCTACAACTTTGGAGAACTGCATAAAAAATATCCCCACTCGGCCATGGAAATCCACTGGGTGACTTTGGGCAAATCACATTCTCTCAGCCTTAGAAAACCCTGTGATAGGTTTGCCTTAGGGTTGCCATAACTTGGGAATGACTTGAAGGCACACAACAACAACATTATTTCCCTGAACCTGTCAGAATCTTAAGCTTTCTCTTGATCCTACCACTATCAGAGATTAACTTGGTGAGGGCAGGGGAGAGAGCCTCCTCCATGGCTGCTCCCAGGTTATGGAATTCCCTTTCATAGGTGGCTAGGGAGGCTAGCCCTGTTCTTCCACTGGCTGGTAAAGAGTTTTTTCTTTAAGTAGGCTTTTAATATGTAATCACTTGCAGGGAGGCTTGTTATTTGGGTGCTTTTTAAAAAACAAACAAAAACTTTTGTATGCTTCTGAATTAATTTTGTACTGTTTTAAATGTGATTACTTTAATCATTTCTAAAATTGTATTGTTGGTTTTTATCTGATTTCTTTTGTGAGCCGCCTTGAGTCACACTCCAGGAGGAAGGTGGCATATAAATTGAATAAATAGATAAGTAATAAATGTACTCCTTTAGACATAGGACATTTTACTATCCCACAATACACTGGAATACTTGTGGGGTGAGAAATACTTCACAGCCCAAGCAATGCAAATTCATCTACCCTAGTGCACGAGCATTGAATACTTTTTGTATTTCTCCGCCATGGACCATTTTATAGGGTCTATACAATTTATTACATTTTTGTATGAGGTTTTAGAAATTGAATTGCCTCTGAAATTCTCCGGTTGATAGTCCCATGTGCTTTTTGTTTTTGTATGGTTATGGTTTTAGAATTCTGTTTTTTTTTTCCTATGTTTCACTGACACGTTTCCCCTAAATTTTAAATGTAATTCAGAAACTATTAGCCAAGCGTACACCAAACTAAATTAAAGTTAATAACCATTGAAGGAATATTGGTATCCGGTTGAATGCTATAAAATATTTCAGGACCAGTTTTCTCTAAATGTTGGTGATCTTGATCTGAAACTTTCACAGTATAGTTGATTGAACCTATTCCTGATCATTGGAAATTGCTGATTTGGTGGTCTTTGCTAGCTAGGTAGTAGCCACATATTAAAGAAGAAAACCACTGAAAGATATTTATAATAGCCCCCATATCTGCAGGTCCACTACCCATGGAGTCACTTACCCACATCCAAAAAATATGGTCTCACTGGGCATCTACTAGGTCCTCCAGCACAATTCTGAAGTATGCTTCTGCTGGAAGCTGACCATAGAGTTGCACTGGAGGACCCAGAAGATGGCTAGAGATGTTTCTCTCTAGGTCCTCCAGTGCACCTCTATGGTATGCTTGGGCCAGAAGTCATTCATTTTAATAAGATTCGCTATTATCTATGGTTTCCGGTATCCACACTAAGTCCGGGAACATATCCCCTGTGTAGGGAGGTCATACTGTAACTAGAAACTGTTGTCCATTACACTAGTATAATAATTTTGCTCTTCTTACATTGTTTTTAAAATGTAATTGTTTTCCCCTTGCTATCCCCGCAAAGTAACTATATAGAGCTAACAACATTACTTGAAATTCATTATTTCAGGGTCTGGCTCAGCGAGTGTAGATCAAGGGAAGAAATAGTGCCACTGTATTCTGCCTTGGTCAGGCCTCACCTAGAATACTGTGTCCAGTTCTGGGCACCATAATTCAAAAAGGATATTGACAAATTGGAGCATGTCTAGAGGAGGGCGACTAAAATGGTGAAATGTCAGGAAACTGTGCCTTATGAGGAAAGACTTAGGGAGCAGGGTGTGCTTAGCCTGGAAAAAAGACGGTTAAGGGGCAATATGATAGCCCTGTTTAAGTATTTGAAGGAGTGTCACGTTTAGGATGGAGCAGGCTTGCTTTCTGCTGCTCCAGAGATTAGAACACGGAGCAGTGGACACAAGCTCCAGGAACAGAGATTCCACCTCAACATTAGGAGGAACTTTCTGACAGTAAGAGCTGTTCGACAGTGGAACACACTCTCTCGGAGCATGGTTGGGTCTCCTTCCTTGGAGGTCTTTAAACAGAGTCTGGATGGCCATCTGTCGGGGATGCTTTGATCGTGATTTCCTGTGTGGCAGGGGGTTGGACTGGATGGCCCTTGTGGTCTCTTCCAACTCTATAATTCTATGATTCTATGATTCTATGATGCAAACAGTTTTGTCCTACAGTATTTCTGGTGAAAAGATTGAATTACTTCATATTATATTATACATCAGACTATGGTTGGATTAACATTTCTTAGGAACCCAAATGATAATTTGAGCATCCAGATGTACAGAAATAAGCCAAATCTTTTGCCATTGCATCCATGAAACTATCTTCAGCCAGTGCATCAGCATGAAGACTAGAAGTGTTGGCTTCTGTTTTCATATCCATGTTTCTTAATCTTTAATCCATTGTTACCCTTCACACCATTACCATCAACTGCCTAACCTGACAAATAGAAATTAGCATTCCAGACAAGCCAGCTTTATTCTAATATATAGGAATATTTATTTTATATATGTGTTGCATGAATCTTAAAATGCCTAGTGCCTGATGACCATTAGCTAACTTTATACGATATGCATGCCTAAATTCTCTGGGTTGGTGAGAGGAGGAATCCATTACCTTGGGATGCTTCCTTCATCACCCAGAGAAGAGGCAGGAAGTAGGAAATCAAGTCTCACAATAGCTGGAGAGGGCTGTTGACTCCTCCCCGCCAGCCCTTCACAAGGCCAGTTATTCTTCCTGCCTTCACCCGGAGCAGAGCTTCTGTCCTTTTCTCCTCAGAAATCCTTCTTAATCTTGCTTTTACTTCGTTTTTCCAATCTCTTTCTGCCTTTCCACTTAATCCCTGCTGGATACTTTCATTTCTTTTCCACCTTAAAAAAAGGTAACCCTGGTTAAGAATGTAAACTTCAAGCCCCTAGCTTTGAAATACCACATCAGTTTTAAAAAGTTTTATGTTCTCCCTAAGAACGTCAGGGTTAAACTACAGGCAACCTGCAGCTTCCTACTCAGGAGGAGGAGTAGCTCCCAAGAGTTCCTAACCCAGGAGTGGTTCCCTAGCTGCCTACCAGAAGATACTGTGCAAGCAGCCTTCCTGGCTGGGTTGGGCAAGTAGGTGAGAAAAGCACCCCCCCCCCCGAAGCACTGAGGGCAGGGGGCTCAGTCTTATAAGGGGTGTCAGTTAACCTCTCCTCATGTCTAGTAAGTACTGTAATTCCATGAATTGGGGTCTGCACTACAGTTTTTTCTCCCTCATGGATGCCCTGTCTCTGCTCACCCATCCCCTGTTCATGACAGGGCACAGGAGATGCAAGGATAAGCACATGTGCAACCTCCTCTCTCGTGGCTGGTGTCAGCCTTAAAGCTTCTCAGTTTCAGTATTAGAGTAGGCTACAGCAACACAGATTTGTTTTAAGTTTAATTGAGCGAGGAAACTCAGGCTGGACCCAAGCAAGAAGGGAAATATTCCCCCCATCCGCTGATGACTCAGTGGATCTGCAGTGCTTACAGACATCTAGGGTCCTCTGAGAAAATCATCCCTAACTGGGTCAGATTTATACCACTGCATAATGGGTTAAGGGTCTTAGTCCAGTCCCTCTTCAGGGGAGGAAGGGGCAGCCAAGTTCCAAGTAGGGAACACAGGAGCTCCAGTTCCCTTGATCTCAGGAGACATCTAGCCCCCACTCCTTCCTTGCCTCAGAGGATTGTTGCTTGTTTAGGGGGGAGACTAAGAAACACAGAGTCTTTCTGCTAAGGAGAGAATTTGAAGTGGTTATGAAATTTCTAAGGGGGGGCATAGAGTCCCCTTCAGCCAGGAAGACCCTTTACCCCCCACCCTTCCTTAGTTCATTAAAATTATAAGAATAGTTTATTCTGTTCAGGAGTTGTCCTCACCCACACACACACACCCTGAGTACCCTTGAGGGGGTCTACCATAGAAGTACTTGTTAATTAGTTTAAATAGCTACATTTTAAATAAGAATGCATTTTAAATAAGCCCTCTGGTGGGCTTACCTTTCAGATATTATGAGTAAAGTTCAGCCCTAAGCCAAGGGGGCTTGATGGTTTGATGCTTTCCACTAGGCTCTCTTAGTAAGATTGTTCACAGAGCACCTTTTGTTCCCATTGCCCCCCCCCCCCCCCCCGGGGCTGAAAGAGTGCAGTTAACTGGGGCTGCCAGTGGCTGACCCTTGCCTTCTGCTAGCAAGCATGCTCAACGTTAACATATTGTCCAGCTCCTTTTTATAGGGAGCTACTAATTTAACCTGTGGTCCATAGATTTGTTTGACAGGTTTTTTTTTCACTTTGACAGATATTTCTTGGAGGAATTCCTTCCACTGGTACTCTCACCAAGTCCTCCTGTTAGCTTTCATGACTCCTTAATCAACAATCATTCAATATGGTATGTCCTCAGGCATCCAATAGGTCCTCCAGCAGGTAGTTACAGACTAGGTAGTTGGGCAGTCATACCTCCCTAGACCTGAGGTTGCTTGGGCACATCCCAAGGTAATGGATTCTCCTCTAACCAACCCAGAGAATGCCACATTGGTTACTTCCCGTGAAGGTGCATTCTTGGATTGGTCAAGAGGAGGAATCCACCCTGCCCTCAATGACTTCCCCTTTCTCTTAGGGTGGGCATACCTACTGGACTTCTTTGTCTGTCCTCTTTACTGGGCTTTGCTAGTCAGTGAATTGGCCTTGTGGAGGGCTGGAGGGGAAGAGTCAACAGCCTTCTTCAGCTTTATTTCCTACTTCCTGCCTCTTCTCTGGGTGATGAAGAAGCAAGGTAATGGATTCCTCCTCTCTTCTCGACCAACTCAAGAATGCACCTTCACGGTAAGTAACAAATGTGGCATTCTGTACTACCCACAGTTCTAAATAGTCACTACCCAGCTTTGTAAGGCACTCCCAAAGGTTCATGTAAAAAATTAACTGTGATTTATTGATATCTCCATAATTTAACTCATCGTCATGGTTTGGCTAAACAATGTGTGATAACAAGCCTTAGTGTAAAATACGGTAGGTTTGCTAGATGAACTGTACATTAGACTAACAATAGTTTTTCCTGGGTTAGATTTAACAAACAATGGTTAAAGTTGAGAGCAAATGCTTCATCTTTTCTTTTCTTCAGCTACATCAGGGAGAAGATATATGAGCCCAAGATTTATAACAATTCAGTGCTACATCTGAGCACAGCTATTTAAATGTATTATTTTTGAGTCTAATCCTAGAAGGATCCACAAAAGAGAGGCTATTTTGCATTTTGTGATGGTGGGATTTATCAGAATTTGATGTGGGTCACCATTCCATTACTTGGGATAAAAATACAGTACTTGGCAGATTTCTTACTTCTAAGCTTCTATTTAGTTTTATACTGCAGTTAAAAAGAGACTGCCTTTTTTGGCTGCTGATTATAACCTCAGTATTCTTGATTTTCCTCTTATTGTTTGTGAAATATCAAGAGCTTAAGTCTATGTTTAAGTCTGTATAAATATTAACTAAGAGCTAGAAGTGTAATATTTCAAACATTAGTAAAATAAAACCAAGAATGGTAAAACTAAATAGCAAAGAAGTTGTTTAAAAATAAATAAGGATAGTAGAACCATAGTTACTTTACTGCTTTTTCAAATTTCATTTTAAAAGTTGAGTCAAAGGAAGTTTAATATGTATGTTGCAGAAAGCTTGCCTTGTGAGTAAAGTTGATGCCCATGGAAATATTTACACGTACTTGATTTTTTCAGTAAAGGTCAACCTGTGTCTGGGGCAGGAAAAAGTTTTAGACTTGGTCACAATGGTGGTTCAAAGTGCAGTGTGAGAGATGAAATCAAGGAATGGCCTTTTCAATATACACTACATTAAAACTGTATTTATTACATGCAACAAGCTTCAAACACTATATGAAAGAGTGATGTTACATATTGTACTAGTTTGATATGAGGTTTAAACGTATCTTAATTACTAATAGTATTTATTTCCACTTGCAGATGTGATGCAGATCCATCAGCCCTAGCTAAATATGTCCTTGCTTTGGTAAAAAAGGATAAAAGTGAAAAAGAACTGAAGGCACTGTGTGTTGATCAGTTGGATGTGTTTCTTCAAAAAGGTAAGTTCTTGTAGATATAACGTTTTGATGAGTTCTGACTCTCTCTTAGGATTTACTGCATTAGATTTTTGAATTGCATCTTGCCCTGAGCATACACTACATAGGATGTATAAAAAACGAATAGCCACATTGTTGCATAGGAATTTATAATACAACCAGGTACACTCTAGTTGTGTTGTAGCTGTTAATACACAACAAGCTTCACTTTTGGAGGTTCTTAGTGACCTGGTTTTAGTAGCAATTGGACAGTTTCTAATTAGACAATTTTATTGCATGCTTCCCACTTTCAACTCTGTGCTGAATTGGCCTGTAAAGTTATTATTTCAGCATGTTGTGACTGAAGAGCCTATTCCAACACTTTAAACAATTGTTCATCTGAAAACATTATTGCTTATAGCAGTTAAGTAACTTTTTTCCCTGGTTTTCTTTTATGGGGACTTGTTCTCCATTGGAGAATGCAGTGTATTATGGTGCTATCTACAATATGCTGTCTTCCTAGCTTGAAAGTTTGGAATAGCATTGTCCCAGTGATCCGATAGAGCAGGTTGCACAGAACAAAGGGATGAGTGCTGTTTGGCTTTTACTGATATTGAAGGGCACTGTAATACAATGATTAGTATTGAATTATTACTGGGGAGATTCAGGTTCCACTTGGACATACTCACTGGGTGACCTTGGCCCAATCATTATCTTTCATTCTAACCTACATGATGGAGTGTTGTAAGGATATCAATGGGGAGCTCCATAGACAAAAGGCAGGATAAAAATGTAACAAACATTGGTGGTAGTAGTAGTAGTAGCAGTAGTAGTGATTGTTCACCTATGATAAAAAAAAACCCTCACAAATTGAATTTGATTCCTCACTTGCATTTTTCAAATACTGCAGACTGGCAAATGGCCTTTTTGTCCACTGGCACAAAATAATTAGATTCTTAGTGGTATTAGCCATTGTATTATTGTTTTGAAGTGATAATTTGTGTACCTTTCTTGCTACAATTCAGAGACTCAGATATTTGTGGAAAAACTTTTTGATGCTGTGAATACAAAAAGCTATCTACCTCCACCAGAGCAGCCATCTTCTGGAAGCCTGAAATCAGACTTCTTTCAACATCAAGAAAAAGATTCAAAAAAGGAAGAGGTAGTAATTATATCTGCTTATTTCTGTGTTCAATTTGTATTTTGTAATTTGGTTTGTATGTTCGATGTGTGTTTTGTGGTGTATTTAAGACCATGATACACATCTGGGGCAGGGGAGGGGTTGTTAAGCATAGAATTAAGCCATGGTGAATCTTAAGAATGTATACTGTAGGGATATGAAGAGTAGATACATAACTCAGACTACCTGAGTAAGATTATTAGAAGTGTGTATTACAAAGAACTCTTAGGAAGGGTATATTGGTGTAAGAATGTCTCAGAGACTTGGTTTATGTGTTATTTTGACTAGAAAAATTTTATGTCATAGCATCTTCTGTGTGGGAGAAGTGCATGGCATATAACGTGTTGGCAGAGTTTGTGGTTGTGAAGAGCTTAGGGTCTGTAATAATTTTCTACAAGCTAGACTTGAAAATGGTTATTTTGTTTCTGGAAGAACATTTTCTTGATGTACTCATGCTTGCTTTTTGTCTTCCTCTTTTATTAAGGTAATTAAAGAGGAGGAGCGAGAGAAAAAGTTTTCTAGAAGGCTTAATCATAGTCCCCCTCAGTCAAGTTCACGGTACCGAGAACCCAGGTAATTCTCATGTGCAGTTGATAATGGTTTCAGATTTTTGAGTGGCTACCCCTATCTGTATATAAATGTCTTGACACTGATTTACATCAATATATTTGGTGTTAACTTGTTTTCCAGACAGTAATAAGAATAAATAATAAAAATAATTTATTTCTTACCTGCCTCTCCCCAAGCTTGAGGCAGAGTGCAACATAAATTAAAATACAATACAGTTGCCCCTCCACATTCACGACTTTCACATTCGCGGTTTTGATTATTCGCAGAAAGCTGCCTGCCCCCCCCTCCACCCTGTCCCTTCCCAAGGCAGCGAAGCATTTCTCATGAAGCCCATCACTTCCTTGTGAAGGGGGGATGGAAAGCCTCCCTCCCTCCCTCTCTCCACCCCAGTCCCTTCCCAAGGCAGCGAGGGGCCCCCTTCGCCACCTTGGAACAGGCGGGGGGGTGGAACTGAGTGGCAACTGGGGCTCCTGAAGCCCCCGTCACCACTTTGGGAAGGGTGGGGGGTGGGAGTGAGTGGCGACGGGGTGGGTTGTTGCAGGCAGGGGGGAGGACTATTATTATTCACGTTTTTTTCACATTCGCGGGGGTCTTCTGCCCCTAACCCCCACGAATGTGAAGGAACGACTGTATATGACATAAAAATCATTAAAAATCACCGATAAAAACACATAGGATTAAAGCCATCATTAAAATCATTCATAGACTTAAAATACTTATTTTAAATTCATAGATTATAATCAGGTTGGTAGGCCTACAGGAAGAGATAGGTCTTTCGTGTTCAATTCTGACAGCATGTTTAGCTGTCAAATCTCTTCTGCTGGGTCATTTCAAAGTCTGGGGGTGGCTGACAAAAATGTCTTCTGGGTGACAATTGGCAGTCTTGTCCTGGCTAGTTGAAGTAAATGTCCCCCAGAGGACCTCAGTGTATGGGGCAGATTGTACTGGAGGAGGTGATCCTGAAGGTAACCTGGGCCAAAACCATATAGGGCTTTAAAGGTAATAATCAATACTTTGTACTTTGCCCGGAAACTAATCGGCAGCCAGTGGGATGATTTTAATATTGGTGCACAGATAAGCTACTTTCCATGTATAATGTGTATAGAAAGAATGTTTTACTAAGTGGAACTCTTATTCTACATTCAGTAACACCATCCACTCAGTACTGTTGTTTAAAATGCAGTTTTAAAGTGAAAATAAATAGTTCTGTTTTAGAAAACTACCAAACTTCTGGTTTTTCTTCCCTCACAGCATTTCTGTAATATCTGTGTGATTTTATATGTATATATATGGATGCCGTTTGCAAGGAGCTATTTAGTTATTCATTAGTGTTTCTTCCATTATCCTGTGTTTGTGAAGGATGTACGGTAAAAGGAAGAAAGAGGTATCTTCACCACCCTGAATGAGCCTGTGAGGTTTCCCATTAGTAATTCTTTCATTGCTACCAAATGTGACGGTCTTCTGCTTATCCCCACCTCTGCCACCAATGAGTGGACTTCCTCCTTTCCCAACATGATACCCTAGTGGTTCTTGTACAAGGCATTATTCATCTTATCTCCCCACTAGACACCACCACCTTGTAATAACCGCTGCTGCTGGAGAAACCATGTCTGAACTCAAACTTTCCAGTACATTGTGTTCTTGGAGACTCAAGTGAATAATACAAAAATAATGATTTATTAAACAGAAATTGAACATCACCTCACAGGGTACTAATTTAATACATCTCAGTTGCATCTCTCTCACACTTATCTCCTAGCTAGCTCTGTCCCATACTTTTATTCCTAAACCCAATCAGCTAATCCATAAACCTCACTCTACTTGCACTCACCACCATCATGTACCAATTTTTCAAAATCCCCTCAGACATTCAACCAGTCATCACTCACTCAAAACATTCCATTCTCTCACCCCCTCCTGATAGATCATTACCTTATAATTATACATAGTGCATATATAACTGTACTTTACCTTTTTTTATCTAATAAATGCAGCAACATTTTCTACCTAAGTCTAGAACATCACATATCCCCCAACTTAAATTAATTTAAAATGCTTCTATGCCAGTATGGTATCTTCCTGCCCACTATTGTGATTTAAAATATGTACAGCCATGTAAAAGTTTTGATGACATATTCATTGATTGTTATACAAATGGTTACATGTTTCTCTTTGATGTAAATTGTAGATTCCAAATTTATTTAGAATGTAGAGTATGTTTCTGTATAACAATCCAAAATATTTAGAAGCAGGGATGACAGAAAGAAAGAAGAGCGCTCTCGCAAGAGAGAATACGATCGGAATCCTCCACGAAGAGAGTCCTATAGAGACCGTTACAACAGAAGAAGGGGGCGGAGCCGGAGCTACAGTAGAAGTCGCAGCAGAAGCTGGAGTAAGGAAAGGTTGCGGGATCGAGATAGGGACAGGAGCAGGAGCCGAACTAGAAGTAGAACAAGGAGTAGAGGTAATAATTAGTCTTTATGTTGTACTACAGTTAAAATGAATTACCATCTCCAAACTATGACTTGATATTCCACACTGTCATTCACTTAGACTTATTAGCATACTGTGGTTAGTCACAGTATATAAACTTCTAAGAAGCTATGGCATTCTATTTTGAGATGACCGTGATTTTTAAAACATACCACACAAAACTGTTTTAAGCTGTACATATTTTAAAGTACAGTATCATACTATGTTTATTTACTCATGAATAAAACCTGTTCAGTGAGATATACTCTCATACAGGTAAATGGCATTGTAGTCATAATATTGGAATCTGTTGAAACACATTGTGCTTCCTTATGACTTTTTTTTAGACGTAGAAGTGAAACTGCAAGACTACATTTATTTAACATTCTTCTCTTCTGGTTTAATTGTCTAGTGCATATCTGGTGAAATTTTACTGAATTCCTTTCAGTTGCTGAAGCTTGAAGATGTAGATAAGGTGCTGGATTAAGTCCACCTAACCACTTGTATTCTAAACTCTTGCCCTCATGGCATTTTAAATTTAGCAGGAAGGCAAAATCCAGCAAAGCCCAGAAAGTTGTTAATGCTTCATTTAGAGCAGTGGTTCTTAATCTGTGGTTTGCAGACCCCCCGGGGGGGGTGCTCAATGTCCTCACAGGGTCTGTGAAGGCTTGAAGACTGCTTGGCCCACCTCCTCCCTTACCTGGCTGGCTTGGCCCGGGCATTGCTGTTCAATCCACTCCAGCCACAAACTTGCAGGAAGAAGCAGAAGAAACATTTTCCCTCCCCCTCCAGTGCCTCTGAGGGAAGGGTTAATGGATGGTGTAATGTTGTTGTTGTTGTTTTAAATCTTGAGTTATGTCTTGTAGGCAACAAAAGATGTTTAAAGAGGTCCCTGATAAAGAAAAAGTGAAGAGCTACCTATTTAGTGTGTAGAGAATTGAATTAATAGAAGGTCTCCAACCATCCTGACATAGTTGTGGGAGGGGGACATGAGTGGATCTATAAGATCTCAATAGTTATAGACTACTGGCTTACATTTATTTCCTGGGCATGTTTGAGAAAACAATGTCTGGCCAGTTCTAGTCACCTTTGATGAAGCTGATCATATAGATCCACTTCAGTGAAGAGAACAAGTGTGATGTAGTGGTTTGAGTGTTGAACTATGACTCCAGAGACCAGGATCTGAATCCCTGCTCGGCCATGGAAACCCACTGCATGACTTCAGGCAAGTCATGCTCTTCATCCTCAGAGGAAGGCAAAAGCAAACTCCCTCTGAACAAATCTTGCTAAGAAAACCCAGCGATAGCTTCACCTTAGGTTGGAAACACTTGAAGGCACACAACAACAACCTAAGTCAGACTTTGGTTCTGATTTTGGATAGAACCTTTGCTTGAGAAAAAAAATGATTATTTTCCTACACCTATCAAGTAATACAAGTGAAGTGGGAGCGGTAGCTGTTAAAAAGAGCATCTTTTTGTTTGTGGTCTGGGACCTCCTTTTTGTTTCTGTTTTCTGTCAGGCAAAGACTTCTCTCCAGATCTTTAAAGCAAATTGTATAAAAATGGAATCTGATCTCCCTTTTAAAGTGGCAACTTAATTGGAGGTCTTTTATCTCTGCTAGAAGCAAAGCTTAATGCTAAATTTAATTTTTAGTGTTCACTTTTAATTATTTTCTGTCCTTTTAATACTGCATCTTATTTTGGCTTTTCCTCTAAGGCAGACAGAACATTTCTGAATGGGAACATTTCTTAATAAAAATTATTTTTGCTTGTGGTAAGACAGATGGGGCCTGCTGTTCCCTGAGTAAAACTGAGAGAAATTAATATCAGGGCAACTTCTTGGGTTTGACCTACAAATTACTAAAAGCTAGAGGTACTTTTATGGTGTTCATTGTACAACTTTTAGAGGTATATATTAACAGCCAATGAATGCCAGGTGCTGTATGCTATATTTCAGGGGCAGGAACTAGCAAAACCACCTCTGAGTATTCCTTGTCTAAGAAAAGCGTATGAAATTCATGGGATCGGCATAAGTTGACAAGCGATTTGAAGGCACACCCACACACACTTTAAAATAATTAAAATGGTCAAACAATCTCATTTTGTCTGAAAAATTTGAAATTGTCATTAGTTATCTTATATGACTGTTGATTATTATGCTATCTGGGTTTTAATTTTTGACAAATTAGTCAGCATGCACAGTATTGGGCATCTTGCTTATATAGTATTAATCTTGACACCTTATACCCTTTTCAAACATTTTCTTGCAGAGCGGGATCTAGGGAAGCCAAAATATGACTTGGACAGAACAGAGCCACTAGAAAACAATTATACTCCTGTTTCTTCTGTTACAAACATTTCATCTGGTCACTATCCTGTGCCTACACTAAGTAGCACTATAACAGTTATTGCTCCTGCTCACCATGGAAATAATACTACTGAAAGTTGGTCAGAATTTCATGAAGAACAGTTGGACCACAGTTCTTATGGTAGACCGCCGCTGCCAAAGAAACGTTGCAGAGACTATGATGGTAAGTCTAGAATAGTTAACCTACACATTATAATAGTGATGGTGTGCATTGATTATTATTTTTTTTCTTAAGACTATTCGCTGATCCTACTTCATACTAACAAAATGAGAATTCTTACATTACTTCTAGATGATTATGAAAATAACCTTGATATATATGAAAGATTTTAAATATTCTTATTCAGTGATTTCATGTAATCAGTATTTTTATATTTTATTTTATTTGGTTAAAAGTTAAATGATACAATATACATCCGCTGAAGGTTTATTTCACCTTTACTGTGTAAATATCAAGGTTGTACTGACTCTTTTTATACTTCTTTGCTGCTCTCAGATATCAATTTTAATATATCATACAATGCAGCTAGATTTTGTGTAGCAGCATTTAAAAGTGGACAAACATGACCTTGGAGGACTGCTCATATAATTTTTTTCTAGGTTTAATGAGGGTGTGTACCCTGAGATGTTTTAATCTGTTTCCTTTATATTGTACTTTTATTTATTTGTGCTGGTCTATGACCCCAATAAAGAAATTCATTCAAATGATACAAAACAATATCTTGTTTTAACATTTCAGAAAAGGGTTTCTGTATGAGAGGAGATATGTGTCCTTTTGATCATGGAAGTGACCCTGTGGTTGTAGAAGATGTGAACCTTCCAGGCATACTGCCTTTTCCAGCACAGCCCCCAGTTGTTGAAGGACCACCTCCTCCAGGACTTCCTCCCCCACCACCTATTCTTACTCCTCCTCCCGTAAACCTTAGACCTCCTGTTCCACCTCCAGGCCCTCTACCACCCAGCCTTCCACCTGTTACAGGTAAAAATGTACCTTTTAAAAATTATAAAATAACTTCTGTTTTATATGGCTGACTTAGGATTTTTTTTTAAACGATGGAGTTATGTAATATTTTGTGTGATAGCATTCTTAGCCTGTTTTGCTACAAACATTCACTTTGGATGCAGTGTAGAGTAATTTAATTGTACTTGAATTTTGTTCTATCTCAATGGGGCTGCAGAACACTTTAAAGCTCCTCCATGCAAGTAACAGCAGCATGAGAAACTTGTGTGTATATATTCAGTTTTTATACTGCTCCATAGTAATTCTTTGAATGGTTTACAATATAGCTTCAGATCAATAGAAACCATAATAAATAATAGAGTAAACAATAATCAGACAAAAAACTTAAAACTGTTTATAGAGGCACAAGACAAACCTGAAATGCCAGAGTGCTTGAGATTAAAATGTCATTAAGATAAAAAGTTGCTGAAATAAATGTTTTTCATTTACCTTTTAAAATGACATGGAAAAGAAGATAACCAATCTTCTCCAAATGGGGGGTTCAACATCTGGGTTTCCCATCATTACGAAGACTAGATTTTATAGCAATCTGCTATAAGGTTAAGAATTTCTTACTGTGTGAGAGGAAGAGATGTACAGACAGGTATTCCTTTAGCTAAACAGGGTCCAGTGTATGTTTTTTTTTTTTAAACTAGCACATTGAAGCAGGCCTTGAAAGAAAACTGAAGAGCCAGTGCATATCTTTCAGATGAGCATTGTTATGTGCTCTTTTGCCTGTGTCAGTTAAAATTTTCATAGCTGAATTATAGATTTGTTGAATGTTTAGCAAGCTGGAATCAGTAATAGGAACTGCTGATATTCCTTTTTATCAGCACTCTTCACCTGAAACTAAGAGAACTCTTTGATAATATTATTAATTGATGAACTAACATGGAATGGTTGTTTACTTCACTGATGGCTACATACTTGAATGATTTCCAGAGGAGTAGCAGTGTTCATCTGTTGCAGCAAAAACAAATGCATCTTTTTACATCTTTAGAGATTAACAGGTTTTATTTGGCATAACCATTGAAGATTGCAGCACGCTTCGTTAGATCATATCAAGACTCTTTGTTGTTTACACTTAACAGTATTAGTTAAAACATATATCTACTTGCTAAGAATAGTCTTAAAACTCTTTTAACATTTGGAAACAAGTGATTGTTTCTACCATTAGTGGCACAATTAGCTACTGTTCACTTCTGTAGGTCTAGATGGCAGGACCAATCCGTCAGCATTGGGAACCTAGGACCGCCCAGCTCAAGCAGGAAGTAGAACAAAGCCTCTTGGGAGATTTAAGCTCTTTGTTCTCCAGTCCTTCTCTCCCACAAGGCCAGTTCTACTTCCTGCTTAGCCCAGCGAGGCAGGTATCTCAACTCCTCTGGATTGCTGCTGCCATTTAAACCTTTTTCCTCAGACCACCCCCCCTCACCTCGGACCCTATTTCTCTCTCTCACTCTCTCCATCGTCTATCCTCTGCTCCTATATAAAAAAAAGCCTTCCCCCTCTTTTCTTCAGCCCGTACCCCCCACGATCTCTGTTCCTGCCAGGCTTTTCCCCCCTTGCCAGCTCTCCCTGATCGCATTAACCCCTGGTTGCCTCCACCAGTGCCCTCTAGGCCCAGGCTTACCTGCAAAAGTGGTAAGAGAGGTGCAGTTCTCAAAGGTCTCCTGGGGGTGGCTAATACAGCTCCCCAGACTTCCACAGTTCCTCACTCCTGTTCTAGATGCATTCATGGTCAAGATCAAGGTGGATTATATTTTTTGCTGGTTGGTTTTTCTCCTTCATTTTTCATACTTTGTTGCTTCTGTTGTTGGCAGGACCACCACCCCCACTTCCACCTTTGCAGCCCTCTGGTATGGATGCCCCCCCAAATTCTGCAACCAGTTCTGTTCCTACAGTTGTAACGACGGGAATTCATCACCAGTCACCTCCTGCTCCACCCTCCCTTTTTACAGGTATGGTACTAGGAATTTTTAAAAAACTTGTGATAATAGAGAATAATCTTACTATAATTACACAGATTCAGTGGATTTTCAGGGTATTATAAGATGAAATCTAGCGTCACACAAACACAATGGAATTTTGTTTTCCTCTTTCTGCAGCTTCCCCTCCCCTAAAATCTGTTCTAGGAGGGTCTCTGAACCATATGGAGCCAATTTTCAGGGCAGGTGGGAGAAGCGATCACCCCCCCCCCTTTCTATTGATATAAAACATATCAGCAGGAATGTTTAATTGGATAATACCCAATTGCCATACAGTGGAAGATTGTTATTGGCAAAAGAGTAAGCTTGATATAGTGTAGTATTGGGTTATAACCTGTACTTTTGAATAAAACACTGTAGCTTTTAGGCCATAATGAAATGGTCTCTGACAAACTACTTCTGGGAGCCTGATTGAGCATTTATCATATTTCTTTCTCTCATTCCTTTTCACATAGCAAACTGCTTTAGAAATTCAGAGCAGTTTCAAAAATACTTCTTAATACAGTTGTCCCTCCATATTAGTGGGGGTTAGGGCCATGAGACCCCCGCATATGTGAAAAATCCACGAATAAAAACTAGGTCACGCCACCGCCCTCCCACCCCTCCAGGAGCAGCGATGGGGCTTGGTAAGCCTCGTCACTGCTTCTTCCCACCCTCTCCCGCGCTCCCCCAGGAGCAGCGACGGGGCTTGCCAAGCCTCATCACTGCTTCCACCCTCTCCCCCCCCCCCCCGGAGCAGCCACGGGGCTTGGCAAGCCTCATCGCTGCTTCCTCCCCCCCACTCCCCCCCCCGGAGCAGCCACGGGGCTTGGCAAGCCTCGTCGCTGCTTCCTCCTATCCTCTCCCGCCCGCCCCCCTGGAGCAGCCATGGGGCTAGCTGATCCTCGTCGCTGCTTCCTCCCACCCACTCCCACCCCCCTAGGAGCAGTTTTTTGGATGGTGGGGGGGGCGCTCCCAAAACTGCGAATAGTCAAAACCACGAATCTTAAAGCTGCAAATATGGAGGGCAACTATATATGGCTTGGGCCCCAGCTGTTCAAAGAAGAATGATCAGACACTCATTGAGGTCTGCCTGAACCAAAGCAGTTCTTTGGATCCTCCTGAAAATTTTTGATACAAGAACATATTGATCTGTTCAGTACACACTGTGTTGGCTTTATACCAGTGGAGGGATTTTTGCATGTTTTACTTATGACGTAGGACTATGTAGTTTGAACATGGGGAATTTAATCGCCTTTTGTACATCTTAGTGAAACTAGATTTTTTTTCTTTAACAGAAACATATGACACAGATGGCTATAATCCTGAAGCACCAAGTATAACAAGCACGTCAAGACCCATGTATAGACACAGAGTGCATGCCCAAAGACCAAATCTCATAGGACTTACTTCAGGTGATATGGACCTGCCACCAAGAGGTACTGTGAAAGATTTCTTGAGCTCTGACCTTCAAAGTCTTCTTGCCTTGAAGCACAGGTGGGCAGTTGCATGTGGCTCCAAGCAGGTAAATCTCTAACCTGTGAGAGCCTACTACTCAGTGTGTTCTGCTCCCCCATCTAAATTGCAGGTTGGCTGGGAGGAGCAAGATTATGATAGGGAAGCAGTACTGAAGGAGGAGCACTCTCCATACACTGTCCATGACAATCAGTGTAATTCCAGGTTGGTCTTGAACAAGTGGTAGTATTTTACTTTCACTGAACATGCATTATCTCTGGCATGTAATGAAAAAATGAAGATTAAAACAGGGATGGAGAAGATGGTACCTTGCAGATGTTCCTGGATTCTAGTCATCCCTCAGCATTGCTTCTGCTGTCTAGGGCTGATGGATGTTGCCATGCATCTGGGGAGCTGCACATTCCCCACCTGTGGAGTAAAAGGTGGGGTGACTAATAAGGAGAGGGGTTTCTTTTAGAAAAATATATTTTTCCGTGGATGTGGCTCGGAACATCCTGAGCTCTTGGGTTGGCTCCTCCTATCACTCCAGGAAGGCAGGAAATGGGACTGAAGAAAGGACTTCTGGCCTCCTCTACAGATCAATTTCTTGTCTTCGCTCCAGGAGGACATCTGGCCAAGAGCTCCAGCCTTGGCCATGTGGTGACTCTCAGCCCTTTCTTTCTCTGTTTCTCCCTTTCTTCTTCTTTCTCCCCCCCCCCCAAATCCCCTTCTCTCTCTCTCTCTTTCACCTGCTTCTGATTCCTGCTTCCTCTTCTCCAACCTCCCTCTCTCTCCAGTCTTGGAGCACCCGTGCTGTACTCTCCATGTGAGATCATGCACAGGAAGCAGCCCTGGAAGGACGCCACCGGGTGTGAATGTTAAGAAATCATTTGCCTGTGCTTTGAAGATGCATTAGATTTACATTTATAGACAATTACACATATTTTGCTTATTAACTAAGATTGGGGTATGACAGGAAGGGAGGAAAGGGAAGAGGAGATTGAATGTTATATCTGTAAGTTAAGAAATATTTATCACGGGAGAAATGTGAATAAAAATTAATTTTAAAAAAAGAATATCAGTGGAAAGATTACCACAATGCAAAAACTTGTACCTCAGAGAAAATCAGTACCAGAGCAGTCCAGTATTTGGTCCCAACTTATTTTTTTCACTTTGTTTAAAGTTCTTAGCTTTGAATGAGTCTTTGCTAACCAAAACATTCCTACATTCTTATGAGAATCAGGTTGATCTGCAAGGGTATTCAGTACACAACTTTGTGGTAATATTACCCTCTGCAAGTTTTCCACATTTTGTTGGATTACGATCTAGATTTGAAATGGATTTATTTGTTACTGTAACCACTTGATAGCCACAAATACTCAGACTGCTAAGGTGAAAAATACATGTCTTCTTCGTGGTCTCTGAATCCACACAGCTGGGTTATTCCTGTGCTTCTGCAGGGCATTCAGAACCTTCTAGAATAGTTGTATAACAGATTTTTGATGGAAGCTCCACCCACCCCAACGGTCCCTCTCAGGCGTTCACGTTCATTTACCTCAGTTCCTTTTCATCCGCCACACTAACAGCATGTAGGGAACCTTCGCTCTTGACTTGGCTTGTTTTCTCTTTTGGTTTCTCGGCTTTGACTTGGACTTATTGACCTCTGTTTTGGATTCTCTCCTTGCTTGACTCTGGACTGGTTT
The DNA here is from genome assembly GCA_030847615.1 of Gambelia wislizenii. Lineage (NCBI taxonomy): Eukaryota > Metazoa > Chordata > Lepidosauria > Squamata > Crotaphytidae > Gambelia > Gambelia wislizenii. Next base: position 215,427,210 of record JAUMIR010000003.1, read on the forward strand.
GACTTAGTTTTTGCCTCTGGCTTGGTTGTTTGTGTCTTTCTCCTTACCTGACCTCAAACTGCCTTGACTACCCCTTCGCTTGCTTCCTTGGCCTTGGTTTTGCTTGCTCCGTTGCTGACCTTGGACTGTTTGATGACCCTTTCACTTACTCCTGCTGAAAATGGCCTCTAAATCTGCCGCTTTCAAGCGCTGTACTGTTTGTTGGGCAAAGTTGCCCAGCTTTGATGGACATGCGAACTGTTTTATTTGCTTGGGCAAGGCCCATAACATCAACACCTGTGCCCACTGTAAGGCTTTTACGCCTGAGGCCTGAAAACACTGCCTGTTGTGTCTTAAGTCCTTCCTCTATGAGAAGGCTTTGTTGCCACAGGCCCAGCCGCTGGCAACTGTTTTGGTGGCTCCAAGATCCTTGACTGCCTCAGCTGCCTTGCTACCTCCAACCCGTAAGAGGGCCCGTACCAAATTGGTAAGTCCCTTGAAATGGCGTAGGGCCGGATTTGTGAGCCCGTCCAAGCAACGTTGGGCCTGCTCAGCCTCGGATACCGAAGCCTCCAAACCATCAGCTTCGAGCTGGAGCCGTGCTACGACCTCCTCCAAGTCCACTGGGGAGAAGCACAAGAAGAAGAAGAAGAAGAAGAAAACCAGACACTCTTCTCACACTCTGGATCGTCCTGCATCCACTTTGATGGCCTCGACGGTACGGGTTGCCACTCCGGTTCGAGAATGGATTCATGTTGCCCCTCCAGTTCGAGAACCACCTCTAGTTCAAGAGCTGACACTGACCCCCTCTGCGGAAGTCTTCAACGTGGAGACGGTCCAGCTTTCTGAAGGGGAGATAGTGTCCTTGCCACCTGGACGGACTTGTTCTCCATCTCTTGTCTCCTGCGAGGAGTTGTTGGGTGTTGCTTCTGCACAGATGGGTACCTGCAGACAAGACCTAGTCCAGTACACTCCGTCTAGATCCAGGTACCCTGCTACCACAGGAACACCTACCCCAACAATGCATAGGCCGGACATGGAACCCACTTATGGAGCTTTTGACATGGTGCAAAGTTCTTTCCTCAGCTTTCCATCTTCCCCCTTTTGGGCCCACACTTTGACCTTCGGACAAGGGCGCAACCTCTATTTCCTGTGCAGAGACCCTGGGGATTGTTCACACTACCGCTCCCACCCACCATGGAAAGTCTATCATACCATGCTGTTGAGCCCGGCAGTTACATGGACTTTCCATGAAGGACGTGGGGAGCCAAGCAACTCCGGGACGCTCTTTTCCGACATGTTGGGAGGAACTGTTTGACCACCCAGAGCCTGTGGATCGGCCATTGCCTCCCTTGACAGTGGAGCTCTCACCTCCTCCACTGCACCGGACCACCTCTCTGCCATCGTTCACAGAGTCGCTCTAGTTCTAGCTCTAGCTCTAGCTCTAGCTCAAGCTCTTCATCCGGTTTGTCCAGCGCTCCCAGTCACCTTATGAGCTGTGCATCCTGTCTCCTCCTCCTGATCTTCTCTATGATGACTCTTCACTTAGTGAGCAGGTAAGGAAAAGTGGGTGGGGGGGGGCAGAATGGCTCTGGTTCATGAAAACAATCTAACCTTGACCAGGAAGCCTATCCGGAACACAGTCCACATCGAGTGTATGTACCTAAGCCTGAGGTCCAGGGATAGCTTAGGGATTCTGTTAGTATACCAGCCACCCCGTTGTTTAACAGACTCTGTAACCGAGCTAACACAGCTGGTCTCAGAGTTGCTGCTGGAGTCACGCAGACTTTTACATCTTGGCGACTTCAGCATCCCACTCAAGACCAGCTTGCTAAATCTAACTGGCGCAGCTCGGGAGTTCATGGAATCCATGACAAACATGGGCCTATCCCAACTGGTTGTCGGGCCTATTCACTGTGCAGGCCATACCCTCGATGTGGCCTTTAGTACGGAACAGGAATATCCGTGGGCGGAGGTTATTAAAAGCTCCACATTGTCATGGACGGATCATTTCCTGGTCAAGATGGAGCTAAGAGCCACTGTCTGCCCCACTGGGGGTGGTGGACCTATTAGAATGGTCCGCCCTCGAAGGCTAATGGAACCAATTGGATTCCAGAAAGCCTTGGAGGGTTTAATGGTTGGTAATGCCGGTGATTCTGTTGAAGCTTTGGTTAATATTTGGAACACTGATCTCACCAAGGCTGTCGACACAATTGCTCCCAAACGTCCTTTCCAGCCTGCTCCTAACTGTAAGCCCTGGTATTCAGAGGAGCTTAGAAAGATGAAAGTGGGCTGGACAGCAAATTTCCTTGATTCTTATCGAGAGGCAATACGTGCAGTACAGAAGTCTTTCTCCTCTGCACGTATTGTGTCTGCAGAGTCCTGTCCAGCAGAACTGTTTAGGGTGGTGGGGGAGCTGACGCAGATTCCACCTGCGCAGAACCCCTTACTCAACCCGACAACGGCCTGCTGTGACGCGTTTAACATCCACTTTGCAGATAAAATCTCTCGGATAAGAGCCGGCTCAGATGCCAGTGTTGACAAAATCTATAGACGAGGTGTCCAGCAACTCTGTTGATGAAATTTTATTGGCTCAGCTTCAATCTGTGAGTACAGATGACGTGGACAAGCTCTGTAGTAGAGTAAGGAAGACGACCTGTCCCCTCAATCCCTGTCCATCTTGGCTGGCCACCCAAGGGGGTGATGCGTGGAGAGTACTCCTTAGGGATATTATCAATGCGTCCTTCAGGGAGGGGTCCATTCCACCCTGTCTGAAGGAAGCGGCGGTTAAGCCGCTCCTGAAAAAGCCTTCCCTGGACCCCTTGGATAGGAACAACCAATCTCCTTGCTGCCTTTTTTAAGCAAGGTGATCGAGAGGGTGGTCGCTTCCGAACTCCAAGCTGTCTTGGATGAAACCGATTATCTAGATACTTTTCAAACTGGCTTTAGGACGGGATATGAAGTTGAGACTGCCATGGTTGCTCTGGCTGACAATGTCCGCTTGGGTATCGACAGGGGTAGTGTTGACCTTGTTGGTGCTTTTACCTCTCAGCAGCCTTTGATACAATAGAACATTCAATCCTCTTGGATCACCTGGGAGGGTTAGGAATTGGAGGCACTGCCTTGCAGTGGTTCCATTCCTTCCTCTTGGGCAGATCCCAGAGGGTGAGGCTTGGGGACAGTTCCTCTACCAGAATAGAGCTTAACTGCGGCGTTCCTCAGGGTGCCATTCTGTCCCCGATGATATTTAACATCTATATGAAGCTGCTGTGAGAGATCATTCAGAGGCATGGAGTGCAGTGTCATCAGTATGCTGATGACCCAGATATATTTTTCCGTGTCTCAGTCGTCAGCTTCGACTTCAGATGGCATCTCTCCTCTCAATGATTTTCTTAAAACAGTAATGGACTGGATGAGATAAAACAAATTGAGACTGAATCCAGACAAAATGGAGGTACTAACAGTTACGGGCCTGAAACCAGGTCTGGGAATACAGCTTCCAATCCTGGATGGAACTACACTCTCCTCCAAGGACTGCGTTCGCAGTCTGGGGATGCTCCTGGACCCGTTGCTCCAGATGTCTTATCAGGTAAATGCGATGGTCAGGAGTGTCTGTTATCAACTTCAGCTGATAAGCCAGCTCCACCCTTTCCTGGAAACCAGGGATCTTGAAACTGATACATGCACTGGTAACCTCCTGTTTGGATTTCTGTAATGTGCTCTACATGGGGCTACCCTTTTGCTTGACTCAGAAACTTCAACTAGTTCAGAACATGGCAGCCAGGTTGATTTCTGGTGTTTCCAGAATAGAGCATATTACACCTGTGCTAAAAGCTCTCCACTGGCTGCCTATTAGTTTCTGGGCACAGTACAAGGTGTTGGTTATGACCTTTAAAGCCCTACTTGGCTTGGGTCCAACTTATCTCCGGCACCACCTCCTTCTGTATGACCCTCCCTGTGCGCTTCAGTCCTCTGGGAGGAATCTGTTACAACCTATGAAAACAAGGCTGTCAGTGCTTGTTGCTGCTGCTGCTCCCAGATTATGGAATGGCCTGCCGGACGAGATCCGTCTTATTACCACCTTAGACAGCTTTAAAAAAGCTGTCAAGACGGATCTTTTCCGGCAGGCCTTTCCTGAATAACTATCCCGGCCCAAGACTCGGCTGTCCTTTCCCTCTGAGCTGTAATTGGATTTTTAAAAATTATTGTATGTTTTAAGTTTTTTTAATTTAATACATTTTTAATTATTGTATGCTTTTAATCCTTTATAATTTAATATTATTTTAAGGAGTGTGTGGGCTAGGGTATTGTAATTATGGAGTTTTTATATTGTAAGCCGCCCCGATCTCTAGGCTTGCTAGAGAGATTAAGAACAATAAAAAGGGTTTTTTTGGGTATGTCCGCAGCAAAAGGAGGAAGAAGGAAATGGTAGGGCCACTACGCAGAGAATATGGCAAAATGCTAACAGGGGACAGAGAAAAGGCAGAATTACTCAACACCTTCTTTGCCTCAGTGTTTTCAGAAAAGGAAAAGGGTGACCAACCTTAGGATAAAGGAACAGAGGACACAATAGGGGAAATCCAGCACAGCATAAGCAAAGAGGTAGTACAAGAATACCTTCTTTATCTAAATGAATTTAAATCTCCAGGACCAGATGAACTACATCCAAGAGTATTAAAAGAGCTGGCAAATATAATCTCAGAGCCATTGGAAATAATCTTTGAGAACTCCTGGAGAACAGGAGAAGTCCCAGCAGACTGGAGGAGGGCAAACGTTGTCCCCATCTTCAAAAAGAGGGAAAAAGAAGATCCCAACAATTACCATCCAGTTAGTCTGACCTGGATAAACTGGAGAGGTGGGCCAAAACTAACAAAATGAAATTCAATACGGAGAAATGTACAGTACTGCACTTAGGGCGAAAAAATGAAACAAATGAAATGAAATAGGATGGGGGAGACCTGGCTGAATGAGACTACGTGCAAAAGGGATCTAGGAGTCCTAGTATACCACAAGTTGAACATGAGTCAACAGTGTGATGTGGCAGCTCAAAAGTCCAATGCGATTTTGGGCTGCATCAATAGAAGTATAGTGTCCAGATCAAGGGAAGTAATAGTGCCGCTTTATTCTGCCTTGGTCAGACCTCACCTAGAATACTGTGTCCAGTTCTGGGCACCACAATTCAAAAAGGATATTGACAAATTGGAGCGTGTCCAGAGAAGGATGACTAAAATGGTGAAAGGTCTGGAAACAATGCCTTATGAGGAAAGACTTAGGGAGCTGGGTATGTTTAGCCTGGAAAAAAGACGGTTATGGGGCGATATGATAGCCCTGTTTAAGTATTTGAAGGGGTGTCATGTTGAGGATGGAGCAAGCTTGTTTTCTGCTGCTTCAGAGATTGGAACACGGAGCAATGGATGCAAGCTCCAGGAACAGAGATTCCACCTCAACATTAGGAGGAACTTTTTGACAGTCAGAGCTGTTCGGCAATGGAACACACTCCCTCGGAGTGTTGTGGGGTCTCCTTCCTTGGAGGTCTTTAAACAGAGGCTGGATGGCCATCTGTCAGGGATGCTTTGGTCATGATTTCCTGCATGGCAAGGGGTTGGACTGGATGGCCCTCATGGTCTCTTCCAACTCTGCAATTCTATGATTCTATGATTGCGTTGCAGAGGACCGGGATACAAATAAATAAATAAATAATAATAATAATAATAATAATTATTAATCTCCCCCGGAAGACATTCAGGTTTTTTCCAAACAGATGGTCCATATGTCTCATGCACTTGGTTTGAAAATCCCAGAGTGTCTGATCCCATCTACCACAGGATCAAGTCGAAAGCTCCACCTGTCGTGGTCGTCCCAGTCCTACCTTCTCTTCTGAAGCTCACCCAGGGGTCCTGGGAGAATCTATTTTCACTACTATCAACCTGGAAGCAGATTGACCGACTTTACTGAATCGGGGGAGGGGAATGACATCTCCTGGCTCCGGAAGCACCCGAAGCCGAATTCAGTAGTAGTTCAGACTTTCCAGCATAGGCATCAGCACTGATTGTAGGCCACCGTTTTTGACCTAGAGGGTCAAAAGCTGGACATGTTAGGGAAGAAAATACTTGGCGGCCCTGAGCTTTCATATACCTAACTACTCTGCCTGCATGGGTACCTACCAGCAGGTTCTTTGGGAGAGGATAACCCCCTTTCTACATGATCTTCCCAATGAACAGATGGGTGGTGCACATGATCCAATCAGAGCTCCTATTCCTGGCGGGGCAGCAAATGAATTCAGCCCGGCACATTGCGGACTGTGTGGCTAAGTCGGTGGCTGGTTCGATTTCCCATCGGCTCCATGTCTGGTTGAGGTTGTCTGGATTGATACCTCAGGCGTGTGTGACCATAAAGGACATGCCCTTTGATCATTCCAGGCGTTTCAGCCAGACCACTGATGAAAAGCTCGAATTCATGCAGAAAATGAGGAATGTGGCGCATAAATATGGCATGCCCTCATCTTCTTCCTGTTCCAGAGACTGCTCGGGGTGGCAGCCTCCACAGTACCTGTGTCATCAGCGCAGAGGTTATCACCCCCAGTCCTCTCACCGATCTTGATTTCCGTCTTAGTCGTCCTCTGCTGCATTGGTGAGAAGCCAGGCCACTACCTTTCTCTATAGGCCTCATTCCAAACAGCGACCCAAGATCAGTCTAGGCATAGATTCTGATTACTTTTCTGCTCCTTTATACTCTCTTTCAGACTGTGCTGTTCGGAGATCGTCTGGCATATTTCCAATCAGCCTGGGCGTCCATAAGATCTGATTGCTGCATGCTGCGGATCACCAGACATGCCTACAGTATCGAATTTGAAGAGTACCCCCCGACAGGTCAAATTCGAGCAACATCTTCATTCTTTCCCCTCCTTGAGGAGGTGCAGATGTTGCTCCAGATACCAGTGAACCCGGACTAGTGCCAGCTCTGCTTCTTCTCAAGGTACTTCCTTGTGAACGAAAAGGATGGTGGACTCTGGCCCATCCTTGACTCCTGCGGCGTGAACTATGTCCTCCCAAAGAGGTTTCAGATGGTCATGCTGTCAATCCTCCCTCTCCTCCCAACAGGAGAACTGGTTTGCAACCGTTATCTGAAGGATGCTTGCTTCCACGTGAGAATCTATCCTGCCCACCGGCGCTTTCTGTCTTTCCAGATCGGGGACGATGCCTTCCAGTTTCGTGTCATCCCCTTCAGCCTGGCGATGGCCCCATGGGTCTTCACGAAGTGTATGGTGGTGGTAGCAGCGTTTCTTTGGCAGCAAGGAGTAATTGTCTTTTCGTACATTGATGACTAGCTCCTTGTGGATTTCTGTCCTCAGCTGGTCTAGGACATTGAGCTAATTTTGGACTTACTGGACTCTCTTGGCCTGGTGGTCAACGTGGAGAAATCTCATCTGAACTCATCCCAGTCCGTCCAGTTAATAGGGACCTGCCTGGACTCGATGACTGCTGCTGCATATCTGTCAGCGGCTCGCTTCGACACACTCCGAGCTACGATCTACCAATGCCATTGTACCTGCTCTGTTTTGGCCTATTCCGTCCAGGTCCTGCTTAGGCATATGTCTTTGACGGTTGCAGTCACTCTGTTTGCCAGGCTTCACTTCAGTCCGTTCCAGTCCTGGTTCCTCACAGTCTTCGATCCTCTCTCCAACCTGCCTCACAAGCTTCTCACCATGCCGCAAACGGTTCACCATTCTCTGGACTTGTGGCTGAATATGTCAAATGTGTTGGCTGGCCTGCCCTTTGAGGCCCTGCAGCCTCAGGTCTTTGTCACAATGGATGTGCCTTTTCTCAGCTGGGGAACCCATTTTGATCGCTACGCTGTCCAGGGCTCATGGTCTGTGGAGGAACGGGAGTGCCATATCAGTTGGAGGTACTGGCTGTCCAGAAGGCACTGAGATCCTTTGAGTCCCTGGTGACCAGGAAAATCATCCTGCTTGTGACTGACAACACACTGGTCACATACTGCCTGAACGGGCAGGGTGCAACAAGGTCCTCCACATTACTTTTGACCATGATTGACATCTGGAACTGGTGCATACAGAGGAACATTCTCCTCCATTCCATCCATCTCCCAGGGTAGGAGAATACTCTTGCTGACAGACTGAGCCGCTGAACTCGGCTGTCCATGAGTGGATGCTGTGCCGTTCTGTGGTCCAGTCCCTGTTCCGTTGATGGGGCACTCTGAAAGTGGACCTCTTTGCCTTGGCGGCCAACAAACAGCGCTGGCATTTCTACACAAGGTCCAGTGTGTGGAGTTCAAGGGGGGACGCTTTCCTCTTCTAATGTAACAGTCCCCTGTTCTACCTGTTCCCTCCGTTCCTGTTACTAACGAGGATGGTCGCCGAGCTGCGCCGGGACAGTTCGGACGTGATTCTCATCACTCTGTGGTCGTGCCGGTAGCCTTGGCTCAGTCTTCTCCTTCATCTGGTCTGTTCTCGCTTCTTTCATCTACTGTCCCATCCAAATCTGCTAACTGTTCAGGGAGTCAGCGTTCGTCACCTGGACCTTGATATGCTATGGTTGACTGTGTGGAGGGTCCTGCCTTGATCCCATTGGCAAATTCAGGGCTAGGTTTGACCGCCATGGCCTTGCCTCCCAAGATCCAGGCCATGGTCGACGTGTCTCTCTGTCTCTCTACACGGCGCTCCTATGAATACAAATGTAGACAGTTCGAGAATTTCTTCGCTGAATGGGGTCTGACCCTTGCTGCTTCCTCTATGCTTATGGTGCTCCAGTCCTTGTTGTGCCTGTCAGACTCTGGACTTTCCATCTCCTCTTTGACGTGCTACCTTGCTGCCATCTGTCGAGTTTCAGAGCATGGGTCGACCCTCTCCGTTTCAAGGCCTGGTGGTCAAGAAATTTCTGAAGGGCTACACCAACCTCCATCCGCTCATAGTCGAACCCAACCCGGCGTGGAGTCTGGAGCTCCTCCCTTCTCAGCTCTCGAAGCGCTCCTTCGAGCTGATGGCCACCGCTGACCCCCATGTCCTCTCCTGGAAGGCGACCTTCCTTGTAGCTGTCACTTCTGTACGGTGTGCCAGTGAGCTCTGTGCCCCGTGCTCCAGCCCTCCGTACCTGGTGTTCCTTAAACCGGACATGTCCTTTCTACTAAAGGTCGTTTCCAGTTTTCATCTAAACCAGTCCATTGTCCTGCCTACCCGAATGCAGAACCCTATGGATTAATTTGAGTGTGCGCTCCATTCCTTGGATGTACGGCGAGCGCTTGCATTCTACATGCAACGGACTGCTCTGTTCCGAAAGACTCCCAGACTGTTTGTTGCCTATGCAGACTCTTAAGCTGGGCACTCCGATTTCACCACGGGCACTCCGATTTCACCACAGCGCCTGTCCAAGTGGATGGTTTCTGCCATTACCTTGGCTTATCAATTGGCTCAAAAACTATTGCCTTCCCGGGTTGAGCCCACTTGACACAGGTGATAGGTGCTTCCGCTGCCTTCCTCTCTGGGGTTTCCCTGGAGGTTGTTTGTCAGGGAGTGACTTGGTCTACTCCTTTGACATTTATCTCTCACTGCAGACTGGACAATTGGTGAAGGAGTGATGCTGCCTTTGGGAGAGCTTTTCTTCTCTCCACTATTCATTGAGTGCATAGTTCATGCATCTTCCTTCTGATTGTTTAATAAATGTTTCTGTGTTTCATAGTATAGCCTTCTCCTTGTCTTACTTGGTTAGCATGACATGCCCTCCACCTGGGGTAAAGCTTGCTAGTCTCCCAACTGTGTGGATTCACAGAGACCATGAAGAAGGAGAACAGGTTGCTTACCTGTAACTGTAGTTCTTCAAGAGGTCTTCTGTGAATTCACACAGACCCGCCCATCCTCCCCTCTATGTCCTGCTCTGAATTTAATGCTGCGATGCTGCTAATTGTGGTGTCCTATGGAACTGAGGCAAATGAGCAGGAATGTCTGAGAGAGACCATTGGTGGGCAGAGCTACCACCAAAAGTCTGTTTTATAACTATTCCAGAAGGTTCCGAGTGCACTGCACAGGCACAGGAATAACCCAGGTGTGTGAATTCACAGAAGACCACTCGATGAACTACAGTTACAGGTAAGTAACCTTTCTATTTTTATTGTGGCACAAAATTAAGTAAATAAAAGCATACTGGCACATGCTGTTTCCATAAGTATCTTTAAGTGTCCATAAGTGTCCATGCTGTGACATACCTGAGTAAACCCATTGCAATGAGTAGGACTTGTTAGTCACAGCTGACCTAAGTCCTTTTGATTTCATTGGGTCTACTCCAAGTAGGATTAACATTGATTTAGGCCACAATTGTTCCAGGATGCTACACAAGATCTTGTAAAATGGTCACCTTAAATACATGGGACAGATGGATGATCCTGATCTCCTAACCTTACATTTCTGTAGAATGTAGCAGGCAGTAATTACATTTGGGGTGTTGTGTATGTTACAGAAGTGGCATTCCAGTTAATTCCCCCCCTACATTCTGAAGAATGGTATTGTTGTAGTTTCCTAGGGAGTAAAGGCTAGGCTGCTAGGAACTAGAAGATTTTGTACCTTACAGCAACTAGGAACAGGGTAATTTGCCTAGGTGAAGCTTAGTTGAAGTTTGCGTGTTCTTTAGGGAACAACAGTGTAAGGTTGATAGCCCCGCCTCCAGAGACCCCAAAATTGGTGTATAATAAATTGGCATAATAATAATCTGTTGTATTAATGTTGCCTTCCAAGGGGGAAGGCAGGTTTATTTCAGAAAAAAAGAGCTGAAAGCCATGCTTCTCCCCAAAGAAGAGCTGAGCTGTAAGGGAAACTGTCAAAAGGTCAAAAGGACACAGTCTCTACTGTACATCTAAAAGGGAGATAATAAGTGGATGGAGCAATCTTTTGTTTGCTGGTTTCGACCTTCCTCTCCTTAATCCCCCAGCCATTAAAGAGGAAGCTCAAGCTTTGTGAATCCAATCATCAGGACATTAAGGACAGTTTACAACACGTTAGCATCTTCAGCCACCTATTCGCAAAGACCAGGAAACTCATTGTGCAATCCTTGAAAGTTCCTGCAATCTGATGTTTCAAACCAGGAGGCTTACCCCACTTAGGGCATATCTGTGGATATAAATTTTACCCTCAGAATCTGCCACATTGAGTACATATCCCATTTCCCGGGGACACTCTATCACTCTGTGTTAGCCACTCCAGATTCATCTATCCACTCTGCCGGATTGTTCAATAAATTCAGACTACAAGACAGGCCATATAACCCGCAGCAAATCCTCTTGCTATTCCCCTATCCAAGTCATTCCTACTGCATTCTGTAGCCTTGTGTGAATGCTTCTTGTGTGACTGTGTGTGTGTGCTTGGTGTGTTTTTGTTTTTTTTAACTCTTAATAAAGACCATAATTAATTACACATGTGTGCGTGTTCCATCCATATTAGTACTGGTATACATAGATTCAAATCCCTGGTTGCCCCCTATCACACTACTAAGGTTGAGTTGCTGCTAATTTCCCCAACATATTAGAAACTCAATATATTTTTTTTTAATTTCCAAGAATTTTTTGGGTAACAACAGAGCTTACCTAAACACAGGATACCGGAGGATTGTGTGACATAGTAGGGTTTCAGAAGGGCTGGGGAGATTCACATGGAAGAGAATAGAGCATGCAGACCTGCAATACACTCCTGATCTTCTATCCATGTTACATCTGCCTTTGTACCCCCTCCCATGTCTATTTTCTTTTTTAAAAATATTGGAAAATATCAAAGGAATCCCTTTCAGGCTTCAAGTCGTAAGCCATCTGCTAAATATCTAGAGTTGAAAAGAAATGTTGCTTTCTGGGCAATGTATTCTGTAGTTGCCCTGTGGGGTTTCTATACTTCCTTTTGAAGCATCTGGTTTTGGTATCTGTTGGAGACCAGTGCTGAACCAAAGGGACCTTGGGTTTGAAGAAGTACAGCACATAGTATGTTCCAAAAATGCAATAAGTCAGCTGATGGTAATAAGGAGAGAAATTCCTACTATAAAATGCACAGACAAACATCCTTTAAAAATTAATCAATGTACTTTTTTCTTCCACACAGAAAAACCTCCTAATAAAAGCAGCATGAGGATAGTAGTAGATTCTGAGTCTCGAAAAAGAACTATTGGTTCAGGTGATGGAGTTCCACCAAAGAAGAATTGGTTTGACAAGTGAGTAGCTGTTAGATCTGCCAGCCATATATTAATACCTGAAGTGTATAGTGCATTTCAAGTTTGCCTTTTTTTAAAATGCCTGTGTCTCCAGCTAATACATGGTCTTCCAATTAACACTTCTGCTTTTGGTTTAGAACATTGCCCTCTGCACTGGAAGGGACACTGTAATAGTCATTGTTTTGCTCAACATTTACATGAAAGTGCAGAGGGGATTTCTGAGTTATGGATGCAAAATCTAAACTTCAAAATGATTAAACGATTTAATGAATTAAAATTAAACATAAACACAGACTGAGCATCTTAATCCAAAAATCCAAAATTTCAATAAATAAATAAATACATTAGTTACAACAATGTATTTATTTACAATAAAAACAAAAGTTTTGCTACATTAAAAGAATCTTGAAGATAAAGAAAAAGAAGGCTTCTGATCTTAACTGTTATAAGTACATTATTAATTAATCATATCTCATTCATATCTAACATAAATTCTCTCCATACTCAAACTTTCTGATCATCCAAAGCAACAGTAGCCAAGTCATTTTCTTTTTGTTTTTCTTTGCAAAAAGTCCATATGGGGCTTCCAGTCTTTTTTTAAAAGAAAAAAAGTCACTAATGTTTTATTCCTAATTCAAGAAAGCAATTTATCAAATTCTGCTAGTTCTATCAATTCCAACAACAGTCTTCTATACCATTTTTCCCTCTGTACATCCACCTATTTCATCTCCTTTACAGCAATAGTTGAATTTTTTTCCTAATTTCCTACACTAACAATGCATCATTTTAAAAGAAAACTTTCTGTAACATCAAATATCATACAAATTCAATTTATGTAACCATATTTTCCATTAATCCGTCCTATCCCATCTCCTCTATAACAATATATGTATATTTTTCTAACGCCTCACACCAAAAATGAATAATTTTGTTTACTTTAATCTGTCTGTTTAAAATAAAACATACCCCCCCCCCCCAGAAGCCTCCCTGCAAGTAACTGCATGTTAAAAGCCTGCTTGAACTAAAGGGTCTTTCCTGGCAACGAAAGGAGATCACAGAGGGAGCTAGCCTAGCCTCCCATGGAAGGACATTCCAAAGGGGGATGATAATTTTATATCCTGCTGTTATCCCAGTAATTAATGGGGTTCAAGATCGCTAACAATATATTAAAGCAGCCATTAAGAAGGCTCTCATGTCCTCACCAAGCAAGCCTTTGATGGTGGCAGAACTGAGAAAAAGCCCTCCCCGTGGATCTTTAACACTCTGGTAGGTTCTTATAGGGAGATACAGCCTATTAGATAGTTTGGACCCAAGCTAGGACGATAAGAGGAGGAAAAAATTGGCAGCAAGTGATGGCACACAGTAATGGCAACTGGAAGGGTAAAAGAAAAAGATAATAGCAGTGGTGATGGAAGGAGGAGATGGTTGTCCTCCAGAGGTTGGCTTTGAGCCAGCCATTTCTTGAATGCATGGGTCTGACCCAAGCTGTTATAGGAAGTGTGACCTGAAAAATGCTGTAGCAAAGGTGGTTTCCAAGCTGCTCCCCCCCCCCATATGACTTTTCTTCAAAAACCACTTAGAGCCAGTCATTCAAGAAAAAGATTGCTCTGTATAGAGCTAGCCTCATGGGAGGTGCACAACAGGGGACTTCCTCCTCTGGCAACAACAAGGCCATGCTGGGGTCTTCAGCTGCCTTTTGTTGCTGCTGCCAGTCTTCCATTTGCACAGGGAGATCTTGGGTGTCTTCCTGCGTGGGCATCAAGATCATCAGACCACCTGTGCTGTGATCTGTTATGCAGGTATTTTGACATCATAAGACCTGTCACTTGTTTCTCTTTTTTTAAAAAAGAAAAAAAAAAGAAAAGAAAGATAAATGTACATCTGTGGTACAAATAATACAAAGAAATGACTCCTCTTGTCTTAATGCATACATAAGTTGTTTTGGCAAGAGGCAGATAGTAAGGACCAAGTCACCTAGAATTTTATAGGAAAGCATCGGCACCTTGAATTAGGCTTGGTTCCTGTGAAGGGGTGTGCTTGATGGAATGGATGAGAAGCAGACAATCCCAGGATGCTATGATGGGAGAAGGTGAGATGAGAGAGACTAGGGGGAAAATGGATGATTTGAGTGGAAGTATGGTTTGTCTCTAATTGAAAGAACCATTGTTAATATATCGTTATTACACACTCCTGGAAGTTGTTAACACATTGTTATAATGAATCAACGAAACTTTTGTTAACTGTTACTCTGGCTCATACTGGATTTATTTCTTTTAGAATAAGGGGTGGTCATGCTATCCAAAAGATTACACACTGTTAGACAAACTTATCCACTCAGAGGGTCACCTGGAGATTCAGGCCCCAATCCATGAAGGGATACCAGAGGGGGACGTAGAGTAGGGTGGCAGTGACGGGCAGCCAGAGCTGAAAACTGCGGGGCCAGCCTGATGAGGCCAATGTCATAGTACCAAATAGGTAACCAGTGTAGCTCTTTCAGAAATGATGTGATATGGTTCTGTGTAGGAAATTAGTCAGATTTCTTGCAGTTATACTATTTGGGGGATTATGGGTTGTTTTCAAAGGCAGCCATATCACATTAGGAGAATTAAATGTTGAAGTGCTTGTAGCCAGACTTGTCTACACACTGTTACGAACAGTTATTCTGAATGTGTTATTGAGTTATCTAGGTCTTTTTGCTGTTGCCTAATCCCAGTTCAGGGGGTAGGTTTGGATTTAATATAGCCTCTTAATTCTCAAAATATGTTGCTTATTTTCATGGCGGAGCTTTGAGATAGTTGAACCTTGTTTGGTTCAGTACAGTATGAATTTAAAGTGCCTTAGTCTATGCCAACCTTGGTTGGCTTATGAATTATCAAGCAGTTTTAATATTAAAAGTGAAAATCAGACTTTCAGCAATTGAGCTGTGTATCACCTGCCTACAATTTCAAGAAGTTCATACCTTTTTCTTCAACTTAAAATCGAAAGTAGACAAAGATAGCAATTTAATGGGCATGAAGGCAGCAGCTCTTCAAACATCTGAAAACAGATTTTTCTCTTCAGTTCCTGCTCCTAAGGTCCATAACCTTTTCTTTTACTCATGTAGATTTGGTAACTTGATATAATAGCTATTCAAAGAAGATCACATACTCTTGAATGTACTTGGATGATAGTTATGTTTATTTTAGTTAGAGACATTATGTTAAATCTTTAGTTGCATTTTGAGCACATTCCAATTTTAAAAAGCAGTCTAGGCACGTGATAGAGATTTAGGTTGAAAGGATCTTGAAGAAGAGGGTGTTGAGTTGTATGCATAAATCTTGAACTCATGTCCCTCTGACAGTTTGTGTGATTGAATTATGTTGGTTTGTGCTGGCTAGTTAGTGGCTGTTGGTCTTAATTTTGGTATACTGATCAAGTTTGATCAAGTAGCCATTTGAAATAAGTGTGTCAAAATAATTTTCAACCTTGTCTGTTTCAGGCAAAACTTTAATAGAACAAACAGTCCAGCTTTTCAGAAGAAGGTACAGTTTGGAAATGAAAATACTAAACTTGAATTGAGGAAAGTTCCTCCAGAGCTTAACAATATCAGCAAACTAAATGAGCACTTCAGCAAATTTGGAAATTTAGTGAACTTGCAGGTAGGTGATAACTTGACTGTTTTACTGCATTGTTAGGACTGTTTATCAGTTAGGACTTGGATTATGAGGATGGCTTTATTATGAGGAAGTTTTGAAAATTCTATAATTTTCACTTCAATCTTAATGTAACAGTTAGATGTAAAATGTATATCCTTTCTGCATTCATTTTATCCCTGCTTCCTTTATCAACACTAGCAAACCAAATTAACTTCTTCCTCTTCCCTTAGCCCTCTTGACCATATCTCTTGCTATGTGTGTCACTTTACTTCAGGCCCTTGTTGCCACCTCTTTGAGTAAAAAGCATTTTAATGGTGGAGATACACGTGGGTAGTGAGACAGAATAAGAGTTTCCTTGGGTTTTTTCCGGGCTGTGAGGCCGTGTTCTGGAATAGTTTCTTTCTGACGTTTCACCTGCATCTGTGGCTGGCATCCTCAGAGATGCCAGCCACGGCCTCACAGCCCGGAAAAAAACCAAGGAAACTATGGATGCCAGCCATGAAAGCCTTTGACTTCACATTGAGACAGAATAAGTTTGTTTGCAGCTATGTCAGAAGAGCAGTCACACCATGGTTCTTCAGATAGTTTTGTGTTGGTTTTCCTCATTGCACACAAAAAAGGTGGAGTATTTCCAGGACTTACTGTGTTTGTTTATGTGCCTTCAAGTCTCCTGTCGATTTGTGACAACCCCATGAATTTCATAGGGTTTTCTTAGGCAAGTAATACTCAGAGGTGGTTTTGCCTGTTCCTTATTAGGAAGTTCTCCTAAACCAGCCTTTTGCCTTCTCTTCTGTTTCTGTTTTGTGGTAGTACATTTCCCGCCTGTTACAGTGAGAAATCAGACAGGCGGATTTAAAGTCATTTAACATTACATGAAAAATGTGATTGGGTGGTGTTGACATATTTTTCTCCAGATCTGGAAAACAATGCCCCACCTTTCCTTCCAGCAGTATGTAGTAAAAAATATTGGTAGGTAAATTGCCTTTGTTTCTAATTTTAAAACAATAGTAGATGTCTGTGGGGGAATAATTGTGAACTTAGAAGTGGTGTTCTGAGTGGATTATTAGCATTCTTATCTCTGATCCCTCTTACTACCTTCCCTTCCCCCTCACTTCCCACTCCTTGAAGTCAGACTGTGGTCAGTTTGGTAGAATGTAAAGCTCTTGGAATGGGGCCTGTCACAGTTTTGAATATCTAGCACACTGGTTAGATCTGATTGGATT
The DNA here is from genome assembly GCA_030847615.1 of Gambelia wislizenii. NCBI lineage: Eukaryota > Metazoa > Chordata > Lepidosauria > Squamata > Crotaphytidae > Gambelia > Gambelia wislizenii. The sequence goes on from JAUMIR010000003.1 coordinate 215,444,247, forward strand.
TTATGGTGCAGTTTGTTCTTACTAGTCGTGCCAAGCACACTGATACTGATAGCAACCCTATGTGCTCTTGCTTGTACTGAATAACTGATCACCACATAGCAATATTGTTCTTATGCATGACTTCTCTTGCAAATCATAGGTTGCCTACCAGGGAGATCCAGAAGGTGCTCTCATTCAGTTTGCTACTCATGAAGAGGCAAAGAAAGCTATATCAAGCACAGAAGCAGTATTAAATAATCGATTTATTAAGGTGTATTGGCACAGAGAAGGCAGTGCTCCACCCATGCCAACTTCAGTACAGAAGGTAAAGCCAGGGAAGGGGATCTAGTTCATTTTGGTAGCCCACTTAACCTAAGAATCTTCTGCATTGTTTTGAACTTCAAGTAGAGCTTTAACTGTTGTTATTTCGCTGTTATTTTGCTCAGAACACACACTACTAGACGAATTACTAAAAGGTTAAGATCAAATGTTAAAGTTTTTCTCTTGTTGCTAGAAATACAGTACAACCCCTGTATCTACAGGACCGGTATCCACAGATTCACTTACCTGCATCCAAAAAAATATGGTGTCTAGGCATTTTATGGGTCCTCCAGCACAATTCTGTGGTATGCCTCTGTCAGAAGTTGACCATAGAGTTGAACTGGAGGACCTACTGGTGGCTAGAGAGGTATTATCTCTAGGCACCTCTTTAACTTGTGGTTAAAAACAGTATTCAAGATTTGAGAAATAGATAATTCCATTACCTAAAGGCATTTTGGTCAAGGTGGGCAATCACAATGCTAATCCAGTTTAGAAGGAACAAAACTGTCCCTTGAGCATAGAGAAGTTAACCACCTTTGTTATACTTTCAGGCATAGACACATTGCATGACAGTATTTGACTGGAATGCGAAAAAGCTTGCTCTTAACACCCCTGTATGGCATATAGCTGAATGTTTTAAAAGAAAGAGAAATTCTTTTTGTTCATCAAGACCAAATGTGCAATCCTTGATATATTTAAAAGTAAGCTTGACTGAAACTAAGCTTGACTGAAATGAATGGCAAATAAACTTGGTTAGGATTAGGCTTTACATTCAGTATAAATATAAATATATTGGGTGTATCAGTCACTATGGAGTGTCAAGTGTAAAAATTTATAGGAGTGTATTCCATAAATAATGGCTAAAAATACCCCTTGGACACTTTTTTCAGAACTGTTCCCCACAACTTTTAGGAGCGTAGGGACAATTTGCTGTCTCCTCCCCACTCCTAAAAAAACTTTTAACATCCAGAAGATGCCTTTCTTAGCCTCCTCTCTGGATTGTGGCTTTCTTATGTCCCATAGGGCCAGTGTGGTCCCCAGTCCTTGAGAGTTGCCCACACCAGGAAATGTTTCATACTGATATGAATATTGATATGTAAGAAATTGAAATTGCAAAGGAAGGAATGAAATACTTTTGAGAGCAGAAATTATCTTAAAGGAATGTCCTCTGGTTTTTTTGTTTTTTTTTAAAACACACAACTTTTTAAAAACACCCCAGACTATGCCTGACAACCTGTATCCTTGAAATAACTTACTTGAGCTGGCTAGGACAGCAAATTCATTATAAATAAATATGAATTCTCTCTTTCCTTAACAATCTGCAAATTAAATGTATTAATAGGAATTGGTGAGAAAGTAATAGACCAATAGAAGATACATATTTGAGATTTTTCACAAAGATATAGTATACATTGGTCTGAGAATTCCCTTAATGAGTTATTTACCATAAATTTAAGATGACAGCCCAGTCATGACATCACTTTATGTCACAGAAGCAAGTCAGCCTAAGCCTCAGGCACATGTTCCCTTGAAACATGAGATTAAAAAGGGTTTTACTTTAGAGCTAACCACAGTTTCCTTGTGACATATGAACTCTCTGAGAACTGTCATTTGTTCTGTCATTAGTAAAAACAAACTAGGATTAGAATGTTGGAATTGAAATCTTATTTCAGTTTGAAATGTTTTTTTTTGTTTGTTTGTTTAGATTTGAATAAATGGCTTTAGAAAGATGACTTGATAAATTATTTTACTGAAACCTTGTTTTTTTCTAAAGGGTTTGATCCTTTGCTAAAATACGTTATGTGGATGCTGAGTGTAGGAAGTGTGGTAAGAATAGGAACATTGATACTTCAATGTATAACACCTGCTTTGTCTTTTGTGTATGTCCTATTGTGATGACCTAATTTTCTTTTAAGGTAATACAGCCTTTAGCCCAGCAGCCCATTTTACCTGTTATAAAGCAGTCAGTCAAGGAGCGATTAGGTCCAGTACCTGCCAGTAACATTGAGCCTGCTGAAGCTCAAAGTGCCAGTGCAGAAGCTATTCAGGTAGCTATAACATTTATGTCACAGAATATGTGATTTTTAAACTAAACTGCAATATGCTATTTAAGCAAGTATTCCTCCATATATTTGGGTGACTTATAGTTAGTAAAGATTTTTTTTAATGTTTGGAGAGGAAACCCTTAAAATGGAACACTCATATTTTAGTAAAAAGGATTATTTAAAGTTGTGGGGCCAAGCTAGTGGTGGGTAAATAGTTTTCATAGTAATAGGTAACTTGAGATTCAACAATGTCTCAGCAAACTTAGACCTTCTAGTGCTCAAATATTAACTTAGAAATACTCAGTTTTGTTAGATATGAGGAATCTTTTTCTGCTGTACTAGTTGAGTAATACAGGTTGAATCTTCCTTATTTGAAATGCTTGGGACCAGAGGTATTTCGGATTTTAGAATACTTGCGTATACATAATGAAATATCTTAGGGATGGGATCCAACTCTAAACACAGAAATTATGGCTAATTTAATAGTTCCCAGCCTCAGGCTTAGAATCGAAATAAGACATGGCACATAAGGAAGAGGGGAATGGCAGTGGGGTTGGGATTAAATCCAGCAGATACTGCTGGTTCTTCTCTTCCTCCAAGGCCAGAGCAATGGCAGTTGGTATGGAGGGAGGGCCTTTCACCTGCTTCTGAACCCAGGCCTGACATAGTTCTGCCTGACTCTTCATTTTGCCCTCCAAGGCCAGAGCAGTGGCAGTTGGGAAATACAGTTATATTTCATATGCAATTTATACACATAATCTGAAGATAATTTTATACACAATAGTTTAAATAACTGTATGCATGAAACAAAGTTTGTTTACATCGAACCACCAGAAAGCAAATGTATCACTATCTCAGCCACTCGTGTACAACTTTGGAATATTTTGGATTTTAGAATTCTGGATAAAGGGGACTCAATGTGTATTAAATTTTTTTAGTACAAAATGCATGTTAGCTTGTATTTTGCAATACTAATGTATTTCACAAGCAAAATATGTAAATTACACAATGCTTTTAATTGATACATCTCTTTTCTCATTCTTGCTGCCAGAATGGGCATTTGTCATGACAGTAGTGAAACTGGCTACCTGATCTTAGGTGCTGCAAACACTGCTCTTGCTGTTGCAGTAGAATGTACCAGTTTCCCAGTACTTCAGCAATCACTGGTTTTGTATAGGTTCTTTTAAAGTGAGAAAAATGCATGATTGCAAACATTTAAATAAATTCTCCTGTTTTTCCTAGAATGTTACAAAACTTTCCGTGAAGGACAGGCTTGGGTTTGTTCCTAAGCCACCTAATCCAACTACTGAAAAGGTGAGAAAATAATGTTCAGCGACCTCTGATACAATTACTGTGTAACTCCAGTACCACCAGCCTGCTTCTGTAGAGTGTTTTATGTATTGTAAATGCAAGATGGTTGCATGCTTTTTTTTAATATTGTTGATACAACTTTGAAAATGGATTGAAAACAATTGAAATGCTTCTGGTGAACGTTAAAATAAAACATAATTTGCTGTGTTTGTGTAGGCATCTTCATGAAACCTAAATCAGTTTGGATAAGACTTAGTGTGATAAGGTGATTGTTAGCAGCTTTAGATTGACCTTGGGTCAAGGGCATTTAAATGCAGAATGGACAGAATTAGAAGATTGAAGATGGTGTATGGTGTGGTGGTGATGGTGTTGAAAAGTATCTCTTCCTGTTATTTTTGCCCAGGAGTCAATGGTCAATGATATTGAAAAGTGCTGAAGTGTGCTGCCTCATTCCATAAAAACACAAATGTTGTTAGCAGGGTATAGACTTTGCAGTATTTTGTTTCTTCTTTGTGGTCTCTGTGCCTCACACAAATGGGTTTTTGTGCCTGCACAGGCCTACCACTCTTTCCTTGGATATGTGACCTGCCTCCCTTAGGTTTGGGATGCCAGTCTTATTAAAACCATTCAGTTCTGCCCTGTGAAACTGTAATAGAATTCAAAGACATAGCCGTGTTCATCTAGAATATCAGTATGCAAAGGAATCTTGTAGCAGCTTTGAGACTGAGAGAGAGAAGTTGGTAGCATAAGCTTTTGTAGATTTAATTCTACTACTATATGATGGAATGTTGAAGGTAGAGACTGACTTCTAATTGTGCTACCGCAGTCTTTTGATTTTGAGCTTGGGTTCTTTGTCTTTTTGAATCAGTATGTGTGAAATGTTTCAGGGTCATTTAACTTGAATAAAAGTATCCACATTTTCAGTGCCAAAAGTTTTAGTTATAGGGAGGATTACTTATAGGGAGAATCTATATAGCAAAAAGTGAGTGCATGGGTGGAGAATTAAACTTAATAATAGATTTTGTGAGTATTCAAAATAGGTTATTATTATTGTTATTATTATTATTAAAGTTTATTTCTAGAGCACTGTTGGTGTACACAGCGCTGTACAAAAACAATCAAGGATAAAACAGAATGAAACCTGCCAAAGGCGTACAATCTAAATAAAACAATAAGCAAAATAATAAAAATCAATTAAAAACAAGGATAATTACAAAAATTAATAACAACATCATGCATTTCTTGTAGCTGTTGCAGGATACTTGGAAAAATTTCTTGGCCACCTTAACAAACTACAAAAACAGTTCCCCCCCTTAAAGCACAGCCTCGAAATACATTGCATATATAAAACCTTTAAGCTTAGTTAGTTAAACCTACTCCTATATATATGATGACACAAAACACCAGTTGTAATCCAAAAACATACAAATAGTTTTTGGATTACAAATCCTTTCAGTTGCATGAGACAAGAGCTATTGTCTGTGTCGTCCTCCCGCCCCCCCCCCCCATCAGCTTTCCTTTTTGAATAGATTGTGGGGATATGTTAGGTTTCTGAAATACCATAGAAACTTTGATAGTGCTCTTAAGAGACATAATGCTAGTTTTGTAAATGTAATATATTCACTGACTTAAAGTTGTTTAAGCTCCATTTCAATTTGCTCCATTTTCTAGAAGTTTTGTGGGATACCCCAACAAGGCATTCTGCAGAAGGATAGCTGCCGACATGTACCCATAAATCAGCAATCTCTTTTCCCATACATTGTACCCGTGAGAAATGGAATAAGACCATCTTTCCCAGGAGCATTTCTAACCCCTTTCAATCTACAAGGAATCTACTGTTCTTTAGCAGCTTCAAGGTGCTAGGGAAAGATGTTTCAAAAGAAAGGATTAAAAAACAGCCCTTGGATCACATCATAAACTAGCTTTATATGCCTAGTTTTATTGTATTTTATTTTTCCTTGTGCTGTAGAGGAAGCACAAGTGGGTATCTCATCAGTGTCAAAGGCCATGCATACAGTGGTATAATCCAATAACGTGCATATGCAGTTGCTCTAACGATTCTAGTGACCTACTGTTACCTATGATCAGTGCTACTCAGGTGGTGGTCTCTGAGCCATTGGCTGCTGGCTCCTGGACTGTTCCAGAAAGAAATAAAAAATTGTAGTCACTGGGCACAAATCAGGTGCTGGTCCTTGCCATATTAGGAGAAAAAAAACAACCCTGCCAGTCTCCCACATCAGAGAGCAGAAGAAGCACTGTCTAAGATCATGACTGGCAGCTGGGTATTTGATAGAGGTGGTTAGCACATGCAAACTGAAGAGCTCTGTGTTACAAACTATGTGAATTGCCAGCTTACCTTTAGATTAATAAAAGTGAGGGGATGGGAAACTTAAATCTCTGTAGCAGGTGACATTGTAAAGTCTTATTTTTGTTTTCATTGGTAGGAGAATCAGCATGCATGCAGATACCTGTTGACAGAGCTCAGGTTCCACACAGTTCCCATAATGCTTGTTAAATGTTCTGGATGTATAGTGTCTATATAATAGTTTTTTTAGTCTTTTACCTTAGATTTTGTATATTCTTCCAGTCGTCTCAATCACAGCAACACATCTGTCTTGTAGTAATACTTTGAATCAATTACTTTTCATTTATTCATAATTTGTCAACAAAATAAAATAGTTTCCTTTTGTAGGTATTGTCTACTTCTACTGGCTTGACAAAAACAGTGTATAACCCAGCTGCTTTGAAGGCAGCTCAGAAAACGTTGCCTGTTAACACTTCTGTGCTAGATTCTAGTGAAGCACAGAAGAAAAAGCAGGTAAATTTAACTATGCTTTTTTTTTGTAAAACAGAAAATTGCAAGATTCTAGTATGTATTTTGTCATATATGGTTAGATTTCAAAAAGTTTACTGTGTGTTTGGTACGCCCTTCATTTAGTTTACAAAACTATTTCACCAGTTGCAATTTGAGATGTACTGATGTATGTTTACACTATAGAATTAATCTGAAATTATTATCTCATGGGCACTATTTTTGAGAGTTCAGTCATTTTGTCTTGCTGTCAGAAACAGAGAATTGTTATTCATTCAACATTTCAGCAGTTTTTTGGCTTTTAGTATTATGTGGCCTATGCTTGAAGATTTACTGGATATTACTTTGATCATCTGCTGTTCTGCTGTGCACATGGAATTATAATCATAGATGTTCTTTTAGGTGGAGTGTGCTTTTCCTAATGCAACACAATGCTTCTGACTTTCTAACCACAATTGGGAGATAAGAGCACACGTTTTCTCCCCTGTGTCTTTCCCCTCTTTGAGGAGATGTTTTGTAGCACTTTATGTTTGCTAACTGGGCTTACATCCAACTGGAGGTTTGCAACCACAGCTAGGAAGTTATGTTTAAATTCAACATGGTTAGTGAAAGCACTAATGAAGATGAATACACCATGATGCACAAGAATTATGAAATAAAGTGAGTGAGTGCCTTTGTGTCTAGGAGTTTTATGGTGAAAAGAGAAATGATTTTATATGAGATGCTCCCATGTCATCACCATGATTCAAGCTCATGTCTAAATCAGTGAATAACTTCCAGTCCTGAATATTTCTATAGAAAAGTTTCAGCATGGATTGTTCCTGGCAATACTATGTAATCTGTGTTTTGAGTGGTCGGAAGCTCAGTAGGGGTTATCTCTGGATAATATAGCACAGCAAGTTGGAATGATACAAATATCTTAAAGTTTAAAAAGTTTAAAGTTTAAACATCTTAAAGTTTAAAAATATAACTTTCAGCACCAATTACCTCTGGGAATATGACCACTGGAAATAGTTATGCCTTGAAGATTTAATATTGCTGGGTTGCTTTTAACATCTCAGAGTCAAATTTAGCAAACTTCCTTAGAGTAGTGCTGCTTTTGCTGCTGCACATTTGCATAAGTTTTTCTTGTATCTTGCTCTTTCATTACATTATGAGCTAGCTTACTTCAGATCTTCTCTGACAATATACTTGTTGGTATCAGAGTTGGAAGAGACCACATGGGCCATCTAGTCCAGCCCCCGGCCCTGCAGGAATATACAATCAAAGCACCTCTGACAGATGGCCATCCAACCTCTTGTTTAAAAACTTCCAAAGAAGGAGACTCCACCACACTCTGAGGCAGTGCATTCCACTGCCGAACAGCTCTTACCATCAGGAAATTCTTCCTAATGTTTACATAGATTCTCTTTTCCTTGAGTTTGAATCCATTGACGATGAACGGGAGGACGATGTTCAGCTATTGAACATCTTGAACGGCATGCATCATGATGTTGAGAGCACCCCCAGTGGAGAAGGTGACAAGGAGGAAGGGGAGTGTTCCGATGGGGAGCCATCAGGATCCATCCCGGGCATTTCAGACAGGATACTTATCGGAGAGGAGAATGCCTCCCTCCTCAACAAACTAATTGCAGTGCTGGAGCTGGACTCTGAGGGAGACCAGGCCTCCTCCTCCGATCCACCTCCAAAGAAAAGGAGCAAGAAGTTAGAGGCAGTTCTCAGGTCTCCCGTGGTCCAGAAGACTTTCCTACCCTTCCCGGATACTCTTGACCACCTTCTGCAGGAGGAGTGGGACAAGCCAGCACTAGGCAAGAGGGGCACCCTGATGGCACAAAAAAAAAAAAGTACTACGCGCCCTCTCCCCAGGTACTGGAAAAGATGAAGATCCCTTTCTCCTGTTTTGCCAATCAGTTGAGCATTCCAGTTCTCTCTTTCACTCCCAGATAAATAGGCAGACTAAAATTAAATTAGAAACTTTAGGCATGACTTCCGACATACCAAAGGCAAAACACAAGCAAGAATGAATCAGATGGATACAAGGAGAAGACCAACTTGCCTTCTGAGAAAAGAAGGCGCCAAGTAGAGGATGATATTGCTCCAGTTCACTCCCCCAAGACTGCAGGTTTCAGAGGGCAATTGATTTGATCGGATTGGCATCAAAGGTCAGTTGACCATTGACAGGCATACCTGAGTCAGGTTCTGAGTTAATATTAAAGAATATATTCAAAATTTTGAGTAAAAGTAAAACAGAAGGCCATTCTCTGCAGTACTGTTTGTACCCTTTACCACCATTGGCAGATAGGGCAGCAATAGAGGAAGTGCCTTAGAATCCAAGATTCAGGAGTGTTTATTCACTGTTTTCATGGTGCCCAAGCACAATGGGGGATTCAGACTGGTTTTGGGTCTGAATTACTTCAGTGAGTTCGTTCAGTACCACAGGTTCAAGGTGGAGACCTTGTTAAACTATTTTAGACAACTTGATGGAGACTATTTGCTCTTAATAGATTTGTAAGAAGCATACTTTCATGTTCCTGTGGATTCAATGTGCAGGAAATTCTTCACATTCAAATAGGACAGCCATCACTATCAATAACAACAACAACGTTTATTGATTAGTCACTAGATCATATCAAAGTTATTAAGTTCCAACATTGTATAAAATTAAAAAGACAAGCAGAAATACACTACTAAAACCTGTAAAAGGCATCATAACCATTAGTGCTGTAAAATTTCATATATATTTACATTCATACACACACACATATATGTATGCACGTGTGCATACAGTTTATCATATGAAAATAGATAGCAAAAATTGAATGAAATAAGAAATATATAAACACACAGTCTGTGCAGTGTGTTTATGAGTACACCTGGAAAGCTTTCCAAAGGTGGTGTTCAGATTATTTGGTGTTACATGAAACAGCAAAAGTGAAAGATGTCCTGGCATTGCCATCAGGAATATCAAAGGACTTGAGATCCAACACACTAAAAAGACAGGTGTCAGCTCTGTTAACAATACTTGTAAGTAAAGGGAAGTTATTAATGCCTTATCATGTTGAAAGGTTTCTCCAAGAGGCAAGTGTCAGGATACAGGATGTGGGGAGCAAGGTCTTTTATTAGAGATGCAAGGGCCAGGACAGGTGGGGAGACAGAGATCCAAAACCCCGAGGGCCAGAGGCAAATTGGGGGGGGGCAGGTCAGGAACACAGGAATCAGAGTCCAAGTAAAGCCAAAGTCCAAAAACAAGCTGGGGTCAGAACACGTACCAGGTATCTAGCAGGCCAGAGGCAAAGGTAGGTCCAAGAAGCAAGCAAGGGTCCAAACACAATGAGACAGCAGATCAGGGCCATGGATCAAGGCCCAAGGAGCAGCTACATGCAACACAGGAGACCGTGTTTCTGTGGCAAGAGCTGAAGGGAGAATGTTCTTAAATAGCTATTCCCTGGGATGTTCCACGTGTGCTGCATGTGTGCAGCCAGCTGTGCCTGATAAGTTGGCCCTAGTTCTTTCAAGATTTTCATAACCAGCTCCTAGTACTGCAAAGAGAGGCAGAGTTTGCTTTCGCAGCCAGGAGTCTAGTGCTGCAAGAAGAGTCAGACCCGGACAGTAACTTTGCAGGCTCTAAACAGTTCATAGGTTTCCCAAATGGGATGTGAACCTGGTGTTGAAAATTTTGACTAAGTCACCACTTGAACCCACTGAAAGAGACTTCATTACGATTTCTGACTTTCAGAGGGGTATTTTTTTAAGAAGCAATAACATTGGCCAGAAGTGGTTCTGAGTTGACATCAGTATCCATCAATCCAAATGTTTTACAAGTTTGAGAAAGAAACACTGTCATTGATTATAGCTCCATCATTTGTCTCAAAGACATCACTGATGACAGCTAGGGCTCAATCTCTAGAATTGCCAACATTCTGTCCAAATCCAGTACACCCACTAGAGAAAAGGTGGCATTTTGGAAAGAAAGGTGGCATACCTGCAAAGAACAAAAAAGAATTATTCAAATGGAGGCCTTGCTTATCTCTTTCCATCCAATAATTTTGGATCATAAAGCAACTAAACAAATGTTATTTGCAGTGGTTCCGTTCCTTCCTCTCGGGCAGATCCCAGAGGGTGAGGCTTGGGGACAGTTGCTCTACTAGAATAGAGCTTAACTGTGGCGTTCCTCAGGGTGCCATCCTGTCCCCGATGCTATTTAACATCTATATGAAGCCGCTGGGAGAAGTCATTCGGAGGCATGGAATGCGGTGTCATCAGTATGCGGATGACACCCAGATATACTTCTCCATGTCTCGGTCATCGGCTTCGACTTCAGATGGCATCTCTCCTCTGAATGATTGTCTTAAAGCAGTAATGGACTGGATGAGGAAAAACAAATTGAGACTGAATCCAGACAAAACGGAGGTACTAACAGTTACAGGCCCAAAACCAGGTCTGGGAATACAAACTCCAATCTTGGATGGAACTACACTCTCCTCCAAGGATTGTGTTTGCAGTCTGGGGGTGCTCCTGGACCCGTCGCTCCAGATGTCTAATCAGGTTAATGCGACGGTCAGGAGTGCCTGTTATCAACTTCGGCTGGTACGCCAGCTGCGCCCTTTCCTGGAAACTAGGGACCTCGAAACTGTGGTACATGCACTGGTAACCTCCCGTCTGGATTTCTGTAATGCGCTCTACATGGGGCTACCCTTGTGCTTGACTCGGAAACTTCAACTAGTCCAGAACATGGCAGCCAGGTTGATTTCTGGCATTTCCAGAAGAGAGCATATAACACCGGTGCTAAAAGCTCTCCACTGGCTGCCTATTAGTTTCCGGGTACAGTACAAGGTGTTGGTTATGACCTTTAAAGCCCTACATGGCTTGGGTCCAACTTACCTCCGGGACCGCCTCCTTCCGTACGACCCTCCCCGCACACTTCGGTCCTCTGGGAGGAATCTGTTACAGCCTATGAAAACAAGGCTGTCGGTGACCTCCCAGAGGGCCTTCTCTGCTGCTGCTCCCAGATTATGGAATGGCCTGCCGGACGAGATCCGTCTTATAAGACGGATCTTTTCCGGCATGCCTTTCCTGAATAATTATCCCGGCCCAAGACTCAGCTGCCCTTTCTAGGCTATGATTGTATGTTTTAAATTTTTTTCTTCTAATTTATATATATTTTAATTAATCCATGTTTTTAATCCTTTGTAATTTAATATTATTTTAAGGGGTGGGTGGGCTAGGGTATTGTGACTATGGGGTTTTTATATTGTAAGCCGCCCCGATTGCGTTGCAGAGGGGCGGGATATAAATAAAATTTTATTATTATTATTATTATTATTATTAATGTGGTTAAAAGGTTGCATTTATTTCTGGTATGCCTGTGATACAACACCAAGGCCACAGCATGTCTGGGCACATTCTACAAGCTTAATGGAAACAACTGCAGCTTTCAGAGTAGTGGTTTCCTTAGAAGATGTTTGTAGAACTGCAGGATGGATGAAGCCATTCACATTTGTCAGATGCTATAAAGTAGATAAGTACAAGTCAGGAGAAGCAGCATCTGGAAGGCCAGTCCTACAGATAGTTATGCAACAGGATATCAGTCACGCCTGCCCTTGAGGTGGAAGCTTTGGGATATCCCACTAGTTGTGGATTACTCCTGAGAATGACAGGTTGATACCCACTGTGAATTATTCTAGGGAGGCTGAAGGAGCAGTCCACCCCCTTGCCCTGTGGATAACATTTGTTTATTTGTTTATTTGTTTATACCCCGCTCTTCAGCCACAAAGGATATCAGAGTGGCTTACAAATGGTCAATTTAACAGTTCCCTGCCCTCGGGCTTACAATCTAAATAAGACAGGACACATAAGGAAAAGGGAATGGCAGTGGGGGTAGAGATTAAATCCAGCAGATACTGCTGGTTCTTCTCTCCTTCCAAGGCAGGGTGGTGGCAGTTGGGCTGGAGGGAGGGCCTTTCACCTGCATTAGCAGCAAGCTGCAGCAACAACAAAAATATCAGATTCTAGCTGTTCTATCTTGGCAAAATACCATCTTTGGCCAGCAAGGTTATGTAATCAAACCGAGAGGAGAGAGAGGAAGGAGTCAACGGATCCAATGGTTTAGAACTTTGGGAAGTCCTGACTCAGTCAGGTCAAACGTCCCTTTAGCCTCCCTAGGATGATCATTCATGGTAGGTATCGGCCTCTCATTTTTCTTAACTTTATGCCCAATTTTGGATAGAAAATGCCGGCTAGGGTTAATATGCACAATGTATGTACCTTCATGTTTCCTGTTGACTTATGGCAACCCCATGAATTTCATAGGGTTTTCTTTTGCAAGGAATACTCGTGAAGTGTTCTTACCAGTTCCTTCCTCTCAAATATAGCTTGCAGCACCAGGTATTAGTTGGTGGCCATTGGCTAAGCCTACCCTGCTTAGTTTCCATGATGAGACAGGATCTGGTGCCTTCACAGTACAGCTCTGAAAATGTTGGATCCTTGTCCTTGACATTGTGCTGCACTTAGTTTCTTTAGTCTCTTCTTTTTTTAAAAAAAGGTGTCTGCTTTCACATCACAAGTATGATTCAGTACAAATCTATTATTGGTATTAACCAGTTAACCAAAATAATCAAATCAAACTATTAATGTTCATAAAAATAAATTCATAATGACTTCTTTTTGGATCACACATTTATAAAACAATAATTTAGACTTGAATGGAATAGGCTTCCATTCATAAAGGTGTGGCTTTAACAACCAAGCCCATAATTTTATCAGATGTATAGGTTGGTTTGATCACTCCTCAAAACTTAATATATATAGTTCTTTGTCTGAAATCAAAGGTTCATATTTAATCCCTATTTACTAATCTTTAGGCTGTTGCATTAAATCCTTTTCTCTTAATTCATTCTTAATATCTGTGGGGGAAGCTTCCTAGTATACTTTCCATGTTCGTCATCTTTGTAAGATAAAATTGCTGCCTGGTGATAGGCAAGTGAGGCTATATCATTCTTACTTAAATCAGAACATAAAATCTAACATGTTGCTGCTGTGCAGAATTAATTACCATTTCCCCAGATAACTGGGGGATATGTGCCTTACCTGGCATGAGAGTCACGATGAGACAGATAGTACAGTGCTTTAACTCCCCCCCCCCCTTTTAAGGTTTACAAACAGCTTCTGGACAAATTTATACAGATAACTTTAAAATAGGTGCTTAAAATTGTACTGTATGTTTCGGCGGATAAGACGACTTTTAAACCCAGGAAAATCTTCTCAAAAGTTGGGGGTCATCTTATACGCCGGATCAGGTGGGTGCTGAAACTTCCGAGCCCCATTGCCTCTTTGGGAAGGGCGGAGGAGTTGCCGGCTGGACGGGGGAGTTTTGCCAGCCACCACCCCCGCCACTTCCTGAAGCCACGCTGGGGTTAGCGAGCCCCATCGTGGGTTGGGGAAGTGGAAGGTTGGCTTGGCTGGCTAGGTGGGTGGGGCGAGGCTTGCCAGACACCTCCCACACTTCCCCAACTCATGATGGGGCCAGCCAACCCTCCACACTTACCCAACTCACGATGGGGCTGGCCAACCCCATCGCAGGTTGGGGAGGCACAGGAGGTGGCTGGCAAGCCTCTCCCCCACAGCCAGCCAACCCTTCACGCTTATCCAACTTGCGATGGGACTGGCCAACCCCATCGCGTGCTGGGGAGGTGCGGGAGGTGGCTGGCAAGCCTCTCCCCACCCAGCCAGCCAACCCTCCGCGGTTCCCCAACCTGCGATGGGGCTCACTAGCGCCAGAGGCTTGCCAGCCATCCCCTGTGCTTCCCAAGTCACGATGGGGCAGAAGAGCCCCATCACGGCTTCCGGAAGGGCGGAGGGATGGCTGGGTGGGGGGAGGCTTGCCAGCCACCACCACCCTGCGCTTCCCGAAGCCACATGGGGTGGCTGGCTGGACGTGGGTAATCTTATACGGTGAGTACAGTCGTCCCTTCACGTTCGCGGGGGTTAGGTTCCCCAGACCCCCCTCCAAGGGCCTTCACGGAGCCTTCGAAGGCTCTGTGGAGGCCTCCCCGGCCATTCCCCCTCCCCTCCCAGGGCCTTCACGGAGCCTCCTGATATCCAAAACCGCGAATGCTGAGTTCGTGAATGTGGAGGGGCAACTGTATATCCCAAACTATATTTTAAGTGGAAAAGTTGGGTGTCGTCTTATACGCCCAGTCGTCTTATACGCCGGAAAATATGGTACATACAAATTACAATGATACTTGTTATCTTATTTAGATTTGTGAAAGTCTGCATTTTTCATAGTTACATTTTAAAATTTTCTGTTTAACTCTGCATGTATATGTGTTTTGCTTTTCACTTCTCCAAGTTATGAAATAGAAGAACTTGGCTGTCATAGCTAACCTAGCTTTAGAATGGAAATCTTCCTGTTAATCATCTTTCTTATATTTAATTGCACTATGTACATATACTTAGTTTTAACTGTCATGAACAAATACCTATGTTTGCTGTTTGTATTTCAAAGACTACTGAAGAGGGAATCTTAATAAGGGAAGGAATTCAGAATTATTGATACAGTCCAAGAAACCAGTCCAATTCTAATGTATTTGGAAATTTCATTAGTTTATGATAAGTTTTTAGTCACCAGAAAAAAGCAGTTTAGTTGTAAGATGTGTGTAGGTCTCTAATCATAGAAAATACTGCAAAGATTGCTGGTATGAAAGAAGATGAACAATACAGAATTAAATATCCTGACCTCATGATGGTATAAGCCAGTATAATACTTCCTTGCAACAGTGGTAAAATATAGCACAGAACTTTGCCCTATGGAAGCTTCTTCTGCCAAAGTTTAAGGGTTTGGTTATTCCTACATAGATTCTTCGTTTTCGTCTTCGTCTTTTTAACATTGAAACATATTTTATACTGTTTTCCATTGGTTCACTTGAAGTGCCAAACAGGTGCCTCTTGCCCTTCAAGGGGCTCAGAGTTCTTTCAGATTAATATGTTAATACAGTATACATAGTACCCAAATCATACATGGCACAAGTATCTGGTTCAAAAATATTAAGTATGTAACTATGTATTACACTCATTGTCTTGTTTGGAATTGTGCTAGCAGTAAATACAGTAGCCTAACTCCAGCATTTATATAAGTTCCCTTGACTCAGTGGATCCAGACTGGCAACTGGATTTAGAACAATGAGAGAAAAGATGCCTAATCATTAAGTGTGCTAATACCAAATTATCAGTTATTTCCACACCATTGGCTTATTCTCCACACCTAATGATGGTTGCCCTAAACACGACAAACATGTTTATGTTAGACTTGAAACCCCTTTTGCAGTTGCTCAGCTTGTTTAATAAATTGTGTAATTGGAAGCACTGCTTTTATAAAATGTGAAGATATTAATTGCTTTTATGCTTACAGGAGGCACTAAGGCTTCAACAAGATGTGAGGAAGAAAAAGCAAGAAATCTTAGAAAAGCACATTGAAACACAAAAGGTAATGTGTTTATTACTGTGATTAGACTGCTACCGAAGAATAGTACTTTGCCATGAAATGTTGTAAGATTCAGGGCTAGTTACGTAATGGTAGAATCCTGTGTTCTGAAAATAGCTAAGGAGTTTCAGATAAAACACAAGCAATATTTTCTTATATTTTCAGGTCTTGTGTAAGTGTCCAGACAAAGTTTGTAATCCTTGAGATGGGGGAATCATCTCTTTTTGCTGCTCAGTTGAATCTTTACAGTTAATGTGGTAGACTAAGCAAATAAAAGAGAAAGTGGTAATGGGTGGGCTCTGCCTCTGTATCCTGTGTACTGTGTCATTTTATATGAGGAAACTAAAAATTATAAATTATATTTGAAAATCGGGCTGGATCCAGTGGAATTCTGATCATAGAACACAGTGCACTCATTTCTCAGGATGAAAATCTCCTTTAAAGAACCCTATTATCAACAGAAAGACACCATTTTTATGTAACGTTTAAAAATGGTTCTAGATACTCACCTGAAGAATTTGTGGTATTCTTCATAATCTCTTGGCTGGTCTTGTTACCAGCTAGTACTCCTTTAATGATACTTTTTTCAAAAGTATAAACCAGTTAGAAGATGTCCCTTAGTGTGGTTATGGAAAACATATTATTTCTTCAGTTAAGATGTTTATACCTCACTCTTCAGCCACAAAGGCTCTCTGAGCGGTTTATAAATTGTTAATTTGACAGTTCCATGCCCTGAGTTTAGAAAAGGTGTTGTTGTTGTTTTTAACCACAGCTACTACAATTCTTCAGCCATGCTGCTAGAACAGCTGAAGTCAACGTCATATTTCTAAGTTTAGATGGATACAGGTGGTACACACTCATCTCAAACCCACAAACTACCAGATGTTTTCATGAATCTTTGTAGCCCTTCTTTTTAAAGTCTCACATGGACATTTGCAAATACTATGCCAACATTCCAAAAACAGATGATAGAATTTTGTAATGAAGAGTTCTCAAAATCTGTTTTTGAACATAATTGAATTCAATGGCAGTCCTACAGTTTGTATCTTGGCTTGGGTCCATCTTATCTCCAGGACTGCCTCATCTCATATGATCCCTCCCGCGCACTTCAGTCCTCTGGGAGGAACCTGCTGCAGCCTATGAAAACTAGGCTGTCGCAGACCTCCCAGAGGGCCTTCTCTTCTACGGCTCCCAAGCCTTCCCGGAATAACTTCCCGGCTCAAGTGGAGTTGATTGCTTACCCGCCCCCCTGCCGCTATTGTCATTTTGGGGGGGGGGGCGGTATATTGTATTGTATTGTATTTTTGTTTTAATTCTCTACTGGTTTAATTTAGTTTTAAGGGGTGGGAGGGTTAGGATTGGGAAGGATTGTTTTAACTTGCTGCTATTTTAATCCTGTTGTACACCGCCCCGGTTGCCGAGCAGAGGGGCGGGTTAAAAATAAATAATTATTATTATTATTATTATTATTATTATTAAAACATAATTGGCTTAGTCAAATCATGTGTTCCCTTCCCCTATTTCATCTCTTTCACTTGACTGTGTTGGTGCTAGTTAGCAACTTTCCTTACTAGCCTTTCTGTGGGGGGAAAATGTATTGCAACTTGAAGGTTAGTAAATTAAACTTAACATTTTGAAGAATCGACATAATTCTCTGTACCGGATTACTGTTATTGTACATTTTATTTTGATAGATGCTGATTTCAAAGCTGGAAAAAAATAAAACTATGAAGTCAGAGGACAAAGCTGAAATCATGAAAACTCTGGAGACTTTGACTAACAGTATCACCAAGTTAAAGGATGAATTGAAAGGAGTCTCTGCCCCAGCAAACACTCCATTGAAAAGCATGAAAACAAAAGCACAGGTATTCAGATTTGATTCTCCTTATTTCCCTTTGATCTATTTTATTTAATTTTCTTCTAACATCTAAGTTTATGAAAGAAGCCTGGAGGCAGAAATATCTTGTATCTTATCTTTCCTCCAAGTATCTCAGCGCAGCAGACATGAGAATAACCCCCCTTTTTTGGTTTCTTTTGTTCTTTACAAAAATCCTAAGAGGTAGATCAGATAGAGAAGTAGTGACGTATCAGAAGCTGCTTACTGAGCTTTATGGTTAAAACCATGGTCTGCACACAGGTCTTCCCCATCCCAGTCCAGCTCTTTATACTTTGCAGCAGGCTTGCTTACCTTGACATACTTTACATGTGTTGGGCTACCCTTACCCACAGGACCAGTAACTGCAGATTCATTTACCCACGTCTGAAAAAATATGGTGTCTGTAGGCATCTTCTAGGTCCTCCAGCATGGGTTTATGGCATGCTTCTGCTGGAAGCTGACCATAGAGTTATGCTGGAGGACCTAGAAGATACCTAGACCTATTCTCTCTAGCTAGGTCCTCCAGCATGACTCTGGTATGATTGGGCTGGAAGTTGTTCATTTTAATAGGGTTTGCTATCATCCACGGATTGTGGTATCCATGGTAAGACTGGGAACATATTCCCTGCAAATATGGGGGCTGTACTGTACTATCATCCTGAGCCAGCATGACCCTTGACCATGCTAACTCTGAGTGATAGAAGTTATAGCCCATCACATTTAGAAGATGCCATGTTGGAGAAGGCCACCTCTACCATTTATTTTCCATTGTTGGTTTATAACAAATTGTTGAGTTATGCCATATCCTGAGATGGGTCACATCCTTCATTATCTATTTTTGTCTTTTGCAGATAGAGTAGAGTAGTCAGCATGTAAAAGAAAACATATTCATCCCCCTAGTGTGTGATGCATTATTCCCCCCCCCCGCCGCCATTCTCAACTTCCATCACATAACAAGGCAAATCCTGTTTAGTAATCTTCCTTTGTCTAGAAATCAGATAATGTCTGTGCTGAAGACTTGGTTTCTTAAACTTGCATTATTGTAGTGTTATATGTGATGACTGGCTATTTAATTCCATATTTTTTTCTGCATAAGTTAAGAAATACATACCAAATCACTTCAATAATTCTTTAGATGCAAAAAGAGCTATTGGATACTGAATTGGACTTGTATAAGAAGATGCAAGCTGGAGAAGAAGTTACTGAACTAAGAAGAAAGTACACAGAATTGCAACTTGAAGTACGTTTATTTCAATTTGTTGGTTAACATTGCAATTTTTTCACTTTTTAAACTTAATAATTGTTAAGTACTTGCAGTTTTATTTTAAAATAAAAACATGGATCTCTTATTTTTGTACAAGAGAGATCTTAGTGGCCTCCATTTTTATTCACTATTGTTAATTATCATAAAGTCAGCTTGAGCATACAAGAATTGCATGCATTTTTAGAATGAACCCATAGATGGTGCTGTTGATGTTTTGAATTTACAGTAATTCAGTGTCTTTTTTGTAAAGATTCACTGCTTTTAAGGGAATGTAGGTATACTTTGAATAATATATTAAGCAAATTAGGTCCATCTTGACCATTGCTCAGTGGCAGAGGACATGTTTTGCATTTAGAAATTATCAACTTCAGTTTCCAACTGATTCAGATGGGCCTAAGTAAGATCCCTTGCTGAATCACTAGAGAGTCCCTTCCAGTTATTGTCAAAAATACTGGGCTAGATGATCAAATAGCCTTACTCATTAAGGCAGTTTCCTATATAGAGCTGCTGAATTGTATGGCAGAAGGAGTTCTCATCCAGTTTAGTTCCCTCAGACATTTTAAAATAAGTTACAGAAATGTTATTGCTTCCAAGTTTTTGGAACATAATAGTTTTTTTATCTGTTATTAAAGTTGGGGGGGGGAGATCTGCAAACCTTATGGAAAATCAAATACAAAAAAATGAAAGCTTCATTAATACTTCATATATTTCACTTCTTTTTTCCTATGTCCAAACTTTATATAATACTATTTGCTGCTTTCTTGAATGGAGTTTCAGGCACCATATTAGGTGGCATGTTGTCCTGACAAATAGGAAATTAAGCATGGAAAGTAGACCAGAGCCTGAAATACATTTTGGGTGTGTATTTTTCTATATGCCTCGTGTTTCTGATTTAGTACACATGGTGTGAGTGAATATGAGAGCCCATTTACCCATCGTGTATTTGTTACTTCCTAAATAATCTGTAAATAAATTAGTTCCAAGACAGAGTGAACTGACATTCATTATCAGGGGAAAGATCACTGGGTAGAAACATGTTTCTAGAACGTTTAACATCTAGGAATCTTCGGTTCTTTCCTATCAGTGTGAATGGTGTTGCATACATTTACTATTGATGTGTCTATTTCAGTTTTGGCATTCCTCAAAGAGAACTTGTGTAGTGTATTGTCTCAGGGTCAGGAACACTCTTATTCAACTATATCTTCAGCCAGGAATGTACTAGGTAGTCTTAGTGAAATGTTTCTCTTTTTTTGTTTGAGACCCTGATGCAAGCTAGGCAATAGAAACATAAATAGATTTTACATAGCTGTAAACTTTACATTAATAATAATTTATATGCAGCACTTTGGTCTGTATGAATGTTAAAGCATTGTTGTTTGTTACTTGCTAGGCTGCAAAACGAGGAATCCTATCCTCAGGTCGTGGGAGAGGAATTCATACACGTGGTCGGGGTGTGTCTCGTGGGAGAGGCAGGGGAGGAAGAGGTCGGGGTCGAGGAAGAGGGGTTTCTGTTCATGCTGTTGTGGATCATCGTCCCAGGGCACTTGAAATCTCTGCATTTACAGAAAATGACCGTGAAGATCTCCTTCCTCACTTTGCGGTATGTACAAGATATATTGTTCTTTTATTTGGGTTGGTCATTGGGTTAAATCCAACTTTCTGGTGGAGGAATTTTCTTATGCTCTCCTTTTCCCTGCACTACTCCTGACTACTCAAAAACGGACTTTCGGGGTGGGGGGTGTCCCAATTCTCCAGAGCTTGTGTTGGAGCTGTGCACAGGGTTGCAGTGGAGAGGGAGTATTGTTCCCTCCTATTTCTGCTGGATTCTTCCATTTTGCCAGTGGAATCCAGTGTTGGATGTAGCCCAGCTAAAAAATATTTAGGCAAAATGTTGTGAAATTAAATTTATGCTTTAAACTTCTGGAACAATGTCATGGATAGGCAAATACCAAAACATATTTTTGCAGATACTAAAAAAAAAAATGTGTAGGAGTGGATGGTGCAGGTACAGTTGTGACTACAAATTCAGTTATGATGTCTTTCATAACCTGTTTGTCTGCTAAAAATTCATGTGGGAATTCATATAATGAGGTTTAGTTTAAGGCAAGCTGTGTGCACCATCATTTGAACGTCTTGCAGCTATATGTGTTTGTCCATTCCCCAAATGAAGCTAGGAGGCCACTGTACTTTTTTTAAAATGCTTGATGGATAGGTTTTCTTACTCAGAGTTTATTGCCACATAGTTCTCACTAAAGAGAGTTTCACATGAGTTATTCTAAGAATTTAAAATTACTATCATTTTGCTCAAGTAAAATTCCAAGTCAAACTTAAAACATGGCTAATAAATGAAATTCTTGGGTTGTTCTTTGAAATCCTGTAAGTTGGATAAGCAGAGTAGTTTCTGTGGCCTTTAGAAAAAATTCAATATCTGTTTTCCTCAATTATTTAAAATTTGCATGAGTTTCATGATACAGTTCAGTTTCCCCTTATACCCATTTTGAAAACTATGTTGGCTGGTTTTGGTCCCACTATCACAGTAGGTTTATTTAGTTATTTATACCCTGCTCTTCAGCCACAAGGCTATCAGAGCGGCTTACAAATTGTTTTAAGCAACAGCAATTTACACATCTACACTGCATTAAACAGTTTCCAATGTGTGTTAGCTAATTGCCCCCCACAAGCTGGGTACTCAGTTTACCGACCTACGAAAGGATGAAAGGCTGAGTGAACCTTGGAGCCCGCTGGAATCGAACTTGCAACGTGGTGGCTTGCAGTACTGGCATTTATCACATTGGCAATCCAGATCTGTTAATGGCCTTCAGGGGCTATAAATTGAGCATTTGCATGGAGAAGAAATATTTCAACTAGTTCACTGTTTTCTTCCTCTTAAAAAGCAATACGGTGAAATTGAAGACTGCCAGATAGATGACTCGTCTCTCCATGCAGTAATCACTTTCAAGACAAGAGCAGAAGCTGAAGCAGTAAGTCTGTCTGTCTTTTTTTTCCTTTTTTTTTTTAAAAAAAGAAAACACACTTTTGAGTATGAAGGCAGGGTGCAAATTAACAATTCTGTAGAGCTGCCATGTTCCAAGTCATTTTATGTGGTGGTATTTCTGTTCAGTATTAACATAAAGGTTTTACACTAGCTTGGATTATTTAATTAATTTCTGAAAGTGAAATTTAAAAAAATAGGGGAGAAGTGTCTTCCTTACATCTTGCATCACAGCCCGTGCATCTTGGGGGTGGGGGAAATGCTAGGGATATTTGCACTGAAAAATGTCTTGGGTTGTAATTTTCAGCATTAATTTAGTTGTTTGTGGAAGCCTCAGTATTGGGAAAAATTGGCCTCTGTTTTATTTATTATTAGTTTAGAATACTGGACTTTTCTTCAGCTTAGTTTTCTACCTTAATTTTAATTAGAGAAAAGGGATCAGGAGAGAATGTGGATTATGAAAGTGTTCAATTCTAGAAAGATCTGAAGCTTGGATTCCTTGTGACATTGTTGTCCTGCTTGTGAATATTGTTGTTGTGTGCTTTCAAGTCATTTCTGACTCATGGCGACCCTGAGGCGAACCTATCATGGGGTTTTCTGAGGCTGATAGTTTGTGACTTGCCCAAGGTTCCCCAGCAGGTTTTCCCGGCTGAGCGGGGATTCAGACCCTGGTCTCCAGAATTGTAGTCAAACACTCTAACCACTATACCACACAGGCAGTCTTTGTTAATATTAGGATCCTCAAATTAGAATCTGACGAGTTGTAGATTTTAATAGCGTTTAACTGCTTAATAGTGAAATAGTTTTACGTCTATGAAGAATGTGTTCAGCTCAGACATCAAAAATGCAACTCAAGTGTGAGAGTTTGAAAAAGATTGCCTTTATTCATATCATATATAATAAGCTTCTGTTCACTTTTCTCAGAATTCTGAAGAGGTATAAGTTTGGTGAAGTAGATATGAGCACTTCTCCAATAAAAACAAAGCAGCCTGATAAATTTCATAACATCAAAACATTTAGTTTCGACTTGTTAGTATATCAAATATGTGATAAATAGTAATTGGTAGTAAATATTCGTCACCAAAGAAATTACAGCTTCATAAAAGAATGGTAGCTAATATTTTACTGTCTTGAACGAAAAAGGTTTAAGTTTTATGATCCTGTACATTTGTGCTTGGTAGAGGAGGATTCCCTAGTCATAAAGTGTTGCATTTTTATGTTGCTGTATTTTTTTCCAAAGATTACAAGTTGTTTCTAAACTCAAATGTCACATATAAGTATCCTTAAAATGCCAGTTTGTAACATTGTGATGAGACCATGAACCAAAAAAAACCTCTCCAGAGCTGCATTTTAATAGGCGTGGAATCTTTTAAAATTTATCATAAATTTATATGTACAGATTTAAAATTTATACCTGGGGACTTTAATATCGCACAATTCATGTTCAGATGTCATTGAACATGTAATTGTTTCCACATTTCACATTATGCTGTACTTTCAGATTGTACTATAAATCTTTTGTGACTGTGGCAGTTATTTCGGAATGTTGCTAACACTGATTTATGCTAGTTCATGTTACTTTAATTTGAACATACTATTTCCAAAGCAGCCACTTAATGTATGTGGTGCTTAAGAAGGCATGAATATCCCATAGGTTAACTCTTTTTTAAAAAACATTTCAATTACCAAAGCTTTGCAGAAAAATGGAATCCTTTTCAGCAGAATAAGTTATATTTGCTATTTTTTAATTATAATTTTTATTTTACATTGGCTCATTTTGTTTGGAGAAGACTACAGTAACACATGAACATTAAAGATGATCAGTATTTTAAAATCAAAATACTAATAAGGTTGAGTAACACTTGGTTCAGTAACACTTGATTGCTCTGTACTTTATGCTGCATTCACCTTGAAATAATTCAGGACTTACAAAATCATTTATCTTGGCTGCATTGTGTACTCTTTTTATTCAGAAGTTTTTTTAAAAAAATGTATAAATAAACTCTGATATTCTGATCTGTGGTATGATAATATGCTTGCTTGTGTTCTAGTCTAAATCCCATAGCCACAGCAAAGAGTTTTGTTTTGCTTCCATTGAAAATTGCAGAAAGGATCCATTAAGAAAGGGGTTTCCAGACACTTTGGCATAGACAATGGCATTTTTAATACATTTTTCTTTTCTTTGAGAAGGAAACATCCATGCTGCATTACAAATTGCTCATGATAGTATACTTAAATTTCAGAAGTGGCTTGCCATGTGGCCACCTCTACCATTTATTTTCTGAATTGTAGTTCTAAGATCGTATGTCCAGAATGTGGTTTGGACAAACAAACTGTTGGGATGTTTACTTAAATCTCAGCTTGGCATGAAGAAGTGCTCTTGTAGTTATTCTGTGGCCCTGGTATCTGTTCTCTTTGGGGTGTTAATTACAACAGACATTTTCTTCCTAACGGACAGTTCATAGAAAATATTGTTCCCTTTAGGCTGCTATCCATGGAGCTCGATTCAAAGGGCAGGACTTGAAGTTAGCCTGGAACAAGCCAATCACAAGCATATCCACAGTAGAAGCAGAAGAGCCAGAGCCAGATGAAGAAGAAGTGAGCATTTTTTAAAATTTCTTTCTTACAAGGAGAAGAAGACATAGAAAACTTTGTACTAAGTAAAGTAGATTTATTTTTACTCTTGTAGTCTTCTGCCACTTGGTGGCTTGTAATATTAATATGGTTAGTGATCCACCTCACCTTCTTTCCTTGGTGGATGGGGAGGGTTTGACTTTTTCATGACAGAAATTATAACAGGATGGACTTAAAACATTCACCAAATGAGTCGCTAATAACAGAATATAACCCATGATTGAGAGCAAGCAGTTTATATAGACATTGCTGTCTAGCCTGCCAGATAATTCAGCTTTGTTCAACTGAGCTGTGTAGGAAAGTATTAAAGTAAAATATTAATTGGTTGTTGATAAAGATGGGTAGTTTAATGAAAACATACAGAAGACCTTTGGAATGTCTCCCTTCTACCATTTTGTCTCCAATACATCTCAGCCACATGTGTCAGAATCTAACCTGTGGGATTCATCATAACTAGAAAAAAGTAGGGTACGGTGGTGGTTCATGATTTTGGAATGACCATGTTGTCTTTTTAGAGAAGCATTTTTCTGTTTAGATGCTAACAGTGATTTTGGGAATACTTCAAGGAAACCAAGATACTTTAGTTCTAAGATATTTTTAAAAAAGTAATGTTTGTACAGTTGCCCCTTCACATTTGCTGGGGTGTAGTTCCAGGACTCTCTGTAAATACCAAATCCATGAATACTCAAGTCCCATTGTGTCCCTTACATAAGATGGCAAAATCAAGGTATGCTTTTTGGATTACAGCTGCCCCTTCACATTCGCGGCTTTCACACTTGTGGTTTTGATTATTTGCGGTTTAGCCCCGAGCCCCTTTGGGAAGGCTGGCGAGAGGCGGGGCACCCTCCTGCCTGCTCCTTCCCCGGCCTTCCAGAGGCAGCTCCGGTCCGCTCAGGAAGGCCGGGGAGAGGCCGGGCAGTTTCCCTCACTCCTGCCTGCTGCCTTCCCTGGCCTTCCTAATGGGGCTCCAGGGCTTCTAAGCCCCAGAGTCCCCTCAGAAAGGCCACAGAGAGGCAGGGCAGCCTCCCGCCCGCCCACCCACCCACTGCCTTCCCTGGCCTTCCTAAGTGGGCTCCGGGGCTTCTAAGCCCCGGAGTCCCCTCTCGAAGGCCGCGAGAAGGCAGGGCAGCCTCCCACCCGCTGCCCTCCCCGGCCTTCCTAAGCGGGCTCCGGGGCTTCTAATGCCCAGAGTCCCCTCAGGAAGGCCACAGAGAGGCCGGCCAGGCTGGCCAGACACCCTCCCGCCACCTCCCTCCCTCTGGGGGGGGCGGTCATGGGAGCAGCATTTTTTATTCGCGGTTTTTCCACATTCGCAGGGGTCTCAAGACCCTAACCCCTGCGAATGTGGAGGGACGACTATATTATTATTTTAAGAATATTTTCAAGCCATGAATACTTAAATCTGTGAATACCAAATCCATGAATGTGGAATGATAACTGTATTCATGTACTTCATTAATGTATCATATAGTCTGAATTGGGATGACATTTAAATACCACATTTCTGTCCTTTTCTTTGTTTTAAGACGTTCAGAGCTTATCCTATTTCTGTCATCCCAAAAACTCTGTGAGAGCAAACCTACTGAGAGAGAGCAACTTGTCCATAGCTGTCTAGATTTCTTTATGGCTAAGCAGAGATTTCAAATTGAGTCATCTTAATCTACAGCACCAAATGGGTACTCTCAAAAAGCAGCATGCTCACACAGTTACCTTTGTATAGATTGTGATTAATTATACACAAATCATACCTTACAGCATTCGATTCCAGCGGGCTCCAAGGTTCACTCAGTCTTCCATCCTTTCATAGGTCGGTAAAATGAGTACCCGGCTTGTGGGGGCAATTAGCTAACACACATTGGAAACTGCTCAATGCAGTGTAGATGTGTAAATTGCTATTGCTTAAAACAATTTGTAAGCCGCTCTGATAGTCATTGTGGCTGAAGGGCGGGGTATAAATACCTAGAATAAAATAAAAATAAAACATATCTTTACTATATTGAAACCACAGCCTTTTTCTTGGTCTGTTTGACCTCACCTTCTCAAACTCTGTATTTACAATGTCTTGTAGTTTTAATCCAAATCCTTTCTTTTAACAGCTGATATTCTTTAAAGCGCTTTATTACATACGGCATGTTTCCGGTTCTTACATATATTGGCCTTTTTCTGGTTTACTTAACCAGATTATATTTACATTCTCTTCCATTATCACTCAACCAGTTCTCTCTTTTCTTCAATAACTTCCCATACATAATGGATTTCCAATCAAAGTTTCCTTAAGCCTTTTGCATTTCTTAAATGTCAGCTTTTCCTGAGATAAAAATTCACTACAGCTTATAGCACAGACACCTAGGAGTATTGAAATAGAATATTTGTAATCACCGGGTCCTAGATGTATCAGCTGCAGAATAAATTATAAGTGAAAACCTACACTTCTTTTGCCATAAATTTTGTCGTAGTTGCTGTTTCGGTGTTGGGATATTACTCTGTTATTTATGTTCTTTAGTTCTGACCTTTGTGTGAGCACCTCCCAGAAGATGTATATTTCATTTATGAAAATTACTTTTAGAACTTCTCATCCACAGTTGATTAGCCCTAGTTCTGGAGTAGTAGTGTATGTTAATTTCAGGAAAAAAAATATTTATCTACATTTATTTAAATGCATCCCTGAATATTCCTTCTGTAATTAGGGCTATTTTAATATGGTAGAAGAAAACATTGCCATGTATGTACATATTTATTTAGGCTCTATACTGTCCCACTCAAGAAATTAATGGCAGGCCATAAAACTATAGACAGAATTCTGTTGATGCATTGCTCTAGTGTAACTGCCCAGTAGACTAGCAGTTGCACTTTCCCAGGGTCACACTGCAGTGGCAAAGGAAGGCAGATAAAGTTGTTGTCATCTTATGGAGGCCTTTTCCCCCTTGCTGCTGTCTATGCTGGCATAGTTACTGGCATGAACATAATGCATCAGCAGGTTCTAGCCTAAGGCTTAATAGCTAGGCCCCTGTTCTTGAAGCACTTAAAAAAATCTTTGTAGAAATCAAAAGTCTTCATATGTATCTGCCTGTTTCTATCAAGCTGTATGTTGACAAAGTCCATGACATAGACCTTGATGAACTTTGTTATAGTCTGGAAAGAATTACAGAATAGTTCAGTGAGACACATTCTAATCCATAGTTATGTGTTACATGTATGTACTTGTGGCTTGTACACTCTCTTCTCATCATCTGATGTACCCACACGGGGGATGTTGCAATAATTTACTTCCATTTTCAACTGTGTTTTGTATGTACAAACCTGGAATTGTATTTAATGTTAACTGCAGATTATGCAAACATTAACCACAGTTTGAAGTTGGATTGTATCCATAGTTTATTGCGGGGTGTGCAGGACCAGTTTTCAGCCCCATGGGAGACTAAAAATGTTCTGACGGTAAAATTTTGGAGTGGGTCTGGTGTTTAAAGTAAATCTGCCAATTGGAGGGGGAAGGGATCAGGGGCTGACTTCTGTAAAAAGCTGGGCGGGGCATATGTGGCCTATGCACCACAAAATTCTTATCACTCGTTTAGACACTAACCACAGTTTATCTAGGCTCACACATAGCAGTAAAGTGTAGCTAGCTGAAAACTGAAGCCATAGCTTTTCATCTCTTCCTTGTACCAGAGGCAAAGAGAAAAAGGTGAATACACAATGCTTTAGCTTGATCTAATGCTAAAAAATAGCTAAATACAGGCAGTGTGTTTGCATGTAGTGCTTTACCAGGATTCAATATTATGCACAGGAGCCTTGCAAGCCTGGGAAACTTCTGGGTTTATAGATTACCCTCTGTAACAGAAGGGAGGAAGAGAATTCTTCCTGAGTTTAATTCCACTTTTCCCAGTACCTGTCTTGTTCCTACATACAAACCAGGAATTGTGGTTTACAACAAACTGGTCAGCCAAACCAACAACAAACCCTAGATTTTTCACTCACTGGGTTAACATACTAGAGTTTGTTTCAAGCCACAATTTCTGATTTGTAGGTAACAATGAGCCAGGAATTGGAGAAAGTCTGCAGGAATCTTTTTGGCTACAGGGTGGAGAAAATGCAGGGCTTTGTTTGTACTCACAGATGCTCATGTGCATAACATGCCCACTTTCTCCTTCTGTTACATGTTCAGGTCATTGCTGTGATTTTAGACATTAGCCTTTCTTTCCTAACTTGGGAAAACAACTCTGATTTGGTCAATTTTATAATAAATCCAAGATAATGAGAATAAGGTGGCTTTTCAAATTTTGATTGTATACTTTGCAGCATCACAAGCTATTTGGCTTAAACAATTGAATTTTAAGGTGTGTATCTCTTGATCTCTTGAAATTATTCTCCTTTTGTTACTTTTATAGAGAATGAAATCAATATTCTTGATGGCAGATATAACATTTTGATTTTCATAGAGATCTTATGGTTTCCCATTCTTTCAAGCTGCAGTAGCAATTTATCCACATGTATCTAAATGCTACTTCCTCTTTTTCTAATTGGAGTGTATTCCTCATACAAGTGTCTTAATAGTGTTTGCTTTGTAGTTTCAGGAAGAATCATTGGTAGATGACTCCCTGCTTCAAGATGATGATGAAGATGATGACGACAATGAATCTCGTTCTTGGAGAAGATGATTCAACTCATTACTGACAGAGCTAGAACTGTACCTGTGTTGCATTAGCATTTCCTAATGTACTTTTGCATATTTGTACTACAAAGAGTTTGGGTGAAAGTGAAGGGTTTCAGATAAGATACAAGTGGCTGATTGATCCTATATTTTGAGTGATTGATGTTCAAGTTGCATTTACTCTTTGGTAAATGATTGCTAAAGACATCACATTAGGAACATATGCAATGTTTTTATTACTTCTACAGAAACATTACCAAATTCTTTGGGTTCTTTGTAATTTAAGGAATTGGTCACTCAACAAAATGACCAAGAGTTGTTATAACATAGGTAATTTTTTGTTTTATTCCAAATATGGAATGAAAATTTGCATTTAAGATCTTTGTGAATGTTTTCAGAAATGATAGATAACAGTACTAAACTGAAGTCTCTCTAAAGTTATGTATTCATAATATTGCATAGTAGTATGCTTAGGCTTTACTATGTACTAGCCTTTTGTTGGATTTGTGTACGTATTTTACGTATAAGTTTTAATGATACAGTGTATGACTGCTTTGCATATATCTCCTTATCACCTTAATATGTTTAAAAAAAATAAAGTAATGGAATGGTCTTGAAAAAAAAGAGAGAAAAAAGCAATAATGAAGTTATATTATGGCCCATCATGGAGAAAAAAAAATTAAA
Source organism: Gambelia wislizenii (assembly GCA_030847615.1). Taxonomy (NCBI): domain Eukaryota; kingdom Metazoa; phylum Chordata; class Lepidosauria; order Squamata; family Crotaphytidae; genus Gambelia; species Gambelia wislizenii. The sequence continues at coordinate 215,474,294 of JAUMIR010000003.1, forward strand.
AAAGAAAAAAAGAGACCATTCCAAGTGGTGATCCCCACCCCCCCATACTCAAAAAAAGAGCTGAATCACTATTTTTTTAAACTTCATGACCTAAAATACAATATTAGAAACAAAGAACTAAAGCCATTTGCTTAGGTTATGTATATATTGTGTGCTCAAAATGTTTTAAAGCACACTAGAAATTTCAAAATTGGCTCTGTGTCAGAATGTGACTTCCAAGTGAGAGTTCTTGCTTCAAGATTGAGACAGTGTCTCTCATATTTTGGGAACTGAAGAGGACTTGTTCGTTGCATGGCGAAGATTCAGACTTAAGAAATAAAGCAAAATGAGTTGACTGGTAGGTATATTTATGTTTTATTCAATTTATAATTAACCACTTAAAGTTATACACGTTATACAAAGAGCTAAATAGAGGTCCCCATCACAATGGAGTATGGTCAAGTAGGGCTTAAGGGATGGTGAGAAGAAGAAAATATGAGTTCAGGTTCAGTCAAGTGGTGAGACAGAACAGTCTCTGAAATACCAGTTTTAAAAGGGAAGAACCCGGAAGCATCTGGTCTCAGTTAAAGCTGAGTGGGCCTAGCTGCTGTTCCCATACCACTTAGCGGTGCAGTTTCACAACAAATTACAATGTGTTTGCCTTGCTCTTATATTTTCCTGATTCATTTTCTTTACCGTTTTAACCCTGATGCATCAGGATGGGACATCTGAGCTGCCCAGAGATATATTTTGTTGGAGGATCTATACAGAATCTAGTCTACAATGTGGGTGTTCTGTGATATTGTCACATGAAGATTTGTAGTATTGGCTGGAATTCACGAAGGCAGTTATGGAAACATAACCATCATAGTTGCATAGCTGCATAGTGTCTCCTGGCCTGACCCCCTCCCCTCCTAAATCCTCACCGGGCAGCAACCACTGCAAACAACAGGGGTCTGTTCCCAATTGACCCCCTTCTGTGAGTGACCTTTGGTGCAACAGCCAGAAGCAAGGTTCCTGTCATAGACCCCCTCATGTTGGAGAGTGTTCACACGAGAGGAGGTGGGAATGTTAGCCTGCTTCCTGATTAATAGGGGAGTACACCCCTGTTGCTTTGCAGCAACTGCTGTCTGGTAAATGCATACTGAGGGACTTCAGTGGTTCTTACGTTTCTCTAAGCTAGTGAATACAAGTCAGTCACGAATATGTAACTTTATTTACATAACTTTATCTAAACACATTTGTAACTGCCTTAAGTGAATTCTGGCCATTGTCCCCAAGTTTCAGCCAACTGCCGTGTAATACCAGTGTAAGTTTGAGACAAAAAACATTTTGTTTTGGGTTTTTGGGAGGGCAGACTGTGGTATGAAGAAGCAAAGGTAACGTTCTAGTTGTCAGTAAGTTGCCTCCCCCTTGGGGTTGGGGGAGGTACACTGGCATTCACAGTGGATTCAGGGAATATAAGAAGTAAACATTAAATCCTACCATCAAGTCTAACCACAAAGCTAATCCTACTGTGAACACTCAGCACACTGGAATTCCAGTGAAACAAGAAAATACTTTGAAGCTCAATTCAAGATTTTTTTATGCTGGTGCAATGAATGTTAAATATATTTAAAGAAGAAAAAATTGCCACCTAAAGAAATTCTATTCTCCTCTCTCCAAGACTTTCTCCTATAGTGAGCCATTTGTCCTAGGTTCTGTTTTAAATTATGATTCAATTTAAATTTGTTAAACCAGTTAAATATAGAATTGATGCCTGTTCTCACATTTCACTAATTTTGAACTCTTCATGTATTGTTTTTTTTCGTGGGGTGTTCAGGGCTGTGAGGCCGTGTTCTGGAAGAGTTTATTCCTGATGTTTTGCCTGCATCTGTGGCTGGTATCTTCAAAGAATGGTGATGTAGGGGTGTGTGGTGTTTATATACTGTGAGTCCCTGTTATATACTGTGAGTCCCTGTTGGAGAGGATATATACATATACATATACATATATATATATATATATATAGAGAGAGAGAGAGAGAGAGAGATTTGCAGATTAGCTGGCATATCCTGGTCAATAATAACATATCCTTTCCTCAGGGATTCATAGTATATAAACCCCACACATCCCTACACCACCATTCTCTGAAGATGCCAGCCACAGAAGCAGGCGAAACATCTGGAATAAACTCTTTCAGAACGTGGCCTCACAGCCCAGAAAAAAACCATGAAAAACCTATGGATTCCGGCTGTGAAAGCCTTTGACTTCACATCTTCATGTATTGTCAGCTATTAAACAATTGCATTGGTGGCCTACTTTTTATTTGAAAGGACAGTTATAAAAACAAAGGAAGAAGCTATAAGTGCATGTCTCTTTCAGGGTTTGTCTGTCTTTAATTTTTATTCTGCACATTGTATGACGACTGTATTGGTACTTGGGTTTTGAAAAAACATGTAGGTACAGATACTAAGACAAGTTGTTCCAAAGAAAAATAATGGAATGAAAATTAAACAGAGATGGGCCATTTATACATTTTATAAAAATAAAAATATATTTACTAATTTTAATGCATGTGTGAATGATAGCCAAATACTATTATATTGTTACCAGTAGTTTAATACAGATAAATGCCAAATTACAGTTTGCATGGAGCCCCAAGGAAAGCCAATTATGTGTCCTGCCAAGAATTGAGGGCTTTTATTACAGTTCTGTACCTCATCACATATGAAGAAGCAGAAGGAATGGTAAAATCTCTGGGAAACTATTAAACCAGTTGTTCTTAAACTGTGGTTCATGTCCTCATAGGGGGTCCACGAAGGCTTGAAGGCTGCTTGGCCCACCTCCTCCCCACAGTGGATTGGCCACGTGACAGGAGCAAAGGTTGGCACTGGCTGGTTTGGCCTGTGCATTGCCATTCAATCCGCCTCCAGGTACAAACCTGCAGGAAGAAGCAGGAGAAAAATCTTCACTCCCGCTCCAGTGCCTCTGAGGGAAGGTTTAATGGGTGATGTAATTGTATTATTATTATCAGGTATTATTATTTTTATTAGGGTTTGAATCTTGAGTTAAGTCTTGGTTCATCTGTAGCAACAAAAGGTATTTAAAGGGGGACCCGGTAAAGAAAAGGTTAAGAGCCACAATATTAAGTGATAAAGGATTGTTATAATTCACCCTATGTTTTGTTTCCTGGCACAACTCTAGTTGTTTTTACAAGCGACACTTGTTGCATTATATTGCCAACAGCTATGAAGGAACTCAAGAATTAAGTACTTTTGTACTGTCTCAAAAATTACTACATAGTGTTGAAATGTTTCTCTATTTTTCTCAGGTAGTCCCCAAACAGTGTGCGTTCGACTGTGAAGATTTTCTAGTACTTTGAGTCTCTCCTGGAAAAGTGACTTGGTTGTCACTTCAGCCTACCTTGTTTGCTCCCACCTCATCATCTGGGAATTGGTAGACCATCTTGTACTGCAAGAGTACAAATGATTCTTTAAAACTCCTACACAAATGGAGTGCCACATAATGCTTTGCCACTGGAAAATTATATATGAAGGTAACCTTAAATATTAATTAGGTATGCTAGTTTACTAAGCATGTAACTTTCTGAAAAGTTGCTTAGATAACCCAGAATGGAAAGTGATATTGTAATGTTACCCGTGGTTGTATGTGTATTCAGTTTGTAGGGCAAGAAACATCTTCGTTACAGTGTCACTTTGGTATATGTATAATGAGCCAGAGAGACATAGCTGACTTGCCTGTTTTGTAAGTTGGCATGGATCTAGTGGCTTGGAATCGTAAGATAAATTAATTTAAAGAAAGTCACAAAAGAGTATTGTCTCCCCAACTTGCCATTATCAAATGCTCCAATTTTGTGAGGTCTCTGTTCTGAGAATACTATTTTGTCTGGTCCACAATTTGATGTCAAATTTAAACATTTTAAAATGAATGTGGCTCATCTGATCTCATCTGTGATCTCTGAAGTAACAAGAGTTTCTGTAGCAAAAAGTCCCTTAAGCCAACCATTTCCCCTTCAAAATGTTACTACTACTGTGAACATTTCTTCATTAAAACAACATTCTGTAAAGGGGAGGGGTTATTCCGGGACTTAATTTTGGTTCATATGTATTCTATATTATATGGATGAAAACAAAGGGTCCAGTTTTAAATGGTTTCAATATTTACCTGATCTGAAACTAGTTTATTATTTGGCAAGGGATCATTATATTCTACCTGCTGTCCAGTGTCTAAAAACAGCCAGCTTTTGTACTTCATAATACAGTTGTCCCTTCGTATTCATTGGGGTTTGGTTCCAGGACCCCCCGTGGATACCAAAAGCCCTGAATACTCAAGTCCCATTATATGCAATGGCATAGCAAAACAGTGTCCCTTATATAAGATGGCAAAATCAAGGTTTGCCTTTTGGATTATTTTTTTTTTAAGATTTTCAAGCCGTGAATATTTAAATCTGTGGATACCAAATCCGTGGATATGGAGGGACAACTGTACTGTGTTATATTAGGGGAAAACATCTTGCCTGCCTTAATACTTTTGATGATACTATGACAAGATTTGTTCTCTCTAAAAAAATAATTAAAATCTAAACATAATTTTAGTACAGGGTGAGCATCCCATATTCAAAATGCTTGGAACTAGAAGTGTTCCATATTTTGGGGTTTTTTTTTCAGATTTTGGAATACTTGCATATACATAATGAGATATCTTGGAGACGAGGCCCAAGTCTTTATATGAAATTCATTTATGTTTCATATATACCTTATAAACATAGCCTGAAGGGAATTTTATATTTTCAATTTTGTGCACAAAACAAAGTTTGTGTACATAGAACCATTAGAAAGCAAAGGTTTCACTATCGCAGCCATCCATGTGGACAGTTTTGGATTTTGGAGTTTTTCAGATTTTGGAATTCCAGATAAGGGATACTCAGCCTGTATTTTAAATGCTTGCACTATTATCCATAGTATTGAGAACATTTTCCATCTCTTGTAATACTGGAGCTCAGAAATATCCAAGTAAACTGATTGGCAAGGAGATCAGAAAAAGGGAGCTACTTCACTAAGTGCACAATCTATTTCATGATATTTACTGCTGCACAGTTATTGTTATGGCTTCTAGTTTAGACTGGTAAAGAGGCCTTAGATATTTTCTTAGAGGAAATGTTAGTCGGTGGTTACTGGCTATGAAGGACATAGACAGCCTCTGGATTTCAACAACAATATGCCTCTTGAGTGCTAGACGCTGGAAAGCCAACAACAGAAGATTATTATCTTGCCCTGCTTGGTGAATGTCTTAGAAGCATCTGGTGGACCACTGTGCAATAAAGGATGCCAGGCTATTTGGTCTGATTTGACAGTTTGTTCTTATAATCTTAAATATAAAATATACATATATTCTTGCTTTAATAACTGAGATGTGACCCTTCCATTTAAGAAACAAGAAATAGGATACAGTGTTGTAAGTAGACCTGGGGACATAAACAGTGCTTGATATCCTTTCAAGGAACAGAATAAGGGGAATCCCCTTCCAAGTGCAGCCCCCCACACACTCTCATGCATCCCCATAACTCACTCCAGTAGGATCAAAAACCTTCAGCCACTGCTGCTAAAATTGCCACTGCACATCTGCAGTCCAAATGATAAAATGTCATCCCTTCTGTCTTTGTTCTTTCTTGCTTCTTATCTGACTTCCTTTTGCTTTATTACTGTGTTCCAGCACTCCCTTACTGCCTTTCTCCTCTCAGTGCTACTTTTCTATAGAGCCACTGCTGTTGTTGATAAAGTTAGGGGGCAGCTGCTGAATATTTTTATTTGGGGTGGGACAAATTTGGCAATGTGACTTTCCCATGGGTTTTGTGGGGGTCTAGTGAAGCCCTCAACCTTGGTAAATTGTCCAACTCTTATAAAAGAATGGGAGAAGGAAGTCACCTATGTCACTTTCCTCAATTCCAAATGGATTTTTGTCTCTAAGTACCCAATTTAATAATCTCAAGTCATAAGGCATTTGCTTTTAAAATAAATGTTTCTCTTAGCTGAAACTTTTAAATATGGTAACACAAGTTCATTCAACTTTATCCTAGCTAGAATAGTCAAAATGAGATGACTGTTCCATTCAAAATAAATAAGGAAAGCAGCAACATGTGTGTCTTAGGATTCTGGAAAAAAGCATCCTTCCTGGCTTCAGAAATGTTTGTAGTTTTACCATTTCCGCTTTTTTCCCATTATATTTCTTATCAATATGTGGGGTTATACATCATGTTTAAGTCTGTTATAGCCAGTAAGTTCATATCCTATTCCTTGTTTATTTCCCTTTATCAGTTTTTTAGTTTATGGCCCACTTTTCCACATACAGTCGATCCTCTATATCTGTGGATTCTGCATCCATGGATTCAACCACCCACGGCTTGAAAATAACCCCCCCCCCCAAAAAAACCCAAACCCTGATTTTGCCATTTTATATAAGGGACACAATTTGACTACATACTGTGATATATAATGGGACTTGATCATCCATGGATTTTGGTATCCACGGGGGGTCCTAGAACCAAACCCCAGCAGATACCAAGAGCCCACTGGCACTGTACTTCTGTTCAGTGGCTTACAGAAAAATACAGTCAAACAACATTAACAATAATCAGCTGAGAAAACAATACTTCAGGTATCCTAGTCTGAAACAGTAGAGATCTTTAAAGGTTTAAAAAATCTACTTTGATTTTTATTGTAATAGAAGAACAGAATGTAAATATGAAGTTGAAGGCTTTCACGGCCGGCCTCCATAGATTTTCCTTGGTTTTTTTCCGGGCTGTGAGGCCATGTTTTGCAATAGTTTCTTTCTGACTTTTCGCCTGCATCTGTGGCTGGCATCTTCAGAGAATGGTTGGGTAGGGGTGTGTGTGTGGAGTTTATATGCTGTAAACCCCTGTTGGGGGGAATATGTAAATCACTGGGCTCAGGGGGCCATGGGCCAGCAAACTTTTACATGGAACATTTTGAAAAGCAAGTCCTGGAAACAGTACCAAAAAAGCCCACAACATTGTTCCAATATGTGGATGACCCTTTCACCATTTGGAGCCACGGAGAAGAAGATTTGGTCTCATTCCTGAATCACCTGAACAGCATCCACCCAAATATCCAATTCACGATGGAAAAAGAAAAGGAAGGAACATTGCCATTCTTGGATGTCCTAGTCATCCGCAAACCAAACCAACGGTTAGGCCACAAGGTATACAGAAAACCCCCACACACGGACAGATACCTACACAAGAACTCCAATCATCACCCAGGACAAAAAAGAAGTCCAATAAAAACATTGGTAGACTGTGCAAAAAGGATCTGCGAACTCCACTACCTGGAGGATGAACTGAGGCACCTAAACTGGGCCCTACAGGCTAATGGTTACTCCAGATCAGACATCACAAGAGCAGTCAGACCCAAAAAACCCCACAGGAATGAAGAAGAAAAACAGCCACCCAAAGGGAAGGTATTTTTACCATACATCAAAGGACTCACAGACAGAATAGGGAAACTGATGAGGAAAAACAACCTCCAAACAATCTATAGATCAACCAGAAAAATTCAAGAAATGCTATGCTCAGCGAAGGACAGAAGAAACCCTCTCACAGCTGCAGGAGTTTACCGCATACCATGCAGCTTTGGACAAGTTTACATAGGAACCACTAAACGCAGTGTGCAAACACGAATCAAGGAACATGAGAGATACTGCAGACTGGGCCAGCCAGAAAAATCAGTAGCAGAACATGTTATAAACCAACCTGGACACAAAATGCGATTTGAAAACACAGAAATTCTAGACCAGGCCAACAACTATCATGTCAGAATGCACAGAGAAACTATTGAAATCCACAAACACCTGGACAACTTCAGCAGGAAAGAAGAAACCTTAAAAGTAAACAAAATTTGGCTCCCAGTTTTGAAATACAGTAGAATCAAAACTCTTAACATTTACCAAAGCATTCCACCCAGGGACAGGGGGATTCCCAGCAGATAATGGCCCACCAACCAACCATTAGCCAAACAGATACTAACGAGCCTTGCATTTCTATACCTAGAAACTAACCATTCAATTATACAAATTTACATATTCTCCCTAGCAGGGGTTCACAGCATATAAACTCCATACACACCCCTACCCAACCATTCTCTGAAGAGGCCAGCCACAGATGCAGGCGAAACATCAGAAAGAAACTATTCCAGAACACAGTCTCACAGCCTGGAAAAAAATCAAGGAAAATCTAAGAATGTAAATAATCAACAGAACTTCAATTTTCATCTACAACAGGCATCCAGTGAAGTTATCTGAAGTAGTCTAATTTACCGTTTCCTAGGATATAATGAACCCAGGCCAGGTCCAGTTTCTCTAGAAAAGGTTGATTTTGGCAAACAAACCAAATTAAAAAGTATTGTCTGAGTCACCTTTTGGCATCATCCTGAATTTTTCTATGAGTTTTTTTTACAACTTTTCTTTTCTTTTCTTTTTGCAGCCAGTTCTGCATTAGTCAACCATCCCACATGGTGTTTCCTGTTTTTACTTCCTTTTATAACGTTCTTTTATTTTCCCCTCCAAAACATTCAGGTGATCAGTTAGGAAGAAAGCTCTCCTAGCTCTTTTCAGAGAACTTTTAGGGAGGGGGGAAAAAGCAATTTTTAAGGCAATTGTTATATCCATGGGCTGGTTCCCAAGAGCTCTCCAGAGCGTGGCATACCTAACAATTGCATGTTACTAAATATAAAGTTGAACACACAAAGGAATTGAGAGCAATGACCATATAGTGAACTCCTTGTTTTGCTTTATTTCAAAATCATTATGTAGATAGTGTCTTCCCCCTGTCTTCCTGCCACACTTCCCTGTGTTGGGCAGAAACCCTGGAGTTCAGGATATGTAGTTGTTTGCATATAAGCTATGAAAGGCTAGACCTACTTAGACCAAATTTACCGATGTTACCGACGGTTAGAACAAAAAGATGAGAGCCAATGTAGTGTACTGATCTGAGTATTGGACACTGGCAGTGAATCCCTGCTTAGCCATGGAAAATCACTGGGTGGCCTTATACAAACCAAACTCTCTAAGCCTCAGAAGAAGGCAGTGGCAAATTCTCTTTGAACAAATTTTGCCAAGAAATTTTGCCTTAGATTCACCCTAAGTCAGAAATGGCTTGAAAGCACACAACAGTAGCAAAAAGGTCTTTAATATTTTTTCTGTTTACTCTTGAGTTGATAACAGGAAGTATAAGAAGATATCAAACTAGTTTCATTGAAAGTGGGAACTGTTTCTACAGTGACCAGAACTGGTGCCTTCATGTTTATACATATAGTGACACTGCTGTTCTATCAGAGGTGTGTCTGTTAGTGCAAAGTCTCAGGTTACATAGAAAAAAGTTGCAGAAAATTACCAATGGTTAAAAATAAATTTTATACATTAAAACATCATTTTGTGCATGATTGATAGAGGGATATCAGAGAATAAATTAGTACAGTTGTCCCTCCATATTCACAGATTTGGCATTCACTGATTTAAGTATTCACGGCTTGAAAATATTCTTAAAAAAATAATAATCCAAAAAGCAAACCTTGATTTTGCCATCTTATATAAGGGACACCATTTTGCTATGCCATTGCATATAATGGGACTTGAGTATTCACGGATTTGGGTATTCACGGGGGGTCCTAGAAACAAACCCCAGCAAATGTGAAGGGACAACTGTAGTAATATTTTTGAATGGTAATGTTCTGTTAAGTACTTGATTCACAGGTGTATTTTGATATTAAAAGTGCTTCAAGGTAATTCTTTTCTTGATTTAAAATTTTGACCACTTGCTAATGCCCAAGTCCTGTAGTTAGGATCTAGAAGAACATGAAAAGGAAATACAGCTGGTTTCAAAAATATCCATCCCTTGCAGGTCTTTGCTCTTATAACAAAACCAATACCTTTTCAACCAGGTCTCAAAAATGAAATAAAAACATTTTAAGGCTGATCAATAGTATATGTACACTTTTTCTGTTAAGGGCTAGGGGGCGCTCTTTCTACATAAATGAAACTAAATTCATTTCCTTTGCACTCACCAGCTCATCTTTAATTAATTTCTCTTCTTGGTGACCTAATCTAATTAATGAATGTTTAATCTAATTAATGAATGTTTATGTATCTCTATGAAAAATACTGTCCACATTCTTACAAAACCCTCATGTAAAAACCTATTTCATGAAAAGTTTACAGTACAGTCTGCTTGGCTTTGAAAGATAATTGAAAAAATTTGATTGTAGGTGTTTGCATTTTGCTAACAGAATGTCCTAACCTTGCCAATTGCTGTTTTGCTCTCTGGAAAATCTATAGTTGGTTATAGTGTCATCATCTGTAAGGCACTAAGGGCACTCTTTATTAATTCCCAATAGGAAGGTCTATTATCTTCATCTACAGTGCATCATCTGTCCTTTATAAATGTAGCTGCTGAAGAGAGTACGCAACACAGAAGCAACATGGATGGAAAGGGGAATAGTTGGTCCTACAGAAAGAGATTCCAGGGTTGTGCAATTTTCTAATCTGTTTTACCAGGTAGCGCTGACTGTTTTGTTTTGTCTTCCCATAACCCTGCTAATGGTCACAATCCTATCTTCCTAGCTAGCCAACTGCTCCATATATCTGGGTTTTTCTCTCTAGCTTTTTCTACATAAGTCATGTGAAAACCTTTCATACATTCTTGATGTTCAGTTGTAACTTATTTGGAAATGGGATCAATCACCTCACATTCCAGAGTGATCACTAGTACACATAGTATAGGGTTCTTCCAATTTACAAGAAAAAAGGATGCAGACTAAATGACATTCCACACATCTGTTGAAATGGGCTCTGGTCCACAATTGTTTATGCTGCAATAAATCAGTTAGTTGTTAACATGCTGTAATATATGGTTTTTGTTTTTGCTTCAACAGATAAACATGGCCATGCTTCTTACAATTTAAAAGTTCCATTTATATATGTGTCATGTTCTTTAGCATTTGTCATTTGTTTTCATAACATAATCTCTTTAAGGGTTTTTGTTGTAATCTTTTGTGTTAATATTATGAAACTTTCCTCTTCAAGATAACAGAAGAACACATTTTCAATGTGTTAAGATACTAGAAAAAAGTCTTTAATTGTTCCTGGTATCCTACTTGGGGATAATAATGCTTGGGACAGCTTAGGCAAATAGTTCTCATCAATTGGCCTACTTAGACCAACAACATACACAGTGCATAAACTGTCTGATTTAACAGCATAGAAGCCGCACGTTGGGTAAACATATTGGGGGTTGCACTCTTGCCTCCTTTTCTTTTCCCATCCCTTCCCTTCTCTTAATCTTAATCTTTTCTCCCATCTATTCAGTTTGTCGTAATTCTTACATTGTTCAGTTTTTATCTTCAGTTTTCATTTCTCCTTCTGTTGATGGTAGCTATTTTTTAAAGATGCTTTTCTTCTCTATTTTTATCTCTCCTAGATAGGACATGATTGATGTTGTCTGAAATCATACTGACTAGAAAACAACAACAAATCAAATTAACATTACAGAGTGAAGTCTATTTTCACACATCAAATTTGTTGCTAGCTCTCTTGCTATATGTATCAATCTCAATATTGGATAAATGAGCCATTTTTTTTTGTCTGTTGAATTACTCCTTTACTTCCCACAGATACTTATAAATAATGGTTTTATTTATAACCATCATTTCCCAAATTTTCCTCTTCCATAACCCAACAGGTGGTAGATGAAATATTCTCCATGTATGTGCTAATAATAGACATCCCACAGATAACACAAAAGTAATACCTTGTTTTCTCTTCTTACATGTCCCTTAACATATCCTAATATTATCATTTGTGTGTTGGTTGCATCTCATACCCTTTTACAGTGGGCCCTTGGTATCCACTGGGGTTTGGTTCCAGGAATCTGTGGATGCTCTAGTCTCATTATATACAATGGCTTTGTACATGGTGCTCCTTATATAAAATGGCAAAATCAAGGTTTGCTACTTGGGATTTTTAATTTTTTTTTTAAAAAAAATTATATACTTTGGTAATGGTGTAGAAATGATTTCCCTGTGATTCATTTCTAATATACGTAGCTCTTATTTTCCAGATGTTATCAGAGTGCAATTGGACTGGATACTGAAGGAGCATCTATGTTCTTCTTTGTTTAGACAAAAGTTGAATTATTGCGTACGGCTGATTGGAACTATGTGAATAAGCCTAAGGCTTTTGAAGCCCCACTTTAACTTTGTATTGTAATTTCCTCCCTGGTTTATGGAAAACTATAGCTGAAACTCCTGGTTTGCAAGACAATTTCAAATCAAGAAGAGAGGGAAGAATTTGCAGTGCCTAGAGTAAGGAACAATATAAGGGTCGAGGTTCAATCCAGTCTCAATCAAGTATGACTAATCTATCCCCCTCCCTAGTGTTGTTACTGTGTCCTTCAGCAGCTACCTGTATAAAGGATGGATGATGCACTGTAAATGAAAATATTTGATCTTCCTATTGGAAATTATTCAGACTTTCACAGTGATCCAGTTATAACAGTCTAAGTAACTATATATTTTCTAGAAAGCAGTATAGAAGATGGCAAGTCTATGAGGACATGGTAGCAAAATGCAAACATTGACATCATAAGTATATCTGGTGGCAACCGGGGGAGAGCCTTTTCTGTTTTGGTGCCTCATCCACAGAATAGCCTTTTTGGGGTAATATGACAGGTGTAAATCTTGATGCGTGTTTCATCACCTATTCAAATCTTATTTATTTGAGCAAAAATTTGATGATTTTAGTACCTAGTATAGTAAGGGGTTTCGGTCTTAGTGTTGTTGTTTTTTTATATACGATCGGGCCTCCACAGTCACAGGGGTTACAGGTGCGTTCTTTCATATTCACTTCTTTTTCATGTTGGATTACATGAACATCTTTTCCTAATCTGATATCTTAAATTTATATTACTGATCTTCCCTCTCTAGGTGTTGCTGTCGTACCAGTTGCACAGCTAATAGCACTATATTTGAAACTCAGTCCTTCTACATATTAAGATTGATTCTGTCCCTCTGAACATGAGAGATAACTCCCAGCTGATTTTGAAGTGAGCATCCTCTCTGGCTCTGGCTTAATGAATTGTGGATATTAAATGGCTGATATTGTGGGTGGAGTTCAGGAGAAGCGGTGTAAGCAAGCAGTAACAAGTGGCAATGTTCAGTGATTTTTTTTTCACAGGCAGAAGAGAAAAATCCAGTTGTATAAGGAGGAGCTTGATTTCCCCAAGTGCTGTAGCCCCCTGTGTCTCCCCAGAACCAGGCCTGCATGTTTGGGTAACCCTTAGGAGCTGGCTTTCAGGTGACATGGAGGACAGAAGGTGGGAGGGGAAGGGAAGAAGGAACAAATTCTGCTGCAAGTATACATTTCCTATACAATAATTCACTTGCTGGTATACACATACAGTGGGTCTTAGGTATCCACTGGGGGTTGGTTCCAGGAAACCACCAATTGATACCAAAATCCATGGATGCTTAAGTCCCATTATATACATTGGTATAGTAAAATGGTGTCCTTGACATAATATGGCAAAAGCAAGGTTTGCTTTTTGGGGAGGGGGTATTTTCAAGCCATAGATGGTGGAATCCATGGATATGGAGGGTTGACTGTATATACTGTATGTCCACTGGGGTCACTGGATGGCCTTGAAAAGGAAATAATCCAGATAAATTCTTTTTTGTCATAGGAAGGCTTTCTGCTTTGGTCTTTTGTCAAAAAGATTTGAAATGTTCAAATCTTAATTTCTGTATGAAATAATAATAATGTGGACACTCATCCTTTCCCTGTTAACTTGTCAAAGAGGAGCCAAAAGTTATTGAATGAACTTGCCCATAGGTTACAGTTTGCAGACGAGCACAGTGCTGCTGTCTTACACACTAGCATCAGATAACCTCTGATTTTTTGCTGAGAAGCACTTTTGCTTGGTTCTCCCTATTTTGAATTACACCACTGGGATCAGTCTGTGCTGCTGGAGTCCTTCCCATCATCTCCTGTTTGCAGGGGAGAAGATGTTTCACCTTTTCCATCTGTGTAAATCATGAAAGTGTCTGTGGATTCCAGGGATCAGGATAACCGAGGAGAAGTTCTTTGAAGAAGGAGGTAGGATGAGATCCACTTGACAGGATTAAGCCAGATTGGCCCTGATTTTATGACGTGCTACTTCACGTACCTCATAGACACTGTTTTCCCTAGTAAGAATTCTTGTTTAAAGCAGATAAGTGAGGGAGGGAAGGCTTAGTGTGCCATGGGAACATCACTTCAAATCTATGCTAAGCTATGGAAATCACTTGGTATCCCTGATTGATAATTCTTTGTCTTACTGCGCAGTCCACTTGTAAGGCTAGAATCCTATACAGGTTGAGTATCCCATATGCAAAATGCTTAGGACCAGAAGTGTTTTAGATTTCAGATTTTTTTTTCTGAATATTTGTTATATACATCATGAGATATCTTGGAGATGGGACCCAAGTCTAAACATGAAATTCACTTATGTTGCATAAACACCTTAAACACATAGCCTGGAGGTAATTTTATACACAATATTTTTAATCATTTTGTGCATGAAACAAAGTTTGTGTCCATTGCAAATACAGTATTTGCAAGACTGGAGAGAGACAGGATCTGTTAAATGGTGGAAATCCAAGCGTGCTTGGCATGAATCCATGCTTATCGCCATTTCACAGATCTTTGTGTTTCCAGCCTCGTGTCTCTCTCCAGCCTCGCCTCTCTGTACAGGAGATCTCCAGGGAGTCCGTTTCTGCCTTGTGAATAAACAAGCAGAAGTGCCACAGTTGCCACCTCAAAGGCGGACGTGGGCTGGCAGTTGATGGCAAAAAGTTTCAGATTTTGGACCATTTTGGAATAGGGATGCTCTGCCTGTACTTTGCTTCTTGGAGGAGAAAGATAAGATGTTTCTAATATTCCTCTAGTTATGAAAAGGCTCCTTGCTTTGAGTCTTCAGTACAAAAAGTTTTGAATTTTGAAAGTCATTTAGTTTCCAAATTCCATGTGTACTCAAAAGGGCAATTTAGGATTCATTCACTATGTGTTATATTACTGACCACACAAATGTAATGCTTATATTTCTATGATCTTTGCTTAATATTGTCATAGAATGGGATCATGTAATTTTGTTCATTCAGAAAACACTTAAAATGGATTTCCTATTTTTTTTTATAATAAATATTTTTAAAACCACTTTGGTGCTGTCTGCAGCTTTTTGTTGTATCAGAATTTGCTCATAGTATATTTATTCCCTCGGAATAAATTCCAGGTTACTCGGAGCCACCTGTGAAACTGTGAAGAGTTGGGTGATTGTTTTTCCTTCCATTTTCAGTTTCTTCTTAGTTGGTAGCATCCAGCTCCCAGAAACTACTAGAAACCAAGATTATTCATTTAAGATCTCTAGATTAGCTTTCTGGAATACCTTTCTGAATTAACGTAAAATGGTTTATATATTGGCAGCTTCTTCTTTGTAGTCTCAGTGACTCAAACAAATGGGTTATCTGCACCTGTGCAGTGCATTGTTCAGAATCTTCTAGAGCTAGGTAATAAGTATTTTGGTGGTAGCTCCTCTATGGCATATGTGACAAGCATCATTCCTGCTCAATCCCTCAGTTCCTTTTTGTCCACTGCAGCGGAAACATTGATTGGAACTTTCTCTGAGGAGTTTCTTGGATTATTTTTCTTGGCTTGATTCCTTCTATTTTCTTGGACTATGGACTTACCTGACTTTTCTTACTCTTCGTGTTTGGGCCTTGTTCATTGGTTTATCAAGTTCAGGTCATCAGCTCAGCGTGCCCTTGGGGACTTACGGCTGCCACCAGCTCTTTCTAGAGATGCTCTTCCTGTGGGGTAAAATTCCTGAAAATGATGGCCATTCAAAGTGCCTTTTGTGCTTAGGAGAGGAGGACAATATAGGGGCTTGTTCAAATTGCCAAGTGTTCACTCTTCAGGCACATTGTAATTGTTCCTCTAGGTCTAAGGCTCTCCTGTGGGAGAATGCCTTGAAAGCTGCAGACCGCACAGCTGAAAATAGGCCGCTCTTCTCAGCCTCTGTCAGAATCTGTTCTCGATGCCCCTCTGTGATTCTGTGTTTGACTTTGGTCCCGAATGCCTTGGGTTAGAGTCACCCTTAAGAGGTCCCATCAGGAATCAGTATCTAGGTCTGTGTTAGAACTGGCTGCTCGATCCCAAGCCCCTTCTGATGTTGGCATGCTTTACAGAAACCTTCCTGGGAGATGTGGTCTTACATGGGCTCAGGCTCTCCCAGCAGGGTATTATTGTGTGAGTGAGCAGGTGAGGGAAAGTAGGCAGGGGAGTGGAGTAGCTGTGCTCTATAAAGACTGTCTTAACCTGACCAGATTACCTATTAGAAAGCTGATTCACATTGAGTGTGTATACCTGAGCCTGAAAACCAGGGATAGACTGGGGATTCTATTAGTGTAGCATCTGCCCCGCTGCCTATCAGACTCCTTGGCTGAGCTCACAGAGCTGGAGTTGGTGTTGAAGTCACCGCATCCCATTTGAGACCAGTTTGTTAGCTGTAGCTTAGGCGTTCATGGCATCCATAACAAATATGAGCCTATCCCAATCAGTTTCAGGGCCTATGCATTCAATAGGCCACACCCTTGGTGCTGTTTTCAGCTTGGAGCATACAGATCTGTGAGTAGAGATGATTAATATCTCCAAGTTGTCATGGATAGATCATTTTCTGCTCAGAGTTAGTATCACAACTACTATTTGTCCCTACAGGGGTGATGGAACTATTAAGATGGTCCATCCTCAAAGGCTAATGGATCCTTTAGGGTTGCAGAAAGCCTTAGAGGATTTTATGGCTGGTACCACCGACAATCCTGTTGAAGACCTGGTCAATAGATGGAATCAAGATCTGACTAGGGTTACTGAAATGATTGCTCTCAAACGGCCTCTCCAACCCATTACTAATCGGTCTCCTTGGTATACAGGGCACCTCAGGGAGCTGAAATGGGAAGGACAACAACTAGAGTGAAAATGGTGGAAAATTCTACTTACATTCAACAAGATACAATATAGAGAACATTTTTGTTCCTATAATGTGGCAATACATATAGCGAAGAAAGCCTTCTCTGCACATATTGCGTCAGTGAATTCGTGTCCAGCTGAACTATTCAAGGTAGTGAGAGGTTTAAGTCAGGCATCCTACCCCGAATCCAATTTTAGAGCCTTTTCCAGTTCGCTCTGTAGATGGTGTCGCCGAGAACGATTTGGATTCTTGGATCATGGGCTGAGTTTCCATGAGGGGGAACTTCTGGCAAGAAATGGGGTGCATCTCACGACAGTTGGCAGAAACATTGTTGCCTACAGTCTCAAGAATTTGATCAGGAGGGCTTTAAACTGAGTCATATGGGAGAGGGAGACAGTATTCTAGAAGGCAAAAGGGCTGGAGAAAATAGTCAAACTGTCATAGAGGGAAGAAGGCAAATAGTACAAGGACCCAACAGTGGGAGGCAAAAAAACTTGCACAGGCAGCAAGTAAAGGGAACACATGGTCTTAGATGTCTCTACACTAATGCACAGAGCATGGGAAATAAGCAGGATGAACTCGAACTCCTAGCACTACAAAACAAATATGATATAATAGGCATTACTGAAACCTGGTGGGATTAGTCTCATGATTGGAGGTGGAGAGCATCTGGATAAAAATTAAAGGGGAGGGAAACAACACGGATGTTATTGTGGGACTACTACAGACCCCCAAATCAGACGGAGGAATTGGATGATGCCTTTCTAGAACAGATGACCACACATGCAGAAAGGAGAGATGTAGTAGTGATGGGTGACTTCAACTATCCTGATATTTGCTGGAAATCTAACTCAACCAAAACTTCAAGGTCTAGCAAATTCTTACTTGCCTGGAAGACAATTTCATGGTGCAAAAGGTGGAAGAGGCAACAAGGGGGTCAGCTATTTTAGATCTTTTCCTAACCAACAGGGATGACATGGTTAATGGGGTACAAGTGGTGGGATCTTTAGGTGAGAGTGATCATGTTCGCTTGGAGTTTATTATACAATGGAAAGGAGAAGCCAGCCATAGTCAGGCATGCATTCTCAACTTTAGGAGAGCTGATTTCAATAAACTCAGGGAAATACTGGTGGTGATCCCATGGTCAGGAATATTAAAAGAGAAGAGACCTCAAGATGGATGGGAGTTTCTCAAACAGGGAGATACTGAAGGCACAGTTTCAAACAGTACCATTGAGGAAGAAAATTGGGAGGTGTCTCAAAAAACCAGGATGGATGACTAAAGAAATTTCAATGGAGCTAAGTTTTAAACGGAACATGTATAGGAAATGGAAAAGGGGGGAAATCACCAAAGAAGAATTCAAACAGATAGCGAACACGTGTAGGAGTAAAGTCAGAAAAGCTAAAGTGCAGAATGAGCTCAGGCTTGCTAGAGAGGTTAAGAACAATAAAAAGGGTTTTTTGGGGGGTATGTCCACAGCAAAAGGAGGAAGAAGGAAATGGTAGGGCCACTACGCGAAGAAGATGGCAAAATGCTAACAGGGGACAGAGAAAAGGCAGAATTACTCAACACCTTCTTTGCCTCAGTGTTTTCAGAAAAGGAAAAGGGTGACCAACTTGAGGCTAAAGGAACAGAGGACACAATAGGGGAAATCCAGCATAGAATAAGCAAAGAGGTAGTACAGGAATACCTTCTTAATCTAAATGAATTTAAATCTCCAGGACCAGATGAACTACATCCAAGAGTATTAAAAGAGCTGGCAAATATAATCTCAGAGCCATTGGCAATAATCTTTGAGAACTCTTGGAGAACAGGAGAAGTCCCAGCAGACTGGAGGAGGGCAAACGTTGTCCCCATTTTCAAAAAGGGGAAAAAGAAGGATCCCAACAATTATCGTCCAGTTAGTCTGACATCAATACCAGGGAATATTCTAGAGCAGATCATTAAACAGAGAGTCTGTGAACATTTAGAAGGCAATGCCATAATCACAAAAAGTCAACATGGGTTTCAGAGGAACAAGTCATGCCAGACTAATCTGATCTCTTTTTTTGATAAAATTGGCAGCTTGGTAGATGAAGGGAACGCTGTGGATATCGCATACCTTGATTTCAGTAAGGCCTTTGACAAGGTTCCCCATGACATTCTTGCAAACAAGCTTGTAAAATCCGGGCTAGACAAGTTAACTGTTCAATGGATTTGTAATTGGTTGACCAGCTGGACCCAAAGGGTGCTCAACAGTGGCTCCTCTTCGTCTTGGATAGATGTGACCAGTGGGGTGCCACAAGGTTCTGTCCTGGGCCCAGTGCTATTCAACATCTTTATCAATGACTTGGATGACGGAATTGGGGGCATACTTACCAAATTTGCAGATGACACCAAATTAGGAGGAGTAGCTAATACCCTAGAGGACAGGGTCAGCATTCAAAATGACCTGGATAGACTGGAGAGTTGGGCCAAAGCTAAAAAAATGAAATTCAATACGGAGAAATGTAAGGTACTGCACTTAGGGCGAACAAATGAAATGCATAGATATAGGATGGGGGAGACCTGGCTGAATGAGACTACGTGCGAAAGGGATCTAGAAGTCCTAGTAGACCACAAGTTGAACATGAGTCAACAGTGTGATGCGGCAGCTAAAAAGGCCAATGCAATTTTGGGCTGCATCAATAGAAGTATAGTGTCCAGATCAAGGGAAGTAATAGTGCTGCTCTATTCTGCCTTGGTCAGACCTCACCTAGAATACTGTGTCCAGTTCTGGGCACCACAATTCAAAAAGGATATTGACAAATTGAAGCGTGTCCAGAGAAGGGCGACTAAAATGGTGAAAGGTCTGGAAACCATGCCTTATAAGTAGACACTTAGGGAGCTGGGTGTGTTTAGCCTGGAAAAAAGCCGGTTAAGAGGCGATATGATAGCCCTGTTTAAATATTTGAAGGTGTCACATTGAGGATGGAGCAGGCTTGTTTTCTGCTGCTCCAGAGACTGGAACACGGAGCAATGGATGCAAGCTCCAGGAACAGAGATTCCACCTCAACATTAGGAGGAACTTTTTGACAGTGAGAGCTGTTCAGCAGTGGAACACACTCCCTCGGAGCGTGGTGGGTCTCCTTCCTTGCAGGTCTTTAAACAGAGGCTGGATGAAGATTTGATTGTGATTTCCTGTGTGGCAAGGGGTTGGACTGGATGGCCCTCGTGATCTCTTCCAACTCTACGATTCTATGATTCTATGGGGAGTTGTAATTTGTATGCAAGGGTGTTTTAGGAAAAGGTGCTGAAGTAGATTAATTATATTCAAAATATACTGTGGTTTCATATACTGTACATACACAGTGTTGTCAAAAGTGCTTCTTAGTATCTTTTCTCAGTCTGCTGCCTCATGTGCTTTTTGTGTGCTTTGGAAGACATATGGTCCCTTTGCCATTATCCTTAAAGGGAAAGATAACTGCTGCATTTGCTTATTTAACAGTACGACATCTAGAGCTGTTGTTCCTCTCACACAAGGGACATAGGTGGCTTCTCAATTTAAAACATTTGTGAACTGGAGGTCACCATTGAAGCACAAGAAGACACATTTAAATAGGTGTGTAATATTGAATATATTTGTTGCCTTTTCTGCTGAAGACTATACTATGTAACGTGTAATACAGTTAGGTGCTTGCTTTTCTATTTCCTTCATCTGGCCAAGATGGAGAAAACCAAGCTACAGGTTCTCTTTTGGTTTGTATTCCCAATAGAAGTTTGTTGCCAACAAATGGATAAAAAACTTGAAGTCTACCTTATAATTCTGCTATGAAAATTTTATCCTTTTATCTTCTGTCCAACTGTCCACACTTATTTTTTAGAAGAATTTTTCCTTCGTGGTAAAGGCTGTACTATTTCACAAACTTCAGTGCATTAAACGTCTGAACATAGAGGTTTAGGATCAAGTTGCAAGTATCCTTCCCAGCTTAATTGGGTATCATAATAATTGCATTCCCTTACATGCTGTAAAATTTATTGACCAGTTGTTAATATTGCTTGAACCATTTAAACTGCAAAAATGATACATAGAAGAAATACATTAAGCATAATGTGAATTGTTTTACACGTGATAATCCAATAACTCTTGAGCTAGCACCTTTTTCTTTGTTCACATTATTTCCTGTTTCCCGCCCTCTTTCCCTCCCAAGCACCATTTCATGAAGTGTGACTTAAAGAGAAGCATAACCCAATAACCCAATTATTATAATTGTCATCATCCCCCCCCACTTCCTAATTGAGGACAAATGCATCAGGTTTAATGAAGTATACAAAGAGCTGGGATACATTTGGCTTTGTATCTTTCTGCTTTGGCATATTGGGATATGGTGTTAAAGGTTATAATTGTGGGTTCTGTGCCTCATCCCAGAGAAGTTTTAAATCATTTCATGAGATTTGCACCGCTCCTCCTTGTCACTTCTCCATCAGCTCTCAGTCCATTTAATCCAGGCCTCTCAGCTGTGTGGCTCCGGCTCCTGTTGTGAGTGATCGGCCTGCTTGAGTGCTCTCAGCTTCTCCTGTCACATCACATTTGCATAAAAGAGGACAGATAACCAAATTTGAGCACACAAATGAAAACGTTAAGCGCTGAACCTGTCACAGTTGTTGTTCAACTAATTGTGAAAAATTTGATTTGCTGCCTTTTCGCTGTTTATCATGCAGACCCCCTTCTCAAATTCTCCACGGCTTCATGCTACTGTATGGGTACCTTTTTAAACTGTCTGCACAAGCTGCCCACCCTGGGGATTACTTACCTCTCCTACCAGCTTTTAATGTTGCCTCATCTACTTGACTAAATTAGGCCGCCATGGCAAACAAACACATAATTAAAAACCTGGTAAGACAACTGCAGTCACATCCCCCTAAATTGATCCCCCCCCCTTCAGTTATGGGCTGGGTGTGATTGCTATTTCCTCGCTCTCATTCTGCGTGCTTTTGATAAAGGTGGTAGAATGTATTGCTATTTTGTTGCTAAAGTTACTGAAGTTTACTGAAGTTCTGTTCAGACTTGAGCTGAGAGCCTGGCATTCTAGATCAGCTTTCTTAGATATATTATTTCCATATAGCTATAGAAATATTTTTTATGTTTCTGGTTGTCTGTCTCCAAAATGTCTCATGCTTTTAAAAAAACCAAGTATATTAGGTGAGTGTCTTAAATTCTAACCTTTTGTTTTATAGTCTTATTATTGGCTTTATGCTGGTTTCATCAATTGTACTGGATTCCTGTCTCATGCATGTGATCAAAATATAAAGGACTGGGCAAAAGACAAAAGATCCTCCAACCCTTCAGAACATGTTTGGGGGTGGGGATGACATGGGGGAATCAGTCAAAAATGGCTTTCTCCATTCCACAAATTTTACATTCTGATTTTCCATTCCAATTCTGTAAGCAGAATTCCTCTCAGAATTCCTAATTTTCTGAGGATTTCACCAAGCAGTGAGTTGTGTGATGTAGGAAAAGTTTTTCATTCTTTCTCGTGATTGTGCAAAGAAGCAGGGGAGAGTAATCCTGCTGTTTGAGACAGTGCTCCTCAGAAGATTCTAAGAGTGCCATTTGTGAATGGATAAGATCAGGAGGTAAACAGAGCTTTTCCAGCTGGTGCTTCAGAAACAAAAACTCCACAATATGGCCTCTAACGTCTAACCTGATGATGTCATCTCCTGACAGCCACAACCTAAGAGAGAGTGTGATAGTTAAATCCACCCTACCTGTTCCATTTTGCTTCCCCTTTCAGCACCAGAAGTAACAGGTAATGTGGGTGCACAATATAATGGCCTGTGGTGACATGAATTGTACCTACCTGTGGAGCTTCCATATTACATGCTACTTGTAGCCCTGTTTGTATCCTACATAAGTGGATCATCCTTTACCTGGTGAGTATTGGGCCTAAAACTGTGAACAAAAGCTCTGTTCTAAAGTTTTATTGTATACATTTAAAAGAAGAGCTGGTAAAAACCTAATAGCAACCAGTCAAAGGGAGATACAGGAGTGTGATGGGTGTGAATACCTCACCTGATTTCTTAGTACAGTTGTCCCTCTGTATCCACAGATTTGGTGTTCACGGATTTAAGTATTCATGGCTTGAAAATATTCTTTAATAATAATAATAATAATAATAATCCAAAAAGCAAACCTTGATTTTGCCATCTTATATAAGGGACACCATTTTGCTATGCCATTGCATATCATGGGACTTGAGTATTCATGGATTTGGATATCCATGGGGGGTCCTGGAGCCAAACCCCAGCAAATATGAAGGGACAACTGTATTTCATTATTTTAACGGTTAGCTTAAAACTTGTACTGAACAAGATATTTTTTAAAAAATATTTTTATGTATTAAAACATTTCTATCCATCCCTATATCTGAGGATCTGTGGGTGGCATACAATAAATTCAGTTTAGTGCAGTTTAATTTAATCTTCTGTGGTCAATTGTTTCAGAATTCACAAATGATTAAATTTTTCATTTGATAGACCATAAGTTTTAACTTATGTTAAAGACATTTGTAACTTTTATAAACGAAATTGCTTTCATCAGCTGGAAAAGGAGGTATCCACTGAGAAAAACTCAATGTTTCCATATGTAAATTTTGTTAAAACAGTAGGATGTATAAGATGATATTTGGATAGGTATCAACTGTTTTTCTTTATACTCTGTGGTATTAAACAGCTTTGATTTAGACAGGCCTCTTATATGTCCTACTTCTTTTTTTCAGGACCTAGTTTGTTTTTGATGTGCAATTATTGTAATTTTTACTATTATTAACCATACCACTAACTATAGAGATAAAACAATGCTAGAGTGGTACCAAAAATTATAAGTTAATGACAGAACTCAAATTTTAACTCTTAAGTATATTTTTTCAGAGCCTGAAGAATAAGATAATTTCAATAGCTTGCATTTGTTTTTCATCTCAGATGGGCTCATCTTAATTCTTACTGAGCTTATGAATACTCATGATTGAAGTTCCCTTTTAGAGGATTCTGTAGTACTGCATCTTTTTTTTCTTGCCCAGTTTTGAAATTGCTTCATGGAATGTTTGTACAAAGCTGACATAAGATATGTGCAAAGTCTAACGATCCATTTAATTTTTGAACAAATATTAGTGGGAAACTGTTTTGTGCAGTTCCCCTAGGTCTCAAATGTGTAGCTTCTTCTTATCCTCCTATTAGACATCTATTGACATTTGATTAACAGCAGTCTTCTCTCCTGCTTCCATTAGTACCTCTGTGTATTGTGCAGGGATTTTTCTCATTTCCCCCTGCCTACCTGGGCAAATAACCTCTTTCCCCAATGCTTGCTCTCCCTCTATCTATTGGAACTAGCAAGTATCCACACACATGTGGTTTGATTTGCTACAGACCACATGCATCTCTTGTTGGAAATCTGTTCCCCTGCAAGAAGTTGGATTTCTGCTAACTTGGGGAATTTGGGAGTGGGACTTGCTCATTCTCTTCCTTACACAGCTCCCAGTTATAATTGCTTACCGTAACACTTTTTGTAGCAGCTAGGCCCAAGAGATCAGACATGAATGGGAGATGATAAGAGGTATGGTTTTGTTGTTGTTGTTGTTACCTCAAAGCAAAGTTGGCTGTCTGAGGTGCACAAAACAGTTGGCTGTCTGAGGTGAAGTTTGTTGTCAGCCATGAGACCAAAGGCCACTGAGAAATTGTGGCCCTCCCTTCTTAAAGATCATTCATGACCCCATCCTCTGGCTGATGGAGTAGCTGTAGAGAAGTTGATTCCCTCCACCACTCCAGCACACACACACCAAAAAGCCAAGTGACAGGAGCCAAGGCAAAGGCTGACTTGGCCTGAACATTACCATTCAATCTATTCCAGCCACAAACTTGCAGAAAGAAGCACGAGAAATGTCTTCCCTCCTCCTCTGTGTCCCCTCGGAGGCCCCTCTGTGCCTCTGAGGGAAGGTTTAATGGATGGTGTATTATTGTTGTTGTTAAGTTTTGGGGTCCGCCACAACAAAAGATATTTAAAGGGGATCCCTGCTAAAGAAAAGGTTAAGGATCATAAAGCCAAAGCCCTAGGATCATAAAGCCAAAAGGTGCATGGTTTTAGCCCCCATTAGAAGATTAAGGGCTCCAGGTATGTGATTGTTAGTGTGTGAGAGAGGAACAGACAGAATGTGTGAGACTGTGTTTGTACATGCGTGCGTGTGTAAGGCCAAATTAAGGCAGTTTGGGGCCCTGGAGCAATTTGAAAAACAAGTTTCCCACTGTGCACTTGGGTGAGCTCTTCCATTGGAGGCTTGGATAGGATCAGGAGTGGCAGTGCTCCAGGCCATAGGGAATCCTCCTTGGGGCTCAAGCTAGAACCTTCCAGGCCTGACGAGAAATCAACAGTCATCTCCCCGAGACTACTACTATCTTGACAATGCAAAGTGTGTACACATTATGTGTGTACAGTGCCAGCAGCAGCATTGGGCCCTTAGCTGCTGAGGACCCTGGGGCTCCAATTTCACAATTGATAATCCAGCCTTGCTGGTGAGTGAGAGCACACTGTATGTATCTGTATCCATGTCTTGGGTCTTCTTTTATTGTTGCCTGCTGCTTGTGCAAGGTACTTTTAGAATCACCTGCCCATCTCCCTCTCCCTCTGTCTCTTTGATGCTGCATTTTCAGAATCTAAGAAGTGCAACTCTGATCCAGAGTCAGGAAAATGTCCACCTCCTATCTAGCCAAAATTTTAAAACCAAACCACACATAATACTTACTTTTGTTAATTTCAGCCAAGGCTGAAGGGGAGTTTCAAAAGACCAGGAGGAGATCTCCCTGATGCTGAGATCTGGAAGTTTTTACTGGTATGTGACTATCTATCTATCTACCAATGTGTTCCAGTCTCCCTCCCTTCTTCATTCCCTCTCTCCTCCACCCCCCCTTTTTTTGGTGGTGTGTGTGTGGTTTGCTGGGTGGTTGTACCTGGGTGGAATGCCAGTAATTTTGGATTACAAGCATGGCTGCTGGGTATTCTGAGAACAGTAATCCATAAAGGTAGCTTTTCCAAGCTCTGTGGAATTCCCATTTCAGATCTCCCTGTCACATGTTTGAGATAACCCACTGTAAGCTCAAGTGCTTACACTTGTCTGTCTAAGTCCTGTTTGTTTATTTTTTTGACCCAACACTATTTTTGAAAAATGTTCATACCATTGATGTTTAATGGTGAGAATTTCAATCTTGCCCATGTTTGTATTTGCTGCTGGGAAGGGAGCCATAAAATGGCAATTAGCGTTTCTACAGATCATTGGTTAAAATGATTTAACAAGCCCTTGCACAAAGTAATAAAAGCTCCTAGAGTAATTACAGCATTTTGTTCAACATTAAGAATAATGAGATTATACAGAACAGATGTCATTGGTCAGGCTGTTTTGACATCCGGACTGTTCCTCCAGAACTTGTTGGGAAATGCAGATCCTTTGCCTTGCCTGTTCTAAATGATACTGCATATAATGTGAATAATGTATGTGTAACAAAATTTCTGACAAGAAAATAACTTAAAAGAAAATTAAGTGCAGTGGAGGGGAAAAGTTGTCTTGGTTTTAAAGGTTCCCAAACTGGAAAAAATACACAATAAATGGGTACTCTGTTTTACTGTTCTTGCCAACCAGGTGCTGTACCTGCAGCAGTGTTGACAAATTTATTTTCTTTCTCAGATATGGTTGGCTAAAGGAAAATACATGATGAAAGGAGTAGAGAAATGGGTGGAGAGATAATGGGAAAATCCATTTAAATGAAGAGATGGAAAAGCTGAAGGGTTATGGCTAGGTCAGCCTTCACCTATCTGGCATTTTCCAGATATGGTGTATTACAACCCTATCATCTCCAGCTAGTGTGCCCATGGTTGGGGATTATGGGGAATGTAGTTTGATGTAGAAAGATATCATATCGGAGAAGGTCGATAAGTAAGATTCCTGGCCCTCACAAACTGAACACTTCAAAAAGTACTCTTTGTACTATTAGTTCTTGAGACATCAAGTAGACATCACACAGGAGATGTTTAATCAAAATGTTCTCACTGAAATAGAAATGTAAAAAGTATGAGAATCTTTTTTCCTGTTTGTTTTTTTGACAAAGGTGTTCTCAAATGCTTGGTCCTCAAGAGAACAATTTCCATTCTAAGAGAATTTTCTATATGTGGCAAAGAATTCTGGGAGAGCATTCTGAAGTACAGCTGAAGGACCTGATGCCTTTAGATGTTGCTGGACATCAGTCTCAGTCAGTGTGAACAGTGGTCAGAGATGATTGGAGTTGGAATCGAGCTATGCCAGTGGGGTCACTATCCCTGTACTGTAGCATCTTGTTCAACAAGGACCTGCCACATGGGTTTGATTACAATGTCCATCATTCCCAGGCAGCGTGTTCACAGTATGGGTTGCAGTTCAACATATCTAGAGGACATCAGTTTGCTGAAAGTTGAAACCACACTGAAGACATATGATCTCATCTGATTTTGGATGCTAAGCAGAGTCAGGCTTGGATGAGAGGCTACTAGGAAATATTATGGATCTTCAAGTAGGGCTGAGAAAGAATTTTGCTTGAGCTGCTGCCAGAATAGAGTTTGCAATGCTGGTTTAAATGTACCAATGATCTGAGTCAATACAAAGCTACTTCCTATGGAGGAATGACTATCACATCCTCCAGTGGCCCTTGTTTATAACTGGCATCTCTAACCCCACCTGTTGAAATGCATTGATTTAGAATGTGGCTAGGCAACTTGTACCTTTCTAGGTGTTGTTTGACCACAATTTTCCTCACCTTTTACCATTGGCTATACTGGCTGTGGCTGATGGGAGCTGTAGTTCATCAACATGTTGATGACCCATTCCTAATTCAGGGTGTGCCCCTTTACTTTGAACACATTGTTCTCAATCCTGTGGCTAGTCCTGGCTAAGACAGACTAAATCAATGGGATTTACAAACCTGTTTCACTTCCCATTCAACAGGTCATTCAAAGAGTCTAGTCTGTTTGACAGAATAATTCCCAAGAGTAGGCCATCATTTGCAGGACACTCTGCTGGAGGAAGGGCTAATTTCCCCTTGCTCCCCTGCAGCACCCATGTCCCTCCCCTGAAAATAGAGTTCTCCAGAACAGCATTGTGTCCGTTTTGGTCCAGTTTGCCATTGTTTATTTTATTTTAGCATCTTTCTTCTGTCAATTGGTTTTTAAAAAAAACTTGCTGAGTCATTTTCAGTGTGTGCATGTGTACTCCAAACAGAAAGTGGTGTTAACAAACAAAGTAAATATAATGGGAATTTTACTCCAGTGAGTAACCTGGGAATTTTGTTGCCTTTTGTGCAGATGAGAACTACAGTTCTCAGGATTCCTTGAAGAGTGGGAATGACTGTTAAATTAGATTCAAATCTGTGATCTAACTATGCACTTGGACAAGTGCTCTGACATGTGATTTTAAGGTTAACTTGGTGTTTTTGTCTAAGACTTGAGCCTAAATCTTTTTTTTTTTTTAGTCCCAACTTAGAATAGGCTGAATGGGTCAATACGTGGGTCAACATTTATGGAAGTTCCATTGATTCAGTGGACCTGCTCTAGATGGGTCTAGAAATTGGATTTAGCTCAGGTGTGGGAATTGGGAAGCCCTGCAGATCTTGTTGGACTTCAGGTCCCAGCAGCTGTTGTCATGATGAGGAATGCTAGGAACTGTACTTCTAACCTTTGATTTAGGCCTTGGTCACAGTAGTTTGGTGAAACAATCAGGCATTACTTAACAAACAACATGGTGTATTCCTTGTAGGAGCAGAAGCCTCAGTGCTCTGGCTTCTTGCTGGATTTAGTTTGTTTAGCTTTAAGACTTTCTTTAAAGGCTAGCCCGTTTCAATGGAGGTGGCATGTGAATAGGGATAAAGAGACCAATTAACCAATTTTTCTTGCCTGTTCTCTCATACCCAGACACGTTCAGTACAATCCCCAGTTTTGATGTATTATTTTAATTAATCCAAGTCTCTTTGATTTCTGGGGGGAGAAGAAGCAGGTTAGCAAATGTAACAATGCTCGAGAGTTTCTTTATCGTAAAAGACACATAATTTCAACCATTTAATAAGGTAGATTTATTCTGGGTAGTTTAGTTTGCCCATGCACTCGAACAGCCCTCCCCAAAGACAACATTAAAAATGTGATTAGTTAGCTGCCATCAATAACACAAAATAGAAAAACACTCTCTGAAGGGACAGCTTTGTGGAGGGCACTGCACAGTGTGTAGTAAAAATATATGGCCTAATAAGTTTACATTTGCAGGCTCATTTGTTAAAACTCTTGAATTTCTAATTTGTGTCGGCAAGATAAATGGATGGCGCCTCAGTAAAGTGTGAGATTAATACTGATAGATGGGGATTCAGTTTTTTGCTAGGCTCTTACTTCCTTACAGCCCAGTAGGCTCTTTATGGGGGTAAACCAAATGTAAATAAAAGGGACAGGCATTATTTACATTGGTCAAGACCAATTACTTGGAATATTGTTCTTTGCAACTTTATAGTATTGATGTAAATTGCCCTTATCTAATTATTGTTTTACATTTTGGTAATCAAAGCTTTGGGAAGTGTAAGTTGCAGCTGAAAAGGACTGGCATCCATCAGCTGTTCTGCAGTTTTGTTTTTAAAGGAAATGTGGAGCCCTCTGCATGACTTTTTGAAGTGTGGGGTGGGGGTGGAGAGATAGTGGTACCAGGAAGATAAAGCATTTTAAAATATTGCTATTGGTCATTCAAAATGAGCAGCTGGAAAGGATATGCGAGAATAGTTAACAAAATGTTAAAGGATTTGGACAATTTTTGTGTAATGTATGACTCATAACTGGCTTTAAATTTTCAGCATAGGGTAAAATCAAATTTCATATGAAAAAAGCTTTGTAAAAAAAGAAGGTGTTGTTAATTAGCTTTAGTAGTCCACTCTTTCTGCAGTGAGATCACAGCAGCTTGCATTGAAGTTTCTTTTGTTCACCTGAGACCAACACTGTGATGTAGACTGCTGACACATTGCAGAAATAATGCAGTTTGACACTGCTTTAACTATCATGGCTCCATCCTATGGAATTTTGGGGTTTGTAGTTTGTTGTGGCACCAGAGCTCACTGACAGAGGTGAAATAGCTCAGAAAACTACAAATCCCAAAATTCCATAGTCTTGAGCCATAGCAGTTAAAGCAGTGTCAAACTGCATTATTTCTGCGGTGTGTGTATGTGATGCTGGGCCCTTCCTCTCCCTCACTCTGTGATGCTGGGGCCTTTCGATCCCTCTGCTGCCACCAAGTTTGGGACGGCCAACCACGTACCAATACCTCAGGGATTGCTATTACCACACACTCCAGTATCCCCCTATGTTACCCAATCTTTTTACCTCAGGGGTTATACTGTACTTCCTGAATCTTCGTTTGCGAAGAGAAGCCAGAGAGAGTATACTGTACTTATTTTAAACTGGCAGTACTTTTTCTGTCAGCACTTTAATTTGAGGCTTGACTTTCAGCAATTCCCTCACATTTACCTTGAACAATACCTCAGGGATTGCTGTTAAATTTTCCTTTTACCACACACCTGTGCTATCTATGCACAAACCATTTACATTTGGTTCTTCCTAACCAAATATATTCACAGGAATCCCTCTCTGGTCACTGGCTCTGTCTCCCCTAGCACTAGATCTCTCCTAGACCTTTCCATACTGGCTCTTTTAGATCCCCTCTGTCAGAATAACTAATGATTCAATCCTAGATTTTCAATCCTTCACTGGATCTTTCAAATCCTGTCACTGCCACCACTTTTGTGACACCGGGCTCTTCCTCACTCTGTGATGCAGAGGCCTTTCTATCCCTCTGCTGCCACCAAATTTGGGACGGCCAACCACGTCATGGCCAAACTATATCTCCCACAGATAGATAACATGTGTAGTTAGGTGTGGATGTTCCTTAATGGTCGTGAATTAATTGTCAGAGAAGTCACTCATAAACAGATGGCATGTAAGAATTAACATACAGAATGATTTATTGGTGAATAATAGAAAATTAACTGAGTTAATAATTCATTTCCCCTGCACATCAATTCCCTTTAAGCCTCTCATATCAAATGTCATACTCCAAGCCTCTTAGCTATCACCCAAGTCGCCTCTCACTCCCTCCTTCAAGCCTCTCTCTCTGACTTCCCATCCTCAATTGCTCCACTAAAACTGCTACTTTTCCCCTTCACACTCTCTCTTAATCCTCCAGAAGCCCCTCTCTTTTCTGCCTCCTCTCCTAGGATTGGCTCCTGGTGCACACTGTTTCCATTTGTTCACTTAGCTGTCTGTCACAGTGTATTTTTCACAGAATAAATCCTGAACTGCAAATAGTCCTCAAATTGCAGGTTTCTGGGAGAAAAACAGTTAAATTATTTCTTCTTACCCACAAGAGCAAAATTTACAAAGGTGTACATCCTTTCTGCTCATCTCCATACTAGTGAGAAGTTAAGTGAAGGAAGATCTGTCTATTCCCAACTAGGTTTATATGGCACTCAGCTCTTCATTCTCCTGTTGTTCTCTAATCTCCATCCTACATCTTTCACTTTCATTGCCTTTCTTTTGTGTATCTGCTCTTTGATATTTTAATCCCTATGTGGCAGGGCCTTTATCTGAGTTATATCCAGCCCATCTAGTTAATGTAGATGCTCTAGGAATAATAACTTCCCATGTGCTGCTGCTTTCTTTGCCTAAAGCTATTACTGGTCCACTGAGTGCTGGACTTGGCCATTGACTTATAGGCTCAAATTCAGCCTCCTCATTAAACGTCTCCATACAGGAATGTCCATTCTTGATCTCAGCCCCCTGTCTGAAAAATGGAAGCAATTATAATGCAAAAGGTATATTGTGGGTGCCCTGTGAGGAACTGGCAGGAAGACTGTGAGATCTACAGACACACAGCCTATTTGAGATGGTCGGTTCTTGTTGTGGTAAGACTGGAAACCTATCCTGGTCCACTGAAACTAATTTACTGTCTCAAAAATGGTACAACATCCTTGTCTGTTCCAAGGATCAATCAAAATCCTGTTGAAGTATTATGCTAGGTCAAAATGAAGGCACAAGTGGTTGTACATTCTCAGAGGTATAAATGCAGTCCATAGTTCAGCCTAATGGCAGGGCTGGCCCTGAATGAAGCAAAGACATTATGACCCATTTCTGCTGCTTGAGATGGTTGCCATATTCTGCCTAATGGTAGGGCTGGCCCTGGAGCAATGACGTTATGGTGCCATGCTTAGATAACATATTTGCATATTTACCTCTTTATCGCTGTACATCATTCCTGTTTACTGGATCACGTAATCTACATATATTCTTGTGGCTATAGGAAACACTGCAGTGGGAAGGGCATCTCTGATAATGATCCTAAGATAAGTTTAAGAACTTTCACAGAAGGAAAATTTCCAATCCTCTCCCCAAAGCTACCTGCTCCATTGAAAAAAACCTCTTTGGAGGACTGAGGGAAAGTTCCTGAACAATGTGGAATGGGATGCAATGGAGTTGCTAGATACAAGAGGGAAAAGAAAATGTTCCTTCTGTGAATCCCTTCAAGTTAACTTCATTTAGGGTCCTAGTCTGATTTGAGTGATTCCCCCTCATCCCACATTTTTAGGAGGGCCTCTCAACCCATTGGACATAGGACATAAGTAGCTATAGTAGAAAGAAAGCAAGGAACTGCCTTCTGTGGGTTCCTTTATTTTAATTTATTTTAGAAATCATTGTAATCCAAGAGATTCTCCCATGGAAACTGTCTCTGTCAATGCCATCTGTATGTGAACATGAAGTATACGGGCACCATGTGAATTTACCATATCAAAAATAGCTAACCATAAATTGTGCAGGAGAAGCACATCAGAAATGGATAGTACCTAAAAATAAGAATGTTGTATTAGAAAGAACACCATCTAAACTAGCAACAGGAGTGTGGCTTCTCATGAATGAACAAACTACATTAATTTCCATTTTAAACTTTACATTTGGAGGCCCAGTAGGGATCAAATGCATTCTTTAGTTTGACTTAAAGACTTAGTACTAATGAATCTTTCATTTGAGAGATAATGGTTACTAATTAAAGAGTTTTATTTTAAGCCTTCTCCAAAAATACTTCACTTTATCATCTCAAGAAACAATTACTTCCAGTAAGCATGTACTATAGCAGCTTAGTATAAAAGGAAGGTTGCTCCCTAATGCATTCCTAAACTTTTGAGAAGGTATAAATGCTTAGCAATTAGTTTAAACCCATCCATATTTCACTATAGCATGTGTGTAGACTCAAAGCACATTGAATTTAGCTAAAGTTTTGGGAAACAACTAAAGGATGCCTATGACTGAATTTTCCATGGTGTTTTTTTTTTTAAGGCAGATGCAATTGTGGAAGCTCCCAACTCATAGAGTTGGAAGGGGCCCCAAAAGTCATCTAATCCAATTCCCTGGAACTGTAGAAAATTCACAGCTAAAGCATCTCCTTCCTTGTAATTTGAATCAATTGGTTAGGGTCCTGTCCTGTTCTGTGGAACACCAGAAAATAAGCTTGGTCTAGATTTCATATTGTACCCTTGAGATATCTGAAGATGGTATCTTACCACCTCTCAGTCTTCTTTCCTCTTAGCTGTGGTCACTGCTGGAATGATTGGGACAGCAGGAGGACTGAAAAGTGGAGGAACTTTGGTGTACGGTTGCACTTGTTACTGCAAGAGTTAGGAGCTATTGATGCCATCTTGTTAGAGGAGTAGTAACAATAATTCAGGAGCACCTGTTGTACTGATCTGAATTCAAAATGACCTGAACAGATTAGAAAGCTGGGCCAAAACTAACAAAATGAATTTCAACAGAGAGAAATGTAAGGCACTACACTTAAGCAAAAAATAAAAAATGAAATAAATGAAATAAACAGATATAGGATGGGTGACACCTGGCTTGACAACAGTACATGTGAAAGGGATGTAGGAATTTGTCTCTCCTCTATCACCCTCTGCAGGCACATAGTTACTTAGACAAGCATGCTGCACGTATCTCTACTTCCAGCACCTCTTCTCAATGGCATGTCCACAAAAGTAATAATCTCTCATAGATCTTACTGATGGTCTTTGGGAAACACCTTCAGGTGTGTATGGAGGGGGAACAACTTGTATTTCTCTTAGTGACTAGGATTCTGTATCTTTGGCACCTGTGGGTATATCCCACCCATATCTCTTCTTCAGCTTGCGGCCCAGTTTAGGCATCTTCTTCTTTGGGATATAGACATTTTGTAGCTGAATCTTCTGAGGTGTCCCATATTTAGCTGGAATCCATGCCACCGTTCATAAGCAAGGCACTCTTCTATTGACTGGCAATCTGCACGGCAGGTAAATAGCGATTTTGGTTGTCTCTCCTGAGTCTAGAAGTATGTGTTTTAAGATTTCCATTAGGGAATGGTTCTTTCTTTCATAGTTTCCTTTGCCATAAATCCCCCCCTTTTTTTTTAAACCACCCATTAAATTTATTAACAAACCAACTTTCTATGCAATTTTGGAAAATAGTAAAACAGCAAAATACCCCTTAAATGAATGAATGTTATATAGTTATATGCCTATAACACTATAAAGTACTATTTATATTAAAAATGATGGGGTGGGAGGAATGGCCTTCCCAGTCACTGCCATTTTAGCAAGGTGTTTAATGGAGGATGTGACAAAGTGTTTTTTAAAAAACGATTTTAATAATTAGCTTTACAAAGCATAGCAGTATGCCTCTATAATGTTATAATGATTATTCCATGAAGTGGCATTATGATGATAAATTCCCACAATGCTATTTTCTCCTTAAATAAATAAATAAATATTTAAACAAACAAGCAAACCTTGCCGTCATCACCATTAATCACCTTCATAAAATGATGGTAACTGGAAAAGATTTTTGCCCTAGTTTTTAAATACAGTCAACCCTCTGCATCCATGGATTTAGCATCCATGGATTACACCACCCACAGCTTAAAATATTTTTTAAAAAAATCAAAGAAACAAACCTTGATTTTGCCATTTTATATATAGAGCACCATTTTACTATGCCATTTTATATAATGGGACTTGACCATCCATGGATTTTGGTATCCATGTGTTACCTGCCCTGACAGCCCCTGCTTTTAATATTTCATCAGTTGGCTAAATTACATATATTGACTTATTAGTGGCACTCCATGTGGTTGAAGGTAGACCAGGGACCTCCCAAAACCAGGAGCCAAGGTTTGCTAAGAAAACCTATGGTAGTAGCCAGCTCAAATTCCTCAAAGACACACCCAGGTGAGAATTATGCGTAAACCCCTGGAACTGATTAGTGAGGGAGATAATAGGCTAATCTCCTTGAGAGCTTCTGAAAGGGAATCATTCACTAATCCAATCATAAGTGGCTGAGCGTTTATAACTTGCAAAATGGAGTTTTCCCCTTCTCCCTCCCCAACAATGGAAGGTTTCCTGTGACCATTCAGTCCTAAATTTACCTCACCTTAACAGTCGTTAACACATCTGGAGAATCCACTGTTTAATTCTGGAAGCCTCTAATAGACATTGTATTCCACTCTAAAACCCCTTCAGGGGAAATATCAAATATAAATATCATCCTAAAATGCCACCAAAGTGTGCACAGATCCTCTTCCTCTCATCTCCACAACAGTTTATGTAGCCAGGTGTACAGATCTCCTTCCTCCCATCACTCCGACAGTCTGTGTCATCAGGGTTGCAGCTTCTACACAAATCTCTGCTCTTCAGATTGGTATAGTATAACCCACAATCCCCTCACTCTATTCCTCTATCCAAATACTTCCTACTTTATTTGATAGCCTTGTGTGATTGCTTGAAGCCTGAGTGTTAGCATGAATGCTGTTAAGATTATTGTTCAGTAAAAACCATTATTGTTTTAACTCTGTGGCTGTGAGTCTGTCCAAGTTAGTACTGGTATACACAAGTTAAAAGATCCCTGCAGTTACCTGACCTCTTGCATGCCAATTTGAGCTAACTAATATTCCCCATTTTAATTTGGACATTAGTGTGTCCCCATGGACTCCACACAGTTCAGGCAACACAGGGGGGACCTGGAACCAAACCTCAGCAGATACCAAGGGCCCACTGTGCATATTCTAATACTATATGATTAGCAATATAGCACTGTAATGCTCATGCAGGTCAGGGCTGAGGAACCTGTAGACCTCCAGAAGTTGGTAGAGTCCATTTCCCACACTTCCTTCCCAGCCTGCTTAATAGCAAGAAGCAATGGGAGTGGAGGGCCACAGGATTCTAGCCTTGGTTAAAAAAGTGATTTATTATTAATATTTTGTTAAAGTGCAGGCAAATTGCTTTAATGCTATTTCAAAAGGTGATTGTAAAAACAAATGAGTGATAAAAATGAGACTGACCACAAGATTTAAATTAAGTATGTGTGGAGCTGTTTCAGATAGGTCACTGCTTATGCCAAAACCACACTTCTTGAAAAAAAGATGGGAGATGGTGCTAAGGGCATCTATATATGACATTTTGTGAGTCTTTGGGCTGTTTCACACCACATAGTTATAGTGCTATGAATCTACTTTAATGACCATGACAACATCCTATGGAATTCTGAGGTTTGGAGTTGAAGGAGGGGCATTCTCTGCCAGAGAGCTCTTCTAGTGCTTCACCAAATTACAATCCTCAGGATCCCATAGGATGCTGCCATGGCAATTAAACTGGAATCATAGTGCTCCAGTTGTGTAGTGTGAAAGGGCCTTTTGTCCTTCTCAGAACATTTGGACTCTCCAATGAAATGAAAATGAAGGTAGAAGCAATAGTGGGAAATCATGAGGCAATTACAAATGGATGGCAATTTCACACAGATCACCACCCTGTTATAAAATTTTAGTGAATGGTCCATGGTGATTTTACAGTAAACCTTTGTCTATAGGCAGCCATTATTTATTTTATTTGGACTCATTTTATATGAAGGTCTTTTCTTCTGCTGGGATGGAGAGGAGTTGCCTTGAATGTCAGTCTATATAAAAAAGCAAGCCTTTTGTAGATACGTAAGTAAATAAAATAAAGCAGCTGAAGAGATAAATGTAACCAAAGTACAGTGAATGTCAAAAGTTTATTATTCTCCCCTTTCCCTCAGTTATGTGTTTTCTTTTTGTTTGGGGCTGGCTGCTTGAATATCTCTTTTGCCAGCAGCAATTTGCCAGCAGTTTTTAACTTTTCCTTTTGTTATACACTGTTTAATCAGGAGCTGTAAAAACCTCCCAATTAAGCTTTCTGAATAAAATATAAACATTTAAAAGCAGCTCTCATGGAGCGCTACTGAAACAATGCACACAGGAGACTGTAGTGATGGCCACGCTCACATGTCGAAAGTGCTTCCTAGCTCACTTGGTAGGGTTATGCAGAGGAAGTGAGGCCAAGGAAAGCTATTAAAAAGACCCGCTCCAGAGTTCTCTTTAGAAATTCTCTTCTGTTTATTTCCACCAGAGCCCCTCCTTCCCAATTTCTGGGCTAATATCTCAGCATTCCTTTGAAGTATTCCACACCCGGAGTCTGTGCTTACTGGTGGCTGGCCTGCTACAGCATTTTTTCTCCTGGAGTAGGGCGGTGTCCCTATATGATTATCAAAACCTTGGGAAGAGCAAATCTTTATTTTACCCAGAAGAAACCTTTACACTTTCTGGCATAGAAGAAAGTAAGAGAAAAGACAGAAGCCTCTTACATTTTGTCACCCAAATAGTCCTTCTCCTGACTCCTTTTGCTCTTATTTTTTTATTAGGCACATTTATATTAACAAGTCTCATTTAGCTATGAGATATACTGGGGTACCAGTTCAGATTCAAGATGAGAGAATTCTCAGCAGACACCTGGGATGTTTCCAAAGAATGCCTTTAAAATACCACAGTGATGATAACTGCCACACATCAAACATGATCTCTTTTTAATAATCAAAGGAATTTGTGTTTTTTAATGTGCTCACTTGGTGCTTGTTTAAAAATAAAGTGTATTTCCAGATTATGCTTTTATGCTGAAATTGCACTGACTCATTCATAGCATTTTATTTGGAGTATAGATGGGGTTTTTAGAAGGTCCCTTTATAACCCATGTTTTCATGCTGCTTCTAATTTTTTTTCTTGTTTGTGTGAGTTTGTGTGTGTGTGAGTGCCTTCAAGTCACCTGTCGACTTATGGAAACCACATGATTTTCATGGGGTTTTCTTAGACAAGGATTACTCAGAGGTGGTTTTGCCAGTTCCTTCCTCTGAAACCTATGGCACCTGGTATTCATTACAAGGGAGGGGGAGGTCTACTCTGGAGGAAAGAGCAGAAGAGTTTCATAATGCCTGTCAAGTGGTTAGGTTAGGAGTCATTTGTCTAGAAACACCAATTCTCTCTGTGCGTGAATAATGTGATAAGTGTTCCTGCAGAATTGTTATTGTTTTCTATAACTGGTTTTTAAATCTATAAGATCAGTCCAATAAGTCTCCTCCTCCTCCTCCTCCTCTTCCTCTTCCTCTTATTACTATTACCATTACTATTACTATTATTAACTTTATTTATACCCCACTTCCTCCTCCCCCAAATGGGGCCTAAGGTGGCTTGCAAATTAGAATGATTACAATATAGTTAAAAACACACAAAAGGTCAATGTAAAAGTAGAATTAAATTATTAACAATATTAAAGCAATTTAAAACCTACACTTGAAAAGGACATGGATGATCATTTTTTGTAATATGTGGAAGGAAGGACCCATAAGAGCAAAAATACAGTGTTATTAGAAAGCAAACTGCTTATATGAGGTATGATTATTTTTATTTTCCTGTTTGACATTAAAAAGACAATAGTAACAAAACAGTTAATTGTTTAGTACCATTTATTTGTTTATTTGTGGATCCCACTTTTCAACTATAGTTGATTCCCTCCCACTGTTCCTCCCCACCAGCTTTCCATCTCTTACTCATTCTACCTTCTCACGTCCTGGTCAGCCTAACCTAGATATGATAATGGGACCTTTTTCTGTGTTACTTTAATGATTGTGAAGACTTCAAATTTTTGGCTCAAACCTGGTCCTCTCTGTCTTGAAAGGTAACAGCCCACTTACACATTTCAGAGAATCTGGCTTATCATGAATGAGCTTGCACTCTGTACAATTTTCTTTTACCTGCTAGTGCAGCCAGGAAGGACTTATGTAGTCCAGGGAATATGTGGTCTTTCTGATTTTGTTTTGCAACTCTCAGTAGTCCTATCCAGGACAGCTAATGGTGATGGAATTTGTAGTTCAATAATTCCCAGGGAACATTTCCCCTCACATGTTGTCCCAAAGTTATGGGTGTGCACATGTCCTGGTTTGTTACTCCCAAACAATTCAGTATTTGACAAACAAGAACAAATTCTGGCTTGCATGTCTTACTTCTAAGCATCAGCAGCCATATAAATCATTCACAGAAGACCAGAATCCTCCAGAATATTGACCTCCTTGTGCATTGTGAGTGTGGCCAGTGATTGACTTACCTCACCAGAATTCAAAAGGATCTTGTAGCATCTTTGAGACTGAGAGAAAGACATTGGAAGTATAAACTTTCATAGATTTAAGTCTATTACCAACTTCTTTCTCTCAGTTCGGGGCTCATCTACACAAGCCAGGATTTGCCGGCTCCCCACCAGGGTATCCTGGCTGTGGAGCTGGCCCATTCTTCTCCCATTACCATGATGAATCAGGCCAGAGTCCAAACTGGAATGCCATCCTGTCCCTGCAGCTACTGCTGTTGCCATTTTCTTTGCTGACTTGGAAGGCAGGAAGGGGGCCCACAACATGTGACTGAAGATCCCCTGCATGTAACCAGCCTTGGTCACATGCTGTGGGACTCCTGCCTAGCTTTTGGGAGGACCAGAGAGATGGCGGTTGCGGCAGTGAGGGCTGGTGTGCTGGACAGGCTTCTGCAGACACATGGGGCCCAATCTGGTTTTCACCAACGAAAATGGAGTAAACTGGGTTTCAAAGTGGTTTATTGGGCTCTACCCTGCCCCATCTCAGCCCCGTATTTGCCATGGGGGTGGTGAAGACTGCCTGGGGACAGAATAGGGCAAATGCTCTGTATCATATGGACTACAGGGCTCTGAGACGGGGGCAAGATGAGCTTTTTAGCCCATGGAGACAAGCCTTTGTCTCAAAGTTGCTACAAGATCCCTTTGCTTACTGATCCAGACTAACATGGCTATATCTTTGAACCACCAGAATTGTACATGCAAACCCTTTCCTCAGTTGTCAAGAGTTTTTAAAATTGAGTCTAGAAATTAGGGATGCTCTTTTTCCTGACATGAAACTTGCTCAGAGCACATCAGCACCCACAATAGACGTTGGGCAATACCCTGAGGTATAGCAGTGGATGCAAGCTCCAGTAACAGAGATTCCACCTCAACATTAGGAGGAACTTTCTGACAGTAAGAGCTGTTTGGAAAATGGAAGCAGCATGGAGGGAGGATGACTGGAGATTGGGAGAAGGAAGGGGGCGTGCGAAATGGGGCGCTGCAACCAGAACAGCCCGTTTCTCTCCCAGTCTTCCTGGGGATTACTTTCTCTGTGTGAAAATCTCCTTAGACTACAAAAGGAATCTCAAACATCCTTCATCTCCTTTATATAGTAATCAGAATCTGGCTGGATGGAAAGGAAAGGATGCTCCCGGACCTTCAAAGCAGTCCCTAGGCATGTGTTTAGTTTTCGGGCATGTCCAGATCCAGAATGCCCTTGGTAACACCTGTGAAATGTTAGACCTTGCCAGTAAATGAAATATTGAACAGGGTTGGAGTGTGGACCGTGTTCCCATGGAAACAGAAAACAAAAGTTAAAAGAAGCTGAAAACCCCTCAAATCCTTTTTTTTTTCCTATCCTACCTCAGATTAATGGTGCTCCAGAATTCAACAGGCAGTAAGTATCTAAAGGTGTTTCAGACCTAGCATTTGAGAGACTGTACAGTTTGGCAGTATTGCATTACTTCTTGTATAAAGTTGTACTGTATGTGGTCCTGAAGCAAATTATTCAGTCCTTGGTGATTTTACTCGGTCTTCATTCAGAAGTGATAACAGAAATGCTGCTTTTCTGGTGCACAGCTCCAAGAATCCCCCAGCCAGTATGGCCACTGGCCATGCTAGCTAGGGGATGCTACATACTGTGACCCAAAAAGTGATCCCCCCCCCCAGCTCTAAAGTACATTTGCCAGACTTGGGTACATCAGGGAGAGGAAAGCATTATGGAGGATCAAGTTGCTCTGTGTTTCACATTTTAATTTATTTCTCTGCTGGATTTTCTGTGTGGCAACCAGCTGTGCCTGGGCTATATGTGCATCATCAATGCATAATGGAACCCAGCTTGTTGTCAGAGGATCCTCTGAGCTAGGTGCCAGCCCATTGTGTGAGTAAACACAACTTGCAAAGTAGTTGGCCACTCCTGATCAAATCTCTTTCTGTTTTGATCCACTCATCCAATTCCATGTGTG
Organism: Gambelia wislizenii; assembly: GCA_030847615.1. NCBI lineage: Eukaryota > Metazoa > Chordata > Lepidosauria > Squamata > Crotaphytidae > Gambelia > Gambelia wislizenii. The sequence continues at coordinate 215,515,841 of JAUMIR010000003.1, forward strand.
CATTTAATTTATATCCTCCCTTTCACTTGGCTGGGACTCAGCACATGTTCTCCCCTTAGCACATACGTACACTTTTCCTTCCTAGAATTGGAAGAGGCCTTGGAGTTCATCTACCCAAACCCCTTGTTCATCAAATGCTCTGCTATGAAGGATGCGGTGAAAGCATTTCTGGCAGATGGCAGTACCATCTCTGCTGGAACACCTCCATCACTTCCTGAGGTACACTGTTCAACTATCAAACAACTCTTACTCTTACCAGGCTTCTGTTCCTTGCAACCTGTGTCCTTGTCATTTCTGTTTTTCGATTCTAGCCCTGCCCTGTGGATCAACCAAGAACCAGTCAACTCCATTCTCCACATGGCAGGCTTCTGTACAGTTCCTACTTTGTCCTTTACTCTGCCATCACTCAGTTGTTTCCTGTCAGTGAAACTCCTGCCCAAATTCTTCAGTAACTGGCAGGTGCCAGTTGAAGTGGACCCTCTATCTGGTGCCCGCATAGAAACAGAGCTTGGCTGGTTGCACCATGTGAAGCTGGCAGGGTAATAATCCCTCGCTTCTTTTCTTCATTTTATGCAGCCATTAAAACTATCCACGACCACATCCGAAATTGCACAGCTGTTTCAGTAGCGGCAAAACTGCTTCGAACCAGGAGCCCTGAGTGGAAGAAAAGAGACCTCAGTGAATTGAATGCTCTCTGAACTAACGTGTTTGTGGAAACCCATGTATAATTAAAAAGCTGCTTGTTAGTGAATAGAACCATCGTTATATATTCACAATGTACATTTTTGGGAGGGGTTTGTTGTTGATTCTGCTATGGTTCCCTGCTTATATCTTTTTGAGGAGCTATTGCCCAATGATGGGATGTTATCAAACTCCAGCTATCATGGCACATGAATACAATTATGGCTGAAAACACTTGGACTCCCTCCCAAATTTAACTTAGGGGTTCCAAAATATTATTTTATGGCAGGATCATAATTCAGCAGATCGAGATATAATGATATTCCAAATGGAAATCCAAGTAATATAATGTTGCCTTGCAGGAATGACACCCTCGAAACCAGCCATCTTTATTCCTAATTACACTGATCCAAACGGAACTGAAGCACTCCCTCTCTCCACCCCAGCTAGAGCCCCACTTTTGGAAACACAATGTTTATGCCTGGCATTTCCCAGAACAATCAGGATAAGATTTATTTAATGAACCACTTACTTAGTATCTAATTAAGTTTTGCGTCATGCAACTAACATTCAAATTGCTGTAGCACTACAGATAAGGATTCAATAAAAAAACAGCTACTAAAATGCCAAGTAAATTTTTTTTTTAAAAAAATCTAAATCGGAGTCAACATTTCTTAAACTTTCAATGCAGTATTTTTTTTTAATGTGTGAGTTGTATGATTTTCCCTGATGCCAATGGGAACAACAATGTATTGAGGACTACATTCAGAGTGAAGCAGATTATAGTTAAGGTATAATGTACACTTCTTACAGAGTGCGAGATTTACTAACCCCAATGAGAATTCCAGTGCTTCCTTGAGGGGAAAAATATAGTTTCTTCTGAAAGTGGTTACCAGGCTGATAACTAGAGTATGCAATTATTTATTAAAATATCCACCCCACCCTATATCAATAGATCTCAGGTGGCATGCACATACACATACATACAAGTTAAAAATAGTTTAAAACAATAAATATAATTTAAATAAAGTTAACAATACATTAAACATAGGGCTTGCCTAGATGGTGAAAATACTTGTAGAATTCAAGGAGAATACCTGTTGTTCCAATGGGATCCAATCATCCTGCGGTGATTCTACATCTTCATAAGGAGGGGGGCAAAAACTCCAAATACTCTGTGGGGAAGGCTGGAAATGCTCATTCCTGCTCATTGGGACAACCAAAGTAATTTGTTGCACAGTCCGGAGAGGGTGGAGCTGAATGTCTGATTGGTTGGACATGTGCAGGGGCAGACTTGCCATCAAGCACCCAGAAGTGCTAGCAATCATGCAATTTTAAAACTTTTTTAAAAAAACTCAAACGGAGTCCAGTAGCACCCAGAGACAACAAGGAGAGTGGCCATCACAAGGAAGAGGAGGAAAGAGATGCCAGCCCTTCACCCATCCTTGTGGCAGTGGCCCCAATTCTGGCTGCAAAGGGATAGGAGGAGCCTCCTGGCCAGCTGCTGGGAAAATGAAGAAGAGGGTGGCTCTTTGCTGCTCTGGCTTCATCTCACCTTCCCAGGCTGGGCTGCTCCTTCCCCCATGCCTGTCCACTGACCTCAGTGTCGTCTTCATCGGGCTCATGGGATCCATACCTGCCCTATCTACCATCTCCACGGCCTGATCTTGTGGAGGATGATTCCTCGTCGCCAATGGACAACATCCGTGCTTTTTCTGAGCAGATGGTCCATATGTCCCACACTTTGGATCTCAAGGTTGTTGAGAAAGAGTCGGAACCAGTGGACCCCATCTTCCATCGGATTCAATCAAAGGCTCCTCCTATGGCTAGTCTCCCTGTCCTGCCATCCCTTCTGAAGCTCTTTCATGGTTCATGGGAGAACCCTTCCTCGATCCAGTCTACCTCAAAGAAAATTGACAGGCTGTATCGGGTTGGAGGTGAACACATCGAATGGTTTCAGACTCACCCTCAACCGAATTCTGTGGTGGTCTTAGCTTCCCAGAATAGAAAGCAACGCTATCCTCAATCAATGCCACCCAACCCAAAACGGCGGAAGCTCGACATAATGGGGGAAAAGATTTACTCTGTGGCAGGCCTGAGTTTTCACATGGCAAATTACTCTGCCTGTATGGGGGCATACCAACAGGTACTCTGGGAAAGGATGATGCCCCTCATCCAAGATCTCCCAGAGGAATGACGACGAATGGCTGAAGCAATCCTGTCAGAGGCGCAATTACTGGCGGGGCAACAAATGAATTCTGCCCAACATGTTGCGGATTGCGCTGCTAAGACAATTGCTGGATCCATCACCTTCCGTTGTCATGCGTGGCTCCGTTCTTCGGGTCTCACTCCCCAGGCCTCAGCTACCATCAAGGACTTGCCCTTTGATGAATTGTGGCTTTTCAACGGATCCATGGATGAAAAACTGGAGTTTACCCAGAAGATCATAGAATCATAGAATCGTAGAGTTGGAAGAGACCACAAGGGCCATCAGTCCAACCCCCTGCCGTGCAGGCATCACAATCAAAGCATCCCTGACAGATGGCCATCCAGCCTCTGTTTAAAGACTTCCAGTGATGAGGGCCACCGCCAAAAAATATGGTATGGCCACTTCTTCATCTTCTCAATACCGCTCCAGGAGCCGTACCAACTGGCAGACCACTTCATCTGGCCACCAGTTTAGACAGGGGTTTACTAGCCAATCTTATAGATGCTTCCAATACTTACCGCCTCCTTCGCCAGTTTCATCGGTGAGGAGCAAGGGGTCAGCATCGCGATACCGACCCCCTACAAGGCAGCAGTCTAAGGATCAAGCCAGGAGAAAATTCTGAATTTCCACCTCACTCTGTTTCTCTCTTCCCTTTAGACCCCACTGTTTGGAGATCAACTGTCGAACTTCCAAGAAGCCTGGTCTTTAATAACATCAGACCACTGGGTACTTCAAATCATCCAGAACAGCTATTGGATCGAATTCGACTCACTACCTCCAACAGGCCGGGTTTGATCAACACCGCCTTCCCCTCCCCTCCTCTAAGAGGTGCAGATGCTGCTCCACAAGGGGGCCATCGAACCTGTGGACTCCACACTTCACCACCTCTGTTTCTTCTTGAGGTACTTCCTGGTCACGAAGAAGGACGTCGGTCTCTGTTCCATTCTCGACCTTCGCAGAGTGAACAGATACATAGAACCAAAGAAATTCAGGATGGTCACCTTGGCCTCCATCCTTCTGCTCCTGCAACAGTACAACTGGTTTGCCTGAATAGACCTCAAGGATGCCTATTTCCACATTGGGATCCATCCGGTCCACAGACGGTTCCTGGCATTCCAGATCGGGAGCGAGGTGTTCCAATTCTGGGTCCTGCCATTTGGACTTTTGACTGCTCCAAGAGTCTTCACAAAGTGTATGGCTGTGGTAGCGGCCTTTCTGCATCAGCGCGCAGTGGTGATCTTCCTCTTCATCAACGACTGGCTGATAGTGGCAAACTCTCAATGTCAGCTCGAACTCGATATCAATCTAACTTTAGATGTATTAGACAGCCTGGGACTTGTTGTCAACACAGAGAAGTCATAACTACAACCGTCGCAATCCATCCAGTTCATCAGAGCTTGGCTAGATTCATGTACAGCCGCAGCTTACTTGCCTCGAGACCGATTCGACATGCTTCGGTCACTAACCCATGCCTGCCGCCAATCCCGGAGACTTCCCGCCCATGCGGTCCAGGTGCTTCTCAGTCACATGGCAGCTACTACCTATGTAACTTGCCTCACCAGACTCCGGTTCTGTCCGCTCCAACAGTGGTTCCTACGGGTGTTCAACCCCCTACACGACTCTCCGAAGAAACTGCTCACGGTGCCATGAGCAGTTCAATGGTTGCTGGAATCATGGTTAGTTCCAGACAACGTCCTGTCGGGTATGCCATTTGCCCCTCCTCAACAGGACATCTTTCTGACGACAGACGCCTCGATGATTGGATGGGGAGCCCACCTTGACTCCTACGAAATCAAGGGCACTTGGGATGCCAACGAACGGACACACCATATCAATGTCCTAGAGCTTCTCGGCATCCAGAAGGCACTATGTGCTTTCGAAACCCTGGTAAAGGACAAGACAGTCTTGGTGATAACAGACAACACATCAGTGATGTACTATCTAAACAAGCAAGAAGGGACGAGATCCCCTCAGCTTCTCCAACTCACGCTGGACATCTGGGACTGGTTCGTATGCAGAAACATTTACCTTCAATCCATCCTTCTACCCGGGGAGGAGAACACTCTTGCAGATGGACTCAGCCATTCCAGCCTCTCCATCCATGAATGGATGCTTCACAGGTCAGTAACGTCAGACCTGTTCCGACAGTGGGGTACTCCCCAAGTAGACCTCTTTGCATCACCAGAAAACAATCAGTGCCACCAGTTCTGCTCCAGACGTCAAGCTCCGGGATTGAGGGGCGACGCATTCCTCTTCCAGTGGATGGGGCCTCTTCTCTACCTCTTCCCTCTGTTTCCACTGCTGATGAGGGTAATCACCAAACTGCAATGGGACCGGGCGGATGCCATTCTCATCACTCTGTGGTGGCCCCGTCAACCTTGGTTTGCATCCCTCTTGCATCTAACCAGGCGCCGATTCATCTGACTTCCAACCCGTCCCGATCTTCTCACAATTCAGAACAAGAAGGTCTGACACCCAGACATACAAGCTCTATGACTAACAGCATGGAGACTACGGCTTTGAACTCATCCTCAGTTCAGAGGCCCGGAGTCACTGTGCCCTCGGATTCGTTCTCGGCTCCGAGAGGCCGGGTTTCTCTGTCTCTTCTCCCAGAGGTTCAGACTGTCATCGATGCTGTCCGACGACCTGCTACCCGTAGGTCATATCACTACAAGTGGAAAAAGTTTGAAGCCTTTCTGGATGATTGGGGACTGGCCACGGAACCGTACTCCGTCCCAACGATCTTGGAATTCCTTCTCCACCTGTCCGTCACAGGGCTTTCGCTTTCATCGATCTGGTGCTACTTAGCAGCCGTTTCTGTTGAATTCCAGGCTAGAGGTCATCCGTCTCCTTTTACGGATCTGATGGTAAAGAAGTTCTTGAGAGGCTACGCCAACCTTCATCCTCCGGTACTCGAGCCTACGCTGACGTGGAGCCTTGAACTGGTCCTCTTGCTGCTTGTTCAAGGCCCTTCAGGCCCATGGCATCTACTGATTTGAGGCTCCTGACTTGGAAAACTGCTTTCCTTGTTGCTATTACTTCGCCGCGTCGAGCTGGAGAACTCTGTGCCTTGCGCTTGGACCTGCCGTACATTGCCTTCCACAAACATAAGGTACTGCTCCGTCCCAACATCTCCTTCCTCCCGAAGGTGGTGTCGAGCTTCCATCTGAATCAGTCTATCACTCTCCCTGCTCTGATGCAGGACCCGAAGGACAAATTCGAGCATACTCCACTCCATGGACGTCAGGAGTGTGCTCACCTTTTACATCCAGAGAACTGCTCCCTTCAGGAAGTCAACTAAACTGTTTGTTTCCTATGCCGACTCAAGGCTTGGAAAACCTATTTCTCCACGTCTGTCAAAGTGGGTGACATCAACGATAGCTCTCTGCTATGAACTGGCAAGAAAGCCATTGCCGCCACGGATTCGAGGGCACTCGATGAGGGCTGTCTCCACCTTGACAGCTTTCCTCTCTGGGATTCCTCTAGAGGACGTTTGCAGAGCAGCAACTTGGTCATCACCTTTGACTTTCATTTCCCATTACAGACTTGACACTCGTTCCAGGAACGAGGCTGCCTTTGGGAAAGCTGTACTTTTGTCTTCTATTCAATGAGTGTTAATGTGTTGCCAAGTTACTTGATTGATATCCTTGATATGATAACTATAGTTCATCAGTTTTGCTTAAGAATGTGCTGTCAATAAATCCTATTGATGTTTGACTGTGCAGCATGGTCCAAGTGTCAGTATGTATAGGACATACCCTCCTTCTGGAGTGAAGCTCGCCAGTCTACCCAACTGTGTGATTCACAGAGACCACTAAGAAGATGGACAGGTTGCTTACCTGTAACCTCGAGTGGTCTTCTGTGAATTCACACAGATCCACCCATCCTCCCCTCTATGTCCTACTACATCATATAAACATGCTTAATGTTCCTGATGCTGCTGGTTGTGGCGTCATTCAAGGAACTGAGGGGAATTAGGCGGGAGCGCCTTAAAAGGGACCATTAGGGTGGGCGGAGTTACTGCCAAAAATGTATCAATGCACATTCTGCCTAACGATTCCAGAAGGTTCTGAATGCTCTGTGCAGGCACAGGAATAATCCAACTGTGTGAATTCACAGAAGACCACTCGAAGATCTGTGGTTACAGGTAAGCAACCTGTCCTTTTCACTTCGTGGCTACATGAAACCAGTGTTGAACTTCTGCTTTGCTGCATCATGGTTCATTCAAACACACACAGCATTGGGCATTATTTTGTCCCTGTATGTTACATTGGATGGAACAAAACAAACAAATGGCCCAACAGCAAATAATAAGAAGTTTTTAGGAGTTTTTTTGTTCCTAGTTCATGTTTTTTGTTTGTTTTCTTCTTTGTTGAAAACTCCAACAACTGTACATGGCAAGTAAGTGGCTGAAATCTTGGAATGTTGTTTACTTACAACGCAAGCAACCCTGTCACACCATGACCTTCACTGTTGGTTTCCTTTGGTGTGGATTCACAACAAAACCTGACTTGGGGAGGGGGACTAAAAGGTCCAAACTTGGTTCATGAGGTTTAATTTCTAAAAATAATACTCTGCTCAAACAGTATGCTGACCCACCTGCCCTCATGCCATTGTGACAAAGAAATGGGGAAAAGGAGTATAGAAAACATAAATATAGGGAAGGGCCAGATTTGTAAATGTATAAAGGAAGCATTTATAGATCTCTCCAGTATTATAAAGTACAGTCATTAAAAAGAAAACCTTTTAACTGAAATCACTTTAAGAACATAAGAAAGCTGTTAAATCAGACTAAAGGCCTATTAAACAAATATTCTGCTCCTATAATGGTCAACCAGATGCTCATGGGATGCCCACATTATTATGTGATTCCCCAAGTACCCATGTTGTACTTTTAAAAAACAACATAGGGCTTATCTACATCACCCAAGATATGGCGGCTCCCTGCAGGTGTATACTGACTGTGGAGCTGGTCTGTCCCCCCTGTGTTACCTGAAGAAAATGGCCCGGAGGCCAAACAGGACACCAGCCAATCACCGAAGCTGACACCACCACCTTTTTCTCCATTAACACAGGAGCCAGGAAGGGGGCCCACAACATGTGACAGGCCCCCTGCATGTGACCACCCTTGGTCACATGCTGAGGGACCCCTGCCTGGCTTCTGGGAGAGCCAGGGAGCTGGTGGCAGCAGCAAGGAATGGCATTCTGGAACGGGCTCCTGCGGACATGTGGGGCCCGATCCTGCAGTACCAGTTTAAACTGGGTATTATTTTATATTGTTGTAAAGGGCCCTACCCTGGCTTGCCCCTATTCCTGCATCTGCCCCATGGGTTGTTTGGAATGCCAGGGGGTAGATTGGAGTAACTACCCTGTGTCATTTGGACTATAGGGCTCTGGAACGGGGGCAAGCCAGAATATTTGGCCCATGTAGATAAGCCCATATTCACAGATCTTGGAAAAGTTATTTGTTGGTCTAAACTCCCAGTGTCCCCCAGCCAGTGTGGCCACTAGCCAAGGAACCCTCCTGCTTAACCACATAAATGATGTGGAAAGAGATAGGAAAATTAGTAGGGGGGAGCTTAAAATCATATTTTATGTTTATTTTGGTGATTTATTTAATTTATATTCTACCTCTCTCCCAATTTTTTTATATTGAAAAGGAGACATTTATAATAAGATTTTAAATTTAATTCGAAGTTGGTCTTTACATTTGTATGGCATTACAATACTAAAAACCTGACCAGAATGAAGTTGGTTCATTCTGTCTGTAATTTTATGCTTCTTTCCCTCCTCCCCCTTTGTCTTTTGACTGTGGGATACAGGGAAACAGCTGCATGATCATTTGAAAACACCATTTCTCAACCACCCACTCACTGCAAAGGGAATAATGAAAATAAAAACACATACCAGAAAAATGCAGAAAATAAAAAAGGATTTTTTTATTCATAAATTTTAAGCCGGATCCACCTTGCCCCCATTGATAACAACAACAAACAAAAGCAATTCTTAGATATTTTTAAAGAAACACGAACAATTCCCAAGAATATTTAGAAGAAGTGGACAGTCCAAAAGTTAAACTCCTGTTCTGAAAATGCTGGGTCACAACCGGCACTCCTCATGCCTAACCATCCAACATTATCTGTTTGTTCTGGAGTGGGGTGGAGAAAATCACTCTGCTGCTGCAGCTGTTCATATCTGCATATCTCCCACCTTCTTTTTCTAAATACATGAGGATTTTTGTTAATTTTCCAGGCTGTGCTTTCTGAAAGACAAAAAAACTAGAGAGAAATTTTAAGACAAAATTGTAAGGAAAGGCACCTCATGTTCACAGCCCAATGCATTATGGATTATAGCATATGCAAAACAACCCAGCAAGACTGAGCAGTGCTTACTTTCAAATGATGCTTCACAGCTGATGCAGAGTTTATTGTTGAATTTATGTTTTTTGTAATTGGATAGCAATAGTTGCACTTCATGATTATGTTTCTCCCCCCTTCCAACTTAGAAGGGTTATATATGTTTTTAACCTGGATCAGAGCACTTAGTTTTTTCAAGTTAAGGGGTTGTCCACACGATGAAAATACCCCTCACATAATTTGCTCAGAAAATGAACTGTCTCAATGGGATCCTGCATTGTCTCATCATATTGTGAGGGGGGGGGGCAAAAAGAGGAAAATCTACACGAGAATAGCATTCATGGCTTTTCCCAATTTTTAAAAAATCCTCCCGTGTTATGTGCATTTTCGCTCATTAAGACAAGCAATTCGACATGAATTACTTCCTCATGCAGGACAAAGTGCAAACCTGATTGGCTGGACGAGTGTAGGGGGCAGGGCTGGGTTACAGGGCAAACACCCACTGCCGCCATGTTGGATTTTTGCCTTAGTGAGACGGATTTTTGCCTTAGTGAGACGGAGGTTTGTGCTATCTTTTTTACCAACCCCCCCTCTCTTTTTTTAAAAAAGGTGGAATATCACTTGTGCACAACATAGAAATAGGTGGTTTGGGTTTTTTTTTTAAATAAAGTTTGGTGGCAACAGATTTAAAACATGGCTGACATCTCAGCAACAGACATGCAATGTTTATGGGAGCTGTAAAACTATTAAGACAGGTAGCAGCTGCTGTGACTTGCTATTATTGTGGAACAGTCTGGTTTTTTTCCCCTTCGTGTAGACAAGCCCTAAGAGTGAACATTGATGTCTCTCCATCACTATTTCATATTCTTCTTTGAAGTTGGTGATGATTTTGTGGCATCAGTACCTGGAAGAAGATATATAATCTTCTTAATTGTTCAAATTAAATGAATTTATTATTTAAAATAATAATAATCTAATTGTGCAATAAAATAAGCCTCCTAAAATTTCTTTGCAGGAGAAAAATCCTTTGGAGAAAAACTTTTATTTATATATATTTTAAATATTTTTTTTACTCCATCTTTCCTCCTCTAACTGTATGGGACAAAGTACTTGGTTCTCCACACTTTTATTTTCACAATACATAATCCTCTGTGGTAGGTCAGGCTGAAAGATAGTGAGTAGCAGTGTTGCAGAAATCATGGAACAGCAGACCCACGGATTGGAAAGTGAGTTTTATTACACCGGTGGGCCTGACTGGAATATCTTCCAAAGAGTCAGAGCCAAGAGCTATGATTACAGAATACTTTTATACATTAATTTTGGTATGCAAAAAACAATTCCCCCCTCCTCTTTGGTGTCAGCAACTTCCTTGTGACAATTGTTGATAGTTCAAGGCAAGATAGCTTAGGGACATTTGGGTACAGTTTGACCGTTAGTAGAGAAAGAATTTGTTTACATCAGCATATCATATGTTTATGGAACATAGGCTTGATTAGTAAATAACATTGACTAGGCCTGAGAGTTAAAGGAAAAAGACTTTGCAGAGTCCCAGAGTCTCATGGGCTATCTAGTCTGACCCCGAATAGTGATTGTTAGGTGAAAGCATTCAGCAAATAGACATTAGAGTGCAAATGGCTACCACATTCCCCCCTTAAATTAAATGATTAATTTCAAAGACAATTAATACATTTCACACAAATAAAACCCTATTTAAGCCATCAAAGCATATCCAGTATTGATCTGTGTAGCATAGCAGGCAAGAAACAGAAGATACATGATATGAGCATGCATAGTAGAACAACAATGAACAATGCCAACAAGAATAACATAAACCATCCTTTTAACAATCCTAGGTCCATTATAATTAATCTCTTTGAATGAAAACAATGAAAAATTCACCCCTGAAATATTTGCCAATTGTAACAATATGTTTTCTGAAAAACTTTGTAACAGAGTCCCCCTTTGGCTATAGCATAAGACAATAAAATGAACATTACAGCATGCAGGTTAATTTTGTTTGGGATCTGACCATACGTTGAGCAGCCTGATAGAACTTCCAGTCATCTGGTCAGCTGCAGTAAGGTCTAGTCCCATCTTCTTTCCTCTCCAGTTGCAGGTTTGATTTACGGTGAATGAGCAGCCTCCGGAGTGCTCATAGTATAATCAAACCTGAGTCTTCTTGCCGCCTGTTCATGATCACCTTGAGTTTTTAACAAGTGCAATATCCATGACACACTAAACTAACCTACTTTGTCTGTACACAAACAATTGCTACGAATATGGGAGTGGGGAACAAGGACTGACTTTTTTGTTTTGGCTGCTTTTGCACTCTGAGGAGATTTTTGAACTGCATACAGTTAAAATTTCACTCAAGTTATTGCTTTTTCTGTAACAGGTGTGGGGCTATGGGACTTTAACTCACACCTCATTCCCTGTTTGAAAATGTGAACTTCTGTGATGGGGATTGGGACACATAACAGCATTGGGCTTGCAATACCTTATCTAGCATTTCCACCTCTTGTTGCAAACTAACATTTACTAACTCTTGCATGTTCCCCCCTTAACCCAACCAAAATCTGGGGTAGCCTACCATACATCAATTCAAATATGGATAAGCCAGTAGTCTTATGTGGGTGCAACAAATCCTAAACAGGGCCAAGGGCAGCATTTCTGTCCACTTTTGCTTGGTTTCCTGGCACAGCTTAGCCAGATGAGTTTTTATTGTCTGATTCATCCTCTTCACTTGTCTGGAACTCTGAACACTTGTCTGGAACTCTGAAGATGCACAATGAAAATTCCACTGGATTTAGGGTGCCCAGTCTGTTCTATTAGATGAGCTCTGCTTCTACCATTCTGTTGAAAGGAGCCTCTTCACATACCTCTGCTTGTCTTTTCATCTGCCAATTGTCTTCACCCTCACCCATTTCAGTTTCTTTCTTCTTCCATCTCGTCTTTTCTATTCACACTGCCAATGTCCTTCTTGTCCACACCAGGCACATTGATTCCTTCTCTGCCTCTTCCAGGCTTTTTCTTTCATCTCCATGTCTTCTTTCACGTTCTCTGTCATGCTGCTCCACCAGTGCTGCTGCGAGCAACTCCAGCTTTTTGATTATTTTCCTGTCCTTTTCTCACTTCTCTTCCTCGTCTCTATTCACATGCTCTACACCTTCTGTTCACATGCACTGCACCTTCTATTCACATACACCATACCTTCTGGGCTACTTCCAACAATTCCTTCATATTCTTTCCTGCATAACCTTCATAACTCTGGATTACAAAAGTCATATTAACCATCCTCATGTTATTCAGGGTTGAGGGGGTATACTGGTGATAGGCATCTAGGAGGCACTCAAGGTAGGCTCCAGGGGCTTCAGTGGCTCCCTCCAGTACTTTTGAGACTTTAGTCATGTTAGCTTGCTTCTTTATCCCTGCCCTCATGGCTTCTAATAGCAGGGTCTGATATTGGATGAGGTGCTTTATCTGTTCCAGCTCATAAGGATTCCACCAGGGTTGCCCTGATGGCACTCTCTCTCGCATCTTCCTTTGAACATCAGCATGATTCTTAGGAGCTCTGGCCAAAGCTATCTGCTCCTGCATGTTGTATAATGCATCACCTCTCTTCAGTGGTGAATAGGGTTAGTAGCTGCTGCTATTGGCAGTCTAGCCAATTTGGCACATGTGAAGCCATAGTATTAGCACATAGCTCTACAGTCTCTTGAGGCTTCTCTGTATATGAGGTGTAGTGGGTATTCCAATTCATACAGTTCCAGGTCATTAGGGAAACCTTGTGCTGGTCAGTTGGAAGTCAGGCAGTTGCCCTGCAGGCCAGGGGCTGAATGGGTAATTTATCTTGTTTAAATGACTGGGGTGACTGTTACTGTCTTCCTCTGTGAGTGGAGGAATAATGGGTCACATTCCTATACTTCCTGTTTTGTCTGTTCTAGTAGGGAGACTGGAAGAATCAGTGCATCATGGGCAGTAAAATGAGGATCACAAGCAGGCATGGATCCTATCTCTTTTAGTGAGGGGAGCATCCTTTGGCTTATCCAATTAGATAGGTGGTGGTAAAGATTGTTTTTCCCTTGGGCTGGGTTTGCATAGCTGCTGGAATTTAATTTTAGATGAGGATGCATCTGTAGTACTGGACATTTTTGCAATAGTGTTATCTACTCAGGTTTTCAGGGCTTCCTTCAGTGATAGTACTTTCAGAGTCACTTCCTGTATCACTACTATCTGTACTTGTAAGACGAGCTGATTTCTCTGTAGCACTCGGCGGTGTTTAACTACAACATCCAGTTGTTGTGATAGGATTGGGCAGGTTTCCTCCCAAAAATCTGCCTTTTTAACCTCCTGTGTGCTGTATGAGTTTTGCCTTTGAAAGTCTTGCTGGAAATTTATCTTGCTAGCAATGTCATTTAATCTCTGTAATATAAGAATCAATGTTTCTACAGACAGTTGGCAGAATTTATAGAAGGGCTGAGTAGTGTTATTGTAAAATATACTACCAGCAAGTTCCAGGAGTTTATCTCTGTTTTCTCCCTGTCCCAGAGAATAGTTTACATTTAGATTTTGAGGACCTATTTTGTTGAGTTCAGATTTCTGTGGTGTCTTAGGGAGTGAAAAAGCTGCCATTGCTGCCACTGGGAAAATGAGTCAATTTTCATTTTTTTTCCTGCTTTGAAAGATCCCTGGGTTCTAGTGTTGTTGCTTGGGCTGGGCTGAATTCTTTTCTTACCATTGGGTGGCATTTTTAGGATATATGAAGTGATAATGCCGGATAGTGATGGGAGGACAGTTCAGAAGTTATTAGTCCGTCACCATCTTGCCCCTCCTTTCTTCATAATAAGGCTGCTGGTGCTGCGCTTCCAGTGTAATGTAAGGCAGGGGTTGCCAGTGGCCCTATCAGGTTGTTGTCTCTCAGGGAATCTAACACTGGCTTTAACTTATTGGCCAATTTTCCTTTTTCTAATTACCAGAACTTTGGCTTGGGATCTCCTGGCATTTTTCAACCACTGGGGGGGGGGATTCAAGGACCCCTGTATCTCCTGAGTCAATGTAGGAGAACTGATTTGGATGTTCTGGGTCACCAACATTTACAGAATACACACATCAAATTTTATCTAACTTCAAAGACCCCTCACTGGGCCACCAAACCCCAAAAGAGGGCCATTCTATCTCACAAAGGGATTGAATCCCTTTTTGAAGTTCTTTAACATACAGCTCAAGGGGTTGCAAACTTCTATGCTTCCCCCTCCACCCATGTCCTCCCTCCTAAAATAGACACAGACAAGAGACATAAGGGAAAAACAAAAAATGTATGGACGATAGGTAAGGGGTCCTATTGCCTGAACCAAGCGGAAATGGACACCAGTCACACAGCTGCTGGCTTGTACCCCTGGACACTCAACGGCAAGTAGCAAGAACCACGGCAGCCACTCATACAAACACACACACGTTGCATATATTCAGTTCACAGGCATACGTTCCTACCTCCCACTTTTCCCAAATTGCAATATTACCACTTTCTCAATGTTTCAATGGTACAACAGTTTCACCAGTGCACCCTCACTACGTCTTATCCGGGTACTCGGGTTGCCCTTTAGGGGGTGATCAAGCCCCTCTTCCACTCTTATGGAGCGGGCCACAATATTTCCCTTGTTTACTTGCCTGTTTTCTTTGGAGGTAGGGCAGCTCAGTTTCCTTCTCCGTTCTCCTTGTGCGCGTTGCTGTTCAGGCAGCCATGGCACAGACTCCCGTTCTTCCAACAAATGGTTGATAGCGCCCAGAATGAGTGTGTGTGCGCATGGCCTCTCCTCAGCCACGGCAGTTAGAGCAGGCAAATGCCACCTCCTGTTCCATCACCTGCTGCTTCCTTCCTGGCCAACACACCGTTTATGTTGCAGAAATCATGGAACAGCAGACCCACGGATTGGAAAGTGAATTTTATTACACCGGTGGGCCTGACTGGAATATCTTCCAAAGAGTCAGAGCCAAGAGCTATGATTACAGAATACTTTTATACATTAATTTCGGTATGTAAAAAACAATTCCCCCCTCCTTCTCTTTGGTGTCAGCAACTTCCTTGTGACAATTGTTGATAGTTCAAGGCAAGATAGCTTAGGGACATTTGGGTACAGTTTGACTGTTAGTAGAGAAAGAATTTGTTTACATCAGCATATCATATGTTTATGGAACATAGGCTTGATTAGTAAATAACATTGACTAGGCCTGAGAGTTAAACTTTGCAGAGTCCCAGAGTCTCATGGGCTTTCTAGTCTGACCCCGAATAGTGATTGTTAGGTGACAGCATTCAGCAAATAGAGATTAGAGTGCAAATGGCTACCACAGCAGAAGGCCACCCAGTGAGTTTCAAGGTGTCAAGGCTCACTGGGGATTTAAACCTGAATCTCTGAAGTAAAAATCCAACACCCAATTGTTTTATGTACTGTATAAATAATTGCTTAGAGAGTTAACTAAATCATGATTGCAGCTAATATAATGCAGCAACAACAAGAAACACCACCAAAACAGAACTAAACAACAACAATGCTGCAATGTAGTAATAGTTATTTGCTAGCAAAGATGGTTGAAAACATTTTTCTGAGCACCTGTTCTTTCCCTTAAAAATAAAATAAATTCATTTCTTTCTGAAGCTGACATGTTGACCATATTTTTCTGTGACTGTAAACAAACATTTTAAACTATTATTCTCTATTTCAACATAGTATAATGCTGAAAATTAATTAGGCTGCACACAATCCCCCTTTCTTCTCTCCAGCTGCTCTCTCCTTCTCCCTTTCTCTCATCTCTTCTCCTTTCAACTTCTACTTCATCTTCTCCACTAATTCTTCTATTGTCCATGTGTGTCCTCATTGCTATCCTTTGCTGGTGCCCTGTGCCTTTCATCTCATCCATTTATTCCCCCCTGCAATCTTCCTCCCTCTTAGACCCTCCACAAGAGAATATAGTCTCTGAAAGTCCCTAGTTTTGTTCCTGTACAAACTGATTCTGTTTTGGAGATCCATACAGTGTTTTCTGCATCCTTAAGTATTCCCTGGAAGCTCCTGGCATTACCAAGGACTTTGCATTCCTACTTCCCAGCCTAGTTTAAATTAATCCAGTATTTTCCAAAATGAAATGTACCTCTACTTGGCTGTCTGTTTGTATTATCCAGGAAGTAGCTAGAATGAGACTTTTTTTGGGGGGGGGGGGAGCTAGCAGCCACTAGATCTCTTTATAGCTGTAGCTCCAGTCCCTGGATATCAGCCAACAGGTGCTTGACCAACAGGGGTACTTTGTGTGGGTGTGGTGGAAGAGACAGCATAAAGTGAGCTTGTACCTGTTGGATTAAACATCCCCAGCCCCAGAGAGTCCTTTGGGAGAGTTTATTGGGTTAAGACTGTTGTGTCTGCCGGGGTAAGCCTGTTTGTTTTTGTGAGTTGGGAGGAAGCTTGCTTGTGTGCTCCTTAGTGTTCTGTTGTGTTTTGGTGAGCTTGTGTCTGTTGGGTTAAGACTGATCATTTGTGTGAGCTGAGTGGAGGCTTGCTTGTGTGCTCGTTAGGGTTCTATTGCACATGGTCTCGGGGGGGGGGCAAGGCATCTGCTTGAGAGGAAGTGAATTAGAGACATGGTTGCAGGAGTAGCTAGCAGCCACTAGCTTTCTATATACCAGCAGCCTCAGTCCCTGGAGCTCAGTGAACAGCAATTTGACTAACAGGCAAGTCCAACATGGGTGTTTTGCATGGGTGTTTGGTGGGGGAGTTTTGAGGGGAAGGTCTGGAGTTCTGTTTTCAGTGCTTTCTTATAAGTACTGAATATTAATAATAAGTAACACCTGCCAGTCTTATAAGGGGGTAGTTTTCCAGCACTCAAATAAGGGACAACTAGCAACTTTACTTTCAGTGGTCCTTCCTTTCCTCTGCAAATATCTGCACCCTGAGGCAGTACGACACCAGTGGCCTAGATTTCCTGTTTTTGCTCTCTTCTCCTGCCATAGAGTGAAATGTTGCAAGGAAGACAGCAAAGGAGGGATGAGTGATGTTGCCATACAAGTACTATTCCTTCTGTTGTTCCCTATAAAGTTACATGGAATAATATTGAAAAAAGAAGCCACCTTATCTTTAGTATAGCTCCTAATTATTAGTATTTTTAAAAATCCACTTTTTGGTTCCAATATCTGGATTTGGATACAGTAAACCTGATTGTGATACACAATGTCCATGTGAGAAATGTAACTGTTACCACACACCATTACACAGAACTGGTATTTTGGCCAGATTGCACTGTATATCTGCATGTGTGGTTGGGAGTGTACAGGCAAATGTTGTTAGCATGTCCTGCTACCCCCTCCCTATAATCTCTCATAATTACAAATATTAGACACTTTGACGAGGTCAAGTAGACCAGCATGATCCAAAATGAGGTCAGATGAAGGTCACAAGGACCTGGGAAGGTATCTTAGAAATCTTTTCACAAGCACATCCAAACTATGATTGAGCAGAAGCCCCTTAGTAAATAAAACCATTAAGGAGGCATGTCCTAATTCCATCTTGGGACTCTCAATGGTGAGTCACACACTGTAAACAATCAAATTACCTACACAACCCAAATCCCCAGGAAATATCCCTCACAACCCGCTCCTGTCCTACAATGCGAGGTTGTCATAAACCCATCAATTCCTATCTCCCAGCCATAAACAGCAATCAGCCAAGTTTCAGTTTTCTTTGTTTATTTGGTGGGAAACCCATCTTGGCTTGGCAAAGTACCCCCTTCAGGATATGAAGCAGGGTATAAATATTAGCCCCAAACAATAGCATAGTGTGCCAACTACATTAATATAGTTTTGGCATCACGAGTGGGACTCTAAAGCACCCCCACCACTTCGGGTAACAATGTTGACCAAGTGGTTAAGTGTGAATGTTTTAAGGAAATATTGGGTGAGATCCTTCAGTCAGAAATACCCAAAGAGAAGGGAGTTTGTGATGGATGGCAGTTCTTTAAAAGTGAGATTATGAAAACACAGTAACAACCAACTGTAATGAGAGAGAGAAATGGGAAGCACCTAAAGAAACCTGGGTGGATGCACAAGGAGCTTTCTAAGAAATTGAGATTTAAAGAATGCATGAGTAAGAAATGGAAGAAAGAGCAAATCCCCAAAGAACAGTACAAATGAATACAGAAGGGGTTACACTCAGAATGAAATCAGACTTGAAAGAGAATTTTAACACAAAAAGGGGGTATTGGCTGTGTTTAGAGTAAAAAGCAGAATAAGGCTTCTTATTCTAGGCCACCTGTAGCCGTTTGAGTATTTGACTGGGACTTGGGGAGACCAGGGTTCAAATTCTCACTCAGCCATGAAAACCCACTGGGTGACCTTGGGCAAGTCAGATTCTCTCAGCCTCGAGGAAGGGAAATTCTTGCCAAGACAAATCTTGCCAAAGAAACACTGTGATAGGCACCCCCCCCCGGGTTATCATAAGTTGGAAATGACTTGAAGACACACAACACCTACACTCGCCCACTGCATGGAAGAGATAGTGAAATGTTAATATGGAACTACTCAATGTCTATTTTGCCACAGTCTTCTCCCAAAAGGAAAACTGCTCAAACTAGTGCAACTAGAACCAATGATGTAGTAATAGAACTTCCAACAGGGATAAATGTAAGGTATTACATTTGAGTAGGAAAATATCAGGTGCAGAAATCTAAAATGATTTGAAAGCAATATACTGTAAGTGAAAAGGATCTAGGGGTTGTGGTAGACTATAAGTTTAATGTGGCTAAACAGTGTGATGAATGCATTTCCATGCCACATCAACAGAACCACAGTGCCTAGATCTATGGAAGTAGAATTTAAAGACACAGTAGCTGACTGGATCAGTATGCAAAGGGATCTTGTAGCACTTTTGAGACTGAAAGAAATTGGTAGCATAAGCTTACGTAGACTTAAGTCTTTTCCTTTCTCTCAGTTAGTCTCAATGGTGCTTCAAGATCACTTTGCATACAGATCTATGGAAGTAACAGTATAAATGTATTCTGCTTGGGTCAGATGTCTCCTGGAATATTGTGTTCATTTATGGGCACCATAGTTAAAGACATTGACAAACTGGAATGTGTACAGAGGAAGTTGACCAAGAAGGTAAA
Source organism: Gambelia wislizenii (assembly GCA_030847615.1). Taxonomy (NCBI): domain Eukaryota; kingdom Metazoa; phylum Chordata; class Lepidosauria; order Squamata; family Crotaphytidae; genus Gambelia; species Gambelia wislizenii. The sequence goes on from JAUMIR010000003.1 coordinate 215,535,230, forward strand.
AGGTCTGGAAGCAAAAGTCCTATCAGGAACGCTGAGGCAGTTGGCATTTTGGACTTTTTCAGATGATCCTTGCCGCGCAGTGATTGAGCGGGAGTGTTTCGTAGCTGCAGCGCGGCAGGGGGTCCATTTTGGACGATACCATCCCTGCGGCAAAATCGTCCGTGTCTCTTCCGTTTAGCATTGGAGCCTGCTGTGCCATATTCAGCCAGCAGGCTCCAATGCTAAACGGAAGAGACATGGATGATTTCGCCGCAGGGACGGTGTAGTCCGAAATGGACCCCCTGCCGTGCTGCAGCTACGAAACTCTCCCGCTCGATCCTTGCACAGCAAGGATCGTCTGAAAAAGTCCTTTATTATTTTATTTTATACATTGCTCTCTTTCTGCCAGTCATATGCCCAAGTGTCATATTCATCAGAGAAGTCACACACACACAGAGATGCACTCCTCCATCTGAGGCCAGCCACACATGAGGCAAATTGGGTTAGGTCATATTTTCCTGGCACACTCATATTTGCTTTGACTCTAAGAGAGGAGGCATTTCTGAGGGCCGGTAGAAAACTGTTTGAAACCTGATTTCTAAGATCATATTCTGGATCTCTACAGCAGATACATGCATTGTTTCCATTTTTCTCTTGCTATCCTGTCTTTTTGGGGGCAGGAGGTTATACATTGCATTAGAAGACCAGCATGCGTATCCAGACAACTTCTCTAAATATGCGTGAGGGCTGATGTTTCAACATCATAGCCCTGTGCTCATTCCTGATCCATTTCAGTGCAGGTCTAAATGAGAAAGGATATTGTGGTACAGCATGGATGGATCCATGTTATCAAAATCTGAACTTATTTTCAGCTGTGTTCACTGGGAGAGACATTGGGCCACATTCCAGGCATTAGTATCAGAACAGCCACACTCATGATCCCCTTAGGCAAGACCTGTGGAGTTGACTGGCCTGTGCTGACTGCTGCCAAGACTCCAAGCTCACATGGGCCAGCAGATGCTCATTTTAAAAATAAATACAAATAGTTGGCAGTAAATTATGAGCTTCCCATGATTCATCTAGTACAGTGGTTCTTAATCTGTGGTTCATGGACCCCCAGGGGGCCGCATTGTCCTCACAGGGGTCCACAAAGGCTTGTATTTATTTGTGTTTTATATGATTTTAGTTTAGATGGTCTTCAATTTTATACTAGTTTAATATCTTTTTATAGGGGAGGCTGGGGTGGGTGGTGCTTAGGGATTTTAGTGAAGAGATCCATGACATCAATACTGGAAGCCAGGTGGTGAGCATCTGGATAAAAATTAAAGGGGAGGGAAACAACAGGGATGTTATTGTGGGACTCTACTACAGACCCCCAAGTCAGACGGAGGAATTAGATGATGCCTTTCTAGAACAGATGAACACACACGCAGAAAGGAGAGATGTAGTAGTGATGGGTGACTTCAACTATCCTGCTATTTGCTGGAAATCTAACTCAACCAAAACTTCAAGGTCTAGCAAATTCCTGACTTGCCTGGAAGACAATTTCATGGTCCAAAAGGTGGAAGAGGCAACAAGGGGGTCAGCTATTTTAGATCTGATCCTAACCAACAGGGATGACCTGGTTAATGGGGTGCAAGTGGTGGGATCCTTAGGTGAGAGTGATCATGTTCTCCTGGAGTTTGTTATACAATGGAAAGGAGAAGCCAGGCACAGTCAGACACGCATTCTTGACTTTAGGAGAGCTGATTTCAATAAACTCAGGGAAATACTGGGGGTGATCCCATGGTCAGGAATACTAAAAGAGAAGAGACCTCAAGATGGATGGGACTTTCTCAAAAGGGATATACTGAAGGCACAATTTCAAACAGTACCATTGAGGAAGAAAAATGGGAGGAGTCTCAAGAAACCAGGATGGATGACTAAAGAAATATCAACAGAGCTACGTTTTAAACGGAACATGTATAAGAAATGGAAAAAGAGGGAAATCACCAACGAAGAATTCAAACAGATAGCGAAAACATGTAGGAATAAAGTCAGAAAAGCTAAAGCACAGAATGAGCTCAGGCTTGCTAGAGAGGTTAAGAACAATAAAAAGGGGGTTTTCGGGTATGTCCGCAGCAAAAGGAGGAAGAAGGAAATGGTAGGGCCACTACGCGGAGAAGATGGCAAAATGCTAACAGGGGACAGAGAAAAGGCAGAATTACTCAACACCTTCTTTGCCTCAGTGTTTTCAGAAAAGGTAAAGGGGGACCAACCTGAGGATAAAGGTACAGAAAACACAACAGGGGAAATCCAGCACAGAATAAGCAAAGAGGTAGTACAGGAATACCTTCTTAATCTAAATGAATTTAAATCTCCAGGACCAGATGAACTACATCCAAGAGTATTAAAAGAGCTGGCAAATGTCATCTCAGAGCCATCTTTGAGAACTCCTGGAGAACAGGAGAAGTCCCAGCAGACTGGAGGAGGGCAAACGTTGTCCCCATCTTCAAAAAGGGGAAAAAAGAGGATCCCAACAATTATCGTCCAGTTAGTCTGACATCAATACCAGGGAAGATTCTTGAGCAGATCATTAAACAGAGAGTCTGTGAACATTTAGAAGGCAATGCCATAATCACAAAAAGTCAACATGGGTTTCAGAGTAACAAGTCATGCCAGACTAATCTGATCTCTTTTTTTGATAAAATTACCAGCTTGGTAGATGAAGGGAACGCTGTGGACATTGCATACCTTGATTTCAGTAAGGCCTTTGACAAGGTTCCCCATGACATTCTTGCAAACAAGCTTGTAAAATGTGGGCTAGAAAAGTTAACAGTTCAATGGATTTGTAATTGGTTGACCGGCCGAACCCAAAGGGTGCTCAGCAATGGCTCCTCTTCATCTTGGAAAGATGTGACCAGTGGGGTGCCACAAGGTTCTGTCCTGGGCCCAGTGCTATTCAACTTATCAATGACTTGGATGAGGGAATTAGGGGCATACTTACCAAATTCACAGATGACACCAAATTAGGAGGAGTAGCTAATATCCTGGAGGACAGGATCAAAATTCAAAATGACCTGGATAAACTGGAGAGCTGGGCCAAAGCTAACAAAATGAAATTCAGTATGGAGAAATGTAAGGTACTGTACTTAGGGCGAACAAATGAAATGCATAGATATAGGATGGGGGAGACCTGGCTGAATAAGACTACGTGCGAAAGGGATCTAGGAGTCCTAGTAGACCACAAGTTGAACATGAGTCAACAGTGTGATGCGGCAGCTAAAAAGGCCAATGCGATTTTGGGCTGCATCAATAGAAGTATAGTGTCCAGATCAAGGGAAGTAATAGTGCTGCTCTATTCAGCCTTGGTCAGACCTCAGCTGGAATACTGTGTCCAGTTCTGGGCACCACAATTCAAAAAGGATATTGACAAATTGGAGTGTGTCCAGAGGAGGGTGACTAAAATGGTGAAAGGTCTGGAAACCATGCCATATGAGGAGAGACTTAGGGAGCTGGGTATGTTTAGCCTGGAAAAAAGACGGTTAAGAGGCGATATGATAGCCCTGTTTAAGTATTTGAAGGGGTGTCACGTTGATGATGGAGCAAGCTTGTTTTCTGCTGCTCCAGAGATTGGAACACGGAGCAATGGATGCAAGCTCCAGGAACAGAGATTCCACCTCAACATTAGGAGGAACTTTTTGACAGTAAGAGCTGTTCGGCAGTGGAATGCACTCCTCGGAGCGTGGTGGGGTCTCCTTCCTTGGAGGTCTTTAAACAGAGGCTGGATGGCCATCTGTCGGGGATGCTTTGATCATGATTTCCTGCATGGCAGGGGGTTGGACTGGATGGCCCTCGTGTTCTCTTCCAACTCTGCAATTCTATGATTCTATGAATTTAAACAATGTTAAAATGTTAAAATATTTCGTATGCTGCTCTTTGGGGAAAAGTGTTGAGGCTGCATTTCTGCAATGAGCTAAAGGCATAGGGTGAGACCAAGGGAAAATGGGCAAGGCCAATTTTATTACTGTAATATACTGTAAATTTAATTATTTATTTAATTTATTAATTAGTCCCAGCATTTTCTGATAGCCTAAACCTTATAGAGCTGCAAACCAGAATTCCTGTTCTGTACAGAACCTTACAGGGCTGCCAAATCAGAATTCTTTCAAAGCCTTCCAGGGCTGCAAACCAGAGCTGCTGTTTTCTTCAAAATGGTGCAAGGTTGCAAACCAGAACTCCTGTTTTATGCAAAAACTTCCCAGGTTGCAAACCAGGCATTTGATGCAGAAAAAGCCTTCTTGTTTTTTAAATAGCCTGTTCACTGTCATATTTGATTGGAGGTAAGAGCAGAAACTCCCAGACAGATGGGGAACCTCTACTGGCTGAATTAGACTCATGGGTCAGAGGTTCTTCCTTCCTGCTATAAACCCCCATTGTGTCCATGAATTTCCTTTTAATATCTACTTGTAAATTGAATGGGACTCTCAGTTATGCCCAGCACATCTGCTTGGGAATGAAGTCCCTTCCCAGATGCATTTGCTGGACCCTGCTCCTTATTTTATTATATATTTTTTTAAAGTCAGATGTGTTATCGTGTTCATGTGTGAGAAACTGTAATGCATCTTTCACGTTTTAAAGTGCCCTCTGAAGCTTTCTGCTTTGCAACCTCTTGCCTGCTTTCACTGTGAACCACTAAATTTTTTATACCATCTTGAGCATCTCTGAAAGAATTGCAAATTCCAGATAGAGCATGATTAATTTAGCACTGTCGTCTCCTACAATGTAGCATACAGCCGTCCATCCTTTCCCTCCATGGTGCTACATCTGATCTCTGCTCTTAGTGGAGAAGTAAATTAAGGCAAAAGGCTCGAGTCGCTGTTGTGTGCCACTCTTAAAATTAATTTTTACTGACAGTGCCACAGAGTTGGAAGCCTGGAATTGCATTATGGAAGGCAGTGTTGGTGGGTTAAAATATGTGTATTTGGGTTAGTCAAGGAAAGGAAATCTGTTGCTCTTTCTACATTGCTTGGTTTCCCTAAGGATGTTGACACTCTTCTGTATTTGGGAAGTAAAAGGCAAATCAAAGCTTTCTCCTGCTGTTCTGAAGAGTGATCTCTTTCATACTTTATGTAGTTATGCCCCCTTTTAAAACTGACTACCGTAGGTCTTCCTTGAACCCACCAGCACGGGAAACCCCCACAGGGTGAGCTGTAGAACTCCTATGCTACTTTCTGTACTACTAGAACTTGTAAGCAGCTTGTTAAAAGTAACAGCCTTTATACCAGTCAGCATAATGGGCTACTTTTTTGAGTAAAGGTGGCTAAAGTTGGAACTTTGAAGATTTAAAATATCACTGGCATTAACTTCTTAATTTTTTAGATAAAAAGGACTGTGTTCTTTATTACTTCAAAACGTTATGGAATTTTGTTATTTTGGCCCTTTCTGGCCTTTTAAAAACCATATTAAACTATTTTTATTTTTAAAAAGCCATTTGCAGCCCTCCTGAAGAATTCACCTAAGACTTTCAAGGATTTATCCAACAATGTTGCTGTTGTTGTTGTTGTTGTTGTTGTGTTCCTTCAAGTTATTTCTGACTTATTATGACCCTAAAGTGAGCCTTCCATGGGATTTTCTTGGCAAGATTTGTTCAGAGGAGGTTTGCCTTTGCCTTCCTCTGAGGCTGAGAGAATGTAGCTTGCCCACGGTCATCCAGTGGGTTTCCATGGCTCAGCTGGAATTTGAACCTTGGTCTCCCAGTGTCCTTGTCCAACACTCAAACCACTACACTGAACTGGCTCTCACTATCCAACACACTAAACCTGTTTTGGGTATAGGGTTCACCACTCCAGAGAACTTCTTTCAAGTGCAGACTAAAACACAGAGTGCATTCACTGCCTAACTGACATGGAAGCCCTGCCCCCCCTCCCCTATTTCCTTCACACTTGTTGCTGATCTCACCCCAAGCCCACCCAACTGAAAAGTACCTATTTTCCTTCTTTAAAACTGAACCTCATCCACAGAGATTGTTATTGCTGGTGTACAGCTTCAGATCATTTCCCACTTACAGTGATCCTAAGGCAAATCTACCATGGGATTTTCTTGGCAAGATTTCTTCAGAGGGGGTTTGCCATTGCCTTCCTTCGAGGCTAAGAGAGTGTGACTTGCCCAAGGTCACCCAGTGGGTTTCCATGTCCTGAGCAGGGATTTGAACCCTGGAAGTTCAGCATTCCTATCCTAGTTCAGCATTCTAGCCACTATATGACACTGTGCAGAGAAGCACAGTGGAGGCTTCTGTAAAAGCTAGTCATGCTCTAGGAAGCCTCCGGGAAAGAGAAATAGCATTGTTAACAAAGTACACAATGGGTTGCCTTGTTTCCAGTGCTTGGATAACCCATGGACCTTGTTAATAATAATATTTGCTTTTGCAGAAGCTTTCTGCATAGCTGGAGTACAGGTTTTTAAAGGGTGGGTGGAATGGAGGAGATGAAAACGACCCTGTGTGCTTTGTTAAAACGACTAGAACTTCCAGGAGATTTTCCAGAGCAATATTAGTTTTTATAAATAGATTCTACAGGTGAAGTTGCATTTTGAAGAAAGAAAAAGAAGAGAACAGGTGTTTTCCAGCTTTGGGTGTAGATGTGGTGGCATCAGTGGTGAGGATGAAGAGAATATTTACAGAGGCTGTGAAAATTTTTAAAAAATAAAACAATTTTTTTAATGCATTGAATTCCTCATTGCTGTTGAACAATGAGCAACATGAATGTGTTAGGGTTTCTACGAGTCATGATTATGACTAGTGTTTCCAAGTTGTGCTTTTTATAGCAAAGTACTTTATCAGAAGCAGCAAATATGGTGTCATAACGATACCTAATTAACGCGAAAGGGTGCACATATCAGATGACATCCTTTCATGATCATGTCTTGTCAAAAAGCCATTCCTTTTTATTGTTGGGCCAAGCCATCAATAGATCTCCCATTCTACTTTTGTGCCAGCATTGGCAGTGTTTGAAACTTCACACCATTGTCCTTATGTGAATACAGTGTCAATGACAGAACACTGTCAGGTAGGGCCCCCTCTTTTTATGAACCTCCCTGGCTCACTTCTAAGTTTTAAAGTGTGTTCCTGTGTTTGTGACTATTTTTTTCTTGCCTTTTTTTTTAAATTTTGCCACACTCTTGTCTTTTTGCGAGAATCAGCAAGATCTCAAACCCAGAAGTAAACAAAGCTCCATTCATGTTCTGTTTATTCTGAGGCTGCCTATTTATGCTACTAAAGGTAAGGTTTGATAGGAAGGGTTCTTTTGCTGGCATAAAAATGTTTTAAAATATGCTGGCAAAAGAATGTTGGAAGAGGACTGTCTGGTAAAGTCCAGAGACAGGCATATCTCACTCAGCCCTGGTATTTAAAAAGAAAAAGAAAAAAAGAACAACCCACAAAACCTCTGGGATCTCCTTTAAAAGAAAGAACTGGATTCCTGAATTCCATCCTAGAGCCTGGACTAGATACTGTACTCTTAACACTAAAAAGTTTTGAGTGCAGGAATTTGTTCTGAATACCTGAACTAAATGGAGTTGAAGTCCAGCAGTATCAAGAAGACCACACAGCCCTACTGACCCTGGCACAAGTTTATCTACACCTGTGCCAGCAGGAACCCTGCCAACCTAGAGGCTCTTGCAGAGGAAGAGCCTGGTTTGAGTGGGTTGGCATCAGTCCCAGCAGAGAGTCCTGCCTGCTCAGATAAGGACGAAGAAGAGAGGGACTTACCCCCAACATCATATACCCAGCAGCAAGCTCAAAAGGAAGCTCAAAGAAAGTTTCTAAGACTTTATGAGAAAAACCCGCTTGTTAAGAAACACCTGACAAAGCCTTAATTGCTTTATATATGCTGGGAGAGGTGATGGAGGCTTTGTCAGAGATCAATTGATCTTCCTGGTGAAAGCTTCCTGCTGACTTCTGTGCTTGGTTTCTGGTTATCTTGACTTCTGTTATCTTGACTCATACTTAGACCTTGGACTGCCCCTGATTACTCTGCTGTCTGCTCTTGTTCCATGGACTGTTTGGACTCACACTGACTGACTGCCGTAAGCCTCTGACCTTTTGGACTGTGTTACTGGACTAAATCTTTGATTGTGTTTGCATTTCTGTGAGCTAATTAACAGTTGGCTACCTTCCCAGACTATACTTTGCTGGTAAATAGCTGCTTTCTGGACACCGGGACATTTTGGAAGCAACTGAAAAAGTGGGAAGGCAGAGGATTAATAGGACTCTCCCTGACAAACCAGGAGAGTTGGAGGGTATGTGAGGCTTAGTTATGGGCTTGGTAGCAACAGAGATTGGGGAATGTGGGAGTTTTGCCAAAATTTTCAGAGATAAATCTTGAGGGAAGATTTAAAGTAGGAGGGGTGGTGTCAGACCTGTTTGAATTATACGCAGGACAATAAACAAAAAGGCAAAATCTTCTGAAGAGAAATGAATGTATAGGCCAGAGTGTAGCCACTGGCCATGCTGACTATGCTTTTGGGAGCTGTAGTTTTTTTAAAAAATCATCCCCTAGTTGTCCAAGATCTGATTCAGTCCTAAAATCTAGTTCTACACCCAGTCCTAGAAATTCAGTGCTTGAGATAGCCAGAAGCTATTTAAACACTCACACACACAGAGAAAAAAACAACATTGTAATATGGGGAAAACTTTCCAAGGTTCCCTCTGGAGGGTTGTGTCAATGTGCAGCTGTAATTCCATCAGAGCTCAATCAAGACAATGAAAGGCGAAAAACAAAGAACTCTAAAGGGGCTCAGATCTCTCATGGCTGAACTATAAACTGATGAAATATACAAAGGATACACAATATAAACTTCTGCTGGGGTGCCAGATTCATTTTTTAATGGCTTTTCACCACCCCCTGCCTGCAAACATCCAACGTTCATAGTAAACAAGTATATGAGAGGAAATATTGCTAGTTTAGCAACTGGGTTTGCATTTCTGTGTACTATAAAGAAAATGCTATAAATGACAAATGTTCTGGACTGAATTAAGACTACAGCTTGCACATTTTCCCTCTGCTTGGTGGAACTGATATTATTTCTTTGAGGATAAGATATCAGCTTTCCTTCTCCCTTATTCCCCAAGTACTTTCATACACACAGAGAAAGAGGTGTCAGTTAATTTTGCTCCTGGGATGTGTAAGACGTAGAATTTCCAAACCTTTGCTTAATGTCTGTGGAAATGAAGATATCACTGGAGTGCCAGTGTTAAGGGATTTGTAATGCAGATTGAATAACTCCTTGAGGTTTCTGGATTACTTGTCATCTATTTTTTAATGCTCTCATTAAATTACAATAATTACATTAACATACAAAAATATTTCTATCATGGCTAGATCTGGATAACAGCAGTCATTAGGAGAAACAGAACTGTGTATGAACTGATCCTGCAAAGTGGCTGATGTGGGACTGAGGCCATTTTCACCTGGACAATCCCATAAAAATATTCTATACTTGTTGCTTATACAGCTATAATATCAAGGAGTATAAATCTTCATTTACTTTGTTCTCACACATTAAAATTAAAAACAACACATTTTCTCTTTCTCCTAGATGAGAGCTCAAGAAGGGTTTTTTGTTTGTTTGTTTTTTTGCAAACGTTTCAGGACTTTTCACAATGAATTTGTCAAATGTTCTTTACACAAGACCTTTTAAAACCACAAAATAAAATGTTTTTGCTGGTGCTGATGGGAAGAAAGCATTGGCCTTTTTACCCTACAAAATGGCAAAAAATCTAGCAGTGGTTGATGGAGCACAAAGAAAAACTGAATATTCTTTACATCTGCAGTGGGGTTATCACTATTCTGATTCTTCATGCATATGTTTATGACCCTGAAAGAAAGGTGTAAAGTAAGCAGATTATGAGATGTCATTTTCTTTAGTTTTGTACTCAGCACTGGCCGAAGCATACCCCCCATCTGGATATGTTTAGAGATGGGTAAGTGGTGACATGATAGCCATGTTTAAATATATGCAGGGGTGTCATACTGAGGATGGAGCAAGCTTGTTTTCTGATGCTCCAGAGACTAGGACATGGAGCAATGGACTCAAACTACAGGAAAAGAGATTCCACCTAAACATTAGGAACACCTTGCTGACAGTAAGAGCTATTTGGCAGTGGAATGCACTGTCTGGGAGTGTGGTGGGGGTCTCCTTCTCTGAGGGGTTTTTAAACAGAGGCTGGATGACCATCTGTCAGGAGTGCTTTGATTGTGTATTCCTGCATGGCAGGGGGTTGGACTAGATAGTCCTTGTGGTCTCTTCCAACTCTACGATTCTATGAATTATGCCCCAGCCCTGCTGCCCAGTTGGTTGCCTCATCCTGCCTAATGGTAGAACAGGTCCTGTCTCTTTCACACAGGAGGAAGGAGTGTGACTCCCTCTCTGTGGAGAAGGACCACAGCTCAATGATGCACAAATTTTGCATGTAAAAGTTCTTAGAGTCAGCCTTTGGCATCTCCAAGATTGAAAAGCAAGTACTTTTCTGTATCTGGTAACCACTGACCATACAGAACTAGATGGATACAACAGCCTCATGTGGGTCTTATATTCCACACAGCCATGTCTTGCAGAGCCTTCTTACTCAAGCTCTTCTTTAAAATTCTCCAGATTACAAAAACCAGTAACACAGCTAATTCTATGTTGGCTATTTATTAATGATTACAAAGAATAACTAATCCACACCTGCACCTTCTCTTTGCTATTTATACCAATTTCTTCTTAACCCAACTCTGTTTGATAACACCAAACAACATATTTTCTGTTGTAGTGTGACAAACCTTCACATCTCATCAAAGGCCTGGGAGTGGAAAAATATCTGCTTATTACATTTACTTATTTATTAGGTATAAACAAAGTGGCATACAACACACACACAGACACACAAGTCCCCAACACAATGAATGTAGTAAAAACAATTTTTAAAATACCCCAAAACATTTTTTAAAAAAAGTTAAAATCAACTCTCAAAAAGAGCAACATTCTGGATAGAAAATCCTCATAATGGTCCATCAAAGATGGGTAGAGAAGGCCAGATGGAAAATGGCAGCACAGGGAGGTGGTGTCAGTTCCTAACTCTGTGAGCCATGCACTGGGCTGATTTGCACATCTACATACAAATCCCTCTCTCTAGCTTTTCTTCTCAAATGAAGATTCAGGAAGGACTCATCCCATGCTTTCTGCAAGTGCGCTGATGACTAAAAAGGCCAATCCGAGATAAACAAGTCCAGTTGCAGAAAGCACAGCAGAAGGTCTCCTTGGGTGATGTTTCCAGGTTGTGATTCTTTCTGCGTTGTCGTTTCTTGAGTTCTCAAATAATGCTGCAGCATTGTGGATAGTGCGTCTCCATGCTTCCCAATGTGAGGCCAGGGCGGACCATTGTTGGTGATCAATTTGGCCAAGCCTGAGATGTTGTTTCAGGGAATCCTTGTATCTCTTTTGTTGAGTGCCCCTCCTATGCTGAGTGACATACCACTGACCGGGGATCAAATTCTAAGAACCTATATGAGAAGAATTTTTCTTTTTGTTGTTACCACTGTTAAACAATTTAGAATTCAATTCCTGTGGTATGACCAAAAGGAAAGAATTGGAAGGGAAGGGAAAAATAAGAAAATTTAGGGTTGCAATGCTTTTATAACATTCCAAAGTGAAGTTAAATAATGGGACTATTTGTGGGAGGAGGAGTCAAATGGCAGCTGGTCCAAGCCAAGCAGATAGTGTGAACCTTATATAGGAATATTTCTATATATTCCTATATATAGAAATTTGGTATCTATATTAAGCAGGGTGCAGTAGGGCTAGTGCAATATGAGCTTGTGGTAGAAACATAAATGGCTCTAGATGCTCTTGTAAGGCAAAAAAGAAAACATATGTTTATTGTCTCAGGAAACCTGTCCTAGGATAGGAAAGGAGATAGGCAGAAGAAGTTGACCTAAACTTGGTTAGAAGAGCCCTCCAAAGCTGGGTCTAATGAGTGGGTGTAAGCTAGCATCCATTATTAGGGCTGGAGCTTAAAGGATGCTCTTGCCCAGAAAAAGGAAAACAAAGACACTACCTTCTTGAGAAAAGGAAAGTGACATCTGCAGGTAAGAAGGAAGCAAAAGGCTTGAGCACTTAGGACTTTATTAGACCAACCCCCTAAACCCTGTTCTTTTGCTGGCATAACGTTGCCATTTTTATGCTGGCAAACAATGCTCCATGCCACATGTACCTTCCCTCCCATCCAAAGGTTTCCCCAGCAATGAAAGAGGAGTGAACAGAGCTCTGTTCACTTCCTTGTTTGAAATGCTGCGTATTCTCATGAGAATACATAGTGTGGGAAATTCAAAAATAAAAACAAAAATTACAAAGCAGAAGTTAAAAAAAAAAGCACACAAACATACTAAAAAGTCCCAAGTAAACTGGGAAGGGTCATAAAAAGTGTGTCACCTACCTGGATGTCACAATCTCACCTAGAAGTGTTCTGGCCAGACTGGCCATTGATGCTTGTGAATTCAATGACACGTGGATTCAAATGCTGGCAATGCCAGCACTAAAGCGCTAGGGGAGATCTATTGAAAGCTTAAGCCATCAATAAAATACGATGGGTTTTGGCCAGTACATAAATGTGAAAGGGCAACACCATCTGGTATGCACACCCTTTTGCGTTTATATAGCATCGTTATGATGCTGTATTTGATGTGTCTGATAACGTCCTTAGACTAAAGAAAGATATAGAGAGGTGGGGGAAAAGGGCAGGAATTATCTAGACCCTATTCTTTCACTAACAGCTTTATACAAGTGTTGATGCCTCTTTACTTCCAACACGTTAAGTTCTCAACTTGCTTCATGATGCATTCCAGCAGAACACCGAAAAGTGCTCCTGTTGTGTTGTTTTTCCAGCAGCACAGTGTTGAAATGCAAAGCTGGTCTGGAGAAAGAAAGAGGAATGCTCCCAACTTTTAATGAATAAAATCTGTAGGTTCTGTGGTGATCAGAACAAGGCAGAATCCCAACTTTGAAAAGTAGCTATTTTTGGACTACTGTACCCCGAATCTACTGGTCATGCAGGCTAGAGAAATTTGGGGAGTTATACAGCCCTAACAAGTTACCTTTTTGAGCACTGGGCAGAAGCCATTTGCTTGGCAGGTCATTGTGTTGTGCTGTCTTTTTGTAAGTCATCTCTCTTAGCCTGTCATTCCTCCCCACCTATCATTCTGCTTCATCTTTTGTGAGATGTTTACCTAAATATTCATTGGGAAATCTGAAATGTGCTTTGCTGTAAATCTTGATTAATATATTTAGAATTTGATTTGTATCAATTTTGGTTTATTCAAGAATCATTTATAATTCATACAATAATAAATACAATATGACAGAGAAACATTTTGCATGAGTGACTGTTCTTTTCAAACTTCTAGTAGCCTGAGGCTGTGGGGGAGGGGGTGACAGGAAGAGGAAAGGAACAACATTCCCCTCAATAGATCATTTCCCCAGCATTACCTGCGGGATATGTTTGGAAGTTACAAATTCACAATGAAATGATCTAAATTGCAAATGAAAAAAAAATGAAGTTAAACTAACATAGTAAAATATAATAAATATCTACGTTACTTTAATTCCCAGATTTTGTCCACATGTCCATGTGAAACATTTTGGCACAATGCACTCCACTTCTGGAATGCTTGTTTCCAGTGGCTATACTGGATAACTACTCGCTGACACCATGGGCATGTTCCAGCTCCCCTTGAGCACCTGGGGAGAAATACCAGCCTTACAGAGACAGCTCCTCCTTCCCAGGGTGCACCAAGGTAGCCAGAATGCTCCTGGATACACCCCCACAGCCAATCAATGGCTTAAGAGTTAGAGCTGCACTTTGGAGCCCCCAGCTGATTTTGTTCACCCAAGGAAGAAGTGGAGAAGAAGGAAGAGCCCTTCTCCCCAGAATGGGTGTGAATATGCTGGTAAAGAATACACTTATAAAGTTGGACACACACACACACCATATCCGCAGGGGGTTGGTCCTGGACTTATTGTGGATACCAGAAACTGTGGATAACAGTAACATAATGGACTTCCGGTAAAAAATACCATAGAGTTCCCTTGGAAAACCTAGAAGATGTCCAGAGAGGACACCTCTCTAGGCATTTTCTAGGATGACTCCAGGGTATGCGTCTCTTTTGTGTCCCACGGATAACTGAAACTGTGGATACGGGGGCCCGACTGTATTCTGCTAGTGGGCAACTTGGATTTGGCCATGTTCTTCCATTGATGGCAAGGAATTAAAGATGTTCCCAAGGCCAGCTGCAAACATGTTGCTGCTTGAGGCAAAAGACCAAATGGCACCCCCACTCCAGTCCATATAGAGACGCTGGCTCTAATGCCAAGTGAATCTTCCTTCAACACTGGTGATGCAATATAATTTTCTATCATACAATGGGCTGATTTAAGGGGTCCAGGTCACACCAGGATGGAATCCTGATTCAAGAAGATGCTAGAGAGCATGAGCCCACTGCTATGGATCTACACTCAGACATGAAAATGAGCCACAAAAGAATAGTTGGTCAGATTTACAGAACAGTCAACTTGACAGAAGGACAGTCAGCTTGAACTCATTTACAGACTACGGAGATTATCAGATGTGTCCCAAACCACGTTAGAAGGTCACAACGATAACACAAAATAGCGACATTATCAGATGACATTGCGCAAACAAGACATCCCTTTTTATTGGTGGCTTGTCCCCATCAATGAAAAAGGTATGCCTCATTCATGGCAGCAGTATACCCTGGGAACGGCTTAGAATGTGGGCGTCTGATAATGTCACCCTCTCTGTTCTCATTGTGATCTTCTGACACGGTTTGGGTCACGTTTTTTTTGCCACATTTCACAGCATCTTATAATCTCCTATATATCAAGGATTTTTCCAGACAGGCTATTTATTCTGTGGCAGGCACAGAACAGGGTCATGAAAGGGTTACCCTTTCAGATAATGTTGACCCTGTCCGCCCTGCTCCTGTGCTGTTCCCGTGCTGCCCCTGTGATATTGTAATCATGGGGAAACATCATGAAGAGACCACCCCTTCCATTACTGTCATGGAATCACGGGTGGTGTGAAAGGCGCCCTGTTCCTCTCCCGTTATGGTGGTGCGATGCCAGCCACAGAGGGATGTCTGTTCCGAACACTTCCAGACACGATCGGGACATCCAGGTAAGTGGCACCCTTTGTTTTATCCTCCCTGGGTTACTTGTTAAATGTAAAGTGTATTCAGGTGCTTAGTTTTCTTTTTTGACGTTTAGTTTGCTTTTATTTTTTAAATTCCCTGTGTGATCGTTCACTCACGAGAACAGGTGAGATTTGGTTTCCCTGTAGTAAAAGCAGCTTTACGACAGCTGCATTTACTGCAGGGAAGCCAAGGGGAGGGGGAGTGGTTTCTCTCGCAGAAGAGGTAAGTGTACAAACATTTGTTTAATATTCCGTGTCAGGAATGGGAGTGGGGTGAGAGGGTGCTAGCAGGGCAAAAACAGAGCACTTTGACGCAGTCTGAAAATCTCCCAAGTCACAATTTATTTACATTTTCTACTATGTTATTAGAAAAATATGCCTATTTTACAGTTGGGGTTTTAGTGGTGTGAGATTAACAGAAAACAACTGCAGTAGTTAGAAAATTAATTTTCAACAACATACCTAGGATTGGATCCAGACAGTTATATTTAGAGCAAATCCATTTGAATCTATAGGCTGTAAATTAGTCCTGACTAACTTATGTTCTGATGAGTTGAATGGGCCTACTCTGCCTAATTTTGGATCCATTCCTGAGACCCTAATCACTAGGTTGGCTGGGCCAGCTTGCTCTCCACTCTGAATTCCACCATTGTTCTGGATAACTT
The DNA here is from genome assembly GCA_030847615.1 of Gambelia wislizenii. NCBI lineage: Eukaryota > Metazoa > Chordata > Lepidosauria > Squamata > Crotaphytidae > Gambelia > Gambelia wislizenii. The sequence continues at coordinate 215,551,100 of JAUMIR010000003.1, forward strand.
AGTTCGATGTCTTAAAGAATAATGAATGAAGAAACCATTGATGTCCCTTTCTTACTACTATTTTGCTTGCTGCTGCTGCCTGTAAATAATTTGTTCCTTGAATGGGTACTGTTATGAATTGTTTCTGCTGTGGGAGGTCTGATCTCTTTCTAGAAAAGACAAACCCAAATTCCATACTTAGTGAGGGAGCATGTTGTCCTCTTGACTTTCTTTTGGAAGCTTAACTATCCAATGGATAAAAGCACCGTTTTCCTGAGCATTTTTCTTTAACCTTGCAGGCTCATTAATCAACTGGGATAAACTTATTTCGCCAAACAGGTGTTTAATTGAATAGGTTTTTCCATCCATCCAATTTATGTTAAAATCCCTCTGCTAATTAGTTCAAATTGACTCCCAAGTTGATTGCAATCAATTGACAAAGTTATCTCACACATGCAATCGTGAAAAAGCGTACAATTGCAACATGGCTGAATTATGAAACTAGCAGATTTGGTACCATGTTTCTAAGATTTAGAAGAGGCATCTTTGTGATTTATATGGAGTCTTCTCCTGAATAGGTGCATAATTTTTATTTTGGGTGTGTAAGAGAAATGGGTTAATCCAACATGTAGGACTTTTTCAGACGTCCCTTACTGCGCAAGAAGCCTCCATAACAGCAACAAAGCTGCTGTGTGGCAGGGGGCCCATTTCAGATGATGCCATCCCTCACAGAAGTTGTCTGTGAATAAAAAATTGTGCGGCTGCCCTCAATCCTACCTGGAACAGTCACAGATGCCACCGAGAGAGGGACGGCGTCGTCTGAAACAGACCCCCTGCCGCGCAGCAGCTTCGTTGCTGTTACGGAGGCTTGTAGCACAGTAAGGGGCGTCTGAAAAAGTCCGTTAATGTGAGCTTTTTAGTTTGAATTACAGCATTTACCAGCTTGGCTAGAATGTACAGAAGTGATTAGGTTTTCTTCTCCTTGTGAACAGATGTTGATGTTCACATTTCCTTAGGAGGCAGAGCCAGAGAAGAGACAATGGGGCTCAGCCAATGGATCTGAAGTTATGCTTCAAGCTCATTGGCTGAGGGGTTCCATGCTGGAGCTAGCAGCAGTTTTCCCTCTGGTTAGATGGCTAGGTATTTATTCCAGCTACCTCAGTGCTTTGGCCCAGTTGCTCTCTGTGCATTGTGCCAGCCCACACACCTCTTGTTTTTATTGCATGGTTCCTGTGGTTGTTTGCCTCCTTGTTCTTGGAGCCTTTTTTCTGTCACAACTTTCAGGGGGCAGTTGGCATGGGTCCTGGATCTGGGCCATTGGTGTCCTGTGCATACAGGCACAGGGAGGTGATGGATGGCCTCCTTATGGGATTTGAGGGTGCTGCTCAGGAAGGATGTGCCACTATCGTGGGCATACACATTCATGGCACCCCTGTTAAGGCTAGGGGATCTGCATGGGCACTAGCCTGGTAGGGCCCCCCTCCTTGCTTCCTTGGTTCCAGAATCAGTCTGGAAGTGGCCTCATCGGCCAACAGTCAGATTGGTTGATGCCTGGATCTGGACCCATGTGTGTGCCAGCCCATCTGCTGCTGTAATCAATAAAGTTGTGGCCAATTATTTTCCACTGTAAATTGGTGTCTGTGGTGATTTTATGTTGCCGCCTCACCCCTTGACATGCAATGATCAGATTCTCTATGGTTCTGGATGCTGATAGAGTGTCCAGCATCACCACAGAGACCTGTGAAAAACTTACAAGAAGTGGAATGTGGGCAGGAAGAAATGAACTGAAAAGAGCCAAGGAACATGGTGTGGCAATGAGACTTCTGGTGGCAAGAGATGTTTAATGTTTACTTTACTGTGGGAGAGTCAAGAATGTATCTGGGCATTTTGCAGCAGCAAAGACTGGTGGCATTTTTGTTAGCAGGAAACACACTGAAGGCATCGGGGAAGGAAAATGGCCATGGAGGCTATATACATGTCCTATCAGTCACATGCTGACTATCCTTGCCTTCATGCAATTTATTTGAGCTGTGGTATGGATGCCATCTGTCACTCACAAAGCACTGGAAACCTTGATGAGAGTTTGAGCTAGAGCTGGACCTATCATGAGGTGCCGCAAGGCAGTCATCTCAGACAGCAGATACTCATAGGTGTCAGAAGAGATTAGGAAAAGAGAGCCATATGGCGTATAGTTAGAACTGTCCTCCTTAACCTAACCTGATGGTAGAATTACTTGTGACAACAGCAGGGCCCTTGCCTTCAATGTTCATAGCATAGCAGTAACCCAAGGAGAGTCAGGGGAAGAGAATTCTCCAGCAGATGAATGTTGAGCCCTGTGTGTGTGTGTGTGTGTGAGTGAGTGAGAGAGAGAGAGAGAGAGAGAAAGAACCCCTACATCTGTTTGCCAGTTTTTGCTTCTCCCTAAGCCATTTCTCCACTGTTGGGGTGGAGGGCGGTGGGAAACAATGGAGATTATCAGACGCACTGCACTGTCTGATAGCATTTCTGTCCCGCTACTCCCCACCTGCCCCACTCCCACCCCTGTTCCAGTTAAAACACTTTTTTTCACACACCCACCTTGTTCCGTGATATTAACTGCTCCCCCTCCCCTCGGTCCTCCAAGAGTGAATGCAGCTGTCGTAAAGCTGCATTCGTGTCCCGGAAAGCAAATCCCGCACATTCTTGCGAGAGAACGATGTGCGGGAAATTTAAAAATATAAAGACAACCAAATGTAAAAAAAGGATACAAAGCCCCCGAACACCCTTTAAATTATACAAGTAACCCAGGGAGGGGAAAAACAAGGGTGCCACTTACCTCCTCGTCCTGATCGCACCCGGAAGTCTTCGGGAGGGACCTCCCACTGTGGCTGGCATAGCCCCAGTACAACGGGATACCTATTCACAAGCCCCTTATTCCGTTATGGAAATGGAACGGGTGATCTATTGATGGATTAATCTGTCAATTGAAGAAAACTGAAATGGAACGGAGGGGGCATAGGAGCAGAACAGGGCGGGGATGACGTCGTGTGAACAGAAAACCCTTTGGCAATCTCCTGTTGTCTCTGTTCCAGATTAAAAAGGTCATGTGATAATCTCCAATGCCTCTCTCAGAGTGTGGCTGGGATAACAGTGGGTAGGAGAAAGAATTCAGGTGCATGGAGGGTGGAGCCAACAACACTTCTCTCCTTTCTGCTGATTCTCTGCTTCAAATATTCTCCATCTTGCCATAGAGACATTTGAAAATAAAGGCCTTCAGCTTGTGGTCAATTTCAGCCTTCCCCAATCCATGCCTCTCCTGATGTGTTGGGCTATTGTGTGTGGGTTGGGGATGATGGGAGTTGTATTCCAACCCTTCAGGAGGGGTTCAGTTGGAAAAGGCTATTGTGGTTCTCTTTTTAGAAGAAATGTTAGAATTATCTGCTTACCGTACAAGGAAAACTCAGTGTAAATCGCATTACAGTAGTCCGGCAGTCAAAGAATTGATGGCTATATGATGGGCCTCGTATTAATTTATGGTCCCCATTCTTTTAGGTTTTTTTTAATCCATCACTTCTGACAATCAAATAAAACTTAACATCCCATCCAAACTGTGAAATACAGTCTCTTTCAATAAATACATTACTTTAATAAAACAACAGAAAGCTCAAAGTCATTGTTACAAAAAACCCACAAATGGGAACATATTTCAGTTTTTCCTATATTATTTGCATTTGTCTCAAAAGATTTAGCTATTTCACAACTTTTAGCACCATCTTTCTGAACTTCCCAATGTTTTCTTGTCTCTCTAGAGCAGATTCACCAAATTTTATGGATGTGAATAATGTGTATTGATATCTTAATATATCTCCATTATATTTTCAACTTATGTCTACCTATATGGATTCTAATAAAACTGGCCAAAAAGCTATTACAAATTCATTTGTTTAAGATTCAGGTCCTTAGTGAGCAAAGAGAAATGTGTAATAACTTTAGAATGCACCACATAAGTCCTCCCGTGCATTTCTTCTTTTTGATTTCAAAACCTCTGATCTCTGGATGGACTGAAACACAGTTCTTGGGACAAACTTGAGGAAAATCCTGGTGGATTCAAGCAGGACCAGGGCTCATAGCCAAACCTGGCTCTAGGGTGGAGTTGAATCTCCACAAAGTGTTCTGGCTTGGAGGTGCACATTTTTAGAAGAGCTGCTGCCTAGAGTAGAGAAAGATGTCTATTTGTCATAGCACATGATTTTTCTCAGCTACATATCTTGCATTTAGCTTGGTGTTTTGTTTTGTTTTTGTGATTGGTTGCTGATAGGTATGTAAATCCTTGACAATTTCATCCTTGCATGCAAAGACAAATAAGTGTAGTTTTCTCTCCACTGTAAGAGAAAATTTCTATGCATTATTCTCCCCATGTTTGCACATTCAAAGTAATTATTCTGTTCTGGAGAATTATTCTGTGCAGAAATATATATGCTTTTCTATGCAAGAAATGAGGAATTTGTGCAGGAAATTTTTTTTTTAGCATAAAAAATTATATTTCTGGGCAAAATAGCCTCCTGGAACAATTCAGGATGTTCAGATACTGGGAGAAAACTTTGCAAATATCTTGCTGCTATATGATGGGCTGCTTTTTTTTTTTTTTTTTTTTTGGACTGTCATAAAACCCTACTTGCAGCTGGGAAACAAATAATGGTGTATATTCTCTCCATTATTGGAAGGTAAACAAAGGATTAATTTGCAAGTTGGATTGCCTTGACGTGTACTAAGGAAATCCTGTTGTAGAAGTAGAAACGGGTATACTGGAAGAAATACACATTTCCCTTAACATCTCATTTGACACAGAGCCCCTTCCCAGAGTTTAAAAATAACTACTTACTAACGGTACTTACTTGCAATTAGTTCCTTTCCTCAGTAATGATAGCACAATTATTTTACATCATCAATATTTGTGGTTCCCGTGGTCCTAAATCTGCTCTAGATTTTAGTCTGAACTTTAAAATGGCTATCTAAGGAGCTGAACCCACCCTCAAAACAGATTCAACACCTTGAACAGCACATAAATCATTTGGGAGAAAATGCTGCATAGATTCAATGTCCCATTGACATGGAAGCCAACAGCTCCCACAGCATTGCATTATGATTGTAACTTCATCAGAGAAGAAGTTCACTCTCCTTGTAGTGTAACTGTAGCATTGAAATTTGTAAATCACAGGGTGTGATTTCACTAAATGTTGAAGGAAGAGTATCAATCAAACCATTCAAGACTGCCCTGTGCTGTGTTGTGGGTGCTGAGGTCACACTAGGGGGAATAGGAGGATACTGTATCCATGGATTTGGAATCCACAGATTCCACCATCCATGACTTGAAAATATTAAAAAAAAAAAAAACCACCAAGAAGCAAACCTTCATTTTACCATTTTATATAAGGGACAGCATTTTACTGTGCCATTATGCATAATGGGACTTGATCATCCATGCATTTTGGTATCTACAGGGTCCAAACCCCAATGGATACCAAGGGCCCACTGTATATTTCATATCACAGTCCAGATTCTAGCATTCAGATTTTTTAAACGTTAATACAGTAAATAATAACTATTTTAGCTACCTTTGAAAAACAAAACAAAATAAAGTGTTACTTTAAAAAAAACTGTCTTTTTGGATCTTGAGCCTGCTGTAGCAACTAAATAACAATATAAATAATTTGCCATATTCTGTTCTGCCTCCTTTTGTGCCGGTGCTCTCCTTGCTCTCCTTGGTTTTCTTGGCAGTGGCTGAGCTGTCATTTTAAATTTCCCACAATGCCTTGGTGCACTGAATTAAATGTTCTGGAATCTTGGAAATGTACAACCCCAGATATGCAATGTGGAAAGCCTATGGCAGGTGACAGCACTGATGGAGCCTGTTGAGGAACAGGAACTATGCCAGGTACTGATGCCAGGTCTACTCTTAGCAAAAGCTTTTTCTTTGCTCCTTATGATGAGAGATTTGGGGACTGATTGCAAAATGTGACACTAAGCCTGGAATCCTTTCAAGTGACATATACAATTGTGTATGTTCTTTTTTAAAAAACTGATGTGAACAGAGGTATCCAGGACCCCTGTCTGCATGACCCCCTGCCCATGTCACCTGGGTACCCTCTACATGGCCATTTAGTGACTGAAACAGTGTGGGGGATGTCAGTACTAGGTTGTGTACCATGAAGAAGCAGGCATTCTTCTGGACCTTCTGGATATTCAGGGTGATATAAACTTCATGCATCCAACACTGTGTACTGAGTAGCTTTCTTGTAGCTGATCCACTTCCTACAAACACACACAGGAGATTATCAGATGTGTCAAAAGTGGCGTTACTACAACACCAGGAGATCATAAAAGGGCTTCCTTACCAGATGACACTATGCACTCGTTCTGCTGGCACTGTTTTTAACGGGAGAAGCTGTCAATTGATCTCCTATGGCATTTCTGTCCCAGGTTTCTGTGTATGCAACAATGTGCCCCGCATTGCTGGCAAGATTCTAGCGTCAATGAGCGGTCCCTACCAGAACACTTCCAGGTGAGATCGGGACATCCAGCTAAGTGACACACTTTTTATGACCCTTCCTGGGTTACTCGTTAATTTTAAAGTGGTTTTGTGCTTGCTGTCACTTTTTTTATTTTTATTTTTAACTTTGATTTTCCCACACTTGCATTTTCTCACGAGAATGGGTGAAATTTCACTCCTGGGCTGCCCTGTCGATGGGACAAGATAAGTGTGGTAGAGAGGGTGATTGTGGCAGGACAGGGGTGGGAGTGGAGATTGTGGGACAGGAACGCTTTTTGCATTCCTGTCTGATAATCTCCACAAACTCTGGGTGGATTAACTGCTTTACCAGCATGGAATTTGCCAGCTGCCACTGCATTGAGCTGTAATTGTAACTTAACAAGGGATAATTTTACTCCTCTTGTAGTGTAATGGTAGCATTGGGTTAAAAAAAGAAAATGGTGGCAACGAATCTAAAGTTTTTTTTTTTAACAAGCTCACCTGGCACGCACTTTTGGGCAGTATGATCTGGAAGTCTTCATTATACCTGTAGAGTGTAGATTTTATTATACATAGGGCAGGGTGAAAACTGTGTAGCCCTCCACATGTTGGACTGCAACTCACAGCAGCCCTAGCCAGCCCGCAGTGCAACATATAGTTATTCAGAAGCACTGCTGAATTCAGTAGGGCTTATGCTGAGGTAAGTGGGTGTAGGATTACAGCCTTAATATCTAACTGATTAATTGACTAAACATTATAGTCATATATATTATCCTTTTAATAACTGATATTTAAACACCCCGTGCTTGTAAGCTCTTCAGAGGAAGGATAAAACTGTGTGAAAATAATACATCTTTGTTTTTTGTAATTAAGTATGCAGCTTAAGCACACTTACAAATGCCAGAGGTAATGATTCCTTGAAGTTTATCGTTCATGGTAATTCTTTCAGTCTACAAAAAGGCAAGTAACACTGTGACCAAACAAAATTAGAACCATAAATCAGATTAGTCCTTTGCTTGTTTTTTTCATACTAAACAGTCAGTTCAATAAATCACTCGGCATGGCCGATGCATTATGCTTAGTGCCTTTCTTGTACCTACATCAGCACAACGGTATGTTGTAAAATGTTCTTTGATATATGCAAAGTGGATCAATGGAAATTAAGAAGAACTTTTACTGCTCTAAGCCCTGAGCTCTGATCTGTGTGTGCTGATATGGTTGGTGGTTATGTGATTGTTGTTTTGAACCTGTTTGTAGAAGTCAGAAAGCAGGAGAAAAAGAAAAACCCTTTGACCGCTTTATAAGGCAGGTTTACAAAAAGTTTTAAAACCTTATCCACTATTGTTACTTACCATGATTGCTAGGCTCTTAAGCTTTGCATTTAAAAAATGTATTTAGTGTAGTCATTGAAGGATTTTTTTAACCCTGTCTTTCAATCAGATAGTCCTCAAGGTGGATCATAATAACAGGTACTAATACAAAGAATGAACAGCTCTCACATAATAGGCCAAATCCACACTACACAAATAATCCAGTTTGATACTAGATTATTTGCCATGGCTGCTTCCTATGGAATCTTGGGATTTGTAGTTTGGTGAGGCACCAGCACTCTTTGGCAGAGGAGGCAAGAGACCATGTAAAACTACACATCTCAGGATTCAATAGAAAGGAGATTTGGCCTTAGACACCCATTCCTTTGTCTTCTGTTTGATAGATGAGGCTTAGCTATAGGTTGGTGAAGAGTGAAAGTTGGTGACTGGCCAAAGGTGTCCTTTGTGGCTAAGTAGAGACTTGAGTCCAATGTCTCTTTCACATTACACAATTATAGCACTCTGATGCTATTTTTACTGCCATGCCTGAGTCCTATGGAATCCTGGGATTTGTAATATTGGTTGAGGCCCTAGCAGTCTCTGGCAGAGAATTTTAAATGCCTCAAAAAACTACAAATCCTAGGATTCCATAGGATGGAATTATGACACTTCAAGTGGTATCAAAGTGCTATAATTAGGTCATATAAAAGGCATTCAAGCCTTTAACATCCTAAGCCAATCCTCTAACCACTGCACCACATTGCCTGTTACTGAATGAATGATAAATAATAAGGGTGTGCTTCAGATCTGGCCAGATTTGGAATTCAGAACTGAATTGATTTCGGAGAAGTCTCAAGTAAAGTATGACTCCTCCAGAGAGGACTGAATCAAAATCTTCCACTTTTGAAGCTCCATCAGTAAATGAGATTCTATGGAGATTATCAGACAGGAATGCAAAAAGCATTCCTGTCCCACAATCTCCATTCCCACCCTGTCCTGTCCCTGTCATGCCACAATCACCCTCCCCACCACACTTACCTCATCTCCCATTGTTCTGGCAGCCCAGGAGTGAACGGAGCTCTAACAGAGCTGTGTTCGCTTCCTTGATCGAAATCCTGCGGATTCTCATGAGAAGGTGCGAGAGTGGGAAATTCAAAAATAAAAATAACACAAAAAAGTGACAGCAAGCACAAAAACACACTTTAAAATGTTCAAGTAAACTGGGGAGGGTCATAAAAAGTGTGTCACTTACCTGGACGTCCTGATCTCACCCGGAAATGTTCTGACAGGGACTGCCCACTGATGCTGGGATCTCGCCAGCAAAATTGGGCACTTTGTCACACAGGAGCATCTGTGACAGGAACGGAATGGAGGATCTATTGATGGCTTCTCCCATCAATAAAAAGCAGTGCTGGTGGAACAACAGCAGAACGGGTGCATAACAATGGGGGAACAATGTTGTCTGGTGAGGGAGCCCTTTTGTGAACTTTTGCCATTGCTATGACACCACTTTTAACACGTCTGATAATCTCCAAAGAGATATAGAGATATGGATAACAAGTGTGTCTTCAAAAATTAATGCATTTCTCCCCAAGTTCTTTCTATAAGAAAAATGTTTTGGGCCTGCTCTCTTCATTGAGATGCCCTTCATGCTGAGTGCATGAACTTTTTCAGACAAGGCTTACTGCACAATAAGCTTGCGGGAGAGGTATGGCGCTGTTGTGCGGCAGGGGGTCCATTTCAGATGACGCTGTCCCTCTCTTGAAATCATCTGTGTCACTTCCATGTACGATTGAAGGCAGCCGTGTCATATTTTACTCATGGACAACTTCCATGAGGAAAATATGGTGCAGCTGCCTTCAATCGTACACAGAAGTGACACGGATGATTCCGAGAGAGGGACGGCGTCTTCTGAAACTGACCCCCTGCCACGCAACAGTGCCGTACCTCTCCCGCAAGCTTGTTGCACGGTAAGCCTTGTCTGAAAAAGTCCTATACTTACATACAAGTCAGCACATTACAAAGTCCACCTTAGACCTTTACTGTCAATGCACAAAGGTCAGGGGCTAACAGGATGGATCTAGCATATGGGGATTGTTGAGGATGGTGCCATTGTACCTGGTTCTGTGACACAGTTTCCTGTTTCACTCAGAGCATCTTGTCACCTGTCCATGGTGTCAGAAATGACAGCTATCATGTCCTGTTTGAGCTGTGATTGATTTTACTTCACAGGTAGGCCAATACCTTGAAATTGAATTAAAAGCTTATATTTCTTCAGTGAACTTTCCAGAACAGTCTCATTTGTAACCTCTCTCTCTCTCTCTTTCTGTTTTTCCTGGCTTTTGAGAATGTCCTTATGAAAACAGTGCATTAAAGTATGCTGAAGTGCTACTGGCTATAATTAAAGTTCTGTCAGCCTTTCTATTATAAATCCCCCTTTTCAAGGTTTAATATCTCAGCGGTTTGTAATCCCATTGGGCTAAACTTGGCACAAGAAAAAAAATCCTCCTCCTCAATGTGTCCCCCTAATATATTTAATTTGTATGCTTAAATCCCACAATTCTACAGAAGTGCGTGATTGGCAAAAAATAATAATGATGATATTTCTGGCTCTTTTCTTTCTCCCACTCTACCTGCCCTGCAATTTAAAACAAGTAAAGTATGACCTAAATATTGAATGCAACAAAATGGGGTGAGCTGATAGGAATGGTATCCGTTTTTCTTGTCAAAACGTTTTTCTTGTCAAAAGTGGCAGCTCTTCAAAGTAGAAGAGCTGCCACTTCTGCAAATAAAGTAAAACAACCTAAACATGGCACTGGACCTCAGGGCTCATCTACACTGGTGCCATAATCTGGGGTCAGTCCAGAACATTATGCTCCGGAGCTGCCCTGGATCAACACGATGCTGGCTACATACTTATTCCTGTGCAGATCCATTCCAGAGCCATGATGTAGCCCAGATGGGCTGCAAGGCTAACACAGCATTAGCCTGGCTGGCCTGTCCTCCTCAGTGCCAGAGCAACTTGTGGTTTCTGTTATAGGCTAAGAGGAGTGGATTTGCTGCATGTGTTGCATGTACAAATTACAATGGATCCAGGGAGAGTATGCATTTTATCCTTATTGTAGACAAGCCTTCATTCTACCTTCCGTACTTCTTCTTATGAAGATGTCACTGAAGAGGAAAGATCAAGATTTTTGAATGGTTGTGCTAATAATAATAATAATAATAATAATAATAAAAAGTATTTATACTCTTTTCAAGACCTAAATAAACCTGTCTACAATCTGTGATAGACTTGCCATCTTCTTCCTAATCATTGAGAGCTTTTTAGTGTCAGTTTTTACTCTTATTTCTTCAGTTCCCTCTCATTAGCTTATTGTGATATAAAAAAGGTGTCTTAATTTTATTCTCTCTGTGAAGGCATGACAGTGATTCTAGGACTCACAGTTGGGAAATGTTTTCTTTTGTTACCTGCCTTCAAGTTGTTGCTGTTCACTGCCATCAAGTTGACTTTGACTTACGGTGACCCCATGAATTAGAGACCTCCAAGTCATCCTATCATCAACAGTCCTGTTCAGGTCATGCAGACTTAGGGCCATGGCTTCCTTGACTGAGACTCTCCATCTGGAATGTGGTCTTCCTCTTTTCCTAATATCTTACCCAGCATTATTGTCTTTTCTAGTGAATCATGTCTTCTCTTGGTATGGCCAAAGTACAACAGTTTCAGTTTAGTCATCTTGACTTCTAGGGGGAGTTCAGGTTTGATTTGCTCTAGGACCCATTTGCTTGTCTTTTTAGCAGCCTACAGTATCCATAACAACTCTTCTCCAGCACCAGATTTTAAATGAGTTGATTTTTTTCCTATCAGCTTTCTTCACTGTCCAGCTTTCACAACCATACTTAGAAATTTATTTATTTATTTATTTAGGTATTTATACCACACTCTTTAGCCACAAAGGCTCTCAGAGCAGTTTACAAATTGTTAAGCAATAGCACTTTACCCATCTAGGCTGCTTTATAGCGTGCTAGGCACTAAGTAGTTTCCAATATGTGTTAGCTAGTTGACCCCACAAGCTGGGTACTTATTTTACCAAACTATGAAAGAATGGAAGACTGAGTGAACCTTGGAGCCCTTGGGATTGAACTTGCAACATTGTGGCTGCAGTACTCACATTTAACCACTGCGCCACCAGGGCTCCCAGAGAAATACGATAGCATAGACAATCCTAACATCTGTATTCAATGATATATCTTTACATTTCAGGATCCTGTCTAGTTCCTTCATACCTGCCCATCCAAGTCCCAGTCTTCTTCTGATTTCTTGATTGCTGTTGCCATTCTGATTAATGACTGCACCAAGGTATGGAAAATATTGAACTATTTTAATGTCCTAATTGTCTGCTTTAAAGTTATGTAAATAATCTGAGGCCATTATTTTTGTTTTCTTAATGTTCAAGTGTAAACCTGCATTTGAACTTTCTTCCTTGACTTCTTCAGTAATCGTTCCAAGTCTATGCTATTTTCTGTTAGTAGTATGGTGTCATCTGCATATCTTAAATTGTTGATGTTCCTTCCTCCAGTTTTCACACCTTCTCCCTCTGAGTCTAATCCTGCTTTACTTGTGATATGTTCAGCATACATGTTAAACAGATAGGGTAATAAAATGCACCCTTGCCCGATCCTCTTGCCAACTGGAAACCATTCCATTTCTTTGTATGCAGTCCTGATGGGAGCCTCTTGCCCTGAATACAGGTTATGCATCAGGATAATCAAATGTTGTGGCACACCCATTTCTTTAAGAGCTATCCATAGTTTTTCATGATCATTTTTTAAATACAATCAAAGGCTTTGCTATAATCTATAAGGGACGGATTGATTTTCTTTTCGAACTCTTTGGTGTGCACCATTATCCAATGTAAGTTTGCAGTATGATTCCTGGTGCCTCTTCCTTTCCTGAACCCAGCTTGGACATCTGGCATTTCTTGCTCCATATATGGTAAAAGTCTTTGTTATAGCATTTTGAGCATCAGCTTGCTTGCATGGGAAATTAATGCAATGGTTTTATGGTTACTGCAATCCCTGGTATTCTCTTTCTTAGGGATTGGAATGTATATTGAGTATTTCCAATCTGTGGGCCATTGTTTTGTTTTTCATGTTGGTTGACATATTTAAGTTAGAAGTAGAGTAGATTCTGTCTCTGTAGCCTGAAGCAGCTCTATTGGTTTGCCATCTGTTTCTGGTGATTTATTTCTCCCAAGTTTTCTGAAGGCAGCTTCCCCTTCACTTTCTAAAATCAGAGGTTTGTCTTCATATCGTTTATCCTCAAATGAATATGTCAGCCTTAAATCTCTTTTATATACAGTGGGACCTTGGTATCCACTGGGTTTTAGTTCCAGGACCCCCCATGGATACCAAAATCCATGGATGCTGAAGTCCTATGGACAATTATCCACAGTTGCCTGCGGCATAAACAAGGTGTCGCCAACAGTGAAGGTTCATGGCTTCTATGCCATGGGGAGGGGCATTTACTTTCCTCTGGGTTTGAGTCCAAATTTTAAAGACCCTGTCCAAAGTGCTGAACCTGTTTTGGGGATAGGACCCAGCACCTGAGATAGTTCCTTGAAAATTCAGACTAAAACTTGGAGTGGATCCTCCCAAACTCTGGTGGCCACTACTACTGGCCCCACTGCTAGTGGCCACACATGCATAATGGTACTATCTGTTTTCCTGGCTTATACTGTTCCCTTGTGCCTAGTGGGAGTGGTACTTGTTGCATCTCTTGACCAGCACTGGCTTTGGGCTATAGGGGGAGGAGAGATGCTTTTGGGAAGGGGCTGGTAAAAAGCCCACATTGGCCTTTGGTCCTTTCAATCACAGTCAGGGTCTAGTGAACCATGAGGAAGAGAAATAGGCTGCGCTCCTGCAATATTCAGTAGCAACGTTAAGTGAAATCTTGTTTCTCTTGTAAAACAAATGGAAAACTAAGTTACTATTGATGGCATGGTTCCATACTGGCATTTTCACTCCTTGTAACCATACATATTCATAAAAAAAGGCCCCTTAACTCAGTTAAAGAGATTAAAATCAATTGGTTATTTTAAAATTTTCCTGGCAATCAATTCATATATGAAATTGGACTCTAAGAGCACCCAAGTGAATGCCACTCCGGGGGCAAGGGGCCGGGCAGAGACAGAACTTCCTTTTCATTACTTTCCTACATCTCATTGATTTTGATTCATGTTTAGAATGACACACTCAAAAAGAAAATGCCCACAAATTAATATTTGTCAATTTACAAGCACAATGGTGAGTCCCCAGAAGGTGTGAACTCTTCATTCTCTTTTCTTCCCATCATGCCTACCAGCTGCTAAACATAACTTGAATAGGGCTATGTGATATATGCAACCAGGGGTATTCTGAGGGTCAAACAACTTGCCACTCTACATAGTGGATAGCTAAAGATTCCCTTCCTTTTTACTCTAGAGGAAATTCATGAGCCCACAATCTGCATCAGGGCCCCCTGTGTAAGTAGGGGGCCTAAATCTTCCCTCTAGCAGGGTTGTATTTTTTAGGGGGGGTAAATTTGTCCCTTTTGTGGGGATTAAAGAAGGAAAAATCACCCTTCACTGGCATAAAAAATGGTGATTCCCCCCCCCTTGTTTAAACAACCCTGTGTAATCATGAAAACTAACACTAATAATTGTTGAACAGACTGTTCAACAACAAACATGTGTCCCTCCTCTAAATATTAAATATTAAAATGTGGCTTAATATTTTTTTTTTCATGTCTGCTGCATGTTTGCTGCAAATAGTGGTCTAGTGGACCTCTTTTGGGAAGCTGTCCCACAAATGCGGCACTTACTATTGAATAAGCCCTGTTTTGGGTATTGTAAGAGCTAAGATTGAAAAATAACTGTAGCCTGAACAAGAATGTATATTAAAAATTGGAAAGCAAATATTATTTTGACTGGACTCATACACTCCAATATTCCACCTATGAAAAAGGAAACAGGTGGCCAAGCAATGTCAGAGTGTGCTCAAGATGGCAAGTTACTAATGGTATAATAATAATGATAATAATAATAATAATAATAATAATAAAATTTTATTTCTATCCCGCCCCTCTGCAATGCAATCGGGGCGGCTTACAATATAAAAACTCTATAGTCCCAGTACCCTAACCCACCCACCCCTTAAAATAATATTAAATTATAAAAGATTAAAACATACAGTAATTAAAGATATATAAATTAGAAAAAAGATTAAAGCATACAATAGTTTTTTAAAAAAATCTGAATCTTGGGCCGGGATAGTTATTCAGGAAAGGCCTGCCGGAAAAGATCCGTCTTGACAGCTTTTTAAAAGCTGTCTAAGGTGTTAATAAGACGGATCTCGTCCGGCAGGCCATTCCATAATCTGGGAGCGGCAGCAGAGAAGGCCCTCTGGGACGTCACTGACAGCCTTGTTTTCATAGGCTGTAACAGATTCCTCCCAGAGGACCGAAGTGCACGGGGAGGGTCATACGGAATTAATTAATGATATACAAGCTAGAAAAGCTTTTGCCAGTTTGCTTTTGCCTGAGCCTTCTGTGAAAGGTGATTCCTCCCCTCTTCTCCCTGCTGAGTTAATTGAGCCCCAACTACTTTTGCACTTCAAACTCAATTTGGAGTAGTTGAAGTAAGCTGAATACAAGGGGGGAAAGTGGGAGGAGAAGAGAGAAGCTGAGACATTTTGAACTCTTTGGCAACTCTTTAATGACTGACTTCCCAGATTCATGTTTCCCATTTTATCACTAGTTGTTTTCCATTTACCATACTTGTCCTTATTACATCAAATAATAACCAAAAGAGGCATTTTTGAAGCTGTATAACCACTTAATATAAAATATCAACAATTTAGAAAAAACAAACAAACCATGTCCTTTGGATGCTGAATGTCTCATACCAAGGTTTTAAACACCCAACTATTAATTTTAACATGGCCTCTTAACAGCACAATTCAATTCTAGGACCTTCTAAACTGGACATAATATTGCAGACTAAGGGCTTGTCTACACTGGCCTGAATATTCTATGTTCTGGCTGGAGTATTCCAGCCCTTGGCCTGTATTGTCCCCCCTCCCCCATTACCTGCCCTTCTGTTGCAGCAATGGAGAGGGGTCTGCACACCCACAACCCACATGCAAACTGCCACTTCTTTTCCCCAAGCTGGTTGTGTCTTCCGAGGCCAGGAATGAAGTGCCTGCCTATGGTCACATGGCTGGGCACCTTATGGTGACCTCAGCAGACATGCTACACATGACCTGGCCAGGAAATGACGGTGCTGGGCACTGCATGAGCCACATTCCCCAACACTGTGGTAACAGAATTCATAATTTTCTATAGGTGAACCACAACAACAGTGAGATTTTTTACCACTTGCCCACTCCACTTTAAGGGGTATTTTCCCTGGATTCTCACCAGAACTGCCTGGACATTATCTGGACAATTTGGACTAGAAACAGGGCCCAAACCCTGCATTGTTTGGACAGCTGGACACAGGAACAGGGGCGGGGGAGCTGTTTCATGTGGCCCATCTAGAAAACACCTAAGAGGCAAATCCAATTACTAGCCCCATCCAGAGTAGACCTTTTTAATCAAAAAGGATGCACAAATGTTAATTATCGTTTGACAATTGATTCAATGGGTATAACTCTAGTTAGGTTTAGCAACTGGATTCAGGCCCAAATGTTTTATACAACCACAACCTACATCACAAAAAATATTAACGTTCTGGTTTTGATTTGTGTTTTCTAATACAGACAATATCAGCTTATTTTGGCTACAATACATCTTGAATTGTATATAACTTTAAAGCATATAGGTTTTGAAGCTTCCAGTATCCTATTTTATATGGTGCTTGATTTATACCTCAGTTTTATTTATTTGAAGAGATTTATACAGAAGAAAGTGGATGAACAATATGAATGCCATAAAAAAGGTGCAGGGAAGTTTCTGGAATGTAATATGGCTAAATATTTGAAATGTGACAGCATCTTTCAGAGCATTTTGGCATAAGGACTGCATTTGTGGAAATTAGTTTATGATAAACCCGAAGGATCTAAAACATAGAATCATAGAATCATAGAGTTGGAAGAGACCTCAAGGGCCATCCAAGTCCAAACCCCTGCCATGCAGGGATACGTAATCAAATCATTCCTGACAGATGGCCATCCAGCCTCTGTTTAAAAACCTCCAAAGAAGGAGACTCCACCACACTATGAGGCAGTGTAATCCACTTCTAAACACCTCTTACTGTCAGGAAGTTCTTACTAATGTTTAGGTGGAATCTCTTTTCCTGTAGTTTGAACCCATTGCTCCATGTCCTAGTCTCTGGAGCAGCAGAAAACAAGCGTGCTTCATCCTCAGTATGACATCCCTTCAAATATTTAAACACGGCTATCGTGTCATTAACCTTCTCTTCTCCAGACTAAACATGTCCAGCTCCCTAAGCTGCTCCTCATAGGGCATAATGGCTTCCAGACCTCCCACCATCCTGGTTACCCTCCTCTGGACACGTTCCAACTTCTCAATATCTTTCCTGAATTGTTGTGCCCAGAACTGGAGATAGTATTCCAGGTGAGGTCTGACCAAAGCAGAATACAGTAGCACTGTTACTTCCCTTGATCCACTATACTCCTATTAATGCAGCCTAGAATCAGACTGGCTTTTTCAGCTGCTGCATCACACTGCTGACTCATGTTCAGCTTGTGGTCCACTAAGACTTCTAGACCCTTTTCACATGTACTGCCCTCAAGCCATGTGTCACCCATCCTATACCTCTGCATTTCATTTTTACTGCCCAAGTGTAGTATCCTACATTTCTGTCTGTTGAAATTCATTTTGTTAATATTGGCCCAGCTTTCTAATCTGTTCAGGTCATTTTGGATTCTGATCCTGTCCTCTGGGGCATTAGCTACCCCTCCTAATTTGGTGTCATCTCCCAACTTGATAAGCATACCCTCCATTCCCTCATCCAAGCGATCGAGAAAGATGTTGAATAGCACTGGGCCCAGGACAGAACCCTGTGGCACCCCACTGGTCACTTCTCTCCAGGATGAAGAGGAACCATTGGTGACTACACTTTGGGTTTGGTCAGTCAACCAATTACAAATCCACCTAACAGTTGCATTGTCTAGCCCACAGGTTACTAACTTTTTTGCAAGAATATCATGGGGGACCTTGTCAAAAGCCTTACTGAAATCAAGATACACTGTGTTCCCCTCATCTGTCAAATTTGTAACTATCAAAAAAAGAGATGAGATTAATCTGGCATGACTTGTTTTTGAGAAATCCATGTTGACTTTTAGTGATCATGGCATTCCTTTCTAAGTGGTTACAGACTGTCTGTTTAATGATCTGCTCTAGAATCTTTCCTAGTATTGATGTCAAGCTGACTGGGTGGCAATTATTTGGGTCTTCCTTCCCCTGCTTTTTAAAGATGGGGACAACATTTGCCCTCTCCCAGTCTGCTGGGACCTCTCCTGTTCTCTCCAGGAATTCTCAAAGATTGTTGACAGTGGTTCTGAGATTACTTCTGCCATTTCTTTTAATACCCTTGGATGAAGTTCATCTGACCCTGGAGACTTGAACTCATTTATTCTGGCCAGGTATTCCTGAACTACCTCTTTACCAATTTGTGCTGTATTTTCCCTACTGTATCATCTGCTCCATCTTTCCCAGGTTGAGCACTACTCCCCCTTTGGGAGAAGGTGTTAAGTAGTTCTGCCTTTTCTCTGTCCCCTGTTAGCCTTTCGTCATCTTCTGCCCGCAGTGGCCCTACCATTTCCTTGTTCTTCCTTTTGCTACAGACATAACAAAATAAACCCCTTTTTATTGTTTTTAACCTCTCTAGCAAGCCTGAGCTCCATCTGAACATTGGCTTTTCTGTCTTTCCCACTACATGAGCTGGCTATTTGTTTGAATTCTTCTTTGGTGATCCCCCCAAAGATCACTTGTATATGTCCTTTTTAAGCTTTAGCTCAGTTGAGAGCTCTTTCAACATCCATCCTGGCTTCTTTAGAAACTTCCCTTTTTTCCTCTTCAATGGAACTGTTTGAAGTTGTGCCTTCAATATCTCACTTTTTAGAAACTCCCATCCTTCATGAACTCCTTTATCTTTTAGTATTTCTGACCATGGGATCACCCCCAGTAATTCCCTCAGTTTTCTGAAATCAGCTTTCTTAAAGTCAAGAAATCATGTCTGACTATGCTTGGCTTCCCCTTTCCTCTGTATAAGAAACTCCAGGAGAACATGGTCACTCCCCTCTAGGGATTCCACCACTTCCACACCATTAACCAGGTCATCCCCATTGGTTAGGATCAGATCTAAAATACTTGATCCCCTTGTTGCTTCTTCCACCTTCTGGACAATGAAATTGTCTGCAAGGCAAGTGAGGAATTTGTTGGGCCTTAAATTCTTGGCAGAGTTGGATTTCCAACAAATATCAGGATAGTTGAACCCCCCCCCATTACTACTACATCTCTCCTTTCTGAATGTGTGGTCATCAGTTCCAGGAAGGGATCATCCAAGTCCTCAGTTTGGCCTGTAGTAGACCCCAAAATGATATCCCTGCTGTTTCTCTCTCCCCTAGTTTTTACCCAGATGCTCTCAACTGGCTCCCAGGATTTAAGTCATGGCTCTGTTCACAGGTGTACATCCTTAACATATAATGCTACTCCACCACCCTTCCTGTTTGGTCTATTTTTCTGAAATAGGCTATACCCCTCTATTAGTACATTCTAATCAAAAGACTCATCCCACCAGGTTTCAGTGACGCCTATTATATCATATTTGTTTTGCTGTGCTAAGAGTTCAAGTTCATCCTGTTTATTTCCCATGCTCTGTGCATTCGTATAGAGACATCTGAGACCATGGGCCATTTCCCCTATCTGCCTTTTAAAGGGTTTATTCCTCCCATTGTTGGGTTATTGTGTTATTTGCCTTGTTCTCTGTATAGCATTTGGGCTATTATCTCTAACACTCAATGAACTCATGCCTTCAAGAGCACTGTCTCCTCCCCCAAACAACTCAGTTTAAAGTCCTCCTGATGAGATCTTTCAGACTCTTCGGAAAAACATTCCTACCAACTGCTGTGAGATGCAGCCCATCTCTTGCCAGAAGTCCACTTCCCTGAAACCGCATCCCATGGTCCAGGAAGCCAAATTGATCCCGGCGGCACCATCTGCGTAGCTAGTTGTTCACCTCCATTATTCTTCTCTCCCTTCCTGGGCCATGCCCTTTCCCTGGAAGGACAGATGAAATTACATCTATCTGTCTTGTTTCTAAATTTCCCACCAGCCTTCTCATCCTGTACCATTTTTATAATGAATTGTGAGACTTTCTTTTCTTACCTGGATTTTGTGCATATTTCGAGTGCATGTCCCCCACTTTTTGTATACATATTTTGCACTGACTGAAGTATGTTTGTGCAATTTTTCAAATGTATGATCTTTTGGTCATGCACAATTTTGAATTTTTTTTGTGCATGCTTGTCCTTCAGAAATGCATCAGAATCCTTGAAAATGTATGCAATTTATATGCATTTTTGCATTGACCAAAGTGAATTTGTGAGATTTTAAAAATGCACACATAGTCGGACCCCCATTTCCATGGAACCAATATCTGTGGTTTCAGTTATCTGTGGGACATAAAATAGGAACACGTATGATAGAGTTTTGCTGGAAAATGCCTAGAGAGGCATCTTCTAAGTCCTCCGACACAATTCTACGGTATGTTTTTACTGTAAGTCCCTTATTTTTATAGGTTTCACTGTGACCTGCAGTTTCCGGGAACTGAACCCTTGCAGATATGGGGGTCCAACTGTATTTTTAAAAAATGTATTTGTGATTTTATGTACATATTTCCATCAAAAAGCCTCACAAATATACAGCTTTCTGAGAAAATGCATTCATTTCCATTAACAGTCAATTAGTGAAATAGTTATGTATGGCAAGTTGAATCCAGTGAACTTCTTTTCCAAACTTCCAAAAACTGCACTGCTAGACTATGACCTACTAAGCAGATTTTCACTAATAATCTGTGTTCTTCTGCTATTTAATTCAAAGCCTCCCCATCATGTTTTGGTGCTCAGCAGTAGAGTGGTGGGCCATAGTCTCCCATAGCACAGTAAAGAAGAAGGCAAGTTTCAATGCCCCCCCCTTTTTCCGACAGGTTTTAATGTTTCTCCATACCATCCCCAGAAGACAGGTGACTCTCTAGAACAGTGGTAGCTGCAGTGGGAAACTGTGTAAACTGTCTTTTCCACTGGTGGAATTCTCTTTCGGATCTTGAAGCTCACCCATATGTGGAAGCCGAGTTAGGCTGCAAACCAGCTACAGTTTGGAGGAGCTATCATCATCACCATCATCGCATTGAAATTCCCAGCCAGCATGCTGCAAAGTGTCATCCAAAAAGACAGCTTCTTCCAAGTTCTGAAAGCATCGGCCATGCTTGATTAGGGATTCTGGGAGTTGTAGTCCCCAAAAGTAACTTATTGCAAGATCTGAAACCATTGAGTACAATCCACGAGAGAAATGCCCCTTTAGAAGATACAGGAGCTACACAAGAGTACAATGGTCTCATGCCACTTTTGTCCATTTCAGGAGGGGTGCATTAGGCAGAACAGCCTCGTGGATTTATACTCCATGGTCACAACTGTTCCCAATGCCCTTAACAGAATAGAAACACCAGATCTGGTTCAAGACCTTTTGCTCTTGAGGTAGAGAAACCAGCTAGGTCAAGTGTCAAAGGTACTACAAGCCAGCTAAGTTATTTTGACATGTGAGGCTGAATATCCCACAAGAATCTCTCCTCCACCCTGCCAGTGAAAATACAATAAAAACAATTTGCTGCCCTTCCATGATACCGAAAATGCACTGAGGCAGCACTTACACCATTCAATACAGTAAGACCTTCCATGGACGCCTGAAGCTGCGGATAGTGCCGACCCTATATTTTTGCTTCCCGTGGCTGGAACAAAGGCCCTCCCCTGCTCCCCTGCTCTCCCACAGAGGGCAAGGGAACTGATCCGCTCACAACTTTCCTGTCAGCGCTTCCTCAACAGGTGCTTGCACAACAAAGTTTGGTTAACTTCTGGCCCAAGCATACTATAGAATTGCACTGGAGGACTGAGAGAAGCCCACCAACGCTTCCGGTAGCAGTGACCACAGGGAACTGTGGAAAATGATCCTGCAAATAAGGGAGTCTTACTTTAGTAGCGCCCACCCTGACAAAATACATTGCCAACTAAGGTGGTCACCTCACTTTGACTCCTGCTAGGGCCCCTTTAGCATTATGTATGATTGAGAAAAATCTCCATGAGCTCTCCAGTGTCTGAAAATAGGCTGCCTACCGTCTGCAGTCTAACTGCACAGTTTTATTGTTTGTGACTTGAAGTGGATTTGTAGCTTTCTGAGATAAAATATTCATGAAAATACATTGGAAATGTGTTAAAGCAACCATTTCTGAAATATATGAAATGAGGCTTTTTGAAGTGGAAGAAGCACTTTGGTTTTATTTTTTAAGAAGTGCTAAAATGACAGAGGGCTTGTGGAAATTCAGTTAAAACAAGATTACTTTACTAATGCACTGTTATACTTTTTGCTTAGTGGCCTGATGAATTTTCTGACCAGGGAATAATTTAATAATGATGATGATGTTTGTGACAAATATAGTTTACTGAGCTCTCGACTTTTCTGTAAATCATTTTAATATTGGCAAGATCTAACAAAGATGCATTCTGCTATTATGGGATTTATACCATGCTAAATATTTTTAGATTGATTTCAAAGGAAGAGCTTAGAGATTTCTCTCACCAGTGTCTCAGGGGAACTCTGCTTTGGCATTAGGTTTATAGAAGTAAAACCAAGCTAACAAATGGAATATAATTAGTTAACTTTTAACCTCCCTCTTGTTTTAGACCTTTCATTTCTAACTATATAAATAATGCTGTGCAACAAGCTTCATATCATACATATATAAATATATAAATAGAACCTTTTTAATGTGAAGTCGAACCTTTTTAGTTGATCTGAAGTCTAACCTGAGAAATGGAGTAAGAACAAACCATCTGATCCAAATTATGATTACTCCAGATAATCAAGATTAATTTAAGAGGAATTTATTGCACAAATGTTGTCCTTCCAACATGGAATATTGCAGATATATTAATAATAACATTTTGCATTTGTTTCCACCCACCCCATGTTTTCCCATTGTTTCTACGGGTTTTTTCCTTACCACCAAACTAATTAACCCTCATGTACCAGGATTTAGATATATTAGTCCCCAAGAGTCATGTTTCATTGCAGAAATAACATAGAACATTCTGCACCACAGTCATCTGCACAGTTGTAAACCATGTACCCAACTTTTAGCCTCTTGTCATGCATAGTCTCTTCCTATAAACCTTTTAAAAAGTATGGAACAAATATGTCCCAACATATCTATGGTTATCTGTGACTGAGGAGATTTTCAGGCTACACTGTTATTGTGTTACTATTCCACTTTAACTGCTCTGGCTTCCTTCTGTGGAATTCTGGGGTTTGTAGTGTAATGAGACCTAAGATCTCTCTGGCTGAGAGTTGTAAATGCCCCTCCCTAAACTGCAAATCCCAGGATTGGACAGGAGGCAGCCATAGCAAATAAAGTGGAATAGTAACACTATAACAGTGTTGTCTGAAAATCTCCTGAATTACTAATGTACTGGGATAGCAATTGTACTGTGTTACTAATTGGTTATAACATGATGTAGAGAAGTTGGTGTGAATGCTTGGATGAGGAATATAATCTCTTTCCTTGTCCAAAGAGAAAGAAATGAAAAGACATCTGTAATCTGAAATCCCCATCACCTTGAACAAACAACCTATTGAACCATACCTCCTGTGAAAGAAAAACAATCCTGTTTCAAGGCAGTCCAAAGAGCAGTGTGCACTTAGGATTCCCTGGGAGAGACAGACTTTATTGGAGAATAAACTCATTCCCCATTTATAGTGCACGTGATTGCACAGATTCACAAATTCTTGTGGTATGTTTTGGATGGGATGGAATGTGGGGAATGGAAAGTATGATCCATGAAGGAAAGCCACAACTGAGTATATCTACTTATAACTGTTTTTATGATTCACATTTTTCACTCCAACAAAAATGTTGAATTTTAAAGAAAGCTCTAGAACAGCTCTTTCTGAGTGATTCTGAGAGTGATGACTGCACATCTGAAGATGAAGGTGCTCTTCTTACCTGCTGTAAGGTGCTCAGAGCAAGAAGACAATGTTCCCTTGGAGTACTATGCAAATATAAGCAGGGCTGAGAAGCATTTCCAGAAATGCCATGGAAGACACAGGGCTGGTCTAGATGAGGGAATAAAATGTGGATTGGTGAGCACATACGCCAGTTCTTAGCAGTGTTCATCTGTCTCCATGTTCTTTTTTCAAGGTCACTGGGATGTGAAGATATCTGTGTTTGCTGTTCACATGGAGGCATGCCAGTGAATCAAGATGGCAGGCACGAGTGAATTATTCGTGGTTTTATACTCCCCTGCCAAACAGTTAAAAAAAAAAAACCTAAATCCAAGGTGCCGAAGAGTAGTCTTTCACTTAAATAACAAAAAAGAAAAGAAAAAGAAAAAAAGGGCTGTTTCATTGCCTCATCGCACAATCACTACAGTGACAATCCAACATGGCGGTTCTGGGCACTGCCTTGTTAGCAAGCTCCACCCCCTGCACACATCCAGCCAATGAGCTATCCACTTCAGCAATGTGTTGTGCTGCAATTTGGTTGTCCTAACGAGCAGGAGTGTGCATTTCCCCCACAGCTTTCAAAAAATGCAGGAAAAGCTGCAAAGGCTTTTACTGTGTAGTTTTTCTGAATTTTGCTCCCCTTCCCTTTGAAAATGATGGACTGCTGCAGGATCCCATTTGGACACATAGGATTCCTCCTGAATTCTAGGAGGATTTATTTCACCATCTAGACCAGCCCAAAGATTCCATGGCCAAGGACAGAAGACCAAACAGCTAGAAGGACAGGAAATACATGCTTGCTTGATCCTTGTTCAAGGTGGAACAGGTTGAATACTATAAGTAGGCATGTACAAGAGGAAGCTTTTTTTTCCTGGATCAGATCAAAAGACCATGGTGTGTAGCAAGTGTGAGGGAAGTGGGAGTTGAGGGTGGCGACTGCAGCAGCCCTTGAATGAGTGCATAATCTGAAGTTCAGGGGGGGGGGAATGATTTATTTCATATTGATGCTCTTCTTTTTTGAAAATGGTAAATTTTATTGATTTTGGTGGTATCAATTAAACTTGTTAAGGACTGCAGCCTTTAAAAAAAAACTTCTGTTTTTAAACTGTATGTGAAAGCTGTCTTTCTTTCACATAATTACAGGAATCCAGCAATGGGAAAGAGTGCCCCCTTGTTCACTCACAGTGGCTCCTTATTTTTTCCTGGCTGAGAAATATATGCTCTGAAATCAAATGAAAGAAAAGAGGCAAGAGAAGTTTGTTTGTAATACATAGTCTCTAAATTTAGAACTCATTTGGCACACCACTGTATAAAAACGAATACAGAACAAAACCTAGTCTCTGAATCAATTGGTTCAGTGGGAACTAATTTGAAATATTACATTATTATTTACAATTCTAGCCAAACAGGCAGAAACATAGATTAAAATTATTGTAATTTCAAATTCCCTCAAGAGAAAAAAAATATATTAAATGATTAACCCAACCCAGCCTCCCTCCAGGCAGCAATTTCTAACACTTTAAGATCTCCATTTTTATCCAAGCGAGTAATGATGAGAATTAATTCTAGATGAAATTGTGGGCTCCCCCTCCTGCAAGATCCTTACTTCATTGTTTACTGTTTAATGAAGTCAGTAGTCTATTTTCTTTCATCAACTGAATGATTAGGTGCACCAAATTATACAGGCAAATTAACAAAATAATCCCTGTAAAATTGTATACATGACTGAAAATCTTCTGTACGTTATCTGGAAGTACAAAATGATAAATATTTAGGCTTAATGGAGATCACAGCTCATAGATCTTTAAGTCAAACAATAATGTCATAAGGCACCATGGTATGATACCACTTTTCTGGCTGATATTAATGGATTATTCGTGAAAGGGGAAGGACACTATTTTGCTCCTGAAGCATAGGCAGGTCAGAGGGAGAAAGAAAGGTTGAGGACAGCTGCATGATTGAGTTACACAGGATACCATTTTAATGACAGAGGTGAACGGCACCTTTTGACATGATGCTGGGTTGCCAAGTTGAGCACAGCATGGGGCTCCTGGAGCTTTAAAAGTTAGCAGACCCTGGATCAGAAAGATATATTGTAAATGTCTGTCAGCCAGAACTATGGCACATGTCCTCCCTCAACCCCCCAAACCCACCTTTTAACTGATACAGCACCTGCAACACAGCTATTTACTGACCAGTGGATTTACTGACCAGTAAAGAAGTGTCCAGCTCCATTCCTGCAGCTAGACACATACAATATGATACTGAAGGTGCTACATATCTAGATATAGGTTCAGAGCTGGATGCATCTGTGCCATCACCTCCCCACACTTTCTACCAGCCAGTAAAAAACTGGGGTTTTTTTTGGGGGGGGGGTTGCATCAGCTAAAAGGTGGGTTTAGGGGTGAGGAAGCAGATGTTCTATAGTTCCTCCTGATGGAATTTACAGTGTCTTCTGATACAAAATCTGTAAACTTTTAAAGCTACAGGAACCTTGTTCCATATTCAACAGGGCAACTCTACATGGTATGGAAAGCAGGGCTTGTCCTGAAGTAAGCAGACTGTCATGTGCTCTCTTCTTTAGACTCAGGACTTTATCACACAACACTGTTATAGGGCTATTATTCCACTTAAACCTGTTCTGGCTGCCTCCTATGGAATCCTGGGATTTGCCGTTTAAGGAGGGGCATTAAGAATTCACAGCCAGAGAGCTCTTAGGCCTCACTAAACTGCAAGCCCCAGAATTCCACAGGAGGCAGCCATATCAGGGGATGATAGGACACTCAGTCCCTGGCAGAAGCAAAAAAAAAAAAAAACTATCTCAGCAGACTTAGTAGCAACCCGTTTCCAAGAATACTCACACACAGAGTGTTTGACATCCAAATAAGCAGGAGGCACTTTTATCTTCAAAGTCAAACAGTTGCAATATGTACAAATATTTACAATTGAAGGACAAACTGCTTCACCAGGCATCAGCATTCACAAGAAGAAAAGTGAACTCTGTTCTGAACAGTCTTATATGCACAGTTACAGGGCATTGGCTTACTCAGTCACATGATCTTACACACCAATAGGAACTCTCTTCTGTAGCTGTGGTATGACTAGGCAGTTCATGGAGTCAGCCATTATGACTCATCAGTATGACTCTGCAGTTGTTTGGACATTTTATAATGGAGTTCAGTCTCTAACACCTGACAATCCCCTCCAAAATGGTCAAATTACTGCGCAGGACACATGTTATCATTACAACATAACATTATGAACATACATTGTTAGACATCATTCGTCTGTCAGTTGACCTTTCCCTTTTGACACCTTTCACTTTACACACTAGTGACAAGGCCCAGCCTGTTTGCCAACTCATCATGGCTTCCTGCTGGAAGGGCTTTTGTGAGCAGGTCTGCAACATTGTCCTCAGATGGACAGTACTTCACACACAAGACACCTTCTTGTATTAACTGCCTCACATTTTGGTAGCGTACCGCAATGTACTTAGTCCTGCATTTCAGGTTTTCTGCTTCTGCCATAGCTATGCAGGCTTGTGAGTCCTCGTGCACCTCAACAGGCATTTGGCACAGCTCTCCAAGGTTTGCAAGCATCTGACTTACCTACTATACCTCACTTGCCTTCTCAGACAAGGCTGAGAATTCAGCTTTAGTAGTACTAATGTCCACACACTTCTGCTTTCTTGATTTCCAAACTATGGGGCTCTCTGCATATCTGACTACCAACCTGGTCACTGGCTTCCTGTCTGAAGTCTCAGCTGCAAAAGAACTGTCCACATAGCACTCAAGGGTCTCCTGACTTCCTGTCAGCTTCAAACACATGTCCCTGGTCCCCTTGAGAAATCTAGCTACCCTCTTCAGGGCTCCCCAATCTGCCCTCCTTGGCTTGGAGACTCTTCTGCTGAGTACTCCAACTGCAAAATTGATGTCAGGCCTTGTGTTGTTTGCAATAAACAACAGACTGCCTACCACTGAGTGGTACAGGTCTGGCATTTCAAATTCCTGTTCTGCCTCCAAGTTCACAAAATCAGTGGTCATTGGTGTCCTGACCACCTTAGCCTCACTAAGTCCATACTTGGCCACAAAACTGTCAATCTTCTTTTTCTGGCTTAAGAAAAATTCTCCAAGACCGGTTCTTTCTACCTCTACTCCTAGATACCATCTCAGGCTGCCTAAGACCTTCAACTTGAACCGGCTTTCTAACTCCACCTGCACTTTCTTGACATCACTGGCACTCTTTGCCACTACACAAAGGTCATCTACGTAGATGACTAGCATGACAGCATTGTCACCTGCCCCCTTGGTATACACACAGGCATCAGGAGAGCTCCTTGTGTAACCTAGTAACACCAAAACTTGGTGTATGCACTTGTTCCAGCAACATGCACTTTGTTTCAAGCCTTAGAGCGCTTCACGCAACAAGTACACCTTACTCTCACCTGCACTGTCATACCTTGGGGCCTGTTCCACAAACACTGTCTCTTCAAGATCAGCATTCAGATATGCTGTTTCAAAGTCAAAGTGTTGCACAACCATCTGCGTCTTGGCTGCTACAGCTAACACTAGCCTAAGACTTTCTGGCTTTGCTGTGGGTGAAAAAGTTTTGTCAAAATTGTTGTAGTGCTCCTGTGAAAATCCTTTTGCAACCAAGCATGCTTCACACTTTTGTGAAGGCATGTCCTTCAGCTTGTACACCCACCTGCAACAAACAACCTTTTGGTCTTTGAGCCTATCGACTACATGGAACACTGTCCTCTCAATCAGTGACTCAAACTGGTCCGTGGTTAAGTTCCATTTCTCCTGCTCTTCCTGGGGAAGTTTTAGGAGATCCTGAAAACTTGCAGGTTCCTCTGCCATAACATTGCACAACCTGGCCTCCTGAACAACAAACCTGTCAGGAGCCTTTCTAACCCTCCTTGACCTTCTGGGAATGAGCATCCTAGTTCTGCCTGACTCATCTTCACTTGTACTGCTGCTGCTATCTCTCCCTGTGTCAGGCTCAATACTTGTTTGTGGTGGTGTGTGTGTTGGAGTGGCATGGGAAGTGTCAGGCTTTTCTTCCTGTGCCTCCCCTTCATCATCAGGCATCACCACCCCTCCCTTTGTGGGACTTTTGGGAGTTGTTGGCACATCCCTCCCCAAGGGAACAAACACCTCCTGATTGCAATGCAATCTGTCCCACCCTGAGTGCATTTCAAAGTTTGCACTCCTGGAGAACATAACCTTTCAAGGATGGAGAGGAAACATGTACTTATTACCCTCATAGCCAAGGAAATGCAGCCTCCTGGTTTTAGGCTGCCCAGGCTTCCTTAGGCTCGGGTGAATCAGTACATTTGCATACTGTCCAAAAATCCTCAGGTGCTTGAGGTTTGGTGCTCTACCATACAATTGACAATTTGGGGCTGGTTGACGCTAGACATCCACAGTCTATTTAAATGATAAGCTGCAGTCTTCACTACCTCGCCCAACAGCCCAGCTGGGGCTTGTGCATCTTCCATCATGCATTCCATCATGCACTTCAACATCCTAATTTTCCTTTCTGCAAGCCCATCCTCCCCTGGAGATGCTGGGTTTGTGGTCTTGTGTCTAATGCCTCTCATATGCATCCAGGTCTGCAGACTGTTGGATAAGAATTCCCCTCCCCTATCCATCACCAGACTGGAAACCTTATGAGAAGGAAGTTCCTGTTCCACTGATTTCACCCACTCACAGAACCTGTCTGCAGCCTGACTTTTCTCTTTCAGTAAGTATACGTAGGTGTACCTATTGTGTCTGTCCACTATCACAAATAAATAGCAGTTACCCCCTTCTGTGGGTTTATAGGGGCCTGCTAAATCAGCATGGACAACTTCAAAGGGTGTCTTGGTGACACACTGGGTCCTTTTGGCAATAGGGAAAGCCTTCATCTTAACTTTCCTGCACACAGCACATTGTAAGAATCTTGGGCAGTGTTTCATGCTTAAACAAGGGCACACGTTTGCTATCTCTTTTAACCCTTTGTAACTAGCATGGCCCATTAGCTTGTGGTAGTAATGAACACACTTATCATGTAGAGGCACATTGTCTGCAGGGTTCACATTTGCCACCTTCCCTTTAGGCAACATGTAATACAAACCATCTTTCTTAATCCCTTTTGCACAAGACATTATTCATGTTATGCTTTTCTGTTACTGTACAGTGTTCCCCCTCAAATATCACTTTATAACCATCATAGTCATTTGGGACACACTCAATATACAGTTCTCCAATTCAAAATCTTTACCAAAAGATGTTTCAAAATCTTTACCAAAAGATGGCACATATGCAGTGCCCATTTTCTGCACCTTGCTGGGAGCACCGTCTTCAAGGGTAATATTGGTTACAGAAGCAGTTTTAACATTGCTTAACAGCTTTAAATCATTCACCATGTTGTGTGTCGCCCCACTATCAAGTAGCCAAAGTCTTCCCTCAGTCCCCTCAGGATGGTGCTTTGCTACAAAGGCATGGCTTGCAGCCTGAAAAGATGCACCCCTCCTTTGCCCTGTAGCTTTGCCACCTCTCCTATCCGGTGCAGGCATCTTACAGTCCTTCTGAAAATGCCCAGGCTTTTTGCATCTGAAACAGCATTTCATGTAGCTGCAGGCTCCCTCCTCCACATCAGGTGCCTCTGGGTGTGTGTCCATGCTCTCCCAATTGCATCTGGTAATTTGTGACTGTTTATTCCCCTCTGTACAGGAATCAAATTGCTTGCGTTGGACCTCTTCCAGAATACACCCAGCTACCAGGTCTACAGACAAATCATGCTCCCTGGTGGTTTGCAGACTATACATTAGGAAATCCCATTCCTTTGGCAAACTGCCCAATAAAATAAAACATGTCCACTCTCTATTGGCCACCTCTTGAAAAAGCTGCCTCATTTCCTCCAAATGGGCATTCACGCAGCCTCCAGTAGACAGCTTTGTGTTCTAAAGTCTCTTAGTCCATATCATCTTTGAGAGGAAGGACTAATTCTGATGAACCATTTTCAAAGCTGTCCAAAGCTGAAAGGCTGTCTTTGCTGGGGCCATGTGTATTAACTGGGAGGGGCTGAGCGATAAGAGAATTGCAGCTCTAGCCTTCTGGTCTGCTAGTCTGAACGCTGCTATTTCATCTTCTGAACCCTCTGGGATCACACTTTCATTTTCCAAAACGTGCCACAAATTGTCCTTAATTAATAAAACCTTCATATATAAATTCCAGGCTGGATAATTTCCATCAGCCAGTTTCTCAATACGAATGTGGCTAGTATCTGCCATTGTGCTATCTGAATAAAAAAAATTCTCCAGCTATGAAACACAAACAGCTGGAAGCTGGCAGTTCTTCAAGGCTGCTTGAAGATAGCGCTAACATGAGCCTGGCTGAAACTTAACTGTTTCACAGCCAACTAGCCAAAAACACTCAAAACAAAAAAGAGTCTGGGAACTTTTTGGGGTGTGCCTTATTAAATCTGAGATCAATCATCTGGGCCCATAACCATTGTCAAGGGATGATAGGACCCTCAATCCCCAGAAGAAGCCAAAAAAACTATCTCAGCAGATTTAGTAGCAACCTGTTCCCAAGAATACTCACACAGATAGTGTTTGATGTCCAAATAAGCAGGAGGCACTTTTATCTTCAAAGTCAAACAGTTGCAATATGTACAAATATTTACAATTGAAGGACAAACTGCTTCACCAGGCATCAGCATTCACAAGAAGAAGAGAAGTGAGCTGTTTTCTGAGCTCTCTTATATACACTGTTATAGGGCATTGGCTTACTCAACCACACGATCTTTCACACCAATAAGAACCCTCCTTCTGTAGCTGTGGCATGACTAGGCAGTTCATGGAGTCAGCCATTATGACTCAGCATGACTCTGCAGTTGTTTGGCCATTTCATAATGGAGTTCAGTCTCTAACTCCTGACAAGCCACAGCACTTAAAGTGGAATAATAGCACTCTAACAGTATAGTGTGATAAAGTCATCAATAGCCAGAAACTTCAGAGTTAAACATAATCATCACCATCTTATTTGCAGTTATAGACCAAAATATAAAACAAGATATAATTACCACTAAAATTCATAATACATACACATATCAGATTTATGACTAACACAATTATGACTAGTTCACAGGGATTAAGTGTAAACATAATTAAATTCCTTAAATAATCATTTAAGCAATCCAAATCTAAAATTCTAAAATTCCTATATTTAACCATGTAACATTAGTCTACGAGTAATAATGGTAGAGGCACAAAACCTGGCAACCTTCTCTGTGATTTGTGTACCTGAATCATCAAGGTGGAGTAATAGATAAAAGCTCTCCAATCTACCTGGATAATTTTGTAAAATTGGGTTAATAATGTTAGAATGGATACCTTGATAAAATGGACAGTATAATAAAACATGGGCAAGAGCGTATATATCTACATTTGTACAGGGACAATTATGTTTATGTTATGGAGTTTTTAAAAATTTACCCTCCAATACAACTGATGGCAGCACGTTAACACGTGCCGCAGTAAAGGCACATCTGAATTTAGAAACTGTTCATTCAGTGAAATATTTAGAACAAACAAAAGATGTTACCTTAGTAGCCAGTGCTGGATTTTTTCTAACTTGACACCAATGTTTTTGTAATTCTATATCTAATATATGCTGTCGCAGAGCTGATTTGGCCCTTGAATATCCCATTTGTAGTAAGACATTCTGAGAAAATCCATGTAAGGAGAATTTTTTTGTTTAGCATTTGTTTACAAGAGGAGTAATATGTGTCTACCAAGGTCAGCGGAGCCAGTCCACATAGTAGAAACATAAGTTTCAGCCAATAGTTGCTCATAAGGATCCAGGCCCGGGCCTCAATAGAAATTAGTCCTACCTTTAGACAAAGAGCTGCATTAGAGACACAGCATGGACCGGCCAGGATACTTCTTATAAATTTAGTTTGTATGACCTCTAATATGTTGTAATTATTATAAGCACATATTTGGGCACCATATAGTACAATGGGGATAATTCTGGCTACAAAGACTTGTATTTTAGCAGGGATGAATTGTCCACCTTTGGTATAAAAGAATCTGCATAATGCTGGTATACTCCTTTGGGCATTACTAACAGAAATCTAAAGAGTGAACTATACAACATTGTTGCTTTGAATAAAGCTCAAAGGAAAAGCAGTATAATATAAAGTATTTATAAACAGCCAAATCTGGTGGGCAACTCACTCACTGGTTATCATTGTAGCTGCAGTACCCTCCCAACCATTTGCTCTAACAGAACCCACCCTCCCTAGCCATTCTCAGCGTTTCAAAGGGAAGCAAAACATCAAACAGTTACATAGCACACAGAAACATCAGTCCACAAGACTGATGACAGGAAAAGGTCACTTTAGAAACTGGTCCTGACACAGAATGAGGCATCTGATTCTGGATGTCCAGAAAGGAAGCAAATTTGATTAGTACTGCATGTTTTTTTACTTACAAGGACTGCTGTTGGTGGGATTTTCCAGTTTAGGTATCAAAATAATGTTAGCAGCCTTGGATTCTATCTATAATATCATGACAAAGGATGGCGGAAGGTGCACCATACTGTTGATTTTCAAGCAGCAATAGATCCTTGGCCAGCCCTAATTGAGAATACTGAGGCTCACAGGATGAAGGCTGACAGAGCACCCCCAGCTCAACTCTGCCTACTTTCTTGACTGCTGTATATAGCTCACCATATTTATTCACCATCCTCTAATTGTTTGTGCCACCCAGCCTTATCAAGATATCTGAAAGACCTGAAAATTTACACATTTTTTGGTGACGTATTTGTTGGTGATGCCCAATTGTGGATTTTTTAAAACAAAAATTATGATGAGAATACATGATAAAGTAGCATACTGTGTAACAGTTCTGGAGTTTCCAGTATATAGCCATGAGCTACACTTTGTGCTTTCAGAACTTCCCCTCTTTTCTTTATGCTTCTCCCCCTTTTTCCACACAGGTCTCTCCCCCCTCCCCGCTTCCATCCTAGGACATTCTTTCCCTGGAGTGATGAATTCCTGCTATGCTGGACTACAGCTGTAATCATCATGGCAATAGTAACTGAAGGATGACAGAAGTTGTTGTTTACCATATTTGGAAAGTACAAAATTGAGGAAGGTTGCCCAAGCAGGTAATACAAATGCAGAAGCTGCCATGTTGACCCAAAGACAAACTCCAGAGTCCACATTGTGATGATAACTTTATTAGGTATAAGCAAACAAACAAAAAGCACAAAATTCATCTTGCTGGCTGTCCAGGTCCACAGGGTTCTTCCTCAGGCAAAGATGGTTAGAAAGCATGCAGAGGAAGGAGGGGTTGAAAAGTTGATGTTGTTAAAGATCAACAAGTCTACATGGTGCTTTGAGATGGTATGGAAGAAGAACAGTAGGCCACATCTCCACTGGTCATGAGGTGACTAGGAACAAAGGCAATACATTCTGCTTCTGTATTTGAAAACATAAAGCAACCTTCCCTTGTCTCTATTCAGTATAAGGCTGAAGGCTGTTTTGTAGGAACTTGAAGTGAGTTACCTGCAAGTCTACTGTCAGGTCTGGACGTAAATGTTGGAACTGGATCAGACAAAGCATGTTGACAGGAGACAAATGGGGTGGACTTACCTTTAGTTGGAGGAAACAAATTTCCCAAAAAATTCAAATCCCAGTTTAAGATGGCATAAACTCATTTCCTTCCAGTGATGGAAACAAATTGGGTAACTTTCCTTTTAGTTGGGGGACACAAATGCTCTGAAGATCAAATCCTAGTTTAGGACAGCATAAGCTCATGTCCCTCCAGTGTAGGATCTCCCTGCTGAGCAAATAAGTAAGTACCCTCAAGTCATAGAAATTCCAAAACCCATAGTGTAGCAGTACCTTTATTATGGCAACCAAACCTACACAAAACTAGTTATGCTAGCTTTTGAAGGCCACATGTTTTTTTCAGGAGATGAGGAGGTTAACAAATAATTCAGGGGAAAGAGTGGAAGAAAATGGTTATGAATTCTGTAAAAGAAAGTACATTCCCTTTATATTTCCCAATACTACCTTCAGATAAGGATGTCTGGGTCCAAAGTAAATGAGTTTGATTGGTTGTCAGACTTGGAGGTTGATTAGCTACCAAATGAGAATGAGGCATGAGCAACTCTGAAAAGGAAACACCTGCCCTCCCTCACTGGCACATTTTTTCCCTTGATTAACTGATTTCAAATCAATAGTTTATATGTACATGCATAGGTCCATGGGCTTAGGGAAGGCAGCCTAGAAATATGTGTGTGTACATGTATAATGCTTTCTTCTAAATCAGGCCACAGGCTGCATGCAGTCATTGGGATCACTGAAAAGGCCCAGATGCCAAAGATATCTTTAATTTTGGGGGAACAATTTTTGGATGAGTTTACCCTCCCAAACCAGCCAAAATCTTCCAAGATGACAATGGTTTGTTTCCTTAACCCTCCAAAGCCTCCCAAACCTCTGAAAACATCAAAGGAAAGAAGGAAGGAAGGAAGGAAGGAAAGAAAGTAACAAAGGAAGCCCCCAAATCAGACAAAATGGTGGCCAAAAGTGACACTGCATCACTTTGGGCTTGCTAAAATGTGCTGGTGTGGCCTGCCATGCAGTCACAGGCATGTAAAAAGTCCCTTGCCTCCTGCAGTATTGCCCACTCCCATCCTAGTGGTTCAGAATGCTGGTCAAGTGAAGGGAGGGCCATAGAACGTGGGTAGAAAGTGAGAAAAAAAGTTGGCTGCTTATTGATACTTAGAGACAAAGCTGAAAGTTATTTGTTTAATGGCATTTGGAACTTGAGACACTTGTTACTGAATAACACTTGGGACAAAGCTGAAAGAAGATAGCCCTGGAGACACCTTATGGTGTCCAGTGTTGTTCCCCGAATACCCATTTTGCTCGAGAGCCAGTGTCATATAGTGGTGTAAAGACTGGGGTTTGGATCCCTGCTTGGCCACTGGGTGGCCTTGGGCAAGTCACACTCTCTCAGCTTCAGAGGAAGTAAAGGGAAACTCCCCTCTGAACAAATCTTGCCAAGAAAACTCTGTGATAGGTTTGCCTTAGGGCTGCCATAAGTCAGAAATGACTTGAAGGCACACAACAACAAACCTATTTTGCTTAGTTAACTGCAAGAAACTCCAGCAGAGGCAGTGACATTTTCCCATGGACAGGACCACTTCACCACCAGGATAGTCTCAAGATATTTTGTTTCTGAGATACAGCAAGAAGTGGTGCCTCCCATTCAAAGCTTGGGAAATTACTGAATGAAAGAATGTGATAATATGCTTTAGGGAAAAAATAGGGATCCTCTTTTTTTAATAGGGAAAAAAAGAGGATCCCAACAATTATCGTCCAGTTAGTCTGACATCAATACCAGGGAAGATTCTAGAGCAGATCATTAAACAGAGAGTCTGTGAACATTTAGAAGGCAATGTCATAATCACAAAAAGTCAACATGGGTTTCAGAGAAACAAGTCATGCCAGACTAATCTGATCTCTTTTTTTGATAAAATTACCAGCTTGGTAGATGAAAGGAACACTGTGGACATCGCATACCTTGATTTCAGTAAGGCCTTTGACTAGGTTTCTCATGACATTCTTGCAAACAAGCTTGTAAAATGTGGGCTAGACAAGTTAACTGTTAAATGGATTTGTAATTGGTTGACCAGCTGAACCCAAAGTGTGCTCAGCAGTGGCTCCTCTTTGTCTTGGAAAGATGTGACCAGTGGGGTGCCACAAGGTTCCGTCCTGGGCTCAGTGCTATTCAACATCTTTATCAATGACTTGGATGAGGGAATTAGGGGCATACTTATCAAATTTGCAGAACACACTAAATTAGGAGGAGTAGCTAATACCCTAGAGGACAGGATCAAAATTCAGAATGACCTGGATAGACTGGAGAGCTGGGCCAAAGCTAACAAAATGAAATTTAATACGGAGAAATGTAAGGTACTGCACTTAGGGCGGAAAAATGAAATGCATAGATATAGGATGGGGGAGAGCTGGCTGAACGAGACTACGTGCGAAAGGGATCTAGGAGTCCTAGTAGACCACAAGTTGAACATGAGTCAACAGTGTGATGCGGCAGCTAAAAAGGCCAATGCGATTTTGGGCTGCATCAATAGAAGTATAGTGTCTAGATCAAGGGAAGTAATAGTGCCACTCTATTCTGCCTTGGTCAGACCTCACCTAGAATACGGTGTCCAGTTCTGGGCACCACAATTAAAAAAAGATATGGACAAATTGGAGCGTGTCCAGAGAAGGGTGACTAAAATGGTGAAAGGTCTGGAAACGATGCCTTATGAGGAGAGACTTAGGGAGCTGGGTATGTTTAGCCTGGAAAAAAGATGGTTAAGAGGCGATATGATAGCCCTGTTTAAGTATTTGAAGGGATGTCACGTTGAGGATGGAGCAAGCTTGTTTTCTGCTGCTCCAGAGATTGGAACACGGAGCAATGGATGCAAGCTCCAGGAACAGAGATTCCACCTCAACATTAAGAGGAACTTTTTGACAGTAAGAGCTGTTGGGCTGTGGAACACATTCCCTCAGAGCATGGTTGGGTCTCCTTCCTTGGAGGTCTTTAAACAGAGGCTGGATGGCTGGATGGCCATCTATCGGGGATGATTTGATTGTGATTTCCTGCATGCCAGGGGGTTGGACTGGATGGCCTTTGTTGTCTCTTCCAACTGTATAATTCTATGATTCTTTGATTCTATGCTGAAACCGTCCACAACTGAGCAGTGATGCTCTGGGATCCTATCTTCTATATTATATTGCATATGTTTTAGGTTCACCTGCTTGAGTTACTGGCTCTGTGTTCACTTTTATTTCTTGCTTTTTACCTGTGCCATAGTTGTAGCCTATACCGTATTAAATTGATTTGCTATGGTTTGTTACAAGGTATTCTTAGTGGCAGGTATGCAAAGGGATCTTGTATCAACTTTAATTTTTTTTATTATGTTACCATTAATATTAGTTACTTTGTTACATTATTTTGTTATACAACTTTCCGATCTTGTATAACCTTTGAGGATAACTGAGAGAAAGAAATTTGTAGCATAAGCTTTTGTAGACTAGGTCTACTTCATCAGTGACAAGTAGTTTAACTGTATATGTTAGGTCAAGGGTTCTCAATCATTGTTACGATTGTATCCATGAGGCCTTTCCATGGAACCCACCATGATTTCCCACTTGTCTTCTCTTGTCCAGTTAATTGTTTGAGGTATTTCTGAACTTTGATTCTAAATAGTGTTACCTGAATTACTGGGGGTCTTTTGGACCTACTCAGGACCTCTGAGTAATGATATTACATTGGGGAATTTTAATTAGCTCAAATATGTCAGCAAGAGATCAGATAACTGATGGAATCTTTACACCTGTGTATACTAGTACTAACTGATGAGACTCCAAGCTAAAAGGTAAAATAAAAATGGTTTTTAATGGAAAATAATCACGGCACCACTCACACATACACTCACACTTCAAGCAACCACAGAAGGCTAGCAAAGAATTAGGAGGAAGTATTTGGATAGAGGAATAGATTTTGGATATGATGGGCTATACTTTATCTGTCCGGAGAGCAGAGATTTGTGTAGCAGAGAAGGACTTAGATTTAGATCTGAGGGAGTTCTGTGTGACTTCCGGTTGGCTATGGCGTCACGATCGGACTCTCTCTGAAAGAGTTCAGGAGAGCCCAGCCACACGTGGATGTTAATTCAGCCAGACAAGTGAGGCTGGATTAGGAATTTCCCCATCCTATAATGGGGGAAATCTGAGGGGGCTCTCAGAGACCTGATTCCTGCTGGAATCCAACTACTGGCAGATTAGAAGATCGAAAGCCAGGAATCGGAGGCAGAGGAGGTCGGAGCCATACCACCGCCACGTGTGAGCCGCTGATAACCTCAGCAAGCGATGCCACCAATTTTAACTGTAAATATTTCTTCTTTTTTTTGTTATTGTTGCTGATTTGGCAAAATATTTGAAGCTTGGGGGGCTAGATCCTGACTAGACCTGAACACGGAGGAAGACATCAAAGTATATGGTTTCCGAGACTTTAAACAGCTGATTTAAAGTGAGATTCTCACAGACAGTTCAAAAGACAGAAAGCTGTCAAAAAAGCTGTAAATAACATACATAACACAGTAGCAAAGTAGCAAAGTTCTGGCCTGTGTTCTTCAGAGGGGGGGGGGAAAGGAGGAAACACAGACTAAGACAAATTGTTACTGTTACTTGTAAATGGCTATTGTGGAAAATACACAAACTATTTTTGAAAGTCATTGAAAGGGGAATGAAATGAAGAAACAGAACTGATCTCTGGTTGAATGGTCTGTGGGACAGCGGGAGGTTGGAGACGGAGGTAGAAGACGGAGACGGAGGTAGAAGACGGAGGCCATTGCTGCTGTGACACATGAGTGGGCGCTTTAGACTGAGGATTGGAGCGGAAGGCTTGATATAAAGCTTGTGAAGTTAATGTCGTTTCAGGGACTTGAACCTCCCAACCTCCCAACATTCCAACTTGACTGTGGTGAAGTGTCAATATTCAACCAGAGAGGGAAAGAGGTATCCATTCCAGCCCCGAAAGTCAACTTCTCAAAGCAGCAGGAATGTGTCTGAGAGGAGAAACCGGAGAAGCAGAGGACGAGTGAGTGTGTATGTGGCTGTGTGTATGAGTGTGGTGAGAGGGTGGTGTTTCTGTCTTGTGTGTCTTGTCCTTTCATTTTGGTTTGGGTTTTTGTTTTAGTTTGTTTTTTTCTTCTTTACCGGATTTTTTTTTTGAGTTTGACTGCAGGGACGAGATGGGTAACCACGGAAGGAGGTGTTGGTGGGGAGTCTTGGAGTGGAGCGGAAGAGGAGTAGTGGTATCGTGGAAGGGTTTCAACATCAGAATATTGAAGAAGGAAGGAAGAAGGAAGGAGGGGGAGTAAAGGAGGAGGAGTTAAAGTCTGGATGCTGTGCTGTGAGCTGCGAAAAGATCCCTAATTAAGAACTGAGGGTTTAGAGATATATAAAAAAGTTGAGTTAATATTAATAGTGTATAACAGACATAGAAAAAGACGGGCGGGAGTGCCCTAACGAGTGGGAAAACGGACCTGGAAATTGAAAATTGAAAAGAAAAGAAGAAGTTATAGAAAGCTATTATAAGAGAAATTATAGAAAGCTAAGGAAAAGTAGAAGTCATAGAAAGGGTTATAAAAAGAGTGGATAAAGAAAGTCAACAGAGAAGGAGAGGAAGATAGAGAGTGAAGGAAAAACGGGAAGGGGTGATTAGGATTATAAGAGAGAGAAAAGAAGAGGAGATAAAAGGAGAAAAAGGGAAGGGGGAGATTAAAAGCTAAAAATTAGAAAAGTAATTGAGAAAGAAAGGGGGAGAAAAGAAAGTGACTAAACTAAATATTGTATAATGGTGAAATATTGTATAATTATTTTGTTATTGGACAGAACAAATTGTATCTATTCTTTTTTATTATCATTATCATGGTTTCTTTGCACACGGAACAATAGTGTTAAGGGTGTGGGGAGGCTGTGGTTTAGTGGAGCACAAACTTGGTAAACTGTTAATTAGTTATTTGATTGCTGCAAAGATAATATTCTAACATAGTAAAATTGTATTATAACATAACAAAAATAACAAAACCAAAAATAAGTTATATTACAATATATTGAAGCTGGAAAAGAATTAGCTAAGATGTTGAAGGGGTAAAAGTGGTAAAACAGAAGTGAAAAAGCATGAGGAAAACAACACAAACTACCATTCAGATGATAAGGAGGCCCTCCATTGAATCTAATCAACCAAGTCAAAACCCAATTTTGGATGAAATCAGATTACTACATGAAGAATTACATGAAATGAGAACAGAATTTAAGCAGGAAATGAAAAGAGAGCTGAAAAACATTAAAGAATCAATAGATAAAGTGACAGTTGAATCAAAGAAATTAAAGGAAAAAGTAGATTCATTGGAAGGCAAGGTTGAAAATTTGGAGAAAAAAAATGTGA
The DNA here is from genome assembly GCA_030847615.1 of Gambelia wislizenii. Classification (NCBI taxonomy): domain Eukaryota; kingdom Metazoa; phylum Chordata; class Lepidosauria; order Squamata; family Crotaphytidae; genus Gambelia; species Gambelia wislizenii. The sequence continues at coordinate 215,592,199 of JAUMIR010000003.1, forward strand.
CATTTGAAGAAAGTAATGAACAGGAATTGGATGAAAAAGCGCTCCAGGAAATGAGATGGAGGGAAAATTGCCTGAAAATAAGAGGCTTAAGAGAGCAGCCTGATGAAGATTTATATAAATATTTGGTACCAAAATTAGCAAAATTTATGGGCAAAACTAAGACACAATTTGAGTGGGAGATTGATAAAGTATATAGACTGTCATCTAAAATTGCAAAACAGAAGAATTTACAAAGGGATGTGGTGATCTATTTTGTCCGAAAAAAGACTAGGGATTTATTTCTACAGAAAAATTATGAGCAAAAGTAGATTGAAGGCAGCAGCATTTTGGTGTTCAAAGATATACCAATGAGAATACTTAAAAAAAGAAGAAACTACGCACCTTTGACACAACAATTAAGAGACAACGGAATTAGATATAAGTGGGAAAGATTAGAAAAGCTATCTTTTAGATACAAACAAAGAGCCTCAAAATAAATTCGATGCAAAAAGCAGAAGAATTCCTAGAAAAATATAAAAAAGATTTGGAACCAACTAAAAGAGAAATGCAACAGGAAAGACAACAAGAAGAAGGAGTAGAAGGAGAAGAAGGAGCTGAAGGTGGAATTGTAAGAGAAGGAGAAGAAGAGGAAGGAGAAGAAGAAGCAGAGGAAGAAGAACACCAATCAGAAGAAGAGATAGAATAAGCAGAAGACTAAATCACTAGAAGATAGTAATTTGAGATAAATAAAACTATAATAGAAATGACAAAATGAATTTAAAAATTTTAACCTGGAATGTTAAAGGACTTAATGCACCAGAGAAAAGGAAAAAAATCTTTCATTTAATCAGGAAGCAGAAGTGTGACATAATCTGTTTGCAAGAAACACATATTAAATCCAAGGATAAGAACCTGCTAAGATGTAGAAAATTAGGAAAAGAATATATATCCGCATCAGAAGATAAAAAGAAGGGGGTGGTGATCTATGCTAATCATAAACTCCAAACACAAGAGATTTACAATGACCCAGAAGGAAGATATATTATAATAGAAATTATAACATCGCAAAAAAAAATATTGCTCCTTGTATTATATGCACCCCTGGAAAAGAAGTGTATTCTTTAAATCTTTGATGGAAAAACTGCTAGATTTGGACTATGACCCTATGATCTTATGAAGAGACTGGAATGGAATAACATCCTTGGACCTGGATAGGAAAACTCAGAAGAAAACAAAGAAAAAACATGGGAAACTTCCCAAAACATTTGAAACATTAAAAGAAAATCTATCGTTAATAGACACATGGAGACACAAATATGACAATGCTAAAGAATTCACATATTATTCAGACAGACATAATTCCTATTCCAGGATTGATTTTTACATGATCTCCCAGAATCTGTGTAATAATATTAAGAAGATCGAGATATTGCCAAGAATCTGATTGTATCATAACCCAATTCTGCTTGAGTTACTGGATTGGAAGAAAGTGGAATACAGATGGCATCTGAATAACAGTTTGTTGCAGAGAGAGGAAGTAATTCAGAGGGCGAAACAAGAAATAAAATGGTTTTTAAAAGAAAATCAGACAGAAGGTATTGAACCAGCTATATTATGAGACACCTTCAAGGCAGTTATAAGAGGATTTTTTATCCAGCAGAGTTCACTATTAAAAAGAAAGAAGCAGGAAAGATTCAAGAAAATTCAAGAAGAAATTAGAGACATAGAAAAAAAATTACAACAAAATCCACTGAATAAGAAGTTGTTAAGAGAAAGTAAAATATTAAAAGAACAATTAAAGACAGATATGACTGAAGAAATTAAAAAAAGACTTCAATATATAAAACAAAGAAATTTTGAACACCCAAATAAATCAGGGAGGTGGTTGGCATATCAATTAAGAAAACAAAGAAACAGGAATCTCATAACAAAGGTAAAAAAAGGAGACACAACATATTCTGACCATCAAAAAATAAAACAGATCTTCAGGAGTTATTATGTGGAATTATACAGAAAACAAAGAGGCTGTCTGGAGAATCTGCAAATATTTTTTAGAGAACACAAGATATCAACATGTACAGAGGAACAAACAGAAATACTAAATAAATCTATTGAGACAGAAGATATTATTGAAGCAATAAAAAAGTTAAAAATAGGGAAAGCTCCGGGTCCGGATGGATTCACAACAAAGTTTTATAAAGTGATTGAGAATCAGATATTAGAACCACTTAAAATGACAATGAATTCCATCTTAAAAGGATCATACTCGCAATCATGGGAAAAAGCATACATTACACTGTTGCATAAAGAAGACAGAGACCCACAAGACCCGAAAAATTATCGCCCGATCTTGTTGCTTAATGTAGACTACAAGATATTTGCATCAATTCTGGCAAGCAGGCTTAAGAAAGTTTTAATAAAACAAATTCGAGAAGACCAGAGTGGCTTCCTTCCTGAAAGGTATATGAAAGATAATATTAGACATGTGGTGAATCTAATAGAATATCATGAAAAACATAAAGATAAGAAGTTGGTGCTAATATTTCTAGACATAGAAAAGGCCTTCGATAATGTAAATTGGGAAACAATGATTAAAATTCTAACTCAAATAAATGCTGGAGACAGATTTATCAACTGGATTAAAGCCATCTACAATAAGCAAACCGCAAGATTATTAATAAATGGGGAAAGAATGGAAAGCTTTCAAATACAGAAGGGGACTTGGCAAGGTTGTCCTCTATCTCCGTTATTATTCTTGCTAATCATGGAATTATTGAGCAGAAGACTTAACAAGGAAGACAGAATAAAAGGAATTAAGATTGGGAAACATCGCTTTAAATTAAAAATGTATGCAGATGACTTGGTGATTTCTTTGAGTGACCCACAGGAAGAGATATACCCACTACTAAATATATTGGAGGAATTTAGAAGAATCTCAGGATTAAAAGTAAATAATGGAAAGACAATGATAATCACCAAAAACCTCACAGAGAAAGAAAAACAAGAGATAGAGGAACAAACAAGCTTCAAAGTTGTAAATTCTGTAAAATACTTAGGCATCAACATAACAAATAAAAATAAAGATTTATTTCAAAATAACTACCAAAAATGTGGGCTCAAATTAAGAAAGACATGACCAAGTGGAAATACCTGAATTTATCATTTTTAGGAAGAATAAATGCAGTTAAAATGAATATATTGCCGAAAATTATATTCTTATTTCAAACAATCTCCATAATACAAACCAAAGAGAGCTTCAGAGAATGGCAAGCGGATATTACTAAATTCATATGGGATGGAAAAAAAGCCAAGAGTAAAAATTAAAATTTTACAAGATGAAAAAGAAAGAGGAGGTCTGAATGTTCCAAATTTGGAGTTATACCACGACGCTTGTAGTCTAACATGGTTAAAAGAATGGGTGCTGTTAAATGAGGAGAATCTTTTGAGATTAGAAGGTGACAAGAACTGATATGGATGTCATGCTTATCTCTTCTACAATAAAGAAACAATAAATAAGGACTTTAATAATTACTGTCTCAGAGGCTCGCTAATCAAAGTTTGGAAAAAATACAAGTATAGATTATTCCCTAAAATCCCAACTTGGGTTTCTCCTCACAAGGCTTTCTTAGCAGAGAAGGAATCCCCACACAGCAATGGTTAAGATACAGCGACATATTGAAAATTGATGGAGGAAATTACATAATGAAAAGACAAGAAGAAATGAAAGAAAATAAGATAGATTGTCACTGGTATCTGTACAAGCAAATGAGAGAAAGATGTAGGATGGATATTAAATTGGAAGGAATTACAGCAAATAAAACCGATTGGGAAAATCCTATTAAACCAGGAAATAAAAATATGATATCAAGATTTTATAAACTTCTCCTAAAGTGGTATACAGAAGACGAGGCAGTTAAAAATAACATGATCGTGTGGGCGCAAAATATTGGACATGCAATAGAAATATCAAGATGGGAAAGAATGTGGACTAAACAAATGAGGTTAACACTATCTCAAAGCATCAAAGAAAATGTCTATAAGATGTTTTATAGATGGTACCTGTCCCCTCACAAATTATGTTTAATGTATAAAGGAACTCAAAGCAACTGTTGGAAATGTGGTGATAGAAATGGAACTTTTTTCCATATGTGGTGGGATTGTAAGGTGGCATCTAGATACTGGAGACAAATCCAAAAAGTAACTGAAGAAACTCTAAATATTAAATTACAATGTAAACCTGAAATATATCTACTGGGAATGATCGAAGATAATATGGAAAAAGAGCATGGGAAAATAATCTTTTATATGCTTGTGACGGTGAGAATAACCTTCACTAGAATGTGGAAAATGAAAGATCACCCTACAGTAGATCAATGGCTTGAGAAACTTTTTGAAATAATTCAACTAGATAAATTAACAATGCTCATCAAAGGACAAACTATAGAAAAATACATAAGGGACTGGAACAGTGTTTCCGAATACTTGGAGAAAAGATGGGGCAAAATTGCAGCAATCAGTAGCTGTTGAATAATGTATATATCCCTCTTTGGATGTAATCAATGTATGTGCGTAAATTGAAAACTAGTGGTAGAGTTAAGAGCCAGAACACCTCAGAAGTGGGCACAAAATTCGATAGAAGAATTAATCTAAATCTAATTAAAGGAAAGTACAGAGGAATTGAAACAGGAATGATGTACAGAATGATGAGAGTATAGGAGGGTTAGTCAGGAGAATAAGGAAGTCAAAGATGTATTAGATTAAAGAATATATGATGTAGGAAAACTTATAAAATAATATTGAACTCATATGTATGATTTTTAATTTTTCCTTTTTTCCTACATGTAAGATGTAAATATTCTTTTTTTCTTTTTCTTTTTTACATATATATATATATAGTATAAAAAGATTTAGATCTGAGGGTCACACAGCAGACCAGCAGAGTGATGAGGTGGGAGAAGCTGTGCACACTTTGGTCATGTTTTGAGGTAATATTTATACTCAATATCATACCCTTAAGGGGTGTTTTGAGTGGAGAACAATGCTTGAGTGAGTTTTCCAGAGTTAGACAATGGAAGCTCTGGCTTCATTTATTGCTGTTAATGGCTGGCTCATTAAGACTGATGGGTTTGTGGTGACCTTGTGTTGTTGGATAGGCAGAGGTGTGAAGAAAGACCTTTGCAGAATAATGGGTGTCCCAATCAGTTGTTTGTTTTAGAGTATAATTCATTGCCAAGTGCGTCCAAAGTTTATTAGCACTTTCCTCCTTAACAACTTGTCTAAGGAGTTTTTGCATAACCCGACCTGGGCCTGATTGTTTTGGGAGAATTTCTAAGATAACTTCTTTTAGGTCTCTGGTAATCTGTGCTTGAACCTTTCTAGGGATAGCCTGGTCTACTGGGCCCTATACGAACTGCCAGTTATTGCCAATCAGCAGGGGAGGTGGTGTAAAGACATGTAACAATAGCCCCCAAAGAAGTCCATAAGAGGATATATAAGCTGAAATGTATCAGTCATTTTTACTGGTAAAAGATGGCAAAGCAGCCATGTTTTGTGCATCTTGAGACATCTCTCCAGTTTCGTCTCTGGGTTTCACTGGATGCTACCCAGTTTCTGTGTCTCAAGATGTGTTTTTGATTCACCAGTTTCCATTCCTGGTTTTTTTTTTGGGGGGGGGGGTTGCTGGCCACACCTACCAAGGGAACCATTTTGTGATGATGCCTATAACAACTCAGAATTCCAAATGTACCGATGGATCCAAAAACATTGCAGACCCCTGCTTTAGATGAACAAAATATAGGCTTTGCAGTCTGATCCAGTGAACTCTTTCTCTAAAACGTCCTGATTTCCTCATTCTGGCCCTGTACAAGAACCAGAATTTTGTCCTCCAAGGGAACTTTTTTCATAATAACTTATATGCCATGGAATTGCCAAACCTTTGCTACACAACTCTGTCAAATATTCTGGTGCATATTCTGAAATGACTGCTCATTTTTCCCAGGGTACCAGCTAGACATGTTGAGCCTCATGTTAGTTGAAAGTCTGTAGCAAAGCACTTCCTTGTTGCAGGTGGACATCACAGTGCTAGTATATCCAATCAAGGCAATGGAGCAGCTCAAAGCTTCAGCTTCCCTATAAATGTCTGTATCTGTCCACCTCACAGCATTAGCTATGACTGACCAAAAAGAAGACCCAGTGCTACTATATGGACATTCCACTTCCTGTCTTTCTAGGAAGAAGATTACCCATAGTTGTTCTTCAGGAACCCATGATATAAGAATTCCAAGAGGACTTCCCAGCAAGTAGAAAAGTCAGGGGTGGTAAATCAGATGTGAATATCACCACTGCAAAAGCTGTGGTGGGGGTAATGTGTAGTAGTAGTAGTTGTGTGCCTTCAAGTCATTTCCAACTTATGGTGACCCTAAGGCAAACCTATCACAGGCTTTTCTGAGGCTGAGTGTGTGTGACTTGCCCAAGGTCACCCAGTGTTTTTTCATGGTTAAGTGGGGATTCGAACCCTGCTCTCCAGGGTCATAGTCCAACACTCATACTATTACACCGTGTTGGCGCTGATGGAGATAATACTATTATGAAGTTATAGAAAGATTTAAAAAATGGCATCAAGAACTAAGTCCTGCAACATCACATGGATTAGTACCTGGGACCCAGGGGCAAGCACCAGTTCTCCCTGTGTTTTGCTTTACGCAGCGCAACACCAGATGTCACTCTTTTTAAGCCTTCTAAGAGAGAGAGAGAGAGAGAGAGACAGACAGACAGACAGACAGACAGACAGACCAACCACAGGAGAAGGAAGAGGAGAAGGAAGTAGCACAAGTGAAAGGAGGTTGCCTTGCTACTGACAGGTTACTACTGTATTTTCACAGAAGTGGGAGAGGGGAAGGGAGGTTTCTGTGCTTCAGGAATGCCTGGATGTTACCACAGGAGCCAGAGCTGAGTCAGCTGATGGAGCCACTACCATGGCCAAGTATAAACATCAGAGATGCTGCTGGTGGTAGTTTGGAAAAAATGGAACAAGTAGGCACAAGCTCCTTCCCATTGCCAGTGGCTTCCTCCCCCTGCCACTGCTGATTTTAGTGTGTGAAGTGTGGCTGGGTAGAGACTGGGGACAGGGCAGGAAGCACCAGGTGGCATCTACTGGCTTAAAGTCCAGGGGTCCCATCTTTGGTAGTCCAGCATAGCAACAACCTTGTCCTGTGAGCATTCCTAATCTGGGGAGCAGAAAATGTATGGATTCCTCTTTGGGAACATGCAGTTAAAGAAGCAGAGGGAGAGCCATGCCTGATGGTTTCCATGTGCATGAAGTCATGACAGAGCTCTGGGCATTAGTCCCAACATGAATCCTCCAAGGTGCTGAATCATAGCCCCCAAATGTGTTCAGCACCTTGGATAGCCCCTTTAACGCTCAGGCTCACACCTGGACCAGATTCACCATCCATCAACATAGGAGCACCAGCTACCACTGATGAAAGTTCCTGACAGCCCAAGGAGGTGAGGACGCTTTGGAATGGTGGTGGGTCTGTTCAATATGACAGATGTCAGATCACAACTTATTTACAAATTTATAACTTCATTCTGATATAATACAGTTATATCCAAAATGTTTGGGACCAGAAATGTTTTGGATTTTGGATTGGGGGGGGGGATTTTGGAATATTTGCATACACAATGAGATGTCTTGGAGTTGGGACCCAAGTCTAAACATGAAATTCAGTTAGGTTTCATAGACACCTTATACACATAGGCTGAAGGTAATTTTATACACAATGCTTTTAATAATATTGTGCATGAAACAACATTTGTGTAAATGGAACCATCAGAAAACAAAGATGTTTTCCACCCATTTGGGCAATTTTGGATTTTGGATTTCTGGATAAGGGATATTCAAAATGAATCACTTTTATGACACAAAACAGTTATGACCCCCAAATTTCCATCAGTACTTGTTCTCATCAGAAAATACAGTATATGTTATCTAGCAAAACCAGAGCAGGCAAAAAGAACTCTTTCTGTCCTTAGTCCATTTTCATTGTATGTGTGGAAAACAAAGATATTGCTTAAGGCTACTAACCTCTGCACACACTTACTTTGCAACACTCAGTTGAACTCAAGGTCTACTTGTGACTTATGCATAAAGATGCACAAGACTGTACTGTACAATTTCTTTAAGCAGATGACACCACAGCTTGCAAATTTGTGCACTTTTTTTAATGTGTGCATTTTTTAGCCATTCAAATATCTAAAATGTAAGCATGATTTCATGGGAACAAACCATACTGTTAGCCTCACAAAGTCTCAGGTGGTGTGAAATGAAACCAATTTACAAAAAAGCTTTAAAAATTAGGCTGAAGGTCACAACAGCTCAAGCCAAGGGCTGCTTATGTGTATTTGGAAAAGAGAGACAGGGCAAAGGCATTCCACAATCAGTGCATCGCCACAGAGAAGGCCCTTTCTCACCTCTAAAAAGCTGCATCTGTGTTGGTTCATTATCGGTAGTCCTACAAATATCTTGTCCCCAGAATATTTAGGCCATTATAACTAAAAAAAATCCCAAACCTTAGTTCTTTAATTATTCACTGAAGCAAACTGGAAGCCATTTCATTTTTTAAAAGTATTGACAAGAGGTGATCAGTCTTTCCTGTTCCAGGTTAACAGTATAACAATCGTAAACATCTAAACATGGTTAAATTTTAACTAAGATTGGAGAGAAATGACAATATACTTTAAACAGAGGTGGGGAGATTTAGCAGGAATTGTTATGGAAAAGTATCGTAGACTATGGAAGATATGTCTATTAAGATATTTTATATTTAAATATTTTTAAATATATATTTATTTTATATTTAAATATTTCATATTGTATTTAAATAATTCATATCTATCTATCTATATCTATATCTATCTATCTATCTATCTATCTATCTATCTATCTATCTATCTAGATAGATAGATATGGTTTATCTTATATAGTAAATGTTAAAGATATATAAACATAAAAATAATGTCAGAAATAAACTCTTCCAGAATACAGCCTGATAGCCCAGAAAAAACCCAAGGAAAATCTATGGATGCTGGTCATGAAAGCCTTCAACTTCACATAAATTGGGTAATTGTAGATATGGTAGATTTGTGCTTGTAAATAAGGAAATAATGTATTGCTTGTTGTAGAAGAACAAGGGAATAGAGTAGCACCCCCATATCTGTGGGAGATAGGTTCCAATCCCTACGTGGTTGGTGAATTCAGCAGATAATAGTGAACGCCATCCACCACCACTCCGCTGCTGCTGCAGGAGCCCTCCCAGGAGAAGGGGGCAGGTGAGATTGGTTCTTCCCCTTCCCTTCCCCCTTTGCCCCCGCCATGGCCCCGCCACGATAAGAACTCTCCCAGGGGGAGGGAGGGGGCAGGCATGATTGCTCCTGCCCCTCCCTGCCCCCCTCACCCCTGCTATGGCCCTGCTGTGAATGGAACTATCACATGGGGAAAGGAGGTGAGATCCCTCCTCCCCCTCCATTGCCCCCATCATCGTCAACTGCGGATAATTGAATCCATGGGTGAATCAGCATTTACAGGGGTGCTACTGTACTGGTTAGCTGGAAAGACAAATAATAGTAGACAAACTCAACACTGGGATAATAGGAAGTTTTGTCTGTTAGTATAATTTACGCTGAATTTAGACAATGGTTGATAAAACCTTGTAAATTGTTATTGAGGAAATATGAATAAAATATTTTTAAAATATCTAAACATGGTTAATTGGGTGCCTTCAACCTAAAGGCGTCAAGTAATACATAACAGGTAAGGTCAAGTTTTTCTAGGAAGCAATAGCAATAGGATTGCTATTTCTGTACTACTTATCAGTGCCAAAGCTCTCCCTAAGCAGTTTACAATGTGTGTTAGCTAATTGCCCCCAACAAGCTGGGTGCTCATTTTACTGACCTACAGAAGGATGGAAGGCTGAGTCAACCTTGGAGCCCTGTGGGAGCAAACTCATAATGTTGTGCATCCCCAGGCCACTACAGGTGCACTAACACAAGGTGGTAAAAGATGCTTTGAGCAATCTCTACCTGCAAGATTCCATGTAAGAACACCTGCAAGCTTGGAACTGGATCCTTAAGAAGGAATGGAAACTCTTTCAGCACAAGCTAAATCCCAATTCCTTGCTTGAGTGTATCACTAGCCAACAGCATCTCTGTCATGTCTAGGCTAAGCTTTAATTACTCAGCTCCATCCAGCCCATCTGTTTAAGATATCAGTGGCCTCACCTGGATTTGGTGGTGGTGATGGTAGAAAATCATCTGCATGGCATCAATATACATAATCTCTAAACACTGAAAAACTAGAGTATGCAGCCTATATTATGGTAATTGGCATTATACAGCTATAAGAAGAACCCACTTGTGAAGTGCTTGAAATGAACAGTGGCACCTGGTGGGGGTGTGCCTATGCATGCATGCATGCTCCAGCACAGGCTGGATACAGAATTATCTAAACTGGATGACTCAGTGGGGTTTAACAGATTAATTGCTCTGCCCATATGGGAGAGTGCCTGCAATCCTAATGAGAAGAGCAGCATTTACAATTGGAAGTCTGCAAATCTTGTAAAACTAATCACTTAAAATGTAAATGTGGCTGTAATTAACCCATTTAGAATAAATCATTCTAATTAACACATGTAAATTGGGACTTTATTTGTAAATTTCATAAGAACAAAAAAGTGTTTATTGAAGAAGCAGAAGGGAGGGCCTACTGTGGGGAATTTGTGCCAAAATGTGACAGTTCACTGCAGAGCTTCACGTTTTTGCTTACAACAGTGGCTGTGATTGTATGTGTGCATGTGTTGTTGTAGGATACATTAATGGTAAAATTTAACTATGGTGAAATTTAGCTCATAAATATGATCATAAATATAAGACTGAGATGACACGTTACAGAATGAAGATCACGAGGTAGCTTACAAGTCAAAGCGATTGGCAATGCAGTTCTTTATATTACTATTCAGATGTTACTCCCATTTATCTCAATAGTCTTCACCCCCTGTATAGGTATTGAACTGCATCCCTAGTCAGTAGTAACAAGCCCAGTAAGAATATAGATACTGACTCTACCATCAGAGTGACACCTGTTTCATCTGTGGATCTGATTCTACCTGTCTCCACCACTTAACTTGCTATTAACTAGTCTTTGAAGAGCAATAACATCTCATTAGGAGTGTTTAATTAAAGCCAAGGACAAGGTGATAAGGTCAATGAAAAAAACGTCCTTAGTCCATTGGCAGTTCCAGCAAAGGTGGAACTTAATTGCTTAACAACTTCATGTTGATGGTTAGGGACAGGCATTTTCACCTCCTCCCAAACCCACAAAGTCCACACTGCTACCATTTTTGGGGAGGTCCTGATCTCTTCCAGGGTGATATTTGCTGTCAGTCTAGGGAGAGCCAGAGGGCGAGCAAAGGCCACATGGGAATTTCCACCCCGTTGCAGGCCATATGGAACAGTCCTTTGTGTGATAAAACTGGGGACTCTGTGGAGACTTCTGGAAACCTGAGCTGCTGGCTACTAGACTGGTTTAATGCAGTCACAAACATCTATAGTTCAAGGACGTTAAAACCCCAGAGGAAATTGTGTTCATTGAGAGCATTTTAGACCGGGGTGGGCAAAGTCTGGCCTGTGGGCCACATGTGGCTCCAAGGGGATTTTGGTTGCCCACAAAGTTAGAAAAATTGCCCACAAGTGCCTTCAACAGCCTCTGGAAGTGTGAGGAACATTTTTTGCTGCATTTTTGGGCCTTCTGGGCCCAGGGAAAGTTTTTTCTAAAAACCCAGAAGTGACAGAGAGCATTTGGGGTCATTGATTTATTTATTTGCAGAGGGGTGCTGGAGAAGGCTCACCCTTCAAGGTCTCTAGATTCTGACAGTTGTCCACTCCTGTTTTAGTCCAATACCTGACTCTGAGCCTACACCAATGGGTATCAGGTACATTCTTCATCACCCCAGGTTGTCTCCTGGATCAGGAAACATATCTCAAGAGTGTTACTCCAGGAAATTAAGTACCTGATTAAGGATATATGAACTTTATTACAATGTCCCTTACATAATGAAGAACAGTTTCCTCCAAGCTCAAGTTGGAGCAAATATGTTGAAGCACCTAAGTTTTCCATTTCAGGAGGTAGAATACCTACCAGTGGGTCAATCACAGCTGCTAGAGTTACTGTAGGTGGGATTCTGCCAACATCAGAAGTGTTCACGGGCCACACACCATCAAATGTATGCTTGCTTGCAGAATATTTGGGGTGCACTTCCTGGTCTCTTAAACATAACTGAGCACAATGCATGCACAGGACACTAGCTCTACTTAACTGGGTTGTAGACTGGGAAAGAGTGTTTTTCAGATTATTAAAAGTCCAGATTGGTATGACTATACAGTTGGACCCCTATATCCATAGAACCAATATCCACGGTTTTAGTTATCTGTGAGACACAAAATAGGGACTTCTACATCCTCCTCCTCCTCCTCCTCCTCCTCTCTTTGTCCACCACTCCATTTCTCTTCCCCTCTCTCTTTCTTTCTGCCCAGATGGCTGCCAGGGAAGGGACTGATGCTTGTGGAGAGCTTTGGAAAACAGGCCAAAGGCCACATGCTGCCTTTGTATTTCATGTTTATGCTAGCAGAATACAGCTAGCTAGTGCTGTGAGCTTATGGCTATAAAACAAAAGTAACTATTCCAGATGCTTGCTGTAATGTAGAAAGAAAAACATATACTTATTGCTTCAGGAAATCCATTCAAATACTGTGCAGAGTCCCTAGCTGGGTTACAGAAGCCCATAAAGCTGCCTTGGGTGCAGGTAATCTGAAGCAGTGATTGTGGAGTGTTTAATGCATCTCCTCCTCTTCCTCCTCAAGCAGTCATTATGGAAAGTTATGGACTTCATGCCTCTCTCGAGCTGGGTGAAGAAGAAACAGGAAGACATCTCACCAAAAAGGAAGAACTGAAACCTAACCATGCACAGGTCTAGAAAAGTCAATATAGAAGATGTCAGGGGCTATCTATCTATTTCCACCCTACCACTCCTCTCAGAAGATCTATTTTTACAGCACTGGTGCTTTTGCTTCCAACAGCTTAGGACCACACACTTAGTCATGGAAGTCTAAGCTGTCTAAACTTTAAAAGACCTATCCATGGTGATAGACCTGTTTGTGGACAGGGTTCAGTACCTTGACTAGCTCCTTTTGAGTTCAGATTAAAAGCTGGAAGAGATTCCTTGCCATATTGACACCACAGCCACCAACCTCTACTGGAAATATTTCTCCTAGCCTGATTCAGCAGGGGGCTGATATAGGTGGGAAAGTCACTTTTGAGATAAAATGAGGATAAGACTCACTCCATTTAACTCTGAGAAGGGGAAGCAAGTATTTGCAAACTTGATTCCCTCTTGGAAAGCACAGTGGTTCTTGAAGTACTGTATAAGAAACTGGCAGAGAGAGCCTTTTTGTTGTTGTTTTGGCTGTGGTGTTCTTCAAAGGAGCAGCACCAGCAATAGTGTGGCACAGTCACTGTACATGGGCCCTTGGTATCTGCTGGGGTTTGGTTCCAAGACCCCCCATGAATACCAAAATCTGTGGATGCTCAAGTGCCATTATATACAATGGTGTAGTAAAATGGTGTCCTTTATATAAAATGGCAAAATCAAGGTTTGCTTCTTGGGTTTTTAAAAATTATTTTCAAGCCATGGATGGTGAAATCTGTGGGTACCAAGTCCGAGGTGTCCTGAAAGCAACTAGGTACCAGCAAAGTATAAACAGCACTAGGCTGGAAAGGGAGCCAACTGTTAATTAGCTCATAGGAATGCAAAAACAGTCCAAAAGGTCAGAGGCTTACGGCAATCAGTCAGTGTGGTCCAAAGCAGTCCGAGGGTCAACAGGAACAGGCAGCAGAGTAGTCAGGGACAGTCCAAGTTCTAAGTATGAGTCAAGGTAACAGAAGTCAAGATAACCAGAATCCAGGCACTGAAGTCAGCAGGAAGCTTTCACCAGGAAGATCAGTTGATCTCTGACAAAGCCTCCACCACATCTCCCAGCATATATAAAGCAATTAAGGCTTTGTCAGGTGTTTCTTAACATGCAGGTTTTTCTCATAAAGTCTCAGAGACTTCCTTTGAGCTTCCTTTTGAGTTCGCTGCTGGGTATACGATGGTGGAGGTAAGTCCCTCTCTTTTTCTTCATCCTTATCTGAGTTGGCAGGATTCTCTGCTGGGACTGATGCCAACACACTTGGACCAGGCTCTTCCTCTGCTTGAGCCTCTAGGTTGGCAGGGTTCCTGCTGGCACAGGTGCAGATAAACATGTGTCAGGGTCCCTAGGGCCATTCCCTGCCATGTCCTCCTCTTCCTCTGACTCTATACCCTCATCAGGCTCACGGGGCATGATATGTAGTACAGAGGGCCAACTGTAGTAGTAGGAACAATGGAAAACCCAGTGTAAAACTTTTATTTCTCTCTCCCTCAGGCTTTCTTTCTAAGGCCATAGAACCAGTCTGGTCTAACTATGCCTCATGATATTTCACTCCCTTGTGCTCCCTTTGAGCAGCACACTAGAAGAAACCCAAAGCCATCTCTGCACCCTCCACCCCAGTGAATCTGCCTGATCATCAGTGAGTGGCTATTTTTGGAATAGAAGCAGTTTATCATTTGTCCCAGTGGTGGTGTTAATTTGCTTGTTGCTAAAGGATGATGCAATAAAATGATGATGCCATGCTCTGAGTTTGGGCAGAAATATAGCTACTCCCTCCCTCCCTCCCTCCCTGCCTTCCTATACACAGAGAAAGGTATAGCCCTGTTCAGGCATTCGCCTGGACACATGTAGGATGAAATATGGAAATGGAAACATGAATGTGCATGAATGTCCCATCCCCAGCATCCTGAAGCATCCAGAAGGTAGTTAGACTTTGATACATTGCATAGGAAGACCTGAAGAGGGGTCTGTAATGGCATTGGGATGGAGCTTGAGACAGTCACAAAGGTATAGCTGTTGGAGGAGCAACATGAGCAGTCTGTACAAGATAGAGGTATAACCAATAGTGTGAACTCTGGAGTCAATTTGTGGATGTTTTGCTATTTTTCTGATTGATGATTGGACCTGCTTTAATAAAATCTCATGTGATTGCACTGGTAGTAGTTGAACACCCAACTATCATACAAATGGGAAGTGGAGATAAACAGCATAATGTCAATTAATGGCTGAATGATAATTATCCATAATGTCAATTAATGCCCAAATGATAATTATCCATTTTGGACTAGCATCTGGCTAGTCCAAAAAATAAAATAAAATAGACACAGCATTTTAAAAAATGCAATAATATTACCAGCTGTTTATTTCAGGATCAGTGGAATTACTCTGGAATAACCAATGTGTGGTCTACAGTCTTTTGATGCATTTGGAAATTCCTTCTAAATTTTTAAGAGAAATGATATTATTGAAAGATGGTTTGGGGAGTGTTGACACTTGGACCTTTTCCCTGGATAGTGAAAGGAAGATTAATTGTGCTGTATTTACACCTTCCATTGATAACTAGCCCCATAAAACTGTGCAAACTGCAATTTGTTTTTTATTTCCCACAATCCCTTTAGCTTGCAAGGGATGTACCTCAATTAGCTGAGCTGCAGCTCCTCTTTGCTTACAAAGCACTTTTGGCCAAACAAGGCATGGGCAAGTTCCACAATTAGATCAAAAGATCAATCCTAATGTACCATTTTCTCCTCAACCTCCTGCTTTAATAAAGTGGACACAGTTCTCCTGGGGACCACTCAAAAATCTTAGTACTGATATTTCTAAATTAGCTGACTCTGTGACCTTGCTGGTAATTGTGTTAGTTTATCAATGTTCAACACAATTTATTACTCTCCAATATGTACCAAAGTGTTTATCTCTTGACATAACGATATTAAAAAACAAAACAAAAAACTAAACTATCTATTGAGACACAAAGTCATTCAATACAGAAAATGCATGGTAAAGTGGAAATAATATACAAGGGTTTAAGTATTTGGTTGGGATTTTTTTAAAGCCCAGTGAGGTAAGAATAAGTGGATAGCTCCACAGCACAAATGAATTCCTCCCTCCCATCTGTCTCTCTCCCTGCAGTTTCCATAAACCATAGATACAACATTTTGTTAATTCTTATTATTTTGTATTTAGAGTAAAAATGTGGCTTTTCACACATAAAATGCTCCATCCAAGTTCTGATGAGTTAGGAAAAAAGGAAGGAAGGAAGAATGGACAAATGGATGCTAAAAGAATCATATCTAAACATTTAAAAGTCATTTGGACACATTGATCACCATTCACTCCAAAATTAAACACATATTAAATTTAGATGGGGGAAAAACATTAAGTTGATGGAACCCAATTTTTCTATGAAGCAAACAAATGGTGTCTATTCACAAACCTGCTCATCTTGATCAGATTGCTATGCATTATTTAAAGCGTGCGCTTGATTTGGGTAGTTAATAAGCTGCCTGTAAACTTGCTGTAAATTTGATGATTGCAGTAAAGTACTCAGCTGCTTTCTGCTAAAGGGACTATTGATTTGCTGCTTCCCTTCCCTCTTCCATAGGACATATCCCAGGCTCTTGCTTCAGCACTGAAGCACAGAACTGAAAGCAGGGGAAGGACACTAGAAAAAGGTAGGCACCCCACATCCTTTGGGGATTTTTACTTCAGCAATAGGTGAGGATATTGTTTCAGTTTGGTTTTGATAGAAATGTACCCAAATCAGCAATTTCTTTACAGCCAGGAAATCAGCATAAACAGATTTGTCTATCTAGGCTCAGATTTATTTAAATTTCAATAAAATTAACACCCCATTGAAAGAAAGGGAAGAACTATCTGTAAACTTCCTTCACCTCTGGCTTCCTCCATGCCAGTAGTTGTTATGTACCTTCTAGTTACATGTTGACTGATTAATTTCATAGAGTTTTCTTAGGTGTGGCATGGCATTCCTTTGATTGGTTTGCCATTGCCTTCCTTTGAATTTTAACCCACAGCACCTGGTCTTCCCTGGCAGTTTGCTTGACCCTACTTAACTTCTGAGATCAGATGAGAACTGGTACCTCCATGCTAATCTATTACGGTCAGTGTTACAACTAAAACACATATTGCACCAGTGTTGAAGCTGTTCAACTGCAACAGCTGCCTGTTAGTTACCAACTAAAATTCAAAGTCTTGTTGCTGACATATCAGTCCTGAAACAACTTTAGGTTACCTGGGGATTCCCTTCCAAATGCAAGCCTGTGGAATCTCTGTGGTCCTCGCAGGAGGCCTTGCTAGTTGTTCCAGATCCCCCTCCATCACAACCTTCCTTCTTGTATGAGGATGGTGACAACTGTGATGTGCTTTTAGGAACCTGCCAATGATATACATGATTCAAGCTTTTGCTGACTGACTTATCCTGTCCAGGCTGACAACTGCATTGCGAACCCTTGCTTTTAACTCTTCTAACTGGTGATGATATAGGCCCAAATCCCATTGTTAATTCTAGCTAGAATAGATCTGGTTAATCAGTAGAATTATGTGTTGACTTACAACTAGAATTAGACATTTCTGTTTTGTAATTTCCAATTATTTTGATTGGTTTTGTTCTTACTTTGTTGCATGTTACTGTGAGATATGGTAAGTGCTACATAAATTGATCAAATAACTAGAAGTCTGAAAGCCTTGTTCACTTGCTGGAGCAAGGAGAGTCAGCCAGTTACCCTAGAGTGCTGGTGGATTATGGGCAAGATTCTGGCAGAGGGAGAGGCAGAAGGAAAGGCAATTGTGCAGCATCCAAGCACAAGGGACCATGAGCACCGTGAGTACAGGGAGAATGGAGGATCTCCATCTCTGTGAGAAGATAAAACTGGCCTACTAGTTCTCTGCTACTATGTCCCAGTCAAAAAGGTGACATATGCTGCCATCAGTGACCCTTCCACAGGCATACATTACCCACAGGATTCCAGTCTTGTTACTCTTGCTGAGAACAAAATCATGAACCTGCATTCCCCTCCATGTTCTTAAACTCACACCTGCCAAAATAATGTGACTGCAGTGGCAGGGACATTACCCTTCAAGGGCAGACTCTATATGTGTAGGTGTACCACCCACTGACCCCTCGCATTTCCTAGTTTTGGAGCCAAGCTGGAACTTACGGAAGTTTATGGAAGCAAAATGTTCCACCCTTTCCTTTCCCATTTTCCTCCAAAAGCCTTTCTAAAGGGTTAGAGCATCCTTTGAATAATATGGGGTTCAGCACAGAGAACTGAAGGGGAGGGAAGAACCAGCCCAAATCTAGTGGACCTTTATATGATACTAGGTGCTTCCTTCACCTGCAGCAGCTCTCTATCACATGTCCTGTATTGATCCAGGTCTATAACCTATGAAAAGGGATTTTAAAGGGCTTGTTTAGTGGCTGCACAAGAAGAAGGGAAATGAAAAGTTTCTTTCCTTGAAGTGTCTTAATTTTCTTTACCTTACATCAAGACCACTGATACTGATAGGAGAAATTTCTGCGTATGTTTGAACCCTCCTAGTAAAACTGGCTACTGGTCATGACAATGGCTCTAGGTTACCTCCAAGATCAGCAGGAGCATGCCTCTGAATGCCATTTTCTGGACAAAATGGAGAGAGAATGATTTCCTTTGCATTGTGCTTATGTGGCCTTCCCAGAGGCATCTAGTTGGCCACCATGAGAACAAAATCGTAGACTAGGTGGGCCTTTGGGGAAGCCACCATGGCTCTTCTCATGTTCCTAAATTAAATGGTGCTTAACTTTGGTTGGATCATATCCTAGGAATACCAGACCTGTTCTGTTCCTTCATGAGTTTGGAGCAAAAATGCATCCTTCCCTTTCCTAATAGTCCAGCCACCTAAATGAATAGAGAGAACACAACTCCATAAATAAAAGAGAATAGTAACCTTTTGTGGAAAGAAAGATAGTAAGAGTGGTTCTGTGACCTTTATTAATGCAATGAAGACACATGTAAGCTTATTTCCATCTAGTGGAAACTTTGTGAAACTACAAAAAGTAAACTCAGGATAAACAGATGTGTATGTGTGCAACTTCCATCTCATGCTTTCATTTCTTTTTCCATTGCTGCTCCACTGGGGAGGTATGGGGACTAGTACTACTTCTCACATTTCAGGAGATGCCATCTTTTCAACATGTGGTAGGAAGACATAGCCATTTGTAGTTCCCCTGACATGTATTTGTGTGTGTGTGTGTGTGTCTGTCTATCTATCTATCTATCTATCTATCTATCTATCTATCTATCTATCTTTTATGCCAGTTCAAGGATCTTTCAGAGCATTCAATACATTTCCTAACCACAATACATTTTTTTCAGTTTGCACATGCTGTTGTGACCAGTGCTTGCACTCCTAATTTGCCAACACACCACTTTTTCCATGAAAATTTAAACTGCCCTCAAGATAGTTGTCTGGGGAAAGAACTGTAGAACAGCAGGAACAGTGTTGTTTGCCTGGCCAGGAGATTGTCTCATCCATTCCCTATTTTGGAATGGTCAGGCTGGTGGGTGTTTCCTAAGCATGGTTGCTTTTCAAGACAGCCATAGTCTGACTATTGGTCATAGGATTAGTTAGTGTGCTTGAACATAGTAGCAGTGGTGGCTGGTGGGTTCCATGATGAGTTCAGTTTGGGTTTTAGTTAGAATTTTAAAGAAGTTATCTGATCTACTGAACCTATTTTAGGGATCTTGGGCATTTGTTTTAAGGTTCAAACTAAAGCCTACAGAGGATTCACTGCCTCATTGACATGGAAGCCACCAACCACTAATGCATAGTAGCTTTACATGTGAATGCTGATCTCACATTTCAGGGGAAAGAATTATGTGGCCCATGGGCCATATGCCACTCTCAAGGCTAGACAGGCATCACCAGACCCTCTCTCCATAAATGGAGGGTCACCATTCCTGGAAGCTTCCAAGAGCAGTCATTCTCCTCTAAAACTGTTGGAAGGTATGAGTCTAAAATTAAAAATGTATTTAAAAAATTCCAGGGATCTAGCCCTTTTAATAATAATAAAAAATATCTTCTTTAAAAGTAAAAACCTTTTCTTTTTAAATTCAAGCAGAGTAAAGTGTTGGAATGCAGACACAGCTCAATTAACATTTAAATGTGTGGTCTGATCACCCAATCAATTAGACTCATTAAAAACAACAAATAAGTCAGTTTAAAAATGCATATCAAAAGTTTACTGAAGGTATATCAATCTTAATCTACATATTAAAACAAACTTAAAAGGTTCCTAACTAACTAAGAGGGTTTGGGGTAGGAAAAGACTCACCCAGCCTTCAAGCGGTGTGGGCTACAGGGTGACTTGAAAGAACTCAAAACATGGCTACAGCCACATGGAGCTTTCACTTAAAAAAGAACTTAAACAAAATGTCATAATATTTAAATTAGGTAATGTGATGAATGACCCATTGCTCCGGTTGGCTGAAATTGCCTAGTGAAAAAGTGAAGAGGAAGTGGAAGAAACTGATGCATGCAGGGAAAATTCCTAGACTGAACTTAACATGGAATACACAAGATTGTATTGCATTACACTAATGATTTCCCCACATACTACAAGAACAAGGTTTTTGGGGGTCAGAATCTAAATTAATTGGATTTTGGGAGAGGGGTGTAGCCCACTGTTCAGCTCTAGGAGGTAAAATTGGACCTCAGACTCCTGGAGCTTGCCTGTGCACTTTATTGAGACTGCTAACAATTTTGTTGTAATATGTCTGTAAACTAACTTTTGTCATGTGATACACAACACACATAGGACTTTATCAGATGGATCAAATATGGCGTCATGACGATGCCACATAATCCAGAAAGGGTGAGCATATCAGATGATGTTGCCCTTTTGAAGTTATATCCTGGTCAAAACCCATAGTTTTTAACTGATGGCTTAAGCTATCAATAGATCCCCCATGGCACTTTCGTGCTGGCATTGCCAGTGTGCGAAACCTCAGGCCATTTAACTCTCATCACTGCAGCGAGAATGGCCGGTCTGGTGAGAACACTTCCAGGTGAGATCGGGACATCCAGGTAAGTTTTGCTCTTTTTATTACCCTCCCTGGGTTACTTGTAAGTTTTAAAGTGTGTTTTTGTGCTTTGTGTCACTTTTTATGATTTCGTTTTCTTTTTTAATTTCCAGTGCAACAAAGTCTTTTGGGATTTCAAGCAAGGAAGTCTGAAATCAATGTTTATCAACCTTCCCCTCCCCCTGCCACCCCCCAACAAGTAACAAGTGTGCATGTTTGTCTTTAGCAATCATGGCTTTTTATGATTTAAGTTTTTATTAAATTGTTTTAACAGTAAAGAGAGAGAAAGTTACATTAAGTTGCAAAAGTGTAGCTGCACAGGTCAGCAGAATGGAGTGATACCAAAGTCTTCTTCTGGCTTTTCTTCGCAAATGAAGATTCAGGAAGGACTCATCCCACACTTTCTGCAAGTGCGCTGATGACTAAAAAGGCCAAGCCGAGATAAACAAGTCCGGTTGCAGAAAGCACAGCAGAAGGTCTCCTTGGGTGATGTTTCCGGGTTGTGATTCTTTCTGCATTGTCATTTCTCTTCAAGACTTTTTTGATGTGAGTTCTCAGATAAGGCTGCAGCATTGTGGATAGTGCGTCTCCATGCCTCCCAATGTGAGGTCAGGGCAGACCATTGTAGGTGATCAATTTGGCCGAGCCTGAGATGTTGTTTCAGGGAGTCCTTGTATTGCTTTTTTGGAGCGCCCTCTTACGCTGACCCACGACGAGTTCACTGTAGAGTACTACTTTTGGGAAGTGATGGTCCTCCATCCTAGAAACATACCCTGCCCAGCGCAGCTGTGTTTTCAATATCATGGCCTCAATGCTGGTGATCCCTGCTTGCTCAAGGACAGCAACATTCATCACATAGGCAGTCCAGAGTATATTTAGGATTGTTCGTATACAGCGCTGATGAAAGAGTTCGAGGAGTCGTAGGTGGTGGCAATAGGTGACCCATGTTTCAGATCCATAAAGGAGAATAGACAGTACAGTGGTTCTATACACATTGATTTTTGTGTTTCGCCTCAGGTGTTTATTACTCCAGACTCTTTTGTAAAGTCTTCCAAATGCGCTATATGCATTTGCTAATCTGTGATCGATCTCTTTGTCAATCTTGCATCATCTCCTCAGATGCCAAGATTGATTCATTGCCGTTGGCAAATCTATGCTTAAGTCCGTTGAGCAGTTCACCTACCTGGGGTACCAAAGATAAAAATGAATATATGACAGTACAACACATGACAACAACTGGAAAAAGAAAAGAAGATAGAAAAAGAAAACCCACGATGGATGCATCTTATTTGTTCAAGCTGAATAAACAACTTCAAGCAAAAAGTTATTTGTGGCTGTCTGGTGTTGAGTCCTTAGATGAGTAATGAAGCACATCTCTCCATAGCGAGGTGTGTTGAGGTGGGGGCTGGTGAATAATTTTGAACATTATTCAAAAAAGATATAAGGGGGAACCATTTTTCAGTGAAGGGTACAGAAGGTGGCTGTCCATGTATTATCCTCATATTATCAGATAATTTTTCCATGAGCCAACAGTCCCAGAGTCTGTTCCACCAAACTGATACAGTAAGTGACTCCATTTTCCAGTGACAAGCTATCTCAGCTCTAGCGGCTGCAATTAGAAATAGTATCAACCCCTTGTGCTTAAGGGATTTGTTGTCTTTGAGGAATAAAGAAAGTAGAAGCAATTCAGGAGGATGGGGGATGGACTGCCCGGTGATCTGAGAAATGATATGGAGGAGTAAGGTATCCTGGTTGGGATGTGAATCAGAAAGAGGTGGAAAGGATTTGGCTTCAGAGATGCATGCAGTCGTTTTGTACTGTGTCCCTCTGCCTTCCATGAGGAAGCTTGATAAAAACATCATATGACTTTATCAGACGTCCCCTTTTAAAAGTTCTTTTGCCGGCATAAGAAAACCAATTTTTATGCCGGCAAAAGACTGTTCCCCCTTGAACTTCCCTCCTCTCCTGGCAAAGGCAGCTCTGTCAATAAAGAGGAAGTGAACAGAGCTCCATTCATTTCCTCTTTTGAAATCCTGATTGATTTCATCGTGTGGGAAATTAAAAAAATAAAAAAGTCACACCAAGCACACACACACACACATACACACCAAAAAAACAAAAACAAAAACAAAAAAACAAAAAAACAAAACAAAAACAAAAAAACCTTCAAGTAATCCAGGGAGGCTCAAAAAAAGTTTGTCACTTACCTGGATGTTGCGATATCACCCGCAAGTGTTCTGGCCAGTCCAGCCATTATTGGGGTAAGTACGAAATTTAAATGGCAAAAAAGCAGCAGGGGGATCTATTGACAGCTTAAGCTATCAATTAAAATATATATTTTTTTTACTTTGCATAAACGCGAAAGGGCGACATTGTCTGATCTGTGTGCCCTTTCACGTTTATGTGGTGTTGTTATGACGCCATATTTAGTGTGTCTGATAAAGTCCATAGAGCCTCAGGAAAAACTGCTCAGAATATACAGTAGTATAGTGTTGATACTATATTTCTGGGGTCAGTGTCCTTTACAAGATGTCCTTACATTCACACACATATCCCATCCTTTATTCAAGGAACTAAGGGTGATACGCATGGACGGGATTGCCTGTTGTATCCTCACAGGACCCATGTGACATAGATTAGGTTTAGAAGGAGAAGGAGACTGACCACACAGTTAGCTTTGTGGCTCATGCTGGGATTCAAATCCAAGCTTCTTTGACCCAAGTCTTCAGTTCAGCCGTGGTGCCCCCTTCCAGACCTGTAGCTCACTTCTGCAACCCCCTTCATCTTGCCACTTCACACACATGCATGTCATCACTTGATGTTACCCTGCCATCCTCCAGCAATGTGCATGCATATGCAAACCAACTTGGCTCTCTTACTTTAATAGTTCTGTGCCTGTAGTATTCACTACATTTCCTGCTTCAACTGTCCTTCTCATAACCCCTCCCACAATAGCAGCATTTTATTAATCCTTAGCAAATCTCCATGAAATGCTATGTAACTTGATTGCAGGTTGGTTAGCTTCTTTTGTCATACTTGGAGGAGGAATTTTTTTTAAAATTTTTTTTTTGGTTTTACATCAATTTAGTAAGTAGGTGATAAAATTTAAGGGATTAAACACAAACAATAGAGCAAACAAGGGGGAATCCACATGGCACAAGTAATGGTTTGCAAATCAATTATTTGCATAGCTCCTTCCTATGGAATCCTGGGATTTATAGTTTTACAAGGTCTTTAGTCTTCTCTGACAAAGAGTGCTGGTGCCTCACCAAACTACAAATACCAGGATTCCATAGGAAGGAGCCATGCAAATAATCCCGTTTCAACCTGGATTATTTCTCTGGTGTGGATGCCCCCCAAATTACACTGGTAGTTACTTTTGCATGCCCTCCAACAATCTCAATTTGGCATGGACAGCCCTGATTAATCCTCTCCCTCCTACTTTTTCCTCTGTTTTTAAAATGTCCCAGTTTCTCTCGCCTTCTCCAACTTTCCTCTTTGTCCTCAGCTTACTTCAATTGCTGCAAACTGAGTTCCAAGCACAGAAGGAGTTTGCATTCTGTTAGCTTAGTGAGGGGGGAGGAGAACATGGGGAGGAATCTTGCTCTTCCCCTTAGGCTCCGGCAAAAGCAAATGCTACAGCCTCTCCTGCCTTGTGTCCTCTTCCTCATTAATAACTTGCCATCTTGACCACACTCTGATGTGGTTTGGCCACATAGGTCCCAGTTTTCCTCTGTGAAACCCTGGAGGGTCTGCTTTTGCCTTTTTAATTTTCTTTCCTTTCCCCCTTCTTGTTACTTTCTTTCTCTCTTTCTTTTGTCAAGAGCTTCTAAGCAACCAAGGTGAAACTATGCTCACAAATCAGCAGATCACGGAGTGCTTCAAATCCCAAACCAGTGTGCAGGAAAAACATTTCATGCTAAGCTACAGCGGCATGATAACTCTTATCCTAGGGTTTTATGGCTCATTTCTATGATATTGTTCTTTTACATATGTACAGGCACAGGAGAGCCTTATGCCATGAGAATAATGAAAGCAATAACAAACACTTGTTCAGGAGCAAGCAAATGTTAACGGGAATGAAGCATTTCCACTGGTGGGGGAATGGTGTTTTCTAAAATGGAATAGTTAAGTTTTGTGCATTCCCTGATCCAGCAGTCTTTATTTTTATCCTCCCCTCCCCACCTTTAAACTTCATTCTTTTTTAGCTAAAAAAATGCATATCAGCTCTTCAATTTGATTGCCTTATGGGCATAATGCTTTGCATATTTACTGCCCATGAATCATACCAGTATGTGAAACCTGGTGAAGATTCAATTTTTTCCTGCTAGATGCACCTCTAGCCGTTTAATTAAAATATGTATTATTAATAAAACTATATTTAAGTCATATTTTTTACAGATATGACTTGAAACATTAAGGGCAAATTGTTTCATACTTTCCCAGTAATTTGCTTTTAACGTTTTGTGCCTTAATCAAGGTAATGGCAGCAGCAGTTTTTCTGTGGTGCTTGCTATTTTTTCCATCTTTCAAGTTGGAGTTGGGGGCATGAAAACACATCTAAATGTGGGCTCTAATGAAAAGTCGCATTAGCTATCAGAAGAGAAAGCTGGAGAGGAAAAAGAGGCAACTTTGCACAAGAAGCTGCCTCAGAAAGTCAAGGTATCATAAAAAATGTGTGTTTAGAAAACTGTCTTTTGTACACAGAGTTTGGCATGTGGTTGGTGCCGTTGAAACTACACGGCCTGCTTTCTTACTTCAGAGATTTCTCTGGAACCTGCCTTCAGATGTCGCCCTCCTTCTGGGTATTTGCCCAACCTATTTTCCACTTCTTGGCAATGAACCCTTAAAGTATTACTCATGAGAAATCAGTTTAATAATACGGATTAGATGTATTGGAAAACATTTATATAGCTGAGGGTGTTGAATCAATAATAATAATTTTTTCATCATATCTTGACGACAGGACATACTGAAAACATAACCAGTTAGATGAAAACAAATTCAATGGCCTTTTCGACAACTGGGGAACATCATGGTTCTGCTGAGAGTTACTGGGGCTACTCCTGCCCCACAAGGAACAAGTCCAGTGGGGAGAAATATCTCAGAGAGAAGGGAGCAGAGATTCTTTGCTCTGAAAACTCAACAGCAGCAGCAGTCTCAGCCTAACACTGTGGCTATAGTCCCTCTCTTTTCTCCAAAAATTCACCACATCCTCCTCAATGCTTGCAAGTAAGTTGCTGTAATTACTTGTTTGTAACTAATTCAATTTGGCAACAAGCTTTATTTATTTATCTATTATTTGGCGTAGTGGCTTGAGTGTTGGACTATGACTATGGAAGCCAAAGTTTAAATCCCCGCTCGCCCACGAAAACCCACTGGGTGACCATGGGCAAGTCACACTTTCTCAGCCTCACAAAACCCCATGAGTCTCCGCAGAGTCACCATAAGTTGGAAATGACTCAAAGGTACATAGCAACAAATTATTATTATTCCTATGTCTTTCTCCCCAAACTGGGACTTGAGGCAATTTACAATTTTAAAAAAACAACAATACAGCTAAAAACAGAAAAAGTGAACACTGAAATGGAATCAAATTATTCCTTGTATCTAAACAATGGAGCCTACACTTTAAAAGAGAAAATGCAAATAAAAAGATTAAAAAGCAATTAAAACCAGTTCAGTTTAAAATGATATCGCTCCCTCAGCCTATTTTTAAAAAGCTTCCTGTTTTAGAAGCCTATCAGGATAAAATGGTCTTTGTCTCCTGATGAAAGGAAAGCAGGGAGAAGAGCATTTTGGGCCCCTTGGGAAGAGAGTTCCAGGGCCCATCTACACGAGGGGGGAAAAAATAAAAAATACCTCATAGTATTGGCATCTTGCAGCAGCAGTGACGTCCAAATGGTTTTTCTAGCCTTGGAAGCACCCATAAACCTCACATTCCTGATGGTGGCCGCAAGTGATTTAGGAGATTTTCAGACGCCGCTTGCCGCGCAAGCAGCCTCCGGAGCAGTAACGAGGCTGCTGTGTGGCAAGGGGTCAATTTTGGACAACTTCCGTGAGTGAAAAACAGCGCGGCCGCCTCCAATGCTAGCCACAACAGTCATGGATGACGCCAAGAGAGAAACGGCATCATCCAAAATGGACCTCTTGCCGCGCAGCAGCCTCGTTACTGCTCCGGAGGCTGCTTGCGCGGCAAGAGGCGTCTGAAAATCTCCTTACTCGCGTTAGTTCTTTACCGCAGCCAGATTTCCTTTTCAAAAGTCATCCCAAGGTGCACTGGTGCAATAGAGCAATTCTCCAATTTTACAAGAAAGCAAAACAGAAAATATTGATCCTTTTTATCGCCTTAGCGAGCGATTTCTAAGGCAAAAATCCAACATGGTGGCAGCGGGCACTTGCCCTCCTAGCAAGCCCCACCCCCACTCTCACCCTGCCAATCAGCTTTGTGCTTCCCTTTTAGTTTTTTATTGTTCTATAGTCCAAACAAGGAAAAATGTGCACCTACCTCACGGTTTGTGAAAAAGCACGGGGAAATCTGTGAAGGCTTTTACCACATTGTTTTGCCATTTTGGGCCCCCCTTCTCCCAAATAGTGTGGATTGGCACTGGATCCTGTTTAGACAGGTACGATTCCCAGCAAATTCCAGGAGGGGTATTTTCCCACCAACCATGATTGTAGCAATGGTGGGCCTGAGAGAAGGGCCTCTCCTGCAGAGCTCAGGGCACAACTGGATTACATTACAATTGTAACATAATGTAACATAATGAGGGACAAGTCTGGTGAAACTTTAACTTTTAGTTACTTTTGCTGTGCGGTTGGAACTGTTTTAGTAATTTTTATAATAAAAAAGCATGTGTGGTGACCTCACTACATAGATGTGTTTTGGACCACAGGCTAGTGACTTGTAGCATACTGAATTTTTGTTGTTGTTAAAAACTAGTTAAAAGTAAGTACATTTAGTTGCTTTTGAATAATGAAAATATATTTTTCTGAGAGTGGAACTCTAATGGTAACTAATTACTTTTACAAGTTTTATTTTTAGAATTATTTTTAGATTCAATGGGACTCCTTCAGGTTGTGCTGTGAGATCAACAAAAAGACCAGCTTCCCTAGCCCCTAATTTCTCTGATACTCATGTCTAATTTAAGGAATTTTGGGGACCCCTGCAATGCTTTATTTTGGGGCCACCATATGTTTATCTCAAGTCAGTGTAACCTAACCTAACCTAACCTAACCTAACCTAACCTATTCACAGTACAGGATATTCGGATAATTACTAATAATGTTTTTGCAGGAGGAGGGTTACAATGCCCCCCCAATGACGGCCCCCCCTGCGGCTCCAAGTGCTGCAGGGTCCTTAAACTGGCTCTGCTGGTATTGTTGGTACAATAACACAAATGCAGTCAGATTGTCATGTCCAATATCTAGAATAAACCCTGCCTAAGCCTTAAGACATCTAGGAAATTATCAGACTAGCATCTAAAAATGCTATATGTAATTCCATGAATGAAGATAGTGGGAACATTGTGGCATTATAACACTTATTATCGCACATAGCTATAATCACGCAAAAGAAATGCCATGGAATTATCACACAAAGACCACTAGTTCTTCAAGAACGGAGTATGCTTCCATAATTTGGAATGGGTGAGATTTTGGCACCTCTCACGAGAAGACGCGAGTGTGCTTAAAATTCCAAAAATCCCTTAATTAACAAAGTAAATGAACACACAAGCACTGAAACAAACCTAAAAATGTGCAAACTAAAAGGGACAGTTCATAAAAAGAGTGCCCTATGCTTCGTTTTCATGTTCTCACTCAGAAGTTTTCTCACTGAGGACTGCCCATTCATGCTGTAATCTCACAATTACAATGGGAAGTGGTTTCACATGCAGCCAATATCACAAAAAGAGTGCTATTGATGATCTATTGACAGCTTGTCCCATGAATGAGAAAGAACGCCTTTTTCACAGCTGGAACACAGAGTAATAACACAAAGTCGATGACATGGTGCAATTGGGGGGCCCGTTCACGCTACCCTGATGTTGTAATCCCACGATTTTTGCCATGACTGATAATGCCCTTAGCTAATCTTGAGTATCAGGAGGGTGAGGGAGAAGAGTAATCCTAATCTGTGATATCATGGATAACCATGAAATACTATAGCCTGTTTTATCCCTGGCAGCTTTGTTCCACTTGGCAATTATAAAAGCTATGTTTTGCAAGCTGAGGGAAAGATCAGACTCAGCTACTGGGAAGCTACAATGTATCTATTGTAGAAAGAAGCTGAGAAAATCTGCCTAAATAGTACAGTTGTCCCTCCACATTCACAGATTTGGCATTCATGGTTTTACGTATTCACGGCTTGAAAATATTTTTTAAAAAATAATAATCAAAAAAGCAAACCTTGATTTTGCCATCTTATATAAGGGACACCATTTTGCTATGCCATTGCATATAATGGGACTTGAGTATTCAGGATTTGGGTATTCACAGGGGGTCCTGGGACCAAACCCTAGCAAATGTGAAGAGACAACAGTACATAGTTGTTGTTCTTTTTAAAAGTGTATTGAGTATACAAAGTTTCCCAACAAAACAGTGGGTATTCAGGGTTTGGTTTTTTTGTTTTTTTAAAAATGAATCTTTTCCTTGCACAACATTCTTTGATTTTTTAGTTGGAGTGCACTGGAAGGCACTGAAATAAAAGAAATATATTGTGTATAGCTCAATTATATAGAAACAAACAAGCGTGGATATTTGGAGAACATATAGTCTGTACACAAAGAGCTGTTCCTGACTTAAGGAGACTTTTACAGATTTAAATTGCCACTTTAGATATTTTGCCTTTGCATTTCTTCTCTAATTTAAATGTCTTTATTTCTCTTCCTTTTCTCTGTCTCTCTTTGGTTTTTACAATGACAATTACACCCACCCCCAAGTCATCAATAGTTTGTAATTTATTTGTTTCTCCAGCTGAGTCTAATAGTCATTGATTTCATTGGAGTAATTTGCCGGAAATGATTTTTTAATGTTAGATTTATTACAAGGCACTCCATTTATTACAAGGAAAGTGAAGTAAATTGTATTATTTTTATTTACAATTTTTTTTAAAAAAAAATGCCCAGTATGAACAAACTCTCAGATCATTTAACATGCAGAAGTATAATACATCCTGAATAATTTACAGTGCAATCCTATACATACCTACTTAGAAGTAAGACCACTGAGCTCAAAGGGATTTCCTCCCAAGGAAGCATGACTGGACTACAGTCTTAAACAATGTTGGCTGATGACTTCTATGTCAGTGGAGCAGTGAATCCACTCCAAGTTTTAGACTAGACCTTAGCTATCTAAGGTGCAGAACCTGAATCTCCAAATAGGTTTAGCACCTGGAATAGCTCCTTTAAAATTTGGAGAAAGACTTGGACTGGGTTTAAAACCCCACTGATGAAGAAGCCCTCAGATCCCACTGGCCTTAAGGGTAGATTGATATGGTCTACTTCTCATGAGAGTTTTGGTTACCTAACAAACAAATCACAGACAGGTTTTCCTGCTGACTGGTCATAGACTGTAATAATACATATTCTGGCATAAATCCAAATGCTAGTCTCAGTTAGAACAGACCAATTGAGTCAATGGGATTAAGGTTAAGTGTTGACTAAGGCCTTGTCTAGATGGGTTGGTTACCCCATCTTGTCCCTTTCTTAGAGCCCTCCAGTCCTGACAATGCAAGCCTTTTGCCCCATTTTGCTACTAGGCACTCCTCATGACCACTAGGGCAAAGACAGGGCTAAGACAGGGTGTAAAACCCAATAAAACATTTTTTTAAAAGCACCTACCAAAACCCACTTCTTTCCAGAAAAAAAATGGATTGGGCCTGGTGTGACCACAAGGAGCCCTTAGTGACACACTGGCTTGTCACTGCAGCTGCTGCCCATGTTGCATTGTCTGAAGCCAGGAAGGAATCCTGCAGCATGTGATCAAGGCTGGTCACATACAGGGGGTCTTGGCCATATGCTGCAGGCTGGCTTCCTGGCTATGGAGAGTGGAATGCAAACAGTGGCAGCGGTGGCTGCAGAGACCAGCTGGCATGCCAGTTTGGATTTTCTCCCATTTTGTCCAGGTAAAATGGGGGAGCAACGGGTCTGATCCATAGGCAGAATATGCCAGCAGGGAGCCAGTATATTCTGGCCCATGTAGATGAGCCCTTATTCATAAACGGATTCAATGGGACTCCTTTTGTTGGGTCTACAACCACATTTAGGCCTTAAATTATTATTTTTAAAAATTCTTCTGAAATAGTGCAGCTCAACAATAGTTGTGCACCACTATTCTCACCACATCATTCTGGCTCTAACTTTTTCAAGGTTCCACAATAGAGGCTAACTTCATGTTCTCTTGTGTGAAAATAGCTATGCATATTCCTACCCTTCTTCATTTCCTACCTAGCTGGTTAATGTAATGATCAAGGTAGATGATTGTTCTCATTTGTCTTGAGGGAGAATCCACATGACATAAATAATCCAGATTGAAATTGGGTTATTTGCCATGCCTCCTTCCTATGGAATCCTGGGATTTGTAGTTTTACAAGGTCTTTAGCCTTCTCTGACAAAGTGTGCTGGTGCCTCACCAAACTACACATCCCATGATTCCATAGGAAGGAACCATACAAATAATCCAGTTTCAATCTGGATTATTTCTCTAGTATGGATGCCCCATATATGTCCCTCTCCCAGAGTTTTTTAGAAACCTTTTTTTAAAAATTAAAATCCAAATCAGCCTTGGAAGATCACAACAGGTTGTAGTTGTGGAGGGACCATTTATTTATGTTCCTTCCCACTATTTTTTTAAAAAATTGAAATTACCCCCTGTAGGCAGCTTTTCACTGTGTGAGAACAGATATGAATACCCATTTAGTTTAAGCTGTTCCAAGATGCCATGAACAGCAAGCGTATATCACTCTGCCTGACTTCATACCAGAATCTTTCAGTCACTTCTATAAATAAAGGATTTTGCTTGTCTTAACTCCCAAGTCTGACTCTGAGGCACACTCTCCATCTGTTACTTTCCCTTCCAAATGCAGCCTGAAAAATAAAGAACAAGATTTAATTTATTTGATCGCCAACTACTTAATTAATTCATTACTTCACATTTAAGTACAATCTTTCTGTCCTCAAAACTGCATTAAAGGTTGCCAATGTAATGTTTCAGTTTAAAATGACAGTCTAAAACATACTTAAAACCAATAAAATAGCTGATTGAAAGGAGGAGGAAACCCCTCCCCCAGAAGAAACATACCCAGAAACTGTAGAAAAATAAAGAAATGATAATGCTGCCTTATCGCTAGGACCTAGCTATTGTGTTTTCCTACTGAATACAATCCCTCAACCTAAGGAGGTTTGTGGTGTAGGAAATGAGGAAATGTCAAAACAGAACATTCCAAGAGAATACTAATAAAATGGCATTAAAAATGCATTTTAAATAAATAAAGCAGATGCTTGAGTAGACTGAGGTAGAAATTTGCACAAAAAGCCAAAAGGAAACAATTTTAAAAAGCAGGATTTGATTTCTGAGGGATATAGTGCTCAGGAATACTTAGGGCACAACTTGTGCTAATTTTCAAGGAGATGGACAAAACCGGGAAATAGGGAAAGGGTGAGAATGTTAATCAGTTTTTGATGGTTTTTGGTTTTTGATAAGAACTTTCCAAGTGCTAAGATTTCTTCACAAACATGAATGAAAGAACTTGAGATGTTGTTTTTAAAAAATCAAATGGAGAAGAAATCACATCTGACAGACTTGTCCATCTGGGATAGTGGGATGAAGTGACTAGCTTTTAAAAGCCTGGGTTTCAATCTCATGTTTGTGGTACTAAATTAAGATTACGATATTACCTCCCTTCCCCCTGGGAGGCTTTTCATTTGTAACTGTTTTATGGCAAACAGGTACAACATGATCCAGTCCATGATGGGAATCAGTAGACCTATTGAATTTGGCCACGTACTGACAGTTAAGAATTTTGTCCCATTCATTTTCAAATAAAATTTATCACAATCCACAAATTTGTTCATAAATGGGATGGAAACAGCTTCTAAACAAATTTTGAAGTGAGGGGGAAAAAGGAAAATGACAGATTCAGCTCTCCTTAGTACAATGCATTGGGAGCTATGTATCATATTTTCCCTGACTGAGACTTAAACAAACAAATAGAAACCACACCAAATGTATTTTGTTACTGAACATTTCATGTAACGGGTAGATTATTAGATGCTGGAATATTTGCTCATATAAAATACACTTTAAACACAGACACACCCCCCCCCCAGCATGTTGCGGTGGGGGCAGGGGGAGAAGGTAACAACAACAACAAGCTCTGCTCCTTCCAGAAACAATACATTCTTCCTTTAATTTAAAATCAATCCAATGAATTCTTTGGTTTGAAGTTTGATTCCCCAAATCCGAAGTTTAATGCCAAGTATTTGGTTCAAGTAAAGTTTGGCTTTCAGGGGAAAAACACGTGTGTGTCTGATTGTGTGTGTACGTGTCCTTATGAACTTTACATGAAACTGTAGTATGAAACATTATGAAGCTTGCAAAGACTTAAACAGGAAAAGGCTGACCTCATGTATAAATTAATGTTTAAATTCCAGCAATTTCAGCAAAGCTGATGCCCTCCTAAGTGCACAGAGGATTATGGCCTGAGATCACTGTCCCTCGAAATGTTCTAGTTGGTACCCTGGTGCTAGTTCTGTCGTTATTATGGATAGTAGAAATCCATCAACTTGTTTTTTATGGATGATTAAGAATGGCTGACCTTTCCCTCACAGGTACAAATAGGTAGTTTTTCAGTGGCTCTAAATGAGTGACAAGATAATTCCACCCATTTAATATTGAAGTGATGTTGATGATATCATTCTTCTCATGTTTGAAACAAGGAAGTATTGAGACCTTTCTCTCACTCTTGTTCTGGTCTCTGTGATGGATTTTCTCTGTGACTAATCGCTGTCGCATTAACCTGCACTATTTCATCCTTCTGAGCTGTCAAGATAATGACGATAATCGAAGGGGCTCATTGTAGGTAAAGGAAATTATATGAGCAAAGTAATATCATAAAACAGTGTTTAAATATTTTAATTTCATTTGTCAGGGCTGCCCCAACACTTCATTACACACATAACCATCTCTCATCAGTGGAATTAGTGCATTATTCATTACTGTTAATTATTTTCACATAATGGCTGCCCTGATATATTTAACCTCCACATTATATCTCAGATAATGGGCTTGTAAAATTGAATTGTGTGAAGAGTAGAGTTCTAAAGCTCATTTGCAGAACATCAAAGAACAAAGAAGAGGGAAAGAATTTTAAATGGGACATGTTACCCAGCTGGGGCCAAACATTTGTTTCTGTCTGATTTGCGTACAGAAAAATAGGTGGTTCAGAAGGGGGTTTGTACTTGATGCCTTCTGCTCATATTGCACAACTAATTAGTATTTGTTAATGACTTCCATGTTGGAAGCAACTCATAAACTGCTTTGTAAAATAAAGAACCTACCAGACTATGGAAGACTGCTGCAATGAGTTTTTACTTCAGCTAAATTCAGTCCCAGATGATGGCTGTGTTCATT
The DNA here is from genome assembly GCA_030847615.1 of Gambelia wislizenii. Lineage (NCBI taxonomy): Eukaryota > Metazoa > Chordata > Lepidosauria > Squamata > Crotaphytidae > Gambelia > Gambelia wislizenii. The sequence goes on from JAUMIR010000003.1 coordinate 215,626,911, forward strand.
CCTCTTATTTTGCCTCAGATGATATTCATACAGTATTGATTGCATACGATAAAGTGTGGCTGAAACCTTGCTTCAGGAGACATACATGTATCGCATAGCTATGTCTCCCAAGCTATAGAAATGCCCATGTTGGGGGTTGGCACTGCTTAAAAGGTGGGTTTGAAGGGAACTTTGGTCATTGTGCAGTTGGATCAAAACTCTGACCTTTGCAACAACTGAAAAGTGAGTAGTGATGGCATAAGTCTGACTCACGCTATCATACTTCACTAACAGGATGCTAGTCTGTATGTATAATTACAACTGGAGAAATAACATGATTTAAAGGCAAAATGTAAAGATTTAAATGTAAAGACTGCCCTGGTAGCCAGTAGGCATATCTATATATAAAAAGCCAGTCCAACACTCAAACCACTATATCATGTTGGCTCTCTACTTCTGCTTAGGAACACTCTTAAAATGGTGATTGACTAAACCTGCCAATAGCCACTGGTTGCCATGTCAGCAAGGCTGTGAATCCACTTGGGTTTTAGTCTGCATTTCAAAGAAGCTGTCCAATGTGCTGAACTTATTTTGGAACTAGGGTTCAGCACTTTGGATTGCTCTTCTAAATTTCAGATTAAAGCCACCATTATCCAGTGCAAGCTGCTTCCTGTCATTCATATCCTCAGTCCTGATTAATCCAACTTTCAGTTCTGTTTATCCCTACTTTATCCCACTAGTTCACATATTGTCACACTTTAGTGTGATTAAGAAACAGAACTGAAAGTTGGATTAATCAGGACTGAGGATATGAATGGTAGGAAGCAGCTTGCACAGGATGATGGTGGTTAACATATGAATCCGCTCCAGGTTTTAGTCTGAAATTTAAAAGAGCAATCCAACGTGCTGAACCCTAGTTCCAAAATAGTTTCAGCACATTGGACAGCTCCTTTGAAATGCAGACTAAAACCCAAAATGGATTCACAGCCTTGCTGGCATGGCAACCATTGGCTATTGGAAGGTTTAGTCAATCACCATCTTAAGAGTGTTCCTAAGCAGAAGTAGATATAGTGATATAGATATATTTCTATATACTATACTATATAGAAGTATAGTATATACTTCTATATAGAAATATATACATGATATAGTGGTTTGAGTGTTGGACTATGACTCCAGAAGACCAGAGTCTAAATCCTCACTCAACATGGAAACCCACTGGGTGACTTTGGGCAAATCACAACTCTCATCCTCAGAGGAAGGTAATGCCAAACCCTCTGTGAACAGATCTTGCCAAGAAAACTGAGCGATGGATTCGTCTTAGGGTTGTCATAAGTTGGAAGTGACTTGAACGCACAGAAAATAGCAAGTTGAAGTATGATTTTTTTCATGACTATTTAAAATCCCATTAGTTTCAGTGGCTCTATTCTAAATATGACTAAATTTCAATTCACTCCAATGAAAAGAAGTGGGTTGGCTTTAATTCCACTAGAAAAGAATGGGATTACATTCCAAATCACATTGAGTGCTGCTCATAAACATATCCAAACACCTTTTATATTAGTGAGTGGTCGCCATACACACACACACACACACACACACACATATATTTCTTATTGAGAGTTTTAAAAAATTACTGATATTTAGAAAAAGAAAAAAAGAAGGAAGAAATATAGAATATAAAAAGAAATATAGGGCAAAAAGAATAGTGGTTTCCAACTTTCTTTTTGGCAGTTATACATATATGATATATCATCTCTCTCTCGCTAAAACAGCATCGTGCACTTCTTCCAATAACCAAATCTTACTAATTGACAAAACCAAAACTTATCAGGTCATTTTATTTTTTTCTACAGAAAGTCTATAAGAGATTTCCAATGTTTTAGAAATGTTGCAAATGGTTTTTCTCTAATCAAAGCAGATAATTTATCCATTTTAGCAAAGTTTGTCAGTGTCAACAGCCAGTCTTTCCTAGTAGGTAAAATTGAATTCTTCCATCTTTGTGCATACAACAATCTTGCTGCCATGGTCATGTGTTGAAGTAGTATCATTTCCAACTGTTCATCCATAAGTCTCAAAAGAAAAGGGTGTAGTGTTATTTGAATGTTAACCTTTGAAACCCTCTGCATCAAAACATGTATTTGAACCCATAAACTCTTAGCCTTTTCACATGTCCACCACATATGGTAAAATGTCCCTTCATGTTGTTCACATTTCCAACATACATTTGAAACACTCTTGTACATTCTAGACTATTTCTCTGGCATCATGTACCAATGGCACTTTTAAAAGTTCTCTTTAAGATCATAAGGTAATGTAAATTTCAACCCCTTTGACCACATTGTTTCTCATTGTTCCATCTATATATTATATCCAAAATTCTTAGCCCATTTTATCATACAGTCTTTCCCTTGTTTCTCCTCCATGACAAATTTTAACATAGGTTTATACATTTTACCAATTGCATGTTCATAATCTGTACACAATAGTAATTCAAACTCTGATTTATTTTGTTCAAAACCGTCACTCTTTTTATCCATCTTAAATCTTGAAATAACTGTAGATAGGAAAACCATTGAAAACTATGTCCCTCTGCAAGCAACTACTCTCTCAATTTTATATTCTCCTTGCTAATTCTCCATAAGATCTTGGTAGATTAACCATTTTTCTTTGCCTAATGTTTCTGTTCTATCATGCGCTTCTTGTGCTGAGAGCCATAAAGGCATTTTTGGGCACAATCTGGGTTTATCTATTCCATATTCATAATAAGTTGTGTCTCACAAAATGATTATTAAAATATACATTCACTTTAAATTTATCGTACCATAAATAGCCACACCACTCAAATCTCTAGTTGTTTCCTTCCAATTCTAATAATCTTTTATTTCTCAGTACCATCCATTCTTTTAACCAAACTAAACAACAGGCTGCAAAATACAGTTTCAAATCAGGTAGACCCAATCTTCCTCTTTCCTTTGCAATTTGCAATACCTTATATTTAACTCTTGGTTTTTTTCCTTGCCATATGAACTTAGATAAGTCCTTCTGCCATTGCTTAAATGGTGCATCGGTTGTTGAAAATGGTATTGTCTGGAACAAGAACAACACTCTAGGCAAAACATTCATTTTTATCATTGAGATTCTCCACAACAATGGCAAGTTTAACTTCTCCCATCATTGCATAGCTTTCTTAATTTCATTCCAAGTCTTAACACAGTTACTTTGAAACACATGCAATTCATATTTGTCATAGTAATACTGAACTATTTGACTTTTCAATTTTAAAACTAGTTTTATCCATCGATTCTATTTGATCTTCCATTTTTGTATTTTTAGTCAGAAAGGACTTTGTCTTTTGATTATTAATCTTAAAACCTGCCAGGTCACTAAATTATTTTAATTTTCCCATTAGCACCTCTACACCCCCCAAATAATTTGCAAAATTAGCAAATGCCCTTAACTTGTACATTTCTTTTTAAAACCCCTATACCCAAAATTCTCTCATTTTGTCTTATGCCTCTTTTCAAAGCCTCAAGAAACAAGACAAACAAAAGTGGAGAAAATGAGCATCCTTGACTTGTTCCTTTTTGAATCTCACAGGATTTTATCAATTCTTTATTAACCATTATTTCTGCTTTTTGTGAGTTATAAATCAGTTTAACCCATTTAATAAAATGATCTCCAAAATTCATCTCTTCCAAAACTCTAACAAAGCCCAGTTCAAATTGTCAAAAATCTTTTCTGCATCTAGAAAAATCAGTTCAGCTTGCTTCTTATTATGTTGTTTTAAGTGTACCAAAATATCCAACACATTTCTTATGTTATCTTGTAGTTGTGGTTTGAATAAAAATCTGCATTGGCCCCTATGGATAAAAACGTACAAGATTATTTTCAATCTTTTAGCTAAAATAATGGTAACCAACTTACAGTCATTGTTCAATAATGATATTAGTCTGTATTTATTTATTTATTTATTGCTAATGTCAAGTCTTGGTCTTCTTTTGTTATTAGTGCTATATTCACATCTTTTCAACTGTCATGAATCTTTCCATTCAGCAAAATACTGTTCATCATTTGTTGTAAAGGTAATAGAAGCTCATCCTCAAAACATTTATAGCACAGAGCCAACAAACCATCTAACCCAGATGCCTATCCTGTTTTAATATTTTTAATGACATCAAAGATCTCTCTTACCATTATAGGAGCATTTGTAGCCTGTCTCTGATGTTCTGTGATTTTTGGTCAATCCTGCTTACCCAAATATTCATCCACTTTCTCCAAAGAAATTTCTTGATGTTTATATAAAGAAGAAGAATATCAATGAAATGTTTTTCTATATTCACATTATCTGTTATTATAGCATCTACTTTTTGTAGTTTTAGTATCAGTTTCTTTTCTTTTTCTTTTTGCAATTTATATGCTAACCATTCCCCAGTTTATTTGCAGTCTCTGTAAAATTTTGATTTGATTGGTAACAGAAGTCCCTGATGGAAACATTTAAAATTAACTTTCCTTTCTCTTTATCTCATCCAAAATCAATTGTTTTCTCTTGCCTCTTTCTCTTAAGTCCAGAATTATGCTGGATAAAACACCCTCTCATACAACCTTATAGTTAGGATTAGCTCTACCATTAGGCATAACAAGGCAGTATCTCGGGCCAATTGGGAGTATGTAGTTGGGGAAAAAATAGTACAGCTGCAAGAAGATAATGTGTATTTTAAAAAATAGGAGGGAAACTAGATTCATTAAGTGTTTAAGCCCGTAAATGACATCAAGGAAAGGAGTGGACATCTCCAGTCATTCTCAGCCTATTACACTTGATACACCTTTCTTTTCTATAGCCAAATCACCTGATGTTTTACTTCCCTTGAAGCTTTAACATGAAAAAGCTCCTACTGGCTCAAATGGACAAATGTAGTAAGGTTATCTACACTACATGTGATAACTTAAGCTCTTTTTAAAGTTATTTGGTTTCTCTGGTAGACAAAAATCAATTGTCTACAAACATGGTTCAGAATACACCTCAAAATACTTGTGCTCTTACAGATACTGCACTAATGCGACCATTTATTGAACTGAAACTTTTCATCTAAAATAGGCTAATTTTCAGACTCATGTGGACTATTTCTTGGTTGGATGGGGGTGGGTGTCAGAAGACCAAAAATGGTTTATGTGTAGCAATACAAGTCATTTAAGGTGATTTACCTATTACATTCTTATGGGCAAAAAAGTAATTTTTCATACAAGTGCTCTGCATCCATCTCTTAAGTGGCAATAGGGTTTTGGCCTTGGCATTAACTATTTATAAAGCATCTATCATCTTTCATCAGGCAGCCTCTGAGTTTCATTTAAGAGATACATTTATTTCTCTGAATAATGCTTTAAGTTTATCAGAGAGTTCTCATTCTTTGAAAGGGTATTCTAAAATTGTGTTGCCTAGGATCTTGAGCAACAACTGTTAAAATAGTAAGGGAGAATGTGTGTTTATTGGCCCTGTGTGTAGACAATCAAGACTCAAGCAGGGGATTGGAAAAGGTACATTTTATTAGGAAACAGAAATCCACAGGAAGCCCAGTTCATGCTGCAACACTATTACCATGACTAAATAAATGAGGCTTAGAAAGTTGTTGATTATATTTCAGAATAGTTATGGCTAATTATCCCGCCACATCAAACAACATTCTGAACAGTGTTGGTGGTTCTCAAAAAGAGAGAATATCTTTGTACAGCTAGGCCTAAATCAAAATTGCTAATTCCAGTTAAAGCAGACTTGTTGAATCAATTGCTGAGTGGTACATTAACATTTGTGCAAAACCTTTGAATAAATACAATTGATCCCAACTAGATTTAGGCCAATGTCTTGTAATTTGAGAGACACGGAGATCTGTGTTTCCCTTTGTGATATGCTTTTTGAAGGACTACTATGGATGTCATTCTTTGCTAATTTCATTCTTGAAGGAAGCAATGGGAAGAAATTTTCCCATTGCAAAAAAGTCCTCAAAAAAAGTTCTTGAAGACTATTCACAGTTCAAGACTTATTTTTGTGCAAAATATGCATGTGGTTGTTTTGTGCAAAAAAACCCACAGTGTTTTCTGCTCAGGAAACAATCATTTCCATGCAAACAATTAAAATAAACATCTGCACACAAAATGCTGTCTCCTGTGCAGGAAGTGCTGTAATTGTGGACTTATTATGTGCAAACAAACCATGTGAGAATATTCCAAACTGTGAAGATTATCCTCAGTCCAGGTTTCTCCTTGTCAGGTTTTCCTGACACTCAAGAAACATGATCTTTGACCATTTCCTCAGTATTTTAAAATATTCTTTCCATTCATAACTTCCAGTCCCAGATTTCCTATGTCCAGGCAGGATGGAAGGATGGAGTAAATCATTATATTAATCAGGGACAGTAATCTCAAGGACAGTGAGAGGCTCATAGGTTCAAAATGCCTAGTTCATATACACAGAAACACTGGAATGAATCCAGTAGTAGTGAGTGGTGGGTAGAGTGTGGAGAAATTGAATAATGCTGAGGTATAAAATGCCACAACTTTATTGATTATAGAGCTTGGCATGGAACAATGCACCCAAACACTGGGTGGTTTTTCTTCTGACTATCCATCCAGCCCCAGACAAGCTCCATGTGAAGAACCCTGAGATGACAGAAAGCAGGATGCCACATGGGGAACAGTCACAGTGTGGTTCTCTTGTCAGCTGAGGGTGAGGCAGGTGCATCATCACCTATGTTTGGCATGCCCCTAGAAGGTTTCACCCTAAGATCCCCTAAGGGGACCTCACAGAATAGAGATACTGGACACACAGGCCTAGTCTCTTCCCAAACTGCTTGAGAAGGCTGATGCACTGGACTGGTCCTGCCTCCAAACAGAAAAATTACATTGAGGAGAAGTCTAGGAAATGCCTTCCACCCAGACATGCTAATTTTGCACATACAGGAAGTTTTATTTATGCAGCACTCTGCCTAAAGTGGTGTTGTCCAGGCAAATGTTTATGACTTGATTCTGTGGAGCAAAGCCAGCTCTTTTATTAGGGAGGGTGAGGCAGCCATTGACTTTGGATGTCATAAAGGGGGAAAAAAAGTTTAGTGTTCCTCTTTTAATGATGTTGCACAATTACTGCTGTTGCAGAAATCATGGAACAGCAGACCCACGGATTGGAAAGTGAGTTTTATTACACCGGTGGGCCTGACTGGAATATCTTCCAAAGAGTCAGAACCCCGAACTGGAGTTACAGAATATTTTTATACAGTATGCAAAAAAATAAAATAATAATAATAATAATAATAATAATAAAAATTCCCTCCTCCTCTTTGGTGCCAGCAGTTTCCCTTGAGACAATTTGTTGATAGTTCAAGGCAAGATAACTTAGGAACATTTAGGTACAGTTCGACCGCTATTAGAGAAAGAATTTGTTTACATCAGCATATCATATGTTTCTGGAACATAGGTTGATTAGTAAGGAACATTGACTAGGCCTGAGAGTTAAAGGAAAAAGACTTTGCAGAATCCCAGAGTCTCATGGGCTATCTAGTCTGACCCCAAATAGTGATTGTAAGATTACAGCATTCAGCAAATAGACATTAGAGTCAGAATGGCTACTACATTTCCCCCCTTAAATTAAATGATTAATTTCAAAGACAATTAATCCATTTCACACAAGTAAATCCCTATTTAAGCCATCAAAGCATATCCAGTATTGATCTGTGTAGGATAGCAGGCAGGAAACAAAAGATACATGAGATGAGCATGCATAGCAGAACAACAATGAAACAATGCCAACAAGAATAACATAAACCATCCTTTTAACCATCTTAGGTCTATTAAAATTAATCTCCCTGAATTTTTCAATTAAGAATGAAAACAATGAAAAATTCACCCCTGAAATAATTGCCAATTGTAACCATAGGTTTTCTGAAAACCTTTTGTAACAGAGGCCTTCCCTTTTGGTTATAGCATAAGACAATAAAATCAACATTACAGCATGCAGGTTAATTTTGTTTGGGATCTGACCATACATTGAGCTGCCTGATGGAACTTCCAATCATCTGGTCAGCTGCAGTAAGGTCTAGTCCCGTCTTCTTTCCTTTCCAGTTGCAGGTTTCGATTGTATGTTGAATGAGCAGCCTCCCGAACCTGAGTCTTCTTGCCACCTCTTAATGATTACCTTGAGTTTTTAACAAGTGCAATATCCCTGACACATTGAACTAACCTACTGAGTCTGTACACAAACAATTGCTGTGAATATGGGAGTGGGGAACAAAGGCTGACTTTTTGGTTTGGCTGCTTTTGCACTCTGAGGGGATTCTTGAACTACATACAGTTAAAATTTTACTCAAGTTACTGCTTTTTCTGTGACAGATGTGGGGCTATGGAACTTTAACTCAAACCTCATTCCCTGGTTGGAAAGTGTGAACTTCTATGATGGGGACTGGGGCATGTTTTTCTAACACATAACAGCATTGGGCTTGCAATACATTATCTAGCATTTGCACCTCTTGTTGCAAACTAACATTTACTAACTCTTGCATGTTCCCCCCTTAACTCAACCAAAATCTGGAGTAGTCTACTATACATCAGTTCAAATGGAGATAAGCCAGTAGTCTTATGTGGGGTGCAATGAATCCTAAACAGGGCCAAGGGCAGTATTTCTGTCCACTTTTGTTTGGTTTCCTGGCATAGCTTAGCCAGATGAGTTTTGATAGTCTGATTCATCCTCTCCACTTGTCTGGAACTCTGAAGACGATATGCACAATATAAATTCCACTGGATTTAGGGTGCCCAGTCTGTTATATTCAATGGGCTCTGCTTCTGCCATTCAGATGAAAGGAGCCTCTTCACATACCTCTGCTTGTGTTTTCATCTGCCAGTTGTCTCCTCCCTCTTCCATTTCAGTCTCTCTCTTCTGCTTCCATCTCATCATTTGTATTCACACTGCCAATGTCCTTCTTGTCCACACCAGGCACATTGATTCCTTCTCTGCCTCTTCCAGGCTTTTTCTTTCATCTCCATGTCTTCTTTCACGTTCTCTGTCATGCTGCTCCACCAGTGCTGCTGCGAGCTACTCCAGCTTCTTGACTATTTTCCTGGCCTTCTCTCACTTCTCTTCTTCATCTCTATTCACATGCTCTACACCTTCTGTTCACATGCACTGCACCTTCTATTCACATGCACTATGCCTTCTGGGCTGCTTCCAACAATTCCTTCATATTCTTTCCTGCATAACCTTCATAACTCTGTGTTACAAAAGTCATGTTAACCATCTTCATGTTATTCAGGGTCGAGGGGGTATACTGGTGATAGGCATCTAGGAGGCACTCAAGTTAGGTTCCAGGGGCTTCAGTGGCTCCCTCCAGTACTTTTGAGACTTTAGTCATGTTGACTTGCTTCTTTATCCCATCATGGCTTCTAATAGTAGGGTCTGATATTGGATGAGGCACTTTATCTGTTCCAGCTCATATGGATCCCAGCGGGGTTGCCCTGATGGCACTCTCTCTCGCATCCTTCTTTGAGCATCAGCATGATTCTTGGGAGCTCTGGCCAAAGCTATCTGCTCCTGCTTTTTGTATAATGCATCGCCTCTCTTCAGTGGTGAATAGGGTTAGTAGCTGCTGTTGGCAGTCTAGCCAATTTGGCATATGTGAAGCCATAGTGTTAGCACATAGCTCTACAATCTCTTGAGGCTTCTCTGTATATGAGGTGTAGTGGGTATTCCAGTTCACACAGTTCCAGGTTATTAGGGAAACCTTGTGCTGGTCAGTTGGAAGTCAGGCAGTTGCCCTGCAGGCCAGGGGCTGAATGGGTAACTTACCTTGTTTAAATGACTGGGATGACTGTAACTGTGTCTTCCTCTGTGAGTGGAGGAATAATGGATCACATTCCTGCACTTCCTGCTTTGTCTGTTCTGGTAGGGAGGCTGGAAGAACCAGTGCAGCATGGGCAGTAAAATGAGGAACACAAGCAGGCATGGATCCTGTCTCTTTAGTGAGGGGAGCATCTTTTGGCTTATCCAATAAGATAGGTGGTGGTAAAGACTGTTTTTCCCTTGGGCTGGGTTTGCATAGCTGCTGGAATTTAATTTTAGATGGGGATGCATCTGTAGTACTGGGCATTTTTGCAAGAGTGTTAGCTACTCAGGTTTTCAGGGCTTCCTTCAGTGATAGTAGAGAACCATTACTTTCAGAGTCACTTCCTGTATCACTATTATTTGTATTTGTAAAATCTGAAAAATGCACTGACAGCTTTCTGCAAATCTTTTTTCTCCCATGTGCCATATGAGTTTTGCCTTTGAAAGGCTTGCTAGACATTCTATATCTTGCTTGCAATGTTATTTAATTTTTGCAATATAAGAATCAATGTTTCTACAGACAGTTGGCAGAATTCATAGAAGGGCTGAGTAGCGTTAGTGTAAAATATACTGCCAGCAAGTTCCAGGAGTTTATCTCTGTTTTCTCCTTGTCTCAGATAATAGTTTACATTTGGATTTTGAGGAGCTATTTTGTTTAGTTCAGATTTCTGTGGTGTCTTAGGGAGTGAAGAAGCTGCCATTACTGCCACTGAGAAAAGTGAGTAAATTCTCATCTGTTTTTCTTCTTTGAAAGATCCCTGGGTTCTAGTGTTGTTGCTTGGGCTGGTCTGAATTCTTTTCTTGCCATTGAGTGGCATTTTTAAGTATATGAAGTGATAATACCAGATCGTGATGGGAGGACAGTTCAGAAGTTATTAGTCTGTCACCATCTTGCCCCTCCTTTCTTCATTATAAGGCTGCTGGTGCTGCACTTCCAGTGTAATGTAAGGTGGGGGTGCCATTGGCCCTATCAGGTCATCTCCCCAGGGAATCTAACACTGGCTTTAACTTATTTGGCTAAATTTCCTTTTCTAATTACCAGAATTTTGGCTTGGGATCTCTTGGCACTTTTCAACCATTGGGGGAGGGGGTGGAATTCAAGGACCACTGTATCTCCTGAGTCAATGTAGGGGAACTGATTTGGATGTTCTGGGTCACCAACATTTACAGAATACACACACCAAATTTTATCTAACTTCAATGACCCCTCACTGGGCCACTGAACACCAAAGGAGGGCCATTCTATCTCACAAAGGGATTGAACCCCATTTAAGTTCTTTAACATACAGCTCAAGGGGTTGCAAACTTCTATGCTTCCCCCTCCACCCATGTCCTCCCTCCTAAAATAGACACAGACAAGAGACACAAGGGAAAAACAAAAAACCACATGGACAGTAGGTAAGGGGTCCTATTGCCCGAACCAAGAGGAAATGGACACCAGTATCAAGAACCGCGGCAATCACACATACAAACTCATACACATGCATATATTCAATTCACAGGCATTCGTTCCTCCCTCCCACTTTTCCCAAATTGCCCCAAATTACCACTTTCTCAATGCTTCAATGGTACAACGGTTTCACCAGTGCGCCCTCACTGCGTCTTATCTGAGTACTCGGGTTGCCCTTTAGGGGGTGATCAAGCCCCTCTTCCACTCTTATGGAGTGGGCCACAATAGGTCCCTTGTTTACTTGCCTGTTTTCTTTGGAGGCAGGGCTGCTCAGTTTCTTTCTCCGTTTACTGGGTTCTCCTTGTGCACGTTGCTGTTCAGGCAGCCATGGCACAGACTCCCGTTCTTCCAACAAATGGTTGGTGGCTCCTCGAATGAGTGTGCGTGCTCATGGCCCCTTCCCAGCCACGGCAGTTAGAGCAGGCAAATGCCACCTCCTGTTCCATCACCTGCTGCTTCATTCCCACCCAATGCACCATTTATGTTGCAGAAATCATGGAACAGCAGACCCACGGATTGGAAAGTGAGTTTTATTACACCGGTGGGCCTGACTGGAATATCTTCCAAACAGTCAGAACCCCGAGCTGGAGTTACAGAATATTTTTATACAGTATGCAAAAAAACATTTCCCTCCTCCTTCTCTTTGGTGCCAGCAGTTTCCCTTGAGACAATTTGTTGATAGTTCAAGGCAAGATAACTTAGGAACATTTAGGTACAGTTCGACCGCTATTAGAGAAAGAATTTGTTTACATCAGCACTAGGCCTGAGAGTTAAAGAAAAAAGACTTTGCAGAGTCCCAGAGTCTCATGGGCTATCTAGTCTGACCCCAAATAGTGATTGTAAGATTACAGCATTCAGCAAATAGACATTAGAGTCGGAATGGCTACTACACTGCCAAGGAGAGAGACTGGCACTTATGGGATTTTCTGCTTCAGTTGCCCCCCCCAAAAAAAACATTGCCAGATTTGACTTTATTACTATGTGTCTTTCCTTGGGAAGGGCACCATTTATTTCTCCACCTCAGGTAGCAACATATCTCGGGCTTGCCATAGTTCAAAGTATAAACTGGCCCTAAGTCCATCACATGAGTAATGTAAGGCTCTTCCTCTAGAATTATCTCAACTATAAAAGTGTAGGGCTGTTAAATTCAGAGCGTGTGAATTTGTTTTTTATTGGCTGTTACCATTTCTATGGTAGTAACATAAAGAAATGTGTCTTTAAAAATTAAACACCTTTTAAAAAGATATTTCTGCACAAAAGAATTAAAACACTTTAAAGGCAGCAATCAAAATTTAGTCTACCCAGAGAGATGTCATACCCAGATTCTCACACATTCCTTCATCCCTGTATGTCTATATAATTTCTCTCTCTCATATATTATGAGATATTCTTGTAAATGCCTTGTAATCTCTGATTGATTACCTGGTTGTAAAAGGACACATGTCGGCTGACCTGATGCATGGATTTTGTAATTGAACTCACATATGTCAAAGTGTATATATAGGATATGTAACCGTATCTGTCAAACTCTCCTAATATGTCAAGATTCTGCAACTCAAAAGCCCAGATTTTCACTGAACACATGCAGCCTCTTTGGTGAACATACAGTGATGTGAGATGACAGTGGTATTTTCAGTGACATTGTACAAACAGATTTTGCAAGCAAGAAGCACAAGGACTGAACATGTCGGTGGTGCCATGAAGATGGTAAGATGGAAAAATGAAATATTCATATGACTCTTGTCATATGACTATTGTACAATAGTCCAGAAACTGTTTAAGAACAGTACTCAATAGCAGTACTTATGGAAGTGAACTTTTACACAGGAACAGGAAGTGGGGAGCACTGCCTTTATTCCACTGCTGCTATCTGTTACCTATGCACAGGAAATTTTATTTATTTTATGTATCAATTCATTTAATTTATTTCCCACCTTTCTCCAAATATGGGACTCAAGGAGGCTCCCAAATTAGGTTAAACAAAATACAATTTAAACAAGGGATAATGCCAAATTTTTAAAAAATTAATCAATCACATAAAGAACATTAACTTAAAACTGTTTTTTAAAAGGCAGTTAAAATATAATAATAGAGATATGGATACAAATACAAGATTTTAGATTATCCATTGCAGATATCCCTTTGGAATATACTTTCATGTGCCAAATTGTTGGGGGTCAATTGGTAGTTTTACATTGGTTTTGCACTTGTTGGAAGAACAAGTTAGAAACTAGTTAGAAAACAGACTCACATTTACCACCATCTCCCACAGGATCAAAACAGAGGAACAGCTGTAGATACACCAACAGCATGTGGTAAGACAGGACAGGGCTACACTGCCGCTTCCCTTCCATTGTGCGATAAACCTCAGAGTGTTCTAAACTGCCACTTTGTATGGAGCTCAGTTTCATATATTGCAACCAAAGAAGGCAGAAGTTGAAACATTTTACTCATGTGATATTTTTCAGTTCTGTTTGTTAATCACACACACACACACACACACACGTTGTGTATTGTCAACCAGTGCAATTCCTTTAAAATGGATATTATAGGGTTTCTCAATGGTATTCCAGACAGCAGTGTAGCTACTGCATTTTGTGCTAGCTGCACTTTCCAAGTCAGCTTGAAGGGCAGTCCCAGGCAGAGTGCATCACTATAGTCTAATCAGGAAGCTGCCAGTGCATGGACTACTGTGGTTGAGTTATTGCTGTCCAGGAAAGATTTAGACATTCTTCACATGTGTAAGGTACCACTAAATGAAATACATATATTAATAGTTCCCAAATATCCATGATGTTTTGGACTTCAACTCCAAGAAGCCCAGCCAGCTTGGCCAAGAGTCAGGAATTCTGGGAGCTAAAGCCCAAAGTTTGGGAAACACTGATATATATCTATTTCACTAAGCGAATTACAGGTTGCCCCCGCCCCCCATATCTGCATGGGCTATGTTCCTGGACTTACTGCAGATACGTGAAACCAAGTATAATAGCAAACTGCCATAGAATACCATAGAATCATGCTGGAAGACCAAGAAAATGCTTAGAGAATATACTTCTCTAGGCATCTGGTGTGACTCTATGGTCAACTTCCAGTGGAATTTGACCATAGAGTGATGCTGGAGGGCCTTCTGATGCCTGGAGAGTCCACCTCCAGTGTGACTCTGTGGTCCTCTAGATGCTAGAGAGATTTCTCTCCCCCGCCCCCAACGGCAAGTAAGTGAAACCATGGGTGCTGAGCCCGTGTAAATGGGGGTCACCTGTATTTACATTATTCATATATGTAATTTGGCACTAAGTGAAGTACCTAGTTTTTTAAAACTTAAAATAATTTAATTTGATAAGAAATAATAGAAATTATAAAAAGGAGAGGAACATTTGGAAACTTTTGATTGTGTGTGTGTGCCTTCAAGTTGCCTATTGACTTATGGCAACCCCATGAATTTCATAGGGTTTTCTTAGACAAGGAATACTCAGAGGTGGTTTTGCCAGTTCCTTCCTCTGAAATATAGCCTATGCACCTGGTATTTATTGGCAGCCTCCCATCCAAGAATAAAGCAGGGCTGACCCTACTTAGCTTCCAAGGCCAGACAGGATCTGGTACCTTTAGATTATTTAGGCCATGCAGTAAATGAAATCTAATCCTAGAATCATAGGATCATAGAGTTGGAAGAGACCACAAGGGCCATCCAGTCCAACCCCCTGCCATACAGGAAAACACAGTCAAAGCACACCTGACAGATGGCCATCCAGCCTCTGTTTAAAAACCTCCAAAGATGGAGACTCCATCACACTCTGAGGCACCACACTCTGAGACAGGTCTTACCACCAGGAAGTTCTTTCTAATGTTTTAGGTGGAATCTCTTTTTCTGTAGTTTGAATTCACTGCTCCATGTCCGCGGACTTTTTCTGACACCTCTTACCATGCAAGCAGCCTCTGGAGCAGTAACGAGGCTGCTGTGCGGCAAGGGGTCCATTTTGGACGACACCGTTTCTCTCTCGGTGTCGTTCGTGACTGTTGCGGCTAGCATTGAAGGCGGCCGCACTATTTTTTACTCATGGACAACTTCCGTGAGTGAAAAATAGCGTGGCTGCCTTCAATGCTAGCCGCAACGGTCATGGATGATGCTGAGAGAGAAACGTCGTTGTCCACAATGGACCCCTTGCCACGCAGCAGACTCGTTACTGCTCTGGAGGCTGCTTGCACAGTAAGAGGCGTCTGAAAAAGTCCCTAGTCTCTGGAGCAGCAGAAAACAAGCTTGCTCTAGCCTCAATAGGACATCCCTTCAAATATTTAAACATGGCTATCATGTCCCCTCTTAACCTTCTCTTCCCCAGGCTAAACACACCCAGCTCTCTAAGCCACTCCTCATAGGGCTTGGCTTCCAGACCTTTTACCATTTTGGTCATCCTCCTCTGAACACGCTCCAGTTTACGTTATATCCTGCTAGCTGTATGATTATTTGTATTGGTGTGATCTCCCCTCTTCCAGAGCAGAGAGAGGTTCCAGGGTGTGGTTTCCTTGGGAGGAGAGATCACTGAAGACTCATGGTGTTTATGTAATATTTTGGCTTATCTATAACTATGCACAGTGAACATAGGTGAAGGTGGACAGCATGGCACTTCTATATACAGAAAATCTAAGAGAAGCAACCACAAAAGAGCTGAAAGGTAGCTACTTCCCTGCTTCTCAGTCTGTCATTTATAGAATTTCACCAACCCTTCCTCTTAGCTGGGCACAGGGGAAAGAATGAGACATCTTCAGCCAGTATTCCTCACCTTCTAGAAGCATCTCTAGCTATTTCCTGGCCATTTGGGATTTTCCTTAACACAGTGGTGGCTGACAGCTAGGAACTTCAAGCTGTCCTTCTGGCCCAGTTATTCCACCCTCCTTCTTCTCATGTATGTCATTCAGCCCATGTCTGGAATGGCTTTGCCCATTGACTGTAGCAATGCTTCTTATTCCTTCTCTGACAGGAGCTTGTTGTTCCACCATGTCTCCATATTATCACTACTGAAAAGAAAAACAACTAGCCTGATCATAGAATAAAAAGTATTTAATAAATCTCCTACAGTTTTCCAACCTGTTTTATGACAAGGAAGGCATTCTCAGCAAAGGGGAGGAAAAGGAAGCACGTGCTTCTGCAATGGACACTATATCTAGATTTGCTGAATAAAGGGCAATTCAGACGAGAAATGCACTGGAGGGGTTGTGGATGATATAATTAAATGCATTTTTATAGCACCTTTGGGTAGTCCCTTTTATTTTCTACATCTGATGGTGCTGACCCCTTTTGTTCTCTCCACATTATCACCAACAATATGTCACACTTTTTCACAGATTCTCAGACTGGAGGCTTGGCTGTGCTCTAGTAGTTGGCAGCAGAAATGTTCATTAAAGCGATGCATTCTGGAAACCCGGAACATTATCAGGGACTTACTGCCTTCTTAGCACATTCCTAATATTTTCTTATTTCCTTCAGAGACCTCTTCAATCCACTAGGCCACTTGAATGACTCAATTCTGGATCTTAAAGAGAGCCGATGTTTTTCTCCCTGATGAATAATCAGAAACATATTGGAAAAATAAAGCACAAATGGCCCTCACATTATATAAACTACACAACCCCTTATTAATAGTGGTAAAAACCCTAGGCAGAAGTGTCAGTTTGGATCATAATTTTAGGTTTTATGGGAATGTGTCCTTATTTTTCAGGCTTGCGACCAGGTTTCTTAAGCAAAAGTCCCAAGAAAACAGAGCAATTTTGTTTCTAAACTATGACTACTGGGCATGCTTGGATAACCACTATACTGCCCTATGCTACTCATTGTTGGCCTTGTGAGTTTCCTTGCCTAGCAAACTGTTATACCAAAGGACACTGTCAGTGCAAGAGACAAATGTGAGCCGAAATAATAGTATTGATGAAGAAATATGAGCATAACCCTCCACTTTTAGAGATCATTCCTGTTTCTTTGAACCACAGACATTGGTTGAGACTCGGCTTCAGAGGCTATGGTTCATAACTTTATGACATCATAGAAAGGGATACCCAACCCTTTTAGTGAATTGTAAAGATGCGTATTGGGGAGTCATGCACAGAGTTCCCTTTGCACAATGAGTCTCATAGTGCTCTGGTGCCCTTGAGCAACAGGCCCATAGCACCCCATAGCACAAGAACCATGCTGTTTGCTCTGCTTGCATCATGGTTCTGGTGGCATAACTATGTCAGGGATGATGGGAGTTGTAGCTCTTCACCTCTGGCTCAAACTCACCACCTTGTTATACAGCAGAGCCGACCAGCTTAGATCAGTGGTTAATGCTTTCCTTCAAAGCAGCAGAGTTTCAGAGAATAGGCTGAAGATCCTGACAAACTCTCCAAGCCTTCTCACTCTTCTCCAGGTGTCTCCAAAACGTCTCCAGGATTCACTCAGGCAACTCAGTAGCTTTATATAAAACCTATTTTATTCTTCTATATAAATATACTATATGGTCAACAAATCACAATCTCTACACACTACTCCACAATATCTCCAAACTACTCCACCTCTACTCAACAACAATACATTGGCAAACATTGCAATTTTATAGCCATTGTTTATCACCACCCACTAGTTAGTTTCCACCTAGTGGCTGTGTACTTCCATTCTGATTGGTCCACGTAGTTCCACCCATGCTTAAGACCAACCCATGTATTTCAACATTTCAGCTTGTACACTTAATGATTCTCAGGTGTTTCCATTCTGCATTCAGTACCTCTGTCCTTGGCTCTCAGGACTTCTAGATTACATTAGCAGTTTCACCTGTGTAGCTTCATAATTGCTCTCGCTTAGTCATTGTGACTTTCACATACATATTCTATTTCTTTCACTGTATGTCCCATGTTGCATTTTCCTTAATGTCTCTGCTCCACTCCTTAGAATATGAGCTTTGCATAATGTCGCAAGTCACTTTTACATGTTTGTAAATCTGTTTATGATGACAAAATTGCCTAACAGGATGGTAGCTGTTATTTTATGACAACAAAAATGATTAAAAATGAACAGCTTATTACATACAAATTAGACAAATATGTTAGAACTTTTAAAAATTAGAAGATAAGTTGCTGTATATAAGAAAACTGTCACTAATACCAAAAGGATTAGACCAAATCATCTCCTTCCCTTTTGCCAACTTCTTCAGTGGGAAAGCAGACTCAGTCCCAAATAGGTAAAGGCAGAATTAATCATTTTTTTTGGTGGGGTGGGGTAATCTGTCAAATAATATAATCATATTGCTTTGGCGTCACCTGTAAAGTGAATATGATAGATTGTTATGAAAACCAAATAACCACTCCAGTTTTTAAAAGCTGCAAGTAACTGCTTTCAAAAAGAACAGCTCCTGTTAAAAAGTACTGTAGCTGCTTGTGAGATGGGCTCACTCTTTTCTAAAGATATTTTGTTTATTTTTAATGTTTTCTAATCAAATATTTGTAATCACTATTAACAAATATTTTACTTGATTATGGATACTAGTGCTCATATACTGTGATTCTCAATGAGAGTTTTTAAATCTGCAAGTCTCCAGGATAATTTGGTCTAGTGCCATGGAAAATATAGAGACTAAAAGCACAGGGAGCTTTATTTTATTTTATTTTGTCATTTATTCATAACTGTGACATTTTATGTCATATAAAATTAAAAAGTTTAGCTTGTTCATTCCTGCCTAAGGTAACTTTAGCTATGGGCCTTTAGAACTTTAACAGCCCCTGTACCACAGACTCGGCAAAAAAAAGTATGCCTTTACATTATGTGATGATTCATAAATGATGCATTGCAAGAACAGGGCATGAGGGTTGTTGTGAGGCTGTTAGGAGTAGGTATGGGGAGAGTACATCACTTGAAGGGAAGGGCTGGCTGGCTGGCTGATTTCCTGATCAAGGAATAGGGTTTTTAGATGCAGCCTGAACAAGGAGAAATGATTTGTTAGCTTTTCCCACTATGAGCTCTCAAATGTATGGGTGCTTTCTGTAGAAATATTTAGTGTTTATATTATACAGAATGCAGAAGGGCTAGTGCTGTATGACATGGATATTTTGGTTGAGAATTTTTGACCCAACCAAATAATTTTCCACTTTGAAATACTGCATCTCTGACTTTCAAAGCAACCTCATGGTGCTGGCAATTATCAAAGCAAAAAATGAGATCTAGAAAATTGTAGATAATGTGCATTATATCATGTCCGATCCTCAGCAGAGATCCTGTTGCATGATTCAACACTCTGTGAGGCTAGGTTGATGTGTACAAGTGATGGGCTGCTCTGTAGCAGCACCCTGGTTATGGAACTCCCTGCCAAAGGAAGTTAGGCTTGCTCCATCTTTTCTGAGCTTCTGATGGGCAGCTAAGACTGTACTGTTCACACATGTGTTATGCTCGATAAATATGAATTGCAAGTAGACTTTTGATGCTTAAGTCAGGAAGCTGCCTATTGCCAGAGTCTGCACACATAGTAAGAGGCATATATTGGAAGTGTAGGGCAGTGAGAAGCCTGGATCCCCTCTGTCCTGGAAAGTACGGCCTCATTTTAAAGTATAAACTGGAATCCCCCCCCTCCTGCTGACAAGGAAATTGTCTCATTGAGAGCAATCAGTGCTTATCTAAAACGAATGGAGACTCTGCCAAACTGACTCAGACTGGTATACCCCCCCCATTGTAAGCTATTGTGTAGTTTCCAGAGATATTAGGCAACCTTGATTGGATTTCAATAACGATATCTGATTGGCATTGTCTCACAATGGGCAACTCCATTGTTTGTCTCCCCCAAGCCATTTAAGAATCATTCTTAGAGAGGGAAGTGAGGCTGGGAGAGACACCTCCTGACGTGACCACTTGTAACAGTGAAGAGGGGTTGGAAAAGGTGCATCTTGAGTACTGGGACTTCAGAGAAGTGTTCTCAGATAAGGAATGTGACCTGTTGCCTCCCCACCGACAGACTGTGCTATAGAACAGACACTGACCTACTCTACCAAACCCTAAACTATATGCCATGACCCTCAAGGAGATGGCTGTTTTGGGCGAGTTCATCAACAAGAACTTAGTGTGGGGATTCCTTCAGCCAACTACCTCCCCAATGCCGCCCTCTGTGCTCTTTAGAGAAAAGAAGGACTGCGGGGTTTGAGACTAGTGATGGACTATTGGGGGTTGAATGCTATTAGCATGAGAAACAAGTACCCCATCCTGCTGATCAGAGACTGGTGTAAAATGTATTTTTAAGAAGTGTGTTTACTTTATTTTAAAAGTCTTCATCTACATATTTAATGTTTGAAATAATTTTAACTGTTATTCATTGCCTTTGAGGCCCTGGTGGTCCTAGAGGTCATATATAAATGCCAGAAAAAGAGAGAGGGGGGGAGAGAGGGGGAGAGACAGTGAGTGAGTGTCTGGCAAATGCTGTGTGTTCCACTCAAATATCCACAAAGCTGTTCAAAATTAGCTAAAGCTACGCTTTTCACTTACAGTAGCTGTTTACATTGGGCAAAGCTCCAACATGTAATTTATAGTACACTGAAGTTGTGTTGTTGGGGGGGGGGCAAGCAAATGTTAGACAATGAAGGCACCCAGTTGATTAATCTCAAATAATTAAAATCAATAAACAATATTTTTTTAAAAAATCGCTGCCCTGGCTGAATTCTCAGGGCAGTTCCTCATTTCTCTGGGTCTTTAGGCAGGGAGACATGTCTCAGGGTAAGCTGCACTGGAGAAACAGGTGGAGGTACGATTTTAGTATGTGAGGTGGCTTTGAAGCCTGAGTGTCCATCTCTCCCTCCATTTCCAACTGACATAAGTTCTCTCTGGTTTAGTGCAAAGGTGTTTGTCAGTGTATTATGCTTGTGCAAAGTGATTATAAAAAGCCAATAACAAGAGAATCAGAGTGGGGAGAAAGATGGTGGGACCATACACAGAGGCCCATTTTACCATTTGGAGCATGGTAAGGAGTGGAGCATTGGTGTCACAACTCTTCAGCCTTCTTGTCACACAAACTCTGGCAGCAATAGTGGAGGTTCTGGACTAAAAAAAGCTCTCCAAAGGCTGGCAGTTCACCTTTCACCAACACCAGGAGTAGTGCAGGGCCTGCATAAAGTCTCCACATGCCATGTGTGCTGTAGGTAAGGCCATAGGGAATGTGAGACATAGTGGGAATGGCTATCGAAAAGGACTTTCCCCTCTCTTCCCACATGTCCATTTCCATAATCAGCTGACCCAGAAGCAATACTAGCCCACATCTCAGCCCTTGCCTGTCCTGCTTCTGTAACATCACAAGGACCCATCCCCTGGTCTCAGGTTTTGGCCCTGAAATCTCAGCAAATGGGAAATGATTGACCTGGCAACCCAAGTAATTGCCCTTTGTATCTCCACACTTGTCCATAATGTCTACGATATGTTTTTGCTGCTTATCTTGCACTGAGCCTTACAAACTCTTCTCCATGTACAGTATAGGAGTTTATACACCTTAGAGTGTGAAACCTCAGAAACATGAAACCTCTCTTTTAGATGTAACAAAGAAGCATGACATGCATATTGCTTTATATATTCATTGACTTTATATCCGGTCCTCTTTTTAAATAGTTCAAGATGCCCCATTTCCCCCCTCACAGGAATCTTTTGAGTTGAGTTGAGTTGAGTTGAGAGATCAGCTGTGTGAAGGCATTTGAAAACTGAGTAAGATTTACAGGTGTGGAAGGGCAGCAAGCTCATTCCACCCTCATCACTTCCAACTCTGGCTTATCTCTATCCTTTATCTATGATTCTAACCTGTGTACACTTGGAGTCTGTTGTCTTCCTGTGTGATTCATTCTCCAGCACAGTCCATTAGCAGGGTTAGCTAGTGGACAAGAAATAAGGGTATTATAGGTACTCATTTCACAAGGGCTAGACACTCTTGGTGCTCTTATGTCTTATCCTTATTTATATTCCAAATCATCTGACCCTTTCCCCAAACTGAAACTAAAGCCAAAGATGGTTTTCTGCTAATACACATGCAGACTCTTATAGACCTAACTGCCTGTGTTAGGTCTTAAGCGATATCTCTTACACTCTATAGGTTATACTAGGTTACATTGTGTACTTTAAAGGTCTATTGCCAGGTCACAAAACTGGCAATTGAATAACCTGGCCTGTAACAGGGGACCTTCCTATACAAAAGCCACATACTTTATTTTGCACAGAAAATAGTATTTTCTGCTGAGTAAAGTCTTGTTCAAAATTTACATGGAATAACTCCTAACTGTGAAGATTCTTCTCAAACCAGGATTCTCCTTGTTGGGGTTTCTCAACCCTTAAGAAAAACATTTTTTCAACCATTTTTCAAATATTTTCAAATATTCTTTCCACCACTTCTTCACTTTAAAGTTCTTCACTTTAAAGTTTCTTCTTTGAAGTCAAACGGGACTGTTTGGAAATTTGCTGCACTTTTCTACATGCATCAGATCTGACTGCTCAGTGATCACCATTTTTGCTATCATGTTTCCCACTAGTTTTTGGACAGCACAAGTTAGGATTGAATTAAGAGCTACTTCCTCTCTTTTCATTTTCACCTTGACCTGCTCTCCCAGGACACAGTCATATGGTGTATCTAGACATTTTACCTCCTTGCTATGATTGGAACATGCCTTTAATCAGCAATGTGAGGTGATGAAGGTGCCCTTTATGACAACACTTTCTCCTCTGAACGCTGATTTTGCTCTTCATCTCAAAAACACCCTGAGCACTTTGGTCATGGAGATAACAGCATCTCCACAGCACTAAACTACTTGTGGCCTCAGTATTGTTAGCCACAACAACTCCATGGAAAAGTCTTCCTCTTTTAAGGTTTCTTGTTTATTTGACATGATAATACAATAACTTCTTTGACCAAAAGAAAAAAAGAAAAAAGAAAAAGAAAAAAGACACCACTTCCAATATGCCCTTCCTGTCCCTTATATACATATGGTCATATCTCACCAATTCTCTCCTTTCCACCAGGTTTCCATTATAGTTATTACATATATCTTTCCAGGCAGTCCCATTTTAACTCAGAGGCTTCTAGTGGTAGTACAGAAACATCTATACACATGACTTTGGAGCATGCAGTTTCCACTTTGGCTATCAGGACTCTTTGACTTGTTATCCTTTATGGTTACTGCCTATTTCCACTAAGTAACCATTTGGGCAGATGTATGCATTCTCACCCTCATCCCTTTGGACTGATTCAACCTGAACAAGATGTTCCACAACCCCTATTACTTTCCATCAGGGTTCAATTTAAAAACTGCTCTGCCACCTTTTTAATATCAAGCACCAGCAATCTGGTTACATTCTGGTACAGGTAGAGTTCAGCTCTTGTGTGGGGAGGCCTGGATTCTTCCAAAACATTCCCTTAGGTGTTTAATGTAAGTGTCTGATGTTTTATGAAACCATTCAGGCTTCCCTGTAAGAGCAGGGCTAAAAGAATGTTATGCTTCTGTGGGATGCTCTCCCCTGAACTTTAAGTTCCTAAAGGATTTTCCACCTGAGTTTTCCACTAGCTCTTTGTTATGCCCTTGGCCTTGTCTAGATGGGCTATGTACCCCATCTTGCCCCTGTCTTAGAGCCCTGCAGTCCAGACGATGCAGGACATTTGCCCCATTTTGTCCCCGGGCAGTCTTGACGACCCCCAGGGCAAAGACAGGTCCAAGATGAGGGGAAATCAGGGTAAGGCCCGTTACACTGTTTTACAAAAATACCCGGTAAAATCCTCTTCAGATGGCAAAACAGGTCGGACCCTGTGTGACTGCAGTAGCCCATACTGGCTTGCCAGCACATTACTTCAGCTGCTATCTGCCTTGCTCTTCTGTAGCCAGGAAGGAGTCCTGCAGCATGCGACCAAAGAAGCTTCCTTCTTCAGAGAGGGCGATGCAGATGGCAGCATCTACAGAGACTGGCTGGCATGCCAGTATGGAATCCATCTGTGCAGGTAATGGGGGAGCAACAGGCTGGTGTGGAACCTGTGAGATGAGCCCCTTGTTTTTGGCTTCAGCTGATGATTTTAAAACTGAATGATGATCTACATCAGGAGTAGGCAACTGTAACCTTCCAGATGACTTGGACCGCAACTATCATTATCCCTCACAATTGGCCATGCTGGCAGATAGGAATTGGGGCCCCCAAATATCTGGAAGATCATGGTTCCTCTCTCCTGATTTATTTATGAAATAAATAAATAAGTAAGTAAGTAAAATTACCTTTTCCTCATACAGGTATTATGGGTGTGCTTCATTTTCTTTTCCTTGGTAATTTATTACAGGGGATCCTCTTCACACTTTATGAGCTAACTTTCTGGAGATTATTTACTTATGTATTTGATTTATATCCCATTTTTCTCAAAAACACTGGAACTGCAAGGCTTGCAACAAGATCAACTAAAAAAGAAAAGACATGCATATATACAAAACCATTAATATACACATTAACAATATTTACATGTTAATGTTATTGATAAAATACTACTGGATTAAAAGCCAACTGAAAGCACAGATGATGATGATGATGATGATAATGCATCTCCAAATTAAAATCCCCTTCCATGGCAGCCAGTTAATTGTCCAAAGCACACCTGAACAAAAGTCATTTGCCTGCCAGCAGAAGGACAACAGGGGTAGATTCCCATAGATACGAATATATATTATTCCATTTGTTTGAAATATCCCCTGGGGTGGGGTTGGGGTTGGTGAATTTTAGCTAACTCCCAAACTAACCAAGCCAGCATACCTGTGGCAGACCAGTGGCCACAAACTTCCATAGCAGAAGCATGCTTAGCAGATACAGGCTGGCATCCTGGTATTGGCATTCACTGATGTACGTCCACTTTATGCCTGCATATTTTATGTTGTTGTTGCAGTGGCTGGTATTCTCTTCTTCCCTCTGAAATGACCAAAGTCTACCTGACTTACCATTCAGCCACTGCAACATCCCATGGCCAGTTTGTGCCTGGTAGTGAGCAGGATGGGAGGAATCAGAGAAGCATCTGGCTATGTCCCTGTAGCCAGGTGCAAAATGATTGCATCATCCACTGAGCCTTCCAGAGGATTCCAGCAGACCCCAGCAGATAATGTAATCATTTTGTGTCTGGGGATGGGGAACTAGCCAGATGCTTCATCGATCCCTTCCTTTCCACCAGTCACAGAGTGGCCAGGAAGGGGTGAGGCTGCAGTGACTCAATGCTAAGTCTACGCCATATAGATTCTGATAGACAAATAAGCAAACAATACTATTATCACATGATAATTGATGAAAAATACATACACACAAATCTTAGAAGAACTGAAGGACTAGAGGGTTCAAGTAAGTAAGTTCCTTTTCCTAACTGGAGGAAGATTCACTGTCCAGATTGTACACAGGGAATCCGCACACCTGATGAGACTGTTTGTACATTATACAGTTATAGAAGCTTCATATCACTCTAACTTTCACACCCTCAACCTATAGTAACCTAGAATTTGTAATTTTGGCTGAATTTTTTGCTACAAGTTTTTAGCCCCCCTCCTTCTAAGTATCGCATATCTTATTTGGATTGTATTGGGACACATCGTATTCTCTGCAAATTCTATGAGGAGTATTTTCATCATCTGGACAACCCCTGGGATTTGTAGTTGGGTAAGATATTTAGAATCTCTGCTCAAGAGCACCACTCCTATAGACAGACACACTCCTCAGAAAGTACAACAGCAGCAAAGATAAAGGTATCATTGTCATTGTCATAAATGAAATAAATATTTTTCTTTGCAGCTAAATGTCTGAGAGATTGCTTTAAACATTTGAGAAAGAGAAAGGAAATAATTTCAAAATTATAAACAATAGAATTTGATACTTTTCTACCATAAGATTGTAGTAGCCATTTCGACTCTAATGTCTATTTGCTGAATGCTGTAATCTTACAATTACTATTTGGGATCAGACTAGATAGCCCATGACACTCTGGGACTCTGCAAAGTCTTTTTCCTTTAACTCTCAGGCCTAGTCAATGTTCCTTACTAATCAACCCTATGTTCCATAAACATATGATATGCTGATGTAAACAAATTCTTTCTCCAATAATGGTCGAACTGTACCTGAATGTTCCTAAGTTATCTTGCCTTGAACTATCAACAAACTGTCTCAAGGGAAACTCAAGGGAAACTGCTGACACCAAAGAGAAGGAGGGGGGAATATTTTTTTTGCATACTGTATAAAAATATTCTGTAACTACAGCTCTGGGTTCTGACTCTTTGGAAGATATTCCAGTCAGGCCCACCAGTGTAATAAAACTTACTTTCCAATCCGTGGGTCTGCTATTCCATGATTTCTGCAACATAATGTAATGTAGAAATACTTGCTACAGAACAACTGCAAAAAGGGAAGGTAGAAGCAACATTAATTTCTCAGTCTGGGCCCATCTACATGAGGGGAAAAAATCCAAAGTACCTCATAGTATTGGCATCTTGCAGCAGCAGCAGCAGCAACATGTCTAAATAGTTTTTCTGGCCTCGGAAGCCCTCATAAGCCTCACATTCTAGATGGCGGCTGCGAGTGATTTACTCATGTTCTTTACCGCTACTGTGTGTGTGTGTTTTTTTAAAGTTGTCCAAGGTGCACTGGTGCGATACAATGATTTTCCAATTTTATAGGAAAGCAAAACAGGAAATATTCATCCTGTTTTATCGCCTTAGTGAGCGATCGCTAAGGCGAAAATCCAACATGGTGGCAGCAGGTGCTTGCCTGCTCACAAGCCCCATCCCCGCTCTCACATGGCCAGTCAGCTTTGTGCTTCTCTTTGAATATCCTGTCATTCGATAGTCCAAATGAGCAGGAATGTGCACCCCCTTGTGGTTTTTGAAAAAGTATGGGAAAATCTGTGAAGGCTTTTACCTGATTGTTTTTGCCGTTTGGGCCCCCCTCCTTCTGAATAGTGTGGATTGGTGCTGGATTCCATTTAGACAGGTAGGATTCCCAGCAAATTCCATGAGGGGTATTTTCACCATTTAGATGGGCCCACAATCTCTCCTCCATAGCACAGCACAGAGAACTCTTGGCAGGGGGGGTGTCTTTCACAATATACACCTGTCAGTCACTCAGTTCCACTCTCTCAAGTTCCCTCTTCTGCATCTTAAGCAATTCTACATATGCTAGATCTTAGAAGCTGCTATTTTTGGAAAGAAAGGGTCTGTTTTGTATAGAGTTTGGCTTTAGTTGTGGTCATTTTGGATGAAAGTCAAGTTTGCTTTGGGAACCACAAGAATCAGTCTTGGAGGGAACTGGTATTTGGTCAAACCTGATGCACATCCATATCTATTTGTATTTTGGTCTATTGGGGTTTTTTTGACTAAAAGATCAAAAATGGAAATGCTTCCATGTAAAAAGAGCTTGCATCCAGGATTGCCTTTCATCCGAGAGAAGCCTCTGTATGGGTATATGTGACTGACCTGTGAGCTGAGTGTATGTCCTGGAGCATTTCCCAGAATCCTTTTCAGCACAGAGTTCATTGATTAAAAAGCTGGTGTGAAAAGGTTTCTTTGAACAAAGAGAGTTTAGAAACAAGAGCTATAAAAAGGCAGAGGACCATTTTTGTTCCTCCAATCAACTCTGTCTTCCTACCCTACCACAAAACAGAATTTGCAAAGTACCTTATTGAAACTTTTTGCTATTTTATGGGGGCTGGGAGATACTGGGAGTTCTAGTGCAAAAAAGGTAAATTGGCCAAGCTCTATCATAAACTGAATAATGACACTTATTCCTCTTTTGCTTATAATACCCAAAGGTTTTTGCATGACAAGACTGATTTCTGTAAGCTTTCAGAAGTAATCAGTGTAGCACCTAACTTTAAAAAAATGCACCGTCTGTTGTATCAATAGAAGCACTTCTTTTGTAATATGGAATGTCATCTCCTACATTTTGGGTAAGTCCCCGTCAACTTCAATGGAAAGGATGGTGTTTCTGAATTGTCAAGAGGTTTGAAAGTGCATCCATTACAATGTATAATATATGCTGAATGATTAATGTTGGTAAATTAATGTGTTTAAATTATATGTGCACAAACCACTCTTTGCATGACATGTATAGCCAATGGGTAAAACTTAATTGCCCCGTCCTATGAGAAGAAAATGACTACACCTACTTGACAGTCTCTCTCTTCCTGTCAAGGTCTGTGTGGACTCAAGAGTTGGGACAGAAATAAACTACACATGAAGAATTATATTCCAGACAATACATTTGTGAGCAATTAGAACTTGACTTGAAGAACATTGCAGAACATGAAACTGGAAAGCTGTTTCACTTCAACCACTTGAGAGAGGCAATAATTCCCAAGATATGCAAATCTGAGAGTATATCACTATTATAATAAAATGAATTCATGAATAAAGAGAGGATTAGCAGAGGGGCAGCGGGGGAAACTAAGCCTCTTCTTACACAGACTGGCTGTCAGTGAGGCACTGATGACATCAGTCATGGCCAATCTGAATGTCCTTGTAATGTCCAAAGTGCTAAAGACATTTCATAATTAAGTAACGAGAGTTGGCAGAGTTCAAAAGGAAACATATTAATTCATGCAAATTGCACAGTTGTAAGGCGAGAGAATGAAGGGCAATTGCCAATGACTCAGCCAAGTGTGAATTAATCCTGGCTGAGTCACATGACACAGCCTCTTATTGTGGCTTTATAAAAATGTTTAAAATATTGATATTGTTAATTAAGTGATGAATTTCTAGGCCACGTCTGAGATCAGTTTGATCACGCTTGTACAGTTTTGAGCAATGAGTTCTACAACGCTTGGTTCATTGGTCAGGAATCATGAGAATACATACACTCTGTTTTGCCCATTGCTCACCATGCTACAATTCATTCTCCTCTCCTTACTTTTGGTTTTGCATTTATTTATATATTCCAAGTAGCAAGGACTAAGGAAACTTGTCAGGTAAAGGTTTAGTGGCTTCACTTCCTTCCCGGGGCCCTGTCACACTACAGATTTATAGCACTGTGATTCTACTTTAATTGCCATTACTGCATCCTATGGAATCCTGGAGTTTGTAGTTTGGTGAGCCACTAAAGCCCTCTCACTGAGAATTCTAACTACCCCTCTCCAAATTGCAAATCCCATGATTCAACAGGATGGAAACATGGCAGTTAAGGTGGAATTGAAGTAGAAACATTTATTGGCTTCATCCTCCACTCAATCAGTCAGCTACAGCTCTAGCAGCAGAAACAAATCAAGATGTCACAGGTATATGCATTGAGTGCTGGTTTCCTTCTACCTGGATGGGGTGTGCCGTATCTGTGGGCCTGCAGGCTAAATTTCCACCTGGAACCCATCAGAGCCACCACTCCCCCACTGAGCTACTGAATTTGCCCACCAATTTCAGCTGAATGGTAAGAGCAGTGGCTTCCCTTTAATAAGAAGGTGTGCAGAGGGTGTGCCTCTTGTTTTAAAGCATAATTGAACGTACAGGAGGCATCTGCGATTCTGCAGGGAGGTACAGTCGGCCCTCCACATTTGTGGGTTTAACTTTTGCGGATTTGATTATTCACAAATTATTTGCTGCTGTCTCTTCTGCTGCCTTATGCCTTTTGAGACTGAGAGAGACTGCAAATGCATAGCAAGGCTTTTAAGTCTCTATTAAAAATGGTATAGGGCAGCAGCAGAGGCAGTGGCAAGCCCCATCAGCTGCCCACATCTGTCATGTGAAGGAGCCCCGCTGCCTTGAAGGCATGTGCAGTGGGTTGAATCTGCAGATCATACTGTTTGTGTGTGTTAAATATGGTGTGTGTGTGTGTGTGGGGGGGGTAGATATATTCACGTTTTTTTCCACTTTCATGGGAATCCGGTGCCCCTAACCCCAGTGAATGCAGAGGGACAACTGTATTAATTTTCAGTGATGTTATTCTTTGCTAATTTTCTTAAAGGAAGCAACATGTAATTTTAGCAATTTATTTCTCATTGTAAGAAATTTTTCCAAAAGGGCAGTTTTTGATCACAGTTCACAGTTCAGGAATTACTCTGTGCAAATTCCCATGTGGTTGCTTTGTGCAGAAAACACTCTTTTTTGTGCAGGAAGCACCATTTTCTGTGCATAAAATAATATTTCTACAGAGAAATCCTATTTTTGTATGCAAAAAAATACTGTTTCCTATCCAGAAAATGCTGGCCGAGATACTGTATCATCGGCTGAGATAAACAGATTTATGATGATGGAGCTATATCACTGACACAATAAGCAGCCGTGTTAGAGAATTGTGATGATGTTCAGTGGAGTACCACACAAGATATCCTGTTGTACAATGGGGCTCCACAAAAGGTGGGGATATTTTCCCACCAAGTTGCAGGGTACACATGACTTTCCACTGCCCTCCATTCTGAATTACCAGTGCTCTGTTGGCTCTGTTGCAGCTGATATCCCCTTGTCTCCTTGTGCTGTCATTGCACAAGGGCAACCTGTCCCACAAAGTGTTCTAGTGTTGCAATTGCATCCATTGTGCAATGGCTACACTGGTACATCTAGAACAATGCCTCCCTCCTGGGAATCCAACCATTTTTCAAGGCCACAGTTCTAAACTATGTAATTGCAAGTTGGTTTATGGTGTCATAAATTCCCAATAGGATGCCAGCCGCTGTTTTCTGTGCAAAACAACCATGTTGAAATTTGCACAAAATAAGCCTCCAACTGTAGCATTTCTTGCACAGGAAGCAGCATTTTCCGCACAGAAAATAATAGTTCTGCATAGATTTTTTTTAAAAAAATTCTGACCAAAAAATGTTGTTTCCCCCATAGAAAATGCTTTCTGTTTTCCTGTGCAAAATAACCATGTGTGGCTTTTGCATAGGGTAATTCTTCTAACTGCAAAACTTCTCATCAGTCCAGGATTTTTCTTGTCTGAGTTTTTTGACACTTAAGAAACATATGTTCCAGCCATTTTTTGGAATATTCTTGAATATTCTTCCCATCCCTAGGGTGTGCTTTAAAAACAAGGCATGCTCTCCTGCCTTCTTTTTAAAAGAAAAAGTGGTCCTTTTTTGTTTTCACATGCTCAAATTTTGGCAGTGAAGTCATAATTTCAGCAATGAAGGGAAAAGTAAGAATGGCAAATCCAGCGGGGACACATGCTGGCTGCTGTCATTTACCTTTCTTGAAAAAACACTTTAGGAAATCTGTATAAAGCACATGATCAGACATGTTCTTCCCTCAATGTACTTTTCATGCATCCAACATTAAAAACAAATTTTAAAACATCCTTCTAACAACAACAAAAGCAACCCACAGGAAAGCAGAGACTTTAATGGAATTAAAACTTAGGTATGTCGACATAGCTGCTTCACCTTACTGTGCTGGAGTCAGCAGCATGTCTTTAGAATGTCATCTCCTGAATTTTGAGTGACTTTCCATAACTATCCTCAAGTGTGATTTATAATTTATCCTTAATTTAGCCTGATGTAATGAAGTTACAGCTTTGGCCATGTGCCTTTTTACCTTCAGATACTGGTAAGTCAAACCCTTCCCCACCCAGACTTGGGTCCTGGTCATAGTTCCAATTCTTATATGTGTTTATCTTTTTTTGCATTGCACTGCTGTTTATTTGAAGTCCTTTCTTCCTGTTTGTACTTAAACCTGAGCATAGGGAACATCTTCTAGCTGGAGGGCTGAGTTCACTTCCAGTAGCAGGAGCCATAAGGAAAAGGGTGGTACCTAAGGGGTAGGCTCGATTGGCTAGATCTCAAGCCAGGATCAAGTGATTAATTTGATTTATATCCCATGTTTCACTGAAAATTGGGACTCGGGGTGGCTCACAAGAAGATTATCTAAAAAGGTACAGATAAAAACCCAAAAAGTTATTTAAAAAACGCCACACACTATTGCCACCACCACTATTATTTCTATCATAACTGAATGAAAAGCAATTTAACATTACATCACTTAAAAAAATGTTCAGTACCTGACCATTAAAACCATAAATGGCACAAATACCAGATGAAGGTGAATAATAATAATAGTGATAAAAAGCTTAATTCATCCCCCTCCAACTATAGTCCCAATCCAAATTGTCCTCCCCCCATTGCTGATATTGAACAAAATTTGAGAAGACAGGGCATCTAGTAATAGGTCTGCTTTGACTTATCTTTGCATCTCTTAACCACAATTAATTGAGCTAATCCTTTTCCAAATCAATGCAAGTTATGTGACAAATACTTGACTTCCAAACAAACTCATAGATATCATAAAACTGAAGTCATTATTGTGCGCAGGCCAAAAGTGTGTGTGTGTGTGTGTGTGTGTATGTGTGTATCATTACAATGCACAAAGGATAGCTTTGCACTTTCCCAGCCAATAGGCAACTGTAATCCTATTGTTGAATCAAGATTTTCTTCAAAAGGATGCCGCTCCCTAACCCTTTCTTTACCAGACTATGTCCCCCCCCACCCCAATATATATTTTCTGATCAGTCTTTTTGGAAATAGTTCACCCCTTCACCTGGATGGGATGGTTCCATGGTAATTTGAAAGAAATTAACAAGCTGTTACCTTGTTATGAATACTTGCACCATTGTGTTGCAAGAGAAATAAAGTCTACTTTTTTAAACAATCGACACATGCTTGTAAGTTAATTTTAATACCAGATTCCCCCCTCCATTTGGATAGCTCATGATTAAAGTTCACAACCTTGATTCTCCTACGTAATTTGAGAAATGGCCAGCACTGCCCACAGTGATTAAATATTCCAATGTTGTAATTATTTTGTAACTTTTGTTCTGCTTTTCTCTCACTCCGAAATTATCATAAAATTTTGAAAGATATCCTTGGCGCAGAATATGTCCATAAAATATTAAATATTCAATTTTCCTCTATCATGGCTTGAAAAATTCATAATTACATGATGATCCACATAATAACTCATTCTGAAAAGTCATATATGGCGCTCCCCCTGTGACTGAGTTAA
The DNA here is from genome assembly GCA_030847615.1 of Gambelia wislizenii. Lineage (NCBI taxonomy): Eukaryota > Metazoa > Chordata > Lepidosauria > Squamata > Crotaphytidae > Gambelia > Gambelia wislizenii. The sequence continues at coordinate 215,660,150 of JAUMIR010000003.1, forward strand.
TAATTTACCGCTGTGTGGGATCTTCACTCTGCACTGTTAGTCTTGGAAACATTTATTAAGCAAATGTTCATTTGCAAAGATCAGAATGTGAATGAAGAGGGCAAGAATTTAATGAGGAGTGACAGACAGGTGAACTGATTCCATACAGTTCTTTACTACAGGAGAAAGCAGATAGCTTTATCTTTCATTGCCTCAATAGACACATGAAATAAAACATAGAAGACAGTGGGTGGAAGGGGAGGGGAACTGAATGATCCTTTGCTAGAAGGGCCAACAGAGAAATAAATCACAGCAACTCAAAAGCTCCATGCAGACCAGTGGAAACAGTAGTTCACATCATGTTTAAACCTTGAGACATTCCTGGCAAAAGACAATACTGTAGTATCTTAAGATTTCTGGGTGAGTGCTTTTAAAGATAGGGATCACCACTTTCTGACATGTTTGAGAAGTACAAGATAATAACAAACAGTCTTTTAAAATGTTTTGTGCTTGAACACTCAAACTAAAGCTGTATGCAACTTAAATGGATGGATTAGTGTATGATGTTATATGTGGTATTGCCAAATTGGTTGGGAAATGTCATCTGGGTAAAAGCTCTTCTCATATTGATGGGATAGAGTGAACTTTAAACCAGGTTTTTGTTTCTTTGGGCTGGCTTCCTCTATGGAGATTATCAGACAACTCTGTTTAAAATGTTCTTTTGCTGGCATAAAACAAACCATTTCTATGCCAGCAAAAGAATGACCCCCACCCACATTTACCTTCTCTCCCAGCAAAGGCAGCCCCGGCAATAAAGAGGAAGTGAACGGAACCACATTCACTTCCTTGTTCAAAATCCCATGAGACTTTGTCTCATGGGAATTAAAAATAAAAACAAAATAAACACATGAAAAGCTTACACAAGCACCTAAACACACTTTACAGGTCCCAAGTAACCTGGGGAGGGCTATAAAAAGAGCGAAACTTACTTGGATGTCCTGATCTCACCTGGAAGTGTTCATGCTGGACCGGCCATTCCAGCTGCAGTGACAGGATTTAAATGGCCTAAGGTTTTGCATGCTGGCAATGCTGGTGCCAAAACGGAACAAGGGATGTATTGACGGCTTAAGCCATTAATAAAAAGGTATGTTAGTATAATGCCAGTGGAATGCAAAACGATGACATAGTCTGATATTGGTGCCCTTTTGCGTTCTGCTGGTGTCGTGATTGTGCCACATTTGATGCATCTGATAATTTCCTATGTTTTTACTCACAGGTTAGAGTCAAGTTAGAGTTTGCGCACAGGTTAGAGTCTATCAATAAAAGCAGGTTCCCAGATTGCGCAGCTATTTTGGTATTATGCATTTGAAGTGTAGAACAGCTATTCTCCCCCTCTCTTTTTTGTTTTTGTTTTTAAATGGAAGGAATGAAGGGAAAACAAAGGAAGCTTAGCAATGAAAGTTGACAACATTTGGACACTGATTAAATTTTGTGAATGAGACAGTAAGCCTCATTTTGTAACATAGTCAGTTTTACATTATTTAAAGTCTTAGTATAATGATTAATTGGAGCATTGGCAATGATGTGCTTTGGATCCCAATGAATCCTAGAACCTAGACTGAATCAAGCTGATTTGGACATATTTGGGAGATGCCTGAATCAAAATGGGACTCTTCAGAAGCAGAGCCTGAATACTTCTGAAGACCATACAAAATTGTTTCTTTGAATGAAAACTATTTACTGTACACCAACATAATCTGGTGGGCTATACAGTCATTGACCATGCATCATCTCCACTCCCCTTTCTCACCGAGAGTGGGCACCACCTACCATTCCCACAGCTCTTACAGGTGCAGGGCCACTCATCCATTTTCCAGACACATGCCATCCTCCCTTGTCTTTGCATAACACAGAGACTTGTTACAAGCACAGGAAAAATGCAAACATCAAATGGCAGCTCAGAAATAGAAACACATCACATTGTAATTGTCTTTTAGCTGGAGAAGGTCACTTTCAGGACCGATCATGACAACAGGCATCCAAACATGCACCCCTCCCCCCAAATTTCTTCAATCAAATACCAGGGTGAAGAAAAGACAAGGGTGAAGAGAAGAAAGAGTAAGAGGAGGGGGTGAAGTTTGAGAGGTTACTGCAAAAGATTCGTTTCCAAGTATTGCCAATTGGCACAATTCTAACAGATTAAACTGAGGGTTTTGTACTGTGAACACATCACAAGACAACATGTTTCATGGGATGGGGGGATAGTGTTTGATAAAGTGGAAGGCAGCAGGAAAATAGGAAGACCACATTACAGGAGAATTGACTCAATCAAAGAAGCCATGGCCCAGATTTGGAAGATCTGAGCAGCACAGTTGTTGACTTGGGGCCTTGGAAGTCTCTCCTTTATAGGGCTGTTCTAAGTTAAAGCTGACTAGATGACAAATAACAACAAAGCCCCGCTGCCTGTTATTCTTTTACTCATGCTCTTCTACTACTTCTATCACTTCTAATAGATTTATCCAGTGTTGAGTGGGTTTTCCTAGTTTTCTCTCTCAAGGGAAGGGGTGTTAAAGTTGTTTTGAAGGAGCTTGTGAGACCTGGAAGGATCTAACATTGTTGTCTGCTTGCTTGCAAAATGGTGAATGCTATGATTTTGGCATTGTCTGAGCAGCAAACAATACTATTTTCAACTATTTTCCATTCAACTAACTCCCTAGCTACATCTGTCTTAAAAATTTGCAGATTTCTTGACTATGGAATCTCTGTGGCTTTTCTTTGCAAACGAAGACTCAGGAAGGACTCATCCTGCACTTTCTGCAAGCACGCTGATGACTAAAAAGGCCAATCCGAGATAAACAAGTCCAGTTGCAGAAAGCACAGGAGAAGGTCTCTTTGGGTGATGTTTCTGGGTTATGATTCTTTCTGTGTTGTTGTTTCTCTTCAAGACTTGTTTGGAGTGAGTTCTCAAATAAGGCTGCGGCATTGTGGATCCATGCCTCCTGATGTGAGGCCAGGGCAGACCATTGTTGGTGATCAATTTGTCCAAGCCTGAGATGTTGTTTCAGGGAGTCCTTGTATCGCTTTTTTGGAACGCCCCTCTTATGCTGACCCGTGGCGAGTTCACCATAGAGTACTATTTTTGGAGGCGATGGTCCTCCATCCTAGAAACGTGCCCTGTCCAGCACCTCTGTGACATTTACATTTGCACACACATTTTTAAAAGGTGTGTGTGTGTGGAGGGTGGGGAGAGACAAGGGGAAACAAATCATTCTCCCCTCTAAATTTGAACACCCTCTTCTACTCCAAAATCTGCACCTATCTTTTTGAAATGTTGCAGGCTTATTAACTAGGGTCACCTCTATTTTGGAGGTCATTAAAACCACCTGCGTTCAAGTTCTGAAACTTGGCATGCTTCATCTCCTTCCAAAGGCGAAACTCTTCCTACAAATTTCAACCAATTCTGCCACATAATAAATAAGTGATCAATGTGTTCTTAAAAAATAATAATTTCTCAGGCTTTAAAACACATTGCACACAAACAAAAACACTCTGCACCTATTTGTCTGAAATTTGTCAAGTAGAAGTCCAGAAACACAAAGAATAACAAGTTTGGCAAATTTAATTCAATTCTGTAAAGTAACAAAACAGAAGTTTCTGTAAAGTTGATAGAAATAATTGATGAGGTGTTCAGCAACTCTGTTGTTGTAAGTTGACTGGATCAATTTCAATCTGTGAGTACCGAGGATGTGGACAAGCTACTTGGTAGAGTGAGGAAGATGACCTGCCCTCTTGATCCTTGCCCTTCATGGCTGGTCATCGGCGGGGGTGTGTGTGTGTGCCTTGATGGTGTTCCTTAAGGACATCATCGATGCATCCCTCAGGCAAGGGTGTGTTCCATCCTGTTTAAAGGAAGCAGCGGTTAGGCCGCTTCTGAAAAAAACTTCAACCTTCCCGGAACCCCCTGGACATGAACAACTATAGGCCAGTTTCTATGTTACCATTCTTGAGCAAAGTGATCGAGAGGGCAGTTGCTCTTCAACTCCAAGTGGTCTTGGATGAAACTGATTATCTTGACCCATTTCAAACTGGGATGGGATTTGGAGTTGAGACTGCCATGGTTGCATTGACCAGCGTCCTGCGCCTAAGCATCGACAGGGGTAGTGTGACCCTGTTGGTGCTTCTAGACCTCTCAGTGGCTTTCGATACGATAGATCATAGCATCCTCTTGGATCGCCTGAGTGGGTTAGGAATCGGAGGCACTGTACTCCAATGGTTCCGGTCCTTCCTCTTGCGCAGGTCCCAGAAAGGAGCTTACTTGTGGTGTTCTGCAAGGTGCCAGCCTGTCCCTGATGCTGTTTAACATCTATATGAAGCCGCTGGGTCAGATTATTAGGAGTTATTGGGCTGGGTGTTATCAGTACACTGATGACACCCAGATCTATTTCTCCTTGTCTCGATCGTCAGCCTCAAATTCTGATGGCGTCTCTCCTCTTAATGTCTGTCTTAAAGCAGTAATGGGCTGGATGAGGAAAAACAGATTGGGATTAAATCTGGACAAAATGGAGGTGCTCACGGTAGCGGCCCTGAAACCAGGAGTTGGGTTGCAACCTCCAGTCCTGAACGGGGTCACGCTCTCCATTAAGGACTGTGTTCGCAGTCTGGGGGTGCTCCTTGATTCATCACTTCAGATGACTATTCAGGTGAATGCGACGGTCAGGAGTGCCTGTTATCAGCTTCGGCTGATATGCCAGCTGTGCCCTTTCCTGGAAGTAAGGGACCTTGAGACTGTGGTGCACGTGCTGGTAACCTCTCGTCTAGATTTCTGCAATGTGGTCTACATGGGGCTACCCTCATGCTTGGTCCGGAAACTTCAGTTGGTACAAAATATGGCAGCCAGAGTGGTCTTGGGAACATTTCAGAGAGACCATATGACTCCAGTATTAAAATCTCTCCACTGACTGCCTATCAGTTTCTGGGCCCAGTATAAGGTGTTGGTTATTACCTTTAAAGCCCTAAATGGCTAGGGTCCAACTTATCTTCAGAACCGCCTCCTCCCATATAATCCTCCCAGCGCACTCTGGTCCTCTGGGAGGAATTTGCTTCCGCCACAAAAATCTAGGCTGTCTGCAACCTCCCAGAGGGCCTTTTTGGTAATCGCCCCCAATTTATGGAATGGCCTGCCGAACGAGATCTGCTAGATGACGAGCTTGAGTAGCTTTAAAAAAGCACTAAAGATGGATCTCTTTCGGCAGGCCTTTCCTGATTAGATCCTGGCCTCAGGAGCTGTGTCTCCTGGCCTCTTTTAGTCTCGCTTGCTGTTGATTTTTGTATTCGTTTATTTATGTTATTTTAGTTTAGGTGGATTTTAATTTGATACTAGTTTAATATCTTTTTATGGGGGTGGGTGGGGCTAAGGGATTTTAGTCAGTATTGTTGTATTTTAACTGTTGTAAGCCGCCCCGATTGTTTTTAACAAAGGGGTGGGGTAAAATAAATATTATTATTATTATTAAAAGAAGATAGCAATTTGTTGATTAAAAATGAGAGTCCAATAGGAGGAAGAAAGGTGTGAATTGCTGAACTGAAATTCATATTTGGACCAGAGTTGAATTGGATGGTCTCTGAATTCATCCAAGAAGAACGGGGTTGTTTTTAATTACTGAATCTGTGTGTAAACTGAATCATGATGTTAGTGTACACTCATTATACTGCATCTAGGTTATTTTTTTATCTACAGAGACTTAGGTCCTATAAATATGAATGTCAACATCAGAGCTGAAGATGTGTTGGTTTTGACATGGATCTAATTTCTGAAAGTGTGCCTAATTTGGACTGGATTTTATAACAAAATGATTCTCCATGGTTTCAGACAGGAGTTACCTCAACCCTACTTGGAGGTATCAGGGATTCACCCCGAGATTTTTCTTGCACACAAAGCATATTCTTTACTTGTGACTGATGGAAAACATTGGATGTGGGATCTACTTCTTTCTCTCTCTTTTGCTGCTGCTTCAAATATTGATCTGTCAGTATTCCACCTAAGCGAATGGATAATACTAAAATATGATAAGGGTACTTTAAAACACCTCAGACGTCATCTGAAATTTCATTTTATATGGTACTTCTATTTCATTATGTGGCATCCAACAAATTGGAGAAATCCAAAATTCTTCACCAATATTTTTACACAGCCTTTACCAATGGAAAACAAATGAAAATGTATCCAAGATTTATCCAGTCTCCAGTGCAATCCTATACACATATACTTAGAATTAAGTCTGATTGAGTACTGTGGGCTGATTACCAGCAAATAAGCTAGTATGAGACTAATATCTTGCTTATTAGTACTCTTTATTATTTGTATTGCAGCAGCCCCTAGAGGCCTCTCCTCTCCTGTCCTCTGCTTTCCCCCTGATGAGCGAACAAGTATATGTATATAGCAAAGAGAGAGTTCTGGAGCAAGACAATTCAGTTTAGAGAATGTTTTTTTTAATATAGTATGGCTCAAGAAAGGTTTTCAAGCATTTGTAAATCACAGATCACTGCCTTAACAAATACATGGTTCCTCTTACATGGCTCCAATACAACATCAAGCCAACCTAGGAGAGAATTATACACACTGTATCAGGGCTGATCTACATGAGCCAAGATACGTCAGCTCCCTGCCAGTGTATCCCAGCCATGGATCAGGCCAGGTGTTTTCCTGTTATTGCCTCCAAATGGGCTGGAGTCCAGACAGTCACTCTGGCCCATCACTGCAGCTGCTGCCACCATCTCCCTCGCTGTTTCAGAAGGCAGGAAGCCAGCCTGCAACATGTGGCCAAGGCCCCCTGCATGTGACCAGAGGGTCACAAGCAGTGGGACTCCTTCCTGCCTTCTGGGAGAGCGAGGCAGACCACCAGCAGCAGTGAGGGCTGGCCTGCCAAAACAGAGTCCTGTGGTCTCGTGGGGCCCAATTCAATCCTTCCCGGTGGGAACTAATTAAAAGAGGTATTTTAAAATGTTATATTGGGCCCTACCCTGCCTTTCCCCCATCTTAGCTCCATCTATGTCCTTGAAGTGGGGAGGACTGCCCGGGAGCAAAATGGGGCAAATGCCCTGCATCATCAGAACTTCAAGACTCTAAGACAAGGGCAAGATGGTGTATATTGCCCATCTAGACAGGCCCTCAGTCTCATGTAAAAATGGGTTAGGTGTGGATGTCCTTTCAGTTCATTTTTTTTAAAATAAAACCCAGAATTTACCAACATTTGCAAAACTTAGCACATTTTATGTCTTATCTTATGTCACATCTTATAATGAAACAGGTCTGAAATCTTGAGGATAGTTCAAGGGACTTATGGGGGAATTGGATGGGAAAGAGTAAGGGTTGCATTTATATAGTCTACCCACTTCAAATCATTCACCAGAAGGGCAGCCAGAAGGGTTAGCATGGTCAGGCATTTGCTGAGATTCAGTGCTTTTCCTTGCAACTGCTACTGCTTGTCACCTGAGTTAATCCTCTACTATCTTTATTCTCTCAGCTGCGTTTCAAATGCCCTACCTTCATGCTTGGCTTACTTCAATTGCAGCAACTGAATTCACAATTTCAAAGGATTTCACACTCACCAAAGGAAGGGGAGAAGAGGAGTAGAGTGTTGCCCTTTCCAATAGGATCAGAGAAAAGCAAACTGTTGCAGCTTCTCCTAACTTTGGAACAGAACATCTTGGTTTGTGTTCTCACAATTGCTTCTTGAGATAAGCAAAAGCAAAAGCAAAAGCAAAAGGAATAAACAAATTTTGGGCCTTACCACACTCCAAAGAAAAGTGGCAAAACAGCAATAATGTTCTGTCTTCCCTGCTACCTTACCACATGATGTTGTCCTTCTTCCGGTGTTCTTTTGTTCTGGTCCCATGGGGGACTGAGGTAAAACTGCATTTTTTTTTGCTACAGGTTTTTCTGATTAGCAAAAGGATGTGGTTTTTCTTCAGTTCCTCACGGGACCAGAACAAAAGAACATTGACGTCTTGCAGTAAGGCAGCGCAGAAGACAGAACGCTCTTGCTCCCCGGCCAGTTTTCTTTGGAGTGTGGTAGGGTCCTTTGTAAAAAGGAGGGGAAAGGAAGAACATTGAAAATTAAGAGGAGCTTTCCTTGAAGAGATCCCCTTCCAATTACAGCATCCTTGGAACTGGGTACCAGGTGTTCTTTCAATCTCTCTTGCCCACAGACACACAGATCCTCTTTCTGCACATCTAATTTCCCTAAAATATTAGGGCTCAAATATCCTAGTCACCAGATCCTGTCTGATCTTGGAAGATAAGCAGGGTCAGCCCTGGCTTGTACTCGGATGGGAGGATGCCAACAAATACCAGGTGCTGTAGACAGTATGTCAGAGGAAGAAACTGGTAAAACCACCTCTAAGTATTCCTTGCCTGTTGTTGTTGTTGTTGTTGTTGTATTCCTTGCCTGACAAATTAAACTAAAAGTAGGGATGCTATACGACCAGCAGAGAAACACATTAAATGACCAAATACAAATAAAAAGCTAATGGAAACAATACTCTGAAGAACTATATAAAATAGATGAAAGGATGACAGATTCATTTAAGAAAGAACCATTTGAATGTTCCAAATGAACCTACTATTGTTGAAAGTGAAGTGGAAGCTGCACTCAGTGCACTTGGGAGAAATAAATCACCAGGAACAGATTGCATAACAATAGAGCTGCTTCAAGCTACAGAGACAGGATCTACTCTAATTCTAACTAATATCTATAAAAAAATATGGAAAACAAAACAATGGACCAGATATTGGAAACACTCAATAAACATTCCAAGCCACAAAAAGGGGGAAACCACAAATTGCAGTAATCATAGGACCACATTAATCTCCAATGCAAGAAAAGTGCTGCTCAAAATTCTACAACAAAGACTTTTGCCATATATAGAGTGAGAAATGCCAGATGTCCAAACTGGCTTCAGGAAATTATGAGGCACTAGGAATTATACTACAAACATACGCTGGATAATGGAGCACACCAAACAATTTCAGAAGAATAACAGCCTGTGCTTTGTAGTTTATATCAAAGCCTTTGACTGTATACATCATGAAAAACTATGAATCGCTCTTAAAGAAATGGGTGTGCCACAACATTTAATGACACTATACTACTGGCAGAAAATAGCAAAGACTTGCAATGATGACTGAAGAAAGTCAAGGAAGAAAGCATAAAGGCAGGTTTACAGTTGAACATTACGAAAACAAAAATAATGATAACAGATGATTTACATGATTGTAAAGTAGACAATTAAGACATTGAAATAATTTAAGATTTTCCATACCTTGGCTCAGTCATTAATCAAAATGGAGACTGCAGTCAAGAAATCAGAAGAAAGCTATGAAGGCATGAGACAAGATCCTGAAGGGTCAAGGTAGATCACTGGAAAATAAAGTTAATATGGTCCATGCCATTATATTTCCAGTTTCTATGTATGGTTGTGAAAGCTGGACAGTGAAGACAGCTGACAGAAAGAAAATCAACTTATTTGAAATAAGATGCTGAAGATAAGTTCTATGGATAACATGGATTGCTAAAAAGAGAATTAAATGGGTTCTAGAGCAAATCAAGCCTGAACTCTGCCTAAAAGCCAAGATGGATAAATTGAGACTGTCATACTTTGGACATATCAAGAGAAGACATGACTCACTAGAAAAGGCAATAATGCTTTGTAAGGTAGAAGGTACTAGGAACAGAGGAAGATTGCATTACAAATGGATAGACTCAATCAAAGGAGCCATGGCCCTGAGCCTGCAAAACCTGAGCAGGGTTGTTGATGATAGGGTGACTTGGAGATCTCTCATTCATAAGGTCACCACAAGTCCAAGTTGACTTGATGGCAGTTAATGACAACAAAAGTGGGGGGGGGGGAGGGAAGCAATGTGTCCTGAACTCATTTTAAAAAGGCAGACCAACAGCAATCAGTCCTACCAGAATATGCATCTCTGTGCTTGTTACCTAGCCATGTGTGAGGAATGAACAGGGAGAAATTCAAATAATGGGCACAATGCATTCTAAGCCTTTTAAAAGGCTCACCAATTTCATTGTAATAACAAAGGGCATGTTCAAATCCTTACAGTTAAAAATAATGGGATTTACAAGTGCCCAAGATCATGCTCCAAATGTCTATTGGTAATGGCACTGTAAGTGGTCAAGGATCATCAGTTGCTCAAGCTGAATATAAGAGCTGGGCAACTGGATAAAGCTTAGAGAGAAGATGGAATTTGGGCTTCTGTTTTTTTTTGTTTTGTTTTGTTTTGTTTTTTGTTTTTTTTAATAGAATAAGGGTCGGTCAGAAAGTTGCTCAAGATCCACTGGTAGACATCAGAGTGGTTTAGAGAACATCAGCAAGGAATTCCATCTACCAATTGTTCAATAACTGCTGAAACAAAATGACTCCTTCCTACTACCGTCACCCTACATTATATTGCCAAAGAAAGCATTGGGAACCAAGGAGTACCCTTTTGCATGGACCAACTGTGAGCAGTAACAAAACAAGCAATCAGCAGCATGTACTCTAGATTCAGCCCCTTTGAAATACCAGATTAGTTCATGAGGTTGCTATTGCCTAGAATAATTACACCAAGCTTTCATATCTATATGTCAGAATGTAAGTCTATCAGTTACTTCTGTTATTTCTGAATCTGCTGTAAAGGCACGGCCTGCTTTACCTTGTTCAGAACTGTCTCGCATTATGTATGGTTCAGCTTCTCACTCCATTCTCTCACTGTCTGTTTTAGGCAACCGATACTTTTCTGAGGTCTGCACATCATTTGCTATTTTTGTTGTGTCCATCATGATTCTCTATTAGCTCTGGTTGGGAGCTTATTCCACTGGTCCTCAGAACAATTTCCTGGGCTCAATATTCTTTAGTTCCAAATGTTTTTTTTTTCCCCTGCATCAGACTTCAGTTTGTGGATGTGGGAGGTTTTTTTTTTTTTTTTTTAAAGTACTGTAAATTCCATGTATCTGCCTAACTCTTACTTAGACAATAACTGGAGGGGACCTAGCTGGATTCTCCCAAACAGATGTTGGGATGAAATTCCACTCTTCCTGGAATTCGTTTCTTAATATTAGTCAGCTTGTTACCCAGATGAATTGGGTGGCCTCATCCCGGGAGCTTGACATCATCCATAGCTTGGTCAGTTCTAAAACGGTTTCACAACATTTACCTTTTGCATTCTTGTGAGTGGTGGGTGATGGTTCTAATGTCAGTAGGGTGGTGAATCCATTGCACATTTTAATCTGAACCTGTATAGAACTATAAAGGTGCTGAACCCTATTCTAAAAAAGGAGGTTTGACACTTTGGATAGCTCCTTTAATGTTTGGACTAAAGCCTGATTCATTGCCATAGGTGGTATCAGATCCCCCAGGAATTACTGAGTCTTGTAAAATACTGATTGTTTCATATTCTAAAGAGGGATGAGCATCCTTTGCCCAAGGCTGAAGTTTTTTCCTTGTAAAATGGAAGGATTCTAGCATGAGAGGAACTGAAAATCTGATTGGTTTAGTCTCTCTCTCTCTCTCTTTTTTGGAAACATGGTGAACAGAACAAAGATAACAAGGTTGGATGCAATAGCATCAGGGCTTCTATGACCATTTTTCATTGTAGGTCTCTGGCATATAGACATATGAACTTAAACACACACACAGAGAAAGATTCATAATGGCTGGATGACCCTCTAGAGCAGGGGTAGACAACTGGATGTCCTCTGGATATTTTGGAGCATAATCCTGGAATCTCTGACCATTGGCCATGCTGGAAATTGTCTAAAATATATGCTAGGCACTGGAGTGCCCATCCATCCTGTTTGACACTGCTTTAACTGTCATGACTCAATGCCATGGAATTCTGGGATTTGTAGATTTGTGAGATATTTAGCCTTCTCTGCCAGAGAGCTCTTAGTGGATGAGGCCGCCAATCTGGCATGCTTTACTGAGACCTTGCTGGGAGATGCCAGCGCTGCGACATGGGCGTGGGCTCTCCCAGTTGGGTATACAGTCAGCGAGCAGATAAGGGAAAGTGGGCGGGGGGGCAGTATGGCCTTGGTTCATAGAAACAACTTAACCTTGACCAGGAAGCCTATCCAGAAAACAGCTTGCATCAAGTGCATGTACCTTAGCCTGAAAACCAGGAATAGTTTGGGGATTCTGTTTGTATACCGCCCCCCCCGTTGCTTAACAGACTCCCTAACCGAGCTGACCCAGCTGATCTCTGAGTTCTTGTTGGAGTCACCCAGACTTTTGGTTTGGGGCGACTTCAACATTCCACTCGAGACCAGCATCTCAAATCTAACCGGTGCGGCCCGGAGGTTCATGGAAACCATGACAAACATGGGCCTATCCCAGTTGGTTGATGGGCCCACACATTGTGCAGGTCATATCCTCGATGCAATCTTCAGTAAGGAACAGGAATATCTGTGGGCAGAGTTTACAAAAACCTCTGCATTGTCATGGACGGATCACTTCCTGGTCAAGATTGAACTAAGAGCCACTGTCTGCCCCTCCGGGGGTGGTGGACCCATTAGAACTGTCCACCCTCAAAGGCTAATGGAACCAGTTGGTTTCCAGAAAGCCCTAGAGGGTTTAATGGTTGGTAATGCCAGTGATTCTGTCGAGGCTTTGGTCTGGAACACTGATGTTACCAAGGCTATCGACACAATCGCTCCCAAGCATCCTTTCCAGCCTGCCTCTAATCGTAAGCCCTGGTACACAGAGGAGCTTAGGAGGATGAAATGAACTGGACAATGGCTAGAGTGCAAGTGGTGGAAGATTAGACTCTTATCCGACAGAACTCGCCATAGAAAGCATCTTGATTTCTATCGGGAGGCTATACGTGCAGCACAGAGATCCTTCTGCTCTGCACATATTGCAGCTGCAGAGTCCTGTCCAGCAGAGTTGTTTAAAGTGGTGGGGGAGGTGACACAGGCTCCTCCTGCACCAAACCCCCTACTTAACCCGACGATAGCCTGCGGCGATGCATTTAACATCCACTTTGCAGATAAAATCTCTCGGATAAGAGCCAACTTGGATGCCAATGTTCTGACAGAATCCATAGATGAGGCGTCCAACAACTCCGTTGATGGCATTTTACTGGATCAGTTTCAATCAGTGAGTACTGATGACGTGGACAAGCTCCTTGTAAGAGTGAGGAAGACAACTTGTCCTCTTGATCCCTGTCCATCTTGGCTGGTCATCCGGGGGGGGGATGCACTGAGAGTATTCCTATGGGACACAATCAATGTGTCCTTCAGGGAAGGTATCGTACCATCTTGTTTAAAGGAGGCGGCAGTTAAGCCACTGCAATGTGATTGAGAGAGCAGTTGCTTCCCAACTCCAAGCAGTCTTGGATGAAACCGATTATCTTGATCCATTTCAAACCGGCTTCAGGACAGGATATGGAGTTGAGACTGCCATGATCGCTCTAACTGACGACCTCCGCCTGAGCATCGACATGGGTAGTGTGACCCTGCTGGTGCTCTTGGACCTCTCAGCGGCCTTTGACACTATAGATCATTCCATCCTCTTAGATTGCCTGAGAGAGTTAGGAATTGGAGGCACTGTTCTGCTGTGGTTCCGTTCCTTTCTCTCGGGCAGATCCCAGAGGGTGAGGCTTGGGGACAGTTGCTCTTCCAGAATTGAGCTTAATTGTGGCATCCCTCAGGGTGCCATCCTGTCCCCGATGCTATTTAACATTTATATGAAGCCGCTGGGAGAGATCATCCGATGGCATGGAGCTCGGAGTCATCAGTACACTGATGACACTCAGATATGTTTCTCCATGACCAGGCTCCAGATGGCATCTCTCCTCTCAATGACTGTCTTAGAGCGGTAATGGATTGGATGAGGGAAAACAGACTGAGACTAAATCCAGACAGAATGGAGGTACTGACAGTCACAGGCCCAAAACCAGGTTTGGGAATACAACTTCCAGTCCTGAATGGAGTCATACTCTCCTCTAAGGACTGTGTTCGCAGTCTAGGGGTACTCCTAGATTTGTTGCTTCACATGACTAGTCAGGTGAGTGCGACGGTCAGGAGTGCCTGTTATCAGCTTTGGCTGATACGCCAGCTGCGCCCTTACCTGGATACAAGGAATCTGGAAACTGTGGTACATGCTTTGGTAATCTCACGTTTGGATTACTGTAATGCACTCTACATGGGGCTACCCTTGTGCCTAACCCAGAAACTTCAACTGGTACAAAATATGGCAGCCAGGTTAATTACGAGTACATCTAGGAGAGAGCATATAACACCTGTGCTTAAATCTCTCCACTGGCTGCCGATTAGTTTCCAGGCACAGTACAAGGTGTTGGTTTTAACCTTTAAAGCCCTACATGGCTTGGGTCCATCTTATCTCCGGGACCGCCTCATCCCATATGATTCCCTCCACGCACTTCAGTCCTCTGGGAGGAACCTGCTGCAGCCTATGAAAACTAGGCTGTCGCAGACCTCCCAGAGGGCTTTCTCTTCTATGGCTCCCAGACTTTGGAATGGCCTGCTGGATGAGATCCATCTTATCACTACTCTTGATAGCTTCAAGAAAGCGCTAAAGACGGATCTCTTCCAACAGGCCTTCCTGGAATAACTTCCTGGCTCAAGTGGAGTTGATTGCTTACCCGCCCCCCTGCCACTATTGCCATTTTTTTTTTGGTATATTGTATTGTATTTTATCTTTGTTTTAATTCTCTACTGGTTTAATTTAGTTTTAAGGGGTGGGAGGGATGGGATTGGGAAGGAGTGTTTTAACTTGCTGCTGTTTTAATCCTGTTGTACGCCACCCCGATTGCCGAGCAGAGGGGCGGGTTAAAAATAAAAATTTATTATTCTTATTATTATTACAACAAACTACAAATCCAAGGGTTCCATAGCATGGCACCATGGCAGGTAAAGCAGTGTTAAACTAGATTATTTCTGTAGTGCAGATGCATCCCTTGCTTTAGAACATCAGTCAAAGTAGAAAGGTATGCAGCACTGGAAAAGCAGAAGCAGCCAAAACCTTTTACACACAGTAGCTGGGCATCCTGTTGGTTAATCCCAACTAAAGTACACCCATTGAATCAACTGTTGGATGGTGAATTAACCTGTAGGTAAATCTAAATGATTAGGCAAGTCTACTCTAATTGGGACTAACAGTAGGATTTAGGTCAACATACGCGTAATATAATGGACATGGGACATTACCTGATTTACAAATTGGATGATGATGATGATGATGATTTTGCATTGCACAGAAAGAGAAATATAAAGAACATTGTTGGAGTCCATTAACTGCAGTCAAGGTTGCCACAAAGTCTTCTAAAACTATTTGGTTAAAGGGTAAATACACCTTGTACATAGTAATGAAAATCTTATAGGTATGGGTGGAGATTAACACTGCAGGCTGTCTACAGAATATTAATAAAACGCAATATATTTTCTAAAAAGGTATAATTTATATTTTGTGGAAATGGGAGCCTTTTCTAATAAAATTTTTCTGTCCTTCATTCGCTTCATATAATTTTTCTATAAATCATCCTGTAAGATCCCCCCCCTCCCTCGGTGAAATGTTCATCTCCAGGAGACCTTATTTAAATAAACCCTCTTAGCAAGATATTTCAGAATTAAAACTGCACCATGAGCAATGCTTTATCCAATATGCTTCTTTCCACAGAATCTCCCTATTGTGATTCCAACAATATTTTATTGAATTATATTATGTTAAAATATCAAATTTGGGGTTATGCTTCCAGTGTGTGTGTGTGTGTGTGTGTGCGCGCGCGCATGTGTTTCTATGTAAAGAAGATCAACAAATTATCTGTACCCATTTTAATTTAACCAGTCCCTGAACCTGTGCTATTCACAACTCATTTCTTTCCCACATCTGCATATATAGTGGAGGAAACCTAAGGGCATCATACTCGATTTTCACCAGCAAGAAAGAAAAAGCAGGAGGAAATATGCTTCCGGATATACTTCATTTTCTTGGTTTTCAGTAAACTAGGACATTTCGCTGTTCTTCATAGGCATTTAGAAACAGTTTTATTCATTGTCAGATGCAAATGTACCTTTTCTTTATAGAATCAGCTTTTTTTAAAAAAAGGGCATCCTATATTTTCCAGCTCAATGTGTGATCTCCATTAATGGTCTTTCTTAGGCTGAGAAGAAACATAATTTGATTCTGTTTGCTGATGCTTGATGTTTCTGTGAAAAAAACTATTGTTGGTCACATCACATAGGACCATTTCTATATGGGGAGTGGCTGTACAACTCGTTGCTAGAGTACAAGATTTGATTAGAGATCTCATGTACTACCCTTACTATGATCTACGATTGCAAGGCTGGAAAAACACTCTGAGTGTGTGTACACTCACTGTTGTAACACTGATGTAACACTGATGCCACATTACGTATGTATCATGGCTCCATCCTTGAGTAGCCTGGATTTTGCAGTTTGATGAGCTACTTAGAATTCTTTGCTACAGAGTTTTAGTACCATAGTTCAGGGGAGTGAACTACAGCTCTCTAGTAGAGAATTCAAAGTACTTCCGACTACAAAATCCAAGATGCCACAGGATGAAGCCTCAACAGTGAATATAGAATCAAAGTACTATAAACCTGTGTCACTTTTTGACATTTTTAAAATTGGTTGAGGCTCAGGTATTTTTTGTACATTGACTTGCTTATGTTTGTTGCTCTGCCCCCATCTGCTTTCAGGTACAGCTTTCCAGGCTGCGTTCCCTGTTTTAAGCACTGTAACCATAGCTGAAAATCCCACCTAGTGCATGGAAGATGCAGAAATTGGAAAAGTTGCTTTTTTAACTACTACTCTCATAAACCCACATGCACAGGGTTCCTTTATCTCATGGCACATCCCTGAGTCTCAAGGCCTAGACTTTTCTTTGATCCTCAGGATGAGGAAGAAGAATAGCAGGGCAAGACCACTGCCTTGAAAAATATGTACATATCTATTTTTTCCTCATTTATTATACTTGATATTTTATATTTGAATGACATACTCTGTGTAATGCTCATTGATGCTTAATGTATCACCAGGAGTTGTTCCTTGCAACATCAGCCTGTGACATTACCAGGGCCCACCACTTGTGAGATTACAAGTGGTGTATCTAGGTCTCATGTTCTGGCCCTGACATCTCAGGACCTGCAATGGTCCTGACCTTGCAACCCTGTCCATAGAGCATGGCCTGTGGATGCTAATTCAGAGTTTCTTGGATTTGGGACATGCTAGATAGAGGATTCTGGGATGTATTGCCCCAAACACACAACTTCAAGCTTGGTCAGAAGTTGCACAGTTCTCAAGATGTGGCTATTGGCACTCACATGCAATTTAATGCTCAAATAATAGGTGAGGTTCATGATTTAAAAAAAAGTTTTATTGAGGGGTTTTTAAAGCATATTTTTTTCTCCACTCTTGCTTATCTCTTTTTTTCATTTCCCAGGGGAAGTCGTTTGCTAGAAAATTTTCCTTAGACGTTAATGATCTATTCTCCTTAGTTTCATCTGCTAAGATAAAAATGCAGACAGTCTTTGAAGTTCCAATACGACCTCTTGCTGTGAAGTACTGTTATGTTACTACAGCTCTCGGAGTAGATGTTTCTCATCCCACACTGTTCTGAAAGCTCAGACTGGGTTACATCTAAGAAAGAAACTCTGAGGTTTTGACTTGAACGGGGCCACATGTGTAACACAATACACCACTTGGGCTTCTTTGTAATCTCTTGCCTAAGTAATTCTGTGGCGCAAGATGTGGATAACAATTGACAATGAAAGAAGCCTCTAGGTTGCAGAACTGAGTCTCTTTGGATGCATTTATGGTTTCCTTTGTACAAACTTCTTGCATGAAAAAATAGCTTCTCTGGAGAGCCTTTTGCCCTCTAAAGGGTTTGGACTAGAACTCCCACAGCCCGTCACCAATGGTCATGCAGAATGGCACTGACAAGACTTGAAATTCAAAACATCCAGGGAGCCAAATGTTTCTTTCCTCTGCTTGTTTTCTGCTATAGGTGTGTGCATTTGTGTGTGTGTTGAGGTATCCAGAGAGAATTTATCTTGCAAAAGCTTGCCTGGAAAGCATGTCTTCCCTTCTCCCATTTTGCTGATGGTGGCATCCCATGAGTGGAATTCCTTTCACAGGCATTTAAGATCCAAGTATCTGAAAACATATAAAGCAGCACTTCGGAGAGAGTTCTAAAGTCTTGGCTCTCTCATTGACAAGGCCATAGGCCAGTGCCTTGGAGGCAAGTAAGCATGCCAAATAGGTTCAGCACCTTGGATAGCTCCTTTGAAATTCAGGCTAAACCTAGCACAGATTCACCACTTTACTGACAGTAGGAATATAAAGTGTTCTCATTCTCAACTTTGTTGCATTTCCCTGAATTCCACCTGCATCTTCTCACTGCTTTTATTTCGTATCATGTTGGGAGACTTGTTTTCTACACACTTCATTTCTCCAGAACCCTCCACGAGCCTCTCAAATGGTTGCATTTTCAAGGCAAGATGTGTTTCTTCTCACAGCATGTCTCTGGATGTTCAAAAAGACTACCTTCATCCAATATAACTATTTTCTATCCATTGTCAGAAAGGCAAGTACAGATGGTCAGATGGTTGAAGAGAAACTTTCTCTGTGCCTGAGCAAGAGTTGCTCATACTGGAAAGTCATGCTTGTCAGTAACCTATCGCACTCCTATTGGCTCTTACACCACCTGACTCCTACTGAGTTGGTAGTTAGAATAACACTTCTGTCCATCTGTAGTGGTAGTGTCAAAGTGCAGAAGATTGCAGCCATCAGTCAAAATGATGAAGCGAATAACAGGTCCCATGAACAGCATTTTGCTGTCTGAGATGAAAGGCAAGATGGCAACATCACAATTCTGTGTACAAAAGCAGATTACACTTTTCACTATCTAAAGGCTGAAACTCTCTTTAACACTAGTGATCACAGACTACCCTCTACCAAATTTAGGAACAGCAAGCTATCTTAGAAAGTACAGGGTAAGCCTCAAGGTGCACAGCTGTCCTCTCCAATGCTATGCTACCACTTTCCACTAGGGATGTTCTTCACTCACTGAAGGAAGCACTGAATAATGTAAGCAATTTTTCTTCCCAGTTTGAGAAAGCCTTTTAAAACCACACAGTTTACAAAATATATTTACAATTCAGGATGTCTTCTGTGCAAAATTCGTTTTGCACACAAAACCAGCATTTTCTGCACAGAAAACAATATTTCTGCAGAGAAATATTATTTTTGCACAGAAAAAAATGTGTTCTGTGCAAAAAAAATGCTGTTTTTCTGTGCAAATTAACCAAATGCAAATTTTATGCAGAAATCCCCAATAACAGCATTTTCTGTACAGGAAATGCCTTTTCCTGCATGGAAAATAATTTTTTTTCTGCACAAAAATTGTGTTTTCTGTGAAAACAACCACATGTGAATTTTATACAATAGAAATCCTGAACTGCAAAGATTCTTGTGAGTCCAGGATTCTTCTTGATAGGGTTTATTGACACTGAAAAAAATCTGTTTCAATGATTTTTGTTTGGATATTTTCAAATATTGGCTGCGATTCTAGTTGGCTACTTAATTAAGTATAGTCAGTCTGATGTGTCCAAATCAACAGGATAACAGACCTCTGTCACTCACAGCATCCTTTAGGGTAGGATTGGAGAACTTTTATGATTGTGGAGATAGTGTTTCATCAATATGAACCAATTATTACTAAATTGGTAAATTCATCACAAATTAATTTGCCCCAGCCAAACAGACTACATGTAGCCATCACATCATGCTAAATATGCCTGCCATATAGAAATTAAAGATGAGGAGCTTCTCTGAAAAGGACATACATGATAGCCCTAATTCGTCACTAAGATTATTGACAACTGTGTGTCTCAAGCTAAACTTGCAAGCATTAACCATTGGGCCTGGAGGGACATTTTTTCTCCATCTCAAGTTCTTTCTATCCCAATTACAGAGCAATTTGATTTTTTAAAATAAATTCTTACTTTTTTAAAAAGTGAATGGAACTGAAATTTCCTGTCATCCCTAGTCTGAGGTGACTGTATCATTCTGTCTAATGATAGAGCTGGTCCTGGTAAATAAGGTACCTATGACCTGCTGCTTGAATCTTTGGTTCAAGACTCCTCTTGGTTCTTTTAATCCAAGCTCTCCTCTAAAGGGCTAGGCACCTGAACCAGAATAATCCCCACTGATCTTACTGAGTAGGGAGGTTTGGAAGGCAGAATGCATTTGGAAGGCAGAATGTATTATGATAAATAAAAGCTATGCAAGAGTCATGCTAAGAGGCTTTAAAAAACAACACACCCAAAAACCCTGCAAGTTGAAACAAGACAAAAATCCTACCTAGTAGAGAATTTAAAAAAATGTAGTTTCCTGCTGGTATTTTCCTTTTTTGGGTGTGTGTGTGTGGGGATTACCTGTATTTAATGAACTAATGCTGCTTCTCATGCTCAAGAAGCTTTATCCCTGTCCTTAAATTAAACCTCTTCTGCTCTGCAATGACCAAAACAAATAATCTATGACCTGCAAACAAAATACTCTTGTTCCCCAAAGAATTCCTCCCCTCCCCTTCTGCTCTAGGTTATCTGTCTTTGAACCTCCCCTTTCTTTAACGGCCTTCTGGTGCTCATTAGCATGCTGATTACCATTAACACAGCTATAATGCAGCAATTTTCGTGGTGTATGTCAAGGAGAAGTGCTCATCTGAATGCAGTCAAGGGACAAAATTAACTGCATAAATCTACAGCATCAACTGGATCTCATCCAAGTCGGCATGCATCTTCTCTCCTGTACTTAGATGTGACATCATCATCTCGGTTTCCCACTGATGGCTTAATAAGTATCTCAGGGGCTCATGCTAATTTTGTCTGAATTTTACGTTTCTCCCCCACCCCAGTGTATATTTACCTTTTGTCTCTTCTGCTGTGTCCCTCTCAACAATAAAAGATATGCCTGTACACTCATCTACATACACACTAGAGCTGTTTTTATTTCATTAATATATTTGTAGTTTGAACCCCTTTGATGCTTCCTGGGGATTGCATTTCCAAGCCCCCATGAGAACAATGACTTGATTTGTTTTATTTCCAGTTTGCTTTGATTTGTTTCTTCGCAAATTGCCTAGTTCAGTAAGTGGATTCTATATTATAAAAATGTCTACTGTATTGGCCAAATTATTCTTAAAGATGCTGTAAATATAACAAAATGGAGAGGTTTGACTATGGATGTGTTTAGCTGGGCTGCAAGATTTAAGCTAACTGTTTCCACAGCAGCCAATTGGAACCTAGTCTAGTTCATTCTGTTTGCTCTTGAGCAGTGTTTTGCATGAAGGTTGTTCATCTTTTTGTTGGCTTGTTATGTTTACAAAATGTATTAATTACATTAGTAACCCATCTGTTCTTTCAAGGAACTCAGGGCAGTGAGATTTATCCTCATATTGTCTTCACAATAACCCTGTGAAGTAGGTAAGGTGGCGTGATGTCAACTGGCTCAGGATTACCCAGTGAACTTCAGGGCTAAGCAGAGCACTGAATTCAGGATTCTCTTATACAGGTCTAATGTCCTCTATTAACCACAGATTGACAATACTTGCATATCACTCTGCTCTGATGAGCAGGTGTGTGTGTATGTGTGATATATCATACAGTTGTAGAATGGAGACTCTCTCTTCTTGGACAACAGGCCATGGATGATTAGGACAAGCCCACATGTCATAGAGGGATGTGACAACTTTAAGAATTCTACCTTGCACAAGTTGTTTCTTTTCTCATCTCCTGATTTGTTTTATTCCTGCCCCCCTATCATCTAGACTGATGAAGAGTTCTGAACAACGTGAAAGCTTGTATCTGCTTTTGTGAAATGTTGTTTGTTATTGCCAAACTATAGCTTGTGGATATTTTTCTTGTGAAACAATATGCCTCCCCCCCCCTTTTTAGACTCTCTGTTACATTACACTGTCTCTCTGTACACAAAAAACATCTAGAGGTTTTGCTAAAACTTCCATAAGCCAGACATTCTGCAAAACGGAGAGAAGCTGGAGATGTGGTTGTTCTTTATCAGGCTGAGGAACTGTTAGCTTTTGATGAGGGAAATTCTTTCCCTAATGTGTTTGCCTCACATGTACAATCAACTGGTGGCTTCCATGCCAGTGGGTTGGTGAATCCGCTCTGGGGTTTAGTCATAACTTTAAAGGAGCTGTTGAAGGTGCTGAATCATATCCCCAAAATAGGTTCCACTCCTTGGATAGCTCATTTAAAGTTCAGACTAAAACCTGGAGTAGATTTACCACCCCACTGACATGAAAGCCACTGGTACAATCTGTGTGGCTGTAGTGAAAAAACTAAACCAAATCTGTGCTAGCCTAGTTGCTGATATTGCCTAAAATTATAATCACTGTACCTGGTTCAGAATAAATATGACTTTTCCTGGTTCATCAGCAGATCAGCAGCATGAGCCAGGCAACATGGTTTCCTCTCAACTGCTCTTTTACTGCTCAGAAGATAAAATGAAGTTCCTGACACTCACACAGAACACTTCAAAGCTTGGTGAGGCTGTGCTGATCAACTGACCTTGGTGTATTGGATTTAGTTACTTGGACTAAAAATAGATAACAGTTTTCACCCAGCTCAATATAATGCAGCCATCATGATGAGTCATCTCATCTTGGGAAGATGAGATTCTTTTCCTGAGAGTTCTCTATAAATGCTTGCATTTGGTGACCCATTTCAGTATCTCAGACTGAGGGAACGAACCTCAGTAAGGGCTATGATGGCATTGTGACACTTTGGTGTTAGTGCATAGAGACATAACATTTCAAGATGTTCTATATTTAAATATGGTTTATAGCAAATGGCTCATCACAGGTATTTCTTTTTATACCCTAGGAAGGCAGTCAGGTTCTAGGTTTGTGGGGGGGGGGGTTTCTAGGAAAATTCCCTTGCTGGGCTCCTTCTAATTTGGTGGCCCTCTGGCCATGTGACAGCACTCCAAGGGTGTCTGTTTTAATTTCTCACAATGTCACAAAGTGCATAATGCAATGTCACCTTAGGGCACTGGGGAAATTAAAATGGAGGCTTGGTGTATATATAATAGTGGGCCCCCATACCAATACCAAAACTACCTCATATAGTTCTGACACTTGTCCTAGAGTGCCAGGGTCCATTTCACACTACAGTTATAGCACTATGATTCCAATTTAACTGCCATGGCTGCATCCTATGGAATCTCAGAACTTGTAGTTTAAGGAGACACTAGAGTGCTCTGGCTGAAAATTCTAAATGGCCTCCCCTAAACTGCAAATCCCAGGATTCCATAGGATGGAGCCACTGTAGTTAAAGTAGAGTCATAGCCCTATAATGGTGTTGTGTGAAAGGGCCCCAGGTATCAAAACCACTCCCACCAGTAATTATGCTCTGTATTCCAAGGGCAGGGAACCTCTTTCAGTCCAATGGTTGGATTAAATTTCAGAGAGGTTCTCATGCACCACATTTCACTGGCTAAGACAGAGCAAAAAGCAAAAAGCTTGGGACCAAAAATACCAGCATATTGTATCTTGACTTTCTTACTGTGAAATAACAGCCTTAGGACAGGCATTTCAACTTTTCAGAATGGTAGGAAAGGACTCCAAACCACCAAACAGCCAGGAAACCACCAAACCGTGGTGATGGGGCCTTCTGGGAAATTCCAGAGGGCCAGGTTGGGGCCTGAGGAGGGCCAAATTTATACCTGGGGCCTGCTTTTCCCCACCCTAATGTATCCCAACTAAAAAGAGACAATAAGAGCCTTGGTGTGGATGTGGGTATATTTTAGACAGGGAAGTAGATGTAGAGACCCTGCATAAACAATAATGCAGGGCTGGTCAAAACCACTTGACATTTATAGAATACTCTTGTGGCTTGAAAACATTTGTTGCTGGGTGTTGTTGTTTTTTTTACAATATCTCTTATTTTATTTGTGATTTCACTTGGGCCTTTTGAAATGAGAAAAATAATAACCACCCTCCAGAAAAATAGGAAATTATTTCCTTCTCCATTTACCTTTAAAATCCTTTTGTGAAATAACAGATGTTCCTCCTAAATTATGTATCTATCCTTCCTGAGGCATTACAGATGGATAGCCTGATCCTCCGAACACTCCACTGGCACTTGTCCCACAGAAGTGAGCACAAGTTTTCTGTCAGCCAGCCCTGTAGGAGTTTGGGTCTGATAGCAACGAAATGGTTCAGGGCTTTTGAGGGGCCTTGTGAACCCAATCCTGTAGCTGATGCAGTTTCAGTACTGGGGATAAACAGGGCTTAGTAAATGACTTTTCAGAAGAATTAATATGACATGCTGAAGCCATCCATTGCTGAGCAGTGGCATGATGGTGCTCTCAGTTAAGAAGAATCATTATATTCATTCTTTTCAAAAGTAAATTTCTAAGTATTGGGGATAAGAAAATCTCACAAAGTGTGAGAGAATCCAACTAGGTCCCCAAAGTCTTTGCTTGGATATGTTGAAAAGTAAACAATGAAAAAGTCATCATTTGAGGAGTGGTAGTGTATTTGAAAGTGTTGTTCTCCTCCTCCTCTTGCTGTTCAGCCAGCTGAACAGAGGATGCAGGAGGAGGATGTTTAAGTAGAGCATTCTGGAAAAAAAAAAAAACCTGATATTTTGTGGCTTATACACCAGGCGATGATCCAGAAGTATTTTTGTCAGCTTTTGAAAAGGCTGCTCAAATTTGGAGAATACCCAGTGCTGATACATGAAATACACCCAAAGTTTGATTAAGGTAAATTTGGCAGAAGTACTTCATAGTGTTACTTCACAACACCCTTTAACTTATGATCTGTTTAAAGAAGCTATGTTTACAAGATTCAGATTGGGGCCAGATTATTTCAGAAAACTGTCACTTTCACAGTGGGAAGATATAAGTAGATTTGGGTGCCAGGTTGACTGCTTCATTTGATAAATGTAGTGCCAAAGCTAAAACTAAAGAGGATATAAGGAAGTTAATGATTCTGGATCAGTTTTTGTTTTAACTGCCCTCAGAAATCAGGCTGCTTGAGGGGATTGAGACAGTCCCCACAGCTGGTGTCACACAAGGGGGACAGGAGTAAGTCCTTACATTGGTGGCAGGGGGTGGGATCAGAAAAGACCTCAGCCTTGGTAATTGCAGTAAACGTTGTGGAAGTCTGAAGTCACTGGTACATGGTGGGTTAAGGAGTAGAAACCCCACATTTGGCCACAATGGTAGAGTTTCCTGAGAGGACATCTCCCCCTGCAACACACTTGGTGAGATAAGGGTTGAAGAACCACACAGAGAACTCTATAGTTAGCTTGTACCCTGTTTAGTTGTTGTTTTGTCTAGTGGCAAGCCAGGTCTCTCCTTCTGAAAGCAGGAAGTTAATTCAGTAGCCCTCTTTGGGCTCTCCATATCTGAAAGAGGGAGAGTTTGCTAGCCTGCTCCCCTCCTCATATATTTTTTGTTGCTGTGTTTGTGTGTGTGTGCACACACCTTCAAGTTGCCTGTCGACATATGGCGACTCCATGAATTTCATAGTGGTTTCTTAGGCAAGGAATACTTAGAGGTGGTTTTGCCAGATCCTTCCTCTGAAATATAGCCTAAAGTACCTAGTATTTATTGGCAGTTTCTCATCCAAATACTAACCAGGACGAATCCTGCCTAGTTTCCAAGATCAGACATGATCTGATGCCTTTCAAGTACTTAGGCCTCATAGTGGGTGATTTATTTTTTTCAACAGGAGAACTTCTTCTATTGATGAAGGCTCTCTGCACAATTTGTACCCCTGGAAAATCACAGTTCCCAGTCACATCCACAGCTTCCATTCACATGTAGGCAACTCCCAAGGAGCAGGGAGTGACACCAGAACTTGGGAAGGTATTTTTAAACTTATTATTAAAACTCCCAGAACAATGGGTATGCTGGCTGTGTATTTTGAAAGCCATAGTCCAAAAAGTAATTTTCTAAAGTTCTGGGTGAGATGAGCATGTTCTCTTTTCTCCTCTGGGTGAGCTAAGCATTTTCCCTGCATGCTCCCTATTCTCTTTCTCCCCATACCCCATTCTCACACAATTACTTGAAACAGTTCTGGAAGAGGGCCAACAGAAGAGTGAAGTAGGGCTGCCTCATTCTCTGCCCCACTGTCCTTGCCTCGCAGGCTTTCTTCTTGGACATTCATTTAAGACTCATTATTTCCTCACATTAAAGATTCAGCTGGCTCAGTATTGTTTGGTTTCCATGTAATTGATTGATTCACCTCTGAATTGTCTGGGTTTGCTTCTAGTGGGAGACTACTCTGGATTTGTTCTGACAAATTCTAGAGATGGGCAAGCATGGATGAAAATCACAATACAGGTACCCCCACTGTATGCACAGGACCAATACCCGTGGTTTCAATTGGCCATTGTCTGAAAAATGTGGCCACTCTAGGAATTTCCTAGGTCCTCCAGCGTGACTCTATGGTAACTTCTGCAGGAAGTTACCATTGAGTCAAGTTGGAAATGCCTAGAGAGACAGCCTCTCTAGGCATTTCCAAGGTTCTCCAGTGTGACTCTATGGTAACCTCTGCAGGAAGTTACCACAGAGTCGCATTGGAGATGCCTAGAGAGGCTGCCTCTCTAGATATTTCCAAAGTCTTCAACATGATTCTATGGGGTCTGCTATTACCTGGGTTTCAAGTATTTGCGGTAAGTCTGGGAGTATATCCCTTGCACATACAGAGGGCGACCTGTGTGGCAAAACAGGCTAACTGCTTTATTTATTTTTTTTAAGACAGAAGGATTTCCTTCCAGCCCCCTGATTTTATGCCATCAAAGGGCAACTGATCATATTTACATGGTACTACTGATACAATAAAACATTGTCATACTTAAAATTTGGGTTGGGTCTATGAAAACAGATTCTTTGTGTTGACTACTCTGCTGCTTATTACAAGCGGGGCTGTATGTAATCTAAATACCAGCCTGTGAGCTATAGAAAAACAAACTTACATAATTCTTCCTCTCTGTATAATTTATTCTGCAGTTTTGGATATTTGACTGTGGTGGGAGGAGCAAGGACCCTGGTAATCCCAGCAATTAAACTTTTTTCAACGACATCTTGCACTTCTACAGTTTTAGCAGGCATTGCCCACCAACTTTGACGCATATATTTAATAAGAACTAGAAACTGGCTTTATGTTTTTAAACAGGAAATGGGAAATCCTCAGACAGTTGAATTCTGTACCCACTGCCACATACTGAATCCCCCCCGTTTTTTCCCAGTAGAATTCCAATATTCAGAAAGTGGTAGCTATGAGATCTGTTGGTACAAAGATAATTTGTTGTAAGGTCATTCTAATGCAAGCCTCCAGGGGTGCTTTCACAATACACAATTATAATGCTATGATTCTACTTAAACTGCCACTGTTCCATCATATAGGATCCTGGGATTTGCTGTGTAGGGAAGTGCATTTATAATTCCCAGCCAGAGAACTCCAGTGTATCACCAAGCTAAAGTGAGGAAATCCCTGATAACAAAGTATATGATTGCCCCCCTGTATTCACAGATTCAGTATCCACAGTTTCATTTACTCACATCCCAAAAAAGTGTTCTAGGCATTTCTCGGTCCTCAAGTGTGATTCTATGATTAACTGCCAGCATTCGTTTCATTGAAAATAATAG
This sequence comes from Gambelia wislizenii, assembly GCA_030847615.1. Classification (NCBI taxonomy): domain Eukaryota; kingdom Metazoa; phylum Chordata; class Lepidosauria; order Squamata; family Crotaphytidae; genus Gambelia; species Gambelia wislizenii. The sequence continues at coordinate 215,687,846 of JAUMIR010000003.1, forward strand.
GATTCCCTATTATCCATGGTTTCAGGTATCCACAGGGAGTCTTGGAAAGTATCCCCACAGATACGAGGGTTGACCTATCTTCTGGTATCACCCTCAGACTGAGAACCAAGGATCACTCAGTACATTACAGGATGAGTCACATAATGCTCCCAAATGAAACCAGGCATTGCATGAAAAGGCTGATTGTTTGCTTATATATCTTTGAAAAATCATTTATATCCTGCCTTTGTGCTATGCCTAAGGCACCAGGCAACAAATTATGAAGAAACAGCTGTTACAAGTCCGATACAATTAAACACCACAGCAACATTGAAAAAATTGGCCAAGATCATGGGCTGCAAGGTGTTATTATGATGACAGAGCTATGTTGCTGACATGATGCACAACCATGTTAAAGAAATGAGATAAAGCACAATGGGGATCTGCACAAGATGTCCTGTTATACAACAAGGATTCTCACTATACAATGGAGCAATAGGAAATGTGGGACATTTTTCAGCCAGGCCAGGCCACTCATGCCTTTCTACTGCCTTCCATTCTGGATTACCAGTGGTCTATGGCTCGGTTGGAGGCTGCTGCTCCCCTGCTTGCGCATCATTTCACAAGGGGAGCCTATCCCACATAGAGCCATACTGTTGTGCATTACATCCATTGTGCAACAGCCACGCTGCTCACTTCACTACAACAATGCTCCCTCTCCTGGAAAAATGACTGTCATGCGATGCCAAAATTCTAAACTGTGCAATCTTAAATTGGTTTATGATGTCATAGACTCACCATAGGATGCCACCCACTGTTTGTTTATAATTAAAGAAAAGAGAAGCAGTAAAGATAAACTACTCTGAAGCAACAGGATAGTGATTAATTTTGAGGTTTTAAACCAAGGCCTAAACTAGACTAACAGTGCAATCCTAACTCAATGATATGCCACCTGTAGGACAAAGCACAAGCCTCTGCTGACAGCAGAAAACCACATCAGAACCCTCTTCTACTGGCTGATCTGAGAGCTCTGCCAACAGAACAAACTGTTGTCAGATTTGCTCTCCTGGCTAAGGGGTGGAAGGAGTGAGAAAGGTTAGGATGAGGAAAGAGCTGAGTTGTGACAGACCCAGGATGGGGGATGCCAGAATACTGGCCAGCATGATGGATTCCTAAGCACTCTCTCATATAGCTAGACTGCAAGGGGTTAACATTCAGCATAAACCAATTTTAAAAGTGAATTGCCATTCTTGGAGGCTTCTTGAATTGTCTGTCCAATTGTCTGTCTTAAAGGGGCAAATCATGGAGTCTGGGGGGATCAGGAGCCATAAAAACAGGGTCACATTTTGCTCACTCCTGTCTCAAGCCATCTAAGCCTTTCACAGAGAAATAGAAGGCTGCCTTAATTTCAGGAGAGGTCTGACAATGGGGCCATGGATGATTCCAGTGAATGGGAGAAGTGAAGGCGAGTGGCGTTTTTACATTTTTAATCCCACCCAAGGCCATTTTTAATGAATTCCTTTCCACTAGTTTCACTAGAATTGACATATTATACTCCTACCTGCCATAGATCAGGAGCTGCTTTGGGGGCATGTCTGAAGATCAAGAGGGGGTGGATCCACAGCTAATCCCTGCATGACCCCTGCCCTAGCCCACCACTAGGATGCTTCCTTTTCCAATATCAAACACGTCAGAAAACAGGTAGGGTGGTTTCCACAGCAGCTGAGAGAGGGAATCCAAAGTATGACTCTTTCTAGCATTATTCAAACATGCAGCTGAACACATGTTGTGCAGCTAGAAAATAAAATGTGCAGTAGCAAATCAGTTTTTGTGCAGTTGGCAATATAGAGTTTAATCAGCAACAAGGTTATATCTTTTTTTTAAAAAAAGAAGAAGATGATAAACATAAACTTAAAAAGATTACTGTTACCTTTACATCTTCATAAACAGATCGTAATATACCCCCCAACTGTCCCAATTAGGTGGGAACAGTACCAATCAGTCCTCTGTTGTCCCACTTTTTCAGCCACTTTTAAAATTTCCCAGTTTCTCTCTTCTCCTTCCACTTCCTCCCTTACTTCAATGGCTGCCAATTGAGCTCAAAGTGCAAAAGTAGTTTGCACTGAATTAATTCAGCAGGGAGAAAGAAGAGGGGATTGAGTCTTGTCCTTCCTAGTAGGCTCAGGCAAAAGCAAACTGCTGCTGCCTCTCCTAGCTTGTCTGTTCTTCCTCATTAACAACTGTTGTCAACTTTACCACACTGATATTGCTTGGCCAACACATGTCCTGGTTTTCATCTGTGAAATGTTGAAGGATATGTATTAATAACGTATTATTGTGTCCTAGTACTTAACTATTCCATCTGTGACCAAGAAGGTTACATGCTGCTTTGAATCAAGTGTGTCGCTGCAGGCGCTGTCAATGATGTCCAGCGCTCCCTTTGCACCAAAGCTGAAGAGTCTACTGGCACCTAGAAAAGCCCTGCTTTCCATCTCCAGATTTTGTGATGACTTTCACCATGACATAAATCATGTCAATTCTGGTTTGGCCCACAGTGCCATAACACCTCAGGGCAAGATCTTCAGTCAATGGCCCGTTTCATCTTGGTTAGTCCAAGCAGATTAAATCCATTGAATCAAGTGTTGAATGTTGATTCAACACATAGGTAAGCCCCATAAATTCAGTGGCTCTACTCTAGTTGGGACTAACAATAGGATGCAGGCTGATGTCTCTTTATCCCCATTGTACCATACAGAACTCACAGTTATAATCAGGGGAATGGGTTCTCAACTCCTTAGTTTTACAGAAGCCCTGTCTATAAGAGTGTGTGTGTGTGGGGAAATGTACCCCCCCCACAGTAGTAGCAAGTCCCAGCAGCTGCAACTTAGTTGTGGTTTTTTTCCCCCAACAGCCCCCATAAGCTTTGCATGCAAAGATGATAGCTGAGGAAGGGAGAAGAGGTTGAGAGATTCCTCCTCCCTTCCTCAGCCTCTGTGGCAGTGGCAATAGCAGTGGTGGAAGAAACTGGGGAAAGGAGAAGAAGGCGAGAGAGTCCTCTTCCCTTCCTCAGTCTCCACAGGCATGACAGCAGGCAAAACAGGGGAAGGGAGAAGAGGGTGAGAGAGTCCTCCTCCCTTACTCGGTCTCTGCGGTGGGGGTGGGGATACGTGGGGGCAGGGAACTGGGGAAAGGGGAGAGGATGGCAGCTGCTCTCCTATCTCCCCTGATCCCAGTGCTGGTGGTGGGGGTGGGTGGATGGGAATGATAGTCACCCTCCTCCCTTCCCTATCCCTGAAAAAAAAAGACATCTGCAGGAGCTTCTCCTGTCAGCAAGCCCCTCCCCTGCACTTGTCCAGCCAATCAGGGGAGTGCTTCCTTTACTATGTGACAGCAATTCTGATTGAATTGCTGTCCTAAAGAGGGGGGATGCACGCCCCCCGCACAGTTTTCAAAAACTCCGGGGAAAGTCGTGAAGGCTTTTTTTCTCATGAAGTTTTTGCCCCTTTCCCCCATCCTTCTGAATATGTTGACATGCCTTGGGATTCCATTAGGACAGGTAGCCTTCTCCTCACATCCAATGAGATGTATTTTCACCGTATAGATGGTCCCAGAGTCTCTGTCCTCAACAATTCTACAAGATGACAATATTTTCCTCTCCTTCTCCTGCTGTTTTCCTAGCCTCACCTCCTTCCATTCAGTTTCTTAATATACTGATTCATTCATTTCTCTCTTTCACAGTTTTCCTTTTTCCACCGATTTTCGCAGTTAGAAAACCATAGGAAGTGTTCACAGGGCTGGGGCCTCTGTGCATGCAGTGTGGTCTGACTCAAGGACACTTCACCCTCTGATATGGCACTCCACATTATTTTATATGACTGCCCACCACACTATCACATTCTATGCTGGCACCCTGGAAGCAGGGAAACAGAGCTTCTCTGGCTGTAGCACATGTAGGAATGACCATTGGAATCACTTCCCCACTGGGTTTGTGATGTCAGGAGATCTCAGGCCCTGAGATTTCAGGGCCAAAGCCAAAGATCTAGGCATGGCCCCTGGTGCTGTCATGAAGTATTCTACGTTAAGCATCAAATACAGTTTCTCAGAGCATGTTATCCATATAACATAAGGGGTTGTCCAAACAGTGAAAAAACTCCTCATGGAATGTATGGAGAATCCTACCTATCCTAATGGTGTTCTGTGTGATATCGTTGCATTGTGAAGGAGTGGGGCAAAAAAGGCAAAAAAAACAAAAAAAACAAAAAAAAAAACCCTCACCAGAAAAGTCGTTGCGGCTTTTCCTTTTCCTTTCTAAAAACAGCGATGGGGGGCACATTCCTGCTTGTTAGAACAAGCGAGTCAATTTGATTTATTTGCCCAAACAAGAGGAAGTGCAAATCAATCAATCAATCAATCGATTTATTCATACAGTCCATAGACCCATCAAACAAGAGACAAAATGCACATTAATGTATAAAACCATAAAACCATGGCGGCAAATTGAGGTAAGTGCAAACATGAGTAAATCACTAGTGGCCACCATGTTTACTAGTGGGCATGCAAAGCTTAAGGGGGCAGAAAAACCATTAGGACAGGTTGCAGCTGCTGCAACATGTCATTAGCGTGAGGCATTCCATTTTTATGGGCTTGTATAGATAATCCCTTAAGTCTACCAAATATTTCTCTTATTGGAATTTTCCAAGCTCTTCACTGAACAGAAAACAAACTTTTGCCAGCTTTACCACCTTTCTTTGTCCTGCTTTTAGATAATTTGGAAATTGTAATCCAACCAAATAAAGTTTTCAGTGCTCTGAATAGAAAGCACACTTGGAGTGGGAGATCTGGAAGATCCTATGGCAAGCACTTGGAAGCAAGAAATCTGATGTTCACTTTAGTTCAATTCCAGAGGGCTCCAAGGTTCACTCAGCCTTCCATCCTTTCGTAGGTTGGTAAATTGAGTACCCAGCTTGTGGGGGCAATTAGCTAACACACATTGGAAACTGCTCAATGCAGTGTAGATGTGTAAATTGCTATTGCTTAAAACAATTTGTAAGCCGCTCTGATAGCCTTGTGGCTGAAGAGTGGGTTATAAATAACTAAATAAAAAATAAAAATAAATTTAATCATAAATGCCATGGAATGTCTCTACTACTAAAGGTTCTTCACCCTACAGCTAGGAAAATGCTGGTGACCAGTGAAACTATGCTAGTGTAGACAGCACTGGCAGTATCATAGAGTGTGGTGTGGGAGCAGAGATAAAATGGCAGCAGACACAGTCAGATGGAGTGGTGGTGGCAGTGAAAAATCAGATCTGTCAGGAGAGAAAGCTGTTTGAAAGTCATATCTGGTGGGGTGGGATGGGGCGGGGCGGGGGGGGCAGGAAGCTGCTTGACAGCCCACAGGGCAGCTGTCTCTGGTGTCAGGCTTGGCTTTCTCTGCTCTTTCCTGACCACTGCTATGCACTGTTCAAAAATGCACCTTACACTGATGTCACAAACTGTTTCGCTGGCATAAGTCACTAACAGGATTCCAGCCAAAATGCTGATTCATTTTTTTTTACAAAAAAATACATGAATTTTTCATCATGTAAATGTACTTTTGCACAAAACATGGATCTTGCACATATTTTATCTAACATAATATGTTTTGTATGCACCGTTAATCTAAAATGTTTGTGTATTTATTTAAAATAAATGTATAATCACCTTTTAGTATTAACCTTAAATGAGCATTTTATACACATTTGGTTTTTGTTTTGTTTTTTAGCTGTGAACTGTATAACTAATTTGAAGAAGGGTAAAAACTAAACGGTGACTGAGCTGTGATCCTCATAATAGCCAAAGAGGCATAAATCAAGTCAGTTTGCATCAAATCCTTGAACATCCTGATTCAGAACATAAAGGTATGTCGAAAGAGTAGGGACTGTTATTCACCATTGCTCATCAAAGAGGAGAGAAATCAATGCATGTTAAGAAATAAGCTACCTTCATTAAGCAGTCTCCACTGCTCACCCATATATAGATGAGGAGAGCAATGTGAATGTCTTTAGGCTCACTTTAATGAATGTCAAAAGTTCAAGAGAAGGCTGTGCAGGGAGTGGGGGGCAGGAAAATGAGGTAATGTAGAGATACCCTGCTTCCAGCATGGGGGAAAGGACTTAAAGAGGGGCTTCAGTTGTAGGACAGAATCTTGAGCACTGCTAATAGCAGCCAATTTATCGTATTGGCCCAAAGAGTCCTAATTATTGCATTTGGAGGGCGATGAACAATACCCTGGAGAATGCAGTTACAGCTAGCTCAGCAAAAACACATGCTGATCAAATGCTAGGGGCTTCTCTCCCCACCCACCCCAGCCCATGCTAAATGGGAGCAGCATCATAGTCTGCATATTAAAGGGGGAAATCCTGACTGCTCTAAGAGAATACAAGCTATTCTGGCAGTTGAGGTTATACTGCTTGTGTATGTATGTGCCTTCAGTCACCTGTTGACTAATCATCATTATCACCATACTGAGGATGGAGCAAACTTGTTTTCTGCTGCTCCAGAGACAAGGACATGGAGCAAATGAATTCAAACTACAGGAAAAGAGATTCCACCTAAACATTAGGAAGAACTTCCTGACAGTAAGAGTTGTTCGGCAGTGGAATGCACTGCCCCAGAGTATGGTGGAGTCTCCTTCTTTGGAGGTTTTTAAACAGAGGCTGGCTGGCCATCTGTCAGGAATGCTTTGATTGTGTATTCCTGCATGGCAGGGGGTTGGACTGGCTGGCCCTTGTGGTCTCTTCCAACTCTATGATTCTATGATGATGATGATGATTATCATCTCCCCATGGATTGACTTATGGTGACTCCATGGATTTCATAGGATTTTTTAAGGCAAGGAATGCTGAGAGGTGATTTTGCCAGTTTCTTCCTCTGAAATATAGCCTACAGCACCTGATATTCATTGGCAGTCTCCAATCCAAGTACTAACCAGGGCTGAACATGCATAGCTTCCAAGATCAGACAGGATCTGATACCTTTAGGGTATTTAGGCCCTTACTGTGCAATAAATGTTCACCCAAGGAGCAGACTGGCAGGGGAGGGGAAGGGGAAGGGGACAGTCAAAAGAAATAAATGATATATAAGCATTTGCATTGCAAGAGATAGAGAGGGAGGGAGGGAATAATTTCTTGGTATGGAAAAACATGATGAAGATGAAAGCTATGTTTGATTTGTGTGTGTGTGTGCAATCAAGCTGACTCCAACTTGTGGTGACCCTATTATAGGGTTCTCTTGGCAAGATATGCTCAGGGTGGGTTTTCCATTGCCTTCCTCTGAGGCTGAGGGAGTGTGACTTGCCCAGGATTTTTCCAGTGGGTTTCCATGGCTGAGTGGGGATTTGAACCCTGGTCTCCCAGAGTCCTAGTCCAATGCTCAAACTAACTATACTTCATGCATACAGATTTTGCCATTCACACCCACATGGCTCAGATCCAACTGCTAGTTCCAGTTAGAGTAAACTCATTGAATCAATGGAGTTTACATAAGTGTAGTGTAGCTGAGCAATTTAATTCACTGAGCAATTTAATTCAATGGGTTGACTCTATTTGAGACTAGCAATGGGATTTGGGTGCCTATGTAGACATACACACACACAAACATTCCACATTTAAAAAATCTAGACAAACACACTTAAAATTAACAATTTAAACAAATTGAAAAAGAAATACAAAAGGATATTTTCCCCTTCATTGTAGTAGTATATGAAGAGAGAACGACATTAGTCTGATTTAGCATAAAAAGCCATAAAGGAAGAAGTAGCACCTTTGAGACTAATATCTTCCCCCTAGAATAAGTTTTTGTGGACTCCAGTCCATTTGGTCAGATGCCTGTATCATGGCTATTGGGAGTTGTCCAGTAGCATCTGGAGGACATGCTTTGTACACTGCTAGCCATATTGGACTTACAGTGTTGTTGCATGGTGTAGTGGTTCCAATGCTGAACTAGGCTTCTGGGAGATTGGGGTTCAAATCCTTGCTCAGCCATGAAAACCCCCTTGGTGGCCTTTGGCAAGTCACACTCTCTCAGCCTCAGGGAAAGCAATGGCAACCCTCCTCTGCATATATCTTGCTATGAAAACCCTAGGGTAAGGTAACCATAAATCCAAGTCAACTTCATGGCCCATAACAACAAGTAGTGTTGCTGTTTCTTGTTTTCATTTTGAATTCTTTTGATTTTTGTTACTCTTTATGTGGTAATCTGATTTATCAATATTTATATTTTGATCTTGGTAGCTCTCATGACCATCATATGATAAAAAGTAGGGTTTTAAAAATAAATACCTATATACAGGTAGATGCATACAAATATGTCTGTACAAAAGCATATTATAAAAGAAAGAAGGAAAAAAAAGCAGCCTTCACAACAGCAAAACTTTGAAATGGCTTAAACTTTAAGATTGTTCATAGCTGCATATACATCTGTTGATTGTTCGATCACATGACTGTGCAGTATGATAGTAGAAGATAAACTAAAATCACAAAAATACATTTCAGCCTGAATCCTGTTCGCTAGTCCAAACTAGAATAGACCCATTGAATAAATGGAGCTTACACAAAAAGTCATTTTACCATTGACTGAGTGGTTCTACTATGGTTGGCTTCAGTCAAGAAATCAGAAGAAGGCTAGGGCTTGGAAGGGCAGCTATGAAGGAATTAGGGAAAAATAACACCTCTGGGCCTTACTCTTTGGTCACACTGCGTCTTTGGGTCAGCTTGGGCTATCTCTTGATTCTCACAGCCTAGTTTGCCGACTATCTTACGATATTCTCTCATCTCTAGCACATACTTCAGGACTGAGTGGGTACTTGATGGATGGCTTTTCTTCCCAGCTCTCCTTTACCAAATCCAATACTTCTTGTGGTTGCCGGCCATAAAACAGTTCAATAAGAGAATAGCCTATGGATGCTTATGGGACCTCCCTTATGGCAAAGAATAGGGGTGTAGCAGCTTATGCCACTGGCTAGGGTCTTCTGTTACAAACTTATGCAACATCCGCTTCAGAGTTTGATTGAAGTGTTCAACCAGACCATTTGTCTGTGGGTGATACACCAAGTGCATAGTGATTTGATTTGTAACTAGCCTTGGTACGATTCTAGCAAGTGGTTGCAAGATGAGGAGCCCAAGCAGGAATAGGTTGTGTGTGTTAGAGACTCAAGGAGCAGGCAAAACCACAAACAAACAAGAATGTATCTGCTAGGACATAAAGGGTGTTTCTCTTCAGTTAACCAAGTCCCCTATTTACCTAGCCACCTTGCCTGGCTTTCCCATTTGTAAAAGGGCTTGTTCCTGGCTCTCTCTAAGTCCCTCTGGGCTTCCAACTCTCTTGGATGTCCTTTCCACTCAGGCAGCCAAGAAAGGCCTCAGTCCAGCTGTTGCTCAAGTCTTTCCCTATCACTCTTCATTCCCCCAGAACTCAGGTCTAAAGCAGACACTTGCAACCCTTCTCCTGTCATGCAGCTTCTGCCTTCCAGCTCCATCTCCTCAGAACTATTCAGTGAGTTGGTTGGCCTCCTTGCCAAACCCCACTGCAGAAGCTTGAACTGAGGGCAGCAGCTGGCTCTCCTTTCCTCCTTGGGGCAGGGATCTGGGAACAGGCAAGGCAGTGACTTGGTTGAGTCCTACTCTTCCACACATCCCCTCTCCATTCCTGCACTTTTTAAAAAAATGGCACTGTTATAATTATGCTTGTGTGACATCTCCTAATCCACCAACTGATTTCTCAGAATAGTGTATCTCCCATACAGGCCATACAGCAGATGAAAAACGGCAAGGCAGCTGGGATTGATGGAATCCCACCTGAAATTTGGAAACACGGAGGTCATGCACTCCATGAAAAATTCCACGAATTCCTTGTGAATTGCTGGGAAAAAGGGGAAGTGCCATCAGACCTCCGAGATGCAGTCATCATCACCCTGTACAAGAAAAAAGGAGCAAAATCCGATTGCTCAAACTATCGAGGCATAACACTGCTCTCTATTGCTGGAAAAATCCTTGCAAGGATACTCCTGAACAGACTAGTTTCCTGCTATTGCAGAAGAACTTCTCCCTGAAAGCCAATGTGGCTTCAGAGCCAATAGGAGTACTACAGACATGGTATTTGCCCTTAAACAACTGCAAGAAAAATGTAGGGAGGAGAACGAGGGTCTCTATGTAACATTTGGCGACCTCACCAAAGCCTTTGATACTGTGAGTAGAAAAGGTCTGTGGCAGATCCTGGAAAGACTAGGATATCCCCCCAAATTCCTTAAAATGATTATCTTGCTACACGAGGGCCAGCGTGGTCAAGTCAGATATGGTGATGCTCTTTCAGAGCCCTTTCTAATAACTAATGGAGTGAAGCAAGGTTGTGTTCTTGCACCAACTTTATTTACAATCTTCTTTTGCATGATGCTCCAAAGGGCTATGGCAGAGCTTGAAGAAGACGATGGCATCTATATACGTTACTGTACTGATGGTAGCTTGTTTAACTTAAGCCGGCTGAGGGCTCACACTAAGACTCTAAACTATCTAGTCCGTGAGCTGCTCTTCGCTAATGATGCTGCCCTTGTTGCCCACACAGAAGCAGCTCTTCAGCGCCTAACATCCTGCTTTGCAACAGCTGCAGAGCTGTTTGGCCTGGAAGTCAGCCTGAAGAAAACAGAAGTTCTTTACCAGCCTGCACCACAGGACGAACACCATCCCCACATTGCTGTTGGCAAATCTGTGCTCAAGTCCGTTCAGCAGTTCACCTACCTGGGAAGCATCATCTCCTCAGATACCAAGATTGACAAAGAGATGGATCACAGATTAGCAAAGGCATATACTGCATTTGGAAGACTTCACAAAAGAGTCTGGAGCAATAAACACCTGAGGCAAAGCACAAAAATCAGTGTGTATAGAGCCATTGTACTGTCTATTCTCCTTTATGGATCTGAAACATGGGTCACCTATCGCCACCACCTATGACTCCTCGAGCGCTTTCATCAGTGCTGTCTACGCACAATCCTAAATATACACTGGACTGACTATGTGACAAATGTTGCTGTCCTTGAGCAAGCAGGAATCACCAGTATTGAGGCCATGATATTGAGAATGCAGCTGCGCTGGGCAGGGCACGTTTCTAGGATGGAGGACCATCACCTCCCAAAAATACTACTCTATGGTGAACTCGCCATGGGTCAGTGTAACAGGGGCGCTCCAAAAAGCGGTACAAAGACTCCCTGAAACAACATCTCAGGCTCAGACAAATTGATCACCAACAGTGGTCCGCCCTGGCCTCACATCGGGAGGCATGGAGACACACTATCCACAATGCTGCAGCCTTATTTGAGAACTCACGCCGAACAAGTCTTGAAAAGAAACAACAACGCAGAAAGAATCACAACCCAAAAACATCACCCAAGGAGACCTTCCGCTGTGGTTTCTGCAACCGGACTTGTTTATCTCGGATTGGCCTTTTTAGTCATCAGCGCGCTTGCAGAAAGCGTGGGATGAGTCCTTCCTGAATCTTCATTTGCAAAGAAAAGCCAGAGAGAGTGAGAGAGTATCTCCCATCCAAGCATTTCCTCCCTTCCCAGCTCCCAGCCAGTCTTCCTCCTCTCCAGTGTTCCTATTTTTTTTTTAAAAAATAAGAGTTTTATAATTTATTAATTAAAATATTTCTATCCTGCCTTATACCTAAAGATCTCAGGGCAGCTTATAATAAAATCAACTTAAAGCAACAACAACAACAACAACAACAACAATAATAATTTTAAAATAAGAAAAATATATTAAATATACATATAAAAAAGATAGATAGATAGATAGATAGATAGATAGATATAAAATATATATTAAATCCCCCAATGCCACTTGCTGGAACTGATCTTGCAGACAGAAGCAGAATCACTGTAACATAGTGCATCCTAGTCCCATCTGCCAGAGCTGGTCCAGTAGACTACCATGCTCAATGTTATCGAAAGCCAGTGAGAGACCTAGGAAGATCAACAGGGTAGTACTCTCCATCTTTCCTCACAGTAGGTCATCGCTCAGAGCAACTAAGACAGTCTCAGTACTGTACCCTGACAGCAGATACCACACACGCACACACTCCTGCATGCTCCATGTGGAAACGAAAGCAGCATTATGCTCGTACCCTCCAGCAATGTTTTTTTTTTTTAAGAACAAAGTGAAGAAGATTCAAATGTGATGGATCCGTCTCCAGACTGCTCACTCATACACCAATCCTTAAGTTCCTGTCATTCAACTTGCCATGTACCGGTAACTCCAAACCTCTCCTTGGCTTTAGTAACTAGGGCCCAAAGGTGACTTAAACGCTGGACAGGCAGGTGTGGTTTAAACTGATAATGTTGTGACCAATTTCTCATTTAGCCATTTCAACAAAAGGCTTCAAGACAGAGGTGTAGAGTAACATAACAACAAAGGTTTATTAGCTAACAGACCAGCTAAACATCTAGCATGTAGCTGGCTTTATATGTTTTTCAAAGTAACAACTCAAGTAGAATTAACATAACAACTTTAACCTGAACAATTTATCTAACAATTTACCTAATACTCTCAGCTCCCATCAGACATTATTCCATCTCATCCAATCTTAATCTTAGCTTTCCCTATTTGTTGCTTGTCCCCATCGCTAACTGTCCCTAACTAACCGTTGTTTATGTCAAACCTCTTTTTATATATTCTTCTCCCTTCATCATTCTGACTTCATTCCAGCTCCACAACTAGACATGATGTGAGAAGGGAACCAGGGCACTCTGAGAACCATACCCACTGCATTCCTGGAACACAGCCACATGGACCTGCCTGACCCCCCCCCCCATCATGCTACATGCAAAAGAGATCTTTTGTGCCAGAAACAAGAAAGAGAACAATGCCTTGATTGGGACTGAGAAATTGACTTGTTTGGGAAGGGGCTGGAAAAAAAGGGGGAAATAGAAAAGCAATAATGTCGCACAGAAAGTGCCTCTCCTCTGCTGATTCTAGCCAACTACTATTTTAAAAGCCTAGTGTGGAAAAGACCTTGGGCTGGGACTTTGTGCATCAAGTCCCTAGTGAACCATGAAACCTACTGAGCCAAGCATTTTATCTCAGCCTGACCTGTCTCACAGGGTTGTTGTGAGAATAAAGTGGGAAGGAAGAGAGCCATGTACATTGTCTTGAGCTCACTGAAGTGGAAGCGAAATATAAATGTAACTATTGTATTAAAAATAAATATGGAACAGGGAGTCTCTAGATAACAGAAATATGCAGGTAATTCCAATGGAGAAAGGGAACCCATGAGGCACACAAGTCCCAGAATTCTGGGTGTTACAGGAGAAACCAATTATATTGATTAGGACGAGGACTTACTTGAAGTCAGTAAAGTTGTTTCAAAATTGGAGTCATATCCTCCACAAGACCTGCCCTCATTTGTCCTTTTAGATCATTGCAGTTCCCGGTATTATTTATTTATTCCCCACCTTTTCCCCAAAGCTGGGACTCAAGGCAGCTTACAAATTTGTATGGGTTGCATGCCGCTGCTTGTGTTACATTTACTCTCTGTACGTCTGCTCTGTGTTTTCATTTTATTCATACATTTGCTTGCATTTTTTTCAAATATGTTTTCAACTGCTTGGTTGTACATCACCCAGGACACCTGAGTCACATGGCAAGTAAACAAATACAATCAATCAATCAAATTTCATCTTGGCAATTGCATGCTTCCTAAATAAACATCTTCTTCATAGTTGGTCATTTTTTTTAAAAAAAAGAAGAAGAATGTATGGTAAGTGAACTTTATGCGTGGAAAGGAGGGATCTTTCTAAAAAAACATTTAACTAGCAAATGCATCCCAGTAAACAGGGATGGAGAAAGACAGTTCCTCAAGGATGGTGCACCTCGCTGTTAAAATACTTGCTAGGTCAACATCTGGCAGCTACTTTGATCTTGGCTCCTGCAGAAAGAAGCTGCCTATTAAACTTTCATGTGCTGTAATTAATGATCCCTTTCACAAAATTGCCTCTAATAACTTTGGATTTTAGACATACTAAATCTACCTGCAGGGAGAATTTTCTTTACAGAGATACATGGTGGATCATAAATTGCTTTGGTTTAGCAGTTTACTTGATATTTGAGAGGCTAAAATCTGTTTCCCTTTTTACAAGAAAATTCAGTGGAAAATTCTTCTCACTAGCCATGTTGGCAGAGATGGCTCATTCACGCATTCAAGATGTCGCTGCAGTTATCATGTGATGAACAGGCACATAGGAAGCAACCCTTGCAATTCCCATAATCTTAAAACTTCAGAGTATGACTCTAGTATGTCTGTATTTAGTCTACTAGAAGGAGAATCTCATAATAATAAAGAAATAGCTTTTACTCTTTGATTCCATTTTTACAAACAGTTATAAAGTGACTCTCCATATTTGTTTTGCATTAAGATACATTAAGTAGTGGTAGTGTTGTGTGCCTTCAAGTCATTTCAGACTTATGGTGACCCTAAGATAAACCTACCAAGGGGTTTTCTTGGCAAGATTTGTTTAGAAGGGGGTTTGCCTTTGCCTTCCTCTGAGGCTGAGGGAGTGTGACTTGCCCATGGTTACCCAGTCGATTTCCATGGTTGTATAGGGATTTGAACCTGGTCTTCCAAGTTGTAATCCAACTGTCAAACCACTACACCATGCTGGCTCTCACATTAAGTAGTACTCTATTTAAAAAGGCTAAAGCTTAAATCCAAGGGATGACATCTGCTAAAATAATTGAATGTATATAAATTCCATGTTTGTGGAATCAGGTAACCTCCCTCCTCCACTGCAACTCTCTGTGCATCCCAAAACCTTCTCCAAGGGGCTTGGAAACCCTCTGGAGCCAGGTTTTTTTTGGGTGACACCAAGATCCACATGGGGGAAGGAAGGGGAAGAGGACAAAAAATCTACTGTATTGATGCTACACTACCAGTGTTACATTGGATTTGGGCATACCAACATGTGGGCAGGGGGAAGTTCACTCAAAACTGTAATAACAGAAGTTTCAAGTCCAAGAGTTCACTTGTATGATTAAGAAGTAGTGTCAAAGAAGCCATTCAAAACAGTCTTGCCTAAACAGAAAAGCACAAAAACAAACCTCCACAAAAGAAATACAAAGAGACAATAAGCGATATAATTTTCTCTTCTTTTTTTTAAAAAATAAACCTTTAAAAACAACTTTTAATTACATCAAAAGAAGAGAAAAAACCTAGCTAGAGAGGTACGTGGACCATTATAGCCTAGGAAAAGGAGTAGTAAAGGAATAGAAGGAGACTGACAGTAGAAACACATGGGCAAGTAACAGGTGCATATCATTTTGGAAAGTACTGGGTTTATTTAAACCTGATGAGAGAATGGAAAAAAAATGGTAATGCTAGGAGATCCCAGAAACAAAGACAACATTATATGGATCTCCAAAATAAAATTGGTTTGTACAAGAACAAAAACTAGAGACTTTTTACCCATGTGGAGGTGCCCTGAATAGAATCCTTTGTATCTTTGCCAATGTAGAGTTGAGGAATGGCACATACCCATTATCTGAAGGGAAGAGAACATGGGGAACTGTGGCAAATGGTCATGATAAGCAATGATAAACATTATTGACATTGAAAACAAATACACCAGGTCCAGAGGATAGCCAACCAAGAGTTAATTAAATAATTTAAAATTGAAAATGATGATCAGGTAACAAAAATATACTACATGTAAAATCCCTCTGTACAAGAAAACTGGGGAGAGTGGCCAGTGTAACCACAGTTTATGAAAATGATGGAGAGTGGTCCAGGAAATTGCAGGCCATTTAGCTTAATATCTGTTCTGGATAAATTGGTGGAAAGTGTTATTAAAGATACATTTTTTTCATGCAGCTAAAAGGGAAAGGCTGTCTGGAAAAGAATAAAAACAACTTCTGCAAATTACTTCCTTTCCCAATAAGCTTTTAGAGTTCTTTGAGAGTATCAGTAAACATGGCAACAGGGGCGACTATGGAGACAACGTTTACTTCAACTTTCAAAAGTCTTGACGAGAGACCCGGCGGAGCAGCGGAGGTGACGGATGACCCAGGACTCAATTCCATAGGGGTCGATCCTCCAAGCTTTGCAATTCAGAAAGGAGGCTCCCTTTCCACAGTAGCTTCTTCCAGGTGGGAAGAAGCTCAGAAGGGGCTTGCATTTAGCCCCCGTTTATACTCCTAAGCGATCCAGAAAAGTAGCACGGATTGCAGAAGGGGAGAGACAGGGGGAGGAAGCAGCCATTGCAAAGTGAGACAGCCCTAGGGCTCCAAGCCTCCAGTTGCTGTTCCACTCTAAAGCAGGAATTTTAGCTTCATCAAGATTGCATCCCAAGGGATCATTGAAATTCTGCCAGAAAGGGTTCTCACCACATGGAAGTGAAGAAAGGAGAGGAAGGAAGAGCTGTTCCAAAGACATAAGCTGGAGCGGGAGAGACAGTGAAATAGAGTAAGAGAAACAAGAGAAACAGCAGGCAAGGAAAAGGAAAACAGGCAGATGTTTTATTCTGCTCTTGTTGGTTATACCTGAAATTAGAGGGGAGGTGAAGGAGAATAGAAGGACATAAGCTGGCTCCAACTTAAAGAATTTAAAGAAGATACTTTTAATCTTATTAAAAATAGAGTTGAATCCTCCATACTATTCCATTCTAACTGCGTAGAGGCAAAGTACGAGAATTTTAAGGTGGTACAGGGTAAATCCCTTTATATATAGCCTTTCTCTGAGTTGCCAGATTGAAAAAGCAATATTGTAACTGTATACAAACATTGTATCCTAATAACTGGATACAACCCTATAGGCAATCTCCCTTAGGTTAAGCCCTGCCACAAGCGGGAGAAGCTTGTTCAGCAGCGGGGTTAAGACCAGCGAACAAAGGGTGCAACAAGTGGTGTAATTACACGCAGTAGAAGAGACGGTAGTATAAATCTGAGTATTAGCCCCTTGGATTAAACCTGTTGTTAGACTGCAAATTTGTTTGGCAGTAGGAGGAAGGCTAATTGAAACAGGGACGACTAGGGATATCAACATTGAGAGTGAGTAGAAGGAGTACAAAAGGAGAGGTGAAGCAAGTGAAAGAAGGCTTTGTGACTTCAAATGCAGGAGTAATATCCCTCAGGTTAAGCCCTGCCACAAGCATATAGAGGCATTATAGGGATATGCTTGTTCAGCAGCAGGGTTAAAAACCAGCGAACAGAGGGATCAACAGGAAAAAATGGGGGAGCATGATTGTGAATCTACGGAAACAGATGGAGGAAAAGGCACAGGAAGAAGAACAGACTGGGAAGGCCGGGGGGGGGGGAATTGGAAATTGTGGATGTAAAGAGGGGTATAGATAAGAAATAGAGGGTTATAGAGGGAGGAAGAAGATATAAATACAGATAAGTGAAAGGAAAAGATAAGCGAATAGTAATATACTTACAAAGTAAGAGAGCGGAGACTCAAGAAAGTGAAGACACTTGAAAGGAGGAGATGTTAGATGTGCAGCATGAGAAGGTTGTCAAGTATACAGGAAATTAGAGAATCCTAATTAGGAAGCAAATTGGTGAATAAATAAAGATTGTGAATTAAGGAAATAGAATAGGAATACTGACACCAGGAATAGACTTAACAGGATAGCTAAGACAGCAGCCCGTGCAAAGAAAAGAAGATGGTGGCAGGAATACAGTCAAGAGCTAATACTTTGTCTCAAAGCATATCAGGGAGAAGAGGATAGGGGGAAGCCACCAAACAAATGGATATAAACTTACAAATACTGGAGGAATTACGTTCATTTAAAAGGGAAACGAAGGAGGATTTCAGGAATTTGAAGAGAGAGCTAAAATCCGAAATAAAAAAAATTGGGGAAAACAATGGACAAATTAACGGTGGAAGTCAGAGACATCAAGGAAGATGTCGAATCAATTAAAAATAAAACATTAAGGCTAGAAAAGCAAACAGAGCTCATGAAAATCGAACAGGTGAAGGATAAGAATGCAAGTTTACTGCAAGAAATAAGATACAGAGAGAAATGTTTCAAACTGAGGGGACTACCAGAAAAACAAAATGAGAACCTGTATAAATGTCCAATTCCTGGGTTAGCAGAATTGATGGAGATCTCGGAAGAAGCAATGGAATTGGAAATGGATAAAGTGTTCAGGGTTAACTCAGTAATAGCTCGAGAAAAGAAGCTGCCCAGGGACGTAGTGGTGTCTTTTATGAGAGTGAGAATAAGAGACATAATAATTCAAAGAAGTTACAAAGGTAAATTGGAAATTGATGGGAAAGAATTTCAAATATTTAAAGATCTACCAACAGAAGTGCTCAAGAAGAGGCAAGATTACAAATTTTTGACACAGAAACTATTGAAAGCCAATATAAACTACAGATGGGAGAGGATAGAGGGAATATCCTTTAACTATCAACAGAAAAGGTACAGAATAACTTCAACAGAGAAAACAAGAGAATTTGCAGCACAATGGGCTGAGGATGATAGAAGATATGAGGAAAAGAAATGGAAGAAAAAGGCTGAAAGAGATGTGGAGGAAGACCTACCAGGAAGGGAAGCAGAACAGAAAAAAACAGACAGAACAAGAAAAAAAGACCAGAATTTAGGAGAGCAGGAAGAGGATGAAGGGAAACAAAAGGATGCAGAAGATGACATGAATAAGAGAATACATCCAGAGGTGGAAGAAGGACATGCTTTTAGTGGGGAGGAAGAAGACAGTGAAAGATTATGGCTTCAATAAGAATGGGCACCAAGTGTAAATTACTGGAGAAGTAGATAAAATAGTAGTGATTAATGATTATTGAACTTTGGAACCAGAGTGAACAGCAACGGAGGGGGATGAGTACTAAAGAAAAGTTGTAAGGGGGAGATGGATGTAGAGAAAGTAAAAGGAAGATGGAAGATATGTAAAGAGCTTAAGTGATGACAAAGGAAATCCGAAGTGTGGAATATAAAACAAATTTAATAATCCCGGAGGGAGGGGCATAACAGGGGAGGTCTATAAGGGGGGAAGGGGGGAAGGAATAGAGGAAAGCAGTATGAATAGATGAGAATAGACGGATGCAACATTGACACAAATGATTAGAATATAAGAGAAGAATCCTTAATTTTTTTTCTTGTGGAAATGTAATAATGTTGGAAGTATGTTTTGTGTGAAAATGTTTATATATATATATATATATATATATATATATATAAAAACACAAAAGGCTTGGCAGCTTCTCACTGAAGATTCCTGAGTAAACTTGGCACTTATTGGACAAGAAGTCACTTGAAGGCAGAAGATAGTCCTGTTACTTACCGGGGACCCTCATCTCTGGTTCACAGGAAGGTGGTGGCAGAGAGATGACTGGGCACCATCTCCTTGCAACAGGTTGGTTTTCCCTTGCCCAGAAATCACACATTTTCACATGGCTTTGGGGGAAGTGTCAGGAAGACCAGCCAATCAAAACAGGTCATTTTGAGGGTGGGTGAGGCTCCAGGGAAAAAGCAGAGGTGATACCTCCTTCCAACCCTGGGAACAGAAAAGGTTGACCCTCAGTCTTAGCAATGGGCAGCCTGAATTTATTAATTTATTTAGTCTGACTTTCTCTCCCAACATGAAAACTAAGGTGATTTAAAAGAGATTAGAATGAGAGACAGCTATTAATCTGATGATAAAAAGTAAAAACAAAGGGGAAAAGGGGAGCAGTGGTAAAGAAGCAAAACACTGTGAGATATAATTACCTAATTAAAGAACTGAGAAAGAAAGAGGAAGAACTTAGAGAGAATCCCTGTAAAGAAAACTTAATAAGACAAAATAAACTAATTCAAATGCAGATAAATCTGAAAACCATGTCGATACTTGAGAAGAGAATGAGAACAGCACGTCAAATAAATTTTGAATACGCAAATAAAGCTAGTAAATGGCTGGCGTACAGACTGAGAAAAGAAGCAGGGAAAAAAAACTGATAACAGAAATAATGCAACATGGAAAATTGACTACTAAACAAGAAGAAATAAGTGAAGGATTTAGAACATTTTACAGTGAATTATTTGACCATAAGCTCCGATCAGAGGAAGAGATTGTTAAGATGAGAAACTATTTAGAAAAACAAACCTTCCCAAAGTTGAAGAAAGAACAGGTGGAAAAATTAAATGCCACAATATCCATGGCAGACATATCTAAAGCCATACATGACTTAAAATTAAATAAAGCTCCCGGCGCGGATGGATTTACGGCTCTATTTTATAAAAAGTTTGAGAACGAATTAGCTATACCACTTTACAAAATATATAACGATATAGAAAGAAACAGAATCCCAGACTCATGGAAAAACACAAACATATCAATAATACTAAAAGAAGGAAAAGATGGAAAAGAAGTTGGTAATTATCATCCCATATCTCTTTTGAACATAGACTACAAGGTATATATGATGATACTGGCAAACAGGCTGAAAGAGATAATGGTTGAAATAATAAATGAAGACCAAAATGGTTTTATACCCATAAGAAAAATAGGTGATAACATAAGAATAATACTGGATATACTAGAATATTATGAAGCTCATAATGAGAAACAACTAGGAATGATGATGGTTGATGCTGAAAAAGCCTTTGACAGCATACACTGGGATTTTATGCTAGAAGTATTGAGAAGATCAGGCCTAGGGGAAAGGTTTTGTACAAGGGTGGAAAAATTATATTTAGAACAAACTGCTCAACTCATCATCAATGGGGAAAGATCTAAAGTAATCAAAATAAAAAAGGGAACAAGACAAGGATGCCCTATGTCTCCCCTTTTATTTATTCTAATATTAGAGGTCCTAAATAGGAACTTAAGAAGTAATGTAAAATTTCCTGGTATAAACATAAAAGGATATAATTATAAATTAAGAGCCTTAGTGGATGACATGATAACACTAATGGAAAACCCAAAAGAACAGGTAGAAGAATACTTGAACACGATGTATGAATTTGGAAAGTATGCGGGATTCAAAATAAATAAAGATAAAACAATTATAATAATTAAAAATATAAAAGAACAAGAAGAAAAAGAGTTGATGGAATTAACAGGTTGTAAAGTGGGGAAAAAAGCAAAATATTTAGGTGTATGGCTGACTAAAAGAAATGCTGACCTCTTAGAGAACAACTACACAAAAACTTGGTCAGAAATTAAAAAAGATATGAACAGATGGAGCAAACTAGATCTCACTCTATTAGGTAAGATTGCCGCTATTAAGATGGTTATACTCTCTAAAGTATTATACTTGTTTCAGAACCTACCTATCTTGTCAAATGATAAAGTATTTGAAATATGGGGAAAAGATATCCGCAGGTTTATATGGGGGGAAAAGAAAGCAAGGTTCAAATGGAAATGCCTTATTGATACCAGAGAAAGGGGTGGTTGTGACCTTCCAGACTTCAAAGTGTATTATCAAGCATCGGTGTTATGGATTAAAGAGTGGGTAAACCTAAATAACGAGAAATTATTGAGTCTGGAGGGCCATAACATTAGATTTGGATGGCACACGTACATGTGTTATGAGAAAGCCAAAGTAAATAGAGAGTTCACAGATCACTGTGTGCGAAGAGGCCTATTAAGAGTTTGGGAAAAAATAAGAAGCTTGTTTTACTTCAAAGTGCCACTATGGATATCACCCCAAGAGGCTTTTCTATCAAGATGGGGCAAGGTAGGTCAGTGGTTAAGATATTCTGACATTACAAAAAAAGCTGGTGACACCGAACTCAAGATGAAAACGAGAGAAAAACTTCAGGAAGAATATCACTTAAATTGGTTTACTTATTTACAGTTAAATGAAAAATTTACAGAGGATAAAAAAAAGGGAGGCTGGGAAATGGAAAATAACAGCCTAGATAAAATTCTGCAGGAAGAAAAAAGAACTAAGGAAATTTCCAAATTTTATAGAGTGTTATTAAAAAGATATACAGAGCAGGACTGTGTTAAGGAATATATGATAAAGTAGGCAGAAGATATAGGTAAATCAATATCCATGGATGATTGGCAAAAAGCAAGGCAAAGAACATTCTCCTTCACAGCATGTCAAAACATAAAAGAAAATTATATAAAGATTGCATTGAGATGGTATTACACCCCAACAAAATTAAATAAGATGAATAAATTTATTCCAGATGGCTGCTGGAAATGCGGAAAAAATCAAGGTAATCTTTATCATATGTGGTGGCGATGTGAGAAAATAATGAAATTTTGGAAATGAGTCCATGAGATAAAAAAAATATTACAAATAGATCTTGAATTCACCCCTAAACTATATTTGTTAAATATAATAAAAGATTCAGATAGCTGTAAAGGAAACAGACACTGGAGAATTCTATTATATATGATAACTGTGGCCAGGATGGTCATAGCGAAAAAATGGAAACTGAGAGAGTATCCCACAATAAACGAATGGAAGCTGAAGATGACAGAAATGATGGAACTAGACATACTTATGAATAAAATACGTAATAGAAAAAACACGAAATGGAAAGAATGGAAGAAAGTAATGGATTATTGGAAAGAAAAGGGAGAATTGTTAGATAATAAAATATACACAAATGGATGGTAACTCCAGATGGAAAAGGAAGACAAAAATACAAAAGGAAAAGGGAAGCTGAATGTAATTAAACAGCAATAAAGTAGAAGCAGAAGTCAGAAAGCAAGAGGTACAGCTAATCATCTCACATCATCAAAATGACAAATTTGACGAAGTTATAATTGATAAGTGTAACTTTCCTTTTTTACATATTTTTACTTTATTAAAGGTTAAGGAGGAAAAGATATGTAACCTAGTGAAATTTATTGAAAGGAATGTACATAAGGAAGAATATACCGGGTATGATAAATTGCATATGTATGTATGTGCAAAATATATATGAAATCTGTATATAAGAAATGTATTTATAGAAGCAATGTATAGGTCACGATGACGAAATACACAATAAAAATAAAATTAAAAAAAAGTAAAAACAAGTAGATAAAAGAGCTACCATTTAAATTATTGTCATTTTTTTAAAAAATGCCATACATTTCTGTAGTATTATCATAAGGCTTACCCCGTGTTTACAACTGCAGCATCTAGTTTTACTCCTGAGTATTCGCCTCAAGCATGTTTTGAACATTGAGCTGCCTACAAATTTCTCAATGACCTTATGTTTATTGACCCAAGATCACTTGGCTCCTTCTTGCCAGCAGCTGTTATCCCTGCTCAAACCTTCTAAGGAGGTGAGGAGAATCAACCCTCCAGGCCACATGGACTTGGAAGTACCCCTTTACCTAAAGTTTCAATCTTAGACTTTCTCAGTTATTATGCTTTATCTTTCTCACTTGAATATCCTGCTATAAGTAACTGTGGGTAACCTCCAAAATCCAAAATCCATAAAAGAGCAATACCTTTAATGGCCAATCAAAATGCACAAAATGCATCATGCAAGCTTTTGAAGCTCCACTTGTTCTTTATCAGGGAAAAGATGTTTTTAAAAATCATACAGGAGAGCAAAAGTGACAATGTTAGAGTCACAGGCCTACGTTTTGTTTCAGGTGCTGTTTCTGTTTTAGTTCACTTGGTCTGGAGGGATTTCCATGCAGGCAAAGGCCACTCCCCTCTGGGCCATGTGGGGATTGAGACAAAGGACAGTACAATTTAAACTCCATCAGCAGCAGAAAAGTAGTTTCTCTTGGGATCCAGGCTGTCTCTGTCCTTTGTAAAGCCACAGGCCCTTTTCTTAGGGCCTGTGATAATTCACTCTCCTGTTATCTGGGTAGCACAGCCAACCAGCTAAACAAAGGGCTAATGATGTATTAGGTTAAGTTACAGTTTATGGGGGTCAGTGTCAGGAGAGAGCTGACCAATGAGATGACTACCTGGAAGGAGCTTCTAGATGCTTCTGTGAAAAGGTGATAAATATGGCCTCAGGGGCCATGAGGCAGAGAGAAGAACAAAGAGAGAGCTGAGCCAACTCTTGTTCCAGCTAAGAGGGCCTTGTAGAGTCTGTGCCAAAAGACCAGACTCCCAACCCCCATGAACATCCAGCACACCTGGATTGTACCCCTTGTGAGTAGATTAGGGAACTGTCTAGCTTAGTCATGTCAGGGCTATGTTTATTTTATAAACTTGACTGGAATGACTAGACTTATCTGTAACTTGTAACTCCTAAGTGTGCCTGAAAGGAAGGTGGCTTTCATGAAAGAGTACCTCTACTATGCTATTGTCGTCTGCTCAGAATAAACTTCCTTTAAAGCTCTGCTTCTCAGCATTCTATCTTCATGTGCCTCGCTCGGCTCTCCCTCCACAGGGGGTGGAGGGAGGTGAAGCTCTGCAGAATCCAAGTGGAAAGTACAAATTGAACCATGTAATTTCCCATTGGGTTACATTGAAAGGGGAAATTGAAGTGAATGGGTGGTGGCAGCAGATTCTAGATTAACTCTGGAGTTCTCGGTGTGCATGTGCATAGGAGACCTCCAGAGCTTCACAGGGCTTGTCTACACTGCAGAAATACAGCAGTTTAACACCACTTTATCCACCATAGTTCTATCCTATGGAATCCTGGTATGTGTAGTTCGGTGAGGCATCAGAGTTCTCTGATAGAAAAAACTAAATACCTCATTAAATTGCAAATATCAGGATTTCCTAAGATAGAACTACGGAGGATAAAGAGGTGTCAGACTGCTGTATTTCTGCAATGTAGACAGGGCATTGCATTTTCCAAAAGTCTAGGTACTGCTACATCTGGGAAAAGTTTAGGTGCTGTATTGGTAAAATTTGCCAGTTATTGTCCAAACAAACAAACAAAAAGTTTTACTTTTGTTGGAGGAAGAAATCTCAAAGAGCTAAGCACCAGTCCTTATCTCTCTCTTGTTAGGATTCCCCTGTTGTGGCTACATTTGGTATCTTCAAATCCAGGAAATATATTCAGGGGTAGATGTCTTCTCTATGCAGCAAAATACAAAATACAAAATAAGAGTGATAGTTTTATTGGGCAATCAAAATGCATCATGCAAGCTTTCGAAGTGCCACTGGCTTCTTCATCAGGCAGAAGATGCTAAAAAATACACAGGCAACCTAGTAGTTTAAGATACTTCTTATCTGCCAACTATTTTCATAACCTAGATCACTGTTCCAATTTTCAGTCTTTATGTCCCCATGCTTTATTTTGTTAGTTTGGGAATGGGATGCAGGGGAAGTGCCCATGATGCCCAAGGGGCAGCAAGCTTATTGTTATTTCCTTTACTTCCTTGCCTGCATCAATTACATATTCATGTTTAAGTACTCCTCCAGATGGGACAAATGTATCAGTATTTGTTGCTGAAGTACTTTATAAAAAAAGAATCCAAATGATGTTTCTGTTGTCCTGGACTATTTTTTGGCAGTTCTAGCACCAGCTCAAACATTTTATTTCTTCCCTTGAGTAGGTTTCTTTTTAATTCCAGGACATCCTGGAACCAATATGTTCCCTTATCTTTCCTTCCCTCCTTCCTTCTTTCCTTCCTTCCTTCCTTCCTTCCTTCCTTCCTTCCTTCCTTCCTTCCCTTTTTATCTAATAATGCTATGGTGCACCTCTGAAATAGCACTTCTGCACTATGGAGATTATCAGATGCATCAAAATGGCATTATGATGATGCCATGAGATCACAAAAGGGTTTCCTTATCAGACGTCATCATCCCCCATCATCTCCGAAGTGTTCCACTGCCTTAACAGGGGCATTCTTTTTTATTGTTGGGGAGAAGCTGGCAATTGATCTCCTGTGGCGTTTCCATTCTGGATTTGCCTGTATGCAACAATGTGTCCCGTTTTGCTGGTGAGATTCCAGCGTTAATGGGCAGTCCTGCCAGAACACTTCTGGGTGAGATCGGGACATCCAGGTAAGCTACCATCTTTTTTGTACCCTCCCCAGGTTACTTAGAATCATAGAATCATAGAATTGTAGAGTTGGAAGAGACCACGAGGGCCATCCAGTCCAACCCTCTGCCATGCAGGAAATCACGATCAAAGCATCCCTGACAGATGGCCTTCCAGCCTCTGTTTAAAGGCCTCCAAGGAAGGAGACTCCACCATGCTCCGAGGGAGTGTGTTCCACTGCCGAACAGCTCTTACTGTCAAAAAGTTCCTCCTAATGTTGAGGAGAAGTCTCTGTTCCAGGAGCTTGCATCCATTGTTCCGTGTTCCAGTCTCTGGAGCAGCAGAAAAGAAGCTTGCTCCATCCTCAACGTGACACCCCTTCAAATACTTAAACAGGGCTATCATATCATCCCTTAACAGTCTTTTTTCCAGGCTAAATATACCCAGGTCCCAAGTCGTTCCTCATAAGGCATGGTTTCCAGACCTTTCACCATTTTAGTCTCCCTCCTCTGGACACACTCCAATTTGTCAATATCCTTTTTGAATTGTGGTGCCCAGAACACAGTATTCTAGGTGAGGCCTGACCAACGCAGAATAGAGTGGCACTATTACATCCCTTGATCTAGACACTATACTTCTATTGATGCAGCCCAGAATCGCATTGGCCGTTTTCTTCTTCTGTATTCTCTCTCTAGCCATGCAAACTGGAATATGACAGCTGGCAGCAACCTTAAACAATTTCAACACAAGAACACTGATATAATATTTTTCTGTTTTGAGGGTGTGCTGTGTTTTATATAGTGATAGGTTCAATATATGTTTTTCTAAAAGCATTGCAGTTATGGTTTTTACACATTTCAGCAATGTTCCAAGGAAGCTGTTTGAGAACCTTTACCTTTCTAAGTGAAACAGGAAATCTTAATCTTGTAATATTTTTAGTGTGTTTAGGTGCTTGGTGTCACTTTTTTGTGTTTATTTTTTAATTTCCATGCTCACATTTTCTTATGAGAATGAGCGGGATTTCACTCCAGGAAGTAAATGGAGCTCTGTTCACTCCTGGGCTGCCTGAGCAACAGGAGAGAAAGTAAGTGCGGTGGGGAGGGTTATTGTTTTGGGACAGGGCTTTTTTGGGCTTTTTGCATTCCTGTCTGATGATCTCCTACAACTCTCTGGCTCTGTAAAAAGATCAGTTGGTCCCATTTGGCCACAATCTGATATTTTTTGCTGAGAGGAGAAAATTTGCCCTTCAAACCATGGGACTAGCTCAACAAACCATGTCATGGTTTAAAAAAATCTTTGGAACGGCCCTGGTGCTGTTCTAAGAAATTGCTACTAACAGCCCTCCAAAGAATGGAATGAGTGGACACTGAGGTGCCAACAACCAGCGAAAGCCTGCAAAACCCAAAGAGCTATATCATCAGAACTCATTCCTCTTTAGAAACAATCTGGAAGAGATCTAGAAGAAGCTGCATAATCACTGAAGTTCTTCCTTGCCTGCATCAGCTAACTACTCATGGTTAAGAGGAATTGAATAATCACTGGACTGGAAGAAGTACACAGCTTTTTGTGGCATTTGTGAGGGGACAGCTATCCACATGGCCGAAACCTTGGTTTATTAATTAACATTAGTGGTAAGCATTTTGGGGAACTACTGGCTTGTGCAGGTTCATTTATTGCAGGTCAGCTCAGTACTACCAAGATGACACTGACAGGTGAAACAGAGAGAACAACTAGCTTCCAACACACACACACACACACACACTGAGTCATTTAAAAAGCCTAGACATGAGGTATCTGAAGCCAGAGCTAAGGCAGGGACTGTGGCAGCCCGAGGTCCCCATCCAATGGATTCAGCTCTTCCAACAGTCATGAGTACAGTGGGCCGTTGGTATCTGCTGGGCTTTGGATCCAGGACCTCCCGTTGATAGCAAATCCATGGATGCTTAAGTCCCATTACATACAATGCAATAGTTAAATGGTGTCCCTTATACAAAATGGCAAGCAGCAACATTTACTTTTCAGGGTTTTTTTAAAAATATATTTTCAAGCTGTGGATGGTGAAATCAGTAGATACCAAGTCTATGGATACAGAGGGCTGACTATAGGTCCCAAAAGAATAAAGCAAGCTACCAAAAGACAAGAAGCATAGATGGAAAAACAAATATCCAAGAAGAAGAATTTTTAAGATGCTGGAAAAGTGCAGAAGAAGTTCTGAATCTTGGTCCAAAAAGGAAATAACCACTGAGGAGATTTGGATGCTTAGAAACAAACTTTGTCTTACAGATTACTTAATTTTTATCTTTCCTTCCACACTTTGTTCTTCTCCTAATTGGCTGATGGTTCTTGGTCTTCTCAGAGCACATGGTACTCTAAAACTTAGTACATCTGAAGTAACGCAGTCTTGCTGTCAAAACAATAACATTCACCTTGTAGCCAGCAAGGTATTTGTCTGTTTTAAATAAGGCCAAAGGATCTCTTTTGTGGACCACAAGGCCAGGGAAGGCTAGAGGAGGCTTTAACAAGTCAGTTGGGCTGGGAGGTTGTTTATTCCAAGATCCAATGGGATCCAGCAAGGGCATGGGACAGAGGCATTGGCCTTAAGCAGGTGAAACATGGTAGCAGGAGTTTGCTACCTGTGTCACCCCAGCCTCCTTTTTGTCCAGACCAACTGGTTCCATTAACCAGATCTCTGTGTATTGCTGCACTAAAGGTCTACTTTACATTCTGGACCACCAGCTAAAGAGCATGGGAAACACTCCTTTTGGACTGGGGCAGCTACCACAACAACACTCTGGAACCTGCCAGCCACTCTCAAAAGGGCCATAGGGCTCTGGTGGGCTCCCATTTTAAACTTTACATACACTGGTAAGGCTCCCTTGTGAAGATATCAAGTTTTTGTTTTAACTCAGTGCCTCAAATTAGGATAGATTTATGGTCACATCTTGCTTGTTATTCCACCTAAACATTAGGAAGAACTTCCTGACAGTAAGAGCTGTTTGGAAGTGGAATGCACTGCCTCAGAATGTGGTGGGGTCTCCTTCTTTGGAGGTTTTTAAACAGAGGCTGGATGGCCATCTATCGGGAATGATTTGATTGTATATTCCTGCATGGCAGGGGGTTTGACTGGATGGCCCTTGAGGTATCTTCCAATTCTATGATTCTATGATTCTATGATTTTCATATACTGGGCTGGGAAGCATGGATGGGGACAAGAACCTTTTAGACTCTAAAACTATAGAGAACCATGTAAAAGCTACTTGGCTCTGGCAGAGAGGAAGGTTGTGGGTCTCTCTTGTGCCTATGATCATGAAGTAGGCAGAGAATATGGAGCCTCCTGATGATAATGTCATATAGCTGGAGGTGAAGGACTTGGGTGCTTGGAATAGACAGGATCTTTTTGCAGCCACCTTTTCATCCTGCATACATTATTTCTCAGCATTGTCTTATATAATATGACTTCCCAGAACAATGCAGTTGATGTAAACCTTTGAGAAAGTTGACATTTGAGAAACTGACACTATAGAAGGGAGGTGACCAAGTGAGTTGGGGACGTTGTGTGGCCATTGGAGGCTGCTGAATATGACACCTTGATATTTAATTTACACTGTGGGTGCCATATTGGCCAGATGGGTTCACTTTCTGGGCTAAAGGACAGAATGCTTGGTTGTTTTCTACATGCTTTCAACATGGGTCTTGGTTACAGGTGCAGTAGCTTTCGTCAGAACTGCAGAAAGTGTCCCCATCTTGTGGTGGTTTTGGCATGGGACCAGGTATTGTTTGGTAGGAGATAGAAGCTGTGGGCCCAACATAGACAGATTGGGAGGGTCCATTTATGGGGCACTGGGGATATAGGTAACCTGGGTTATGATGAGGTCAGATGTTTGGCTCTGCCTCATATTCAGAGGACATACAGTGGCAGACATCTGAGTGGAATCCCACATTTGCCATTAGGTCTACCTAGCAAGCTGGCTGGGTAATGTGATTTCCATCAGTTGGCAACCAGGCTGGATAATGATTAGATCCAGCCCTACACAGAGCCAATCCTCTTCACCTGTTTGTCAGGGAATGATAGGACACACAATCCGCAGCAGAAGCCAAAAAACTGTCTCAGTAGACTCAGTAGCAACCCGTTCCCAAGAATACTCACACAGAGTGTTTGACGTCCAAATAAGCAGGAGGCTCTTTTATCTTCAAACTCAAACAGTTGCAATATATACAAATATTTACAATCCAAGGAGAAACTGCTTCACCAGGCCTCAGCATTCACAGGAAGAAGGAAGTGAAGCTCTGTTCTAAGGTCTCATATATATATATATATATATATATATATATATATACATCTACAGGACATTGCCCCCTAGTGGCCTGACTAGGCATGACTTGGTAGTCCATGCAGCATGGTTCTGCAGTTGTTTGGCCATTTTAAAACTTAGGGTTCAGTCACCAACTCCTGACACTGTTACCAGTAAAGTTGTGGCCTATTTAATTACACAAATAATAGCATGTGTTTGTGTCTGTCACATTTGACCAAGTGGAGCCTACTGTCTTTACTACTGAATTCACAATTGCGACCAAGTTCTTTAATTGACATCACATTACAGTTGCCCCTCCACATTCACGGACTTGACATTCGTGGTTTTGAATATTCGCGGTTTTGGGAGGGCCCCCTGCCCCCCCAAAACCGTGACATGGGGCCTCTGGAGGCCCCGTGAAAGCCCTGGGAGGGAGCGGGGAGGGCCGGGGAGGCCTCCACGGGGCCTTCGGAGACCCTCCGGAGGCCCCACAAAGGCCTTGGGAGAGAGTGGGGAGGGCTGGGGAGGCCTCCGTGGGGCCTTGCGAGGCTCCACGAAGGCCTTGGGAGGGAAGTTGGAGGGCCGGGGAGGCTTCCGCAGGGCCTTGCAAGGCCCCACGATGGCCTTGTGAGGGAGGGGGGAAGGCTGGGTAGGCCTCCACAGGGCCTTCGGAGACCCTCCGGAGGCCCCATGAAGGCCTTGGGAGGGAGCGGGGAGGATCGGGGAGGCCTCCACGGGGCCTTCGGAGACCCTCTGGAGGCCCCGCGAAGGCCTTGGGAGGGAAGTTGGAAGGCCGGCGAGACCTCCGCGGGGCCTTGCGAGGCCCCACGAAGGCCTTGGGAGGGAGGGGGAAGGCTGGGTAGGCCTCCACGGGGCCCTTGGAGACCCTCCGGAGGCCCTGCAAAGGCCTTGGGAGGGAGGGGAGGGCCAGGGAGGCCTTCACAGGGCCCCAGAGATGCTCCAGAGGCCCCATGAAGGCCCGGGGAAGGGCTGGGGAGGGCTGGGGAGGCGATCATGGGGCCTCCGGAGATGCTCCGAGGCCTCATGAAGGCTGGGGGAGGCGGGGGAAAGTGACTATAGGGCCTCCGGAGGCCCTGTTGTCTCTTTGGCGGGCGAGGGCAATTGTTATTCGCGGATTTTTCACATTCGTGGGGGTCTGGGGAACCTAACCCCTGTGAATGTGAAGGGATGACTGTATTTACAGTTGTTACCATAGCAAGACAAAGCAAAGAGGTCCAAAATGGTCTCTCCAAACAGATAGCAAATGCAAATCAGTGTAACTAAGTGCAAAGTGAGGCATACTTGGAGAAAGGATTTCACATACACAGAGGCAGAGTCTAAGCTGGCAGAGATTGATCTTGGAGTTGTGTTGATGGAAACATTGGCCCAGCATCAAGGAGCTATTATGGCAGGTTCCATCTGGTGGGGAATCATTAGAAAAGAATAGAAAATGTCAGATAATGCCATCATACTGTGTATAATTTTGGTTGCTTTGTGTCATCAAAGATACTGTAGAGATGAAAAAAGTGCAGAAATCTTACTGGTCAAGGACCGAATAAACTTTTACTACTACTACTACTAGTGCAGAAATGAAGGTATATGGACATGGATGTTCTCCATTAATGTTCTACAAAGTTTAGGTCTTAATAAGAATTGTCAACATTTACCAAGTTTATGCTGACTTAATTTCTAACATTAAGTATAACAGAGCAGCTAAACAAAGTTCAACAATCTTCTGAAGGCAATGATGGAGTTCTCTCTCTTCCCTCTGGAAACATTATTAACACCAGTACTTACACCAACTATCGTATCTTCCTGGAGACCTGTGAACATCTCTCATATGCTAATGGCTATCAAGTGCAGCTAACCAGAGCTCTTTTTGAACAACAGAGACACACAAGGTACTACTCTATGCCATTATTAATCCCTCCACCCTGACAGTCCTCATAAGTTAGTTTAAGCTCTGGACTGACCTTATTCAGAGTTCTACTTTCTCAGAACGTATTAAAGCTGGAAACTAATCACTTGCTTGTAGTGCATACTGCTCTGGGCAATAGAATGATAAATTGTCCAATTTTACTAAGCAAGGTTGCCCAGATAAGAGGCTCACAATAGGGGCATATGCAGCTGTCCTTGCAATTCACTAAATGCACCTTGTTTTTACAGCCTTTACAATATTTTTATTCATAGCTGTCACATTGCATCAAGCATAAAATCAGTACAGGCTCTATCAGTTTTCTATCTTTGATTCTTCAATCTTTTTCTTTTTTTCTTTTTTTTTTTGAGAAACTCTCATTCTGATGGTGTGCTTCTCTGTGTGTCACCTAAACCAGTTGGCAAGGCTTTGGGTGGTATCTTGTGTTTTATCCATTATAGCACATTTATTGATCATTCTTTTTAATTGTCTTCAATGTTGTCCTTTGTAGTTTTATTTTGTTGGAAGTCGCCTCAAACTTTGGAGAAATGGGATATAAATATTTCAAAGACAATAGCAAATAAACAAATGCATTATGTCTTGGTCATGCCTTTCTTCTCAATTGTATTTATTTCTCTGTGTTATTATTAGATCAAGCTTGCCTTTGTTATGTTTAATGATGATAAAGACTTACTGCAGAATCAGAAAATAATTTGCAGAGCAAGTAATATTTACATCTGTTCAGAGGTTAAGGCCCACTGAGTTCAAAGGCACTTAATCCAGATAGCTATGTACAATTCTTTCCCTAAATTTATCTACGAGTATTCATTCTATTAGCTCTTGAATGGCACTTTTGATATGACTATAAAAGTCTGAACTATGAGCTAGCTCAGATCTTGCCTACCAACTCACTAAGCAGCTACAGGAAAACTATTGTGTTTTTTAAAATTAAGGATATTTTAATAAAACATTACTTTAAAGGAATTTTTAGGTATTTGTAGAGGCAGTAAGACAGGATTTTTTTTACAGCTTTATGCCATTCTCTCATCAGTCTTTTTGAAAAACAAATAATAAAAAACTAATGCTGCAAGTAAAATAGCATGTTATTTTTAAAACACTTTATCAAGGAACAGCAATGAACTATCACTCAAGCACAATAATAAGTAACACAAAAAAATAATTTTAAAAAATAGCTTTCAAAGCATTTGCAAGAAAAACCCCAAACCCATGAAACAAAAACAAAAATATTGAGAACAAACATTCTAATCCATTCCCATCCTCTGTTGTGCTAGTTTCCCCCTTTTAAGAAAGTTTTTAAAAATCTAGGAATAATAATAATAATAATAATTATTATTATTATTAAAAAAAAACCAACAGGATCTACTGTATGAAGTGTTACAGTCTTTGGATGATACAGTACAACCCTTGTATTCACGGGAGATACATTCCCAGAAAACCATGGATATTAGCAAACTCAATATTTCCAGTGGGAACATATCATAGACTCACACTGGAGGACCTCCAAGAATATGCCTAGAGAGAGCCTATTTTTTCAGACTCAGGTAAGTGAAACTGTGGGTACTGGTCCCACAGCTATGGGGACTCGTATACTGCTGCTTTGGTAAACTAGGCCCTAACATATGTGCCACATTTTGCATACTCTCAAGCACGATATAGATTATAAAGATAATATAGACTCATAGTCCTGCATCACCACATGGGTTCAACTTAGAGTGTACGCACACTATAGTGTTATACCAGTTTGATGCCACATTTGCTGTCATGCTTCCATTCTGGGATTACCACCCATTCATCCTGACATCAATATATATGATATGATATGCATATGATCCACAGATAAAATTGGAGACTCATCTCAGATTGCTCAAAAGATTATTGTTATACTATTTTTTTAAAATAAAACCATGAATTTCACCCTGTACATAGTCTTAAGGCCATCCTCAGGGGTACTACCTGGCCTTACAGCCCCCTACTCTAATAATTCATAATTCGGCTTATTAGACACTTCACGTGGTTTCAAGTAGACCAGGGCAAACCAAACATAGGGGTTAGTGGAGGTCACTAGGCCTAAAAAGGTCTCTTGGAAATTCCCCAAAATAAAACATGCCAGGACGTGATCAAGCATACTCCCCGCCCGCAGACAGTTGTTAGGAAGGAATATGCTAATCTTGCCTGGACACACCTGGCAGTGAGCCACACTCCAAAACAAAGAGTGACCAGAACACCTATTATCCCCACTCATCCCAATAAGTGTCTTTCCTTCATACCTTTTCCCGTCCGCAATATAGAGGAGGCCACAAACCCAACATCTTTAATGTTCTGGCCATTAGTGGCAATCAACAAAGCTGAAGTTTCTTTGTTTAAGGACTTTTTCAGATGGAGGGGACCCCCCCCCCACCGAGGAGGCCAGGAGAAAAATGGGGCTGTTGTGCTTACACAGCCCTGTACTCCTCCATCCTTCTCCCGAACTTCCCCCGTGCTGCTGGCGCCGCTTTTTATTGACAGAAATCTCGGGATAATAGGGCACTCAGTCCCCGGCAGAAGCCAAAAAAACTATCTCAGCAGGCTTAGTAGCAACCCGTTCCCAAGAAGACTTCCTTCTCATGCAGCTGTAGCACGATTAGGCATGACTGACAATTCATGGAATCATGGAGTCAGTAATCATGACTCAGCATGATTTCTGCAGTTGTTTGGCCATTTTGAAACTTTATGTTCAGTAACCAACTCCTGACATATCTGACCACCGACCTGGTCACTGACTTCCTGTCTGAAGTCTCAGCTGCAAAAGAACTGTCCACATAGCTCTCCAGGGTCACCTGACTTCTTGTCAGCTTCAAACGCATGTCCCTGGTCCCCTTGAGAAATCTAACTATCCTCTTCAGGGCTTCCCAATCTGCCCTCCTTGGCTTGGAGACTCTTCTGCTGAGCACCCCAACTGCAAAACTGATGTCAGGCCTTGTGTTGTTTTCAATAAACAACAGACTGCCTACCACTGAGTGGGTACAGGTCTGCCCTTTCAAACTCCTGTTCTGCCTCCAAGTTCACAAAATCAGTGGTCATTGGTGTCCTGGCCACTTTTGCCTCACTAAGCCCACACTTGGCCACAAGACTGTGAATTTTCTTCTTTGGACTTAGGAAAAATTCTCCAAGACCGTTCTTTCTACCTCTATACCTAGATAACACCTCAGGCTGTCTAAGTCCTTCAACTTGAACCAGCTTTCTAACTCCACTTGCACTTTCTTGACATCTTTGGCATTTTTTGCTGCCACACCAAGGTCGTCCACAAAGATAACTAGCATGACAGCACTATCACCTGCCCCCTTGGTGTACACACAGGCATCTGTGATGCTCCTTGTGTAACCTAGTGACACCAAAACTTGGTGTATGCACTTGTTCCAGCAATATGCACTTTGTTTCAAGGTGTAGAGCGCTTCACGCAACAAGTACACCTTACTCTCACCTGCACTGTCATACCCTGGGGCCTGTTCCACGAACTCTGTCTCTTCAAGATCAGCATTCAGATATGCTGTGTCAAAGTCAAAGTGTTGCACAACCATCTGCCTCTTGGCTGCTACAGCTAACACTAACCTAAGACTTTCTGGCTTTGCTGTGGGTGAAAAAGTTTTGTCAAAATTGTTGTAGCGCTCCTGTGAAAATCCTTTCGCAACCAAGCATGCTTCACACTTTTGTGAAGGCATGTCCTTCAGCTTGTACACCCACCTGCAACAAACAACCTTTTGGTCTTTGGCCCTCTCAACTACCTGGAACACTTTCAGGAGCTTTCTTGTGGTGTTCCGCAGGGCGCAAGCCTGTCCCCGATGCTGTTTAATATCTATATGAAGCCGCTGGGTGAGATTATTCAGAGTTATGGGGCTGGGTGTTATCAGTACGCTGATGACACCCAGATCTATTTCTCCTTGTCCCGATCGTCGGCCTCGAATTCCGATGGTGTCTCTCCTCTTAATGACTGTCTTAAAGCAGTAATGGGCTGGATGAGGAAAAACAGATTGAGATTAAATGCAGACAAAACGGAGGTGCTCACGGTAGTGGCCCCAAAACCAGGAGTTGGGTTGCAACCTCCAGTCCTGGATGGGGTCACGCTCTCTGTTAAGGACTGTGTTCGCAGTCTGGGGGTGGTCCTTGATTCATCGCTTCAGATGACGAATCAGGTGAATGCGACAGTCAGGAGCACCTGTTATCAGCTTCGGCTGATACGCCAGCTGCGCCATTTCCTGGAAGTAAAGGACCTCGAGACTGTGGTGCACGCGCTGGTAACCTCTCATCTAGATTTCTGCAATGCGCTCTATATGGGGCTGCCCTCATGCTTGGTCCGGAAACTTCAGTTGGTACAAAATATGGCAGCCAGAGTGGTCTCGGGAACATCTCGGAGAGACCATATAACTCCAGTGTTAAGATCTCTCCACTGGCTGCCTATCAGTTTCCGGGCCCAGTATAAGGTGTTGGTTATTACCTTTAAAGCCCTAAATGGCTTGGGTCCAACTTATCTCCGGAACCGCCTCCTCCCATACAATCCTCCCCGTGCACTCCAGTCCTTTGGGAGGAATTTGCTTCAGCCACAAAAATCTAGGCTGTCTGCAACCTCCCAGAGGGCCTTTTCGGTAATCGCCCCCAAATTGTGGAATGACCTGCCGAACGAGATCCGTCAGATAACAACCCCGAGTAGCTTTAAAAAAGCACTAAAGATGGATCTCTTTCGGCAGGCCTTTCCTAATTAGATCCCAGCCTCAGGGGATCCTGGCTTCTTTTAGTCCGCTGGCCATTTATAGTATTTTATTGTATTTATTGTTTTTAATTGTTATTTTTTGATCAGTTGGTTTTAATTTATAATTGTTTAATATTTTTTGGGTGGGGAGGGTGGGGGGGGGTGTTTGGGGATTTTATCTGTATTATATTTTAATTTTTGTAAGCTGCCCCAATTGTTTTAACAGAGGGGCGGGGTATAAATACATTTTATTATTATTATTATTATTATTATTATTATTTCCTCTCAACCAGTGACTCGAACTGGTCCGTGGCTGAGTTCTACTTCTCCTGCTCTTCCTGGGGAAGTTTTAGGAAATCCTGAAAACTTGCAGGTTCCTCTGCCATGACATTGCACAACCTGGCCTCCTGAACAACAAACCTGTCAGGAGCCTTTCTAATCCTCCTTGACCTTCTGGGAATGAGCACCCTAGTTTTGCCTGACTCATCCTCAATTGCACTGCTGCTGCTATCTCTCCCTATGTCAGGCTTACTGGTTGTTTATGGTGGTGTGTGTGTTGGAGTGGCATGGGAAGTGTCAGGCTTTTCTTCCTGTGCCTCCCCTTCATCATCAGGCATCACTACCCCTCCATCTGTGGGACTTTTGGGAGTTGTTGGCACATCCCTCCCCAAGGGAACAAACACCTACTGTTGAAATGCAACCTGTCCCATCCTGAGTGCATTTCAAAGTTTGCACTCCTGCAGAACATAACCTTTCTAGAATGGAGAGGAAACACGTACTTATTACCCTCATAACCAAGGAAATGCAGCCTCCTGGTTTTAGGCTGCCCAGGCTTCCTTAGGCTTGGGTGAATCAGTACATTTGCATACTGTCCAAAAATCCTCAGGTGCTTGAGGTTTGGTGCTGTACCATACAATAGACAATATGGGGTCTGGTTGACACTAGACGTCCACATTCTATTTAAATGGTAAGCCGCAGCCTTCACTGCCTCCCCCCATAGCCCAGCTGGGGCTTGTGCATCTTCCATCATGCACCCCATCATGCACTTCAACATCCTAATTTTCCTTTCTGTAAGCCCATCCTCCCCTGGAGATGCTGGATTTGTGGTCTTGTATCTAATGCCCCTCCTACGCATCCAGGTCTCCAGCCTGTTGGATAAGAATTCCCCTCCCCTATCGTCATTAGACTGGAATCTTTATGAGAAGGAAATTCCCATTCCACTGAGTTCACCCATTCAGGGAACCTGTCTGCAGCCTGACTTTTCTCTTTCAGTAAGCATACGTAGGTGTACCTAGTGTGTCTGTCCACTATCATAAATAAATAGCAGTTACCACCTTCAGTGGGCTTATAGGGGCCGGCTAAATCAGCGTGGACAACTTCAAAGGGTCTGTTGGTGACACACTGGGTCTTTTTGGCAATAGGGAAAGTCTTCACCTTAACTTTCCTACACACAGCACATTGTAAGAATCTGGGGCAGTGTTTCATGCTTAAACCAGGGCACACTTTTGCTAGCTCCTTTAACCCTTTGTAACTAGCATGGCTCATTAGCCTGTGGTAGTAATAAACACACTTATCATGTAGGGGCACATTGTCTGCAGGGTTCACATTTGCCACCTTCCCTTTAGGCAACGTGTAATACAACCCATGTTTCTTTATCCCTTTTGCACAGACAACATTCATGTTATGCCTTTTCTTTACTGTACAGTGTTCCCCCTCAAATATCACTTTATAACCATCAGTAGTCATTTGGGACACACTCAATATACAATTCTCCAGTTCGCTAACACATAACACAGTTTCAAAATCTTTACCAAAAGAGGGCACATATGCAGTGCCCATTTTCTGCACCTTGCTGGGAGCACCATCTTCAAGCGTAATATTGGTTATTGAAGCATTTTTAACATTAACAACTGTAAATCATTAACCATACTGTGCCTGGCCCCACTATCAAGTAGCGAAATTCTTTCCTCATTACCATCAGGATGATGCTATGCTACGAAGGCATGGCTTGCAGTCTGAGAGGATGCACCCCTCATATCTGGTGCAGGCATCTTACAGTCCTTCTGAAAATGCCCAGGCTTTTTGCATCTGAAACAGCATTTCATGTAGCTGCAGGCTCCCTCCTCCACAGCTGCCTCTGTTTCAGTGCTCTCCTGATTGCATCTTGTAATTTATGGCTGTTTATTCCCCTCCATCCGGGAATCAAATTGCTTGCATTGGACCTCTTCCAGAATATGCCTAGCTACCAGGTCCACAGACAAATCACTCTCCCTGGTGGTCTGCAGACTGTACATTAGGAAATCCCATTCCTTTGGCAAACTGCCCAATAAAATAAAACACTTATGGGCTCCTGGAATGTCCACCCCTCTATTGGTCACCTCTTGAAAAAGCTGCCTCATTTCCTCCAAATGGGCTTTCACACAGCCTCCAGTAGATAGCTTTGTCTTATAAAGTCTGTTAGTCCGTATTATTGAGAGGCAGGATGAATTCTGATGAACCATTTTTAAAGCTGTCCAAAGCTGAAAGGCTGTCTTTGCTGGGGCTGTGTGTATTAATGGGGAGGGACTGAGTGATAAGAGAATTGCAGCTCTAGTCTTCTTGTCTGCTAGACTGAATGCTGCTATTTCATCTTCTGAACCCTCTGGAATCACACTTTGATTTTCCAAAACGTGCCACAAATTGCCCTTAATTAATAAAGCCTCCATATATACACTCCAGGCTGGATAATTTCCATCAGCCAATTTTCAAAATAAAGGTGGCTAGTATCTGCCATTGCTGTCTGAATAAAAAAAAAATTCTCCAGCTATGAAACACAAACAACTGGCAGCTAGCAGCTCTTCAAGGCTGCTTGAAGATAGCTCTAACACAGAGTCTGGCTGAAACTTAACTGTTTCACAGCCACCGAGCCAAAAACACTCAAAACAAAAAAGATTCTGGGAACTTTTCTGGGTGCACCTTATCTAATCTGAGATGAATCATCTGGGCCCATAACCACTGTCAGGGGATGATAAGACCCTCAATCCCTGGCAGAAGCAAAAAACAAAAAACAAAAAAAACTATCTCAGCAGACTTAGTAGCAACCCGTTCCCAAGAATACTCTCACACAGACTGTTTGACGTCCAAATAAGCAGGAGACACTTTTATCTTCAAAGTCAAGCAGTTGCAATATGTAAAAATATTTACAATTGAAGGACAAACTGCTTCACCAGGCATCAGCATTCACAAGAAGAAGAGAAGTGAGCTCTGCTCTGAGCCCTCCCATATGCACAGTCATAGGACATTGTCTTACTCAGTCACATGATCTTACAAACCAATAGGAATGTGGCATGACTAGGCAGTTCATGGAGTCAGCATTATGACTCAGCATGACTCTGCAGTTGTTTGGCCATTTTATAATGGAGTTCAGTCTCTAACTTCTGACAGGAAATCCTTCATCAGTAAAAAGTGGCACCAGCAGCATGGGGGAAGGTTGGGAGGAGGACGGGAGGAGGTCGGGGCTGTCTGAAATGGGGCTGTGTAAGCGCGACAGCCCCATTCTTCTCCTGACTTCCTTGGGGTTCCCCCCCCCATCTGAAAAAGTCCTAACTGTGGAAAACTCATCCAAGCATTGTCTTACTGTCACAACACCCCTGAAGGGTACGGTATCAGATATAAATCAAATCATGCCCTTGTATGCACAGTTCCCCACACAATGTCACTCTGCCCAAATGCTGTGCAACCTTCATCTCCAAGTCTGGGTTTTATTCACTGCATGGATCTCTGCTCTCCAGACAGGTAATTATAGCCCACTTTCCAAATCTATTCCTCTATCCAAATACTTCCTTGTAATTCTTCATTAGCCTTATGTGATCGCTTGTGAACATGAGTGCCTGTGTAAATGCTTCCATGATTACTTTCCAATAAAAAACATTTTTATTCTATTTGGCTTGGAGTCTTGTCAGTGAGTACTAGTATATGCAGGTGCAAAGGCACTGTAAGTTACCCAACCTTTCGCAGCCATACC
Source organism: Gambelia wislizenii (assembly GCA_030847615.1). NCBI lineage: Eukaryota > Metazoa > Chordata > Lepidosauria > Squamata > Crotaphytidae > Gambelia > Gambelia wislizenii. Next base: position 215,728,642 of record JAUMIR010000003.1, read on the forward strand.
TTTGACCTAATTCAAATTCACCAATTTAATATTGTATTTTGAGTGTCATAAATGGGTTCCTACAGACCCCATGCAATTTGGGTAACAGGGGGTAGATAAAAAGACACACATAAATATATATTAGGATCATAGACTAATATCACATTACAAAGCATCATAGTTCCTGATCCAAACATTTCTGAACGTTGATGCTAAATTGATTTAGGCCATGGGCAATGTTCCAATGTAATTATGATTTTATGTAATGTGATATCATGTATTTGCATGTAGCCCCTGAGGAAGGCCTTGGGAGTATACACAGTGACAAAGCATTGGGCTTTTTGTTTCCTTTTAAACTAATATAACATTCATCTTTTGAGCATCTTGAGATGTGTCTCCAGTTTCTTCTGTGGGTTCCATTGGATGCCCACCAGTTTCTTCTCTCTTATGTATGGGAACCATCATATGATGTTGCAATCATCAAGTGATAAGTGTACATGTGTGAAGTTGCCCTAAAGTTAGTCAGCTAGAAAGAAAGGTGATTGCCCTTTAGCATCCATGACAGGAGTTGTGTCCCACAAGTCTACCTTTTTCTATACACAGAAGTCCATGAGTGGCTTCCTGTAGCAGTGGATTAGGGACTATAGTGTTTTCAACATTTTTTTATAGTGTGATGGAAGCTTTTTACATTCATGATTGCAGTCCCTAATATAGAAACAAAAATATCACAGCAAACTCACAGAGAACGTAGGTAGTTTTAGCACAAGCTTGGAAAATTACCCATTTTTAGTTTTGCAGACTGCTGTTCCTGTATAATGAAGAATTGAGATAGTTAATAATGGTGATAATAACAATATAAAAAGACCCCCTCTTCTTTGCACATAGTGTATAAACTATGCAACCTTTGCTGTATCAACTTTATGCTCCAATAAGCAAGACAATAATGACAAATTATCAAAGCAGGCCTCAGATGTGACCCTCAATTGGAAGAGCAGCAATTTAATGAAGACAAAGGGTAGGTGAATGCTGCTAATATCATTTACTGATAAACAGCTATTCTCAGGAGGCTGCTAGCTTGGTCCTCCAAGGACTCATAAACCTGCATAATTCCATTTAAAATATTGTGCAATTCACTAAATTAGTCTTTGAACATTCTTACTATCCAATTACGAAGCCCCAGCATGGACAGAATAACCAAATTTTTCAAAACTGTGGAATGCATGTGGTCTTAACAAACTTATGACAAACACTGAAATTACTTTTCAATTCTCAAGCCAGCATCACCTCCTTCTAACACTGCAAGTCATGGTTATAATGATAAAACACACTTGCAGTAGCTATGCAGAACAGAGAGGTGAAAAAATAAATAAATCTTGTTAACTTAGATGGGGTTCTCAACACAGTGTACCTTCAGGGAAAAAAAAATACCAGAATGTCCTGAATGATGTTTTTACATTTGCAGGCCATTTGGCCCGCTTAACATCCAGTAAAAGTGTTACTGTATAAAGGAAACAAAACACCTCCTGGACAGTTTTATCTTCCAGGCAGGCAGGGGGAAAAAAATCTCAAGAGTTTGGGGAGTGAAATTTATTTCTGTTCAAGCTTTGCAAGCTGCATTATTAAACTCATTTGTCATGGTTTGAATATTTCTGCCTGATTCACCATTAAATTGGTCTTCTAATTACCAGCTTTGTCATGAAAAGCAGTTGGACTGCTTCATTCACCAGAAAACTTCAATTCTTTAATAACAGCATGGTTCAGAGTCAAGGGATGGAGTCTGGTGGGGTGGGGTGAGGTACAGCTAAGCAAACACTTATTGTTAAAACTTAAAATGAATTGGCTAGACAACGACTCTAAAAAAAACACCCATATATCACACCATATTGTAGAGCAAGGTTGAAAATATTTAGCATTCTTTTTAATGGTAGACTTATTAATTTGGCAACTACCCCGCTTTCACAACAACAAATTTTATAGAAAATAAAGGCCCAAATAAATGTTCATGTTGCCTGAGGCTGTTTCCCCAAAACTTTAGATTATGAAGGCAATGTGCAAATATAAGATAATACTAATACAAAATAAAAAGCTCCAGGCAGTGCTTCTTCTAATACAGGTACCCCCAGTCAAGCAGCCACGGATACTTCTGCATCCATGAGTCTGTGCTCAGTAGCTGAATAGGCCTTATGGCTTCTTACAACATATGGTGGGAAAAGAGTATGTTTTCTATGTGTGTCATTGTTTCTATCTCAGTATTTTCTTGGTGGTTTCTCCCTCTCATTTCTTTCTTTTCACTATGAGAAAACACCAAGGGGCCAGGCACACTGCACAAATAATCCGGTTTGAAACTGGATTATTTTCCATAGCTCCTTCTTATGGAATCCTGGGATTTGTAGTTTTACAAGGTCTTTAGCCTTCTCTGCCAAAGAGTGCTGGTGGTCCGTGTGTGCTCCAACTGTTAATTCTGTGTAACTTTTCATTCATGGGCAAAAGCCATGAATAGCTGTCAGTAGTGCTCTTTTTGCAATATTCATGAGTGTACAATAATTCTGTCCCACTGTATTTCCCATATTACAACATGAATGGGTATTCCCCCCTCTGAACACGTAATTAAACTTCCGGAGGAGAGTGTGAAGGGGACCTCCAGGGCACTCTTTTTAATGAACTGTCACGTTTTCTGGGAACAGTTTTTTGTTCGTTTAATTGTTAAGTAGTGAATTTGTTAATTTGTTTGTTAATTTCTTTGTTTTTGGTGTGTTTAATCAAACTGGCATCTTCTCGTGAGAACAGCCATCTCGCCTATGCAAAATCGCAGAAGTAGGAGAATTGTTTTAAAGGCCATCTTGAAGGTTTAATACTCCAGCATTCCGACACAATGGAAGAAGAACAGTCACAATACCGCAATATATTCGAAAGCTTCAATCCCATTCGTAAAGTGCTAGTAAGCAATATTTGGGTAGCAGTAGTGTAGCATGATCATTGCAAAGTGTGATAATTAATGTTATCATGCCACAACGTTTCTGCTTTCTTCAATTGCAGAATTACAGTGTTTATGGATGTTCATGTGATAAAGTCCTCAGCTGTGCCTTTCAATATTAATTTTTAAAGTAATTGATCCACATTTCTCATTACAGTGTTTGAAAAGCGACACATTGATGTTAAGGCATTACAGTATTTAAAAAGTAAGTTCTTGTGTTACTTCTTGTGTTCTTTTCTCTTGCTTTCTATTACTTTTTGCAGACGAGGAAGAACTTTTGATTTGATAAGAAAGTCCCTCAGTCTCTGACCTCTTTATGCATTCTTGTGAAGAGACCAAGGTTAAAGTGAGGTGAGTTGAAATCCCAGAGCAAAATTACATTCCTGATCCACTTCTGCATTCTGGGATAGTGAACTTATGTAAGCCAAATTAGGGTAAGTTTTTCTAAATGTTGATTTGATCCTGAGCTTGTCCGGTATCTTAAAACATGCTCATATTCCTTATATGCACCGCCATCTAGTTTTGGCCAAAGGAGGGAATTACTTGCAGGAATTTGCCACACCTTATATGGAAGCATGGCTGGTTGGCTAGAATCTGGAACAGAAGCCCTCCACGCTGCAACATTTTGTTGCAGGCTTCAAACACAAAGGGCCTTACCTCACTCTGAAGAAAAGCGGCAAGGGAGCAGGAAGGTTCTGTTTTCCACACTGCCTTACCACATGACTTCGGAATTTTTTAGACAGGGTAAAAAAACCCTGCAGAGGTCAGGAGGAGGACGGCATTGTCCCACTTCCAGCAATTGGTTTCGGATGATGCTGTCCTCCTCCCATCCTTTGTTCGTTTTCCCTCCATGCTGGAGGGACAAGAAAGGTGCTGCTTTTTATTGATGGAAGTTTCAGTCAATAAAAAGCAGGGGAAGGAAAATGAACGAAGGACGGAGGGAGAACGAATGAAGGACAGGAGGAGGACAGCGTCATCGAAAACCGATCACTGGAAGTGGGACAGTGCTGTCCTCCTCCTGACCTTCGTGGATTTTTTTACCCCATCTGAAAAAGTCCTTCATCATCCTTCCAGCATTTTTTTCATTCCAGTCCTGTGGGGGACCAAGGTAAAACTGCATGTTTTTGCTAATGGGTTTTTCTGGTTAGCAAAAAGCAATGGTTTTACCTCGGTCCCCCGCAGGACTGGAACAAATAAATGATGATGGCATGCAGTAAGGCAGTGTGGAAAACAGAATGGTAAGCCCTCAAATCACTGACATTGGTAATGAATGGGCATCAGTAGTAGTAGTAGTAGTAGTAGTAGTAATAATAATAATAATAATAAGTAGTAGTTATTTAAATCCCGCCTCTCTACAAAACGCAATTGGGGCAGCTTACAACATTTAAAATATACATCCAAGACCCTCCATCCCACCCACCTCCTCAAAATACAATTAAGATAATTCAAAAATTAACACATATTTTAAAAATACTCCATAATACTTCATCCAATAGATTGGATGAAAGTGGAGAAATTGAAACTTAATCTGACAAGACATAGGTGCTCCTAGTCAGCTAAAAGGCAGCTCAGGGAACAGGAAGTCAGTGTGTGCTAGATAGGCTTATGCTTCCGCTGAAGACATAGGATTTTATCAGATGAGGTAAACACCGATAAAAAACCGCATCATTTAGGATGCAACGATAAGACAGAGGGTGAAATTATTAGACATTCTTGTCATTCAGCCATTCCCACTGCATAGTGGTGACATGGACGAGGCATCACTTTTTTATTGACAGGCTAAGTCATCAATAAAAAGTGACACCTCATTCACACCTGTATGATGCAGCGGGAATGGCTGAACAATGACGTCCTTTGATAATTTCAGCCTTATGACGAGTTTTTTGCCGCATCTGATAAAGTCCATAGGTCCTTAGTCTGGGCACATGCCTGGGTTCAGCCTTGATACTGGAGGCTCAGGCTTCTTTGGTGGCCGTGGGTGATTTTGCACAAGTTAAAGCTTATGTGCCAGCTGTATGAGTTCCTGCAGATGTCAGATCTGGCCATGATGATAAATGCCTTAGTTACACCCTATTAGGATTATTGTCTTGCTGCCTATGTGAGGCTGCCTTTGAAGAGACTGCCAAAAATATTATTTGGCCCAAAGGGCAGTAGCTGGACTGCTAACCAGGGATGATTACAGGGAGCATATGATTTCTTTGTTACAATAGCTCACTTGATTACTGGTCTGTTTCTAGACACAATTCAAGGTGTTGCTTATGGCTTTCTGAAAGACTGACTGTATGTGAGGCTGCCCAAGGCCTGAGAGCTTCAGGACAGGCCCTATTCTCAATTTCATGATCGTCACAAGTACATCTGGAGATAGAATTGTAGAGTTGGAAGAGACCACGAGGGCCATCCAGTCCAACCCCCTGCCACGCAGGAAATCTTGATCAAAGCATCCCTGGCAGATGGCAATCCAGCCTCTGTTTAAAGGCCTCCAAGGAAGGAGACCCCACCACGCTCCGAGGGAGTGCGTTCCACTGCCGAACAGCTCGGCAGATGTGAGACAAGGCCTTCTTCATGGCTATTCCACACATGGCTCTGGAACACAATTCCTAGGAAAGCGAGATGGCACCCTTCTTGCTTTCCTTCCATCAACAGCCAAAGATTTCTTATTCAAACAGGCTTTTGAGAACTGTTTTTTTTTTTTAAGAAAGATTTTTTAAATGGTCTGGTACTGCTTTTAAGTGTACTGTTTTTAAATTGCTTTTTATTATTTTAACCCATGCTTTAAATTGTTCTCGGTGTTATTTACAGTTCAGTACAGTTCATTTAAAGTTAATTTTGGTGTTAACATTCTGGATGTTTTAGTATTCGTAGCCCTTTTAATTTGTAAGACAAGTTGAGTCTTGGTTGGCGTTAGGGTTAGGGTTAGGTAAAAGTGGGACATAAATAAAGGTGTTTGTCACCACCACCACCACCACCACCACCACCTTATTACATACTTATTGTCCACTCCATACTCTATGATGAATTAGGGTCTTCCCTGAAAAAGCTCATGGCACCATAATGGATTTATTAATGTTTTAGACATCACCATATTTCATTGCATGTTCTCCTGTAATTGATATAGGGCTTTATCAGATGGAGCAAATATGGTGTCATAACAATGGCTAATTCATGCAAAAGGGTGTGCATATCAGATGACGTCGCCTTTTCACATTGACATCTTGCCAATAAGGTGTACTTTTTTATTGACAGGCTAAGCCATCAATTGATCTCTCATGGCGCTTTGCTGGTGCATTGCCGGCATTTAAAACTCTGTGCTATTGTGCTCATATGTATACAGCATACAGTTGTCCCTCCATATTCACGGATTTGGTATTCACAGATTTAAGTATTCACGGCTTGAAAATATTCTTTAAAAAATAATAATAATCCAAAAAGCAAACCTTGCTTTTGCCATCTTATATAAAGGACACCATTTTGCTATGCCATTGCATATAGTAGGACTTGGGTATTCACGGATTTGGGTATTCACGGGGGGTCCTGGAACCAAACCCCAGCGAATGTGAAGGGACAACTGTAAATGGGCAGAACACTTCCAGGTGAGATCATGACAGCCAGGTACAGTATGGTCTTTTTATGAAACTCCCCACTTCATTTTTTAGTTGTAAAGCATGTGTCTGTGCTTGTGTTTATGTTTTGTCTCTTTCTTTTTGTTTATTTTTTGAATTTACCATGCTTGCATCTTCTCGTGAGAACCGGTGAGATCTCGATCCAAGAAGTGAACGGAGCTCCGTTCATGATCCGTTCATGCTGAGGGGCTGTCTATTGATGAAAGTAAAGGTAGGTCTAGTGGCAGGGGGGTTCTTTTGCCAGCAGAAAAATGTTTTAAAATATGCCAGCAAAAGAACTATTTTAGAGGCTTGACTGATAAAGTCCTCATACTTCCCCTTGTTGGGCTGTAGCAAATGATGGCTTGCATGAGCAAAACACACTTTTGATCATGAAAGGTAAGGCACCTCGTTAGTGAGTGAATTAGCAAGAAGATTATCAGCGAGCATCTAAAAATGTTTTTGTCTCACTATTTTTAAAAGTGTAAGTGTTCCAGCATAATAACACTTTTTTTATCACATGCTGCTGTAATAATGAGAATTTTTATTTATTTTATGTATTGCAGCATGATCGCCAGTGTTGTTTACTTACATGTACGCTGTTTCACATGATCTTGGTAGTTCTCACCAGAAGATACGATCGTGCTTAAAAGCCTAAAAACAGTAAAATTAACAAAGACGAACACACAAGCACTGAAACACACTTAAAAACTTATCAGCAAAATGGGAAGGTTAATAAAAAGAGCATCCCATACCTAGTTTTCATGTTCTCACCTGGTTGAATGGTGGCGGGGACCACCCATTGACGCTGTATTAACAAAAGCATAATGGGATGTGATTTCGCAGGCAGGCAATACAGTGAAAAAATGCTATTGGTGATCAATTGACAGCTTGGCCCATTAATAAAAAAAGAATGCTTTGTTCACGGCAGCAGAACACAAAGAGGATGACGTCATGCGATAGCAGTGCCCTTTCACAGTATCCTATCATCATTATCATGCATATTTGCCATGTCTGATAATCTCCTAAATTAGTTAGTTGAAAACTCTACTCCTATTACATACTACTGTATATCCCATGCTTCTCCATAAGATCCCCCAGCCCTCAGGAGCAGCCTTCCTCTGGTACCAAAGAAGGGATGCAGTGCATAGAAGAAATAGCAAAATGAGAGTACCCCACCTTGTGCAAGTAGAAATGTTTTACTGGTTAATTGGGTTTCACTGTTTATATGCCTAAAAACATATCCCTAGAATAATACATTGACCTTGTCTAGATGGCCAGTTTACCCCATCTTGCCCCATCTTAGAGCGCTGCAGTCCAAATGACACAGGGCTTTTGCCTTGTTTTGCCCGTGGGCAATCCTCATGACCCTTGGGGGGAAATGGGGCTAAAATAGGGGGAAGACAGAGTAAACCCCGATAAAATGTTTTAGCATAATACCTTGGAAAAACCATCTCAGACAAGAAAAAATGAATTGGGCCCATGGGATCGCAGCAGCCCAACCAGCATGCTGTCCATGTCATTTTCTCCGAAGCCAGGAAGGAATCCTGCAGCATGTGAGCAAGGCTGGTCACATGCAGGAGGCCTTGATCACATGCTGCGGGCCAGCTTCCTGGCTTCAGAGAATGTGATGTGGATGGTGGTTACAGTGACAGGCCGGTGTGGTGGTCTGGACTCCATCCTGCTTTTTTCAGGTAACGGGGAAGGGAACGGGCCTGATCCACAGCCAGAATATACTGGCAGGAGCCAGCATAATCTGCCCATGTAGATGAGGCCATTATAAGACCACTGTGTTTTGGTGATTCAAACATCAATCTGGTCCACCATAAAACTCAGTGGAGCTATTTTTAATAAACTACCTTAGAATGAGTGGTTTGAATATTATAGAACAAGATGTGTAGTTAAATACAATGTGTGGTTGTATCTTACCTATGTTTCTGGTTGTTCAGGCTTTTAGGATATCAGGCTAATTTTATGAATCTGCATTTTTCCCAGGCTTCCTTGTTTTAATCAGTCAGTCATAACAAACACTCTTGCATTATGAGATCAAATACTGTACGCTAATTAGTGTAGCCTATATTAAGCTGGGCACTAAGGATACAAATTAAAGACAGCATCAAATATTAACTAAAGTTCTGGTTTAAATAGGCAGAGCACTTTAGCACTCTAACTTAATGAAGGTAAGGTAGATTTTATCATATTATTATTCCATATTCAACAAGGGGAAAATGGGGTTAAATGTTTGATAAATTCAAATAATACTGGCTATACCCGGTGTAGCATAAATCATTCCCTCTCATACCCTACACCCCCCCGACAGTATCCCCTGTGCTGCCCCCCCCACCCATCACTGGCTTCCCTTGCCACCACCCCGTCGCCGCCCTCCCCACGCCCCGTGCCGCCCCTGCACCCCTTGCTGCCTATCCCACCCCACCATCCCCCTCGCTGCCTGCCCCACCGCCGTGCCACCTTGCTGCCCACCCTGCACCCCGTGCCGCCCCTCGCCACCCCCTGTGCCCCTCGCTGACCACCCTGCGCTGCCCCTCGCCACCCCCTGTGCTCCTCTCTACCTGTCCTGCACCCTGCGCTTCCCCTCACCACCCCCATGCTCTTCGCCACCCTTCCATGCTTCTCACCACCCCATGCCCCTCACCGAGTGCCCTGCGCCGCCCCTCCTCCTGCTCCTCACTGACCACCCTGTGCCCCGTGCCACCCCTCGCCAACCCCTGTGCTCCTCACCACCCCATGCCCCTCACTGACTGCCTTGTGCCACCCCTCACCACCCCATGCTCCTCACCACTCCCCGTGCCCCTCGCCGACCACCCTGCACTGTCCCTCGCCACCCCCGTGCTCCTTGCCAACCGCCCTGTGCTGCCCCTTGCCAACTGCCCTGTGCCCCTCACCCCCCATGCCCCTCACTACCCCCATGTGCCCCTCACCAACCTCCTCACCCCCCACCACACCACTTGCCGTCTGCCCCACCAGGCCACCCCCCATGTCCCTTGCCACCCAACCCCCACCCCCACACTCCTTAAGGCCCTCCCCACACCCCCTGCCACCACAACGCCCCCCTGCTCTCTCTCACACACACACCATGCCACATCCCCCCCCACTACTGGCACCTCCTCTGCTGATGGCCATGTTTAGAAAGGACTTAAAAGTCCACCTGTTTCCACCCCAGTGTGCTGATTGGCTGCCTAACCAAGCTTTGATTGGTTGGTCAGTTTCCGAAGCAGCCAATCAGCACACTGGAAATGGCAACATATCCAAGAGAATTATATATATATATAGATGGTTTGTTCCTATTAATGGTTTACTTTTACTGAAGACTCTTGTTACTCCTCTTATCTTTCCTGAAACATCCCTGAGAGGTGAAAATATGAACGGATAAATAAATCTATTGAAGACTACTGAAGTCTCTTCAATTGCCTATTGTTGTGATTATAAAACACCTATTTTTTATCCAATTCTTTCACATCCAAACACACCTTTGGAAGACTTTTGCTGCTGCTATTTACTTTGATTTCTTTTCTTGATGTTTATTAGTTGATTTACTCTGTGATCCTGAATTACATCCCACATAAGAAGGATTTTGTTACTTGTTTTAAGTAAAATAAAAACTGTTTAAAACCTCACAGCCCCACAGAAGTTGTTGGAGTTTCACTCCCATCAGTCCTAGCCAGTGGAAGCCCATGGTCAGGCAAGGCATGATGCGAGTAAGAGTTTAGCAATGTCTGAGGGGCCAGGCTTCCTCCAACTCACCATAAAATAGCAGGGTTTCCAAGTTTTTTCAAGGATGGTGTAGCTGCCAGAGAACCTAAATTATACAGAATAGTACAAGGGACTAGTCAAGCAAGTGCCCTCTAGATTGCAACTACCATCAATTCCGACTAACAGGGCCAACGATGTGAGATCATGGGAGCTGAATTTCCCAAGTTGCAGAAGGCTAGATGGAGGGAACAATCTGTCCTGCTGTAAGGCAGCTTCCTATTCTATTGTGTGAAAGAGTCTACATACACATGAACAAACTATACATAGAAAAGCCCTGTATGTGTAACTGGGGTCCACTGAAGAATCAAGAGTCAGTGTTCCCAATAACATGGATAAGGCCCACACACAGATATTTTGCCAGTTCATAAGGATTCTTCAGGATTGTGTTAATCATGCGTGGGGGTTGAAGGCAAAGCCAGTAGGGTACTACATTTGGGGATAATGTTACAGTGAAGAGGAAACTCATTCTCCACCTTTTCATTAACAGTTCTCCTCCTCAACAACAACAACAAATAGAAAAAAATAACAGAGGAAGAATGGAATGGAATGGAAGGAGAGGAGGAGGTATTTTCACAATTAAAGAACATTGCCTCTGTTGCCAAAAAGGGGGGGGGGGAAGGAAAGAAAAAAAAGGTTCGCTTTACTAAAATATGAAGTTTCTTTTTTAATATCAGCATGATAATATACTATATTGTGAATCTCTTTATCACACCTAAAGGGTTGTTAATTCATCTTTCATGAATATATTAGAAGGGCCCGAGTTTTCCCAATGGGAAACACATCATACATATTTGCAGATGTCTTACATAATGATGCAAACAGCAATTCTGAGAGAGTAGCAGCAGTGGCTCTGTTTAAAGTGCAATAAAAGAGAGGTGATGATTCCTCTTTTCTCCCCCTTTCATTCAATTTCATTAAAAGATGCAGCCTGACACAAACAAAGTAAGTTCAGTTTGCTGTGCATTCATCTTGAAGCTCTAGCAGTGGGTTGGAGTTTATAAAATTCCACCTCTTTCCAAGCAAGAAACCTGGGACTATGGGTGAAGATTGCTGATTTGTTAACAGACAGGTTCCATTTGTCCTTTAAATAAAACACTCCTTGGGTTCTAGTTGTAGGTCCTCCTGCATCCCTTAATGCCTTTTAATTTGGAAAGCACTGTAGCATCCATAGACAGTGCCAGGAATCTTTATTGATATTGTCATGGCAAGCAAGGAAAACTGGAAATCATCGCTATAGGGATCAGATAAAAAGGAAACACTTTATTTAGCTTATTAGCATCTGGTCTGGTCTAAGTGTATTACCTTAACAACACACATAAAAGGAGCCATATAGAGCAGGGTTTCTATCTATCTGAATGAACATCCTCCCCGCACTCCCAAGTTACCTATCAGGTCTTGCAGCTTATTATAGACACAGTATAATTTGTGCCCCATTTTTACAAATGACACTTGTTTCTCATGGGGCTGCTGACAGAAACAAAGGTTTTCCCTTCCCTCATGTCAAGTCTTTAGTGAACCTTTGCAATTAGCCTCTTAACAAATTGAGGAAGATCAACCTCTTGGTTGTAAATGCTGACTAGTGTTAAATTGACCATATGACAGCCAGAAAAGCAGGAGGGAGGGGCAGCCAATTGTCCAATGGGTGGGGGGGAGGACGTGATTCTCATTTAAATTCATACCAGCTGTATAAATAAAGCTATATAATTGATATATATATATATATATATATATATATATATATATATTTACTGTTCTGTCATTGTTGGCAAAATTCATCAGTTTCTCACTCTCGCTCTCTCTGTGTGTGTGTGCACCCCCCATTTTCTATAAGAAATACAGTTGTCCCTCCATATCCACAGATTTGGTATCCATGGATTTAGGTATTCACAGCTTGAAAATATTCTTTCATAGAATCATAGAACTGTAGAGTTGGAAGAGACCACGAGGGCCATCCAGTCCAACTCCCTGACACGCAGGAAATCTTGATCAAAGCATCCCCGTCAGATGGCCATCCAGCCTCTGTTTAAAGACCTCCAAGGAGGAAGGAGACCCCACCACACTCCGAGGGAGTGTGTTCCACTGCCGAACAGCTCTTACTGTCAAAAAGTTCCTCTTCATGTTGAGGTGGAATCTCTGTTCCTGGAGCTTGCACCCATTGCTCCGTGTTCCAGTCTCTGGAGCAGCAGAAAACAAGCTTGCTCCATCCTCCACGTGACACCCCTTCAAATACTTAAACAGGGCTATCATATCGCCTCTTAACCATCTTTTTTCCAGGCTAAACATACCCAGCTCCCCCTCATTAAAAATAATAATCCAAAAAGCAAACCTTGATTTTGCCATCTTATATAAGGGACACCATTTTGCTATGACATTGCATATAATGGGACTTGAATATTCACGGATTTTGTTATCCACCTGGGGGGGGGTGTCCTGAAACCAAACCCTAGTGAATATGAAGGGACAACTGTAGACACAATTTTAATAAAAAGCGTAATCAGGGTCTCTTTATTATCTCTGATATTACCTCTGTGGAACTCTCTGGCTAAGAAAGGTCACTAAAATACAATTCTCCTCATTTGTTAGCACTCCTTACACTTCCCCAGAGCCCACAAACTGTGTGGGCTTCTGGGAAAGAGAAAAGCTGGTGCACCAAGAGAAAAAGGCACCTGGCTAGCACTCTGTCTCTTTCCTCACTATGGACTGCAAAGGAGCTCCTGGTAAGTTGGAGGACCGTTCTTCTTATAGTTTTTACTAGTCTAGTGAAAATAATGACGCTGTTGAAGGAGAGGGCTAATCATTGTCTTTATGTTTTTGTACCCTTTCTCTTATGCACTTACTAGATTTTGGGTAGTGTCTTTAATCTGACGTTTCAGTTCTGCATTTTAAAAAATTATCATTTGAGGCAAGCCTTCTTAGGAATTCCTTCAGCAGGAGTGTAGCTATGGGTATGGTAGAGAATTCGGACTTCACAATGAAATTTTCATTCTGTCCCCAAATGTCTACCACTTCAGAGTCTGAGACTCAGAAAATCATTCATATCTAGAACTCTTCTATTTGCTGCATTCCCATTCTCTTAATATGGTTGCCTGCCCTTTTCTTTGGATGCCTAAACTGTTACTGCAAGGCTGGACATTTGGGGAGTGAAGCGTTTCATTTGGCCAATTTCCCTTGTTTTGCTTCCCCCTCCATAGCAACATCTCTGCTGTTTGATATGTAAAGGTGAAATGGAAATTAAGTTAAATTAAGATTAAACATTAGGAAGAATTTCCTGACGGTAAGAGCTGTTTGGAAGTGGAATACACTGTCTCGGAGTGTGGTGGAGTTTCCTTCTTTGGAGGTTTTTAAACAGAGGCTGGATGGCCATCTGTTGGGAATGCTTTGATTGTGTGCTCCTGCGTGACAGGGGGCTGGACTGGATGGCCCTTGTGGTCTCTTCCAACTCTATGATTCTATGATTCTAAGAGATTGTTGTTTAAAATTAGGGAGCGCTTGGGTGTTCAACACATACAGGAAGAACACAAGTATGAATGATTCACATATCTTGTTTTCAGGATCCTTGTATAACCTGAAAAATGGAAAAACTCATGCTTCGCTCCAGCAGAACACATGCAGAATGGTGACAAGGCAGAGCCAAGGGAACCTTAAGACTTTAGTAGGATGGCCACTTACGTATTGCAAAAGAGAGAGAGAAGTGTGAAGAAGCCAAAAAATATTGGTTCAAAATTAATAAAGGGATGGAAGAATATTGCAAATTAAAATTGAAAGAAGACCTTAATTATATCTATTAAATATTGTAAATTTGAAGGATGAAAGGGAAAGAAAATATAGGAATTTAATCAGCTACCTGGTAACAACCACAAGACTGGTTTATGCGACACAAGGAGTTTAGCTGGGAAAGGTGATGGAGTTAGCAACGTTAGATAAGCTTTCAAAGTTAATGATACAAGTCAAATGATACACTTATAAAGAATAGGGAAACCTTTTATAGAATTTGTTAGATGAAATAATGGGGAAAATAGTACTTTGAGCTTTGAAATATAATGATTATAAAATGTGTAGTAGTTTATGTGACGTGAAAGAAATGTTACTGAATGTGATTGGTTTATATAGAAAAATAAATAAATGAAATGTTAGTGGTAAAGGAGAGGGTTGCTAAACCACTACAAAAACACACACACAACAACAACAACAACAAAACAACTAGGGAAAAGCGAGAAGCTAATTCCAAAGGGGGGGGGGAGGGAATTTGTTGTTTATGTCTGTAGTCTTTAGATTGTATATGTTGATATGTCTTTATGTTTTTATGTTTGTCAATGTGTTTGTTTAAAATTTAATAAAAAATATTTAAATATTAAAAAAAAGAGAGAAGAAGAAATAAAAGAAGCATCACTCCCACCCAAAAGGACATAAGAATATTTAGATTTGTATGAATGTGAACATGCTAAAATATATATAGAAAGGGAGGATGCAGATATAGAGATGATTTTTCCAATGTAAATCAAAATACTTCTCAGCATATTGTGGCGCATGTGTGTGTGTGTGTAACCAGATTACCTGTGTGCCTGCTCAGTCTGTTGCCCCCCGTCTTACCATTTGTTGAGAAGCTATAAGGCTCCTCCTCTTCTTCCTTGTCTTTAAAATGAAAGTGAAAAACTCTTCAGAGAATGGCTTAAAAAAAAGAGGATTGACCTCTAAGACCCTTTCAGTTTGAGGACTGTCATGTTTAAGCTAGGACGGATGGCCACTATCAGCTATAACTGCTATGGTATTTGGATAACTATGGAGATTTTCAGACAGGCAAAAATCGCCCCTTGCCGCGCGAGCAGCCTCCCGAAACTGCTGCGCGGCAAGGGTCTTTTTCGGACGACGCTGTGCCTCTAGCGAAGCCGTCCGTGTCACTTCCGTGAAGCTTGGGACGGCTCCGCGCCATATTTCAAGCACGGAGGCTGCCCGTGATTGAAATATGACGCGGAGCCGTCCCAAGCTTCACGGAAGTGACACGGACGGCTTCGCTAGAGGCACAGCGTCGTCCGAAAAAGACCCTTGCCGCGCAGCAGTTTCGGGAGGCTGCTCGCGCGGCAAGGGGCGATTTTTGCCTGTCTGAAAATCTCCTAAGTCATAGCTATTTGCTTTGCACTTAGCCTAGGTGTGTTAATAATAATTTCCAGAGGATAGCTCCTCTGTTGGCACGCTGGAGGAAAAGCAACAGAGGCTTATGGCACCTCAACAAATTATTGTGGCATAATATTCCCTACTTTCATCATATCTGTCAGCTGAAATCCTAAAGGTGAATGGCCAAGGTTATTTTCAAGGATGTCTGCTTCCATACAAACAACATGCTTTATAATAACAGCCACTTTGCTAGAATTACTGTAGTGGCTTACCAAGAAGAGCGAGAATGGAAAGTGTGGCATGTTCTTCACTCGTTTGCTTTCTTGAGTAGAGGTGTTTATTTCTTGGGATGCCACCTTCATGTTATGAGTTCCTAATTCCCCACCACTATTGGGTGGATATAAACATATAATGAGATGGCAGCACTTCACACAGTGAGTTTTAAATTTTATGGTGCTCATGATGTCTTTGTGTGTAAATGTGAAACTTCCAAGGGATACAGTTATCAATGGCATCTTACTGGCAAACCATAGCATGTACACTAGCTGAGAAGAGATTTGAATACAAGGTCAACTTAACTGTCTCAACCAGACAGTTCTTCAACCTTGCACTGTCAATATTTACTCTAGAAAATGTTGATTCTGTAAATGAACAAAAAGAGATCTCCATTTATCCTGAGTATCTGGTATAGAATTTGAACTTCCAGATGTTTTAGACTACATCCTCCAAAATCCTTTACCACTGGCCAGACTCAGTGGGGGCTGATGTGGGATGTAACCATCTGGACAGCCAAAGTTTCCCACCTTTGCCATAGGCCATGATGGCAAGCCCAGATGGATACATTCCCATTGAATAAAATGTCAGAGAATGCCTAGTCTATAGAAAAGCAGCATGAGCTGTATGCTTAACAGACCAATTCTATTCATGTGCTCCCCACCTACCCAATAACAAACCAATTGTGTTAAGAGGAGCTTATTCCCAAATAAATGTGCTTACGAGCCTTCCTCTACTTCCCTGTGTGCCTCTGAAAACATATTGTGTGCTGGAGAAAAAAAATAATTGAAGATTACTCGGCACTGTTAATTCCCAGTGGCAGGATGAAATGTTAAATATACTTGTCTAAAATACATGATCATGATGAATTGAAACAAATTAGACATACTGCTCCATGTAGCAGGCAGTATTGATCTATTCTAAAATGCATTATTGGACCAATTTTAAAAGAGAAGAATCAAAGTCATTGATTAGGTGCTGTGGGACTGTTACCTGCATCAATAGCTGAGTGTATTTTAAACAGCAAGTGACACATAGTTGCAATAACTAATTTGCTGTAGAATTAGTGCATTAATATTAAATTTGGCAGGACTGAAAGCATCCTGGAGACAAAGTCATTTTAAAAGGTGTAGTCTTTTTGCCCAGTGTGTGAGTGGCAATCAGAATGTGTAGATGGCAATCAGGATCACAAGACCAGTATCATAGGATTCTGTTACAGCTTAAATGCTTTCATCTATCAGAGACTGGAGTATAAATATTAAAAGAAGTTAATGATACAGTGGGATATGTCCAAGTGAACTACTATCAGTTTTTTAAATTCCAGATAAAATGCTTTGCCATATTTGGGAGGAGGAAAAAAGGAATTGTATTTAAAGTCTCAAAACATGGAGCTTTAATTGGTCTGTTGATATTTTTTATATATATATAGTTCTGCATCTAGATATTCAGGATTGGATTGTGGGAGCTTGTGCAAGTCATCTGAAATATTTTCCAGACTTCCTCTGCAGCCTATTTAAAAGGTAAATAACCACTCCTGGAAGCTTACAAGAAAATAAATGTTCCCTCTTTTGGTGGGTGGGCCGAAAAGGGTGGCTTGGGAGTATGGAAGGGTCAAGGGCCACAAAACAGCCTTGGGGCCACAAGTGCAGACCCCTGCTTTGTTGACCAAAGAGCTTTAGGAAATTCCAAGAAAATATTAAGTTTCTAACATGTTGGGGAAATTAACAGCAACTCAACCTTAGCAATGCGAAAGGGAACGACAGGGATAGGGATCTTTATGCCAACTATACCCCTACTAACTCTGAACAGATGCATACAAACACAAAATGAAAAATTAACAATGGTATTTATTAAAGACTTAAAAATAATAACACCAAGCACACACACATTCATAAAAGAAGCATTCACACAAGAAGCATTCACACAAGACCACTAGGAAAGGAAGAAAGGAGGTTGCCAGAGGGATAGATAAGTTTCTGGGGATATACGACACCTGTCTGTAGTCTGAAGTCGTTAAGCAAACTGGCAGAGTGGGTGAATGAATCTGGAGTGGCTAACACAGAGGTGTAGTGTCCCCAAGACGAATCTCTGTGCACAACGAGGCATGATTTTTGGCCAATATTTATACCAAAAATATGCCCTGAGGTGAGGAAGTTTCATGGGTTGAAACAATGGACTTTTTCAAATGGTTACCCCCCCCCCCGGAGATCAGGAGAAGAATGGGGCTGTCGTGCTTACACAGCCCCGTTTCAGACAGCCAAACAGACACTAATCCTCCTTGCATATCTCCCCCCAGGAACTACCCATTCAAATACACAAATTTACATATCCTCTCCAACAGGGCTTTACAGTATATAACCCCCCCCCACTCCTACCCAACCATTCTCTGAAGATGCCAGCCACAAATGCAGGTGAAACATCAGAAATAAACTCTTCCAGAACATGGCCTCACAGCCTGGAAAAAAAAACCAAGGAAAATCTAACAATCGTCTATCACTTCAGTGTGTGGTGGAGGCAATGTCCTTTTGACTTTATATTTCCTCATACTTTGGAATTTGTCAGTAGTCCTTCCTTTGCTCGATGCATAGCTTACAACACACGCCTATTGGGATCCATACAGCAACTCCCTGACTTCCCAGTGGAAGACCACATTAATAAGCCAAATTATTAATAAGCCAATTTTTGAGGTATCTAGAGGTGGGGGCTCAATAGAGGCACTAACAGTTTTAATATTGCAGAAGCCTAAGAAGCCAAACTTGGAGATCCATTAAGCTGTTGTATTGCTTAATGGATCTAGAAGAAGTGGAATACCCTTGAACCCAATGGGATTACTGTGAACATTACTCTACCAACAAGTACCTTTGTCTGTGTCTTCAAAGTAGTCTGGTGATTTCTGTTGGATTTTTTAAAAAGATATTGTTTGCATTTGATTTGCCTGGCTGGAAGAATGTGCCTAAGATTATCCCTGGCATTCTTAGGAATTCAAGATGATGGTCAGGAGGAGGTCAGTACTTTACTTTAAAATGCCTTCAGCTCCTACACCACCAACAAAAAGAGAAGGGTGGACTTCCTTTCTTCTGCTACTATGGTAGGGTTAAGAAGATCTCATGGAGTGGGAAGAAGAAGTGGAGAGACCAATGCTAGAGTGGGGATGACCAAACAGAAGTGGTGGGGGGACTGGGGCCCAGGTGAGGAGAAGGACAGAGAGTGAGTTGGCCTTCGTTCTGAAAGACAGAGTGACAGATAACAGAGTTGAGGAGCTATTGTTTGCTGGAGGAATAGAGAGAGAGAGAGCTTGGTGGAGGTGGCTCTGTATGAAAATGAGACAGTTTTAATGAATTCTTGGGTTGCAGACTTCTATTGCATATATTAATTGTGTGTGTGTGCATGCACATGTTATACATACTAACATAATTCAACATTCTGTACCTATGACAATAATCTGTGGGGAATACACAAAACTATTCTATGCGATGAAATCTGGAAAGATGGAACAATACGGCTCTATCCTTCTTGTGCCCACTGCTTTTTATGCAGACACCTTGATCGCCTTTCCTTGGAAAAGTGGGAGCTGGCCTTTCCACACATGGCGGCTTCCCAGCATCTCATTCCACCCTCACATTCATCTTCCCTGAACAACCTGGTTGCTAACTGTTTCTATTCCTCCAATGTTGGGGACTTACAGAGTACATAAGGAAGAAGACTCTTATGCACACAGCTGACATATGAGTCTGTTTGTGGCTTTAACACCAGATAATGGGAAGAGCCCTATTTCTCCTCTCTTTCCCAGCTAACAAGCTGAGTAATAAATGAATATTTAAACTAGCTGCAAATATATTAAGTGGAAATAAATAGGTTTCATTTGTAACAAGTGCACACAGGTTAATTAACAAGAAGGAGCTTTTGTGCTGAAACAAGGCTCCCTGATGTTGTACATGCAGGTGCTGTTAAGGGCCAATTGAGCTCTATAGGATAATTATGAAGTATCATTGTGCTCTTCCGTTTGTTAACAAAGTGCTGCCTGCAATTTGCCTAAACCTATAAACCATCATCTGTGATCCACAGTAGCAATTAAGTGACACACATCTTCTCACTGGAGACTGGGGGGTCGAGGAGGAAACAAGGCGAGATGACAGCAGTCAAGGAGCCAGATGGATTTTTGTTTTCTTTTTGTTTAAAGAATGTCAACATGAGAGCACCAGTTCCAATAACACAGGGCAACACTGGGACACATTTGGTGATTTCATGGCAGGGAGAAGCCATGAGAAAATTGCCCAGGCACTGGCAGTTGGCCTAGTAAAAAGAGTTGAAATCAGAAGTCAAAAGCTTTGCTCTTGCTTTCTGGAACTTTTCTCCAAATAAGTCTTTTCTAGTTTTGGCGCTTATCAAAAACTCTGATAGGTTTGCCATGTTAATAATAATAATAATAAAATTTATTTATACCCCACCCCTCTGTTAAAACAATCGGGGCGGCTTACAAAAATTAAAATACAATACAGATAAAATCCCCAAACACCCCCCACCCCACCCTCCCCCATAAAAAAATATTAAACAATTATAATTTAAGGTCATAAATTATAGCCAAATCACATTGCCGTTTTGTGACAAGGAATAATGTGATCTCGTAATAATGTGATCTAAGAAGACACCTCTTATGTCAGATCAAAGGTCCACTACATCCACCATTCAGCTTCCAACAGTAACCTGCCATATGCCTTCTGAGAGAAATAGGAAATAAAGGTCACAGGAAGTTCAAACCCAAGACACACTCCTTTGTTTGTCCTCAACATTTGGTATTTGTATATACAGGTCAACCCCCATATCCATGGGGGTTACGTTCCCAACCCCCCGTGGATATCTAAAACCATGGATAATAGGGAACCCAATGAGACGAACATGGGAAATATTGTCTTTGGGTAGAATAATGGCAGGACATATGGAGAGAGATGGAGTGGACGGGGGGGATCATGCCTTAGACAGTAAACAGGGGGAGGTGACTGATACTGATCATGGAG
The DNA here is from genome assembly GCA_030847615.1 of Gambelia wislizenii. Lineage (NCBI taxonomy): Eukaryota > Metazoa > Chordata > Lepidosauria > Squamata > Crotaphytidae > Gambelia > Gambelia wislizenii. Next base: position 215,749,365 of record JAUMIR010000003.1, read on the forward strand.
CGGCAATACAAGTGGTGTGGGGTAACAGAAGATATGGCATTAATGGGGTGAAATGTCGTTACAGAGGAAGATGAGACCAATATTTAAAATCTATCTTGCCTTCCATTCGCCCTTTTACCCCAAAAGAGCTGGAGAGCACACCAAACCATCCACTGAACCTTTCCCTGCTCTTGTGTAAAGCCAGGTTGGTCAAAAATGGAAACCCATATTGTTCATGATCTATTGATGGATGAAGAGGCTGACCTGGCATGTTTTACAGAGACCTGGCTGGTCTGTAAAGTTTGGCTATTTGGATAGTTCGGCTTTTTGGGCTCAGGTCTTACCAGCCGCGTACTCCGTTAAAGAGCAGGTGAGGGGACGTGGGCGAGGGGGGGGAGTGGCTGTCATCCATAAAAACAATCTTACTCTGACCAGGATACCTATCTGTGGAATGGACCACATAGAGTGTATTTACCTTAGCTTAAAGACAAGGGAAAGTTTGGGGATTCTGTTGGTATACCGTTCACCCCGTTGCCTAACAGACTCACTAGCTGAGCTGACCCATCTGGTCTGGGAGTTGGTGTTGGAGTCTCCTAGGCTTTTAATCCTGGGTGATCTCAACATCCCCCTTGAGGCTGGTTTAACAAATTTAACAGGTGCAGCTCAGGACTTCATGGTTTCCATGACAAACATGGGCCTTTCCCAGAAAGTCTCTGGGCCCACACATTGTGCAGGTCATACCCTCGATGTGGCCTTTTGTATGGAACAGGCAAATCCATGGGAAAAGAGAGTTGATATCACCACATTGTCATACATGGATCACTTCCTAGTCAAGCTTGGACTGAGGGCCACTATTCCCCCCCATCAGGGGTGGAGGACCTATTAAAATGGTCCACCCTTGAAGGCTGACGGAATGCATTAGGTCCCAAGAAACCCTAGAGGGTTTAATGGTTGGTGATGCCAGCAATACTGTCAAAGCCTTGGTTAATACCTGGAACAATGATCTTACCAGGTCTACAGACACTATCACTCCCAAGCGTCCTTTCCATCCTGCTTCTAACCGTAACCCCTGGTATACTGAAGATCTCAGGAGAATGAAGCGGGCTGGACAATGATTAGAGCGCTGCTGGCAAAAAAACTCGTCTCATATCCGACAAGACACATCATAGGAAATTTCTTAAATCCTATCGAGTGGCAATAGAAGCAGCTAAGAAGTCCTTCTATTCTGCACGTATTGCGTCTGAGAAGTCCTGTTTGGCAGAACTGTTCAGGGTGGGAAAGGATTTAACATAATCCCTTCCACCCAATACCCTTTATTAGAGCCAACTACAGCCTTCTGTGATGCTTTAAATAATCACTTTGCAGACAAAATTTCTTTTTTAAGAGCCGATTTGGATGCTGGCCTCGTGGCAGAAGCAATAGGAGAAGTATCTAGCGTCTCCATGAATACCGTTATACTGGATCAATTTGAGTCAGTGAGTACTGAGGATGTGGACAAGCTCCTTGGTAGTATGAAAACGATGACCTGCTCTCTTGATCCCTGCCTGTCTTGGCTGGCCGTCCAAGGGGGAAATACGATCAAGGTGCTGTTGATGTACATAATCAATGTTTCTTTCAGGGAAGGCCAACTTCCATCTTGCCTAAAAGAAGCAGTGGTTGAACCACTCCTAAAAAAGCCCTCCCTTGACCCCCTGGATAAAAACAATTATAGGTCAGTCTTGCTTTTACCATTCTCAAGCAAGGTGATCAAGAGAGTGGTCGCCATTCAACTCCAAGCAGTCTTGGAAGAAACTGACTTTCTTGATCCATTTCAAACCAGATTTAGGACAGGATATGGAGTCGAGACTGCCATGGTCACCTTAGCCGATGATCTCTCTCTGGGCATCAACAGAGGAAGTGTGACCCTGCTGGAGCTCTTGGACGTCTCAGCAGCTTTCAATACCATTGACCATGGTATCCTTCTGGAACACCTGGGAGAACTGGGAATTGGGGGCACTGCTTTGCAGTGGTTCCATTCCTGTCTCTCAGGCAGATTCCAGATGATGATGCTGGGAGACAGTTTCTCTTCTAAAAGAGTTAAGATCTGGCGCCCACTCTGTTTCCTATGCTTTTCAACATTTACATGAAGCCACTGGGAGAGATCATCTGGAGACATGGGGTCGGGTGTTATCAGTATGCTGATGACACCCAAATATGTTTCTCTGTCTCAGACTGCTGCAGTGACTAAGGACAGCATCTCTCCTCTGAATGACTGTCTTAAGGCGGTAATGGATTAGATGAGGGAAAACAGACTCAAGTGAATCCAGATAAGAGGGGAAGTACTTGCTATTGGGACCCCTAACCCAAGAATGGAAATATGTCCAGTCCTGGATGGGGTCACATTTCCTCTGAAGGAGTGTGTTTGCAGCTTGGGGGTGCTCCTTGACTCGTCTCTCCAGCTGACAGCCCAGATAGATATGATGGTCAGGAGTGCCTGTTATCAGCTTCGGCTGATACGTCAGCTGTGTCCTTTTCTGGAGCAGGGTGACCTAGAAATAGTGGTACACATGTTAGTAACCTCTTGGCTTGACTTCTGCAACGCACTCTACATGGGACTACCCTCGTGCCAAGTTCGGAATCTTCAATTGGTACAAAACATGGCAACCAGGTTGTCCGTGGGTACATCTAAAGCCAACCACATAACACCTGTCTTAAAATCTCTTCATTGGCTGCCAATTAGTTTCTTGGCAAGGTACAAGATGTTGGTTATAACCTTTAAAGCCGTACATGGCTTGGGTCCAGGCTACTTGCAGGAGCGCCTTCCTCCATATAATCCACCCCGCACACTTAGGTCCTCTGGGAAGAACCTGTTGCAGCCAAAGAAGACCAGACTGCGGTGACCCAGAGGACCTTTTCATCTGCCACTCCCAGGCTATGGAATGACCTGCTGGATGAGATCCGTCATATTACCTCCCTAGAAGCCTTTAAAAAGGCCGTTAAGATGGATCTCTTCTGGCAGGCCTTTCCAGATTAGCCTTCCAGATCAAAAACAAACAAACAAACAAACAAACAACAAAAAACAAATCTACCCACAATTTTATTGAATTTGTATTTGTAATTTTAATATATTCTGTTGTTTAATTTCTATTTTATTGTTCTTTGTTGTTTTTATGATTGGGGGGAGAGATGGCATATGGGCTTGTTTTTTAACTTTGAGATTCTATTGTTATAATATTTTATTGTTATAATTACACTGTGCTCTGTTTTGATTCCCTAGGGAAAAGGTGGAATGTAAATAAACTATTATTATTATTATTATTATTATTATTATTAAGTTGACCATAGAATCACATTGGAGGACCTAGAAATGCCTAGAGAGAACATTTTTTGGGGGGATGTGGATAAGTGAAACCATGGGTACCAAATCCGTGGATCTGGGGGTTGACCTGTATATTGTCTCTGTTTGAATTCATTGGTTTTATCTAGCAGTTATGGGTAACAGCCATAATTAATCTAGATTAGCTCTGCATTGCCCAACAAAGGGGACAGAGACCTGCATACAGTGTGTTTGTGCTAATTAATATGTGTAGATACAAATGTAGATGTATTTTCTATAATTATAAGCAGAAATACAATGTGTATTTCCTCATAATAGGGAAAACTGTGGCCAGCTGATGTATATGCTAGCTCTGTCTGCTGGCCAAATGCTAAGACTTGATGAGTAAGTTCAAATCTCCTGCTGCTCTCCCTTCCTATGGTTATTCATCTTTCAGCCAGACTTGAACTGCACAGCTCTTCAGTTAGAAGATAATGCTTTAAAAGGGGCAGTGATGTATATTAGCGCATACACATTTGCATGATACTGGACATGTTTGTCTATATAAGCATGCAGACATGCATGTGCATGCATCATGTGCATGTGTGCTGTGCTGATGCAACTTCTGCTGCACCACCCACTCCAAATGCACTTTTCAAGAATAAGAAGGTTGTCCAGTCCTGCAACAGAGGAGTGTCCCATGACAGCCCTTCAAACAAAAGACTGTCCTATGATAAGTAGAGCATATGCTTACTCTAGATCGATCTTCTACAAAGATGCTAAAAAAAACCCACCTAATCCAATGGCCATCACTGTTCTTCCTTGCCAATTTTGCAAGCTGGTATGCGAAGGGTTGCCATCCTAAATAGGTCTAGGCATGCAGTGCTGATATTTCATATAGGCCTGACAAAGGTAAATTAAACTGAAATTATATTGCGATCCATCCTTGTTTTCTAATAATCACATAAGGTATGTTATTTAAGAAATGCTAAAATTTCAACCTCCCACAGTCTCTTTATTGGAAGTCTTGTCTCTGTTTAACATGTAAAGAAATCAAAAGACTCCTGCATTTCTGTGATAGCCAAATGGGATGAGTAAAAGGAATATCCATAAGACTTACAATCATATGTCAGCCCATAGGAGTACAGAATAGGAGTAAATTTTTAGTACAGGGACAGGGAATGTAACATCCTCTGATTGCTGTTGCATGGCATTTCCCAAGATTCCCCAACTTTGGCTATGCTGGCTAGGGCAGATGAGAATTTGCACGTAGTGTAAATATGCCCCATATATTACCATGCATCTGTAGAACTGAAGCATAACAGTATGGCTATGACTTAAATTACCACTTTTTCCTAGATGAAACAGAGGGGGGGAGGGAAACTCAAGATGTTCTTCTATCCTGCTCTTTCATTCACTCAAATCCAGCATAAAACTTGGAAAGTTTTTTTTTAAGTGACCCTTTGTGGTTATGATTCCAAATCCAACAGTCATTGCTTATCATCATAGTTACTTCTTTACTTGGCTATGTCTCAAAAACTACTCAAATAATAGTGTTTAGTTACTTTCTAAAAAGTAACTCCTGGCACCTGTTGACAGCTGCTGCTTTCTCTTCCTTTCTCCTCCTGTCCATCTTGCCACCCCATCAGGGCACATGGCAGAACATAAGGTAGCAGCATGAGCCAGAATGTGAATCCTTGTAATATTCCTCTTCCATCATTTAGGGAGGCTACACCCTTGTAACTATAAAAGTAACTAAAACACAACCATTATAGTACTAAAAGAATTAAATTATCTTGCATGATTGTTGTTGCTGTTGTTTTTGTGTGTCTTCAAGTTGTTTCCAATGTATGGCGACTCTAAGGTGACCCCATCATAGGATTTTCTTGGCAAGATTTGTTTAGCAGGGGGTTTGCCTTTGGCTTCCTCTGAGAAGGCTACGAGAGCATGACTTGCGCAAGGACATCCAGTCGGTTCCCATGGTCAAGTGGGGATTCGCACCCTGGTCTTCAGAGTCAGAGTCCAACATTCAGACCACTATGCCATGCTGGCTCTCTTAAAAATATGGAATGCTTCATGATATATACTGTAATAATAATGTCATGTAGTTATCTTTCCATTACTGGGAAAAATGAACTAAGTACAAGGGACCATTTTTTTGTGACTAGTTACTTCAAGCTCTGCTTTAGTTTGCCTTTAAACAGACAACTCAATAAATAGTTAACATGCACATCAGAACTTGTTGTACAAGATAAATTACCTCCACAGTCATGACCAAAAATTTGGATACATGATCCATGCTAGCTATTTAGTTACAACTTTGCTCAAAGGACAGAATAAAGCTGATGGAAATCATCATTTCAGGACAGGTGAGGGCATGCTTCATAGCCTGTGGGTTGCACCACCCCATTTCAGCCAGCCTTGGTCTAGGAACTCAGATAGCTGATAGAGGATAGGTGGTGGTGGTCAGTGGGGGTTTCTTGATCCTTACCTACCCACTGCATTCCCTGAAATTCACCTGTGCTTAAAATCCTTCATGAAAGAACAAAGTACAGGAAAACCTGCATTGGGAGATGTTGTGGTTAGGAGAGGATTATACATAAAAGGAGAAGTTAGATCTCCTCCAGCTGCTGTTTCTTTCTCACAAATCACACCCTCTCCCTGTGGCTTCCCAAAACTATATCTTCCTCCATTTCCCCAAGACAGATTTAGCACACTGGATAAAATTCAGACTAAAGTCCAGAGTTAATTCGCCACCACATTGACACTGGAGTCACGACTGGGGCTCAAACTCCCACAGCTTCACCAGAGATCTCTTCTTTTGCTAAAAGAAATGGTATGTATTTGCTTTCTTCTCAAATCCACCAGTTTGTCCTTTATTCATTCCTAAAGTGGGATTTTTCAGTGAATTATGTTTATTCTTATCCTTTCTATTGTACAAGGATCACAGCAAGTTGTAACCATTGAAATCTCAAGCATAAGGATCAGCACACACACACTCATGCATGTACACACACAATATTACATCATTTTTCTATGTGTACAGTGGTTAGATTCCTTTTGGTGACATATATAGTGGTAACACCCACCCCATGTGGTTTTGTTTTTTTTTTTTTTAGATGTTCTGACACTGCTGGAGGTAGTTTTGATAAAGGGGGTTCTTTTGCCAGCATAAAAACACCACAAAATATGTTGGCAAAAGAATATTTATGGAGAGTGGTCTGATAAAGTCCTTAGTCTCACACTGTTGTGACTACAGTTGTCCCTTCATATCCATGGATTTGGTATCCATGGAATATGAATATGAAGGGATAACTGTATTTCATAAAAACCAGGAACTGCCAGACTCAATCAAACTCCTTTTTATATTATTAATTTCCACTCACTCTATAATCCATTCAACACTTATTAACATTAACACTCTTTCAAGCATGGACCATACTTCATACAGCCATTTCTTAACTTGGCTCAAAATTACACAAACCCCAAACTGACTGAAACTCAGTCTTCAATTTAAAACTTTCAGCTGCCAAACTCCAACTCTCAACTGTCATACACACCTCTTAAAGCTCTAGGAAAACTCCTCCCATCACACAGTTTCCTGTGCTTGGATTGGCTCCCTCATTCTCTGTTCCCATTCACTCATCAACATTCCATCAAAAAGGCATATGCATGTGAGGACAAAGGGGCATCCTTTGCACTCCCTCAACAGTGGGTCTTGGTATCTGTTACCATCTTTAAAAAGCAATTAATCTAGAATCATCACATTGAATTCAATCCAATTATTCCAGAATAAATGGTGTGATGAGTCCTTGTTAAGATCTTCTCTTGCACCCACCCCCATTGCCACCTATAAGAAGAAGACAAAACAACATAAAGTTTTCTCCAGGGCACGTTACTAATTAGTTTTTGCAAAGAAAAAAATTAAAATGCTTATATTAAGAAAAAATGACAGATCAGCACAAAAGAGGTACTTTAAAACAAGAGATCTGCTTCTACAGTAAAATAATTGATTTTGAAGTTTTGAGGATGCAGTCTTTAAAATGCTTCTGTAAGCACAGGAAGAATTCCAGAAGCTATAAACTTTAGAAAGGCACTGTATGAATTACTTCAATTAATTGTCCAGATGGAAGCCCCTCCAAAACTTGGGGAAAGCTTTTGTGATAAGGATCTTCTGGCTATTATATTGCCTACATTAGGACATGTCACTGATCTATATAATTCGTAGTGCAAAAAGGGTATGGAGACACGTGAGGATGGGGAACACAGAACAATGATAAGTGTATGAATTTTGCCAGTGAGATTACAGGGTTATGTACTCTTTTCTTTTTCCAGTACTGAAAAGGAGAATGTTTACAAATGTTTTCAGCAACCATTTTAAAGCTGAACCATTTCCATGTATTTTATTACAACACCAGGTCAAAAGCACTCTTGAAACAGAGAAAATCAACCTAAGGCTGAAGAGGCCTGCCTGCCTGCCTGCCTGCCTAATGAAGTGCTTCAGGAATAAAAAGCTGAGCGGTTTTGTTTTGATCCCTCACAAAACAAGACACAACACATTGAATTTCACTGGGTTCCTCCGTCTTTTTGCCACTTCCGGATTGGTGATATTTATGAATTATTTAAAAGCTACCATTTCAGATGTGCAATTAGTTTTCAAGAAAACACAAACAAGGGAGAAATAATCAGGACTTGAAACAGCTAAAGAACATTGGCAGAAAGCAAAATGCCAAGTTTTTAGTTGTACAGAATTAGGATTTTCATTTAGCTAGTTCTTCAAAAAAAAATGTGTGTGTGTGTGTGTGTGTGTGTGTGAGAGAGAGAGAGAGAGAGAGAGAGAGAGAGAGAGAGAGAGAGAGAGAGAGAGAGAGAGAACAGTTAACTAATTAGTAAACTTTAAGCAATATCAAATCAGAAATTTCAGAATTGCTTTGACAGAAGTCCATGAAAAGCATAGGATGAAAGCAGTTTCACAAAACCCATTTTGTCCCTGAGCTGAAGGCAACGTGAGTAAATTTTTCAGGTACTTTTCACATGTTCAATTGGTCTTCTAAATGATTCAACCCACTTTCCAAAGACTTACTCAGGATGTGTCATGTCACATTTTGTCTCCTACTGAAGCATTCATAAGACAGCTCAGCAGATTCAAATTAGCTTTAAAACTATGCTTTAGCTTTAAAACTTAAAAAAATGGTTGTGCCATTTTTTTTCTTGAATTGTCAAGAGTAATCTTCATGCTACATGTATGATATGGCTTACACACCAGTGTGTGTGTGTGATAGCTATTTAGATTTGCCAGAGGTTGTCTCTGGATACCACCTTCTGGACAGCAATGGAGAGCTGTTTGTATCTTCCTTGTGGGCTGCCCGGAGACATCTAGTGGTGCAGCCGTAGAACAGTGGCAGCTGGTGTCTCCCATACCAATGTGGCAGTGAATGAGCCCTCTGCTTTAGTCTGACATTTAAAGGAACTACCAAAGTGCTAAGCCTTTCCCTCCTAACAGCTTGAGCACTTTGAGTAATGCCTTTATAACTCAGACTAAAATCCAGATGTACATCTGGAGCCACCAGCTGCCACTAATATGGAAACAGTGTAAGGGAGTATGTTAATCTGCTGCAACAAAAACACTTTAAAATATTGTGACACTTTAAATTCCAACATTTTTTTAATTTGGCCTAAATGGCAGCGCAGTGGTTAAATGCCAGTACTGCAAGCCACAACATTATGAGTTCGGTCCCAGAGGGCTCCAAGCTTGACTAAGTCTTCCATCCTTCTGTAGGTCGGTAAAACAAAACAGCTTGTTGGGGGCAATTAGCTAAACACATTGTAAACCACTTAGGGAGTGCTTTGGCACTGATAAGCGGTATATAAATATCAATGATACTGCTGTTGCTAAGGTTCTGTGAACTACAGCCCACTTATAACAGATGCATCATCTGATGAATTGGATTGTAACTGATGAAGGCTTAGACCAATTCTCCCACCTCCAAAATTGTGGTTTGTGGAAAACATAACACCGGAAAGGACCTGATCCAGCCCAGCTCTTCTTGGGTTTTTATTTCCTTATGTTCCTTCATGCATCACTGAAGTAGCACATACTATGAAGCATGAATAGGCATTAGATGAATGTATGGTCCACAGCTGAACCTCCCATTCGCTGAAACAGCCTTGCAATCTAGGGCTGCCTGTTTTAGCACATCCAGCTACAGGAAAAGAGCTGGACTCATCACTGCTCCTTCCCCTCTCTCCAGCAACACAGAAATGGCCATGTTGGGAGGGCCTGCACTGCATAAAAGGTAGATTTGGGAAATAGCATTGGGAGACATAGGTGCAAAGATGTAGCCACATTTCCTGATGCAGGATCTTGGTCAATATATTTCTTTGAAGCACATTGTGATGCATGCTTTAAAGAGAACTTAGGGCTTCTCTAGATAGGACATTTACCCCCTATTGGCCCCATCTCAGAGCCCTCCAGTCCAGATGATGAAGGGCTTTTGCCCCGTTTTGCCCCCAGGCAATCCTCATGACCCACAAGTCAAACATGGGGCCAAGTTGGGGGGAAGATGGGGTAAGGCCCATTACACCATTTTAAAAAAATACCTGGTAAAATGCACAGGAACCCATTCAGGCATGCTGGCCTATTGCTGCAGCTGCCGTCTGCCATTCCTCTTCCAGATCCAGGAAGCAAGCTTGCAGCATGTGACAAGACTGGTCACATGCAGGGGGCTTACTCATGTGCTGTGGGCCACCTTCTTGGCTTTGGAGAGTAGGATGTGGGTGAGGGCAGCAGCTGCAGCAGTGGACTTCTGTGGTGGTCTGGACTTCCTCCCATTTCATGTTGGTAATGGGGGAGGAACAGGCCTGATCTTCTGGAAGCTGGCTTATTCTGGCCCATGTAGCCTTATTCTCACCCCTTAGAAACTTGTTTTTTAAAAATTAATTGGATACAGCTTCAATTATAGGTTCAAGGCCCCCATAGTAGTTAGTCATGATTCTTCTTCCTAATTCATAAATGTAACTGCAATACCTATCTTTTAGTTGCTTAAAAAATAGTATTAAATATTACAAGCCTTTCCCTCCCATTTGGCACACCATTGCTTCAGCACTGACAGCAGAGCATGACTTGAGGCAACAGTTTTGAGCATAGCAGAAGCCAACACTTGAACCATGTGATATTTTGTTGTTGTGTGCCTTCAAACCATTTTCAACTTATGGCAACCCTAAGCAAACCCATCATGGGGTTTTCTTGGCAAGATCTGTTCAGAGGGGATTTGCCATGACTTTCCTCTGAGGCTGAGAGAGTGTCACTTGCCCAAGTTCACTCAGTGGGCTTCCATAGCCAAACAAGGATTCAAACCCTGGTCTTCAGAGTCCTAGTCCAACACCCAAACCACTACATCACACTGGCTCATGTGATATTCCTTCTCCACAATTTAGTGAAACTTCACACCTATGACTATAAAAATAATGATAAAAGTTACATTACACCATAAACAGGAGTGGAGTTATCTTACAGTAAGTTACAATTGTAATGTAATGTATGGCTCTCCGTATGTTCAGGACCAGTACCTGTGGCTTCAATTATGCATCATCTGAAAAATATGGTCTCTTTAGACATTTCCTAGGTCCTTCAGTGAGACCCTACAATAACATCCACCAAAAGTTACTATAGAGCCGCACTAGAGATGCCTAGAGAGGCAGCCTCTCTAGGCATTTTTTAGGTCTTCCAGTGCAACTATATGGTAACATCCACCAGAATTTACCATAGAGTCATGCTGGAGATGCCTAGAGAGGCAGCCTATTTAGGTATTTCCTACATCCCCCAGTGTGATTCTATGGCGTTTGCTATTATCCATGGTTTCAAGTATTCATGGTAAGTCTGGGAATGTATCTTCTGTGCATATGTGTGTGTGTGACCTGAAGTTATCCTTTGTTTGGGGGGGCAATGAAAAAACTATTAAAAATAATAGTTATTTGTGACTGGTTATTTTAACTAGCTACTTCCAAACTCTGGTTTTGAAAACAAGCAAATGAAGGCAAATTTCTGTATTCAGCTCACAATTTTGTTCTAATTAATCATCCACTGCTAATTATCTAAATCCTATGCTGCCAGATTTTTTTCTTTCAAAGGACTTTTCAAAAACAAAAATAAAAACATATAAACAAGTGTCTAAAATTATTCTTTTATCTTCCACTGGCTGGTTGTCTTAAACATATACCCTATTAATTTATAAATATGTTGAGTGTCACTGTCTACATTAGATAACTTAAAAACACTATGAAGTAAAATACTGCTTGCAACCAGAGGCTTTTAACCTAATTAGAGTAGCTAAGCATAAAAAATAAATGATCAGAGATGATAATGTGAAAAAATAATTGAAAATAATTAGGGAGACTGTAGAACTAAACAGTTTAGACCATTGATTTGTCCTGGACTGCGAGAAAGCAGAATAGCTTTAAAATCAAGACACAGGTTGCAGAAAAGTATATTTTAGGAAAACCATCTGTGAAGATACTGTCCTAATTATCCAACAGAACTACATTCCCAACTATATTAGTTCTTTATAGAATCATAGAATTGTAGAGTTGGAAGAGACCACGAGGGCCATCCAGTCCAACCCCCTGCCACTCAGGAAATCTTGATCAAAGCATCCCCAACAGATGGCAATCCAGCCTCTGTTTAAAGACCTCCAAGGAAGGAGCCCCCACCATGCTCCGAGGGAGTGTGTTCCACTGCCGAACAGCTTACTGTCAAAAAGTTCCTCCTAATGTTGAGGTGGAATCTCTGTTCCTGGAGCTTGCATCCATTGCTCTGTGTTCCAGTCTCTGGAGCAGCAGAAAACAAGCCTGCTCCATCCTCAACGTTAAGCCCTTCAAATACTTAAACAGGGCTATCATATCGCCTCTTAACCATCTTTTTTCCAGGCTAAACTTACCCAGCTCCCTAAGTCTCTCCTCATAAGGCATGGTTTCTGGACCTTTCACCATTTTAGTTGCCCTTCTCTGGAATGGGTGCAGCATATTTGACTCAACCTTTGGTCATACTGTATGTTGTGCTTATTTTCAAGGAGCTACTATAACTGGGAAGTCTGTAGCCCTATGCAGACATTCTCTGAATCACATGAGGGCTTAGCTTATAGGACCAGGCCATACATATCCCCCCCACCCCACTTACATCCCCGTGTGTGCTGGCCCCATCGACTCAACTGCTCATCTTTCCTTGGTGAGCATCTAAGTCTGGAGCAGAATTCTACTCTCATTCATTTGAAACTGAGTAGAAGACTCCATACCACCAGGGATCCTGATAAACCAGGATCCCTGGTTGTGCTGAAGAATTCTATTCACATCCAAGTGAACAAGAACAGAATCCCCCATCATGCCACATAACATGGCAAAGGAACTGAGAAGGCATGGCCTGAGGCATAGTATATGGGACCAACAGGCAGAGCAGTATGTCCTACTCATACGCAAATGTGTATGCTGATGATTCCAAACACAAATGCAAACTTCCACCTGGTATTGACTTGAGCATGCTTATAATTGGGTCAGGTCTTGCAGTTCTAACTGGGTTAGCAGTGACACATGGCTGGCACAAACAGTTGGGGATTCACCTGAAAGACACTGAAGAGCACCCTGACAATGACTTGTGGCCTTGTGGAGCATGACCACACCGACTCCACTGGGGTCTGCACAAGAGACCTACCCTTTGGACTGGACCCATTATAAGAATGATATTTTTTCAACACTTATCTATCTGTATGAATGTTAAACAGGAGAGATTCCCCGTGGGTTGTATCTGTAAGGTAACTGTATCTGATTAGAATTTAACTAGAATGCAAGGATTAAAATTGTTTATTTAGAATTTAGACTACTGGGACTGAAGTCAATCCTGCAGCATATTCCACATGAAAATATCAAGCATTTTAGGAGCTAAGCTGAAATTTTCTATTAGAAAACAAAGATACACACTGTGAATTCAAGGGAATTACCCACATGAGAAAAAAAAAGTATGTTAGGGCTGTCAAGCAATTAATTTGTTAATTAAGAGGTTACTGCTGATACACTGTTATGTTATGAAATGTCTAGAATAAAAGGGAAAAGCTTGAAATATGAAGATATTGTTGTTGCTGTTAACTGCCATTAAGTTGACTTTGACTTATGGCAACCACATGAATGAGAGACCTCCAAATCACTCTCTCATCAACAGCCCTGCTCAGGTTTTGCAGACTCGGGGCTGTGGCTTCCTTGATTGAGTCTATCCATCTGTAATTCAGTCTTCCTCTTTTCCTACTGCTTTCTATCTTATCAAGCATTATTGTCTTTTCTAGTGAGTCATGTCTTCTCATGATATGGCCAAAGTATGACAGCCTCAGTTTAGTTATGTTGGCTTCTCAGAATAGTTCAGGCTTTATTCACTCTAGCACCCATTTGCTTGTCTTTTTAGCAGTCCATGGTGTCCGTAGAACTCTTCTCCAGCACCACATTTCAAATGTTTATTGTTTTCCTATCCACTTTCTTCACTCTCTAGCCTTCACAACCATGCATAAAAATTGGAATTACAATGGCATGAACAATCTTAACCTTAGTATTCAATGATAACTGGTCTAGTTCCTTTATTGCTGCCCTTCCAAGTCCTAGCCTTCTTCTGATTTCTTGACTTCAATCTCCATTCTGATTAATGACTGAACCAAGGTATGGAAAATCTTGAACTATTTCAATGTCTTCATCATCTACTTCAAAGTTGTCTAACTCATCTGTGGTCATTATTTTTGTTTTCTGAGGGTCTGTCTATACGATTTAAAAAAATTTGTTTTGGGGGTAAAAAATATGAATAGGCAGTCGTTTGTATGCATACGATCCGCCTACATGATTTTTAACTCCCCCCAACTCTGTATGACCCTCATTCCCCAGCTGGCTGGAGTGAGGAAGCCAAACGGTGGTTTTAAATCTCCCGCCGCTTTTATTATTATTATTTAAAAAGGTGCCTGCTTTGCGGACATTCGGTTTTCCCTATTTACAATGTAATATATATGTGTGTGTGTGTGTGTGTGTGTGTGTATAAAATTCACGGAGTTTTTGCTTAGCTGGGAATCCAACATGGTGGCCAATCCCAATTCCCCTCCTTTCTAGCCCCGCCCCTTCTACTCAGCCAGCCAATCAGATTACACTGTCTGTTCGTATGTGTGCGAACAGGGCGTACAGACCATCAGCCATTCGAATGGCTGTACGGATTTTATGCCGAGATCCGCTACTCCTTCTGAACGCCGAATTCACGTAGTTTGCAGGGGATTTGCTAGCCCCCCTCCTGAATGACAAGTATGAATCCGAACGTCCGTGTGTACGGAAGAGCGATCTTCCGAACGGCGTACGTATTTTTTTTAACATGTAGACAGGCCCTGAATGTTCAAATATAGACCTGCCTTTGCACTTTCTTCCTTGACTTTCTTCAGTAATTGTTCTAAATATTTACTGTTTTCTGCTAGTTGTATGGTGTCATCTGTGTATCTTAAATTGTTAAATGTTCCTTCCTCCAATTTTCACACCTCCTTCCTCTGACACTTATCCTACTAGAGGAATATAGTGTCTGGATCAAGGGAAGTAATCGTTCCACTCTATTCTGCTTTGGTCAGACCTCACCTGGAATACTGTGTCCATTTCTGGGAACCATAATTCAAGAAGGATATTGAGAAGCTGGAATGTGTCCAGAGGAGGGCAACCAAAATGGTGGGAGGTCTGGAAGCCATGCCCTGTGAAGAGTGGCTTAGGGAGCTGGGTATGTTTAGCCTGGAGAAGAGAAGCTTGAGAGGTGACATGATAGCCATGTTTAAATATTTGAAGGGATGGCATACTGAGGATGGAGCGAGCTTGTTTTCTGCTGCTCAAGAGACAAAGACACAGAATAATGGACTCAAGCTACAGGAAAAGAGGTTCTACCTAAACATTTGGAAAAACTTCCTGACAGTAAGAACTGTTCAGCAGTGGAATGCACTGCCTCAGAGTGTGGTGGAGTCTCCTTCTTTGAGGTTTTTAAACAGAGACTAGATGGCCATCTGTCAGGAGTGCTTTGATTGTGTATTCCTGCATGACAGGGGGTTGGACTGGATGGCCATTGTGGTTTCTTCCAACTCTATGATTCAATGATTCTACTTTACATGTGATATGATCTGCATACAGGTTAAACAGATAGGGTAATAAAATATATTAGCATTTAATGCTAGATATCATAGCTTTCCCATTCTAAGCGACGGACAGAGTTGCAATTTGCAATTGCCTTTTTACATGACTAGGCAATATTGTGCACTGTATTGCTATAATCCTTTTGGCTGGTGTAACTAAAATGACATAGAATGTGGCATCAGAGCTGAGTAAAATGGCTGCAACAATGGCAGGATGGCACTGAAAGCCATCTCTGTCTGGAATAACAGTCAGCAATCACTGATGTGAGGAGCAATTGCAACTAGGATTCAATTGCAACTAGGATTCTGCTCCTGATTCTCACACCTGAGATTGCTTATGGGAGGGGGAGATGGAAACATCAGTCTCCTGCAATAGGAGAACAGACCCCTCCCCCTTGCTCACAGAAGCTGTTACCTAAAGAGTGAGGACTGGGGGACTTTGATGACCTCTACATATTCTGTACACTATTGAATACATCCAGTTAGGAATTTTTGGCACTGTAAACAGATTTATGACTGTGTGATTTAGAATTGCTGCATTGTACAGTGGCCATATTCCCAGGACAGGGCCATTTTTGTTGCTCCATCATTTGGGCCATTGCACATTTGGAGTGAGCAGTGTAGCCACTGTGAAATGGTTGCAAAGTGCAACAGTACAGCACTTTGCAGACTAGGTCACCCTTGTGCAATGACATAGCAACGAGTAGAGACAACAGCCCTCAACAAGACCACAGAACACTGGTTATATAGAATGGAGAACAGTGGAAAATCATAGGTGCCCTGTGCCTGGCTGGAAAAATGTCCTCAACTTTCCTGGTGAACCTGTTGTACAGTGAGAACCCACATTGCACAGCAGGATATGTTCCACAGTACCCTGTTATACAGGAGGAGTGCCACTGTGCAATAGTGCCCCACTGTGCATTATCACAACTCTCTAACAGGGTTGCATATCATATCAGCAACATGGCTCCATTATCATAAAGTTATGCCTCGGATCTTGTGATGCAGAATCTCAGCCATCATTAGTTACCTCATCAATGAAAACATTATTGAAACTACCATGGGATTTACAAAGAATGGCATGGAGGTTATCACTGCTGACATATGGGGAGCACATTTGGTTATTGGCTCCTTCAAAAATATTTTTTTGGTCCTTTTAAAGTTCTCCCCCCACATGGATTACAAAGCCCACAATATGATTGCTGTGGGAATGGTGGAAGTCCAATATGTCAGGTAAATCTTATATTAGGAAAGGGTATCCTAAATCATGAACTCATGAAATCATAAAGTTTGTCATTTATCTGCATCGCTTCTTTCTGCTCCCATCAAGATCTACCCTGTTCAAATGCTAAAGATTAATAACGTTTTTGTGGGGAAATGAGTATATCTAAGGGTGTTAGCCCTTTTAGAGAAAAAAAATATGAAGTTAGGAAATAACCTCCCTCAGCAGAGTTTAGCAGAAGTAATTCAGTCTTCAGTATCTGCCTGATTGAGACTGACTTACTGTATGTAACTAATAAGCAGGCAGCATCATGTTACAAACCAAAGAACTTCACTAATTGATTTTAGAATGTACATCACTTGATGTCCTTCATCCTAATTAACTAATGAAAAGATTTGGTTTAAAAAAGGGAAGACCACCAGTGAGCTTAAAACTTTATCCCAAGGCTAAGAACAAAGGAGAGAGGCAAGAGAGAGCCCGTTGATAGAGGAGGGAGTTTCCTAGATCACATGGTCTAGCGACTTTGATACACAAAGTATTTATGACCATGCATTTCAGTGGATAGAAGACTGAAGGGGAGACATGAGATAAGGAAGTCAGAACGGGTTTATGCATGCAGGAAGTTCCGTCCTATCTAATCCCCAATGGCTCTAACAGCAAGTGGAGGGGTTTGAGAAAGAATGCTGGATTTTTCCAACAGATTTCAGTTAGAGGACGGTGATCTACTACCAGTGCATCAGCAAGTGCATAGCAACAAAGATCAGTCAGTGGGTTAAGGATGGATAATTCTTTATCAGAAATGTTTCAAGAGCCTCTGAACAAATGAAGAACCTTTTCATGTACAACTGAATCACTACATCCTTTCTGCCTCCCCACTCCCAATCAAGAAATATCAGTGACAGAGCACATGTTTGTCATGAAGGCACCTCAAATTCAATCTGTCACATCTTCAGGTTAAATGGTCAGGTACCAAATCATAGAATCATAGAACTGGAAGATACCACAAGGGCCATCCAGTCCAACCCCCTGCCATGCAGGAATACACAATCAAAGTACTCCCAAACAGATGGCCATCCCACCTCTGTTTTAAAACCTCCAAAGGAGGAGAATCCACCACATTTGGGGCTCAGCTACACGGGAGAATTAAATCTGGGAAATATCATGTTATGGCCCTTTTGGTCCTGTCCCAAGTTGTGCCCATGATGCATTTGCATATTTGGTGAAGGTGAAAATACCTGAGTTTGTAATCCACATGGCTGCCTACGGGGATGGGGGGAGGTTGCTGAAGGCCGTCAGTCAGTCAGTCAGTCAAGCTCTCGCTCCCTCCCTCCCTCCCCTGTTTGACCCTCGCCCATCCCATCTGCTGCCCTGGCTCTCAGCAGCTGATGCAGCCAAGGGCTCGGCCGTCTGTCCGTCAGTCAGTCACAGACGCTGAAGTCTTGGCTACAGCAGCTGCAGCAGCTGCCGGGGGCCAGGGTGCTGGGCAGGATGGGCTGCTGTGGTTGCAGCAGCCAAGTCACAGAGGCCAAGCCTGGCCAGGCGGTGGCAGGAAAAGTTAGGCCGATTGGGCAGGCAGAAGTGAGCCATCCCAAAATCAAGCAAGCAAGCAGGCAGCCAGGTGATCGGGGATGGGGAGAGCACTGGGGTTGCCCAGCCTGAGCGAGAAGCAGCAGCAAGGAGGAAGAGGGAGAAGAGCCCAGCTGTCGGCTTCAGAGGTGGCGGTGGACTTGAAGCAGGGCCATTCAACAATGTTGGATCCTGCATTGCAAGGCATCCCTTGCAAGCCCTCCTCCTCTGAGATACAACCAATCACATCTTAGTCCTGTGTGTGTGCCCCTATTTCGAGATGGTTGCTGTTTGATCCGACAACCAATTATGCAGGTTTCCCCACACCTTTTTAAAAAGACCACAGAAAATAGAGGGATGGAAAGTCACAGATTTCCTGGGTTTTTTGGGCCCCACCTTCCGAATAGCATGAGTGTGGCCCATGGAACATGAGGACCAATGAAATTCTTCTCAAATTCTTTTTTCTTTTTCTTTTTTTTCTTTCTTTTCTTTTCTTTTCTTTTCTGTTTTTTTTTTTTTTGGCATAAGTCAACCCCTTGAAGGCAGTATATTCCACTGCCAAATTGCTCTTACCAGGTGGTGGGAAGCCTGCCTTATGAATTTTTAGTAAAATGTAAAAAAATCAGAATATGTGGGTTCTCTTGTATTAGGAATACATGTTTTAAGGGTTTGTAACTGATGTTGTCACTGAGTTTTTAAAAAGACCATGGTATAATTTGAACTACAAAGAATTTACAGCTTTACAATCATTATCCTCTAGAAAAGATATCATAATAAAACCAGCTGACAAGGGGGGAGCCATAGTTCTGTTAGATAATGAACATTATCTACAGGAGGTGAAATGGCAACTCAATGGCAAAATCGGTTACAAACCCTTAAAACATGATCCCACTGCTTCTATTGAATTCATTATAAAAGTTATGGTACAAGAAGCAGTAACTTTAGGATATATAGCTTCTTCTACAGGATCATTCCTAATACAAGAGAACCCATGTATTCTGGGTTTTTTTTGTTTTTTTTTTACATTTTACCAAAAATTCATAAGGCAGGCTTCCCACCACCCTGTAGACTGATCATCTCATGGTCTGGATCCCTTTTAGAACCATAAACAGCTCTTACCATCAGGAAATTCTTCCTTACATTTAGGTGGAATCTCTTTTCTAACAAGCCCACACTTCTCTGTACCCATCTTAACTGTATAATGAAAAGGAGCTGGGTAAAAAGAAGAAGAAGAAAGGGAAGCAGGAGGAGGCCAAGGTGGAGGTAAAAAGCAGAACGGAAAAGGTGGAGATGAGAGAGAGAAAGAAGTCAAGGGAGAAGGAAAGGGTGGGGAGAGAGAAAAACTTTTAATTATCTAAGTGCATAGCACTGTGTGAGCAAAATAAGATTACAAAGGGATTCATTGTAACTTACCCCAATTAATATTGTACAAGATTGTATGTTGTACAATAATATGCATAGAAATCAGTCTAGAACATAAACAATACAGGAGGACAAGTTATTGGGCAAAGTGACAATACCTCCCCCTCCACAAGACTCCAAACACTTTTCTTCCATATAGTCACATGAGGGGGGGGAGTTACAACTACTTTTCAGGGCTGGCTTCTTGAAGGTGATAGTAAAAAAGCAGAATGACTATTTTAAGCTATTGCTTGAAAACTATTACTCTGATAAGGTCTCCAAATAAATCACCACCCATGCCACCCACATTCCATTCCAGTACTCACTTTTTTCCTTCTTTCCCATTATTTGTTGTTTCTACTGCAATTTTGACTTGGGTTCCAGAAAATTCTCTTTCTAGCCTGCTTAACAAAAGAGACATGTGACACATTTCATCCAGTCCTAATACTTCTCCTGGGGCAGTAGACCTTCCTGTTTTACTGCATCTGACAGAGGGGGAAGAACACCCAATCAAATTTTAATGGCCCAGCCCAATAATTTGTTTAACTTCAGGATTAATTAGTGAATCTAGCAAGTTAGAGAAATCAGTAGAAAAAGCCCATTGAAGTAGAGATTTAATTAGTTAATTAATTAGTTAATTAATTCATATGAAGATCTGGACATAGCCACATCACATTATGTTTGTGACTTAATGAAGGGCAATCTTACTCTACTTTTGTATTGAAGGGCTTGGCATCACCAAATGGTGGAGGAGGAATATCACACAATTCAAATGTGGGCTCATGCTGTGCTTCATGCTGTGGCCTTATGCTTTACTGTAGGCAGTGAACTGATAACAAAGAACTGATAACCTCCCCCTCCACAAGATTCCAAACACTTTTCTTCCATATAGTCACATGGGGGTGTGTTTTGTATCACAGAACAGAAGCTTGTATCATTCAGGTGGTAAATATTTGAATTACTTTTGAGAAGTGAGAAAGTAAAATGCTACTTTAAAAATAATGGTTACTAGGTATAGGACAGACTTGGAACTATAACGTTTAAAAGTAACATTTTAAATTACTTTTAAAAGTAAGTTCCCTGGCTCTGGATGATGATGGTGATGCATACTAAGAGCATATCCCATAGAAAAAGAATGTTGGTAGATAGCTTCCATACTCCGTGAATGTCTGTATATAAATTGGATTAATACCCATGGTTCCCAAACTGATAAATGATACACATGGGGAAATCTCCTCTTGCATGTGAATGTAAAGATCTCTTTCACTGAAATGGAGCATAACTAGAAGTAAGTCCCACTGAACTTAAAAAAAAATATTATTTACATTCATAAGCATTCCCAGTTACAGACGATAATGTTCCAGTGTAACAAAAGCAGGAAAATAAAAACACAAAAGAAGGAAAGCATAACCATATTAGTTATAAGTTTCTATAAAAGCTGACCAAATGTCCAGATCTAAGTTCATTTCTAAATTTTGGCTATATATAATTCTTTCATGTTGCAAGTGTTGTTAAATTTCTATCCGTTGGATCACAGGTGGAGGAAAATTATCTTCCCAGTAGCAAAGTATCACTCTTTTGGTTTTCTGTGGTTTTTTTCCAGGCTGTGAGGCTGTGTTCTGGAAGAGTTTATTCCTAATGTTTTGCCTGCATCTGTGGCTGGCATCTTCAGAGAATGGTTGGGTAGGAGTGTGTGTGCGGTTTATATACTGTGAGCCCCTGTTGGAGAAGATATGTACATTTGTGTATTTGAATGGCTAGTTTCTAGGTGGAGATATGCAAGGAAGATTAGTGTCTGTTTGGCTAATGATCCATTGTCTGCTGGAAATCCCCCTGTCCCTGGGTGGAGTTCATTTGCATGTGTTGAGTTTTGATTTTAGTATTTTTCACGTGTTTGTGGATTTCAATAGCTTCTCTGTGCATTCACCTGGACAACTTCAACAGGAAAGAAGAAACCCTAAAAGTAAACAAAATCTGGCTACCAGTCTTAAAAAACACTAAAATCAAAACTCAACACATGCAAATGAACTCCACCCAGGGACAAGGGGATTTCCAGCAGACAATGGGCCAGAGTCAGAAATAAACTCTTCCAGAACACGGCCTCACAGCCTGGAAAAAAACCACGGAAAATATATGGATGCTGGCCGTGAAAGCCTTCTACTTCACATATCATTCTTTTAGCAGTCCAAAGGGTTCAAATATCCACTTGCTTTGTTAATTTCCAGAAAACAGGTAAATAATTCAAAAGAACATGTACATCCCTTAATATCAAAGAACTTTCAAATACCAAATTTACTCATATGATTACTTCCTCCCAAAATGTAGCTACTCTAAGGACTTTTTCAGACAAAGAAAAAACAACGCTAGCAGCCTCGCCATGTTGCGAGGCTGCAGCGATGCAGGGCGTCCGCTAGGGATGGGCGTCATGCGAAATGGACGCCCTGCAGCGCTGCAGCCTCATGACGTGGCGAGGCTGCTAGCGTTGTTTTTTCTTTGTCCGAAAAAGTCCTAAGACAACTACAAAACATATGTGTTAATATGTGTTAAGGAAGCATTAGCAGCATTACATCTCCAACAATTTGCTGATTTAGAAATCCTTTTCTTGAATAGACATTGTGGTGACCAATATACCCAAATGAGCAATTTCTGCTGTTTAAGAAATATTCAGAGATCTATAGCCATATGAGTTATAGATGTACTAGTACAGGTACTATAACTTGTACTATTTCTAGATGTTGAAACTGATGGTCGTTGTTTAGTCAGAATTGTGTATTCCAGTTCTCTATTTCATTCTGCTGTAAAGCCCACATCATATTTATTTATGGATAACAGAAATTTATATATATATATAAATTCTTGGCTTGGATACTTGGTTGGCCTCAATAAATTGCTCTAATATTAAGGAAACCTCGAATGCACTTGAAGCTGCAAAGCCACATTTGAATTGTAACAAATGTTTCAGTTGTAGCTATTGCCATTTAGGAGGTAGCTTAAACTGGTCTTGCAAAACTGAAAAAGGTAAAGCTCATGATCAACACCAAGTATCTGATTTAAGGTAACAATCCCATTATCAGCCCACACGTTCCATACCAATTTTCAAATCCAGGTTCCCTCTCAAAGTCAATTTGGCATGAGCATATGTGTCTTATTGCAATTGACAAGACAATATTTGCCACATAATTTTACCTGCTGAAATTGTTGGCAAAACACTGCCCTTTAAAAAAGAGAGAGAACAAAGTACTGTCCACTTGAACAGAGGTGCCAGAAATGAAGACTCCAAGGCTGACCATAGTGGATTACTTATTTAATAACCGATATGCCCAATGGTATGCAAGAAGATATGGAAAGCCAAAACCTGTCT
This sequence comes from Gambelia wislizenii, assembly GCA_030847615.1. Classification (NCBI taxonomy): domain Eukaryota; kingdom Metazoa; phylum Chordata; class Lepidosauria; order Squamata; family Crotaphytidae; genus Gambelia; species Gambelia wislizenii. The sequence goes on from JAUMIR010000003.1 coordinate 215,772,365, forward strand.
CTTTGATTGGAATTTGCATGGACTCCCCCCGCCCCGCCACACACAATCTCCCAATACAGTTTGTTTTTGAAAGTACTTGCAAGGTATAAGAAGAGTAATTCCACATATAACATAAGCAATTTTAGATATAATATTCATTTTAATCATGTTCACCTTACCACACAGACTCAGCTTTAAGCCTGCCCACCTCTCTAAACCTTGTGAAATATCTTTTATCAGTTTACTTATATTAAGATTAATCATCTGAGATAAGTCCCTAGGGATAATTATACCCAAATAAGTAGTAGAATTTGGGCAGTATCAAAACTTCCATGCTTTAAATACACTACAGTCTGTCTTTTCTCCCACTAGCAATATTTATGACTTAGACCAGTTGATTCAATACCTGGATATTTTACCAAAGTTATTAATCAACTGCATCAAAACAGGAATCAACTGCTGGGGCTTTGAAATGAACAACAAAAGATCATATGTGAAAAGAATGTTATTAAATTCTAAACATACATCAATCCATTGATCCTGGAATTTTGTCTAAGCACATGCCAAGGGTTCCAAGCACAAATTGCATATCAAAGAAGACAGTGGCCATCACTGCCTGGTACTCCATTTCAATGTTTTTAAAAGTATGAGGGGAAAAATTAGTCATAATCTGTGTTCTTGGTGACCCAAAATTAGCCAATACTGTAAAAATAAATGGCCAGTAAATTTTATCAAAGCACCTGAAGAAATAACAGCTGGGTTGATCAGTTCTATCCAAATTCAGAGCAATCAAGTCCACAACCAATCAAATATTATTGGCTCCCTGCCTGTTTTTGATAAAACCCACCTGGTCAGGACTTACCAAAGATGAAATAACTGTTTGTAATCTATGGTTAAAATAGCCACCAACATTTTGATATCAACATTAAGTAAGGCTATAGGGCAGTAGTTAGCACAGCGAATATGGTCCTTATCAGATTTAGGTATCAAGGTAATATTGGCGTCATTTAATGATGAAGAAAGGGAGTTGGATTCTAAGATATGTTTGCAAAGCTGGATCAATCTTGGTGCTAACAGACTGAAAATAATGTAATAATAATAATAATAATAATAATAATATATTTTTTATTTTTAACCCGCCCCTCTGCTCAGCAACCGGGGCGGCATACAGCAAGGTTAAAACAACAGGAAGTTAAAACAATCATTCCCAATCCTAACCCTCCCACCCCTTAAAACTAAATTAAACTGGTGGAGTATTAAAACAAACATCAAATACAGTAAAATGTACAAATTATGGGGAAAAAAATGGCAATGGTGGCAGGGGAGAGGGTAGGCAGTCAACTCCACTTGAGCCGGGAAGTTATTCTGGGAAGGCCTGCCGGAAGAGATCCGTCTTTAATGCTTTCTTGAAGCTATCAAGAGTAGTGATAAGACGGATCTCGTCTGGCAGGCCATTCCAAAGTCTGGGAGCCATAGAAGAGAAGGCCCTCTGGGAGGTCTGTGACAGCCTCATTTTCATAGGCTGCAGCAGGTTCCTCCCAGAGGACAGAAGTGCACGGGGGGGGGGGATCATATGGGATGAGGCGGTCCCGGAGATAAGATGGACCCAAGGCACGTAGGGCTTTAAAGGTTAAAACCAACACCTTGTACTGTGCCCAGAAACTGATCGGCAGCCAGTGGAGAGATTTAAGCACAGGTGTTATATGCTCTGTCCTAGATGTACCTGTAATTAACCTGGCTGCCATATTTTGTACCAGTTGAAGTTTCCAGGTTAGGCACAAGGGTAGCCCCATGTAGAGTGTGTTACAGTAATCCAGACGTGAGGTTACCAAAGCATGTATCATAGTTTCCAGATTTCTTGTATCCAGGTAAGGGCGCAGCTGGCATATCAGCCAAAGCTGATAACAGGCACTCCTGACTGTCACACTCACCTGACTAGACATGTGAAGTGACGAATCTAGGAGTACCCCCAGACTGCGAACACAGTTCTTAGAGGAGAGTGTGACTCCATCCAGGACTGGAAGTTGTATTCCCAGACCTGGTTTCAGGCCTGTGACTGTCAGTACCTCCATTTTGTCTGGATTTAGTCTCAATCTGTTTTTCCTCATCTAATTCATTACCGCTCTAAGACAGTCATTGAGACGAGGGATGTCATCTGAAGTCTGAGCTGACGATCTGGTCATGGAGAAATATATCTGAGTGTCATCAGCGTACTGATGACACCGAGCTCCATGCTTCCGAATGATCTCTCCCAGCGGCTTCATATAAATGTTAAATAGCATCGGGGACAGGATGGCACCCTGAGGGACACCACAATTAAGCTCAATTCTGGAAGAGCAACTGTCCCCGAGCCTCACCCTCTGGGATCTGCCCGAGAGAAAGGAACAGAACCAGAGCAGAGCAGTGCCTCTGTACCATTCTGGCCTCTGTACCATTCAACTGAAAACCCATCAGAACCAGGACACCACCTATTTTAAATATTTTCTATAATATTGATAATTTCCTCTAAGGTTCCAAAAGAAACTTTTGCTGTGATATGCTAGGATGGGAAGATCAATATGAGAAAAGAAAGTCACCACGTCTTCTTGGTGAATTTAATTATCAAATCTATGGAGATCTGCATAAAATGTCAAAAATTGTAGATTTATGCCTCTGCACAATGGGCAATGCATTCCGCCTTCTTTCGTAGCCATTAGGAAATATTTCCTTTAAAATACATGTTGACAAACACCTTTACAGGTGTTTTGAATACATCTTGGCAGACAGGACAGTAATAACCATCTTCATTGAAACTGTGACAAGTTCAAGGTAGCAAATTGTGGTATTTCTGTTGGGAGAACGGGAGGGTCAATCACAGGTCTCAAGACTGGGCCAGGATCTTCAGGGCTCCCGGGAGCCAAACCAGTCAACCCCCCCCCTGCTCTCCATAGCTTGTAGGCTGTCGCAAGTAATTCAGTTCAGAAATTGAATTAAATTAGAAATTGGAGAATATTCTAATCTACATGTTCTTGAAGAAGCTGCAAGTGGACAGCCTATTTTCAAATGTCCTCTCTGTCAAGAATCTGTCCATGGGGAGACCCTAACAATGTTACCAGAGATTTTGCTGGTCATTTAAATCAAAGGCATCAGCTTGACTATGTACATGTTATGAACCTTCAGCTGGATGAAGAAACTGTTTCAAAATGCAATTGAGGAATCTTGTCAAGTGAACCTTTGAAACATCTCATTTGCTCACACCACTGCTATCTGCAAGGAGGACTGTGCTCCCAGTGTTTATAAAAGGGAATTCTGTGTCTTAAATAAATAAATAATAGTAGATTTATACCCGTGGGAGATATATACAAATTATTTCTTTCATCTTTGATAGCTGAAATAGCATTGCATTGCTGTTGATGCTTCTTACAGTGATGCACTAGATTGTTGGGATGTCCCCCCATTTTCCTTAAATGCTTGTCATAGACATGTCCAAGTAAGTTCAGTTTGTTGTGAGAGAATATTATTCAATTCATATTTAACTTTTTGCAGTTTTTGATAAAGTTGTTCAGATGGAGCAAATTGAGATACAAGAGCCTTCAACTGCTTGTTCAATAATTCCTTTTTAAATTTAAAATCTTTTTTATAAGAAGAATAAGTAATGATTCTACCCCAAATGTAGGCTTTACCTTTATCCCATTCAATAGTGTATGAACGCACAGTGCTTTCATTCATTTAAAAATATTCCATCAGATCTGTTGACATTTGAGCCCTAAACTGTTCATCATTGAAAAGCAAAACATTAAAAATACAAAGACCAGAAGATTTAGGAGCATTAGAAAAATGCAATCCTAGAAAAACCAGAGTATGATCTGATATTGTTAAGGATTCAATTTTGCATGTGTTTAAATTAAATTAAAGTTAAAATTTTAAAAATCTAATCTGAAACAATTAGGGTGGACCAAAGAGATTAAAGTGTACTTCCTCTCTCTTCAGTGTACACCTCTCCCCATATCAATTAAACCATATTCATTCCTGTGTGCCTGTAAAATAGCTCTTACCATGGGTTGTTTCCTAAGCCCCATTGAACTTAATAGGGATTGCTTCTGAGTAGAGTTGTGTAAACCATAGAGACGAGGATCTTTTTATATTGACTGACTGAGTGGTAATTTTTACTCAAAATAAATGAAAGCAGGTGCCTAGAATATTCCCTATTAAGATCCTTTTAGGAAATGGACATGACTTTTCTGGGATCTCTCTGAAGTTTGTATGATATTGTATTACTATTTCACAATTAATATTTCATGAAGCTTTGAGAAAATAATTCAAAACTAATGAAAGCTTGATTTTACCTACATATTTAGATTAACGTGAAACTCATATAGTGTCAGTTTCATTTTTAAACTTGTGTTCATGTCCAGGAACATTACAAAATTACTTAGGATTTTATCAGATGTTGCAAATATGTCATTATGCAAAGATGTTGTCACAATGATACCTAATGATCATGAAAGGATGCACCTATCAAATGACATTGCTCTTTCATGATCATGTCTTGTCAGTAAGGCATACTTTTTTATTGATGAGCCAAACTGTCAATTGATCTCCCATTCTGCTTTTGTGCCGGCATTGCCGGCATTTGAATCCTCATGCCATTGTGCTCAGTGAATACAGTGTCAATTGTCAGAACAGTTCTGGGTGAGATCAGGACAAGCAGGTAGGGGATGCTCTTTTTTTTTTTTACCTCCCCAGTTTACTTGGGACTTTTAAAGTGTGTTCCTGTGCTTGTGTGTAAGTTTTGTCTCTTTATAATTTACTTCAATTTTTGAATTTGCTGCGCTTGTGTCATCTCGCAGGAATCGGTGAGATCTGAAACCAGCTGTCTGTTAGTGCCTGGGATGCCTCTTTAACACGAGTAAGGTAAGGTCTGGTGGTGGTGGTCTCTTTTGCCAGCATAAAAATGCCACAAAATATGCCGGCAAAAGAACATTAATGGAGGGTGGTCTGAGGAAGTCCTTAAAAAGACTTTTGGCTAATACTCTATATGACAGACATAGTTACAAATATGTTACTACATATCGTCTCCTGGCCCAACTCCCCAAAGCTACCTTTACAGCCAACAGCTGCACCAAGCAACAGAGGTTTATTCAGCTGGTGATTAGAGTGCTGCAGGATTATGTTTTCAGCCCCCTCCTACCAGCAAATGAGGCTCTGAGGATCAGAAGCAGGACCCCTGTCACCATTCCCTTGTCATACTGGAAATCACTGGCAGGAGGGGGTTGGAAATGCCATCCTGCTGTGTCCCAGCCTCCAGCAGAATAGACCTCCATTGCTTGGTGTGGCTGCTGGCTGGTAGTAGTGCCACAATTGTAAACATGAATATCAAACAGTTATGAATGAATAAGACTAGCTTACGCATTTGTAACTGCTAAACAGGATGCCAGCCTTTTGCCTCATCTAAGAATGTCATTCCTTCCATCGCAGTAAGTTCTCCAAGTTTCTTTAATCATAATGTACTTTAATGCTTTCAGTCTGCAGATCCTTACAGGTATCAAAAGATAAGATCAAATGACAATGCTCTGTTTGAAACAGTTTAACAATTGCAGTTTCATTTTTAAGTGGCTGTTGTGAAATGGTATGAAGAACTGTCAATATTGCTGTCTACCAGAAGGTGGCATAATTTCTGCATTGACTGAAGCCTGTCAACCCTCTTGTATAAAACAACTTTATTTTGCAAAGAGAAAGAGACAGAGAAAATGATCTGTCCTGCTCTTACTTTATGTGTGACTGATTCCGGCTGCTATTTAAACCTGCATTTCCAAGCAGGCTCACATTCACATTACATATGCAGGTGTACCTGTGTTGGCTGCACAACAAAATACAACAAAATACAAAATCTATTTTTAAAAAAGTAATACCCTTGTTGGCCAACCAAAAGCTAGTGAAGCTTCAAAAGTTTGCATGATGTGTTTTCTGTGTTTTGGTTGGCCAGTAGTGGTATTGCTCTTTTGTGGATTGTGGATTTTGTTTCATTCCGATCACGCCAACACTAAATTGACTTTTTATGTCAGTAGTGCAGATTTGCAATGACAAAGCAGGGGCGGGGATCCCATAGCACTCCACATGTTGTTAGACTGGAATTCCCAGCATTCCACTCTATTGGCTTGGACTGATGGGAGTTGCAATCCAACAACATCTAGAAGGCCACACTTTTCTCAACCTCATGATAAAGTAACCAAAGTTCCACCCCAACTTCCAAAACCCATCTTTCTCAGCTGCACTGTCCCGGAGCTGGCTATTCCATGGGAGCAGCAGAAAAGTGTCTAGCTATTTTCCTGTAGCTGGATGCACAGTGACAGGCAATGCACAAGGACCACTGGAGGTTTGTGAGAGGTCCCTGCAGATGATGTCATCATTGCTCTGCATTCAGCTATAGGAAAATAGCTAGCCACTTCTCTGCTATTTCCTCACCACAAAATGTTATTTAAAAACACCGAAATTCTGGACCAGGCCAACAACTGTCATGTCAGAATGCACAGAGAAGCTATTAAAATCCACAAACACATGGACAACTTCATCAGGAAAGGAGAAACCCTAAAAGTAATCAAAATTTGGCTACCAGTCCTGAAAAATACTAAAATCAAAACTCAACACATGCAAATGAACTCCACCCAGGGACAGGGTGGTTTCTAGCAGACAAAGGACCATTAGACAACCATTAGCCAAACAGATGCTAATCCTCCTTGCATATCTCCACCCAGAAACTAGCCATTCAAATACACACATTTACATATCCTCTCCAACAGGGGCTCACACTATATAAACCTCTCACACATGCCTACCCAACCATTCTCTGAAGATGCTAGCCACATGCAGGCAAAACATCAGAAGTAAACTTCCAGAACATGACCTCACAGCCCGGACCCCCCCAAAAAAACCCCCTATAGGCTGTTGTGTTACTTCTGGTCAAATATTAGACTGGGTGTTAGCAAAAGATGTAGGTTTTGGGGGCGGGACACTTCTAGCAGGTAGTGTTTGACAAACAGTCTCAAACTGTGCAAACAGATACATTTTCTAAGCTCTACCTGATAACTATTGCAACATAAGCTTCTCAAGAGAAGGAAAGAGCTGACTGAAACCCCAATAATTTCACTTATGACTAGATCTTTCTGAACTGGCCTAATTGATATAATCTTGAATAAACTAGCTGTTGCCATTGTTTGTATGTGTTGTCAAGCTGCCTCTAACTTATGGCAACTCTAAGGTGAACCTATTATGGGGTTTTCTTGCCAAAGGAAGCTTGCCATTTCTTTCAAAGGCCTTTAAGCCTGAGAAAGTGTGACTTGCCCACGGTCATCTAGCAAGCTTTCATGGCCGAGTGGGGACTCAAACCCTGCTCCTCTAGAATAAAAGTTTTGTATTCATACCATTGCAGCATGCTGGTTTTCAAACTAGCAGTGTCTAAGATAAAACCTGTTGAAATAAATGAAACTAAAATCTTCAATCCTATGTACATTTACTTGAGAGAAAGGGCCTTTGAACTCAGCAGGTCATATTTCTGAATTAATATTTTACAGGATCAAGAAACAAGTCCTATTTCTTTCAATAAACTAGCTATGGCTAATTTTTGCTGAAGTTCTACATGAAGCACTAGATCATGTAGCATACTGATCGTTCTCACGATATGGAAATGGGTGAAAATTTTATTCAGTTTTTTTAAAATAAAAATTTACCAACATTCCGACATCTTTTACTATGGAAAGAACTTCAGTGGTTAAAACAGCCCATTGTTAGATAAAGTGAAACTGATAGATTCACCCATCCAGATAGCGAGTTCAGTGTCCTCTTAAAAGTCTATTAAATTTAATTAATTAATTAATTAATTAATTAAATTTATAACCTGCCTTTTTCTCAGTATGGGAAGGAATCCACACCATAGTTCTTTCCCAAGTTAGCATTTCTCTGCTTTAAATAGGATCAATACTAATATAGGTTCTTCCAACATGATTCAGCAGCTCTCCACCCACCCCCCATATTATCTGGGGACTGAGCTAGACAGGAGAATTAATTGCAAAAAATAGTGCATTACCTCACTATCACTGCAGTGTTCATTTGTCCCCATGAATCATTCACAAGATCGCTGGCATGGAAACCTATTTGAGTTTGCAGTTCACACAGAGCATGTCCACGAGAAAAGATGGTGGTCACAAGTGAATTACCTTCCTTATTATTTCCCCAAAATCCCACTCCATTCCCTGCCTTTTTGCCATTAAATGACAGATGCAGAAGACTGATCTTCTGCTTACAAACTTTTTTTTTTTTTTTTGCTCTGGTGCTTGAAAATAGCACTCAAACATGTGCTCGATCATGTCCCCGAAAACAACAATGGCAGCTCCAGCCGCTTCATCATTGGCAAGCCCACCCCTGTGTGCATCCCACCAAACATGTTTTGACTTCCTGGATGTGCTCCAATTCGAATTGGTTGCTCAGACAGCCTGTTATGTGCATTTTCACATACCTTTTTAAAAAAGATCATGAGAAACAGAGAAAGATGTTATTGCAAACTACTTGGAGTTTTCAGCCTCCTTCCCAATATGGTGAATCCCAGCAGGAGCTCATCTGGACAAAAGGTATTCTCTGCATTCTTTGAGGATTTTTTTTTTTTTTGTCTAAACAACCCCTGGATTTTCTTGCTATGGGTTTTCTCATCATGTGGGCTGAAACAACTCCCATGCAATTCTTGTTTTATATTTCTAGCTTCTTTACATATAATACTTAACCTCCCAGATGATTCCTTAACCCTGGGTGCAATATTGAGTGCAAGCATGATATGTTTTGAGTACAGGTAAGATGTCTTCAGACTAGCCCTTAGAACATTTTTTTTACAAAGTAACTTAGTACTCATTGCATTTTATTTTTAAAAAATATCTCATTGCCATTACTCGCTATTTGAAGAATGAGCCATTAATAACATGTTACTTTTAAATTACATTGGAGGTGAATGTATAGAAATACATTACAGTCGTCCCTTCACATTCGTGGGGGTTAGGTTCCACAGACCCCCGCAAATGTGAAAATTCCACGAATAACGACTGCCCTCCCCCTTCCCCGCCAAAGTGACCACAGGGCCTCCGGAGTCCTGTGGTCGCCTCCCCAGGCCTTCCCCCTCCCTCCCAAGACCTTCACGGGGCCTCCGGAGGCCCCCTTGCCGCCTCTACCTCTTCCCGCCTGGCCTCCTAAGGTGCCGAGGGGGCCTCGGAAGGCCCCCTACCCACCTCTCCCACCCCTCCAGCCTGCTTCTCTCCCCCCCAGAAGTGGCCACAGGGCTTCTAAAGCCCAGTCGCTGCTTTTGGGAGGGTGGGGGGAGGCCCTCCCAAAACTTTAAATACTCAAAACTGCAAATGCTAAATTCGCGAATGTGGAGGGGCAACTGTAACAGTAAAAAAAATGCACAAAGATTTCAACACATTTTAAGAGTAACACTAAGGAGATTATCATACAGGGACCAAAAATGTGTATATATCCAACCCACCCCCTGCTGTCCCCATCCCGGCATGATAACTTCCCATTTTGCACTTACCTTAATTGCACAACCGCCCCTTCCCCTCAGCAGCCAGGAGTGAATGGAGCTAGAGCAGAGCTCCATTCAATTCCTTGTTTGAGTTCCTGGCCATTCTTGCGGGAGAACGAGTGCACGGGAAATTCAAAAAGAAAAAAGAAAATACAAGGTAAAAAAGTAAAGCAAGCACTAAAACAAACTTTTAAAAATCCCAACTAACCCAGGAAGGGTACAAAAAAGGCTGTCACTTACCTCCTCATCCCAATCGCACCTGGAAGTGTTTGGCAGGGACCTCCCACTGCTGCTGGCATCACATCAGTATAACGGGGTTCCTGTTCGGTCGCCCGTCATTCCATGACAGGAATGGAACGGGCAATCTATTCATGGCTTAAGCCGTGAATAAGAAGAAATAAGGGCAGCATTGAACCAGTACAGGACGAGGATGATGTCGTCTGATAGGTAAGCCCTTTGGCGATCTCTTGGTGTTTGTGTAGTGCTATATTAAGGGTGTCTGATAATCTCCTAAATGTTATTTATTACACCAAAAAATGAAAGATGTTTCCAGTTATATAATTTCAACAAAAGGAACACAGGTATGCCCTTGTTATCCCAAAGAGAAGTGTGTTCCAGGCAACATCTTTGTTTATAATGAATTATTCTTATGAGCCGATTCAGATTCAACAATTATTTATTGTAGTAGCACACAACACCTTTTAAAAATCCATTTAAAATAGCATAAATGATCAAACCTTTGTTCCCTGGCTGCTAGTACAGTCATAGAAGCCTATTTACAGTATGTGCTTCTCCATGTTTACTCAGAAGTAAATTGCAATGTGCTCAACAGGATTCACTTCCATGTAAATTTGCACTGCATTGCAGCCTTTTGTTCTTATTGGCTCATCCACATTACCTTAAATCCAATTGCTAGATTAAACTAGACTAATTGGATTAGTGGTATTTATGTAAGTGTTGACTTACCATTCTATAGTACATTGAACAGGTTTACTCTTGTTGGAACTAGCAATTGGATTCAGGCCACTTTTGGGTGATTTTGGATGCTTTACTTGGGTGCTTTACTTTTGGGTGATTTTGGAATAGTGAACACCTGCTAAATAATGGTGGATGTTAGCATATGAGGGTTCTATTGTGGGACTAGAGCAAGATAGTAGTGTTATTGGGCAGTACTTACTTCATGACATCATCTTCATCCCATTGCTGGTGTGTTCTTCAGTCATTTCTGAAATGCACCTTATCATTGATGGGGAAAACTCGCTTCAGAAGTGGAAGAGACAGTTGTCACATGGCCCAAGGGGATGGGATTCTCCTCCTCTTCTACTTCCCCCAAGCTGTTCTCAAGTAGGACAGCCATGCCTTCCATTATTTATTTATTTATTGCTGCTGTGATCTGCTGGCCTGATCTCTCTTCCCCTGACCTCTCCACTCTGATCTCTCCCCCCTCCACTGGCCCAATCTTAATTCCCTAACCCTCCCCGCCCTGATCTCTTTTCTGTCCCCCACATCCACTGGCCCAATGTCTCTTCTCCTGCCCTCCCTGCCCTGATTTCTCTCCTCCCCCATCTCCCCTAGACCAATATCTTCTCCTGCCCTCCCTGCCCTGATCTCTCTTCCCCCTCACCTTCCCTGGACCAATATCTTATCCTGCCCTCCCTGCCGTCTCTTCCCCCCACCTCCCCTGGACTGATCTCTCTCTCCTCCTACCTCCACTGGTCTGATTTGCATGCCCTAAATATGTTGGGCAATAATGGGGAGGAAACAGGCAGTGCAGGAGGAATGTGCACCACCATACCGGTATTGAAGCAGAGGTGTGATAATGATTGACTACCGGTATGTTTCTTTTTGCTTCCAAAATGGGATTACTGCAAGATGGCCGCCTGGTGTGATAAAGTCATGTAAAATAACATCTGAATGCCTTCAGGTGTTAGAAATCCTTCTAAACATAATTTACCAGAGGTTAGTTATATTATATTAATTATATTCTTTCTATCTTCCAAATAACATAAAAAAATGGGAACAACTCTGCAAAAAAAAATTTTACTATAGGATAACTGCTACATTTTGATTGGATGCTGCTGCAAGTCCTTAAGTATTAAGACAGAAGTTTAAAAGAGCTCTAATTTTGAAATGTAAACTATTATTGGTGCGCATTACATACAGGCATCTATTTGTTGGGTAGGGCAAGCATGATGATGTGGCCATGCTGGCTGAAGGATTTTGGGTGTTGTAGCCTAAAAATTAACCTTTAGGCAAAGCTTTGGCCAGCTCCAGTAGTTTTATTCTTGTGTTGTCTTGGTTCACCATGCAAGCATCAGGCAACTACAGCTTAGAAATGTAACTTTTGGAACTACAACTCCAAGAACCCTCTAAGCAGCATGGTCATTGCCTGTGCTGGCTGGGGGATTTGAAAGCTGGAATTCAAATGTCATGTTTCTGAGCTGAATGTGCAACACACAAGTTATCCAGCAAATCATGGTGTCGAACAATTTATGTCTTCTTGCTCGATTAATTGTTCTGCTATAACTAATTATTCAGTCATTTTAAGGGTTTTTGGAATTATCTTTTGTATAACTTTGAAGTTTGATGAATACCCCATTGGTCTAATTAATTTTGCCTATGGCTAAAACTGGATGACACATCATGCTTTCCTTGTACCACAGCTGTTGAAAAAAATAAGGTGGGGCTTTGGTGGGGGATAAATCACTATTCTACACACACGCACATGCACACACATACACACATATTAAAAAGTGAACATAATTTACAGGGATACTTGGGTATTTTGTACGTCAAATTAACTTAAAGATAGTTTTAATTTTTGGTCATTTCTACACTATAGTCAGGCAGAATCATATCAATGACTGATCACTAACATGAAACAATCCTTCCCTATCATGTCAGGAATAGACACATTTTAAGCTAACCTAGCTTATATGTATGCATCTTTTAGAGTTGATTTTAGTTATTAAATCATACTTTCTGCTCTTTTGAAATTCTCTCTGGAACTGTTTGCTCCTTTTCATTGCTGAAGCTTAAGGGACAGAGTGTCAGAACTCTCTAAGATTCTCAGCTGTGTTGTGTTCTGGTGCCCCTTGGGTAGGCAAAACTCCTGGGTAGACCATGTAGTAGCATTTACAGCAAAGGTCTAAGACTGGAAGTAACGCATTTCAACTAAGCACATCACCTGTACACATTACTATTTGGAGTTACAAGATGATAACAGTGTTCTTTTGCAAGATAATAATGATAATAAAGCATTTTATTTGTATCTTTAATGTTTTAAATGTTTTTATACATTGTATAAATGAGATCCAGCATGGTGAAGTGATTTGAGCATTGGACTAGGATTCTGCATACCAGAGTTCAAATCTCTGTTCAGCTATGAAACCCCACTGGATGACTTTGGGAAAGTCATACTCTCTCAACCTTAAACCCTCATGATAGGGTCACCTTAGTGTCATCTTAAGTCAGAAACAACTTAAAGGCACATGACAACAACAATACATTGTATATCACATTGATTACCTTGGTAGTTAATAGATAAATGTTTTAAATTGGGGTGGACAAAGAATGGCCCATGGGTACATGTGGGGGCCCCCCACAGAGTTTATACTGTGCTGGTGGACAATTTTTCCCAATTTTTGCACACACACACCCAGGACATTTTAGGCCCAGCAGAGACCTTTTCTTTAAACAGGGACTGAAGCAGAAGTGACTGTAATGACAAGTAGCATTGTTACTACTATTTTCTTAATTGTTAATATAGAACACTATCTTATGTTAACAGTACATATGTTTAACTATGTAACAACTAAGAAATAACTTTACTTCAAAAAGCATTGTTCTTGATGTGCCATTTAAAGAGTTTTTCTGCCTCCAGTTTCTCTTTTTTAGTATTTTTATTATGAAATCAATAGAAAATAATAAAAAGCAACATGTGATATGTTAACTCTGAATAGGGTAATGAGGTACTGTTAGAACAATGAGTAGCACATCAGTTTTCAAAGGCGACAACTAATGCTAATGCAGCTCTTTAAATGTTGGGGTGTGGTCTGATGGAACATTTTTATGTGACACTCTTTTAAAGCCATACAGGCTTTGGGATGGACAGCAGCATAATGGGAGGCTGCTCGAGTACCTTATACTGGTGGCTTCTTGATTTTCCAGGAGGGAAGGTAGAAAATCAGAACAATATAATTTAACACTTGCATAGCACTTTCAAGAGCTCAAAGCAGTTCCCATCCTTAAAGCAAATCTGCAAGGCTGGGAAAGAGAGCCAGATATTGTTGAATTCCAAGTTCTATGATCTCTGACCTTCAGCCATGCTGATCAGAACAAACCTGCAAATTTGGGGTGAGAAGCTGTGGCCTCCTCAGATAGTGTTAAACTATAATCCCTGATCTTTAGCCATATTGATTGGTACTGAGAGTTCAATAACATCAGAAGAGCTCCACTCCAGTAAGTTAAGTCAGGGTTATTACCTGATTGTAGTAAGTTGAGCCAGCCTTACTATACCGTTACACTGTCGATTTGTTGACCAAGGCTGAGTGGGTGTGTGGATTGCTACTTAGTCAATTCATGGCAAACCAGACACCTCCTGATTTGCTGCTCAGTAGCAATGGATATAAATATAATAGTGTAGGGATTTGAGTGTTGGACTAGGACATTGGGAGACCAAGTGTCAGGACTGGTCCCTTTTGCTTCTGCCATATTCATTAGTTTTCCCCTGGTTTTGATGTAGAGTATGCACAGCAGTTTGTGTAGGGGAGAAATGATGTGTGTGTAACTGTCTGGGCTTTGCTTGGGAAAGCAGATAACAAGGCATCTTATTATCACACATCGCTGTAATCATGCAAAAGAACTGCCACAGAATTACTGCACAATGACCACTAGTACTTGAAGAATGAGAGTTTATTTCCACGATTTGGCATGGGCGATATTTTGGTGGTTCTCATGAGAAGATGTGAGCACACTTAAAACTGCAAAAATACCTTAATTAACAAAGTAATTGAACACACAAGCACTGAAACAAACATAAAAAATGTTGAAACTAAGTGAGACAGTTCATAAAAAGAGCATCCTGTGCTCGTTTTCTTGTTCTTACCTGGACGTTTTCTTGCTGAGGACTGCACATTCATGCTGTAATCTCATAATTACATTGGGATGTGGTTTTGCACACCTTCAATACTGCAAAAAAGCACTATTGATGATTATTGATGGTTCATCCCATGAATAAGAAATTTTCGCCTTTTTTGTGGCTGAAGTACAAAGTAACCATGCAAAGATGATGACACTGTGATAGCAGGGCCAGTTCGCACTAGCATGACGTTGTAATCCCACAATTTTTGCCACATCTGATAATGTCCTATATGTTTGCATTAGTTTTATTAGGAGAGTTGAGGTGTCTCTTGCTTTAAATTTGTAATTTAACATTTTTCTGTGTTTAGCTTTTGAGTGGGTTTCTCTCAAGTGTACTTCATAAAGAGCCAGCAAGAGATTACAACAATTCATAATCCTGCCAGCAAATTAGTAAATGTATAGTTATTGTTGTTGGCATTGAACATTTATTGTGAAGCAAAAACACTATTTTTTGTTGCCTACTTGATTCACATTTTTGGTTGAGACATTACTACTTTTATGTTCTTTATCTCTCCTTATTAATTAAATTTATCACTGACGTACAACTATATGCTTCCTCCCCTCCCCTCCCCCTCCTTCTCCTCCTCCATCTCCTTTTCCTTCATAGTGAATTTAACTGAACCATGAAGCAGCTCTATAGCCATGTCACATAGGTTAGTGCCCACTCTAGGGACAGAGAGGAGCAGGCTGATTTTCCATCTTTGCCCCTAGTGAGATTAATTAGGCCTGGTCACAGTCCTGGTGATGGGACTGAACAGCTTCAGGTTGGAAGTACTGTTGGCAATGGAGGCAAGCTCACTGAGAGAAGGCCTTTATTTGATGTTTCTGAAGATCAGAGGCAGGTTGTCAGCAGCCAAGCAGAGGCAGCCCATACTATGGTGATAGCAGAGAGGATGTAGAGTGCTCTGCTGGAAGTAGTTAGGTACATCTCTGAGGAGATGCTGGACATAGCTGAATAGATGAGGAGGATCTGGTTAGTTGTATTAGGGCCAGTGCCACCTCACTCCTGATGTTGCCTGCTCCTGTGGCATGGAAAGCAGACAGGCAGTGTCAACAAAGAAAAGGAAAAGCATTGTTTTGGATCACTTTAAGGTGGGAGTGGATCCCACAATTGTTCTCTACCATCTCAGCAGGCAGAAAATGTGGAGGGGTAAACTGCAGCTGCCTTGCCAAGTGGAAGAAATAGCCCAGTATCCAGGCAACTGGGGCAAAACCAATATGGCAGGAACAAAGTGTGCTGAATCCCCTAACATAAGGAACTCCCAGTCTTTCCTCTCCCCATCTGACAGCTCAGGAAGGCAACTACTAAAGGTGGGTGTTTAAGGGGTCAAAAGGTGTTTCTAGAACCAGCCCAAATCACCAGACACTTTAATAAGATGATAACACTGGGTGATTGGATGCTCCCTTCTGTGTCCTCAGTGCAGTACTTCTACTTTTAGGGGATCAGAGGGGAAATGATCCTGATTATTTTATTTTATGTTTCAGGATTTTATCAGATGCACTAAATATGGCATCATAATGACACCACATAAATGCGAAAGGGTGTGCATACCACACAACATCGCCCTTTTGCATTTATGTCCCTGCCAAAACCCATACTTTTTAACTGGTCAATTTGATTCCCTGTGGTGCTTTAGTGCCGGCATTGCTGGTGTGTGAAAGCTCACACCATTGTGCTCATGTCTATGCAGCGAGAAGAGCCAATCCAGTGGGAACACTTCTGGGTGAGATTGCAACATGCAGATAAGCGACACACTTTTTATGACCCTTCCTGGGTTACTTGGGACTTTTAAAGTATGTTCCTGTGCTTTGTGTTACTTTTTCTTTGTTCTTTTTTGTTTAATTTCCCATGTGAGCATCTTCTCAGGAGAATTCGCAGGATTTTGAATGAGGAAGTGAATAGAGCTCTGTTCACTTCCTCTTTCATTGCTGGAAAGCCTTTGCCTCAAAAGCAAGGTAAGTGTGATGGTGGGGAGTTCTTTTGGTGGCATAAAATGGATTTTTTTTATGCCAGAAAAAGAATGTTTTAAGGGGCTCATCTGATAAAGTCCTCAGTTTATAGTATTTTGGCTTCTACCTGAACTGAGCACTGCAGGATTTTTATGGAAGATCTGGTATGTCACTCTTCTGCCTGAAATGTATGCATGTTCTTCTAATCTCTTCTCTGGCTATTTAGCAATCAAATGGATTACTCTTCTGGGAAGAGCTCTGTAAGGATCTGTCAGGGAACCAGGCGTGTGTCTTATTCAAGCTTACAAAACAGGAATGACTATCAGGGCCCACACAATGTCTTCCCAAATTCTTGAGAGAGGCTCCCTTGACAAGCATGTACAGAGCTTTTATAACTTTAAAGGGTGGGGGGAGTATTTCTATTTGCTTTCCAAATTTGGGGGCCTCTGTGTGGTTACGAGTGGGTGGTGGTGGAGAAAGTGAGATAAATTCCATATTTTATTGAAACCAAAGCACATAAAATTAAAAATAAATGAAAAGAGCAAAAATAAAGAACCCAATAATTATACTGCTTCTAAATCACTGAGGGACTATAAAGATTTTCTCCTCTAGTGGCTTACAGCCTAGAAACAGGATATTCACTAAGTACTTCTTATGTTAGCTGAGGGAAATACTCCTTTAGTTCAAGTGGGAGCGCTGTTGCTTTGGGATAAGAAGGAGGTGACGCATTGCCTGAAGGGATGTAAAGTGTTGCAATTCAGGTCTCAAATGAGAGAAATCCCTCACATTTGCATCCAATTAGCGATCTGATTCCTGGTGTTAAGTCGAAGGCAATTTAGTATGCACCTGCTGGAAGAGAATGGCATGCCAAGTGGAAACAGAACAACAATGGCTGCAACCCTTTGTCTCTGTTCATTCAGAGTTGAAAGTTTCCTTACAGGTTAGGTAGGGAGCAAGGGGAAAGAGGTAGGTGGGTGAGGTGTATTTGGACAAATAAGACTTGTAAGGTTGCTTCAACAGCTGCTTTAATGCACAATGGAACAGACGCAAGAGGAAACCATGTGTTCACATAGTGATATAATCATTCCTGCTTAACCACTGAACAGAGTACTGCACAGTTCCAAGCTCTTTCTGTGAAATGGAAGTTAAAAAGAGAGAGAGAGAAAGAAAAAAATATAACTGGATGGGGAGGGGAGGAAAGAAAGAAGGAGCAGAGAGAAATAGCATAAGAGGCTATGTCGTTAAATCACACAGAATGGAGAACCATTCAGGATGAGAATCTACTCGGAACAGCAGTAAAGTAGATGAATGGACTAGTGCTGGACAGACTCCATGCATTCCAACTGGAAATAATATCCAGTAATGCCAGGATCCAAATTGACTACACAAAATGACAAGTTGAACAAATCAACCCAATATTAACTGCTGCAAGTAAGTGTTTGAAATATCCAATACAACGAAAATAGTGAAAGGCACCACCAAGACACGTGTGTGTGTGTGTGTGTGTGTGTGTGAAAAAAAGGGGGGAATGAGTTAAGCCTCAACCTGGCAGCCCACCCACCAAAATGATTACTTGTTCACATAGTGTAAAATGCCCGCAGTGTTTTGATAATATATATATATTGGGGGGCACTATGGTAGTATTAATATGAAGGCAGAATAATGAGGTGAATAAAGGAATGATACCACATTTCAGCTAAGGTGGATATCTGATTTAAGGTCAGATAGTAGAGATGTCTTTGGTCCTGTCTATATGGTCAAAATAATACGAACGCGATGCAAAAGATCAGTGATCCGTTTAAATGACCATTTGTACAAATACATGTCATTCAGAAGGGGGGCAGCTAAATCCACCTCAAAGTCCATGTGTGTTGTGTCTGGGGCTTCATATGGATTTTCTGGAAAGCTCTGTACAACTTCCGAATATGCAACCATTTGAACACTTGTGTTCACACAGATATGAACAGGCAGTGCAATCTGATTGGCTAGATGAGCACAGGGGGTGGGGCTAACAAAGAGGGAAAGTGGCTGTGGCTACCATGTTGGACTTTTGGTTAAATGAGAGTCTGGTAAGTTGATCAAACAGTGATCTCATACTTTATTTATTTATAAATATGAAGTGTTGCTTGTGTGCACCCTGGGAAACTGTATTTTTTAAAAAAAATGGCAGCGGCAGATTTAAAATCATGAGTAAATCACTTGTGCCCTCGTCTGGCTAGGGGGTCATGTGGAGTTTAGAGGTGCTCTTTTGGCCATGTAGACAGGTTGCATCATTGTGAACATCTACCTTATTTGTTTTTATTAGTTATTTATACCCCACTCTTCAGCCACAAGGCTATCAGAGTGGCTTACCAATTGTTTTAAGCAATGGCAATTTACACATCTACATTGCATTAAGCAGTTTCCAATGTGTGTTAGCTAATTGCCCCCACAAGCTGAGTACTGCCTTTCCAAACGTGTTCATATTTCCCTCCCTTTTATAGACAAGCCCTGTGTTTATTCATATTGGCAGGAATTTAGTGGGGAAGATGGGTGCACCAATAGGGGAACAGAGCTGGAATAGATCTGTGATGTTCACAGATACCATGAGGTTGTGCTCTCAGTTTTGACAGCTTCTTCAATAGCATGGAGCCCTATTCAAGAATTCTGGAAAGCATAAAGTCAGGGGCAAAGAGCTGGCCATGGGTTACATGTGACCCCAACTGCCATTTTTGCTGCTCTTCATGAGTCCTCATGCCTTATTCTGTCAAATTTGGGGGTGATTTTTTTTTCTCTAGACGGTCAGAAACATCCTGCAAAGATACTGGGGTGCTGTTGGTCACTGTAGCTATGCTTGTTGTGAGTTTGGCCTCCCTTCACCTTTGTCAGTCCTATACAGGTCAGCCTTCAGCCTATGTAGAATGAAGGCGCATGGCTTGGTTGTGCCTGGCAGCATGTGCCTCTTCCCAGCCACTGTGCAGTCAGTTGAGGGCCAGAAACTTTCTCCTGGAAGTTTCTGGCCCTTCTGGAAAGCCCAGAAACTAGCACCTGTGGAAGCTGATCAGTTGCCTTGGCTGGTTTACAGGGGTGGGCACTGAATGGTAGACCTCAGAGGTGGCAGGCTTCTCATTGCTCCACCAGTAGGATATAAATAAGTTCACCACTGGGCATCAGCCTCTCTCTGCTCCCAGCTTGAACAAGCACAGCACAGGGAGGAAGATGGGCCAAAGACTGAAGAAGCCTAGAACCAAAGACTGTAGACAGCAAACGGGAAAGAATTTAAAAGACTGGAGAGGCCCCTGGGCATCCCATAGTGCTATCAGGATGGCTTTAGAAGAAAGGAGGATCAGTAGCAGCTGAGATTAACAAGAGTGTTTAATCAAGGTTTCTTATCAAACAGAGTGAGCTTTGGTACCAGAAAAGGGTTTGGGGAGGGGTGCATGGTTTGCAGCCAACAAACACTAAGGCTGCAGTCAGCCATTTTCAAGGTCTTTTCTTTCCCCTTGTTGTGATAGGGCAAGCAGCTGGAGATGAGCCCTAGCTCAGGGAACAAACATTGGCCTTGCACATGAAAGGCTCAGGAGACAAAATATAAGCCTTGCACGTGGAAAGCTTGAGAGCATTGAGGGACAGCAGAGAACTTTTCCCCTTGTGAGGTTTTGGAACATATGGTGGAAGGAACTTAATATTCCTGGGTGTTTTGGTCTCTTTTCCTGTACCACCAGTGTCCTCCTGGACAATAGCATACAAATCAAATTTATTTCTACTTTTCTTGAGCACCAGATAACTTCTGAGGCCAAGAATGACCCCCCTCCCAAATAATTAATTAAAAAATAGAAATGATAATAAAGATGAAAATATGGCTCTCAGGCATGTATCAGAAATGGGGATGTATACACATATAGTTTGGTCTGGAGCTCATGCCTTGCATGCAGAGAGTTTCAGATACAACCCCTTCACTCTGTCCCCTACCCCTGGGTCTGAACAATTTTCATTAAGAGAAATGTTGGTTAGTTTCTGTAATCAGCCATTTTGGGGTGATGGCAACAAAGAGAAAATCATTTGAACAATGAGTATTACACAGAAGCCAGACCTCTCCTTAGCTGCCTGTTCCAGGAAAATAGTAAATGGTTCAAAAGTAGCACAAGGTACTGATTGGTTCATGGGCAAAGGCTTGGCCATATAACAGAAGCCCTGAAATTTGAGCCCTAGTAAACTAAAATCTTGCCAGTAAACTGAAAGTGGTCTGAGCAGATTTTGCCATGAGCCCCCCTGACTGCAACTCCTACTCATCTTAACTGCCAGCTCAAATGATGCATTGCACGCACCACTGAGACAAGCTTGGAGGGATGGAGTTTGTAACAGAATCCCTTTAAGGTACGATAGGTTGTATAAAGCGTGAAATCACAGGGTATCCTCTTAGGTATCAAGCCCAGTGTTGGGACCCTGGGGTGAGGAGGCTGATAGGAACTTAATTAATTAAAGTAAAGAGCCAACAAAATGTCACATTTCCCAGCTGGTTCTTTACCCAAAGCCTAGTTCTCTTGGACCTTTGCAGAACTACTTCTTTCTTTTTGTTAGTCCCTCAGGGTTTTGGAATCAGAATGTTTCAGTCACAATTTCCAAACTGCTTACTCAAGGCTAGTTCCAGTGTGATGAACTGTTTTTAGGGCTTTTGAGGTTAGCAGTATGAATAATTGTTCCTTCCCATCCTCACGCCAACCCCATTTCTAAAAATAATACTGGCTCCATATTAATGAAACCAGTCATTTCTTTCTTTCTTTAAATTTTGGAAGGCTTCAGTTCTACAAATACTTTTTTTTAAGGTTTTACCAAACCTGAAGTAGATATTTACTGAAATGTGTTTTTGTAAACTTGTTAAGCAATGTTCAATTTGGATTTATGAACTTGTTAAGTAATGTTTAATTTAAATTGTAGTAAAAAAAGGATGAATTGGCACAACCTGCTTTATTAAATCATAAAACAGATGGTTGTGGGTTTGATTTTGAAATGTGGTTATTTCTTGTAAAATAATTTTTTTTTCCAGATTGGTGGACTGGAACTTGGGAGATCCAGGTTCAAGTTTTCAAAGAACCTTGAAATACACTGGTGACCTTGGGACATTTGCTATTATTATTGCTCCCATCATTGTTTTGAGAATAAAATTGGGAGGAGGAGAGCCATGCATGTCACCTTGAGCTCAGTGGAGGAAAGAGTGTGGTATACATATGAATAATAAGTAAATAAATAAAAATTTCACTGATAAAGAAACTTAAGGAAGCACAGATATAATTGGAAATACAACCCACTCTGGCTAAATGGGTATTTAAAAGATAGAGTTAAAAAATAATGCACATTTGCTTAATTATTGATTTCATCATCAGGTAGTGAAATACAGTAAATGCAAATGGCTATAGAAATCTTTATTTTAGTCCATGATTAGAGTATGTTAGTGTAGTTAATGCCAACACTTAAACCAACAAGTAGTAATAGCAGCTTGGAATGGGGTGATCTTCTTTGTTTTCAAACAGTTCTTCTATATTCTTTTATATCCTGCACTGGACATCACATAATGCAAAGGTGGAAATCATGTAGCTCTCCAAATGTGGTTGGATTGCAGCTCTCAGAAGCCCCTAGCCAGCACAGTCCATGGTTAGGAATGGTGGGAGCTGCAGTCCAACAACATCCAGTACTAACTTCACGGCTCCTCATTTCTCCAGGAAACTCTTAAAACCAGTACAGTAGGGCCCCTGTATCCACTGGGGATTGGTTTGGGGGGGTGGATACCGAAAACTGTGGATAACAGCAAATGCCATTGAAAATAATGGGACTTCAGGTTTAAAATACCATAGAGTTGCCTTGGGGGACCTAGAAAATGGCTATAGAGGACACATTTTCTAGGAAGACTCTATGGTAGGTGTGCTGTTTTGTGTCCCTGTGGATAACTGAATCAGTGGATAATGAATCAGTAGATACAGGGGTCCTACTGTAAGCTAAGAAAAGTGGGAGGGAATGGAGCTGAAATGACAGTGGCCCCTCAGTATCTGGGGATTCGGTATACATGGATTTGAGCAGCCATGGATTTAAATGAAGATTTTATTTTTTTTAATTACCTGTGAGGGACTGCAGTGAGGGCAAGAAGCAGTCCCAGAGCAATAACAGAGGCAGGGGTGGCAAGGCCCAGGCATGAGACACACATTCTTTCTCCTTCGGCTATGGCAATTCTCCTCTTTCCTTCAGAAGATGGAAGTGGTGGCTGGCCAGCGGGAAGAATGTGCACCTGGCGCTTTGGGATTGTCATTGCCGCTGCTCCCTCCACTCCCCCAGTTTACGGAACTCAATCCCAGGAAGAGGTTACCAGGAGAGGCAGAAGTGGAAAGTGCCTGCCCCTCAGAGATTGCAGTCAAGGTGGGGGAGAGACAGCTTTCTCCTATCCAGGGGGAAGGTGGGGTATAAATTCTATATTATTATTATTATTATTATTATTATTGCCAGCACACACTAGAGCACTGCAAGATCTTCAGCAGAGCAGGAAACATCCCCATTATTATAATATGCCATTATTTGAATAATCCTTTAAAAATAATTTACCCTCACTGTTCCCTTCAGGGCTTATGCTGCATTTCTCTGGCCACTTCCATATCTGACAGACTATTACTTTCAGACAGGATCTAGTACTTCTGTGTACAAAAGGGTAGGCAACTGCACCGGGAGAGAGACAGCTTTCACCACAGTACACATCCGCCAGGAGAACATGGAAACGCTACAGCTGACCTAGAAGTGACGTGACATGGCATTTGTGGAGGGTGAGCATAGTGGGGGGAATCTACTGAAGATGCTATATATTTTTTGGTGGTTTGTGCATTTGGGAGGGAAATGTGGTAGCAATTTTTAGCCAAACATTTTAAAAATGGGGGTGGGGGCTTTGGGGGTCTCCCGAAAGCCTTGAGGGTCACAAAATATGCCATATATAGTCCATAGCCATATTCACCCCATTCCTGGTATAGGACCTAGATAATTTCTATGTCATGAAATAGCAGGTGTTCTCCTTATCCCTTAGGAAGACCTTTTGGGGCAGGGATAGGGTACTTTCGCACATATAGATCTGAATTATATGGGTTAGTCCCAGCTAGAGTCAGCCCTTTGAATCAATTGTTGAATGGTGACTCAAGCAATAAGGAAATCCCATTGTGACAATAGGTCTACTCTAACTGAGATTAACACAGGTGTGGGCAACTGCTGAGAGGACCATTTTTTGCCCCCTGTGAGGGCTGCACCACTGCTCTGGACACAACAAAAGGGTTGTCATCTCACTTCTGGTTTCATTTTTGAATAATTTTTGGTGTTTCAGGTGGGGTGAACATTGTGGAGGGTCAGTGGAGAAAAACCTCTAAATTTGGCAGTGGTTTTGAGCAGTTTGGGGCCCAAAATTGTGATTTTTTAGAAGACATTTTGGGGAGATCTGGAGGCTTCAGGGGCTACTGAATGGGCCCCCAAGGGCCACCCTCTGCCCCCACCTGGACTAACAATAGGATTCAGACTACAGTTTGGAAAAAAAGTCCTCTCTTTAGGGACTCTTCTCCCTTCCAGGATGTGACAGATTAAAGGAAAAGGTAAACAAAGCTTCATTGTTTAACCTGCAATGGGAGGCACAAATTACTTTTAATTTCTGGACATCTTTTGATGAAGCATCCAGCACTGACTCAGCGGTACTGGACCTTCACTAGGGGCCCAGAATTCTGCAGCTGCTGTAGCTCTACATTTGCCTGGAGCAAATGCGCCAGCTGTCCCTGCCTGTATTACACCATAGTAATGTGAACAACTGGAAGCAATAATGTGTCTCCCCATTTGCCTAACAATACCAACATGCACAATAATTCAGAAGGCTGAAGATTTGTGCTGTAATTTAATAAACCCCATGCACATTTCTACAATTGAGTATCACATCTGTGCAATGGATCCTAGAAGTGTAATATTCTTTTATAAGGGACCATTAACCAATCTTAAGTTTATAGGTTTCCTTAAATCTTTTTCATCAGCTGTTAAACTACAGTAAAGAGAAAATTGCCTCTTATGAGACATGGGATAGTAAAATGCGAAGACTGTGATTAAACGTCAATCAATTAAGGATTATCATATAATAAAAATGCTGACTGATTATTAAAATGAGATGTTTCTGGGAGAATTTTTATAAGCAATGTTAAGAAATGTTTTTAAAAGTCGGCAGAATAAACTCTGCTTATGCCTAATTATATATCAGGGATGTGGTACTTAATTGTTGTATTTGGATGGGGCGGGAAGAGACTTTTCTAATAACATGTAGGAAGTATTCTGTTTTATATCTCTGTGCTAAGAAGTGTCACTTTCCAGTCAGTGGGTTTTTATTAAGTCCCCGACCTCTGGATATAATTGCCGACTTTGAACGGTGTACATAATGGTGTTTAGAATTAGCTTGTGTTCTTCATATCAGAGGAGCTGGGTATAGATAATGTAGACAACTATGGAGATGAGTACATGAAAATAATAGCAAATTATTCATGGGCTAGAGAACTCAGCTGAGCTATGGGGAGAGCCAGAAATCACACAAACTACAGTGTGATTGTTAAGTGCAGTAGTGTGTGTTTGTGAATGTAATTAATTTGAGCACTCCTTTTTGCCAACTACATTTTTGGTTTAATGTGCATACCATAGTGTCAAAGTGCCTTATAGTTAGCTGTCCATCCCCTTGCACATGGCAGAACTCTGAACAGGAGCCCATAATTGATGGTAGGCTAGCCATATGTATCTGGACAACTAAGAGAGAAGAAGCCCACCTTCATACAGAGTTTATAAGGTGTAAGAAAAGCCCAATGAAATCAGACAAAAGTTCTGTTTAGACCAGTATCCTGTTCTCACGGTGTCCATACAAATCCCCTTGGGAAGACCACAGTAGGAATATAAAGAATACTCTCAGGTTTTCTCATCCTCTGCACACCTTGAACAACCTAAAAGCACCATATCCCATCTGATCTTGGAAGCTAAGCAGGGTCAGCTCTGGTTAGTACTTGTATGGGAGACTACTGAGGGATACCAGGTGCTGTAGGTTATATTTCAAACAGAGGAGCTGCCAAAAACCCAAGGAGCTGGGTATTCCTTGCCTAAGAAAACCCTAGAAAATTGATGGGATCACCACAGGTTGACAGGTGACCTGAGGAAAACACACACACACACACATACATACATTGAGACACCCCATTGAGAAAATGGCCAAGTGCCATAAGAATTTTGAAGTATATTACTAATTTTTGTGGAAAAAAAAAGTTTGCTCAAAAAACCCCTAAATGTTTTGTTCAGAAAATAGTGCAAAATAGTACACTGCTTTTGCAGAAAAAAACAACAACCTCACATTTTTAGTGCAAACAAGAAGAATCATAGAAGAATGGGCAAAAACTTTCATAATCTTGCCCAGTGGGGAGAAAGACTTTGACATCATTTGCTCTTGCATGCAAGAATGAACTCAGCAAACATTTACATCCCTTGCCCTCAGCATGGTTATGGGGGCAATTACACCTACTCACTCTCATGCTCTTGGCTAGTTTTGGGGTACTCTTCCACTTGACCTAAGTATTTGTCTCGGGTAGCAAAATGTCTTTGGTCAGCTCTGTCAAAATAATCTTGCACTCTTAGCTATACTGACAGAGTAGTCAAGGAAGACAGGACTAATATGCTTGAGCCAGCATGGAGTAGTATGACTCTGGAGCCCAGGGCTCAAATCCCTGCCTGGTCATGAAAATCCACTGGATGACCTTGAGCAAGTCAAACACTCTCAGCCTCAGAAAACCCTGTAATGGGTTCATTTTAGGGTCACCATAAGTTGGAAATGGCTTGAAGGCACACAACAACAACGTGTTTATCATTTAGCACAGTTTATGATGACATACAGCACTAGATACTAGGGATATCTATATCTATATCTATATCTATATCCATATATCTATCTATCTATCTATCTATATATATAGAGAGAGTTAAACTTCATGCTTTGTCAGAAATCAAATGCACTCCTGGAGCACTTGCATAGCCACCAGCAAACTGCCTGGAGTGACAAATATATAATTTGCTAACCCAGCTCTCATATGATGGGGACTGTACTGCAGATCACCATGGACATTTTACAGAGCCTGAAAAAATTACCAGCATGACCACTATCAAATAAAAATTTCCTTGCACTGCCATTCAAAAGGCATGGTGCAGCAATTCCATTTCCCCCTCATTAGTGGAAAGAAATTAAGCTGGAAATGGTGGGAAATACAAGGGAGGATTGCTACAGATGGAATATATCTACCAATTGAAGATGTTACAAAATTCCATGAATGAGGCAGAATGATTGAATGATAAAACCCCAAACAGGAATTAGCCATGGTAAATATAGACCAAATTTTTGTTGATGATATATGCATGCTTTATGCATGTGTATGTCCTTTTACGATCAGTAGCTTTTTGCACAATGACTCACACTAAAAAGGGGTGCAAAGGGCACACATGGCCTCTGTCAACCATTTAGTGGCCAGGGGAGGAAGAGTGGCCAGTTAGTGTCTAGGGTGTCTGGGAACCATCTAGCTGCAGCCAAGAAAAAGTAACCATCCCCTCCCAGACCTTGTTGGTGATCTGGCAGGAGGAGAAGTGGTGTTTTCTCTTTGTTCTGGAAAGTCCTTTTCAAATAGGCTTTCATGACCAATGGAGATGGAATGCACCATACAACGTTCCGCCACACGCACTGCAGGATCCTGGCCATTATATCCAAGTATCTGACAATGTCATAGAAACACATATACCCACACATCTATGATCTCTACCATTGAAGCCACATTATTTTAAAATAAATATCTAATAAAATTTAGATCTCATTATGTTCACTATTATGTACAGGACTGCAGCCTAAACACTATTATGTACAGGACTACAGCCTAATGCATTGAATTCAGCTGTTTTTGTTATGTAGTCAAGAACCAAATCCTATCATGAAATTAGCAGCACAGATTCAAATCAGGCTTAGGGAAACCCAAAACATTCTGAAAAAGGAAAATTCTTCATTTTCTTTCTAAAACACCCCAAAAGCCAACTTTAATATACCTCTTGTATTACAGAGTTTCATCTGTATCTTGTTCCTGTAACTAAGGAGCAAACTACATGTAAGCTGCCCCGATTGTTTTTAACAGAGGGGTGGGGTATAAATAATAATAATTATTATTATTATTATTTGCCATTAAATTTGTTGTAAGTTGCTGATACCTCCTTTTTTATTTTAAAGGCGGGGGGGGGCACAATCTGGAACCAGAAAACAGTACATAAGCATAAAGAAAAATGGTCTTGGCTACAAGGAGAAAGTGTCAGAGACAGTCTTCCAGTTCTATACAGGAGGAAAGTGATTTTCTGGAAGGGCTGAAGTATATGTAGAGCTGGGCAGCTGCCCAGAGAAAAATGAATCATAGGGCAGAATATAAGCAATCCCAAGTTTATTTGATTAATTCAAATATGAATATGGGAGCTTTATGCTTTGTGATTATGTACTGTGCTATCTTCATTTTATAAGATTTTATTGTGCTATCTTTAATTTTGTAAGCTACTTTGTTTCTTTAATAAACAGCAAGATGAGGATAAGGAATATACCATATTTTTATGGGCCACTTTCCATTAACATTGTTCAAAGCAATATATACATATTTAAACAATTATATATTAGCATTACCTCCACAATGTTCTACTCTGAAGCTTCATCATGGTTTGGAGATGACCTTGAACTCATGAAGGCTGTTTCAGTGGAGCAAAAGCTCTAGCAGATTTTATCAAGTATGGCTTTCAGGATGGCCCTGGAGCACACTGCATGTCTGCCATGCAAAGACTTGACTAGCCAAGTACAGAAATGCTCATCACCAGAAGAGTGCCCACCAAGTGATGGTTATGGTAATGATAAACCCAATGACAGTATGGAAGGGTTGCAATCTGGATCAGCAGAGACACTACCCAGCCTCAACAAAGTCCATTCCCCAATAAAGACCGGCCCCAGCATGGATCATGGATCTTCAAGAAACAATAGCATAAATGACTCTAAGATAATTAGTAACTTTACTGGACCCTTGTTCTCATCCCTTAATTCATTCTCAAACTTGCCCGTAGGGGAAATTTCTTTTATTTATTTATTTATATTTATTTTTAGGTATTTATAACCCGCTCTTCAGCCACAAAGGCTATCAGAGCAGCTTTACAAATTATTTTAAGCAATAGCAATTTACACATCTATGCTGCATTAAGCAGTTTCCAGTGTGTGTTAGCTAATTGCCCCCACAAGCCGGGTACTCATTTTACTGACCTATGAAAGGATGGAAGGCTGAGTGAACCTTGGTCAGTCAGTCAGTCAGTCAGTCAGGGAGCACTGCCCCATAGGAATTGGCAGATGTGCTTCCATTTCTACAGACTAAAATCAAAATGACATTATTTTCTAGAACTCCATAATTCTAGAACTTTCTATATCTTCACTTTCTAGAGACTTTGCACAAGTGGTGCCTCAACACAAGATCTAACCATACATACTCACAAGGTGCTCAGAAGGAGCACCAATTATCCAAGTTTATCTTTCTTTTTGTAAGATTGAAATTTATCACATTAATAATAAAAACCTGCAACTTCATATGAAGTCGGTGATTGCAAGGTGACAAATGAGATAATAAACATAGACTACTTAAAATGCTACGTATCTGATTAATAAAGAGTAAGAGTATTGGTTGGCAGCCTTCATACAGAAATATAACTAATATAAATTAGTTATATTATAATATAACTAATATAAATTATATTATAATATAAAATAACAAATATAAATATAAACAAGTGATGGGCTGACTGAGAAAAGGTACATTATTAAGCTGTTACTGTGTTTTCCTCCTTGCACTCAATTTTATTTTGTTTCCTAGACCAAGGAAATGCATTCTGTTTGTTTAATTGTAAATATCTACACACAAACACTCACGCGCGCGCGCGCACACACACACACACACACACACACTGTCTCTCTCTCCAGGGAGCTCTAGTGTCTCATCAAACTACAAATCCCAGGATTTCATAGGATGTAGCCATGGGGTTTAAAGTGGTAACAATGTACTATATTCTATAGTATGAAAGAGTCTCTATAATGCTCACATACAATTAAGGCAGCTGAATACCTTCCTCTTTATTCTATGATTTTGTACCTCCAATAACCACACAGAAATCACCCAAGAAAACAAAGAAAAATGATAAATAATAAAGCTCTGGATTTGGAGCACTTTGATTTCATTCCATAGTGCTGGTATAATGGGAAATACAAACTGGCAGGATCTACATGCTGAGAACAATAGAGAATATCCAGCACATAAGCAGCAGAGGTAGACACCTCTCCAGTGGTGATGGAAGATTGGCTCTATCAGACCCCACCACAAATTGTGACTTTCTGCCTCTATCAAACTCCCTGCCTCCATTTCCTGGCATAAAGGGAGTGTGTGCTAGCATGCATAAGTCTTGTAGGAAATAAGGTGCTAGCTCCCTACATGCCATTGAATATTTTTGTGGTGGCAGAAATGGGGTCATCTGAGCATCTGTTGCTGATGTTGCCTTCAAATCATTTCTGACTTATGGTAACCCTAAGGCAAACCTATTATGGCAAGATTTGTTCAAAGGGAGCAGGCCTTTGCCTTTTGAGGCTGAGAGACTGTGACTTCCTCAAGTTCACCCATTAGGTTTCCATGGTTGACAGGGGATTCAAGCCCTGGACCCCAGTATCCTGGGCCAACACTCAAACCACTAAACCACCCCAGCTCTCATCTGGGCACCTACCTACTCTTCCCAAGCCCACCCCTTAGCCAAGACACCATGGATTCAAAGCGACAGTGTTATGCCCTGAAACAAGCTTCCTGACTTCTTTGTAGGATCTTGCTGAGGAGCTTTGGAATATGGAATGATTGCAGATGTGGATTTTAGTTTCATTGTCAACTGGTGAAGATTATGGTGCCATGTCTAGGAGCTAGGCATCCCAATTGTATTACACATCTTCTGAGCCAGCTGCCTATTCATTTCTGGGCTCAAGTAATATGCTGGTCTTTTAACTTTTAAAGCATACCAATAGCCATGCTCACTGTGAATGATAAAAGTTGTAGTACAGTAGTTCTAGTACAGGTTAAGGGAGTCTGCTTTAAACAGTTTGGGACAAACCTTTTTCAGTGGCCATCTGGTTTTATAGCTACCTTCACACCCCTTTCATTTGGCTTCCAAGGTTCTTTCTACTCTTTGGTCCTTCACCAATATGTAGTAAGCTCTCCAGCAGTACCAGGGTCTTTCGGTGATGGCACCATCAGTTTGGGAATTTGGAGGGGGGGATCTAAGTAAGGGGTGGAGTCACATGGACCTCTAGATGTTGTTGAACTACAAGTCCCAGCAACACTGGGCATCATAGTCCAACAATGTCTTGAGGACCACAAGATACCCACCCCTGCTCTTTTGTTTTGTTTTGTTTTGTTACAAGTGTTTGTATAGTTTTAGGGTACATTTAAATAACTGTCTTGGCTCTAGTTGTTTCCTAAGGTTATGTTTTCTATTATTGTGTGCTTATTTGGTTGCTTTTAATAGCTCATAGTTGACTTTGGCTATTGTAAGCCACA
This sequence comes from Gambelia wislizenii, assembly GCA_030847615.1. Classification (NCBI taxonomy): domain Eukaryota; kingdom Metazoa; phylum Chordata; class Lepidosauria; order Squamata; family Crotaphytidae; genus Gambelia; species Gambelia wislizenii. Next base: position 215,803,628 of record JAUMIR010000003.1, read on the forward strand.
TGGGGAGGACACCATCAAGGATACACAAATAAATAATAAATTCTTGTTTCATTGGTATGGGAAGAAGGCAGCTCTTTTCTAACTGGTTTGTAGGACTAAGTTATTACATTATTATTCCACCCTTTATCTAGGAAACCCAGGGAGGTGCATTTAGTTTCTCCTCATTTACCCTCACACACTAGTCTTGTGAGAAAGGTTCAGCTTACTCAGTGAGCATCAAGGGAGAATGGGAATTTGAATATCTCTGTGATCCTAATCTAAAACCATAAACCACTCATTCTTTTCTGTTCTTCACCACACTAGGCTCCAGGTCAACTTTGGACTGGTGGCCCTATCTGCCCACTGGCCTACATCTGTAGAGGCATCTGGAATATGACCATGCATTTTAATGGGACTGATATGTGCTTAATTTTCTTGGATAGCTCCTGTTGTGAATAATATAATTCAGTTGCCCGTAATGGACCCTGTGGTTTGATCAGAGCCGTTTATTCTACTGCAGAACACACAACCTCAGGCCTACTTTATTCTTGCAATAAAGATATCACTTAAGCTTTACAACATTATTACAGTTGGTATGAGTATTGAGAAAGTGGAAAACAATGTTATTGTATTCCCCCTAGCATTTGTTCTGATAATGGAAACTCTTATTAAATATACATGTGGTCCCTGGTTGCCTATAAATGTGCCTAATCAAACAGTGCCCAACAACTTTGCTCGCAATCGATAACAAAGATAGTATACTACAACAGTGTCATTTATGCACACTCTTTTCCCATTGGAGGAAAAAGTCATTTCACTTCCTAAGTGTAAAGCCACATCACATTTCTCCAGCCTTGTGTGTCATTATACAGTACTTGGCTTTCTTAGAGACAAGATTGATTGATTCATTCTGGAGAGGAACACTGCTATTTCAAATTATAGTCCTCAGAATATTCACTGTCTCTTGTTCATTCCAACCCAATGCAAGTCTACTACAAAATAAAATTAGAGGTGCTTACGCCCAAGTAAGTATGCACAGAATTTCAGTCTTAGGGTTGGAGTGTTCTTTCCTCCTTTGGAGGGGGGCATCTTTTTCATATGCTCTAAATGTGATAAACCAGAATCAAATTTTATAGGGGAATGGGGTTGCAGTTGATAGCAAAGGTCTGGAAAACATCCATCCATCAAGGACTGAAGATGCAACAAAAATGCTATGGGAGTTATATGGTTGCCATTGAAAGCTGCAGCTCCATGTCTCTCTTCTTCTTCTCTCTCCTCTGTAATGTCTACCCTTCTCAAACATGTGACATGATGTCATGGCATTGTAAGTTTCCTTCTCCATGTCACTAGCAGCTACTTCTGGTGGTGAGGAAGACATTTTGATTGGGCCTGACCGTACAATTAAGTAGAATGAGGCAACCACCTTAAGAAGCAAATGTTGGATAAATCAGTCCCCTGAAGTTCTTCCAGAACCTTCCAGCTGTTCTCTTCTCATGAAGAATAGAATTGTTTGTCCCACACAGTCTGGCCTCATCCTCTAAACTTCCCCGCTACCATCAGGTATAGGAAAGTATCCTTTACCACTGCCCGTACTGAGGTGATAGTCAACTGGAAGTCCAGCTGGCTTCTGTATGTAGAATGGAGAAGAAAGTGCCATGTTTCTTGTGCTTCAAGCAGGAAAATGTCTTGGACCAGCCCTCATTTTCAGAGGGAAGAAAGGAAGAGGTAACAATGGTTTCTGCAATGTTCCAATTTAGAGGGATTAGAGGAAGTTTGGACTGTGTAATGCTTACCATAGATAAGCATTACACAGAAAGAGATGAGTTTAGATTTGAAGAGAAGATCTTCTTTATAAAAACAAAGACCTTAAGTCTTAAAACAATACATTTTTGTTGGTTTTTATCTATTTTATATTTGGGGAAGGGGAACAAATCACTATTTATTTATTGTATTTAAAGAATTTGCTCTGCCTTACTGCCCAAGATTATTTAGGCAACTTATAACAATTAAAAACACAGTGAACAATGCTAGCATATTTCAGAATAAAATATAAAACAAAACAAACACACAAACATGTTTTAACCTAGTTCCTGAACACTGCCAAAATAAGTACTAGATTAATGGAGGTGAGAAACAGGTTGAATTACAGGTTGAGTCTCCCTTATACGGAATTCTGAAATCCAAAATATTCCTGAATCCAAAGCTGTCCACATGAGTGGCTGAGATAGTGATACCTTGGCTTTCTGATGGTTCAGTGTACACAAACTTTGTTTTGTACACAAAATTATTAAAAATATTGCGTATAAAATTACTTTCAGGCTATGTGTATAAGTGTATATGAAACATAAATGAATTTCATCTTAGACTTGGGTCTCATCTCCAAGATATCTCATCTTGTATAAGCAACTATTCCAAAATCCCAAATATTCCAAAATCCCAAATACCTGTGGTCCCAAGCATTTCAGATAAGGGAGTCCCAACCTGTAAAAAGATGCCAATGCCAACAGGTCTTCACTCCTAATAGCTATTCATCCCACTTTAGAAATTATGGTGGCATCAAAAAAGAAGACAGAATAATAGGATGCATATTTGCATGTGCTAATGTATATGTATATATGCAAACTGGGAAGTTTACTAGAACATCTGTAGAAACACAGTACAGTATGTCTCACTAGACTGGGGAAGACTGTGGTTATATGACTTGTGTCTCTCTGCTATCAAGGTGCTGATTATTGATAGGCAACTTGGCTTTTCCCCTTCTTTTGGTTCTTTGTCTTTAAACAGGATTTGGACTGGACAGTTTTTCATACAGAGGACACCTCCAGATAGAGGACTATGCTTTTTAAAGTAGGGGGTTGTATATATGGTGAAAAAACTCCTCATAGAATGCAAGGAGAATATCTTTTGTCCCAATGGGATCCCATGTTGATTTGACATATTTTGAAGAAGGGGGGCCAAAAACTCCAAATAGTCTGCAGGAAAAGCCTTCATGGCCTTTCCTGTACTTTTAAAAAAAGCTCTGCAGGAAATGCACATTCCTGCTTGTTCAACCACCAGTGTGATTTCTTGTGAAGTACTGAGGGGCAGCACTTTTCATTTTGATTTGTTGGGCATGCACAGACATGGGCTTTCTGTCAAGCACCTGGAAATGCTAGCAATCATGTACTTAAAAAAAAAAAACGTACTGTTTTTCATGGGGAGGGGAGGAGAAAGGCACAGTGGACCTGTCAGCACAGCACCCGGAGATGACAAGGAGGGTGGCCATTGCAAGGAAGAGGAGACACACGCACCCTTCACCTATCCTGGCAGCCGCAGCAGTGGCGGCCTCCAATTCTGGCTGCAAAGGGATGGTAGGAGTCTCCTGACCAGCTGCTCAGAGAAGAAAGAGGTGGGCGGTTCTTCACTGCTTCATCTCACCTTCTGCCAGAGTGGCAAAGAACTGCCCCTTCTTCCTTCTGCAAACAGCTGACCAGGAGGCTCCTACCGTACCTCCCTTTGCAGCTTCTGATTCTGGCTGTAAAGGGATGATAGGAGCCTCCTGTCCCTCTTGATTCATAGCTGTGTGGTGATGGGGAGAGGTTTGCATAATATCGTTTATGCCAAAATGTCTTGGAGACAAAGGAACACTGCTGCAAATTGCTTATAATGTGCAGGTATGTGCATTATTTCTTCCCATATAAATGAGCCCTAGGACTTCCTTTCAGAAGGTGCGGCAGCTGGGTTCTTTTGGGAACAAGCAAACCTTCAGACATTCAAGGCCAAACTTGTTTAGGGTTTTCATAGGTCAAAAAAGCACTTTGCAAAGAGTCTGGAAACATTCTTATCACAAGCAAAGTTCTTTAAGTAGCATGTCTGCAATGTGTTTTGTCAAATTTCTGCCCTCCCCAAAAGCTCATTTCAAAAGGTCTGAGTTTGTAGTAACTCCATGACCTGCCAAACGTGTGGGAAATGCAAGAACAGCCATACTGGATCAGACTAGAGATGTCTCTTGGGAGTGGAAATTGTGTGGCCTGTGGGCCATGTCTGGTCCTTTTGTGGGGTCCATTGCAGTACTTGAGACCCCAACGAGCCTGCCCTAACATCCATTTTTTGCAGCCCCTCCCAAAAAACCCTCACCCAGAAACTCTGAAAGTCTTTGCAATACTATTTGTGGGAATCTCAAAATGCAACAGAAAGTGGCAAGGCATTACTTCCCATTGCCCCAAATGGCAGCTTCATTGGTGTGTTGAAGCCCCCCAGAATTCTGGAGGAGCCAAAGCTGAGAGCAGTTGTCCCCCTGGGCTACAGAAGGTGTGTACCTCAATGCATCTGGTCCAGCATTCTGTTCCCACAATGACCAACCAATTGCCAATGGGAAGCCCACTGGCAGAATAGAAGTGCAACTGCATTCCCATTTTTTCCAGGTTTATTCAAACCATAATGACATAGTTTCTTAATGTTTTCCAACAAGCCTTCAGGAATAACAACAAGAGGTGAAGTGCTGGCTGTTTCCTTCCATGTCATTTGAAATTCATCTTGAAATCTTTGGTACTATTATATCCTACTTCTTCACTAAATCTGATTTGAGGATGGGAGTCCTGGGGCCTGGAAGCTGAATGAGTGTCCTACTCCAGAACCCCCTGGAGGGGAATACATTACCTCTTGGCTACAGCAAAAGAAGGCTATTAAATAAAACAAGCCTGCAGTTTAAAAGCCAAAGCTAAAGAGGCAAGGGGTGGATATACAAATCAATCTATAAGGATGCATATGCTAGTTAAGAAATGAGAGTGAGGACAACTGTTTAAACCTCTTTCAGATCTACTATCCCATCCCCTTCCCTCCCATGTAGCTGTGAACCAGTGAATTGCACTGGCAAAACACACATGGCTAGGTGCTTCCTCCTACGGTCTGTATTTGTCAGGAAGAATGTGTCTATTGACTTACAAGTAGGATGCATGTGTCAAAATGCAATTTTTTTTCTTATTTTTTCATAATAATAGCAAGCAGTCACAGCAGTGAATTATTGATGGGGACGATTCAGTGCAAACAGGTTAGTGCACACATCCTCTTCAGCTTGACTGCCCTGGGTTTAGATCACTCAGACATCCAACTCCTCAGAGAGCTGCTCTTATCCCTGCAAACCCTAGAAAGGGGGAGGAGGATGGGAGGGGAAACAGGTACCCAAACTGCAGCCATTTCAGAAACTCAAAGCAGCTCAGCCATTCACTAAAGCTGCACCTCAAGGTTCAATGCATAAACACCATTCCAACCTACCTTCTTCACATCCAGCCTGGCCCTTGCAATGTAAGTTAATATGAGACATGAAGTCCAGATCGATCTCTGGAGCTGAGGCTCTGCAATGCTTGGCTATCTTTGTGCAGAAACATGGGAGATGGTGTGTGGCAAAGGCCACCGCTGATCTTAACACGAACTGACATTTCACTAATGATGTGTTTCTGAAGCCAGGAGAAGGGGAGGGGGAACAGAAGATAGTCAGCCAATGAATACTCTTTCCGATTAAATAAAATGGAGATATGCTATTGCTATGCAGTAAGCAGCATGCCTTATGCATATAGTTCCAGATGGTCCTCGGTTTGCCCTCACTGGTCTTTTTAAAGAGCAGAAGTATCTATGATCCTAAATATGTGGCTTTCAATCACACCACGGATTTTTTGTTTATTTAACAGTAAGAATGGGTCTCCCTCATTTTTATGTGGACCACAGGGTACAGGAAGAGAAGAGTGCAATCTCTATGGGGAAAAAACTCTCCATGTTGCAATAAAAGCCTTATCGCACTACACTGCTATAGCATTATTATTCCAGTTTAACTGCTCTGGCTGCCTCCTGTGGAATTCTGGGGTTTGTAGTTTAGTGAGGCCTAAGAGCTATCTGGCTGAGAGTTCTAAATGCCCTTCCCTAAACTGCAAATCCCAGGATTGAACAGGAGGCAGCCAGAGCAGTTAAAATGGAATAAAACTGCTATAACAGTGCAGTGTGATAAGGCCTGTCGTACAACACTCTCCTATACTATCACATTCCTCATAACTGAAAACATCAACTGTGCCTTTGGAACAGAATGAAAGGTCAGAAACTGATCTAAGTACTTTTTTTTTTTAAAGGACATAGTTCAGCCAAGGTGAAACACTTTTACTGTTTAGATTTTCCTTGGGTTTTTTCCCGGGCTGTGAGGCCGTGCTCTGGAATAGTTTCTTTCTGATGTTTCACCTGCATCTGTGGCTGGCATCCTCAGAGAATGGTTGGGTAGGTGTGTGCGCGCGTGTGTGTGGAGTTTATATGCTGTGAACCCCTGTTGGGGAGACTATGTAAATTTGTGTAATTGAATGGTTAGTTTCTGGGTACAGAAATGCAAGGCTCGTTAGTGTCTGTTTGGCTAATGGTTGGTTGATGGGCCATTATCTGCTGGGAATCCCCCTGTCCCTGGGTGGAATTCTTTTGTAAGTGTTGAGTTTTGATTCTATTGTATTTCAAAACTGGGAGCCAGATTTTGTTTACTTTTAAGGTTTCTTCTTTCTTGTTGAAGTTGTCCAGGTATTTGAGGATTCTCTGTGAGCTTCTCTGTGCATTCTGACATGATAGTTGTTGGCCTGGTCTAGAATTTCTGTGTTTTTAAATAGCATTTTGTATCCAGGTTGGCTTATAACATGTTCTGCTACAGGAATGAAGAAGAAAAACAGCTACCCAAAGGGAAGGTATTTTTAACAGATAGAATAGGGAAACTGACCTCCAAACAATCTATAGACCAACCAAGAAAATCCAAGAAATGCTATCTAAGCTCAGTGAAGAACAAAAGAGACCGTCTCACAGCTGCAGGAGTTTACCGCATATCATGCAGCTGTGGACAAGTTTACATAGGGGCCACTAAATGCAGTGTGCAAACGCGAATCCAGGAACGTGAGAGACACTGCAAACTGGGCCAACCAGAAAAATCAGCAGTAGCAGAACAATGGCAAAGTTTTACATTTGAGCTCCTTCACTGAAATCAATGGGGCTTAAAAGCAACTTAACTTTGGTTTAACATGCCTAGTGTAGTTCTTGGCTATTCTCCAGAGATTTACCAGACCATTTTTAAGCTTTCCAAAATAAAGTGCAACTAAATATGTGCACTGTACAAAGAATCTAAAAACATGATATGTGGTATAGTCCTCTAAAAAAGCTGCCACACTTCACATCTGAGAGAGAATTGCTTCCAGCAGAGTAGCCTCAGGCTGCATCTGCACTGCAGAAATAATGTAGTTTGATACCACTTTAACTGGCATGGCTCAATGCTATGGAATCCTGGAATTTGTAGTTTTGTGAGATATTTATCCTTCTTTGTCAGAGAGCTCTGGTGCCACAACAAGCTACAAATCCCAGGATTCCATAGCCTTGAGCCATGGCAGTTTAGGCGATGTCAAACTGGATTATTTCTGCAGTGCAGATGCAGCCTTAGTGTATAGTTACAAATCCAATGATGAGCTCCTATCGCACCATAAAGACTAACAGCTTCATCATAGCATAATCTACTGTATCATTCTAGGGCACATAGGAATTCTTATGAGGTAACCCATTGGGTTCTTCATGCGTTATTGGGTTGTCAGATACAGTATACCCCACACTACCTTCAACAGAGAGGACTTCTGCCAGTACATTGAAGTTACTTGAGAAACATGTTTCTCTGTCCATACAACGCTGTCTGTTTGGACCATTTGGGCCTAGCCAATGACATCTGACTCAAACATTCAGCCTTTCAGAGCCATACAACTCACCATTTCCAGAGAAAAGCTTCTTTCGCAGTTCTGTGGCTGAGAATCTCAATCACTCATCCTGCTAGTAGTAATTATAGCTTCTCTGCCTTTTGTCATTTGGATCCATTCTGGTTGTAGAGGAATGGGAAGTTTGTAGCCCTCCAGATGTTGATGGATAGCAGCTTATGTGATCCTTCAGCACTGGTTACACTGGCTAGGGAATCTGCAGTCCACTTACTTCTGGAGTACCACTCATTCCCCACCCCCATTGTGTAGCACAACAATAATGAACACCATTTGTATAGGCATAAAACTATGTTCCCCTACATAATAGGTATGAGTACCTCTTATACTGGCACCTGACAAAAGGACTCCAAAATCCATATTGCTTGTTTCTGTCCTTCCTCTTTAGAGTTCCAAACTGATGTTTCAGCCTCCTGTTAACATTGTGAGGTGGCCTAAGCTAAGAAACAGTGATTTGCCCTGAGCAAAAGATTTATCATCTAAGGACATTTTCAGACACGGAAAAACAGCTTCTTGCCGCGCAAGCAGCCTCCGGAACAGTATCGAGGCTGCTGCGTTGCAAGGGTCCATTTTGGACGACGCCGTTTCTCCCTCGGCGTCGTCCGGGACTGTTGCAGCCAGCACTGGAGGTGGCCGTGCTATTTTTTACTCACGAAAGTTGTCCGTGAGTAAAAAATAGCGCGGCCGCCTCCAGTGCTGGCCGCAACAGTCATGGACGACGCCAAGAGAGAAACGGCGTCGTCCAAAATGGACCCTTGCTGCGCAGCAGCCTCGATACTGTTCCGGAGGCTGATTGCACGGCAAGAAGCTGTTTTTCTATGTCTGAAAATGTCCCGTGTCTGAAAATGTCCAAAGCTTCATAGACAAGGATTTGTACTTGGGCTTCCTAAAACTGTACTAACTGATATATTCTACCTTTTCTTTTGAGGTTTGGAGGACTATGGGAAACCTGGCAACAAATGATCATAAAATCTTTCAACCACAGGCATTTTGTATTACCTGAGTAGAAGGGATCAATTATCAAGACCAATGTATAGCACAAAAGTCAACTCCTTGATTTCTCCAAAGAATTTTCTCTATGTTCATGTTTAAGACTGTACTGAATGAGCTACATGGCTGGCCTGTCACTGAACAGAATAACCTGTGCAACAGCTGGATGGCCAGCTATTGATCTTTTTGCAACAGGCTACATATTGTTCTTTTCTTTGATTACCAAATTATAGTTTCTACTACCTATGACAGGCATCCTAATTACAGCTCATTCAATCTTACATAGCATTAATATCATTTTTCAAAATTTCTGTTCAGAAATAATTTGCACCAAGTCCAACATTTATTTTATATATGCATTTATTGCACTTTTAGACTGCTAATAACCACAGATTAGTGGGTGGTTTGAAATAAGTTTAAATATAATATCTAAATGCAGTATAAAACACAAACAATGAAACAATGACTGGAGCCAGCACATAATAACAAAATCAGACCAGGACTTCCCCCCAGGTGAATGGCTTATAGCGTTATTTAATATTATCACTACCTATTATTTTATTTTATGTTTTAATCTTCTGTGTTGTGCACTAGATTTTAAGCAGTTATTCCCCTGCCCTCACTGTTCCTCACAGGGCACTCTTTTTCAATAGCCTTAAACATTAAAAAAAGGCCAACAGTACACTTCAGACAGTTGAAAAATATCTTCAAAAATTCACAGGTGGTCATTAGAGCTCTCCTACATGGCAGAAAAAAGAAACCAAGAACATCAACATTCCAATCAGATGCACACAAAACCCCCATGGAGGACTGTCCAGAATATACAATTACAATTCCTTCCCGCCTTGCAATACAAACTGTTTAACAAACACCTGCCCATTCTTCATGCTTGTCCTTTAAAAAAATTAAATCAACAGAAGTCCTCTGTTTTTATCATTCATAGCCTTACAATTAATAACAGATGCCACTGGTATAAATGCTCTTCATTTGCGTAGAGGCCATGGAGAAAGGTCAGGCCAAAAATTAGATTGAAAGTTGTCTCTGATCTTCCAAGGAAATCATAGAAATTTCTATGGGATGGACAATGACTATGATGATAGGGAGTCCAGAAACCAATTCAAAATAAGTAGTAGGCACGCATGTGGAATTATAGAACCATAGAGTTGGAAGGGAGAACAAGGCCCATCTAGTCCATCTTTTGCCAGGGGAGGAATCCATAGCTAAAGCACCTCTGAGACTACAAGGGCCATCCAGTCCAACCCCCTGCCATGCAGGAACACACAATAAAAGCATTCCCAACAGATGGACGTCCAGCCTCTGTTTAAAAACCTCCAAAGAAGGAGACTCCACCACGCTTATGAGGCAGCACATTCCACTGCTGAACAGCTCTTACTGTCAGGAAGTTCTTCCTAATGTTTAGGTGGAATCTCTTTTCCTGGAGTTTGAGTCCATTGCTCTGTGTCCTTGTCTGTGGAGCAGCAGAAAACAAGCTTGCTCCATCCTCAGTATGACATCCCTTCAAATATTTAAACATGACTATCGTGTCATTAACCTTCTCTTCTCCAGACTAAACATACCCAGCTCCCTAAGCCACTACTCATAGGGCATGGCTTCCAGACCTTCTGCCACTTTTTCCAGTAGTGGCTGTCAAATCTGTTTCAAAAGCTAAATAAAGGACACTCTATAACCTTTCAGGGGTAGTCTGTTCCACAGCTCTTGAACAGCTCTTACCATCAAGAAGTTATTCCTAATGTTTCTTTGGAATCTCCTTTCTCACAATCCTTCCCTATCTAGTACCATGATGTAATTTCCAGAACTAAACACTAGATTAAAGGGCACAGGTTGAACTAAGTGGCACATGCAGAGCTATCCCTCATTGTCTTGACATTGTCCTGAACCTTTCTGGCATCTGTCAAGCAGTCCTGCTCTGACTAATGATAAGACTGGCCCAGCTAGTCACCCACTGACCCCAGCACTACAAAGGTCCCAGAATCACTAGACATTTGGATGACACAGATACATTTTGTGTTTGAGTTTGTAAATTCATAAAAGGCAAGCAGGCTATCTCTCTCTTCTTGTCTTCCTTCATTACCCACCTGCTACTGGGACTGGAAGGGACTGCAGCTCAGTGGCAGAGCATATGCTTTGTATGGAGAAAGAAAAAGAACAGGGATGGGAAGGAATTGTAAGTCACATTTTTTCACCTCCTGAGACTGGTTGCAAGAATAACTTTAGCTCGTCTCTAGAATTCACACATATGTGAAGCTTGTAGGACATTTAAGAAAACAGCACCCCACAACATACTGTGGTGGTGAATTTGTGAGTCAGAGCACGTTGAAGCAGAGTGGTGCCATGTTCTAGCACTGGTGCTACTTGTAGGCGTATCCTTCCTGGAAGCCTGTGTGGTTTTTGCAGACTCGAGGAGAAGCAGGAAGAACCAGCCAATGAGCTTTAGCACAACTGGCTGGTGGGTGAGATTAAGTTAGCCAGAGATAAGTTTTCACTCTAGTCAGGTGAGGAGATACATAAGTGGGACTCCCTGATGCTCCAGCCTGAGTTGGCTTCAGAGCTCCCTCCCTCCTTTTGGTACTGATCATCTGTTTCTGAATGGTTCAGCAATTGGTCACAACTTCATTGGGAAGCCTGGGCATAGGATCCAGATCCAGGGAGTAAGGGGCAGGGGATGAATGTGCATCATAAGGAAAGAGGGGGATTCCTTAAGAGACCTTATGAGTGTGGGCAGTGAGAGTCACATCCAACTCAGGGGACTCTGACCATCCCCAGCTTCCAGGTGGCAAGGGGAAGCACACAGTGATATCCACCCATGTAGAGCCCCATACCTGCCACCCTGGATGGATGTCCAGCAAGTGGGCTCGGTTAGGCAGCTCATTGATCAGCAGATAGGTTGCAAGGGGCCAGGCCTATTTGCAGCTTGCTTGCTTTCTTTCTTTCTTTCTTTCTTTCTTTCTTTCTTTCTTTCTTTTAGTTATTTATACCCCGCTCTTCAGCCACAAGGCTATCAGAGCGGCTTACAAATTGTTTTAAGCAATAGCTATTTACGCATCTAACTGCATTAAACAGCTTCCAATGTGTGTTAGCTAATTGCCCCCACAAGCTGGGTACTCATTTTACCGACCTACGAAAGGATGGAAGGCTGAGTGAACCTTGGAGCCCACTGGAATCGAACTTGAAACTTGCAATGTGGCAACTTGCAGTACTGGCATTTAACCACTGCGCCACCAGGGCAATCAATAAAGTTGTGTCCAATATTCTGTTCCAACCATCTGTCTATTTGTGGTTATTAAAGCAGAGCCAGCTTGCCACTGAGTCCACAAATAAATATTCACAAAACATTTTACCCATTTTAAATTGCAAACCAGCTAAAAATGCCTACCATATGAAAAAATACACACAAACACACTTTAGTCAACATGAAGAAATGTATGGTTTTGGCCAAATGTATAAATAAATGTACACAATAGTAAAAATGCATGGAAATGTGTATGAATTTCATTGCAGGACACTATAAAAAGAATGTTTTGCAACCTGATATGAACCAAAGGCAAGAAGAAAACACCTGGATGATCAGGAGAAATGCAGTGTAATTGAGACTGAGAGAGTGTTCAGATCCCTAGATGGGACTTCTGCCAGATATGATGGGGAGCAGTTGCTCAACACTGTAAAAAATATTGGGCTGGATGAACAAATAGGTGGACTTAGAATACGGCAGTTGCCTATGTACAGAAAGAACATCCTTGAACCAGACTGTTCCCACATGCCTACTCGCCTGCTCACTTACTCTCTAAAATGGAGTGATGTGTTGAAATCCTATCCTCCTCACAGATTACATTACTCTGTCAAAGCTTTTTGAGTATAGGCAACAGGGCTGGTTATTACTAATATCATCTTGTAGTTAAATGTAGTTGGTTACCCATCATCTTGAGGGGCATTTAAAAAGAAATATCATGGCAAGCTTCTGCCAATGACGCATCCAAAAGGAAAGGCAATACCAAAGAAAGGTTTTTAACTCCAGCCTGAGATATCATTTCATTGATGGGAGAACTACTCAGTGACCCGGCATCAGAGTGAGCTAATCAATTATTGCTGTCAAGTAAACAGATCTGTCCCTTTTGGTTGCTGTGAAACTTGATATTTCTTCCTGTCCTTCTACCCCTGCAGTGAATAGAAATTACAGCAACTCTGGCTAAGGGGAAAGACCCACAGAAAGCACTGGGCATCATCAAGATGTCTGTCATTCTGAATCAAATTTTAATCTTCCAATACAAAAGGTAGAGAGATGTGCTTAAGATGCTGATGACAAATATCTTGCCAAGAATATATACTGCAAAGGATCATATGCATATCAGCTGGAAGTGAACAATATAATTCACTGCTGCCACCACCATAATCCAGATGAACAATCCCACTGGTGTTCCTGGCATTACCACTGTGTAAATAATTATGAATTAGGTTGGCCATGATCAAGTAATACCTGGCCATGTGTAAGGATGAAACATTGGTGCTAGATTCTTGCACATATTGTTTTGTTTGACATTTCATTGTCCCATTTAATCATCACTCTGATGCTAATTAAATGTAGTAATTATCATGTGGCATTTGAGACAACAACACGGACAGTGATGGAGGCATTAAAGAAGTCTTTTGTGCACTTTATATTGTCAAAAATAGAGATGAAAGTGAGGATGTGTTCCAGTTCCTCAGGCCCAGGTGCCTAATTTGCACATTTTTACACATTTGCATATTAAGCAAATCAAGCACATTGATAGTTGCATTATTTTTTTCAGCCACAGTATTATTTAAACAGTGAGTGCTGACCTAAGGGAGCCATGTTGGACTTGAAACAGGAAGGCTCAAGTTCAAATCCCCACCTATGTAAGCCCTTGCCTCTCAAGAAACCTATTTTATGGGGTTGTTATTGGAATTAAGTAGAGCAGTGAACCATGTAAAGTAGCCAGGTACTTTGCCAGTGCAGAAAGAATAAAACATTTAACAACATTTTGTCATGCACAACTGCTTCCAGTGGAATTCTCATTGGATCACTATAGAATTGAATCCAAACTACACAAACAATCCAGCTTGAAACTGGATTATTTGCCATGGCGCCTTCCTATTGATTCCTGGGATTTGTAGTTTTACAAGATATTTAGTTTTCTCTGCCAAAGCTTGCTGGTGCCACACCAAACTACAAATCCCAGGATTCCACAAGAAGGAGCCATGGCAAACAATCCAGTTTCATATTGGATTATTTGTGTAGCATAGATTCAGACATGTTTTTCCCCCCACCAATTTATACTCAACAACAGACAACACTGTGAGGTAGATTGGGCCACTGGGGAAGTTCATCAACAGCACACTCAAGGCAGCAAACATGGCTCTTAGTCCTCCACTTCATCTCCACAACAAACAACCCTCTGACTTCCATGTTAGCAAAACAGTGGTGGCAGTTGTTGGGCAGCCAAACATGCTGTGAAGCACATATATTTGGTCCTCACCTTAAAATGAAGTTATTTAGGCCTTTATCAAACAAGCATCCTATCCTGCTGCAATCACACTAGTTTAAGAAGCATATCCATTTGGCATCATGTATTTTCACACTTCCTCCACAATAGTGCTTTAGCACTGCTTTGGCAATCTGTTTTCCATACCAACTGTCATAATGCCACCTTCTGACCCCTGTATGTCCTATCCTGCGCATGTGTCCCTTTTGCATTTTTTATTTTTTTTTTGTTTTGTTTGTGTTTTTTTTTTACTGCAATTGTAAAATTATGGCAATACTAAAATTAAAAAAATAAATAGAAAATAAAAGGAAAACAGTCTGCTCAGAAACAGAGAAGGGGAGGGGGAGAAGGGGAGAGGAGTAGAATCATATCCACTCACACCACGTGAGAAGTGGAACTGCAGTGGAAAGCACTTATTGCATGAAAATCCATAGTGGAAAAGCAGTACAATTGGGAGGCATTGACAGGTTTTACCATAAATAAAAAAGAGTGCCCCAGAAATGGATGGCGTGCAAAACAGTTACAGGGCAGACATTGTATTGTGCGGTAAGTAATGGCCAAAGACACCATTATCCCATGCAAATAGTGCTTTATCAGCCTCGTGTGATAAAGTCCTTACTTTATGTGCTGGTTTTTGATCTGGCAGAGTATCATATCTACAGTTCAACCCTAAGCATGTTTACTCAGAAGTAAGTCCCATTGACCTCAAGGGCTCTTACTTCCTGGCAACCATGTTTAGGATTGCAGCCTTTAAGAATGTTCCCATTACACATTTATTAATAACTTTCTTTGAGAATGGAAAACTTTCCTTGAAAATAGAGGCTCTCCACTTTCACCGTAGTCTTTTTTTTTTTTTAAGCCTCAGACTATGGAGATTTTCACACAGGGGAAATAACCCCTGCAGAGATCGGGAGAGAAAGGGGGCTGTTCTGCTGCCAGTGCTCCGTTTCGCATACCCCCTTCCTTCTCTCAATCTCCATTTGTTCTCCCCCCATTCTGCTTCCATTTTCCTTCTGATATTTTTTACTAATGAAAGTTCTTCATTAGTAAAAAATAGTGGAAAATATTGGAAGGAAAATGGAAGCAGGATGGAGGGAGAACAAATGGAGATCGAGAGAAGGAAGGGGGTGTGCGAAACAGAGTGCTGGCAGCGGACCAGCCCTGTTTCTCTCCTGATCTCCACAGGGGTTGTTTCCCCCATGTGAAAATCTCCTATGTGAGCAAATGATGGTATAGTGATTAGAGCATTGGACTAGTGGGAAGGAGGCCAACACCAGGAAAGAAGTGGGAGAGGACAGAAGGAGGAAACTGAGGCCTGGAGATCAAGCATTTAAGCATACTAGCTATATCCGGTGTAACATACACCTTCACATTCGGCCCCTCTTGCCCCCTCCCTAATACCAGGCACACACACCCCAATGCCAGGCACATGCCCCATTCCACACCCCGACACCAGGCATGCACCCCCATCCCACTGCCAGGTGCATGCCCCCACTCCCTGATGCCAGACGTGCGCCCCACCCCACCACCACCAGGCATGCGCCCCCCGATGCCAGGCACATGCCCCCACCCCCAATGCCAGGTACCCCGGCCCTGCCCCCAGGCTCACGCCCCCCGCCCCCCCTCGCACACTCAGGGACATGCTACACACAGCACATCCCCCATGCTACTCACACCCCCTCTGCGCTGCCACATTTAGAAAGTATTGAAACTTCCACATGTTCCTGCCCTCAGTGTGCTGATTGGCTGCCCAACAGAGCTTTGATTGGTTGGTCGGTTTCCTAAGTGGCCAATCAGCACACTGGAAATGGCAACATACCTAAGAGCAATATATAGAGAGAAGATACTGTAGAAGTATTTGTGCTGATTTTTATGCTTTCCATTTGGGTTAATTTTGTGTATATACACTTTTACTATTAGGAGAAGGAAGGTTGTAGAAGAAGAGTCCCACCACTTTTCCCCTCTTCAATATGCACAGACACCATTCCTTCACATACCTGCATAAACACACACACACACACACACAATTGCAACAGTTGCCTTCATGGTGTTTCGCTCCACTGCACTGAGGCAGCCCTAACCTGTCATCATTTTCCAGTTCCCACCCCAAACAGCAGGATATGTGTCCGATTGCCTTGGCTGGTTATATTAAAAAAAACAATACCCCCTTTTGTGCTTCTCACTCTCACTCTCTGTATCACCACCACAGCCGGAGAACTGTCACAGCCCTGTGTTGCTCACCTACTACCAGGACTTGTGTTGCATTCTGACTATACTAGTTTTTCTGGCACAAATTTATTACCTCTGCCTTGTGCACATCTGCCCTCTGTTTCTGCCCCCTTCTGTCCTCCTGGCAATTTTGTGCTTGTGTAACACACATGCTCTCTCCTGGCATCAGGAGGAGAGGTGGATGGGTTTGGGCAGGACAGGTGTCTGTCCAGGCTTTCAAATCAGCCACTGAATCATTGCCTACATTTGATCTGAATAGTTTAATCAGACTAGTGACTGTGGGATATACCCCAAATCTCAAGGTTTGAAGACTTGCTTTAAAAAATAATAGCACTCGGTGGCATGTCAAGATTCCAGGTAAAATCTGGCCAACTGGATAAGATGGTAACCCTGGGAGGTGGGAAAGTGTAATCTCACCTAATTAGCAGCCTTAATTACAATCAGAACAAAACACAGGCTTAAGTGATCTACTGGCTCATAAACTTATAAAGAACTGTTAGGTGAGTTGCTAGATTCTGTTAGATTCTGATCTAGGATTCCAGCAATCCATTAATAGAGTTACTTGAATGAAATAGTCATTACCTATGTATCATTGATGCTGCTACTTTTGAGAGATGATGTTATATTATATAAGAGCAGGGGAGGGGAATCTCTGGGCTATGGGCTTAATGGGCCTCATGGCTCCCCATCCATCCCCATCTCTTAGGCTGGACTTGCTGGCATGTACAAGTGCAGACAGAGAGCTTTATTGCTCCTCCCACTTTGAGGGAAAGTGTCAAAAGCATAAGGTAGAAGAGCCTCACCCAATGTTTTGGCCAGGACCCCAATGATGTTAAGGGGCATCATCATGCCTGGATAGCATCCAAGTTGCAAGGGAGAAAAACCACCCCTTGCAAATATAGTTTGCCTATACTAGAAAGACCTCATATTTCCAGTGAATTGTAAAGAAGGTTAATGCTGCACATTGAGCCATAGTTTCCAATACTGTTTCTAACATGGAATGTTCAATATCCTTAATGCAGTAGGTAACATGATGCTCCACACATTTAAGACTACAACTCCTACAATCTCTGAATATTGGCCTAACTGGCAGAGGTTTATGGGAGTTGTAGTCAAAAACCTCTCAGGGTTGCTTATCTATACTTTACACTATAATTTGTGAATATAAAACAGTTATAGCCATCCCATGAAATCTACAGACTATCTTCAAATCAGGTATGCATGACTTAGGACTTTATCAGATGAGGCCAATCTCGCAAGAAAACCACGTCATTTAAGATGCGACAATACCACTAAAGGCAAAATGATCAGGCATTCTCATTGCTTACCCAATCCTGCTGTGTTGTGCTGCCACAAATGAGGTATCACTTTTTATTAATGGGCTAAGCTGTCAATAAAAAGTGGCCTCATTCATGCCAGTGTGATGCAGCAGGAACAGATAAGCAACACTGTCATCTGATAATTTCAGCCATTTCTATCAACCCGTCCTAATGATGCAGTTTTTGCCACATCTGATAAAGTCCTTAGACATTCCTGTGTTTCACCCTGGTGAGGAAATTGGTGTTAAGATGTTGCAAACAAAACAAAACAACAGGCAAGCCCTAATGTAAAGCAGAGTGAGAAAGATAACTCGCAAGGGCCAAATCCATATTACACAAATAACTCAGTTAAAACTGGATTGTTTGCCATGGCTCCTTCCTATGGAACCCTGGGATTTGTAGTTTGGTGAGACACTAACAGTCTTTGGCAGAGAAGGCCTACAGATCCCAGGATTCATTCAGAAGGAGCCTGGAACCAAACCCCAGCAGACACCAAGGGCCCACCATATAATGAAAATAAAACAGAGATAAAATGTGCCCCACAAACCCCCTCAGCAAACAATATCCCACTTTAACAAAAAGTTGAAGATTTCTTGGATCTATTGAAGATCCAAGAAATCACTACAAACAGCCCTCTAAAAGAATAGAATGCATAGATGGGGAGGCAACAACAACTGGCAAAATCTGGCAAGAGCGAAGGGGCCCTATCACAAGAAGTCATGTTTCTCTGCATCAGCTTTGAAGTACCCAAGGCCTAGTTAGAGTGCTGTTTATTCCAACTCTGAAATAATTATTTTATGTCTGTTTCAGGCTATATGTGGTAATATTCTGTGCACTGTGAAGTTATCCACAACAAGTCCTTCTAATAATAAGGGTGGTGTTTACTACAGCCATCGCTTCACTTGGTCTGCTGTCGCTTGGCCTGACCCAACAAACTACATTCTGGCTTCATTCTGCCATATTGCAAAACATGGAAGAAAAACCTGTGATCTTTCAGATGTTGTTCCCAGCAAATCTCACCTGCATAGTCAGGGGGGGGGGCAGCAGCAGGCCAACAACATTTGAGTCCATAGATTCCCTGTTGTAAAACATATCCAATTATGAGATATTCCATACTGAAAACTGTATATAAAGCCAAACTAGTTCAATGATTCACAATCTCTCTGGCTTTTCTTCGCAAACGAAGATTCAGGAAGGACACATCCTGCGCTTTCTGCAAGCGCGCTGATGACTAAAAAGGCCAATCCGAGATAAACAAGTCCGGTTGCAAAAAGCACAGCAGAAGGTCTCCTTGGGTGATGTTTTTGGGTTGTGATTCTTTCTGCGTTGTTGTTTCTCTTCAAGACTTGTTCGGCGTGAGTTCTCAAATAAGGCTGCAGCATTATGGATAGTGTGTCTCCATGCCTCCTGATGTTGCTTATAAAATCATGTAGCATCCCTAGCCGATCTGTTCCTCGGGTTTCTGTCCTCACCCAGTTATTTTATTGTATTGATACTGCAGTTATAGACAAATCTGTGAATTCTATGTTTTTTTTTCAGTTCTATTTTTTTCAGTCTTCAGATTGTTCCATCCTATTTCCACATTAGTATACAACTTCTAAAAAAAATGTTTAATTTTTTTTTAAAAAAATCATATGCATTTTCATGCTCATTTTGCCTAACACACACATATTTCTACGGAATTTCCCAAGCTGTTTTTCCTTTTTAAAAAAACCAAACATTTTTTTCACTAATGCACACATTTCCCACGCTATATACAATTTTCGATGCATTTGGGAGGCTATGAGAACTGCATTGCAAACTCCCAAGAAATATCAGCACCAACAAGAATCCTGTTCTCATTTGCATATTGAGAAGTGCTAGAGAAGTATGAATTTGGAAAGTTTTTATGAAAACAAAATTATTGTTCAGCTTTACACAGTTTCTATGAACCCAGGCATTTGGACTGGCATTTATTGTGGGGAGAGGAGGGGAGGTATGGAGTATTCTGTCTTCATTGGCTGCTGACACACAGCAGAAATAATGCTGTTTGATTCTACCTTAACTCCATGGCTCAATGCTATAGAATTCTGGGATTTGTAGTTTTGTGAGATATTTAGCCTTGTCTGTCAGAGAGCTCTGGTTGCCACAACAAACTACAGATCCCAGGATTTCATAGGATGGAGTCATGATAATTAAAGTGGTATCAAACTGGATTATTTCTATAGTGTGTCAACAGCCTAAGTGTTTACTTTCTGCTTGCTGCATTTTGTTCATTATTTTGCTATTTTTTTAGTACTCTTAGGGTGCATCATTTTGAGTATCTTTGGATAGGTACAGTACAAGCCAAACAAGTCCCATTCTGTTTAATGGATCTCACCGTCAAGTACATCCATACAGCACAGCAGACCGATTTTTTTCCCCCAAAGCCAAATGCATAGAAGAAGAGAGACATTGACATTTTTTGGGCAATGTCTTCTTCCAAAACCATTACTGCCAGAGAAGAGGATGTTGCTGTTGCTGCTGCTGCTGCTGCCCGCCCTTGCTTTTACTGCACGAGGGAAGGAAATGATCAGATTCCCTCTTCAGTTAAAGGGCAGGCAGGAAAAGTAGAAATCACCAAAGAATAATGGCTGAAAGGCAAATCAATATGAGGTGAAAGGTCAACAAGCTGCCTGCTGTTAGTCTGTCAAAAAGTATTTAAGAGGTTCATTTGATATCACTCACTATTTTTTTAAGAGAGGGGGGGAATGATGTGAGCGATAGATAGATATAGTAATATGACCTTTTTAGTTTGGGATTAAAAAAGAAGAAGGAGAAGACTGCACACTGATCTAAAGATGGAATCTCAGCCGAGAGCTTAGCTGTCCCTTGAGGCTCGAAGATTATTGCAGATGCAATGACAACCTTTCAGCATAGATAAATTAGCTAGTTTCCAGAGAGCTCATTGAGTTCTCTGGGCTACATTAATTTATCAAATTTTAATTACTACTTAAATTATACTAATTCAAACATGAGATGTCAGTTGTACAACATGGGCTGTTCAACTGCCATACCCAGACATGATTACTCTTTTCCCCCCTTCTCCCTCCCTCCCTCCCTCCCTGCCTCTGGTGATGATTTTTCTTCTAGGATATGTGATGATGTCTCCCCTTCACCTACAACCCACCGAAGATGGGGAAAAGAATCAAGATCAAGTGTTATTGTTATTGTCACAGGACAATGTTTAAAGTGTGGTGGGATTGCATCCCACTAATTTCCAGGAAGACCAATAATGATGGCTCCCTTTTCATTGTGGTGGTGGATCCAATTCTCGGGTCTATTCTGAACTTAGCTATCTTAGCTGATGCCTGTCCCCCAGACAGGTTCAGTATCTTGGATAGCTCCTTTAAAGCTCAAAATACTCCTCTATGAAGAAACAATTGATTGACTATTCTGTTCGCATCTCAACATATTGCTTGTATTTACCTAACAAGGGGAGATACTGGAACATTAATGTTAAACAGTAGTTTACAGTTCAACGCCTTCCACCTGGGCAACAGTATTGTGTTTGTTATGTATTAACTTTTCACTTAAAGTATTTCAAGAATCAAGTAGCCAAGACAGAAATATTTTCAATAAATAAATAAAGTCATACTTTCAAAAAGCACACTACCTTAACTGTTCTTCAAAAGGATAAATTTGGTATGCTCTTCCTTCTCCATTTTGGCATCTGTTTATTGGAAAAAAGGTATATCAATTTAGTTTCTGCCTACTATGTGAGAACCAGCATGGTGTAATGGTTTGAGTATTGTGCTAGGCCTCTAGGAGACCAGGGTTCAAAACTCCACTCAGCTGTGAAAACCCAGTGGATGGACTTGGACCTTCCTCAGCCTCAGAGGAAGGCAATGGCAAACCTCTTCCAAGTAATTCTTGCCAAAAAAAATCATATGAAGTCAGAGGTATATAACAACTACTACAACAACAAACTGTTGAAAGCACATAGCATCTTCCAAGGAAATGTTGGGAGATTCATTAGCCATGCCAACCTAAATTGGTCAGCTGGAACCAAGTTAATAATCACATCAGTTTCAAATAACCTTTGGGACAGAATCCAGATTTTAATCTTGATAGCTCAATGAACCTGTCTATGCATTTGAAATATTGTTTTGCCCCTTCTAATCATGACTTGAGTGCCTTCTTGAAATACTTCTACCACCTTGAAGAGAAAACATATGGAGAGATGGGGCTGCCTATAATCTTTGATTTTTTAAAATAAATGTTGCAGGTCTGTCAAAGCCTGTGCAAAAGCATCTTCTAAAAGTAATGTGAGGCTTAGGGTGAAGAAATCCTTTCATGTGAGGCATGTATGGGCCTCCCTCTGCAAGTATCATATGTATTACAATATGACTATGCACAAGGTTTGCAACAGGAGTACGCATCACTAGGAGTAGGATCATAGGAGTAGGCAGCAACTGCTGAGGGCCACATCCTTGCCAGGGGAGGGGACTGTGAATATCAGATTAGGGGCATGGGCAATTTACTCCACCTATCTTGGAGCCCTGCAGTCCAGATGACACAGGGCTTTTGCCCTGTTCTGCCCCCAGGTGGTCATGACCACCTCCGGGGCAAAGACAGGGGGAAGATGGGATAGGGCCCAATAAAACATTTTCAGATAATACCTGGAAAAAAGACATTGTAGCCAAAATAAAATGGATCAGGCCCTGGATGACTGCAGGGCCCCTTCCAGCACACCAGCTCATCACTGCAGCTGCTGGCTGCCTTGTTCTTCCACATCCAGGAAGGGGGCCCCACAGCATGTGCCCAGGATGGACACATGCAGGGGGCCTTCTTCACATACTGTGGGCCTCCTGCTTGGATCTGGAGAGTGGAATGCAGCAGCAGCAGCTGCAGGGACAGGCCGGCATGCCCGTCTGGACTCTGGCCTGTTTCCTCCAGATAACGGGGAAGGAAAGGGTCAGATCTGCAGACAAGATATGCTGGCAGGGAGTCAGCATATCCTGGTCCATATAGATGAGCCCAAGGCTTCTGCTCCTTCATTATCTATTTATCAGCTCTTTCTGAACAGCAAAGCATAGAAAGGGTTAGGAAATGGAGGGACATCCACCATTTCCTTGTACTTTCTCTACTGGTGGTTGTAAGGACTTTATCAGATGAGCATCTTAGAAAGTTCTTTTGCTGGCATAAAAAAAAAAAAAATTATGCCAGCAAAAGAATGCCCCCACCACACTTACCTTCTCTCCCAGCAAAGGCTTCCTCAGCAATAAAAGAGGAAGTGAACAGAGCTCCGTTCACTTCCTCATTCAAAATCCTGCGTATTCTCATGAGATTTCATCATGCGAGAAATTAATCAAACAGAGAAAAACAACAGAGAAAAAGTTTAAAAAAACAAATACATGCACACAAAATTTCCAAGTAACCTGGGGACGGTCATAAAAAGTGTGTCACTTACCTGCATGTCACAATCTCACCCAAAAGTGTGTACACTGGACCGGCCATTCTCGCTGCATTCACATGAGTACAATGGTGCGAGGTTTCACGTGCCAGCATTAATGTGTCATGGGGAATCAATTGACAGCTTCAGCTGTCAATTAAAAAGTACAGGGTTTGGCAGGGACATAAATGCGGAAGGGCAATGTTGTATGGTACATGTGTACTTTTGCATTTATGTGGCATCATTATGACCCTGTATTGAGTGCGTCTGATAAAGTCTTAAGTCTAAGCACAAAAGTCCATGGCAGGCAAATGAGTAGTAGTGATAGTGACCATTAGAACATAAAAGGAACCATACTGAATCAGACTAAAGGTTCATCTATTCCAGTTTGCTCTGCACATAGTGGCATATCTGATACTCATAAAACATGAGGGCAATAGCACATTCCTATTTATATTTATGTTCCTCAGCAATTGATTTACAAAGGCACACTATTTCTGATACCAGAGAGCCTTGTCATCAACAAAAGGAGGGTGGTGAAAAAATGAGCCCAATGAGATGAGAGACACCACTGGGAGTATTTGCCCAGAAATGCCCGCACATGGAGCAATCAACATTGTGTGAATAAGTAATGCCCTACAGGTAGTCTTTCTTACATTGTCTTTTGAATGGCCTTGATACATGTCACTTACATTATTATGGCATGAACCTAACTGTTAGTCCAAATTAGAGTAGCCCCATGGAAATGGTGTAAGTGTTGATTTTAAGTTCTGATGGATTCTGTGGGTCTGCTGCAGTTGGGACTAACAATTGTATTTAGGCTAAGCAATGTTTCTTAGAGATCCTTCCTGAACAGAAATAAATTTTGAAGAAATTAAGATATCCAGCCAGTTTTCAAAATTTGAAAGTCAAGTGTTAATGTTGAAATTTGGCATCTGAATTCAGTACCTGATTTTGGGGTTCAGGATTGGCATCCAGTTTCAATTGGACTAGATGAATTAATTACATATAGCTAAGGGGGAAAAAATACTAGCCATACATCCCATACTGTCAAACACTACTTACTGCTGCAGGCCAGTTATTAAAAAGCAGCATCTAAAATTGATTTCTGCCTGTACCAGAACCTCCTCCCATATATATATTTACTGCTGGTGGAAGCCAGATTTTGTATGACAGATTATGATGCTGAATGGCCAATATTCAGAGATTATTAAATTAACAGTTGTACAACCATACTGTAGTTGGAAGATATTTTTCACTAAAATTCACAGGACAATTTTGGCCTAAAAATCTCATTTAATCCCAATTAAAGTAAACCCATTAAATCAATAGGATTTACCTACATGTCGTGCACTATTCAACAATTGATTTAATAGGTTCACTAGAGTTGGGTAGAATCCAATAGGGTTCAGGCCTTCTAGTTTTTTTTTTTTTTAATTAAATGAAACAAATTTGTTTCATCTCTTCAAATTACCTATAAATAGCATCTTTCAGCTTCCTTATTGAAGGCTGCACATTTAGCATCAGATTTCATAAATTTAGGAAGGGACCTTCCAACTGTAAAGGGCAGGCAGGCATATGTCACAGTGTTTTCTCAAATGGCACCTTAGTGATACTACTTAAGATGAAGAAAAGTGCTGCCCTGCAATCCACCATGACTACCAGCAAGCCAAAATATGGACAGATGGCAGCACTCAAACTCTTCCTAGTCCAGTAGCAGGCCAATCAAAGTGGTGTATTGGGGGTGGGGGAGGGTGAATTGGAGAAGAAGGGCAATTGCCATCAGGCCAGTGAACATCTTTCAATTCTCCAAGGAAATCCAGCTAGCAAAAGGCCCATCAAATAAACAGTCTCACTGGTGACAGCTGCCTTAGGTGTTTTGTTGTTGAGGTGAGATGTATTAGGCAGGTTATTAACTTCTAAATCTTTTTTTTTTTTAAAAAATGGAGGCTGGTGTGTCATACATTGGAGCTCTTAGGCTAGTTGTCCATTCAACTTGGCCCCCTTTTTGTACAACATTTCCAGTAATTTATCCACCATGGTTCAAAGTGTTGAACATGGGAAGCAATGACAGTACACACAGAGGTCACCCATGTCTTCCATGTCAGTGGTGTGGTGAATGCACTCTGGGCTTCATTCTAGAGTGTAAAGGGGGACTATTCAAGGTGCGGAATAAGGTTCAACATCTCAAATAGCTTCTGTGAAGTCCGGAATAAAACCTACAGTGGATTCACTGTATCCCTGACACTGAAACCTTTGCTGCTACAAGTACACACCTTATGTCTTCAAAGTAATTTGTTATCACACCAGGAAGAAGAAGCACCACCACCACTCCATAGGAGAGAGATCTGTAGCTATTCCCATCATCCACATGCAGTAGACCCTCTTCTCCAAGAGCTGCTGCCTATCTGTCTGCCTGCTGCCTGCTGAGCAAACCATCTACATACTTGCAGGAGCAGGTTCCAAGCTCCCCAGGTACTGAATCAGCTGCTGGTGAACCAGTATTGCCATCACCTGCTCTTCTGCCTTGAAAGGGAATATAAAGAGTTGGCTAGGTGGCAGGCCCGCTTCTGGTGGGGTTGCTACTAAAGAGTTAGCTGGAACAAGCTAGAATGTGTACAGAGGAGAGTGATCAAAATGGTGGGAGGTCTGGAAGCCATGCCCTACAAGGAGCGGCTTAGGGAGCTGGATATGTTTAGTCTGGAGAAGAGAAGGTCGAGAGGTGACATGATAGCCATGCTAAAATATTTGAAGGGATCTCATACTGAGGATGGAGCAAGCTTGCTTTCTGCTGCTCCAGAGACTAGGATACAGAGAAATGGAGTCAAACTACAGGAAAAGAGATTCCACCTAAACATTAGGAAGAACTTCCAGACAGTAAGAGCTGTTTGGCAGTGGAATGCACTACCTCAGAGTGTGTTGGAGTCTCCTTTGGAGGTGTTTAAACAGAGGCTGGATGGCCATCTGTTGGGAATACTTTGATTGTGTGTTGCTATCAGGCAGGGGGTTGGACTAGTTGACCCTCATGGTCTCTTCCAACTCTATGCTTGAATGATTCTATGGTTCTATGAAAGAGGGTTGGCCCTTTTGGGGAGCTGTTTTGGAGATGAAGCAAGGGCAAGGGTCAGTTACCCTTTTAATTGGTCTTTTTCTTTAAACTATCCTGCTGGCAACTACAGTAAATATGGAGTATTCAAAGAGAACTAGAGGGGGGGGGCAGCCAAGGGAGCAGACCTTTCAACATAATAAGAAGAGGGAGATATGGAGTGGGGAGACAGAGTTATCAACATGGGAGAGGCAAGAGTCACAGAGTAACTGTCCCCTGCCTCAAATAGTCTGGATAGTCTTGGCAACAGGCCCCCTGGGCTGAAAATGCTGCTGCTTAATACCAGGTTGGTAAATGCAGGGCTGGTTTAAGGCACCGGAGGCGTCAGCATCCACAGGGGGGCCCATCATTGTGGAGGGCCCCATTGTAACCCTCCTCCTGCAAAAACATTATTAGTAATAATCTGAATATACTGTAATGTGAATAGCTTAGATTGAGTTAGGTTACATTGACCTGAGATAAACATAAGGGTCCCCCAAAATAAAGCATTGCAAAATTCCTTAAACCAGTCCTGGGTAAATGGAAAAACAGCTTTGATCTAGGACCTGATCTTGGATCAGCATGCCAACATGGCTTGTATTACAGAGACCTGGTTGGATGAAGTGCGGGGAGGGGTTTATCTCCTAGGTTTGTCCCCTTGGGTTCTCTGTGGAGGAGCAGGCAAGGCCTGGGAGGGGGAGAGGCAGAGTTGCGGTGGTTTATTGGGATTCAGTCTCCATCACCAGGTGCCCCATCTCACAGTCTGCTGGGTTTGAGTGTGTCTATTTAAAGGTGGGTGGCAGGGACAGAATAGGGATTCTGTTAGTGTACTGCCCACCCCGCTGCTCAACAGTCTCCCTGGTTGAGTTGGTTTTGGCAGTGGTGTTGGAGTCCTCTTGGCTAGTTGTGCTTGATGAGTTCAACTTCCATGCAGAGACTTCTCTGTCAGGAGTAGGTCAGGGTTTCACATCCTGACAATCGTGGGTCTGTCCCAAGTATATCGGGTGCCACCAAGTATATCGGGTGTCCCTTCAGGACACACACTGGAGCAAGTTTTCTGTGTGAGGTGTGATGATGGTTATCTGGGTATGGATAAATTTTCTGTAGTTCTGTTGTCATGGGAAGATCACTACCTAGTAGGGCTTAAACTTGCTGAAACTCAGAGCTTCTGCAGGGGTGAGGAGGCTGATTAAGATGATCCACCCCAGGAGGCTTATGGATCCAGATGGATTCTTAATGGCTGTTGAGGAGTTCCCTATTGCCTTGGCAGGTGATCTTGTCAAAGACCTGGCAGATCTCTGGAACAGGAAAATGGTCAGGGAGGTAGAGATGATCACTCCTAAGTGCCCACTCCCATGGAGTGGAGCCAAGTGAGCACTCTGGTTCATTAGAGAGTTGGTAACCTGGTTCACTAAGGAACTGGCAGTGCTATAATGAGTGGGGCAGAGACTAGAGGGATGATCTCAGAAGAGTCAGAGTAAGTCCGATCGAACATGGGCTAGAGCTCATTGGAAAGCCTATGCGATGGTGGTGGTGGCAGGGAAGAAATCCTCCTTCCCTGCCACCATTGCATCCACAAAGTGTCATCCAGTGGAGTTGTCGCAAGTTGTCATGAGGTCTTTAACATTCTGTCCTGCAAGAGCAGTATATAAACTACTCTTCACTCACTGTGAAGAGTTTGTACAGCACTTTGAGATAAAATCACTCAGATTCACTCTGACCTGGATGCTGCAGTTGATAGAGACCCAGTGGATGTAACCTTGGTCCCTTTTTGTCTTGTGTTATTGGCTACATTCCAATTTCTGCAACCTGAAGATGTATATAGGATCCTTTCAGAGGTGGGAACTGCCATACACACAGTAGACCCATGCCCTTCTTGGCTGCTGATTGGTGGATTGGTAAGGGGAGTAGTGAATGCCTCACTACAGCAAGGCAGGGTCACATGCTGTCTAACAGAGGCTGTGGTGAAGCCTTATTGAAAAAATCCTCCCTGGACCCTACAATACTGGAGAATTATCTGCCAGTATGGGGGTAAGGTTCTAGAGCATGTGGAAGCCTCCCAGCTCCAGAGTTTTCTGGATGAAATGGATTATCTAGATCCATTACTATCTGGCTTCAAGCCTGGATATGGGGCAGAAACAGCTTTGGTCGCCTCAGTAGATGACCTATGCAGGGATCTAGACAAGACGAGTGTGTCTCTGTTAGTTCTACTGGACCTCTCAGCAGCTTTCGAGACCATCAATCATGGTATCCTGGGCTGCCTCTCTGGGATAGGACTTGGAGGCATTGTTTTACAGTGGCCTTTCTTGGAGGTGCAGATTCAGAAAGTGGTGCTGTTTGGCACCCTGGCCACTAGCTTGTGGTGTCCCTCACGGCTTGGGTCTGCTCCCCCATGCTCTATAATACTTACATGAAACTACTGGGAGGGGTCATCTGGAGTTTTGGGGTTCAGTGTCATCAGTACGCTGATGACACACAACTCTATCTTGCCTTTCCATCTGATTCCAAGAAAGCTGATTCTGCTGTCAGTAATGGACTGGATTAGGGTGAACAAATTGAAACTTAATCCAGACAAGACAGAAGTGCTTCGGGTCAGCCAAAAAACAGATCAGGGAATATGGATTCAGTTTGGGCTGGATGGGATTATACTCACCCTGAAATCTCAGATTCACAGCATCGGTGTACTCCTGGACTGTTGAAAACTTCAGCAGGTCCAAAATATTGTGGCCAGGCTGTTGACTGGGTCTGGTTATAGGGATCATGTGACTCCCCTACTGACCCTAGATGCCTTGGTTTCAGCTGTGGCTAGATATACATTTGCACAATGAAAACTAGTGTGCCAGCTGCACTCATTCCTTGGAAAGTCAGATCTGGTTACTGTGACACATGACATGATAACTTCCCATTTGGACTATTATAACGTACTCCACATGGGGTTGGTGTTAGAAACTGTTTGAAAACTTCAGCAGGTCCAAAATACTGTGTCCAGGCTGTTGACTGGGGCTAGTTACAGGGATCACATGACTCCCCTGTTGAAATAGTTTCACTGGTTACTGGTCTGCTTCCTGGTTGAATTCAGAGTGCTGGTTTTGATCTTTAAAACCCTACAAGGCTTGGGAACAGGCTATATTGTTATCATGCCTTATACTCCCTCCTTCTAATAATTCATAATTTGGAAATATTGGACATTTCACGAGGTCTAAGGTAGACCAGGGCAGACCAAAAGTGGGTTCAAGTGAAGGTCACCCAAGTTCTAACATGGATGTCTTGGAAATTCCCAACAGACATGCCCAAGATAGGATTAAGTGGATCCCCTTAGTAAAGAGGAATGTGCTAATCCCTTCTTGGATGCTTCTAGCAGTGAGTCATACTCACAGACAAACTAACTGGGACCCCCATTATCCACAAAATGTATCTTCTTGCACCCTTTCCTCTCCCACAATAAGGAGGCTGTATAAACCCATCAACCTTGATATCTCAGCCATTAGTGACAATTAACAAAGTTGTGATTTCCTTTGTTTAATGGTGGTAAAACCATCTAAGCATTGTTTTACACTCAAACACCCTTTCAGGATAAAAAATTGGGTATAAATATTAGTCCCCAAACAATAGCCAGATGTGCACAGTCCTTCTGACACTGTCATTTTGCTGGTTTTCTGTGCCACCCTCAATTCACTTCTGAGTCTTTTTTGCTAAACAAACCTCTGCCCTTCAGGACTGGTAATTATAGTCCAAACTTCTCTGAATCTATTCCTCTATCCAAATCTTTCCATCTTAACTCTTCATTAGCCTTGTGTGGTTCTTGTAAGTGTACCTGTGAATGTTTCCATGTTTATTTTCTAACAAAAAACATTTTTATTTCATCAGTCTTGTCAGTTAGTACTGGTATACACAGGTGTAAAGATCCCACAAGTGACTAGACTGCTCACAACTATACCTTTGAGCTAATTATAATTCCCCCAATTAATATAGTAATTTTAGGGTTATGACTGGGTCCCCACAGACCCCACCAATTCGGGTAACAATCTGAAAGACTGTATTGCCTTATACAAGCTAGCACATCTTTAAGATCCACTGGGAAGGACTTTCTCACCTCTTAGTCTCACCTCCCTTGGGCCCAGAAGCAGGTGAAAGGGCCTCCTTCCAACCCCACTGCCACTGCCCTTCTCTTGGAGGGAGAGAAGAACCAGCAGTATCTTCTGGATTTAATCCCTACCCCCACTGCCATTCCCTTTCCTTATGTGTCGTGTCTTATTTAGATTGTAAGCCTGAGGGCAGGGAACTGTTAAATTAACCATTTGTAAGCCGCTCTGATAGCCTTTGTGACTGAAGAGCGGGGTATAAATACAATATATAAATAAATAAATTTGGTGAGGGCTTGGGAGAGAGCCTTTTCCATAGCTACTCCCATGCTGTGGAACATCTCCACAGAAGGTTCAGTTGGCCCCTTCCTGCTCTCATTCAGCCAGCAGCTGAAGACATTTTTTATCCAGGCAGGCCTTTGAATTTTAATTATGCAGCAGTTGTGTCTCTCTGTGTGTGAAGTAGTGTGCTGTATTTTTAATCTTTTACTGGAAATTATGTTTTAAGTATGTTTCAAGTGTTTTTAACTGTTTTAATCATGTTTTTACAGTATTAATATTATTTAATCCTTTTAAACTTTTTAAAACTAGTATTTTAGCTTAATCATTTTACAATCATTGTAAGTTGCCCTCAATCCCATCTTGGGATAAAAGCAGGACATAAATTCATGTCACCCACTGGAACACAGCAACATTTTTTGACTTTCAAAAGGTGCATAAGCTAGACCCCCTGACCACTGGTTAGTGGCATAGCCATACATGACCAAGATTGCCCTTGCATCTGAGGAGATGACACAGGCCCCAAATGCTCCTACTGTCTTCTGCCCAAAAGTCCCAAGAGGACATGCTAGCACTGAGGGCTTCTTAAAGAGGCAGGATGTATCAGGGAGTATAGAACACTGTCCTATATTCAGTCGAAACATTGGTCCTCTAGGCCAGTATTGCCAATTCTAAATAGGAGTGGTTCTCTAGTGCTTCAGACAAGATTCTTTCATGGCTTTACCTGAAGAACCTTGGCTTTTCCTGATGGTCTCCCATCCATGTACTAGCCAGGCATGCTCCTGCTTAGTTTCCAAAATCAGCTGAGACTGGGTGTGGGAGGTGCAGGACTTAGGCATTTCTCTGTGAGAATCCCTGTTAGCATCCCACTGAACTGCTATGCATTTTATCCAGCCATGCCTGGTTTCAGGAGCCCTCTGGAGTCTTCTTCATGAACCCTTGGCCCACTGTCATGGAATTGTGTTAGATCGTGCTTTCCTCCTTGCCTCTCTGATTGTATAATATGCACTAGCCCTTTACCTAAACAATAAAGTTATATTTACACAAC
Organism: Gambelia wislizenii; assembly: GCA_030847615.1. Lineage (NCBI taxonomy): Eukaryota > Metazoa > Chordata > Lepidosauria > Squamata > Crotaphytidae > Gambelia > Gambelia wislizenii. The sequence continues at coordinate 215,835,319 of JAUMIR010000003.1, forward strand.
TACATATTTAAGTATAGTTATGTCTCCATGTTTCCCTCAAGAATAGTGCTAGTGTCCTAATAAACAATGGCCTGATGTGCTGGATGGGACCCATGATGATCCAACAGCCATGCTGATCCTGGTATGCTAATAAACAAGAAATGTGTTACTTTGATTGGAAAGATTACTTTAAAAACAACAACAAATGTTTTGGTAACTATTAATTCTTGCAAGTAGTCCATTACTTCTTACTCATGCAATGCATTAATTTGTTTTTAACAGAAAATAATACTCCCTAATGGTCAACCTGCAATCCCTCCCACATAACATTTCTGCAATGAACATTAACATCTAACATTAACATCCTTGTCATTATAATACTTAAAAGTAACATGGGTGGCCCTCATTTTTTTAAAGGGATGAGTTCCAAGTTTTAGCATGTTACTCTTAATATATTACTTCCAAAACTCTTGCTAATGCTACATGGGCATTCAGAATGCCACAGAGTTTCTTGTACATCTGGCATATTTAAATTAGGCCTATTGATCTCTGTGTGGTAGGGCAGTATCCAGTTCTGAGAGCTGTAAGGAAGGATACCTAAAGAGGCAGGCCTGTGGCTGACATCTGTCAGAGACGAAGGCATGGGATGACACCCACTGCTTGGGTTGTTCCCTAGAGGGAAGTATCTAATTGCACTAAGAGATGAACCTTTTTCTGGGCAATTACATGGAGCACTTGGTCCCTCACTGGGATATTCCTGTATCTCTTTTGCAGAGCCTGTCTTTGCGTAGCTTGGATTTAGTGCTTAGTGGACACTTTTAAGTTATTGAATGAAAGATCCATCACTACAAAATAAGCTACCGATTCTTGTGGTCCTAAGGCTGTGAAAGCCTCCGTGTCAATTGTCTCTCTAGCTGCTATAAAGATTGCCCAGACATGTTGCATCTGAGAAATCTATTCCACTCTCCTTAAAAAAGAGGCAGAACCTCAATCAAATGGCCTAAAGCTCCATTAAAAAAAAAAAAAACCTTCTAAAATATAGATTTAACAAATGGGGCAATGAAAAATGACTCTCAAGTGGCTGTTCTAAAAGAAGGGCTGAATTTTAAATTCTGTAATTGATCTTTTTTTTTTTAAAGGTATGTATCATCAACAACAACATCCTGTTACATTATAGAATCATAGAGCTGGAAGGGGCCTCATGGGCCATTGAGTCCTATTCCCCACTCAATGCAGGAACTCCAGTTAGATCATCCCCAGCAGGTAGCCATCCAGCCTCTTTTTGAAGACATTCAGAGAAAGACTTTATCACCTCTCTAGGCAATTGGTTTCATTGCTGAGCTGCTCTTACCATCAAGAAGTTCCTTCTAATGTTCAATTGAAATCTACCCTTCTGTAACTTAAAACCATTAGACCTGGTCCTACCCTCTGAGGCAGCAAAAGAACAAACCTTCATCCTCCTCTCTGTGGCAGTCCTTTAGATATGAAAATTGTGCAGTCACGTCACCCCTGAGTCTTCTCTTCACCAAGCTGAAAATGTCCAGCTTCCTCAACCTTTCCTCACGTTTTCTTCTCCACATTTCTTATTATCCTCTTTGCCCTAATCTGAACCTGTTCAATTTTGCCTATATCCTTCTTAAAACAAGGCACCCAGAAATGAATGCAGAACAGAATGTGAAGGATAGAGAGAGCAATGGTGATTAGGCAAGCAGAACCAGCCCTACAATTAAGAAAAATAAGGCTAGTTCCCCTGTTATATCTCCTCTCCATTATCACAACTCTCCCTCTGGAATCAGATGATTCCGATGGAGAGGAAGAGGCAGTTGGCAGGAATCTGAAGCTCCTGATAACAATGATGTCTCTAAGTCCAAGGAGGTGGGAGTTAAGGCAGAGGGAGGCCCTCCTCCCCAGAAGGAGGCTGCAGACAACCCAGTACCATAATTCATCAATGACAAAATCACAAAGAGTGATTGTGTCATTCCCAGCAGTTGTTAAGTAGGAGATACTGACCTAATTAGGCACCTGGTGTCTTGAAACAGCTGCCTATAAATCTCCCAGTCACTCCCTGGCAGTTTTGTTGCTTTCAACTCTCCTTCTTGGTGACTAGCATTACTTTTCAGTATTTCTGACTTTGGACTGGCTATGATTCACAACTCTGTTTTATTTCTTGCTGGCTTTGTTTATCTGGACTACTGACTTGCTGAACAACTTCTGAACTGGCTGACAACCACTCTATTGCTACTCTCTTCATCCTGCTGGATATCCTGGACTGAATTAACTCATTGACAATTCTTACACTCCAACCACCTGATCCCTGGGTCACTTTCTGACTGGAGCATAAGTCTGGACATGGCTATTCTCCTCACCACGACCACCATTGGAGGACAGAGCTCTGTGTGCTACATACCATGTAAAAGAACAGGCAGGCCACAACTCCATCATACCGAACTTACAAAAGGCCCTCCATCCATCCCAGCTGCCACTGCTGTGGCCTGTAGAGGAAAGGAAAAACAGGCCCAGCAGCTGAGGAAAGGCACTCCCTCTATCTAACTGCCACTGCTGTGGCCTCAGAGAGAGAGAACAGCAGCCAGCATCTGCTGGATTTAATCCACTCTCCACTGCCACCCTTTTTTCCTTCTGTGTCCTCTCTAGATTGTAAGCATTAGGGCAGGGAACAGTCAAATTAACAATTGTAAACCACTCATGTAAAGTTCCATGTAAGCTGATGATGCTATATAAATAAATAAATGATGATGCAGGTTGTCCCAATCACCTCAAGTGGTCCAATGCCGTCAGATGCAGTGGAGGATGTTATTCCATTGCCAGTATTGAAGTAAGATTCAGCTGGCAGTCCAGGTAACTTGTATATGCAGTGTGGTGGGAGGGTTGTCATGTTGTCCTTTGCTTTCATAAAGGGTACTTCTCATGGGAGCTCTAAGATCTTCTGAAGAGACCCTTCTCTCTTTCCCCCCACTTTCTTAGTCTTGTTTGGTGGGAATAAGAGAGAAGACCTTCTCAGTGGATGTTCCCAGACATTGGAGCTTCCTCTCTAGGGAGGGTAGGTCCTTGCTCTCCTTCCACCAGCAGATTAAAACATTTCTATGCTGTCAGGCTTTTAGAAGCTGACTGGGATGGGCTTTTAGTGCTGTGTGGTGCTGTTTTTATGGTTTGTATATTTATGGTTTGTTTATGGTTAATGAATTTTAATGTTTTTAATGTTATACATTAATTGGTTTTTAAAGTAACTTTTATATTTATACTTTTATAGACGATTTTGTATTTGTTTTTATTCCACTTTGATTCTCATTATTGAAAGAACTTGGATATCCATGAATAAAATAATAAGAGGGAGAAGTAGAAGGAAACTCTTGGTAGTTGGATCTTCTTAACTCACTTTTGTTTTTCTATTTTGTATTTCTTTATATCTGTATTTTTAAAATCTGTTACTTAAGAAAATAATTACCAAAGAACTTGAGAAAAGAATGCAGGAATAATTGATTGGATATGATGAGAGATGAAGAATATGTTTAAATCCCTTTGTTAGACAAATGACAAATGGAGAGGATACTTCAAAAATGACTTATGCTCCCCCCACCTACATCCAACTGATACTAGCCCTAACCAAACTTTCTGTCAGCCTTTAAAGCCAAATGCCATTAATCAGTCAATAAATGCATTTAGTATACAGGTCACCTCCCCATATACATGGAGAATATATTCCAGGACTTACCATGGGTATTGGAAACTGCATATAATAGCGAACCACCATGAATACCATAGAATCACATTGGAGGAACAAGAAAATGCCTAGAGAGGACACTCTAGGCATCTGGAGCAACTCTATGGTCAAGGTCTGGTGGAAGCTGACCATAGAGTTGTGCTGGAGGACCTCCCAATGCCTAGGGAGACCACCTCCAGAGTGACTCTATGGTCCTCCAGATGCCTAGCCCCCCCCCCAAGAGCAGGTAAGTGAAACCACCGGTACTGATCCCATGTAGACAAGGGGCATCCCGTAAAGGAATGCACACAGCTGGTTAAAGCAAAAAGTATAAGATAAACTGCAAACCATTAAAATATTTTCCATGAGGGTGCTACAAATAAATAGGAAAGTGCACGTAAAATATTAAGTCAGCAGGACAAAAGCCTGCTGGAATATTAGTGTTTTAACCAGCTGATAAAGAGTTGAAAAATGTAGCCAAACAACATGGCAGAGGGCTCCATGTCATGATGTAGGAACGGAAAAGGCCCTCTTTTTTTTGTCCCAGTCAACCATGCCATGTTTACTTCTAAGACATGGAAAAATGCATATCCTACAGATCTTAGTAGAAAATAAATGCCACTGAATGCCACCCAGCACCTGGATGTCTGCTGCACAACCCAGAATAGTCATAAAGCCAAGTGGATTCATTGCCCCTGTGGCAGTAGATTCCACAGCCACACTGGTACCAGGCATGGTAAGTAGAAAGTAGGCAGTGGTATGCATTAGCTGCAATAGGGAGTGGCATCATCAGAGAAGCATCAAGTGAAGCAGTTCTGCACCAATTATAGCCATCAGGGTGGTGCTGGGGTGGGTAGCTTACTTTGGGTCCTCTCAAACCTGATGTCTACCCTGCATCGTTATCAAGTGTAATCCTTGACAAAATACACAGACACTATAATGTCTGAATGTTTGAGTCTGTTAAAACTACAAAAGCTATGATGCAGTGAAACAAGTAGGCAGCAACACTGGAAGACCTAGATCAAGAAATCAATGAACAATTGGAGAGGAGATAATCCAGGATAAAATGAAATTTAGCCAAATATATAATATTGTATTATTTGTGTCTACAGAGAGAGACAGAGGAGATTTTCACACGGGGAAAATATTCCCCGGAGAAATTGGCACAGAAAGATTTCTTTACCAGAAGCAGCGCCATGGTTCGCACACCCATTTGCCTCTCCTGATATGCTGTCATTGTCACACTGGGTTATTTCTTCCCTCTTCTGGAATATTTTATTAACGGCGAACTCCCGTTAGTAAAATATTCCGGAAGAGGGAAGAAATAACCCAGCGTGATGACGACAGCATATCGGGAGAGGCAAATGGGCGTGTGAACCACGGTGCTGCTTCCGGTAAAGAAATCTTTCTGTGCCAATTTCTCCGGGGAATATTTTCCCCGTGTGAAAATCTCCAGAGACAGAGACAGACAGACAGACATTTCTTAGGAAACAGGCTCAGCAGTCCTTTTTAACCCCAAAGATTTCAAACTATCAGTTTAGAGATGTGTAGATTTCTCCATGGCAAACAATGCAAGAACATCCAGGATTTTGGTAAGGATTAGAGGAAGTAAATTGGTGTATTCCTCATTCCACTCATTGCATCCCAGTGGAAATTAAAATAGATCTGAGTTAACCCAAGCAAATAGTTCCTGTAATGAGGGATGCTCCAGCTCAAGTGTAGCTTTCTTCATGCAGTCACATCCCTACTGATCATCAAGATACTTTGCATACAGAATATTTAAGGCAACTTTCTAAGGCCAATGGGGCCCAAGACATTTTGTGGCCAGAAACAAAGGACAAGATGGGATGCAGTCTCACACACACGTGCTCACACTACCAACAGATGTTGACTGGACTACCAATTGAAGACTGGCAATTGAATAGCATCATCATCCACCACACCTGAGGACAGCAGGCCTGTTTAGAGGCACAAAACAGGTTGGGTTGCATATACAATTTTGTCCTCCAACAGAGGGTGGCTCAGGAAGGACACACGAGAGACTGCTATTGCCATGCTCCAGTATTCGCTGCCTGAAGTTTGCTTATTCTGCCCTATGGAAAAACTGACTTTGGCTGCATTGATTAAGTCATACCAAGCCTCTGCACCAATAATGAAATAACTGACAAAAGGACTAACCTATTTTCATGATGGATCCTTCCTAAATTCTAACTCTGTTTAGGAAAACATGCAACAGATCACATTTTTTTTTCTTTTGGTTTCTAACATAGGGCACAGCAGATCTGAAGTTGTCCCTTGGGTAATTCCATTAAAGGCAAGGAAAACATGGCTAAGTGAGTTTGAAGAAGTCAATTACCTTTTTATCAGCCATGGGAGAGTGGGAAGCTGAGAGTAAGTGAAACTGGTCTTATATATAAAGCTTTTATTTGTGTGCATAAAGGTTGGAATGACAAAAAGAACTTACTGTGGTACCTGCAAAGGCAAGGTGACAGTTTAACACCAGAAGGACACCTCAGGGGAAAGGAGGAAGAATGGGAGTTAGGTGCTGGGGAAGAAAAGCACGCTTATAGCAATGTCTTGCAGCATAATCTGCAAGGAAGTGTATGGGTTGCTTTCACTCAGGCCTTTCACATTTTAAAAATAATGGCAAGGCATACATTCATTCTGACTCACCCTGGGATTTCAAATGGATGGAAATTTGCTAGTGAGCGATCCTCGATTGCCAAAAAGCTATTACAAAAATGAAACTCACTAGCACCATCCCAAACAATGCCAGAAAAATAATGGACTAATGCAATAGGGAAGAAAAAAAAATGTCTGTAGACCTAGCTCAAAAACAAAAAAAAAAAGCCTACCTCAAGCCAACCATAATATGCAGTGCTGCATTTAATAGCCCCTTTTTCTAAAGCTTGACAAAGTTCCTTTTTTTTTTTACTATAGTTTCCAAAATAATGAGTCTAAAAATAAAATTGCATTGAAAAATTCCAGGATCTAGTCCTTTAAAAACAACAAGAAGTATTTCCTTTTAAAAGGAGTTAAAAAAATTCATTCAGTCACTTTGACTTCACGCTTTATGCAGAGTGCGATTAAGAAGAAGACTTAAGCTCTATTATCATTTGAAAGTGTATTCAGAGATCTGGGATCACCCAGTTAAATTAGACTCATTACAAAACAAAGGAGTCAGTTTAAAATGCAAAACAAAGTTTACTGAAGGTATATCAGTCTCAATCTACATACTAAAACAAACATAAGAAAAGGTCCCTAAACTGACTAAGAATGGGTAGGAAAGACTCACCAGCCTTGGCTGGGTTCCGATGCATCATGGCATGGTTACAAGAAAGCTTAGGATGCCTCCATTCTCATGGAGAGTTAGATTCAGAAGAAGAAGCAAGTTACACAAAAGCAATAAAATTCAAATTAGGTCATGTGTGAATCATCCAGCACTTCTAGTTGGCTAGAAGTGCCCAGTGAAGTAAGAGAAGGGAATTTTGGGAGAACAAAATGCATGCAGGGAAAAACCCTAGACTTATCTAAGATTGTGAATGAGGTACACAAGATTGCTTTTACATTACAATGATTATTTCCCCACATACAACAAGTTCCTTTTTTTTTTTTTTTTTTTTTTTACTATAGTTTCCAAAATCTCTTAGCCAGCATTTGCCATGTTGGCTTGGAAATTCTGGGTGTTTCGATCTTCAAAAGTAACTTTACCAAGCTTCCCCCCGCCCCCAACTGCAGACACTTCCTATGGACCGTGGGAATTTGAACTACAATAAAAATAACTTGTTTCTTTGAAACTAGCCAAAGATTTCAAAGTTTATTTCACCTCATCTAAATTAAGTGTAAATTGGAAAACTGAAAATGAAACTGGACATTTTCAGACAGTGCTTACCATGGGATCAGGTCCCGGGAGAGGAACGGCGCTCTTGTGCGGCAGGGGGTCCTTTTCGGACGCTACCATCCCTCTTCTGGGATCATTCGTGGCATGTCAGTGAAGCTTTGGAAGCGGCCGCTTTGGAAGTTTTAAGCAACTTCCGTGCTTAAAATATGGCACGGCTGCTTCCAAAGCTCCAAGGACATGCCACGAATGATCCAGGAAGAGGGACGGCGGTATCCGAAAATGACCCCCCTGCTGTGCAAGAGCACCGTTCCTCTCCCGGGACCTGATCCCGCAGTAAGCACTATCTGAAAATGTCCACAGTCTCTTCTGCAAACTCATTTGGCATGCCTTTGTTTCTCTAAGTGATAACCCTCCCTCATTTCCAGTGAAGCCAACAATCTGCATTGTAGAGTCATTGGTTGTATTACTTAGATAATCTATGGGAAGTACTAGACAAATGTCTGGTATCATTGTTCCTGATGTCAAACTATATATTGAACAAAACTCCATAGCTAGCATGCACTAACTAAGGATTGGTGTGAGTGTGTGTGTGTATGTGAGAGAGAGAGCGAGAGAGCGAGAAGGAGAGCAGGGATGAACAATGTGTGGCCTTCTAGATGTTGCTGGATTCTCCAATTGCTATGCTAGTGATAAAGGATAAGGTAGTAATTAGAAGAGGGTTTGCCACTTGCCAGCAGGCCTATTTGTGTCCCGGGTGGCGCCCCCAATGTGAGCCTCTGCTGGGCACCCCTCCCTCTTTCTGGCAACCGCCTGGTCAATCGCCATGGGGGATGCCATCTTTGCCCTGTCCCCTTCCCGACATGCATTGTGGCTGGGGTGGTGGGGGAAGCGGGAGCCAATCAGGGGTTGGCCTGCCCAGCCCTGATTGGCTCTCCTTGAACAAAGGGGTGGGTCATCTGGCCACACTTCCAGCATGGCCAGATGACGTCGGGGGGCCTGTTCCGTCGTAACCCCCTCGACATTTGGCTCTAAGTGAGGCGAAGAAAGGAGGCTGGCGAGCGAAGGGAGAGCAGTGGGTGGGGGCTCCTCACCCTCACCCTTTTGGACACAGGGGCCTGTGGCAGCTCAGCCATCCAGCTATCCTCGGGGCCCCTTGCTTGCAGTGGCTCACCCTCCGGCCATCCTCATCATCCCTCGCTGCTGCCTCAGCCGCTTGGGGACTTTGCGGCATTGGAGAGTAGGCAGCGGCGGTGATGGACAGGCTACGATGGCAGCCTGCAGGCAGAGGCAGTGATGAGGGGGACCATGGCTGAGATGAGCGGGCCATGGTGGGGGGGACAGGAGGGGAGCAAGTCATCCCTGCATGGTGGCTGGGAGGCTGCATCGGCTAGCAGGCAGAGAAGGAAGGGGTGGCTGTGTGAAGTAGCAGGTGGCTGCAGGCTCCCGTCTGGCAGCCTACATTCCCTCGCACAGTGAGGAGGCCGCGATGGTGTGAGGCAGTCACGTGGGTGGTTGTAAGGCATCCGCGGCAGCGATTCAGCTGCGGAGGGTGGGGAGGCAGCCAGCCAGCAGCCTGAAGTCAGCAGCTGCACTGCTGGGGAAGGAGTGCCGACAGCAAAGGCTCCCCCTCACGCTCCTTCCCAGTGCTAGCCAGCTCCACCAGGCCAAGGGAGGTGGGCCGGGCCGGAACACGGGAGGGGTGGGTGGTATGGACCCCCCCCTCTTTTCTTTCCTTCAGCTGGGTTCGGGCCGCAGGTTGGTGGCCAGCGTATAATAAAGTGTTGGGGGGGGTAATTAGTGTCAAAAAAGAAGAATAAATAAGCACAATAACACACGAATCTCTGGCACATGGGACCCCTGGGGGGTGCTGGGGGGGACTCCATCCAGGAAGGGGGTTTCAGGGAGCCTCCACTTGGGCAGCCACCACACAGGACAGAGGTCTGCCAGGGCAGCGGGCAAGGGGGGTGGCAAGCATGGCTCATATGAAGGTCACCAAGAAGTGTCCTCTCACAGACACAGCCACCTTCCAACACTGAGCCCATTCCAGAAGGGGAGGAGGCAGGCATCCAGATCAGGGATCAGGGTCCAGCTCCAACACAGAGCCAGTGCCAGACACCAGACCCCCATTGTGGTTTTTGGGTCACCGGCACCTACCATAGCTGACATCTTGGGTGCCTTGTCTGTCCTGATGCAGCGGGTAGACAAAATTGACACCCCCCCCAGGGCAGGCAGGGAACCAGGTCCTGCCCGCCATCAGGGCAGTGGCCGAAAGGGGGGAGCCCAGCACATCATCCAGCATGGTTGCCACGAGCGGCAGCGGGCAGTTGCGGTAGTCCAGATTCTGAGAAAGGAGATACTTGAGAGATTCCAGGCACTCGGATTCATGCAACTCCTTATCCCAGCAACATAGTGGATAAAGGAAGGGGAGGAGGTCCAGTAGAAAGTGCTGGAGGTCTCATCAACAGAAGGGGTTGAGGTCCGGTTCTGGGTCCTCCTCAGGTGAGTCTTCAGATGAGGAATACAGCAAATTCAGTTACTGGTGAAAAGGGTGACAGGAAGGAGAATGAAAAGGCCAGCTTGGTGGTGGTGGAGCGCAACTTTGCGAACTGGCTGAGTGGGTACACAGTTTTCATGGGGGTAGTGGTTTTTGTGGAATGCAGAGAAAAAGGCATCCAGGTTGCCCATGCACAGGTGGGAAACCATCGATTAACCTACCTGGTTGTTGGTCACAGGCCTGGAAGGAGAGAGAAAGGGGAGGCCTCCAAGGCTTCCAAAAAGGAGGGGAGAAAATTGGTCTGTTGGGAGTATAATGGAGGTAAATGCTCCAGGTACAGGTGCTGGTTTGACCCTGTTTGTGACAGTTGTGGGGGCGGTCACCCGAAAGTGCATTGCTCTCGGCAAGCTGAGGAGGGCAGTCCTTTCGGAATGGTCACCCTGCCTTGACTGGCGCCAGGAAGGAGGAAGGGTCCGGCAGCAGTGCCAGCACCAACACTGCAAAGTGAGGTAAGGAGCGGGGCCATGGTGGTGTGTCGCATGGCATTCACGCCAGTTAAACTGGATGCCATGCAACCTCTTCTGGCGGCCTACTCCAACAGGGAGGCCTTGGCTTACTGAGCCAATGGGTCCGAACAGGGTTTTCGCATTCCATTTGAGGGCCCCAGAGATGCATCCAGCTTGGGCAATTTAAAATCCGCCACTCAGTTGCCCAAGGTTCTTGCATGCAAAATAGACAAGGAAAGGGAAGCAGGTTGCATAGCCAGCCTGTTTTATGAGCATCCTATGCCAAACCTATGCATATCACCATTGGGGTGGTGCCCAAGAAAACCCCAGGAGAATACCGCCTCATTCATCACCTGTCATACCCCAAGGGGTCATCAGTCAATGGTGCTATCCCACCAGAGCTTTGCACGGTGAGGTACGCATCGTTGGCTCATGCGGTACAGCTCCTACAAACATGCGGGGCAGGGGCCCTCATGGCCAAGTGTGACATACAGTCTACGTTCAGACCACTTCCAGTCCACCCAGATGACCATTGCCTGCTGGGCTTCAAATTTAGAGATAAGTGGTACTATGGCATGGCCGTACCCATGGGGTGCTTCATCACCTGTGCAGCCTTCGAGGCATTCTGCACGTTCATGGAATGGGCCTTTCAGCGCAGGGTGGTATCCCCATTCATTACATACAATCTGGATTATTTTCTAATGATGGGGCCGGCTGGGGGGCCGGAATGTGGGGTTTTACTCTCATCCTTCCAGGCCCTGGCCAAAAAGATTGGGGTCCCATTGGCACCTGACAAGACAGTTGGGCCAGCAACATCCCTGGTGTATTTGGGGGATATAGCTAGATTCGGTGCTGGGAATGTCCCGTTTGCTGGAGGACAAACTAGCTGCGCTGAAGGCGATGCTGAAAGGCCTTGTGGGGAGGGAGAAAGCCACGTTGAAGGATGTGCAATCGCTCCTGGGTCATTTGAGCTTCACATGCAGGGTGGTGTCACCAGGGAGGGCGTTTTGTGCGCAAGTGGCACACCTCACCGGAGGGGTCAGATCCCTTCATCACCGCATCCGTTTGACCAGAGGGGTGAAGGAGGACATGCAGGTGTGGCTTTCTTTCCTGGAACAGTACAATGGGGTCACCATGTGGCAGGGCCACTTGGATCTGGGGGGCAGCTTTCAGGTATATAATGATGCAGCAGGTAGCCTGGGATTCGGGGTTTATTACAATGGGCACTGGTGTGCACAACCCTGGCCCCAGGAGTGGGCCGGGCTAGGGTTGTCCAGGGAGCACACATTCCTGGAATTCTTCCCCGTCTTGGTGACTGTCACATTGTGGAGGGAAGAATTCCGGGACAAGAAGGTATGCTTTTGGTGTGAAAATCAGACAGTGGTCAGGATCATCAATAGGCAGTCCTCCAGGTCAGATGGGGTCATGAGGCTGGTGCACAGGTTCATGCTGGTCTGTCTGGAGTCCAACATCAGTTTCTATGCCCGGCACATTCTGGGTGTGGATAACGAGATAGCAGACGCTTTGTCTTGATTTCAGGACAAACGGTTCTGCGCCCTGGCCTTGGACGCTGATGCAGCAGCCCTGTTTCCGGATGACCTTTGGAATCTTGGGAGCGGACAATGATGCAGGGCATGGCAGACTCCTTGGCACCCTCAACGCTGGCAAGCTATAAGACAGCGGCATCCCAGTTCATGGCCTTCAAGCGCTGGCAAGGCTATGGGGCGGCCTGGCCAGCATCAGAAAGACAGGTACTGCATTACTTGGCTTTTTTAAAAGAGTGAGGCTTGGCAAGCAGGACCATATCCGGGCACGTGGCAGGCATATCCTTTATCAGTAAGCAGGCTGGTCACGGCGATCCCTGCGACACCTTAATGGTAAGGAAGGTAATGGAAGGCTGGAGGAGGATTATGTCCAAAGTGGCAGATGCTTGGTGACTGATGTCATTTGGCCTGTTGGCAAGGCTGGTGGACATACCACTGGCCATCTGTCATTCAGGGTACGAGGCTTTGCTTTTTGGCACTGCTTACATCACCACCTTCTTTGGTGCCTTGAGAGTGGGTGAGGCAGTCTGTGCCTCCGAGGCAGATGCAACTGGCAGGGCACTGCAACGGGGGGTGTGGTCATCAAAGACGGGGTCCTGACTCTAAGCATACGGCATTTGAAATGTGACCAGCGCGGCAGGGGAGCCATCCTGCACATGCGAAAGGTTGAGGGCTCCTTCCCGTGCCCAGTGGTCAGCATGCAGGAGCTCCTACATACAAGGGGAGCTGTGTGTGGGCCCTTGTTCAGGCATTTGGATGGTTCCCTGCTCACCAGGTTTCAGTTTGTCAGTGTGCTGAAGATGGCACTGAGGCGAATGGGGCTGCCAGCAGAAGAGTTTAGCAGCCACTCGTTCCAGATTGGGGCAGCTACCATGGCAACTCAAGGCAGTTTGTCTTTGGAGACCATCATGCGGATAGGGCGATGGCAGTCAGGGGCCTATACAGCATATATGCGAACAGAGAGAATGCTGACTGCTCAGCCCTAGGCCTCGACTGATCTATAGGGCTGCCTGTTGAAAAAGGGGAATGCTTGGCGGAAGGTGGTTCCCATGAGGAATGTCTTTTGTGGCAGATGGCATAGGTCATGATCATGGTGTAAGGGAGGGGGAGTCTCCATCAAGTTCAAGTTCATGGAGATCTCTCCCCCCCATTTATTAATGGCTACTTGTTTGCAGGGGAGGAGAGAGGGTCAGGCCGGACAGCTTGGCCATCATCTCTCTCCTTCATAAGAGTTGGAACTGTCCGACGAGTGGCCATTGACCAACATGGTTTGGGCCAATGATGGGATCACGACTCATGCATAATTGCCAACCATTTAGCAACAAGTTGTGGCCAATTTATTGCCAACAGTGTTTCTCTACTAACCTGTATTTAACCAATGTTTCTGAATATGTAACCAATACATTTGTTATCCTACTCCAAGCATGTGAGTCTTCTTGGCAGAGGGGTGCATGGGGTTGTACGGTCTGGATCCGCAAGGGAAGTCCACAAGTCATATTACCTATGTACTTGTTGTTGCTGTATTTTTGTCAAGTTGGACTTTGTGGATGGACAGTACTTTGTTAGTTAGTTGTGCTCTGTGCACATCTAGACTAAACTCTGGTTGACATTAAGGAGTTTTAGGTCACACTGATTTCTATCAAGCAAATGCTCAGATCTTTTTCCTTGAAACCCTGTAAGACTTAAAAATTTAGCCTTGGTTGGATCATGCCCCCAAATGACAATTTATAAAAGTGGTTTTAAACAATGAAAGCAAGCTTAGATTTCCTAATCCTCACTTAAGAGGGCAAATTTTCATGAGAAATGTGAAGATAGGTCTTCATTGCATTCTAGCTAAATCCTCTATCCCTTGCTCTGGGTGGCAGGGAGGGAGAGGACTCCAGTTGACTTCAGCTATTAAGATGATCAATTATTGAAACAGAAATAGATCCTGAAATCCTTAATCCATCATTATGCAAAGAAGCAAAATCAAATTCTATTTAGGTTTTGCAAGCAGGAAAAAAAGAGAAGGTGTCAAGATGCAAAAGTTCAGTTGTACTCTATTTTTTTCTGTTAAATCTCTCTCTGTGTGTGTGTGTGTGTGTGTGCATGCATGCACGCATGCATGCGCTACAGTACTGTTAATTTAAGGATACCTTTATGCTATATAACTTCCATGAAAGCAGGCGGATTCACAATGGTTCCTGGATCAAGTGTCTATGTATCCTACTTCATAGAAGACAACTTCTGTTTGAAATGCTGTTCAGTTTAAAGACAAGAATCGGGTTATGTCTGGTTTGGGGGAGTCAGGCTGGGGCAATGGTTTGTGTGTTTGACTGCAACCAGGGTTCGAATCCCTGCTTGGTCATGAAAACCCACTGGGTGATCTTGGGCAAGTCATACACTCTCGGCCTCAGAAAACCCCACAAGCCTTAGGGTTGCCACAAGTCAGAAATGACTTGAAGATGCACAGCAACAATGTCTGGTTTAAACCAGAAGATACTGGGAGAGCAGCAGACTTGAAGTTGCCCATTAACAAGGAATAGTTGGACAGTGTGGAGATCCCCAGATGACAGTCTTTTCCACTAAGGCAAGATGTCTTGTATTTCTGTTCCAATTCTATATTTCTTTTTTAATTTGTAGTTATATACATATAATAACATATAATAACATATACAGTATAAGCATACTGTATACCTCAAACCTCTTCTTGAACAAGACTTTGCTGGAAGGTTCATAAACCATTATGATCAAACTGAGTCTTAAATTCAGAGCAGATTTAGCAAAGATTAAGCAAAGTCAGTGTAACAAGGTGCTCCAAAGCCTGAGTAGTGTCCATCTTTGGGCAGAAAGCATTCCGTCTCATAGAAATGAAATGCCATGTTATTTTTAGTTGAGGCTTTTCGCCAGTCATATTTAGAACAAGTAGATCAACACAGGCTCTGATTATATTTAGCATAACAACCTTATTTAAAAATGTAAATGGTTATAGTTCTTCTTTAATGTCACTCGCAATAAGTCTAATGTGCACCAATTCCCCAAGTATGGGTACATTATTTAGTTCATAAATTTAAGAAGCCTTTTAAAGAATGCTTACTGTTGACAAATAATGGTAAGCACAAGTTCATAGGAAGGCTTTAACAAAATAGGTCTCTTCTGGAGTGAGAGGACAAGGTGGGTTTTCAAGTGGACTTAAAAGAAAGAACCTCATAAATGATTTCTCTTTGCTTAATAAACTAGCTTTATAAACCTAAGGCCAGTCATGGTAAGTTCCTAGAACCTATGAAAGAAGCACTTTGGAGCAAATTAAACAGAAGGTAGTTTGATCCAAGGGACATTGCCTTCATGGCCACTTCCAGCTTCCAAAGAGAGGCTGTAGACTACACATTTCTGGGAATGCTGCAGAATTCAGTTTTTGCAAATTCCTTTATGAAGTTCCCTAAGTTGTAGCTGTTTCAATGTATAGTAAACTCATAATTAAACATACATTGTGAGGGAGAACATGCATTCAAACATGAATGTTGAAAAAATATTTACTTAGGTATTTGAGAGAATTTTCTCCATGGAGACTAATTTGGGAATGGGTCAGAAAAAGTAATCAAAAGCACGATGTCCTAGAAACAGAGAGGGTTTTTGTGTCCCTTGGTTGTACTCACAGGGGCAGGGCATAGGGAATTATCTACACAATATAGCCCTGTTCTGGCAGCCAGCCTAAACCTAGGGTGACACAATATGTGTAGAAGGAAGGAGGTGCTGCCAATGTCCCCATGAATGCACCTCCACCCATTCAGCCCCAGCACTGAGATATGAAGTCTGAAGATTTGGAAGGGAAATGCTAAGAATGTTTTAAACTCTGTACTGACATAGATGCCTACCTGTGGTTGGGAACCCTGCTAAGGATAGGAGTGGAAAGGCGTGGGAAAGCAGATGTTGAAGATGTTATGGTGGAGTTGGAGCCCATGTCCTTTGCCTCCACCAGAGTTTAGAATTGAGCTGTTGGGGGATTTGGGGAGCTATACTGCAAAAACAGAAATAACTTGCTCAAGCTCTTCCCCCTACATAGCTTATGGCTTCATGTATTGTAATTTGAATAGGGCTCACAAGAAAAGGCTTGGGAGATTATCAAATGCATTAAAAGTGGTGTTACAGGAATGCCAGGAGATTACAAAAGGGCTCCCTTGTCATTTCCCCCTCATTATGCACCCGTTCTGCTGTTGTTCTGCCAGCACTGCTTTTTATTTATGGAAGAAGCCATCAATAGATCACCAATTCTATTCCTGTCACATATGTTCCTGCATGCAACAAGGTGCCCCATTATGCTGGTGAGATCCCAGCATCAATGGGCGGTCCCTGCCAGAACCCAGTGAGATTGGGATATCCAGGTAAGTGACACACTTTTTATGACTCTCCCTGGATTACTTCTACCTTTTAAAATGTGTTTTTGTGCTTGCTGTATATTTTTTCATGTTCTTTTTATTTTTATTTTTCAATTTCCCAATGCTTGTGTCTTTTCGCGAGAATCCATGGGATTTTGATCCAGGAACTGGGCTGCTGGAATGACAGAAGAGGAGGTAAGTTCAGTGGGGAGGATGATTGTGGCATGACATGAATAGGACAGGGGCAGGAGTGGAGATTGTGGGACAGGAATGCTTATTTTGTTCCTGTCTGATAACCTCCTTGGTCAGTATTGGCTGATTTTGTGGGTATTTTTTCCTGTGCTATCGCTGCTTGCTCACCTTCAAGTTCCAGATGAAAATGCTTTGGTTCAAGTGAGCTGAAAGCTTAAACTATTACCAGTTCTCCACTTCACCACTGTCTCTGATTTGTCTTAAACTGCTGATGACACTATTGATTTTTTTATTATTACTAAAAAATTACATAACAATAAATAATAATAAGAATAAGAAGAAGAATAAAATTTATTTGTATCCCGCCCCTCCACAAAATGAAATCAGGGCAGCTTACAGCGTTTAAAATATACATACAAAGCCCTCCATCCCACCCCCCTTAAAATACAATTAAATAATTAAACATTTAAAAAATACTTAATAAATACTAAAAAAAACACAATAAAATAACTGGATAGGGATCAGACTAATAAGATTTTTCCTCTGATGGCCTGGTATCCATTCAGGAAAGGCCTACCAGAAGAGATCCGTCTTAAGAGCTTTTTTAAAGCTATTAAGGGTGGTAGTATGATGGATCTCGTCCGACAGGCCGTTCCATAATCTGGGAGGAATAGCCAAAAAGGTCCTCTGGGAGGTTGAGGAAAGCCTAGTTTTTAAAGGTTGCAGCAGATTCCTCCCAGAGGACCTGAGTGCACGGAGAGGATTATATGGAAGGAGGCGGTCCCAAAGATAGGTTGGACCCAAGCCATTTAGGGCTTTAAAGGTGATAACCAACACCTTGTACTGGGCCCGGAAACTAAAGGGCAGCCAGTGAAGTGATCTTAAGATCGGTGTTATATAGTCTCTTCTAGATGTACCCGAGACCAGTCTGGCTGCCATATTCTGTACTAGTTGAAGTTTCTGGACCAAGCACAAGGGTAGCCCCATGTAGAGTGCATTACAGAAATCAAGACGGGAGGTTACCAGAGTCTCAAGGGCCCTGACTTCCAGGAAAGGGCGCAGCTGGCATATCAGCTGAAGCTGATAACAGGCATTCCTGACTGTTGCATTTACCTGATTTGTCATCTGGAGCAACGAGTCCAGGAGTACCCCCAAACTGTGAACACGGTCCCTGGAGGAGAGTGTGATTCCATCCAGGACTGGAGGTTGTATCCTAGTACCTGAGTTCGGGGCTGCTACCATGAGAACCTCTGTTTTGTCTGGATTCAGCTTCAATTTGTTTTTCCTCATCCAGTCCATTGCTACCCTAAGACAATCATTGAGAGAAGAGACACCATCTGAAGTCAGAGCCGAAGACCAAGGCATGGAGAAATATATCTGGGTGTCATCAGCAGATTGATAACATCCCGCCCCATGCCTCCAGATGATATCTCCCTACGGCTTCAGATATATGTTGAATAGCATCGGGGACAGGACAACATCTTGTGGGATGCCACAATTAAGTTATTTCCTTGCAGAGCAACTGTCCCTGAGCATCACTCTCTGGAATCTATTCGAGAGGAAGGAGTGGAACCACCGCAATGCAGTGCCTCTGATTCCTAACCTTCTCAGGCGATCCAAGAGGATGTTGTGATCTATTATATCAAAAGCCGCTGGGAGATCCAGTAACACTAACAGGGTCACATTACCTCTGTCGATGTTCAAATGAAGGTCATCAGCTAAGGCAACCATGGCCATCTCAACTCCAAATCCTGTCCTAAAGCCAGTTTGAAATGGATCTAGATAATTGGTTTCTTCCAAGACAGCTTGGAGTTGAAGAGCAACCGCCCTCTCGATCACCTTGCTTAAAAAAGGTAATAAAGAGACTGGCCTGTAGTTCTTCATATCCAGAGGGTCAAGGGAAGGTCTTTTTAGGAGCAGTCTAACCGCCACTTCCTTCAAGTAAGATGGAACATGACCTTCCCTAAGGGATGCATTGATGATGTCTCTGAGGGACATCCTCAAGGCATCACCCCCGGACGGCCAACCATGAAGGGCAAGGGTCAAGAGGGCAGGTAGTCTTCCTCACTCCACCAAGGAGCTTGTCCACGTCATCAGTACTTACAGATCGAAACTGATCCAGTATAACCTCATCAACGGAGTTATACCCCAGTATCCAAATTGGCTCTTATCTGAGATATTTTATCTGCAAAGAAGTTAAATGTGTCACAGCAGGCCGTTGTTGGGTTTAGTAATGAGTTCTGCACAGGTGGAACCTGTGTCAGTTCCCTCACCACCCTAAAACAGCTCTACCAGGCAAGACTGTGCAGATGCAATACGTGCAGAAGAGAAGGATTACCTTGCTGCACATATTGCCTCTCCATAGGAACGAAGAAATTTCCTATGATGAGTCTTGTCAGACAAGAGTCAAGTTTTTCACCAGATGCACTCTAGTTGCACTAACAATTAGTGATATAGGTTTGTGTGTGCCCTTTAGACATCTGTTTTGTTCTCTTTGCTTTGTGGGATGCCTTGATGTACTTTTCAGAACAAAGAAGTGGGTTTTAAATAGTTTAATAAATAAAATGCATGGACATTTCTCCTGCACTTACAAGCTGCCTTCGGGCCACCAAATTGGCAGTAGGCGGGACAGGCTGCAATAGGAAATCACTATATAAGTATGCACAAATGAACAAACACTTTTGAGAGTGGTTAGTCAAAGAATGTGAAGGCCTTTTCAAATATTACTAGTCCCCCTCCATTATCTACATAAAGATCATGGCAACTGAGGAAAGCATGCATATCAGAGCACTGCAAGTATGGTATAAGTGTTTGCTTGTTTCTTCTCTCATGACAGTCCTGGCTTGTGAGGTTGACAGGAGAGAAATGGAAACCAGCTACTCCCATGTCAGTGGAACCATAAAGCCACTCCAGCTTTTAATCTGAACTATTTTAGGAATAGGAATCAGTACCTTGGATAGGTCCTTTAAAGTTTGAACTAAAACCCAGAGCAGATTTACCACCCCACTGACAGAGGAGCCACCAGCTAGCACTGTGTGTGTGCCTGGAGGGGGAGATGGGTGCATTTTCTGCAGTATATGTGAGCTATCCTATACTGAGAGTGATGTTGGTTGTTATGTAGTCATTTTCTTGCTGTTCTTGTGGCTTCTGTAAATAAAATGGCCACTTACATATTGTCAAAAGAGAGGAAATGGATCACCAAAGATCTGAAAAGTATAGGTTCAAATTTAGATGTAATCAGTACAACATACAGTAAATAATAATATATATAATACATAGGGAGGAAGTCCATGACCCAGTGATGTAAATGCTGTTCTGTCTGCTGTCCAAATGCTGAGTGTTGATGGGCAACTTCACGGTGGATTTTGGAAATTATGTCTGTTTTGGATTAAACGGTACAGAATCTTCCATGTAGCATAGCAAGTCCAAAAAAGTAACTTCTCCAAGCTGTGCTGCTCTCTTTTTTATGATTCTTAATCTCTAAATCAGCCTTGGATTGAACAAGAGTAAAAAGTGGAATTCTTTACCAAGTTAAAGCTGAGATGGTCCTGAAGTTCTGAGGCTGGCATCACATCCTGTGTTGCCACAGAATGATAGTACACACACAGTCCTGAAAAGAATGTGGCTTGTCTTCCTTTCAAGCCATCTCTTCCTCTATTCTATTCTGGATCTAGTACTATAATCTGGCCATTGTTATACTGGCTGGAATATCTGCAATGTGGTTCTATAAAACAGAATCATGCTAGCCAAGCAAATTGCCTAAAAGAAAAAGGATTGTAGTTCTTGTTAAATGTTTTGTCATGATGGCTGTGCCCTTTATTTATCTCTAACACAACATGCTTATTCTGCCCCATCTCCTATATTCACCCTGCAAATTTATGAGGCTCTATTAATCTTCTGTGGTGCTGACTATCTCTGTTGCAAAGTGTCAGCAGACTTTTGTACCTTGCTAATGTACAAAGGGCTTCTTATGAGTAATATCAGCATTTTGCCTTTTAATTGCACATATAATTTTTAGGGCTTACAGCTAATAAGGGAATTGGGACCATAGTTCATCATTGTCTGGAATGGTACTCCAGGGGGGTTGGGACGGGAGAAGCCCAGAGAAGAATAGAGCTCTACTGATTCCAAGCAATAGTTTTGCTCATTATAGGAGCACCAGTCATGCCACTATAGTTAAAGATCTGTCAGTGTTTTCTAATATAAACCCTGCCTTTTCTTTAAACCCTGAATTTTATCACTCAGCTGTAAAAATTTACTCCAGTATGAAAATTTAGAAGTATGAAAATTTACAAGGCTTGAACCTAGGGAGCATTTCCTTTTAGATTATGCTGATCATAATCAGTGTCATTGCTTGCAAATTCTATGTGCAAATTTTAGGGAACTATGCAGCAAAACAGATGTGTTTTCTAATGATAGAGGGCAGACTCCAGCATGCCATGAAGGAGCAGAGATTTAGTTCACCTGCCCATCCCTGATGCCCACAATTGGGGGCATCGGACATTTCAATTGTCTGTAATGTTTGCAGGTATGTAGGAGATTATATGTCTCTTCTGTTTCAGCCCTTGCCTGGAAGCCAGAGGCAAGAAAGAATTCCATGCAGGTGGAAGAGTGGTCTGGCTCCACCAAGAAGCAGAGTGAAGGAGCTGCCTCAGGCAGAAAATACTGAGGGGCACAAAATGGATAGAGATTTATGTGTTATGTGGCCTGCTGAGCCCCCTCATGCCTATGAAATATATTCCACAAACCCCACAAATGTGGGATTTCTTGAGACAAATAACTTGTCCCACAGAGAGTCTTGGAGAGATACAAAATGGTTAACAGTATCAAGATAGATTTTCCTTGTTTTTTTTCTGGGCTGTGAGGCTGTGTTCTGCAAGAATTTATTCCTGACATTTCATCTGCATCTGTGGCTGACATCTTCAGAGAAGTTTATATATAACCCCCACACACACACTCCTACCCAACCATTCTCTGAAGATGCCAGCCACAGATGCAGGCCAAACGTCAGGAATAAACTCTTCCAGAACACAGCCTCACAGCCCGGGGAAAAACCAAGGAAAATCTATGGATGCCAGCCTTCGACTTCACAGTATCAAGATACTTGAAACGATTGACATTCTTTTCCATCCCAAGACTGAATGGCCAACCTATTTGGTTTTTCTACAAGGAATGATGGAGGCAGTGAGTAGAATATTTTGAGCTGACACAGCACAGGAGGCATGGACTGCTTCAAAGCCTACTTTGTGCCCTGTACCAGAATCTAACAAGCAGCAAGAAGAAAGAATTCTTCTTCTCTGTGCTCAACTATTGCAGGCTGATGGGAGAGGGTCAGAGTTCTTCCATCCCAAAGCTGGCTTACAAACATAGCACTTACCATGTACAGGCAGTGGTGTAATGATGACATAATGCTATAATCTTAGAATTATAGTTTAATGGTTTTTAGAATTATCTTTCAGAGATGCTTAACCTCTACAATTCGCAGGGTTATTTGAGGAGTTCTATGGGGTTTAGAATACAGCTCCCAGACTAGCTGGTGGGGATCCTGGAAGTAGTAGTCAAAAAAGTAACTTTACCAAGCTTTAGGGAGAGGAAGACTGTTTTATCTGTAATGCTGACATTCACAAGAGTCCCTGCTAGCCCCTTGAAGTTTGTTTAGGCATTTTTCATACTCTCAGGTGGATGTTATGTTATTGAAAGCCACTAGTAAGGGATTGCAGACTATACCCATAAACTCTCTCTCCTTTGGGGAGGAACATTTCTGTTATTTTATTGGTATGAAGTGAAACCAGACAGTTTTAGCTTCTCCCACATTTGGATCATTAAGCCTCCAAATCTTTCCATCAAATTGATGAAGACATTTGTGAATTATGATAATTATCTTTTTTTTAAAATGGCCTGAAATATTTTTGGCCAAGCATCTGTCCAGGAAGAATTGGTCAGCATTACAAGCAGGGCTGAAAATACATGGATTAAAATGGATGCTTGTCAGAGCTAAGTTTTCAAAGTCCTCTGGATGGTAAACTGAATCTACCTGCTTTCTCCTACATTGCTGCACAACCAGAAGGCACATAATGGTGATTAGGAATTGACTCACCCACATCTGCACTCAGCCTTTCATACTTTCTGCTTCTAACCTCTGGAAACAGTTAGGAGGGCCAAACTTTCCAAACATCTTTGTTGCTGCTGCCCCCATCTTTGTAGTGACCTCTCGGTGGCAGCTTGTAAAATGACCAATGCGGAGGTAAATCAACAAGCAAAAGAATTCCAGGTCACTACAGAGTTTCTGAGAATCTCCAGAGTTTTCCCCTGGCTTTGTTTAGTTTGGGGCAAAGTCAGGTTAAGAGCTAAAAAAATGTGGTTCCTCCCTGGAAATATCCATATATTGTCTGGACTGTCAGCACCATATTGGGGTGAGTCTGCTTTTTTTTTTTTTTTTTTTTGGCCACTGTAGACAAGTCCTCAGTTATCAAATTCACAACACAGATAAAATCTACATTCTGCAAAACATTCTAAAAGTTCAATAAAATGAACTTTGAGAATCTGAGATTTGTGGTTTTGTGAAATATTTAGCCTTCTCTTTCAGAGAGCTCTGGTGCCACAACAAACTATATATCCCAGAATTCCATAGCATTGAGCCAAGGCCGTTAAAGCGGTATCAAACTGCATTATTTCTGCAGTGTTAGCAGCCATGGAAGAAGCACAAGTATTTGCTTTTGCTTTTAGTTTGCTAGTTACATGTATAGGCCACATCTCAAGGCATGATAAATTGCATTGTTCACCACGTGGAAAGAAAGAAAGCATCCAGTCTGTAGGAATAGTATTGTAGAATTTGGGATATTGTACTAATGAGTAGTGTCTTGGAGTTTACAAAGTGGGAAGCCCATGATTGCACATTTCTTGAAGAACTACTTCTCCTTGTCATCTTCTGAAATGGACTGTACAGAAATGGTTAATACATACTCTTTTGTTTTCATTGTTGTAAAGACCTTGTTGTTACAATTCTTATTAGCTCTCTTTTGGCTTTCTTGTGTCAAGGTTGTATTCAAAATATGGGCAGCATTGTTATTTTTACAAGGCTAAAACATCCAGAGTCATCTAGGCTACTATGGCCTCATTTCAAGTTCACTGATCTAATAAACAAAACCTTCCACCATTTGCTTTAATGTGGTTTGCACGGGTAGAAAGCTTTGATAGGTCTGCAAGGCTCTGAAATCGAATGCAAGGCTCATGTAACCACTCTAATTAAAAATAAAAATGACTTCAAAACTTTGAGAACCTTATATTTCTTTAATCTTGGAATTGCTTATTAAAAACAATTATTTTTTTCTCTGCTGACAGCTCTGAACTATGCCTTCATTATTTCAAGCTTTCTGATTGCTCTTTGTAAAGTAGATGTAAGTACTGCACACAGTAGGATTATCAAATGCACTTATACGAAAGCTAGATTATATTAATTAGGGTTGTATGAGCACTTCCAGCCTGTAATATACAGTTCATCCTCTGGCACTCAGCTCATTAATTTCAAAATGCATGCTACTAAACCTCTTATCTAGTTTTTTTCTTAATTAAATTATTAAGATGAAACTTAATAAAATCAGAGATTTTAAAATGTCATTCAGGGTACTGCTACAATTAAGAGATCAAATATTCATCATCTGTGGATACTCAAGTGAGCAAGAACATTTATGATCAGTTTTATTTTGACTCATTTTCCCTAGACTGGACACTTTCTCAGATTCAATAATATTATGATTTTCAAGAAGGGGAAAAAAAAAGAAACGTATAAACATTGATCTGACCAGCAGAGATTAATTCAGGATGATTATGTGGGCCTTTTTAGATACAGTAAAGATGCAGACTCCAATGTGATAGAGCATGTATAAAGCAGTGAGGGCTGTACATACAAAACTGCTTAAGAAAAAAGTTTAGATTCTGATGAACCAGCAATTTGATAAAGGGAAGCAAAACTCATCACCACACAATGCTCCCTATGTGGCCAGTTGGTGGGGATGCAGTTATGTTTAAAGAACTGCATGTGTGCAGCCAAATCAGGAAAGAAAATCTTTCATGCAATGTTATTTATGCTAGGTCTAAAAATGTTTTGCCTGTCTGGATGGTTTGGATCCCCATCAACCATACCATATGGCCCATGTAAAGGGATTATGGGAGCTTAAGTCCAGAGTATGAGGAAAGCCAACTAGATGCATCACCAGAAAGAGTGGGGAACTTGTGGCCCTCCAGATGTTTTGCTTCAACTCCCATCAGTGCCCCCTAGCATTTATGGAAGTTTGAGTCAAATAACATTGGAGGGCCAAACACCCTCTCCCTAAGCTCTGGCTATCTTAACGCAGATCAACTCAGTTACCCCAGTCTAACACTTTTCTGTAGGGAACAGGAGAGTTCAGCACAAATGTAATTTATCCTTCCATCAAAACCAACAAGCCTTTAATGTATTGAACTGGGTCATGCCTTTATTTATCTCCCCACTTTACATAGCAATCAGTAATCAGTAAGCATGTTTATTGCTAGAAATCCAACAAATTGAGTCATATTGATACTTCTTATCTAGAACGTAGCAACTATGAGCAAAATCTATTATAGTTCTTCCCTTTATTTGTTTGTTTAATCTTATTTTATTTATATTCCACCTTTTTCCCAGCATGGGATTCTGTAATTAAATGGGAGAAATTCAGCTTTCCAGCAATGGATTCCTTCTATCACATACTCAGATGTGTATCTTGTTGTGAAGCATACAGTGAGATCCCTAGTTATACTGTTGAGTGTAGATGGGAATGTCCCTTCCTATCCACTAGGCATTATGGATGGGAATACATATCCCCGCTGACTGTCTCAGAATGCCAATTAACAGCAATAGTTGGAGGATTACGGCTCACTATCGTATGACTAAGGGGGCATTCACACTATTAAAACATTCAAATCCCCCCTGATTCTGACCTGATAACACCATATGGCATGTGGCCTTTCCCCCAAATCTGGTGTGAAAATGGTACACAACATACAGTCCTATTCACACCAGACTTGGGGAATACCTCCCCTCAATCAGGGTTTTAGAAAACTGCTGTTTTCTCTAGAATTTGCTTGAAACACTAGAGAAAACTGCCATGTGATCAATCCATCTGCTCTGGACTTGGAGGTGTGAAGAGGAGAGGATGAGTGCTGCCTAAGGCACCACCATTTCCCCTCTCCTTAGCACCACTTCTCATTCCAAAGGCAGAATCCCAGGGGTAGCCACTCTTTGAGGTCAGAATGCTTGGTGAGCCCTGCCACCATGATGTTAGCTGCCCATTCTGGCTTCAGAGAGAGTGCTCACTGCTGGGGGTTTTGCTTTTCCAGCACACAGTCATCCACTTGAGCTCTGGAAAAGCAAAGCCCCAGTGGGAGTCTCTCTCTCTGAAGCCAGAATGAACAGCTAGCCTCACAATAGAGGTGGTGGTGCTGCTGCCCATTCTGGCTTCAGAGAGAGTGGCTACCACTGAGACTTTGCTTTCACAGAGCTTAATTGCCCTCTGTGAAAGCAAAGCCTCAGTGGTAGTTTATCTCTCTGAAACCAGAATGGGCAGCACACACACCCAACGTGAGGCTAGCCACCTGTTCTGCCTTCAGAAAGAGCAGCTACAGCTGGGGCTTTGCTTTGCTGGTGCATAATTGCCCCTCTGAGTTCCATGAAAAGTGAAGCCTCAGTGGTAGCCACTCTCCCTGAAGCTGCTGACAATAAGTAAAAATACAAATGCAGATTTGGGCTTTGATCATAGGTGTGGCACTTAAATCCAGGCCAGAGTAGCCCAAATTTCATGCACCATAGCTTTGGGCCAAAGTAGTCTGAATTTCATCTGGATTTTTACCCCCCCATGTGAATGGGAGCTGGTAGTGCTAATGTATGTACAATATGTTAGACAACTGACAATTGGTCTTTTGCATCAATTGGTGCAGGCAATATTCCAATCTAAGCCTTGCCACTGAGCCTTGGCTCCAAGTAGCCCTGGGACCCAGGCAACCTCTGAGGTGATCATTTTCCTCTATGGTGGCCAGAATGCAAGTACTAAAAAAAAAACACAAAACCCCTCTGAATTGTAAGAGAATGACATGAAACCTGGAAAATGCCTGTCAAAATGCTTTGGCATACCCTTTTAAAGTAACTAGAAAAGTTACTTATCACACTGATGAAGCAGCTTTGGCTTTCTGCTCCACGAAGATGGCATTGGCTTTTTGCCAAAGTTACTTCATTGATGTGCTGAGTAATCTTTCTTGTTACTTTTAAAAGGCATTTCAAGACATTTTGACAAGGCATTTTTCAAGTTTCATAGCATTCTCTTATAATTCAAAGGGGGGCTGGTTTAAGCAACAAAAGCAAAATAGAGCAATGCAACAACTGTTTAAAAGTTGTGATTAGTATTGGGTGCTTGCTTAGAAAATGCTGATTGTTTATCTCCTTCTGCCACATCCATCAGTCACACCTTTCCTTAGTGCACTATTTGTGTCTTTGGTGCTAAACGATTAAAAAAAAAAAACTAAAGCTAAAAATGGCTCTGAATTCTTCTGTAACCTCTCCACCTATCCTTTTGAAAACTGGCAGGTCTCTTGCCAAAGGGTATTTTTATTTTATATGTCATTTTTGTACACATTGCTCAAAAACCACAGGAAGGTGAAGGTGAAACAGATCACTTTCCCTACTACCAAAACTGCAAATTGTCCTCCCCTGAAAAAAAAAAAAAGTTTTTTTTTTTTACAGCATTGGACTGTCCAAAATTTTCCAGGTACTATGGCCTGCCCTTTCTGAAATGTTATTTACATAAAGATTGCCCACAGGAGGATTCATGTCCCCCCTCTCTTTTTTGGATGCTCCTGTATAAAGACCCTTCCTCCCCCCAAAAGTGCATTCATCAGGAATATACTAGACATGATTGTCTCAGAAGGAAAAAAAGTATTTAATTCTGCTAGGAATTTTTTAAGAAACTCATTAGCAGTTCTTTTTTAAAAAAAACAACCCTAAAGATCTCTAGTATAACCTGTGGTCTTAAATTTGGCAGTTTGTATCCCCTCTCAGATGACTACTATGCTTGCAAATGTCACCCAATCCTGTCAAACAGCAAAAAAAGCTATTTGTTGATTTCCCATTAATGTCAATGGGAGATTTCAGTTTGGCCCCCTGAGTCATATTGGGAAGTCTGTGAATCAGTCTGACTCACTGAATATTCATTTATTTGTTTTATTTGTATCCCACCATTTCCCCAGGATTGGAACTCAAGGCAGCTCACAGTATGATTTACAATTAAAAACAGTAAGCTATAAAACCAGCACTTTGAAAGCTGTGTCTGGCATGTAGAATAAGTGTACACATTGTAAATTCTTCACTGTGTAATAGCAAAGTTGATGAACGTTGGATACAAACTAGGGTAGTAATTTATAAATATTTGGTTGGATCCAGAGATCCTGTGAACCATGTTCCATTCACTGAAAACTACTCTCACTCATGGAAAGTTGGGTGGTGATGACTATCCTATTCTCCTTTGCCCACCACACATCTCCTTCTCTAGATGTCCCCATCTGGAGCATTGGGAGAGGTGGTACAGGAGGTTTCAGAGAAACTGAGGAATCAGAAAACATTGCTTCTTCTCCCCTTTCCATGAGTGGCAGCCTTTACACTGGTTAACACTTCTTTCCATATATGGAAGGACCATGTCTGTTCATACAAGGGTGACTCTGGATCCAAGTCACCACTGCCATCAAATGTAACATTATGATTTATGATAGGAAATAATCACCACCACCACCACTAGTACAATCACCCACTTTTTGCCAAAAAAGCAACCAACCATACAAAAAACAATAATCATGGATTTTACTTATATCTTCCCATAGAACTTAGGAGGGCAGTCACAGATCTGCTGAACTGAATTAGTTTCAGCAAATGTGTTGCATCATAAGTACTCAGACCATGACTCTGAGCTGAAGACAAGCAATCCTCACCCATTGAACATTATCCATGAGGAAAGCCTTTTGGCCTTGCTCAGTTTCCAAATTTCAATAGGACTTCATGAAGGAGAACTTCCTAGTGGATTCATGTTATTTTGTGAATGTGATATGCCAATCAATGTTTTGCTTCAGGACACATTTGATTCTATCTATCTGTCTGTCTATCTATCTATCTATCTAGCTATCTATCTATCATCTGCCTGCTACTTGCCTGTCTGTATTATTTATTTATATTTTAGCTCAACAGTGAGCAGACTGCTATTGGTATTTATTGTTTATTGGTCTGCATATTGTTTCATGGAAGCAACCACCACTTGCAAAGCAGAATTTTTTTTAATCAGTGAACAATTTTACAAAAGCAGTATTGTTTGTGATTGTTTTTGCCATTTGTATTGGTGCAAAACCAAGTTTCTGAACACAATTCAAAATGTATTTATTTATTTGATTTATATGCCACCTTTCTCCCTGAATGGGACCCAAATACTGTTCTTAACAGAAGGATCACCTCTATATAATCTTGTCCCCAGACTAAGATCTAACTCATGGGTCCTTCTTGAGTCTGTCATGAGGATCAGTTAGACTGGTATACATGAGAAATAGGGGCTTTTCACTGTTCTAATGGACGTATGATCTTTCTCTTAAGTGCTACCTTTAAAATGACAAATAGCCCATATCCCCTAACCAGCTTTCTCAATGTAACATCTTTTCTTCTAATAATGAATACTATATCTATTGTATCTAGTCTAGGCCATTTTTTAATTTTTTTTTTGCATAACACATAATGTGTACATAGGATAAACTCTTTTGGCCTAACACAAATAGATTTCAAACAAAATTGCCTTCCTAAAGTTGCCATTAGTCCCATGGAGAAAACTGCAATTGGTGCCAATGACAAATACTCACATTTGGAAGTAAGTACTGCTTTTGGAAATTCTGTTGATCTCTATTTAAGAATGGACAATAATTATAGCTTTTTTTTTTCATTTCCAGCAGGAGGAGGTCTTTTGTAAAGCTAATGGATCTTGCCCATTCATGACCAAGTCATTCCAAAATATCTTGGTTTACAACAAGGATAGCTCATAACAATTCCTTATTGCTGGGAGAATCCATTTTTCCTCTAGCTGCTATGGGAATTACAGCTAAACTCAGCAGGCACAAGAAAGTCGGCTTTTGTTGTTGTTGTGCCCACACAGAAGCAGCTCTGTAGCATCTAACATCCTGCTTTGCAACAGCTGCAGAGCTGTTTGGGCTGGAAGTCAACCTTAAGAAAATGTAAGTTCTTTACCAGCGTGCACCACGGGATGAACACCACCATCCCCACATTTCCAGAGGCATATCTGTGGTTAAGTTCGTTCAGCAGTTCACCTACCTGGGAAGCAGCATCTCCTCAGATGCCAAGATTGACAAAGAGATTGATCACAGATTAGCAAATGCATATAGCGCATTTGGAAGACTTTACAAGAGTCTGGAGTAACAAACACCTGAGGCGAAGCACAAAAATCAGTGTGTATAGAGCCATTGTACTGTCTATTCTCCTTTATGGGTCTGAAACATGGGTCACCTATTGTAGTATGTGGGGAAATAATCATTGTAATGTAAAAGCAATCTTGTGTACCTCATTCACATCCTAAGGTAAGTCTAGGGTTTTTCCCTGCATGCTCTTGTTTTCCCAAAATTCCCTTTCTCTTATTTCACTGGGCACTTCCAGCCGACTGGAGTGCTGGGTCATTCAACACATGGCCTAATTTAAATTTTATTGCTGTGTGTAAGTTCTCTTTTAAGTTTGAGTCTCTGTAGCCATCTTACTGCATCTTAAGCCATCTTAAGCTATACCATCTTTCCTGTAACCATGCCATGATGTTTCACCATGCAGCCTTCTACCGCTGTAGGCTGGGTGAGTTTTCCTACTTAGTTAGGAACCTCTTTTCAAAGTTTGTTTTAGTATGTAGATTGAGATTGATATACCTTCAGTAAACTTTGATTTGCATTTTAAACTGACTCCTTTGTTTTGTAATGAGTCTAATTTAACTGAGTCATCTCAGACCTCTGAACACCTCTTTTAAATGTTAATTGAGCTTTAGGACTTTTTCGGATGAGCTTTTATACCGCTAGCAGCCTCATCCCCGTTGGGAGGCTGCAGCGCTGCAGGGTGTCCCTTTCGGATGACGCCCTGCCCTGCCGATCCTCTTCTGAGACTGTTGCATAAACTCTGTGACGCTGCTGCGTTATATTCGGCGGTTTTCTAATCACAAAAGTTGATCGTGATTAGAAAACCGTCGAATATAACGCAGCGGCGTCACAGAGGTTACGCAACAGTCTCAGAAGAGGATCGGCAGGGCAGGGCGTCATCCAAAAGGGACGCCCTGCAGCGCTGCAGCCTCGCAATGGGGACGAGGCTGCTAGCGGTATAAAAGCTCATCCGAAAAAGTCCTTAGTCTGCATTCCTAAGTTGCACTCTGCATGAAGTTAAAAGTAAATGAATGATTTTAAACTCTTTTTAAAGAAGATAATTCTTGTTGCTTTTTAAAAGGATTAGATCCTGAAATTTTTAAATACAATTTTATTTTTTAGACTCATTACTCCTACACCTATCACCACCACTAACGAGTTCTCAAATGCTTTCATCAGCTCTGTATACGCACAATCCTAAATATACACTGGACTGACTATGTGATGAATGTTGCTGTTCTTGAGCAAGCAGGGATCACCAGCATTGAGGCCATGATATTGAGAACACAGCTGCGCTGGGCAGGGCAGGGCACGTTTCTAGGATGGAGGACAATCGTCTCCAAAAAATAGTACTCTACGGTGAACTCGTCATGGGTCAGCGTAAGAGGGGCGCTCCAAAAAAGCAATACAATGATTCCCTGAAACAATATATCAGGCTTAGCCAAACTGATCAACAACAATGGTCCGCCCTGGCTTCACATCGGGAGGCATGGAGACGCACTATCCACAATGCTGCAGCTTTATTTGAGAACTCACGCCGAACAAGTCTTGAAGAGATTTCTTGAAGAGAAACGACAATGCAGAAAGAATCACAACCCGGAAACATCACCCAAGGAGACCTTCCGCTGTGCTTTCTGCAACCGGACTTGTTTATCTCGAATTGGCCTTTTCAGTCATCAGCGCGCTTACATAAAGCGCAGGATGAGTCCTTCCTGAATCTTCATTTGTGAAGAAAAGCCAGAGAGAGAGAGAGAGGTTCCTCCAAGTTAACTCCAGCTTATGGTAACCCTAAGTCAACCCTATCGGGGGTTTTCTTGGCAAGCTTTGTTCAAAGGAGGTTTGCAGTTGACACTTTCTAAGGCTGAGAGAGTGTGGCTTGCCTAAGGCCATGCAGTGGGGTTCCATGGCAAATGCAGGATATGTACCCTGATCTCCTGGAATTCTAGTCCAACACTCAGGCTACTATACCTCACTGGCTCTCAGGGGAGTCTGTATCTCTTCTTAACTTACAACAAAACAAGCCAGTGCCTCTGGATGTTATATGTAATGTGCTACAGCAAGGATGTGATGACAGATTTCCTCTTATCTGTTCTCTCTGTGCTGTTTGGCTGAGGATTTATGAAGGAACACTAGCAAGATGCTGCTGAGGTGGCTATCAGAGCTGTTTACTGACAACTGAAAGGAACCAGCCAGCAGTTATGCTGGCTTCCTCCCTTCCCTTGTGGTCTCCCTCCAACACCACTCTAATCCTATTGTGACTTGATTGTTTCACAGCAAAGTGCTCCACAGAGGCCTGTAATTGGCACACTGGTTCAGATTAGATGGCTGTGTGTTTAGGAAAGCAGGGGTCATTTCAGATGAGCAGTATTGCTCATTAAGAAGCAGAGAGGCTGGCATTTGGGTTGTTTTCTCCTCATTATTATGAATATAACTATATACTAGTGAGGGGGATGCTCTATTAAATAGAAGCCTTCAGTGGTATTCCAAAGAGGGTTGTGCATATCTATCAAGCCCACATCCATGGGCTTCCTCCAATTCTCAGAACTTGAAAAATATATTTTTGGATCCTGGCTGGATTCTGGGAATTGTAGTCCAAGAAAAACAAATCTTCCCAAGCTCTGTCTGCTTCTTACCTCCAAGTCTAGGCCACATTCTGTCCACCTGGGTTTTGTATTTTTCATTTTTACAGGCCAAAATCCATCCTCTTGAGGGAGTGGGGTGGCATACTTTTTGAAAAAATACACATTTTTGTGCACACTTTTCCAGTAGCACACAATGCTTGTGCACCCCCCCATTGAATAAAGTACATTTGTCCCATATTTTTGTGCACATTTAAAAGGTGTACATTTTTTGTACACACTTTCCAAGTGTGTGCATTTTATCAGATGCAAGTGCAGTTGACTGGAAATGTGTGGATTGTGGAAATGCAGCATGGTAACTTGTTTGTATCCAGTCTGGGGAATGCAGATGAGGAAAGTTCTTGTGAAAATTCTGCTGGAGAAGATTTTTCACATATCCCTAAAGAATACATTCAGAGACTCCAAGGCCTGAATCCTATTGATAGTCTCAACTAATGACTACCCATTGAATCAATTATTGAATGGTGAGTCAACACTTATGTAAATTCCATTGATTCAATGAGTCTACTCTACTTGAGACTAACAATAAAATTCAGGCCAATTTGTGGTAATTGTGCATGCACAGGCAATAAAAAGAGTTTCTCCTCAACTATCATTTTCCAAACTGATTTCATTCACTAACTGGGCCTACATAGCAAATCTTAATCATAGTAAATGCAGTTCACCATCCATTTCTTATGGCCTGTCAGCAGTGTTATACAGTCCACGGTCAGCAGCAATAGTAGATATTTGTCAAGGCCTTGGCACTGCTTCTAAGATGATTTAAAGCTGATGGATCACAAGAGACCTAGGAAAAGTTATGTTTTTGAACTCAGATTTCCAGAATTCCCCAGTCAACATGGTCAGGTAAGTTTTCAAAGCTGTCACAACTTGGGCAGGCTTGACACTCTGCACTCCAACTCTCCTAATTTGTCATGGAAAACTGACTTCAGTGGAAGAGTGAAGGACATGCTTGAGTTTTTTGACTGAGGAATTTATCAGACACACTAAATATGGCATCATACACATAAACACGAATGGGCCCGCATACCAGATGTTGCCCTTTCACATTTATGTCTTGTCCTTAAGCATATAAAGGCATATGACAACAACAGCTCATACCATAATATTTTGGTTGGGGAAAAAAAATCTATTCCCTTTCTTCCAAAGGCTACTATGGGAGTGAAGCCAAACTCAGAGAGAGAAGGGGAGCTTGGGGGTGTGGGGGGAGAGAGATGACATCCTTTTTCATCCTACTAGTCAAAATGTCCATGTAATTTGAATCTGTTAGCCCTGACTCCACTACCCCACTGGAAGAATGTTGCTCTGTTGTTCTGAAGCCACAATCTTATCTTTTCTTTTTGGGGGAGAAACAAATGTTTTCTGGGGAGAGAAAACACTGTGCATGAGTTCTTATGGAGGATCATCGGACTCATTTGTTTTTGTTTGAAAAAGAATCAGGCAGACCCCCCAAACTCTGGTGAGTTATGAGTCTCTCCCATCCCATCCGAAGTATCTCTTTTGATGCCTCAAGGCATAGAAAAGAGCATTGGAAGACCCAGGACACAGCAAAATAAGTCCATTAAGAATTTGCTAAGATTCCTAATAGTTCACATACATTGCACCACAATATTGCCTCATTCAGAAAGGGGGGGGGGAGCTCAAAAACTCAAAAGTAGCAGAATAAGGGTTTTCGCTACTTTTCCTGACATTTTTGAAAAGTAGCGCAACTTAGCACACTATTGATTGTGTGAACTACCATTCCGCAAAAGTCTGTGTGAATTACCAGCAATCTTTCCAAAATAACAACAGCAGAGCTGAGCCGTGATTGGTTGGACTGACCAGGGAGGGGGTGGACTTGGAAGAAATGGAGGAGCCTCAAATGAAAAGATCCAGCCACTGTTGTTTCCAGCCACGGAAAAGATCCAGCCAGTGCTATCCCCATCCCAATCGCCCAGCTGTCTGCCTCCCGGGTTGCTTGGCTGCTGGGGCTGAGGAATCCCCAGTTAGCCTGTTCCCCTGTGTGTGTGTGTATGTGTGTGTGTGTGTGTGTGAGAGAGAGAGATTGAGTAGCAATCTGCTCCTCTGGCCATTCGCTCCCTCACCCTGCTGTGATCGCATTTGTATGTGTGTGTGTGAGAGAGAGAGAGAGAGAGAAGGGGGAGAGGTGGTGGGGTAAGGGGGGCTTGATGGGGGGATGGCTCCTCGGTGGCTGAAAGGCTGCCTCCTTCCTCCCACCCCTATTGCTTTGGGAAGAAGAGGGATCACTCCCTGCTAAGGGATGAAAACTAGCAGGCATTCCTCTGTGCCAGCACTTTCTCTCTCTCTCTCTCTCTCTCTCTCTCTCCCCCCCTCCCTCCCTCTCATGTTCCCGGCATCTTCCCCCAGATGTGCTTGGGAGGCCATGCCCCCCACCTTTGTCTGTGTGAACTAGAAATCAGAAAACTAAACAGATCAACCAATTTTGCAGTAAATCATGTAAACTATGCAGCATTGGTGTGAAAATGCACTAAAGCACAAACTATCACTATAAAAATTGCCATGTAACTCAGCCCCTAGAGTGCTTCACAGTAATGGCATTACGCAGCAGCAGCAACTTGTCTTAATGGTGTTTTTTGCTCCCATAAGTTTCTCATGCAAGATGGTGGCTGCAAGTGATTTATTTGCGGTTGTACTTACCTCAATTTGCCACTGCTGAACTTTTTTTAAAAAAATGATGTTTAAGGTGTGCTAGAGTGATTTTTCGATTTAACAGGGGAAAAAACCCCACCCCATTTTATCGCCTTAGCAATCTCTCACTAAGGTGAAAATGTAACAGGGTGGCAGCGGGAGCTTGCCCTGTTAGCAAGCCCTGCCCCCTGCACTCACCTGGCCAATCAGCTTTGTGCTTCCTCTCCTATGGGAAAGTGATTCATATTGACTCGGTTGTTCCAATGAGCAGGAATATGCACCCCCCTCGATTTTTAAAAAGGTACAGGAAAAACCATGAAGGCTTTTCCTGTAGTGTTTTACTATTTGGGGGCCCTTCCTTCCAAATACAGTGGATTGGTGAGGGATCCCATTTAGACAGGTAGGATTCCTAGTGAATTCCATGAGGGTTAGTTTGATCATTTAGACAACCCCCCCACAGAGATGCCTATGTGTGACTGCTCTTAGTGTTACTCATGATTTCCCAGAATCCTGTCCTCATTGAAGACTAACAATGAGGATGTCATCATGTGAATGGGGACATTTATGCCCCTGCCATATGTGGCATGGCTGCAGTTTCTACAACAAGACTTTAACGATACCTGCTATACACATGATCCACTCTTTGAAAACAATAGCACTCTTCAAAACAGCTGTTCTTAATAACTTAATTTAATTTTCCAACTTCACAGGGGTAGGATATAAATATTTTAATAATTTTTAACAATTAAACTCTCTCAGAAAAGTTCTTGCTTTCTGCTCCATGCATTCAGGTTTATATTTTTGAAATGTAGAATGAGAAATAAAAATGTGAGGAAAGCAAACATCAAAGCAATACATATTAGACAAGCTGTTATACTGGAAACTATTGCTTGTCTTCCTCTATGGTGGATTCTATAGAAATCCAGGAACCCACTGATATCTGAAAAAGTAGCCCTGCTGACTGGCACCCTTTTTGTTGCATGTGTTTTGCCATGTGTAGGACCTGGGTATCCATCATTGATTGATTGATCGATTGATTGATTGTCCTGACTTTCTCCCATTGGGACCCAAGGAGGCTTACAAGTTAAAATAAAGTACAGCTAAAACCTAACTATCCAAAAGTGTTTTTTTTTAAAAAAACAACTGCTTAAACTATATATATATATATATATATATATAACTCTTGGGTATGTTGCCTTTCCCAGTGTGCTGACTGACTGCTCAGGAAACACACCTAACCAATCACCACCCACATGCAAATTCCTTCTCCAACTCACAATCCATTCCTGCCACTCAGTCTGCACCTACACTCAGCCTCAATCTACACCCCCAGCCTCAGTTGACCCAGGAAGTGAATTGGCGGCAGCAGCAGGTCAGCAGAGCAAGTCACCCTCAGAAATTCCAGGAAACATGTGGAATACTGAGAAGGGGGAGAAGGAATTTACAAGGTTGTCATGAGGTCTACTGGTCATTTTGGGGGGAGTTTTTTAATAGTCTCTGTTACACCAGCTGCAGCTGTTCTGTTTAAAGCACAAACATGTTTGAACTTTATTTAAAAGATAACAGCATAGGACATCACATTAAAAGACATTTCTGCCACATAAGTTAGGGGCCAAAGGGCTGCCTAAATAAAAATACCTTTGTCTGCTAGTGGAAAGAGAGAAGATTAGAAAGAGTGGAAGGCGAGCCAACTGAACTTCCCATGGAAGGGAGTTCCACAGCCTGGGAGCTGCCATTGAGAAGGCTCTTTTCCCATGGCCTCAACAAATGTGCCTGTGACAGTGGTGGGACTGCGAGAAAGCCTTCCCTTGGAGATCTTAAAACTTGGATAGGCTCATATTGTCAGTCCCTCATCAATTGCTAGCTGGAGGGAACTCTCACAAGCCACATCATCATTTCTAGGTAGTGTGGGACTTCTTAGTTAACCACAACTTGAAAGGAAGTAACAGGAATGACCCAACTGTGTGACTTCACAGAAGACCACTCAAAGGTCTATGGTTATAGGTGATATGATAGCCCTGTTTAAGTATTTGAAGGGGTGTCACGTTGAGGATGGAGCAGGCTTTTTTCTGCTGCTCCAGAGACTGGAACATGGAGCAATGGGTGCAAGCTCCAGGAACAGAGATTCCACCTCAACATTAGGAGGAACTTTTTGGCAGTAAGAGCTGTTTGGCAGTGGAACACACTCCCTCGGAGCACGGTAGGGTCTCTTCCTTGGAGGTCTTTAAACAGAGGCTGGATTGCCATCTGTCGGGGATGCTTTGATCAAGATTTCCTGCATGGCAGGGGGTTGGACAGGATGGCCCTCGTGGTCTCTTCCAACTCTACAATTCTATGATTCTATAATTCTAGGAGGCAGGAAGGAAGGTAAGGATATCAGTAATCATCAAGAAGATAGGACACCTCTTCTTACTGTTGCAGTTATTCTCCACCTCGCCCTCCTTGCAAGCTGGCTCCTAGACATTCTGGCTGGTTAAGAAATAAAATAAAATCTGAACCATTTGTTGATCAATATTTTCCCCCTAATGTTCTCTCATTGTTTTTTATGCTTCCTTTTGGAGCTGTGAAATGAAAGCCTCATTCAGTGTCACAGTGTAGTTGTTTATTATGCCCTCCTTGCAATATCAAAAGAAGGTCTCATAGTTAGCTACTTTGAGCAAGTGGTCCAACTTAGAATGGCAAGTGACAGGTCAAAGAGAGTTCATGCCTAATAATGAGGAAAATAAACCCCAATGATTAAGAGGATCAAAACAACTGAATCAGTGACTGAAGAACAGCACATATGAAATTATGTCTGAAACATCAATAACTGTGTTTTGCCCTTACACTTATTATTAGCTCAGTAATAGTCATTACCGACCTATCTCTTTCTGCTGATTTAGGAAAGAGCAACTAATAATGAGGAGAGGTCAAATGTACAAGCCAAATGACACTGTATTCCCTGGATGTTTAATATGGTTTCTAATGAGGAAATAAATGCCTAGCAGTATTTTTTTTCCTTTTGGTTCTCCAGCCAAAATTAATCTAGGAAGTATAAAATATTCTGGCAATAGAATATTAACTCATTGTTCTGATATGCTATGTATGTATGTCCCTGTCTTGATGGAAAGCAAGGGTTTCTTCATATACAGAGTATGGAAATGCTTAGACTATTCAGGATGAATATAACAGAAGAGCAGGTTGCAGAAAGACCAGCTGAATATCAGGAATTCTGGAATGGCTCTACCAGGAGGCAGTGAGGTGGCTTTGTTAGGCAGTAGGTGCTGGGGAGCAAGATGTTGGAGCAGAAATCTGGATGTGCCATGCAGCATGACTGGCCCAAGAGACATTGCTGCCTGAGGCAAAGCAGTCAAGAGTACTCCCACCCCATAATCAGAGTCTCCTAAAGCCAGTCAAATGGCACATGAGACTGAAAATCCCACAAGCATAACTTCCCTGCCTTGGCAGTCAAAACATATTTATTTATTTATGATATTTCTATCCCTCTCCATATCATAAGATTTCTGGATGGCTTACAATAATATGCGCTGGACATTTTAAATTGTGGGACAAACATTTAAAACAATAAAAATTATTTAAACATTCTAAAACATTCTAAAAATTTATTAAACAATGGCATAATATAGTTCAGAAAGTTGACATTAAAACAATATTAAAAACACTCATGAATGTATTGGGTGATGTCTTTAAGCTCCAATGGCTTTATAAAAAGTCAGGCACCAGAATGAGACCAACATGAGCATCAACATACAACAACAATGATCAATAATTTACTATTACAAATTTTGCAAATAGGAAATTGCAAAATAATTTACCCTTTCTTTTCATAGCACCAAATATCTACTGCTTGTGGCAACAGTCTCACTCTAGCTAAAGCATGGTTGAGCCTCCAACCCAGTCTACCCTACACTCCCATTGATACCCTGCTACCCTCAGATGCAGCGGAAAATGATGTTCCATTGCTAATGCTGAAATAAGAGTTGACCGTCAGTCTTTGCACCAGCTGCTTTAGCCATTTTGTAAAATATACAAGCTTAAAGTGTCAGGAAATGACATGGATGTGACCACAAGATGGAGCTGTAAGCTTAGTAATGAAAGTAGTTAAGCTCCAGTGGCAGGTGTGTGTGTGTGAGTCAGCACTTGAGAGTATGCACCCCTGAGATGCCTGATGTAACAGGCATCATTTAACTACCTATAAAAAGGAGATGGGAAAGATCTCCAGTGTTGGTTTGTTGTGGATGGTGGTTGGCGAAGCAGTTTGTTGGTTTGAGAGAGATTTGTGAGTATTAGAGACAGCTGTCCTATACTCTGTATACATATTGTAAATATACTGCAAACAAAGATTAAAGCCCTCAAGTTGAGTGAAGGCTGGCCTTGTTGCTGTCTTTATTTGGCAAGCCAGAGCTCAAGGCAGTGTGCTGGGGTGAAGGAATTTTTCCTTCTCAGCCTGAAGTCTTTTGCAGAAGTCTCTCCAGAAAACCTTCTCCTTGGCATCCTGTCAATGTGGAACAACTCTGCAGGTTTTATGCCCCAACATAAAATTCCTCTGGAAGAAGGAACTGTGTGCTTCAAATTCCCCCACAAATATAGTTGGCCCTCAAAAGACCTTTCATGGTAGTTAGGGGTGGAGGATCTCTCATAAAATGGGGAAACTGCAAATATAGGCCCAATTTTTTTTAACCCGAGAGAACACTTATCTAGGCTCCTGTAGGTCCTCCAGCTACCACTTCTGCCAGAAGCATACCACAGAACTGTGCTGGAGAACAAAGCACAGAATGAATGAAATGAATGAAAATGAATGAGAATGAAAAACAAGTAGAATTTTATGAAAAGGTGTTGAAAGAAATGGAAGCCATACAGAAAGGTGTAATAGTAATGGCAGGATATTTTAACATGGTAATGGATAAAAGTAGGGATAAATCTAATCCCACTATGGCAGAAGGATATAATAATATAACAGGTTTAAATAAAATTATGAAAAGAAAAGGGTTAAAAGAAGTCTGGAGAACATTAAAACAAGAAGAAACAAAATTTACTTACTACTCACCCTTGCATAAAAATTATTCTAGAATAGATATGTTTTTTCATATCTAACAATTTGCTTTCAAGGGTATTGAACACAAGCATTGGTGTTATTAAAGTAATGGATCACACATTTGTTAATATGGATATTATAATTTTAAAAGATTATAAAGAAGAAAGAGATGGAGGTTGGATGTAAAGATTCTTAATTATCAAAATATTGTCAACAAGATCAGGAAAGAATGACAAGAAATATGGGATATTAATAATATGGGACAATGCTCTCAAGCTGTACTTTGGGATACAATGAAAGTGGTAGCAAGAGGAATCTGTATTAGAGAAGCACGTATTTTAAAAAGGCAAAAGGAAAATAATGTGAAGAGATTAGAATTGGAAATAAAAGAATTAGAGAGACAATATATAAAGCTTAGAGATAAACAAAATTATATACAATTACAAGCAAAAAGAAGTGAAT
This sequence comes from Gambelia wislizenii, assembly GCA_030847615.1. Classification (NCBI taxonomy): domain Eukaryota; kingdom Metazoa; phylum Chordata; class Lepidosauria; order Squamata; family Crotaphytidae; genus Gambelia; species Gambelia wislizenii. The sequence goes on from JAUMIR010000003.1 coordinate 215,876,179, forward strand.
TGGAAAAAAATAGAAATAGATGAAATGCAAAGAAATTTGATATATTTAAAAAGGGAAGTTTTTGAATACAGTAATAAGAATTAAAAAATGCTTGCTAGATTGGCACAATCTAAAAGAGAGAGGAGCATGATAGGAGCAATCAAAGATAAAACAGGGAAAAGTTGTAATTTGATGAAAGATAAAATAAAAATATTTCAAGAATTTTATAGCGAATTATACTCAACAGGGGGAAATCCCAGGGGAAAGATTAAGGAGTATATTGGGAAATATTGTAAAACAAGTATGTTAGAAGAAGATAGGGATGGGATAGAACAGTTAATTACAGAGGCAGAAATTGCAGAGGCTATTGATTGATTGAAGGGTGGGAAATCCCCTGGATTGGATGGACTGGGATCAGAATATTATAAAACTTAAAAAAATATATTAATACCTAAACTGAAGGTGTTATATAATAAAATAATAGAAGGAGATAAGATCCCAATATCATGGGAACAGTCTTTAATAGTCTTAATTCCAAAACCTGAGAAAGATCTGACAAATCCAGGATCATATAGGCCTATTACTTTTCTAAATCAAGATGCTAAGATATTGACTGCAATAATGGCAAGAAGGATGAATCAATTTATATTTAAATATATTAAAAGAGATCAATGTGGTTTTATAGTGGGTAGACAAATGTCGAGCCTAACTGGAAGAGTACTTAATATAATAGATAAAATACAAAAAAGTAATTTGAAAGCAGGAATATTAGCCTTGGATATTTTCAAGGCCTTTGATTGTGTGGAATGGTCAGCATTAAAAATGATAATAGAAGTGATGGGATTTGGTAAAAGATTTAAAGGATTGATAAATCAACTTATACACAAAATACAGCCTAGGTAGTAGTGAATGATGGAATGACTGAACAAATTTGGTTATCCCGAGGTACTAGGTAGGGATGCCCTCTTTTTCTGATCTTGTTTGACATGGTTATAGAAATTTTAGCAAATGTTATTAGACAGGATGAAGGCTTAGTTGGAATTGGTAATAAAAGGAAAAATAAAATAAATCTGTCTGCAGATGACACTTTATTAATTATTGAAAATCCCTTAGAGAAAATAAATATAATAGAAGCTTATTTAAAAGAATTTGGAGAAATGACAGGTTTGCAAATAAACTGGACTTAATCAGAGATGATGTTGTTTAATTACAGTAGGGAAGATGAACAAGAATTTATGGGGAGTAAAAAAAACTAATATTAGAGTAAAAGACTCAATTAAATATTTAGGAATTATTATAACTAAGAATGTAAAAGATTTAGAGGGGAAAATTACATTAAATGTCACAAGAGGTTAAAAGAAAACTAGAGGAATTTAGGAAAATAAAATTGTCATGGTTTGGTAGAATAGCAATTGTTAAAATGTAAATATTATCCAAAATTATTTTTTTATTTCGGATGTTACCAATTAAGATAAGGGAATCAGAGTTAAAGAACTGGCAAACTATAATTAATAATTATTGTAATGGAGATAGGAAAGCGAGGGTTAATAAAAAGAGATGGTACAAACATAAGAAAATGAGAGGATTAGGTCTCCCTAACCTAAAATTATATTATATAGCAAATGAGATCAGAAACATTATAGAAGCAATAACACAAAAAGGGGAACTAGATTGGTTAGAAACAGATATGCCAGAAATAGAGTATAAATTGGGAAATATATATTTTTAATAAACTTTAAAAATATATTTTTAATAAACTTGGAAAAATAGATAATCCTTTTTTAAAAGAATATTTTAGAGATATTGGTAAAATATAAAGAAAAGTTATTACCTATAATTTCTTCGCTAACTCCAGTGGTGGTTATGGAAAATTTTCCAGCAAACTTAAAGAGAATTGGAAAAGGGTTTAAGAGAAAAGAAAATAATAAAAATAGAAGAATGGATAAAAAAGATTAATAGAAGAGAACAAATAAAAGAGAGATTACATGGGTTAAAGATGTCCTGGTTCAATTGCATACAATTAGAACAGTGGACAATGGAATGGAGAAGTGAAACTAAGGAATGTCGAAAATATACCAGATTTGAAGAATTGATCATGCAAAGAGAAAATAAGGAACATAATGAAATAATAAAGGGTACCATTCGTGAATTATATAAATTATTGTTGAAAACTGAAGAACAAAATGATTATTTAAAAGTATTATGGGAGGATGATCTAATGCAACCAATAAGTAATCAGAGTTGGGAGAAAACTGGGATTTGTGCATTTTGAAAAATATGTCAGTAAGAATAAAAGAAAATTATTATCAATTGGTATGGAGAAGGTACCTGACACCAGTAAGAATAAGTCAAATAAATCAAACTATTCAATGTTATGTTGGAGGGTATGTCAAGAAAAAGGCACTTATACTCATATGTGGTGGAGCTGTAAATATGTACAGAAATTTTGGCAAATGGTATGTAAAGAAATAAGAGAGATAACAGAACAAGATTTAGAAATGTGTCTAGATATTGCATTGTTATCAATTTATGATAAGGTTAATTGTACCCAAGTTAAGAAGGATCTGATTACAAATTTATTAACAGCAGCAAGATTAATGATACCTAGAAAATGGAAGATACAAGGAGATTACCAGATAGAGGAATAGTATAGAGAAGTATAGGGCATTGTTATTAATGATAAATTAACATGTAGATTGAAAGTTAAAAAAGGATTATGTTAAAGTTGTAAATTTGATGAAATATGGAAGCCATTCATAGATCACTAAGAAAAAGGGGGTACACACCTCCAAGGAATTATTGCAATTTTGGAAAATGGAATAAATAATTTGTATAGATGCTCCTGGGGCTGGGGAGCACTTGCAGGGGGATAGAGAATAATCAAATCAACGTTAATAATTAAGATGAAAGTTATGTATTCATTTTTAAGAAAAAGTATTATTTAAGAGTATAATGTGGTTGATGTATGAATTTAAGATTATAATTTTTTTTTTTTAAGAACTGTGCTGGAGAACCTAGAAAATGCCTAGAAAGAACATATTTAGTAATCCATGAATAATCAATATCTGTGAATGTTTAACCCACAAATGTAGAGGGACAACTGTAATAGCTGGAATCCTGTTAGGGACTTATGAATGTGCAACCACCATAGTCATGTGGCTACACAGTGAATCCTGGCCTGACTCCCACCCCATTCTCACTTACCAGGAAACATCCACAGCAATCAAGGGGAGTCTGTTCCCAGTACTCAGAAAGCAGTGACTGATGGTCCCGTCCTCTCATGTCAGTGATCTCTGTTGTAATAGATAGAAGCAGACTCACTATCACAATCCCGCTTCATGCTGGAGCTTGCTCATGAGAGGAGGGGTGGAACATCAGTCAGCTATTTCCCGAATGACAGGAGAATGAACCCCCACCAATTGCAGTGGCTACCTCCCAGTAAGTGGAGATTGGGGGACTTTCATGGTCCCTAATGTGTCCCCTAAACTAGGGAATATGTAAGGATCATGAATACAAACCAGTTACACATTTGTAATTCCCCAACAGAATTGTGGCTAATTTTAACTGTTAGCACTTTTGACAGCCTATCTTTTCTTTTACAAAGCTTGGAGAAACTCCTTTTTTTTTAAAAAAAAAATACAACTCCCAGAATCGCACAGTCAGCATGGGCGCTGGGAGGGTACTGGGTGCTGTAGTCCCACAAAGGAACTTTTCCAAACTCTCCTTTTATATTTCTTTTGATTTTATTATGCAACTTGACCAAAGAGACAAAAATGCCTATCTGGATAGCAATATGATCCCTAAACACAGAGGAAGTCGTGAAACAATAAATTGTCCATTTCTTTAGAGAAAATTGGGACCATTTTGCTGCAGTGATCTTTATGTGTGGTAGGGATGGGAAAATATATATAAAAAATTAATGGTTGAAAAACATAGAATCATAGAATTGCAGAGTTGGAAGAGACCACGAGGGCCATCCAGTCCAACCCCCTGCCATGCAGGAATGTTTCTCAAATGTCAGAAAACCCTAATAAGTAGACTCCTATTCTGATAAGAACTTTTGCTGTTTGGAATTTGTTCTGCGCAAAATTTGCTCATGATTGTTTAGCACATGCAACAGAACTTTCTGTATAGAAAATAACATTTTTTTCTGCAGAAAATGCTGTTCCATGTGCAGAAAATGGTGTGTTTGGGACTTATTTTGTGTAAAACGCGCACTTTTTGCACACCCACCCCCAGCCTTTTCTGCACAGAAGACAGTATTTTGTATGCTGAAAATAAGACTTTGACACAGAAATATTATTTTCTGAGCCAAAACTGTATGTGAATTTTGCACAGAATAAATCCAGCACTAAGAATAGAGAAAGTTTTTTTCACAGCAGTGAGAAAACTTATTAAAATTATTTGTTGCTTCTTTCAAGAATGAAATTATTGAAGAATTACATCCCTAGTCTGTGGAGATGTGAAGCCCACCATAGGATGCTGACCTATTTTATGAGTATAATATTTAGACTGGATCTTGAACAAGTTCCATGAGGGGGTAAAAAAAATGTCATTTGGGAAAAAAGGTGATAATGAGAAGCATCCTAACCTTTCACCAACATGGACCCAGTCTTTTATTGTAAATGTACATGCTGCAAAAGAGATGAAATTTATACCAGACCACAATAGTTTGCTAAGTTCACATAAGCTGTAGATGCTTCTATCCATTCCTCTGTTAGAAGAGCCATAAAAGAATTCAGCCCTTTACTTGATGATGACAGATTCCATTCAAGCCCATTGAATTTACAACTGTGTAGTTTCCATCTTTTGATGTCTGTGGCTTAGCAGCACACAACCATTCTCTGAGCTCTAGTATTTATAAAGAAATACCCTATGTTTGGCCTTTGAGCTGTAAATATTGTGTCACCATTGATTACACACACACACACACACACACACACACGTAGTATTTTCTGAATGTCAAATGTTCTTAGAGTGCAGGGAATCCCTTGAGCACAAAGTGTGAGGAATTAAAAAGAGATTTAAAAGCAGGAGTTCAAGCAATGAAAAGAAAGAATAGTAAAGGAAAAGATGACATAAAAGAGGATTTTTTAAAAAAAAAAAGAAGAAGAAGTTGAATTAGGAAAGAGATGGAAATGTGATCTGGGAAAAAAAATACCACATTATCAATAAGGAATACTGAAATGTGAAGTGGCAGAAAATACATATAGCGCATGTGAAATATGAAGTGTGTGTGCACACATGCATTTTGCCACTTCTTGTCTTTAAAATACATGCGATCAACACTTAGGAAAGCAGCAGGGACTCATCTGGCTGTATTTTAAAGAGACAATGAAAAGACTTCACATCTGATGTATAACTCATTGTTCCCAAGCAAGGGGGGAGGGGGATAACTTACAGAGGAGGTCTTAAAATGTGCAGCATTTTCTATAAGACATTGTTTATTCAAAGAAGACTTTTACAAAACATGCACATGCACACACACACCCAAGCCCATAAATGAGACAATAGAAATATTCTATTTTGGAGGGGTCATTACAGTAGAACTACAGAAGCAATAAGGCCTTCTGTTTGGCTGGGGTAACATCATGTGTCTGGAACTCTGGGTGGGAAAAAGATAATTGAGAGGAAAATGTCTTCTGCTGATCCCAGAAAAAAGAACATATTTAATATTTATTTTAAAAAACCTAAACGGATTTATATAATAAAAACTTACCAAAAAAATCACGCTGAAGCCCCCTCCTAATCCCAGGTGCCTGGGGCCCCCAGGCTAGAGCCCTGACAGTGGTGAGCTGAAAACAATGGCAGAAGTAGAGTCTGTCACAGGAAGATCAGGCATTGAAGAATATGTGTGGTAAGAGCTGATTTGCTCAGTGGTTTCTTTCTCAGAGAACACTTTATTGATAAGTCTCTTTCCTGGCCATCTCCATTCCTCCCCCACCCCACTCACTTGTTCTCCTCCTCCTTTCCATGAGCAGGGTCCCCAGACTGCAGGGCCTGGACCCTCTTCTACAGTTCTAAGGGGGAGGGCAGGAATCTCAAGGCAAGAGTGCTGCCCTGAAAAGTATGTTTCCTCATTTCTTACGATGAGGTGCTTTCTATTTGAACAGCATCACCAGGGGCACTCTGTAATATCACAATGAGTCACCCCGGGGACATCAAATTTCTGACTTGGCACTCTTGTCCATGACCATAATGATAACATAAAACAGGAGAGGGGGGGCCTGGTCTACACATCTAATCTGGCCTGCTAATGTCCCCAGTCTGGCCCACATCCCTCCCTAAAGACCTACCCCATCAGTAGGGAGATAGTGCAGGACTCAAAGACATGCATATTTGTCTCTGAGGAGCTGATTTTGTCAGGGGATGATAGGACACTCAGTCCCCAGCAGAAGCCAAAAAACTATCTCAGCAGACTTAGTAGCAACCCATTCCCAAGAATACTCACACACAGAGTGTTTGACGTCCAAATAAGCAGGAGGCATTTTTATCTTCAAAGTCAAATAGTAGCAATATATATACAAATATTTACAATTGAAGGAGAAACTGCTTTATCAGGCATCAGCATTCACAAGAAGAGAGTGAGGTGAGCTCTGTTCTGAGCTCAAATATATATATATATATATATATAGAGAGAGAGAGAGAGAGAGAGAGAGCGGGGGAGATATTGCCCTCTAGTGGCCTGACTATGGCATGACTTGATAATTCATGCAGTCAGCCATTATGACTCAGCATGATTCTGCAGTTGTTTGGCCATTTTATCATGGAGTTCAGTCTCTAACACCTGACAATCCCCTCCGAAATGGTCAAAGTACTGCGCAGGACACATGCATCTGAAACAGCATTTCATGTAGCTGCAGGCTCCCTCCTCCACATCAGATGCCTCTGTTTCAGTGCTCTCCCGATTGCGTCTGATAATTTGTGGCTGTTTATTCCCCTCCATCCAGGAATCAAATTGCTTGTGTTGGACCTCTTCCAGAATACACCCAGCTACCAGGTCTACAGACAAATCACTCTCCCTGGTGGTCTGCAGACTGTACATTAGGAAATCCCATTCCTTTGGCAAACTGCCCAATAAAATAAAACACTTATGGTCTTCTGGAATGTCCCCTGCTCTATTGGCCACCTCTTGAAAAAGCTGCCTCATTACCTCCAAATGGGCTTTCACGCAACCTCCAGTAGACAGCTTTGTGTTATAAAGTCTCTTAGTCCATATTGTCTTTGAGAGGAACCGTTTTCAAATCTGTCCAAAGCTGAAAGGCTGTCTTTGCTGGGGCCATGTGTATTAACTGGCAGGGGCTGAGCGATAAGAGAATTGCAGCTCTAGCCTTCTGGTCTGCTAGCCTGAACACTGCGTTTTCATTTGCTGAACCCTCTGGGATCACACTTTCATTTTCCAAAACATGCCACAAATTGTCCTTAATTAATAAAGCCTCCACATATAAACTACAGGCTGGATAATTTCCATCAGCCAATTTCTCAAAATGAATGTGGCTAGTATCTGCCATTGTGCTGTCTGCATAAAAAAAAAAATCAGCTCTGAAACACAAGCAACTGGAAGCTGGCAAATCTTCAAGGCTGCTTGAAGATAGCTCTAACACAGAGCCTGGCTGAAACTTAACTGTTTCACAGGCAACTAGCCAAAAACACTCAAAAACAAAAAAGATTCTGGGAACTTTTCAGGGTGCACCTTATCTAACCTGAGAGCAATCAGCTGGGCCCATAACCATTGTCAGGGGATGATAGGACACTTAGTCCCCAGCAGAAACCAAAAAACTATCTCAGCAGACTTAGTAGTAACCCGTTCCTGAGAATACTCACACACAGAGTGTTTGACGTCCAAATAAGCAGGAGGCATTTTTATCTTCAAAGTCAAGCAGTTGCAATATATACACAAATATTTACAATTGAAGGAGAAACTGTTTCACCAGACATCAGCATTCACAAGAACAGAGTGAGCTTTGGATTAGCTCATTTATATCTATATCTATATCTATATCTATATCTATATCTATATCTATATCTATATCTATAGGACATTGCCCTCTAATGGCCTGACTAGGCCTGACTTGGTAATTCATGCAGTCAGCCATTATGACTCAGCATGATTCTGCAGTTGTTCGGCCATTTTATAATGGAGTTCAGTCTTTAACTCCTGACACACTTCACTTGCCATTCCTTTCTCAAACGTTAGTTATGATAGCCAAATATTCAGCCTCCATTATGGAAACACTGGTTCATAGACTTGGCAGTTGTGACTACTTCCAGCAGCAGACTTGGAGGCTACCAGATTAAGGACCAGCCTCTCTGTAATCCACTGTATGATCATGGGAATAAGCCCCCAAACACAGCTATTGACTGCAGGTTAAATGGATCTAGACAAACAATTGCTGAACTTTGTGGTTGATGAGCTATGTAGGACTGTCCTATCCCTGAATGGCAATGCCACCCGCTTCCTTGCCCTCATCTATGAATAATACACCATGCTATAAGAGAGTAGTCATCTACGAATATAATGAGATACATTTCTGAGGTCTTCCTGTGGTTCATGCATCAAACGCTTATCCTTCAGGCTGCCTTGTATAGGTCTATAGGCTTGGGACATGAGAGAAATGAACAGAGTCATGCTAACAGTGCCCTCGCTCCAGTTACAGATGTAAGATGACAGTGATGGCTCCCAGGCATACTAATTACAAAGTATTTAGCAGTCAGTGCCTAGCATACACCTGCCAGAAGCAAGAAGGAGATGGGGGAGAGACAGTGGGGAAGAGGACATCTCGCAATACATATTTTTACATTAAGCAGAGTCCTGCTTAAAGGCAAATTCTAAAGGACAATCATCTGTAAGAAAGCCATGCATACTGTAGACTAGGGAAAAAAGGCCTACTGTGATGATGACTGGTGCGTGTGCTTGTGCACACATGTGTAAGTGAAGAGGAAGGACTGTATCTTCCTGGGTACCTGGGATCCAGCACACAGCAAATGTCAGCATGCAGCAAATATATGTGCAGGATACATCTCTACAAAGAGAAAAACACTGCACTCTTCTCTCCTAACAACGGATGAAAAAAAATCTGCTGATTTCACTTTTTTCTACATTTTAAAAAACGTTCTACTTCCTTCTGTCCTGAATATGAAGACATTTATGAATTTGGTATTTCTTCTTTTAAAAAAAAATCACATAGGAATGGCTTTTTTTTTCTAAGGATAGAGGGGGGCATGTTGTACCTGCCTGCCATATAGGTGTTAAACACGAGGAATCTCTCAGTCAAAAAGAAAAGGGGGAAAGGAGATAAAAGCCCCAATTCAGAACTAACATGGTTGCATATATTCAGACCCAATGTTCAAAAAGTTAAGCATTTCATGGACCGCTTTCTCTTGAAGCAAGAATGGGAAGCACCCTCCCCCCATTGGAAGGCTAGCCACCCATTCTGACTTCTGAGAGAGTGGGAGTTCTGTGGGAGCACCAAGGAGGGGGGGGTAATGGCGGCTTCCTAGGCAGTGCTTGTCTTTCCTCCCCTCCCCCATGCCCCCAGAATCCAGACCAGATGGATCACATGTCAGTTTTCTCCAGAGTTTCAAGCAAACTCTGGAGAAAACTGTGATTTTCATAAAGCTGGATTAAGGGATGTATTCCCTGAGCCTGGTGCGACTAGAGCCCTGCATTGTGTGTCCTTTTCACACTAGATTTGGGGAAAAGGCTGCAGATCAGCCAGCACAATCAGGCCAGATTTAGGGGGAATTTGGGGGGAGGGTTAGTAGTCTGAATGCCCCCTTGGTCTGGATGACAAATCTTTCAGCTTCAATTTCACCTACATTCACATTTTAAAAAGTGCTTTTTAACATTCTTTCTTTTAAAAATTCTATCTTTTTTTAGTTATCCCCTCCACAAATATGAGGAAATGTGTTGGTTTGGGGAGTGTGTTGGTAAATTATCATGGAAAAACACTAACTGAAATAAAATCCTCACCCATCCTTTCTTTAGATAAAAGGTAGTGATAACATAGACTGGGAGCTGTGGTAACAGTCTCCTTTGTGCAGTGTTAATTTTGAAGCGTGTTGCTTTAATTTTTCACCATTGGGATGCAACTGGTAGCACCAGGTGATCTCAGAGATTGGGATGCAATCATCATTCTCCACCATGTGTTCTCCACCATTTGTTCTCCAACTGTGAACAAAACTAGATGTGACGTGTGTGTTGCAGGGTTGCGGGGAGCTCTGCTCATACTACTCTGGTTCATTAATAGTATCAGCACCAGATTAGGAGAAAAATGCATAAAGCAGAGTTGTGCACTGAAGTGATATGGTAGGGGGGCAGATGTTCTCCCCAGGCAAGCAAGAGTTTGGGCCAGCATTTCTCCTGCTGATGAGACCATTGTTTTTCCCAATGGGCCAAGGACAGGCACCATGTTTGCACCCTTTGGCTACCACGGTTTCTGTCATGCCCTGTGAGTTGGATGAGGGTATGGAATCACTGGAGCAGGAGGACATGGCAAGGAATGGTCCTATGGACCCTGGTTTATCTACACCTGTGCCAGCAGGGAACCCTGCCAACCTGGAGGCTGAAGCAGAGGAAGAGACTGGCCCTAGTGGGTTGGCACCAGTCCTAGGAGAGAGTCATGCCAATGCAGATAAGGACAAAGAAGAAGAGACAGACTTACCTCCACCATCACACACCCAGCAGCAAGCTCAAAAGGAAGCTCGAAGGAAATCTCTGAGACGTTATGAGAAAAACCTACTCATCAAGAAGCACCTGACAAAGCCTTGATTACTATATATGTATATATGCTTGGGAAGCATTGGAGGCTTTGCCAGAGATCAACTGATCTTCCTGGAGAAAGCTTCCTGCTGACTTTGTTGCCTTGATCCTTGCTGCCTTGACTCATGCCTTGACCTCAGACTGTTCCTGACTACACTGTTGCCTGATCCTGCCGACCCACAGACCTACTTCTTGACTACGCTGCCTTCTGTAAGCCTTGACCTTTGGACTGTATTCTGGACTCTTCCCTGTGTGCCTTCTTGCCTGTATTGCTGCTTCTTCAAGAAATGGAACCTTGCTTGTTCCAAACCTTATCTGGCTCCCCTTAATTAACTTTGCTATCACTGGGAGTAGGCTGCTTTCCCAGATCTTGTTTATCCTGTCACCAGCATTGTAGGCTGCCTTCCCAGACAGCTTCCTTCTTTCCTGAAAACTCACCAAGGACCAGCAGCCAATGGCCTGCAGGCTGGCAGTGGTCTACAGACAACCATTTTGAGAAGCACTGGCCTAAACAATCTCACTTTCCCTTTATGGACTTTATCAGATGTGGGGAAATGCGGCAAATAACCACATTCAAAATCACATCATAAGGATGGGACAATATCCCACAGAGGAAAATTATCAGACACCCACATCCTCACCCATTCCTGCTGTGTGGCGTGGACATGAATAAGGTATCACTTTTTTATTGATGGGGAAAGCCATTGATAAAAAGTGATGCCTTATTCATGCCCACAACACACAGCAGGAACAGGTGAGTAACTATGTTGTCTGATAATATTATCCTTTTGGGCTACTGTCCCATCCTTATAACACATTTTTGATACATCTGATGAAGTTATATATGTGCTCAAGTCCGTTCAGCAGTTCACCTACCTGGGAAGCATAATCTCCACAGATGCCAAGATTGACAGAGATCAATCACAGATTAGCAAAGGCATATAGCGCATTTGGAAGACTTCACAAAAGAGTCTGGAGTAATAAACACCTGAAGCGAAGCACAAAAATCAGTGTGTATAGAGCCATTGTACTGTCTATTCTCCTTTATGAATCTGAAATATGGGTCACCTATCACCACCACCTACGACTCCTCAAACACTTTCATCAGCGCTGTATACGCACAATCCTAAATATACACTGAACTATGTGACGAATGTTGCTGTCCTTGAGCAAGCAGGGATCACCAGCATTGAGGCCATGATATTGAGAACACAGCTGTGCTGGGCAGGGCACATTTCTAGGATGGAGGACCATTGCCTCCCAAAAATAGTACTCTATGGTGAACTCGCCATGCGTCAGCGTAAGATGGGCGCTCCAAAAAAATGATACAAGGACTCCCTGAAACAACATCTCAGGCTTGGCCAAATTGATCACCAACAATGGTCCGCCCTGGCCTCACATCGGGAGGCATGGAGATGCACTATCCACAATGCTGCAGCTTTATTTGAGAACTCACGCCGAAAAAGTCTTGAAGAGAAATGACAACACAGAAAGAATCACAACCCAGAAACATCACCCAAGGAGAGCTTCTACTGTGCTTTCTGCAACCTGACTTGTTTATCTCGGATTGGCCTTTTTAGTCATCAGTGCGTTTGCAGAAAGCGTGGGATGAGTCCTTCCTGAATCTTCGTTTGCAAAGAAAAGCCAGAGAGAGAGAAATACATGGAAAGCTCCCCATGGATGGCTACTTCCCCACACAAGGACCTCCATCTCATAATGTGTAACATGGTTCCACTCAGTTAGTGCCCTTGAGAAATGAGCCATTCCCTATTTGCATTGGCTCTACCTCTTTAGCTACATATTTCCATCCTGACAATCATTTCCTGTGAGATGCTTTTACACACCTATGTCAGCTACACACACACAAACAGGTCTTCAACTGTCAATTAACACTTTAGATTAGTTTTGGGTCTGTCAAAACAGAGAGGTAATTTGGGGGTGTTTTGTCTCCACCATTTTTTTGCCAATTTGCATACATGTGCATCTATTTGAATGGAATGTTCATTCACTCAGATAAAGGGCAATAGAGTGAAAATGCACAATGCTGTGCATTTTGATGTCCACACATGCAAAAATGTGCATCTACACACATTTTTCAGAAAACTTCAGGGAAAACCATGAACCCTTTTACTGTACAGTTTGTGGAGTTTTAAGCCCCTCTCCTTCCAAATACCGTGAATCTCATTCATAGCATGTTGGGACAGATTGTATTCTACTCACATTCTGTGAGGTGTATTTTCACCATTTAGACAACCCCGGACATTCAAAGCATCACCAGCAGACTCTATGTGGATGCCATCATGCTTCAAAGTATCACTACCTTGGGGCCTTTAGGAATGAGGGTGCTCACCACCAGAAAGATTGTTTTGCTCCTCCTCAAACCACCGAAAAGTCCTACTACATTACACAGTTAGTTTAAGGACATCCAGAGCTGTGCCAAGGCCTGTTGCTGTCTGAGTAAAGGAAAAGATGGCACACATACCCCCTGTTCCACTTACCTAAGCCAGAAAAAAAATGGCAGCTGAATCTTACTTCAGTCCTTACTGCACCTTTTCCTGGTGATGGAATTGTGTCCTCTACAGCTGAAATGAGCAGGCTAACTTAGGGCTTGTCTACACCATATTTTTTAAAAAATCTGTATCTATATCTATATCTATATCTCTCTCTGGCTTTTCTTCGCAAACAAAGATTCAGGAAGGACTCATCCCGCGTTTTCTGCAAGCACGCTGATGACTAAAAAGGCCAATCCGAGATAGACAAGTCCGGTTGCAGAAAGCACAGCAGAAGGTTTCCAGCATGCAAGTGTCAGTTTATTTACACCTTTGGAGGCCGGTTTGTGCCTTTGTTTCTTTGCCATGGTTTGACCGCATCAGAAGATTCCCGTTGGCCACAGCTAGCCAACCAGGTTGATGGGGATGAGCTTTCGTTAGGCCACCTTTTCTAGGCCCCTCTCCATATGGAGCAAGCAGTGCTCTCCTTAAAAAAGGCTGCTTGGTCATTCAGGATGCTGCCAAACAAGACTGTCATCTCCCAAGTCATCCTCGAGCGACCAAAGTCCTGAACTGCCTGCATGCAGGGTTGGGCCTGCGGCTTCCAATGCATCTTTACACCTGCCGTTTCATCCCTCGCCTATCGCTACAGGGCTTTTTTGGAACTGGATTTGTCCTTCGAGCCTGTGCAATGGATTTTTCTGGTGGAGCACAGCGTGCACAGAACTGGCCTCACCCTTTAAACCAAAGGTTCATCTGCTGTGGCTTTGCAAGCATGGACGGTAGCAGTGAGGTCTTCAGGTCGTAGGTTTGATTAGAGTTTCCTTCTCTTAGATGGTTGACCTTACAGGGTTGGATGAGCACCATCTGCCCGGGTTTGGGATTAGAGTTTTCCTTCTCCTAGGATGGTTGCCATAAGGCTAGAAAGCCCATCCTGCCCTTTGACACTCTTTGTCAGACTCTTCAGTTTTGACCTGTCTGGCATGGGAGACCTATAATGAGCTATAATGCCACCGCATTATAAAAATTTAATCTGATTTTTAAAAAACTCACTAGTTACCCTGAAATTTCCTAAAAGTTCAGATTTTCTTCTCTGTGTGTCCAGGCTCTGAGGTGGGTTTGGTGTAGAATATTTGGTGGGCAAGGCTGGTTGGTTCTGGCAAGCCTAGTGTGTGTTGCCATTTTTTTTAATTCCACAGGAGGCAGACATAGTGGAATGAAACTTTATTTTTCCTTTCTCCATTGTGTACATTTAAAATTCCCTCACTCACTCACTGAGTGCCATGAGGGGGGAAAGGGGATTGGATGGGGAGGCATCCAATCAGAGCGGATATAATAGACTGACAGGGAAACCCCATAACAGCTATTGGATGATATGGTGTGGAAAAAAAATGAAGCAAACATGGCTGTATGCCCAAAGATAATGTGAACGAGAGGACTTTGTGAGTGTGGTGTTAATGCAGGTGCTGGAGACCAAGAAAATATGTGTACCTATTCTTTTCCTCCATGTAAACAAGCCCTTAGTGAAACAGGGACATAGGAAACTGCCTTTAAACTGAGGCAAACCAAACTAAGGGCCTTATCACACTACTGTTATAGTACTATTATTCTACTTTAACTGCTACAGCTGCCTCCTGGGGAATTCTTGGATTTGTAGTTCAGTGAGGTCTAAGAGCTCTCTGACTGAGAGTTCTAAATGCCCCTCCCTAAACTGTAAATCCCAGGATTCCACAGGAGGCAGTCATAGTGGAATAATAGTCATATAACAGTGTAGCATGATAAGGCCCTGACAGTCCATCTAGCCCAGTATTGTCAACTTTGACTGTCAGCACAGGCTGGCCAGGATTTCAGTCAAGATTTCTTCCTAGACCTGCTTGCAAATCCCTAGTATTCCCTGGTGGTCTCACATCCAACCACTAACTCACTCTGCTAAGCTTCCAAAATCAGACAAGATCAGGTGTATTCATTATGACACAAGTTTAGGGGTATATATATCTCCGTCCTTCAATAAGTAGGAACATCAAGTATGCTTAGGAGGGACAGCAGCCAAGTGTGTACCATGGTTGTCCCAAAGAATCTGATGTCTAAGGTAGTTCTTCACTTTGACTAAAGGCAGGGCTATGTAGCAAGAATGGCCACCTCCTGTAATCTTGAGCTATTCAGTCATTCAGGCAGGGCTTCAAGGGCTAAATTAACATTTACTGAACCAGCTGAGCTCATCATAAGCAATTGTATAAGAAAGTTAATCTAGCAGTCATAACTTTCAGGGTTGTGGGGCATTTGGGCCCAGACATAACTGAATCCTTCTATGCAACTCAAAGATATGTAATATCAATGTGTGCAATATTGCTTTTTCCTGCCACCTGCAATTTTAAATTTTTCAATACAAGTAAAATGGTGGGCAAACTTTTTACCTGGCTTTGATGAACTGTTGGTAGATCCAGAGCTTGGAAAAGTTACTTTTTTTGGATTATAACTCCCAGAATCTTCCAGTCAGCATGGCTACTACCCATGGTGTTTGGAGGGTTCCAGTAGCTATAGTCCAAGAAAGTAACTTTTCCAAGCTCTGGACAGAGATAACATTGTTTTGAACTCCAGATCTACCATATAGGTCACCAGTTGACTATCTTAGCTAACCCCCCCCCCCACATAACCACATATAATGCCTATGGGATCTGCTACAGTGTGTGTTCCTCGATCACCGTTTAGTGCATTTTAAAAAGCCCAAATACAAATGCTAAAATTTATTTTCTTAATTTTCTTACTTGGTAAGATAATCAATAGCTATTGCCCGGTCTAACCTAGGGACTCCCTGTGTCCATTAAATAACCTACAGGAAGATCATTTGTGTCCCAATAACAATTTGTAACTATGTCATGTCATGAAAATCTGAACTGGATCTCAATAATGTAGGTTAGTGACCAGTAGGGGACTTTATTACTTAGGTCAGGCCCTTTGAGGCTGGGAGGGACCCAGGATGGTTAAGGCTCTACATGCACAGAATAATCAAAATATCCTCCCTTGGGTGCTATCTGGAGAACAGCCAGTTCTGGGAAGAGGGAGGGTCTTTGAGCATATCAATAGTATAAAATATAAGACAAGGCCAAGAAAACCAGAAGGATATCCAAGTCACACTACAAGAATGGGGGAACAGTTCTCAGAATCTTCAACATCACCCAGAAGTCATTCAAAACACTTCTGTATTCAGTGGTAGTTAGCACAGGCGGAATGTAAGGCTTTATCAACCTTTCAGACTGGCTGGAAACAGGTGTGACTATTTGAAGGTATCTTTTTAAATAGTGCTTTGGTGTGATTCTCCCCTGCTAACAACCCTTGACAGCAAGAGCAAAATTTTACGTTAATTAAACAATCCCTAACCACTCTGTACATTTTGTCATATATACACTTTGTAATTACCTCCATTATTGAATCGCTAACTTGATTTATCCTTGCCACAGTAACATTCTCGCTTCTGTTATTTTTGTCTTTAGAAAAACAGAGGTCCCAGGGAGGGAATAAAAAACTATTACTGTAAATTAAATATTAAAGCTAACTTATTTTTGCATAAGAACACCATCATGTAATGATGATAACTGTTCTTAAGGTATGAACCTCTTTTGTATTCCTTTTCTCCTTTAAAAAAAAGCTTGAATTTAAATCTCATTTTCTGTACTTCCTCCCTTCTCCCTCCCCCGGCATCCTAAATTTTGAGAGGTTTGCCAATATCATTTTTATGAATGATGGCGGCTTAAGGGGCAGCTATTATCGTCTTAGTTTAGCGATTAAGAAATACAACATTTGTTGAAGAGCTAGGCCTTTTAGTCTAGAATGGATTATCACTTGATCCCTTCCTTAAGCATTTTTATACAAGAGTGCATTATCCTTGGAGCCACCCTGGGCTCCATGCCTCATTAACCTGGGCGTTAGATAAATCAAAGGCAGCCTCCGAGACAAAGATAAGCAAACTGCAGGCCAGCAAGACGATGATGTATGGATCCAGGAGGCTAATAGGAAAGTATTGACAGGAAAATGGTGTGCTTATCCTGCAATCACTGCATATTGCAATGAGAGCTCCCTAAAGCAGATGGGGATACACTTTAGGGAATGCAGAAGCCTGAGACTGCTAGGCAGAAATATATATCCCTCTTATATCTTCTGCCCAAACAAGAAGTTACTTTCTTTGCAGCAAACACGGCAGAACACTTCAGTGCTTGGGCAGGATGAAGGTGGGAGGGCAGCAGGGATGGAGAAGGAGAGAACATAAGATGCACCTTCATCCATTTACCATTAAACACAATGGCTGCCTTTGCTTTAAGATTGTAGAGGATAACAATAATGTATAAAATGGACTATGCAAAATACAGAAGTATATGCTGTTTTCAGAAAAATGTAAGGACACTTTGGTGCACGCCCGATGTATTGATGATGTTGAGGATTTTTTTTTTTTAATGGGCCAAATTTATATCTCAATTAGAGCTTCTCAGTTGATTTACAAATGAGCAATAATAGCATGGACATTCTTTCAGATTGTCTGACAGTTGCCAAACTCAGGTGCTTGGTAGCCTATATAAGATCATCTATAGGTGTGTATAGGGCCATTGGTGGGCAGCGATGTAATGGAGACAGTGAAGTATTCAAGTCTTTTACTCCAAGTCTTATGTCAATTCTCAAGTCTCTAGCTTCAAGTCTCAAGTCCTTGCAAGATATTTTCAAGACAAGTCTCAAGTCAAGTCTCAAGTCTGGGAGCCAACTTTAATAGAAAAAAGGAGGGGTGGGGTGGGTCAGGGTGGGGTGGGGTTTCAATAACTAGAAAATCAAGAAGATTTCAAAGTTAGATTAAAAAAAAATTAAATTCTCAGCAAAGAGGTAATGGGCTTGAGGTGGGCTTGAGGTTTTCTCAGCAGCCTGTCCCCACTGCACATCAGAACAGCAGGAAAGATTCTGTGTCAGGCAATGGCCTTGAGACAGGGCTTGAGGTCTGCTGGGCAGCCTGTCCCCACTGCACATTGGAGGAGCCTTCCAAACCTTTTTCCTAAGAGAGCAGCAAGCAAGACTCTGCATTAGGCAATGGGCTTGAGGTAGAGGCTGAGGTTTGCTGAGCAGCCTGTCCCTGCTGCACATTGGAGGAGACTTCTAAAACTTTTGAAATGCTTAAGAAGGATCCTTCTGTCTCAAACCCATTGTCTAATGCATTTGCTGTTACCACTTCTGTCTCATGACTGGTAGGCAAAAAGCAGTGAGATCATGGAAGTGTTGTACAAAGGAGGAAAACTGGTTTGCATTCTGTAACATTTCTTGTTGAATGCATTATGTTACTGAACCAAGGCCAGCAAGTCAGTTGCTAAAAATATACAAGTCGCGAGTCGAGTCGAGTCAGTGTGTCATTTATTGCTGAGTCAAGTCCAAGTTGAGTCACTGAAGCAACTTGAGTCTGACTTGAGTCCAAATCAATTGACTAAAGTCTACATTACTGAATGGAGACACCAAATACATGGACCAATGCCTCCACATCAGTCTTATGCATATGGCCACCTGCTAAAAGGCCTTTTAGAAGTTAGTCATATTATGCAACTCAGCTGGTACCTCATCATACAACTGGCCCATATATTCTCTGGGCAGAAGTCCAACATGATCTCACAGCCAGGACTTGAATCCTTCCCTTTAAGCTGAGACAGGACTGCTGCAATAGTGAACCAAAAGAACATTGGACATATTCAAAGATGCATTGGCTTTGACTTATGACAACCATAAGAATGAGAACTCTCCAAGACACTCTGTCGTCAACAGTCATGTTAAGATCTTGCTAACACAGGGCTGTAGCTTGTTTGAGTCTGTAATTCAGTCTTCCTTTTCCCCCACTGCCTTCCACTTTACCAAGCACTATTGTCTTCTCCAATGAGCCATGTCATCTCATGATATGTCCAAAGTACTATAGCCTCAGTTTAGTAATTTTGGCTAAAGAGTTCAGACTTCATTTTCTCTCAGACCCATTTATTTTTCTTTTTGGCAGGTCATGGTAACTGCAGAATTCTCTTCCAATGACAGATTTCTAATTGGCTGATACTCTTCCTGTGAACTTTATTTACTGTCCAGCTTTCAAAACCATACATAGAAATCAGAAATACTATGGCATGGATGATTCTGATTTTGGTATCCAGTGATATTCAGTTTGGTTGACTTCCAGGGAATGCAGCCTTAATGGATAAGTGCCATGTAACCGCGTCTGCAGAATCAGTGGACAGTAGCTTCAGCGTTCAACAGTAAGCTTTATTGTCACAGAAGAAATTAAAGATCCAAGGTATACAACATTGATTCTTTGAAGGAAGCTCAAAGGAAAAGCAGTATAATAAAAAGTATTTACAATCAGCCAGATTTGCCAGGCAACTCATTTATTTGTTACCTTGTGGTCTCTTCCAACTCTACAATTTTATGATTCTATGATTCTATGATCCACACTTCCCCTTCCTACCTCCTTAATTCCACCTATTGTTTTTCCCACAGCCTTTTCGGCTGCAGTACCCTCCCAACCATTTGTTCCAACAGAGCCCATCATCCCTTGGACATTCCCAGGACATCAACTTGTTATCATTTCAAAGGCATGCCAAACATCCAGTGATCACACAGCACACAGTAATGTAGGCCCATAAGATTAATGGCAGGAAAACATCTCTTTACAACCTGATCCTGATAATAAGCTGCAAAAGCTGGTGCATCATCTTGAATTAAAATCATTCATTCATTCATTCATTCATTTACTATCCCACTTTTCTCCCAGCGCAGGATTCAAGGTGGCACGCAACAATTTAAAAATACAGTACAATTAAAAAAAAATATTTTAGTACAAAAATTAAACACAATTAAACTAAAGATCAATAAAAACATGTTGAAAACGGCATTAAAAAGACATTTGAAGCATAATAAAATAAAAACACTATACCTTCCCTCCCCCCATCAACAGCTCTGTCTGCCCAACTTATTAAAACCAAATGCCTCCTTAAATGAAAAGGTCTTTACATGCTGTCAGACAGCAGGAAGGGGGACAACCAGACCTCATGGGGAAGATCATTCCACAACTTGGGAGCAGCCACCAAAAAGGCTCTTTCTCATGTACTCACTAAATGTGCCTGGCATGGCAGTGGGACTGAGAGAGAGCCTTCCCCCACAGATCTTTTCAAATAGTCTGAATCCAAGCTGTGCAGGGCTTTACAGGCCATTGCCAGCACTTTGAATTCTGCCCAGAATGGATAGGCAACCAGTGGAATTGTTTCAGCAAGGGGGTTATATGCTCCATGTAACATGCACCAGTCAGCAACCCATGCAAACTCTTCACAACAGGCTGCCAAGTGGCCTACATGATGTTTCTGTGGGGTAAAAGGTCCCTGACCACACAAGGCAGCTCCACTGGGCAACACTGTGCAGATGTAATGGTGTCAGAGAAGAACAATTTTTTTGCTGCCACCACTGTCATGGAGTAGGCTTTCCAATGGCCTCTAATCTCTGTTCAATCGGACTCACTCCAAATTTTTCACCATCAGTGCTCTAGTCTCTTTCATTGCATGGGATGCAGACTACTTTCTTTTCTTATATTCTCCTATACTTAGAATTTAAAATTCCAAAGAAAGACATACACTTCTGTTCTTCATGTTGTTATAAGTGCCTTTATCCAAAAGATTTCTCTCTTACCATGAACTGTTTTGCTTTCTCTCCTTCCCCCGCCACATATTTACTGCTTTATCTAAATTCCTAATGTAAAACCAGGGAACAGTTTGATTAATGAAGTTTCAGATCAGTACAGGGAGCTCTGATATGTTACTCAGTCGAAATGAAGGTATACCATGCGCTCACTGGTGGTCCGTGTACCTTTAACAGACACTCTTCCTCCCTCCCTCTCCCCCACTCCATCTCTTTTATCTGCCTACCCCTGTGGCTCACAGCTGTGCCTCTTTGATGGCCTGATGGACTGGTCCCAGTACCATGGGAGAGCAGAGGGGAGCATTCATTACTCATCCATGACAATAACCAATCGAGGAAGATGTAGAACTCAATTCCAGCAGAAAGACCTATAATGTTGGAGTCAGGAGGTTATCACAGAGGGACTTGCACCTTGCACCCTACCTTTCTTATCGAGAGCTTTACAGCTGATGCTTGGAGCTGCAGTTCACAGAGCTGAGAGTTGCAGATTTAAGGCCTAGATTAGCTTGTATCTTCTTAAATGGTAACAATTCTTAATTTAAAAGTAACTACTAGGTTTTTTTAAAAAACAAAACACACAGGGAGTTTTATCAGCTCACAGAATATACAATATACAATGAAAAAGAAACTTGATACTGAATAGAAACCAGTTCTGTGAAATGAACAAATCAGTTGGGCCAGTCATCTTGCATCTTCCACCCCCAGTCAGCACCATGCTGATTAGGTGTGAGGGGAATGTAGTCCAACACATCTGGAAGGCACGGCATTTGGAACAGGCCGAGTAAAGGCACTACAAGTAGAAATATTGGGAAGCTTAGCAAGAGTCTGAAAATGTACCTCAAGATTTCTATATATGTTGTCACCTGGACAGGATTTTCAAAATTTACCATATCTGTTGCTTTGAACAAACCTCAACAAATTATTTTACCTTGTCTCAATCATAATCCAATTTTATTTTACCGTACTTGTTATTCAGGTAATATCAGTGAGGTGTTGTCACTTGAATAGAATTATATACATACATTCCTCCTTGAAATTCATCTCAATTCCCCTGAAATTCCTAACAGATTTTTGCAAAATTCTACCTTACATTTACCTTACATTTTAGTTTCAGCAAATCTTTTTTTACGTTTTCTTCCCTACAATCAGACCCCTGTGTCCACAGGAGTTGGGTTCCTGGACTTACTGTGGATACTGGAAATGGTAGATAACAGTGAACCTTATTAAAATAAAGGATTTCTGGTAAAAACATACTGTAGAGTTGCATTGGAGGATCTAGAAGAAGTCTTGAAAGGATGCCTCTCTAGGCATTTTCTAGGATGACTCTATGGTATGTGTCCCCGTTTTGTGTTCTGCGGATAACTGAAACTGTGGATATTGGTTCTGAGGATATGGGGGGTCTGACTGTAATGTGTTAACATTCTGCTAACTTCCATCAGAATTCCCACATGTGTTCTTACAATCCAGGGATGGGTGTGCTACAGAGCCCAGAGGGCTGCTATGAAGAATTGACATTGCCAACTTGATTCATCCAAGCAGGGTATCCCCATGTTTTGTTTGGGTTTCTTCCCACCCAGGACACACCAATGTTCAGTTATTGAGACTATTGAGAATACAAAGCCCGTACTGGTTCAGGAAGTACTCCACTGGTTCCTGATGGATCCCCCCCCCCCAATCTGGGCTGAAGAGAGCATGGACTTAGACTTTCCCCAAACACACATTCCAGTGCCACTGGATGAGAATTTTAGACATCAACACAGAATTCCATTATGATCTTGGGAAGAGTTCTAAGTAATGGCAGTTTACATGAACTTAATTAAAGGTGGCTGTTGTTTGTATAGGTGCTAGCCAGCCAGTATTGATGTAATTCAAAGTCTCTATAATTTCAGTGTAGAAACTGAACATGACTGACTACCTCTTGTTGCAGAGATTGGCAACTTGTGATTGTCAGACTACAAATCACATCAGCCTTAACCAGCCTAGCTACTTGTGAGGGATAATGGGAGATGAAGTCCAACAACATCTGGAGGGCCACAAGTTGTGCATCCCTATGCTTTTGAGACCAATGAAACTTTGATATGCTTTGGTAGATTATACTCAAAGTCCCCTATATAGAGGGGCAGTTACCTCTATCTCTTTCTAATGCAGGGTGGGCAAAGTGTAACTCTCAGATGTTGTTGAACTGCAACTCCCATCAGCCCAAAGTAGCACAGTCAATGGTGAGAAGCAGAACCTGGAAGATTATTTTTCAAAAGTAATTGGTTCTGTTACTCAGTATAGTGTTTGAAAAGTACCCAGGTGCTGTTATTCATTACAATGATGAGGAATTCCGTTGCTTAATATATAGATATCAAAGGGCTGGTGGTCAATGTGATGATGTGATATCACAGGCAGACTCATTTCAGCTCCTCCATGGAACTGACTTAGAGCTTGCCTACATGGGCAATATACCCAGTCTTGCCCCTGTCTCAGAACCCTGTTGTCCTGATGACAAAGGGCATTTGCCCCATTCTGCCCCCGGGAAGTCCTCACCACCCCCGGGGCAGATACATGGCTGAGCCAGGGGGAAGGTGGGGTGGGGCCCAATAAAACATTTTAGATTAATACCTGTTTTACTTTGTTTCCAGAAGAGAAATGGATTGGACCCCACGTGTCCACAGGAGTTCGTTCAGGCCGGCAGGCCCTCGATGCCACCGCCTTCTCCCTGGCTCTCCAGGAAGGCAAGAAGGAATCCTGCAGTATGCGACCAAGGCTAGTCACATGCAGGGGGCCTTGATCACATGTTGTGGAGGGGCCCTTCCT
Organism: Gambelia wislizenii; assembly: GCA_030847615.1. Classification (NCBI taxonomy): domain Eukaryota; kingdom Metazoa; phylum Chordata; class Lepidosauria; order Squamata; family Crotaphytidae; genus Gambelia; species Gambelia wislizenii. The sequence continues at coordinate 215,899,903 of JAUMIR010000003.1, forward strand.
GCCTTCCAAGACAGCAAGGAAAATGGCAGTGATGACAGCTGCAGTGATGGGCTGGCGTGCCCATCAGGACTTCCTTCCATTCTGTGGAGGGAATGGGAGAACAACAGGCCTGATCCATGACCAAAATACCCTGGTGAACACCTGGAATTATCCTGGCTCATGTAGATGAGCCCTTAAACATGAGTAACATATGATTTTTCAGTTGAATTAACTGAGGCATGCAATGATGTTCCAATTGAATTAAATCCCATAAACCCTGTTAAGGGGTTAATGAAACTACTTACTTGGATAGATGAAAGGAGAAATTCCAGTTTGTCCCACCCTGATGTTTCACAAACCATATTGTCACCTCTGTATGAATGTCTTCAAAGGGGAAGCCAAGCTGCCTAGGGTACCACGTGAACTCTGCACATACGTGAGCTCTACCTGGGGCCACAGGAGGATGCAACTTGCTGGGTACAATGCTGGGTGCAGGGTGGTATGTGCAGCCCCGCTCTAATTACATGTTCAGATGAGTAGAGTCAGTAGCATCCATGTAGTACAACAACTACTGCAAGTCTTCAGCTACTGAGTAACAGATGCTAAGATCCAGTATAGTGTACTAGTTCAAATGTTGGACTGGGAATTGGAAATCCAGGTTCAAGTCCTCCTTGAACCATGGATTCTGCATCCACATATTCAACCATCCACTGCTTGAAAATATTTTTAAAACCCCCAAAAGCAAACCCTTGTTTTGCCATTTTATATAAGGGACCCCACTTTACTGCACCATTGGATATAATGGGACTTGGGCATCCATGGATTTTGCTATCCAAAGCAGCAGGTCCTGCAGCCAAACTCCTGTAGATACCATGGGCCCAATGTACTGTTGCTCTCTCACAGCCTGACCTACCTCACAAGTTTGTTGTAAGAAAAAAATGGAAGAGGAGAGCTATTGGAGGAAAAGCAGGATATGAATGTAACAAACAACTCGCTATTCATGTGTGGATGCAGAGCTTCCAAGTAACTTGTTACAGGTGTAACAAATTAGTTGCCCAAGAAATGAAGCTGTAACATTGTCAATCAGGAGAAAGGATGTAACATCCACCAAGATGATACTTGCAGGTGGGCTGAGAAGCACATTTTCTCCATTGGCCATTACTGGGACTGGGAAGAGGAAGTGGCGGGGGGGGGGGAAGCTGTTTCTAATATCCCTTCTTTACCTTAAATGAGGGTCCTGTGCCAATCAGATCAACACTGGATTCTCCTGGTCCATGATCCTAGTTCCCTAATTCCAGTTCAAAATAATCCAGAGTGGTGGGATGCTTGAATTAGCAGGAAGTATGGCAGCCATACTTTCTATGGCATTGTGCACCTCATCATTCTGCATTATTCTGAACTGGAGAAATGGAATTTGGAGGCAGGGACTTTCTTTAAAGAAAATATTAGATTTTTTTAAAAAAAATACATCCTGTCCACCCACTTCACAAATTAAAATAAAGCATACACCCCACCTAGCAACAATGACAACATTTTAATACAGTTACAGCAGTAAGGTAACCAGAACAAATCAAGCAACAAGTTGAATCTCAGGATGGCAAAATGAGTAATGCATCAAATTACTTTGAAATACAGGTAGCAACATTCCAAGCTCACTCTTGCCCTAGTTTGAACTCTGGACTTTATCAGACATAGCAAAAAACGTGTGAGAAGATCGCAATGATAACAAAAATGGGCAACATTATCAAATGATGTTGTCCTTCAGCTGTTCTGGGGTGTAGCATGGGCATGAATAAGGCATCCCTTTTTATTGATGGCTTAGCCTGTCAATAAAAAAGTTATGCTTCATCCACACCAGCACTATTCCCTGGGAATGGCTGAGGACATGGGTGTCTGATAATGTCACCCTTTCTGTTATCATCCTGTTCATCTGACATGATTTGGGATGTGGGTTTTTTGCTGCATTTCCCCACATCTGATAAAGTCCTCAGAGGCTGCTGATAAACTGCAGAAATAATGCAGTTTGACACTGCTTTAACTATCATGGCTCCATCCTATCGAATCCTGGGATTTGTAGTTTGTTGTGACACCAGAGCTCTCTGACAGAGAATGCTAAATATCTCACAAAACTACAAATCCCAAAATTCCATTGCATGGCAGCAGCCTTGGTCTTTATAGCTAAGGGAGGACTGCCACCAATTTCAGCAGGTTGTAGATTGCATGCTAAGATTTTGAGGCATCGGTAGTAATTAAGATCCCAGCAACAGCAATGGTGGAATTCAGATAATTGCTGTCAAAATACAACCCTTTTTATCGTGGTATTCCAAGTCTCAGTTCTGGAAATTAATTTTCACTTTCTAATTGCAAATCCATATGCCTTATGTACGCCAATTACACACAACTGCAACCTTTAGCACAGCACACATTTTGATTCTCCTCTCTCTCTATATACACACACACACACACACACTTATCAAAAGCATATAATGGGGAAAGAATATAGTCCTCGCTAGTAACGTCCTCATCCACAGAGAAGAATACTGAGGATTTCTATAGTTTTTCCCCAATGTTGTGCTCTTGCCGTGCTGTTTGACATCTCTTTTTCTCCCATGCAGCTTAAAGTTCACTTAACAGGTAATGGAGACAAAGCGCTCTTGGCTGTCAGCACAATGGAAGGCAGGCAGGAAGAAGAAAGCCAGATGCCTGCCATCTACCATCATCTACCACCTACAGTAAAGATGGCATGGGTCCAGGAATAATCAGAAACAGTAGATGCCTGCAGCCCACAGTCAAGTGATCTGTACATGGAGTGGCAATTAGCATATTATATCTTACTTAAGGTAACTAGAACATATGTCCCTCCTTTTTGATTCCTAGTTGTTTCCTGCTAATTATAATTAATTGATCTTGTATTATTTCATTCACTCATTCCCACTGGAATCTATGTTATCTGGGCACTATGGACAACAGTGTACCATTGGATATGCTGGCTATGGCTGCTAGGACTTGCATCTAGAGGGCAGCATAATTCCTACCCCTGGTGTACCGGAATATAGACACAGACCGGCTGTCAGACATCAGCTTTTAAAAGGCAAAGTTAACAGGCTGGCTGATGAAAGCTTGCTTGCCATCCCAATTCCATGATGGAAGCTTACTTAGGTTTGGGGCCAGGTGGGAGTCTTTCTCCATGAAAGGTCTTGTTTACTTTGTTTTTACCCATTTTTGGGAAACACTACCATGATCTGTTGTTGTAATGGATATATGAATCTTATATTGCAAAATACACAATAAATATTTTGGAAATTTAAAAAAAACATGCTGGTACTGCAGCCACAATATTGTGAGTTAGATTCTACAGGGTTCCAAGATTGACTCAGCCTTCCATCCTTCCGTCGGTTGGCAAAATGAGTACCCACCTTGTGGGGGCAATTAGCTAACACATTATAAACTGCTTAGGGAGTGCTTTGCACTGATAAACGGTATAAAAATATAAATGCTAAATGCTATTGCTATTGCTGTTTGTGCAAAGTATTACCTTTGTTTGAAACGCTTTTCACCAAACCCCCAAATCTCAAAGTTCTCATGAAGAAATTAGACATGTGACAGTCATGGAGTACCATACTGTGCATTTTTTGACAAAACAAGCACATGTTCCCTGGCTGAGGCTATGTAAGTACTAGTTGGTGCTGGGCTGTGGTTGACTGTTGAGTTAAGATTCCTATGCTCCAACAAGCTAGGTGGAAGAGAAGGAGTTGTGGGCAGTCACTGGGAATAATTTTACTTATTTGTCCTCATGTAAGGAGAGTTAGTGCTAGGTTTCAGGGGGGCCTTGACACAATGCCCTCAAGGAAGCTACGCTCAGGACATTGTCAGACGTTCTAAATATGGCATTATAACGAGATCCGTCAGATGACAAGCCTGAGTAGCTTTAAAAAAGCACTAAAGACGGATCTCTTTCAGCAGGCCTTTCCTAATTAGATCCCGGCCTCAGGGGATCCTGGCTTCTTTTAGTCCGCTGGCCATTTATTGTATTTTATTGTATTTATTGTTTTTAAATGTGATTTTAGATCAGTTGGTTTTAATTTATAATTGTTTAATATTTTTTTGTGGGGGTGGGGGTGTTTGGGGATTTTATCTGTATTGTATTTTAATTTTTGTAAGCCGCCCCAATTGTTTTAACAGAGGGGTGAGGTATAAATAAATTTTATTATTATTATTATTATTATAACAATGCCAGGAGATCGCTAAAAGACTTTTCTTTCACATGACCTCGTTCCCTTCTTGTAATGTTCCTGTTCGGCTGTTGTTACGTCAGTGCTGCTTTTTATTGACAGGCTTAGCCATCAATGGATCCCCCATTCCGTTTCTGTCATGGAATGTCCTGTGAGTGAAAAGGTGCCTGTTTCGCTAGCGCGATCCCATTGTCAATGGGAAGTTCATGCCAGAACATTTTTGAGTGAGATTGAGACATCATGGTAAGTGATACACGTTTGTACCCTCCCCAGGTTACTTGTAATGTTTTAAGTGTGTTTTTGTGCTTGGTGTTACTTTTACTGTTGTATTTTTCTTTTGCAGTTTGAATTTCCTGCGTTCTCATCTTCTCGCAAGAATGGCTGGGATTTGACCCCAGGAAGTGAAGGGAGCTCTGTTAGAGCCCCATTTACTCCTGGTCTGTGCTTTGACACTGCAAAAGGTAGGTCTGAAAACTTTTGTTGTTCTGCTGGGACAAGAGAGGGGTGGGAGAGGAGATTGCGGGACAGGAACACATTTTTTTGTTCATAGAATCATAGAATCATAGAATCATAGAATTGTAGAGTTGGAAGAGACCACGAGGGCCATCCAGTCCAACCACCTGCCACGCAGGAAATCACAATCAAAGCCTCCCCGACAGATGGCCATCCAGCCTCTGTTTAAAGACCTTGAAGAAGACCCCACCACGCTCCAAGGGAGTGTGTTCCACGGCCAAACAGCTCTTACTGTCAAAAAGTTCCTCCTAATGTTGAGGTGGAATCTCTGTTCCTGGAGCTTGCATCCATTGCTCCGTGTTCTAGTCTCTGGAGAAGCAGAAAACAAGCTTGCCCCATCCTCAACTTGACACCCCTTCAAACACTTAAACAGGGCTATCATATCGCCTCTTAACCGTCTTTTTTCCAGGCTAAACTTACCCAGCTCCCTAAGTCTCTCCTCATAAGGCATGGTTTCCGGACCTTTCACCATTTTAGTCGCCCTCCTCTGGACACGCTCCAATTTGTCAATATCCTTTTTGAATTGTGGTGCCCAGAACTGGACACAGTATTCTAGGTGAGGCCTGACCAAGGCAGAATAGAGCAGCACTATTACTTCCCTTGATCTAGACACTATACTTCTATTGATGCAGCCCAAAATCGCATTGTTCCCATCTGATAATCTCCTCAGAGGCAATTCCACACACACACACCCATGACACTGAGCTTACCTGGTGAAGGGCGGCCTAGTGATGGCAGGGTGAGCCCTGTGGTGGCCTGGGAACAGCATTGAAATGAGTGCCAAGACCACATGACTTCACTTTCTGATGTGGCAGACATTTTAAAATGCAATGACCATAATATATACATCTCAGGTATTGTGTTGTGGAGACCCTAACATTGTACTGCACCAGCAAGTCCAGCTGCTTAGTTTTAGCATGGTTGTGCTTCTTTGCTTGATCTCCTCTTCCTTCCATCAAATTATATGGGGCCTAAATGCCCTGAAGGCACAAGATCCCATCTTATCTTGGAAGCTAGGCAGTGTCCGCACTGGCCAGTATTTGGATGGAAGACAACAAAAGAATACTAGGTGTTGTCGGCCATATTTTAGAGGAAAGCAATGGCAAGCCACTTCTCAGTATTCCTGGCCTAAGAAGACCCTATGAAATTCATCTGGTTGCTGTAAGTTGCCAGGTGACTTGAAGGCATGTGCAGACATGCAGAGTCCCAATAGAAGCTATGAAACTACCGTAGATCACCTCACAGCCCCAGCATTTGTCTTAGTATGTCATGATTTTGCAGCAGACGTGAGGGTAGAACTGATAGTTGAACAAGATCAGGATTCTAATGGATGAGCTCCAATGGCTTCCAATGGATTCTTTCAATAGAGGGCATCTCCTCTGCCCATATTTATTCCTTGTACCAATAGTGTTCTGCTACTTTGTTACACTGGGGGTAGTTCACTGCTGGAATAGAATCTTTGTTTCACAAACAAAGACTATCCACAACAATGTATCATTTTGCTCTACAGGCTCAAGGGTACTTAGTAGTGATTCTACCACCATCTTGCAGAAATAACTGGAAGGTAGAATTGCTCTGATACTTTTTCCCATTTAATATTTATTGTGCAAACATCATATTAAGGGAGAAATTTAAATAAGTAAAACCAAATTAATTAAAAAGGAACAAACCAGAAGATAATAAACTGGAAACAAAGCAATGAAAAACTGTTTATGCATAAACATCTTAGAAAGATTACCACATGGCCAAATATGGCAAAATGGCAAATTTACCATCTATATGCTACAGGTTCACCTCTCCATTACGCCCCCTTGTTGTGGGAGAGAGGCTTGCGTACCCTAATGATGTTTTGAGCTATGCTGGCGGTGGCATAATAGCCACCGGTAGGGTCTCCCATGCCAGACAGGTCAAAACCGAAGGGCATGACAAATAGCATCAAAGGGCAGGATGGGCTCTCTAGCCTTATGGCAACCATCCTAGGAGAAGGAAAACTCTAATCCCAAACCCGGGCAGATGGTGCTCATCCAACCCTGTAAGGTCACCATCTAAGAGAAGGAAACTCTAACCAAACCTACGACCCGAGGACCTCACTGCTACTGTCCATGCTTGCAAGGCCACAGCAGATGAACCTTTGGTTTAAAGGGTGAGGCCAGTTCTGTGCACGCTGTGCTCCACCAAAAAAATCCATGCCACAGGCTCGAAGGACAAATCCAGTTCCAAAAAAGCCCTGTAGTGATAGGCGAGCGATGAAACAGCAGGTGTAAAGATACACTGGAAGCCGCAGACCCAACCCTGCATGCAGGTGGTTCAGGACTTTGGTCGCTCAAGGCTGACCTGGAGATGACAGTCTTGTTTGGCAGCATCCTGAATGACCAAGCAGCCTTTTTTAAAGAGAGCACTGCTTGCTCCATATGGAGAGGAGCCTAGAAAAGGTGGCCTAATGAAAACTAATCCCCATCTACCTGGTTGGCTAACTGCAGCCAACGGACATCTTCTGATGTGGTCAAACAAAGGCAAAGAAACAAAGGCACACACCGGCCTCCAAAGATGTAAATAAACAGACGCTCGCATGTTGGAACATCAGAACCATGTGAGACTCTGCAGATAATGGATGGCCCGAGCGTTGTTCTGCTCTAATAGCCCATGAACTATCACAACTTAATATTGACATCGCTGCTCTTAGTGAAGTTCGTATCCATGAGGAAGCCAGCCTTAAAGAACACGGCGCTGGCTAAACCAAAAAAGATCTTTCAGGAGTAGGCTTTATGATTAAAAACTCCATTGCCTCCAAACTTGAAACCTTGCCAACAGGACACTCTGATCACATTATTTCCTTACACCTCCCACATGTTGTTCTCTTCAGTATAAATGCCCCAACCATGCAAGCCGACCCTGTAGAGAAAGACTAATTCTACACAGACCTACGCCAACTCATACAAAAAGTCCCTGTAGAAGATAAAATTATTATCCTTGGTGACTTCGATGCCAGAGGAGGAAAGAACTCCGAGGCCTGGAAAGGTGTCTTAGGCAAGCATGGTGCTGGAAATTGCAATGATAACGGATGCCTCTTGCTAGAGTTCTGTGCAGAACAACACCTGACTATTACAAACACTATCTTTCAGCAGAAAGCTTGAAGACAACCTGGATGCATCCCCAATCCAAACATTGGCACCTCATTGACTATGTTCTAGTCCGCCAGAGAAATGTCTGCAATGTATGTCATACTTGAGTGATGCCCAGTGCAGAATGCCAGACAGATCATTGTCTTGTAATATGTAAACTAAACCTTCATCTTAAGTCCAAACCTAAGAGGGGTGGCATCTTAAAGAAGAGACTCCAAGTCAACAATCTTCAACAAGCTACCATGAGAGACAACTTCCAGGCAAACCTGCAAACAAAACTTGAAGACCATCCTACAGATCCTTCTCCTACAGAGCCTTGGCAGCATATCAAAAAGAGTATCCTCCAGTCTGCGGAAGAATCTCTCGGGTTCTCTCACAAGAAAAATCAAGATTGGTTTGATGAAAACAACCAAGAGATCCAGGAGCTGTTGGCAAAGAAGAGAACTGCTCACCAGGCATACCTTGCCCAGCCAAGTTGCCATGTAAGAAAAGCAGCTTTCCGTCTCTCATGTAGTAAACTTCAACAAAAACTCCAAGACATGCAGAACAAGTGGTGGATCAATATAGCAGAAAAGACTCAATGCTGTGCAGACCTGGGTGATTCTAGAGGATTTTATGAAGCTCTTAAGGCAGTGTTTGGACCTACTTATGAAGTCCAAAGCTCCTTATACAGTACAGATGGTCAAACGTTAATTACTGATAAAGCCTCCATCCTGAATCGATGGGCTGAACATTTTCAAAGTCTCTTTAGTGTCAACCAAGTAGTCCAAGGCTATCCAATATATGATACAAAAACCAATGAAAAATGAATTGGACATAGCTCCCACTTTGGAAGAGACCCTTAAGGCCATACAGCAGATGAAAAACGGCAAGGCAGCTGGGATTGAGGGAATCCCACCTGAAGTTCCCACCTGAAGTTTGGAAACACGGAGGTCATGTACTCAATGATAAATTCCACGAACTCCTTGTGAATTGCTGGGAAAAGGGGGAACTGCCATCAGATCTCCAAGATGCAGTCATCATCACCCTGTACAAGAAAAAAAGGAGCAACATCTGATTGCTCAAACTATCGAGGCATAACACTGCTCTCTATTGCTAGAAAAATCCTTGCAAGGATACTCCTGAACAGATTAGTTCCTGCTATTGCAGAAGAACTTCTTCCTGAAAGCCAATGTGGCTTCAGAGCCAATAGGAGTACTACAGACATGGTATTTGCCCTTAGACAACTGCAAGAAAAATGTAGGGAGCAGAACAAGGGTCTCTATGTAACATAGAGAAAGCCTTCGACACCGTGAGTAGAAAAGGTCTGTGGCAGATCCTGGAAAGACTAGGATGTCCCCCCAAATTCCTTAACATTATTATCATGCTACATGAGGGCCAGCACGGTCAAGTCAAATATGGCGATGCTCTTTCAGAGCTAACTAATAACTAATAACTAATAGAGTGAAGCAATCTTGTGTTCTTGCTCCAACTTTATTTACAATCTTCTTCAGCATGATGCTCCAAAGGGCTATGGCACAGCTTGAAGAAGACAACGGCATCTATATACGTTACCGTACTGATGGTAGCTTGTTTAACCTAAGCCATCTGAGGGCTCGCACTAAGACTCTAAACTATCTAGTCCGTGAGCTGCTCTTTGCTGATAATGCTGCCCTTGTTGCCCACACAGAAACAGCTCTGCAGCGTCTAACATCCCACTTCAAAACAGCTGCAGAGCTATTTGGGTTGGAAGTCGACCTTAAGAAAACGGAAGTTCTTTACCAGCCTTCACCACTGACGAACACCACCATCCCCACATTGCAATTGGCAAATCTGTGCTCAAGTCTGTTCAGCAGTTTACCTACCTGGGAAGCATCATCTCATCAGATGCCAAGATTGACAAAGAGATCGATCACAGATTAGCAAAGGCATATAGCGCATTTGGAAGACTTTACAAAAGAGTCTGGAGTAATAAACACCTGAGGCAAAGAACAAAAATCAGTGTTTATAGAGCCATTGTACTGTCTATTCTCCTTTACGGGTCTGAAACATGGGTCACCTATCGCCAACACTTACGACTCCTCGAACGCTTTCATCAGCGCTGTATATGCACAATCCTAAATATACACTGGACTGACTATGTGACGAATGTTGCTGTCCTTGAGCAAGCAGGGATCACCAGCATTGAGGCCATGATATTGAGAACACAGCTGCGCTGGGCAGGGCACATTTCTAGGATGGAGGACCATCACCTCCCAAAAAATAGTACTCTACGGTGAACTCGCCACGGGTCAGCGTAAGAGGGTCGCTCCAAAAAAAGCACTACAAAGCAAAAAAGCAATACAAGGACTCCCTGAAACAACATCTCAGGCTTGGCCAAATTGATCACCAACAATGGTCCGCCCTGGCCTCACATCGGGAGGCATGGAGATGCACTATTCGCAATGCTGAAGCCTTATTTGAGAACTCACGCCCAAAAAGTCTTGAAGAGAAATGACAACGCAGAAAGAATCACAACCCGGAAACATCACCCAAGGAAACCTACTGCTGTGCTTTCTGCAACCAGACTTGTTTATCTCAGATTGGCCTTTTTAGTCATCAGCACGCTTGCAGAAAGCACGAGATGAGTCCTTCCTGAATCTTCATTTGCGAAGAAAAGCCAGAGGCTCCAGTTTCAAGTATTGAAAGGGTTATGAGGTCCTTCATTGGTTGAGTAACAGAAAGCAAGCATTTGTCTTTCTAACACTTCATTTTAATTAGACAGCCTTATCGCACTACATTGTTATAGCAGTATTATTCAACTGCTGTGGTTGCTTCCGGTGGAATCCTGGTATTTGTAGTTTAGGAAGGGGCATTTAGAACTGCCAGCCAGAGAGCTCTTAGACCTCACTAAACTACAAACCCCAGAATTCCACAGGACACAGCCACAGCAGTTAAAGTGAAATAATAAATACCGTACAACAATGTAGTGTGAGAAGGATCATGGGTGCAAAGGATCCATTTGTATTAGCTAACTGATTTGTATTATTTTTTGAAATAGGAGCAAATAACTGAAGAGTGTATGTCAGTCTGAAGAATTCAAAAATTTTAGTAGAACAAAATTGATGTAACAGATAACTGTTCCTCAAAAGAAAATGACCGCTGGGGATAACCAAATAATGGTTTAAATCCTGTTTGTTAGTCCTGAGTACAGTAGATCCATTTAACCAGTTGCATTTACCTGTGTGTTAACTCACCATTCAATAATTGATTGAATAGATTTACTCATCTTGGAACTAACCAACAGGATGCCAGCCACTATGTTTAAAAGATATATGAGGAAAAATATAGTACCAATGGCTAGTAAACACACTCGAACCTTTCCTAAATAAGCATTATTTAGGATATACACATCTGATATACACAAAACAAAAGTTTTTGCTCTTTTTGTCAGACTTCATAGATATAGCAAGCATGGAAGCCAAATCTGTGATTCCCAATGACTGGATGAAACATTCTCACTTAATTTAATAATTTGTATTCTACTTCTTAATTTAATAATTTGTATTCTACTTTGTATTCCTGAATCTTTGTTTGCGAAGAAAAGCCAGAAAGAGAGAGAGAGAGAGATTCTACTTTCCCAAATATTGTTTAAAGCAACTTTCAGCTGATGGTGTCAGTGTCATACAATTCTGATTTTTTTTTAAAAATCCGCTGAATGAACTCCAGTGTGGTTTAGTGGTTTGAGTGTTGGACTAGGATTCTGAGACACCAGGGTTTGAATCCCCCCTGTGCCATACTAACTCCTTGGGTGGCCCTGGGCAAGATACACTCTTTCAGTCTGAAAGGAAGGCATTGGCAAACCTCCTCTGAATAAATGCTGCCAAGAAAACCCTAGGATAAATGAAATTGACTCGAGGGCACATAACAACAGCAGAACTGAAGACCAATAGCAAAAGTAGTTCAAAAAGCTGTCACAGTCCCATCCTTTGTTTTCATTGCTTAACTAGACAGATGAGTAAGTGGGCTGTATTTTGCTTTCTAATTTCAAACAGGAAAAAAAAAAACCAGAAAGATAATATTTCTGTACCTAAGCTGAATTCTATGGGCTGGACCCACACGGAAAATATGGCATTATCACGAAAGGGCACATGGATCAGATGATGTCGCCATTTTGCAGTTAAAAACAGACCAAAACCTGTTGTTTTTAATTGACGGCTTAAGCCATCAATAGAACCCACTGCTGCATTTTTGCCAGCATTGCTGGCATGTGATACCTCTATCCCTTTAAATCTCGGACTTACCCTGATAATGGACAGATCGGCATGAACACTTCCGGGTCAGATCAGGACATCCAGGTAAGTGACAAACTTTTTTTGACCCTCCCTGTGTTGCTTGGAGGTTTTTTAATGTGTGTGTGTGTGTGCGTGCGCGCGCGCACGCGCACGTGCTTAGTTTAACTTTTTGACTTTTCGTTCTTTTTTAATTTTTGAATTTCCTGTGCAATTTCAAAAGAGGAAGTGAACCTTTATTACCAGAGGAGCCTTTGCTGGGAAAGGAGGTAAGTTTTGGGGGGGAATATTCTTTTGCTGACATAAAAATTGATTTTTAATGTTGGCAAAAGAACATTATAATGGGGGCATCTGATAAAGTCCTAAGACTAGTTCCATTGAAATCAATAGGATTTGACTTGCTGCTCCAGAGACTGGAACACGGAGCAATGGATGCAAGCTCCAGGAACAGAGATTCCACCTCAACACTAGGAGGAACTTTTTGACAGTAAGAGCTGTTCGGCAGTGGAACGCACTCCCTCGGAGCGTGGTGGGGTCTCCTTCCTTGGAGGTCTTTAAACAGAGGATGGATTGCCATCTGTCGGGGAGGCTTTGATCGTGATTTCCTGAGTGGCAGGGGGTTGGACTGGATGGCCCTCGTGGTCTCTTCCAACTCTACAATTTGCTGATTCTATGATTCTAAGGTCCATTGTCTTAAATTAGGGGTGGAATTTGCATGGTTCTCCAGATTTTGTTGAAATTTTGTAGAACTACAACTCCCATCTGCCAGCCAACATAGCCAGTGGTGAGGAATGCTGGAAGTTGCAGTTTGACAACATCTGGAAGATTATATAACTGCCACCCTTGATCTAAATCCAATTATGAGAACCAACTACATGTAGACCATTGAATTGGTGTTGACTTATTATTCAGCGTTTGAAACAATAGTCCTACTCTAATTGAGAATTAACAGTTGTTTTAGGCCATTGATTATATATATATATATGCCATTTACAGTACATCTGGATCCTATCCAATGTACTCTTTGTAAATACAACAGTGAAAAATATTTATAAAAGCTCAATAGAAAAAAAAACCCATAAGTTAGACCTAATTGCCCTTTGTGCCTGCTTTCATTAGGGAACAGAAAAGGGTGATACATTTTAGACCAATACACTGATTGGTCTAAGGTTGGAAAGGTGATTATTTGCACGCAACTTAAGTGTGGCATTGGATAATAGTGTTTAAAGTGTTTTCTTCACATCTGACCCCTTTAAATTTCTTTATGAAATTGTCCAATTGGGAAGATGTTGTTTATCAACAAAGCAAAATATATCTTCTGTTACCTCTCTCATCCATTTCAGTGAAAATGCATATATTAGATATGAGTAATGAAAATAAATTTCTAATTTAGACACAGTCTTGGTTATATATCTCCTGTTCTTTTTCCTAGTATGAATGCAGGGTCCTTTAATAGCATCAACCTGGTTTCGACAGTGAGATGACAATCAAATCCACAACAAATATAATTATAAATCTCTCTTATAATACAAAAAAACAACAGCACCCACAGTTAATGTTGCCAACTCTGGAAATGCAAAAGACACATGCACATACACACACAGAAACAAAACAAAACAACAACCCCTAACTTGCTTCTGAAGGATCAGCTTGCATGCCTCTTATTTTATTTTTTTATCAATTAGCTCTATCTTTGATTTGAATTCGACACCCACCCGCCAACTCCTGGCATCAAGAGAATGCCTTTTCTTTCTTTAAACAAAGGATGATTCTTCCTCAAAGGGGTTTGTCTCGTTCTTTTATGGTTTTATGTCACACAGGGGAAAAATGCTTTTGAGGCATTACCTCTGAATTTAGCAGGGACGAGAGTTTACTGCTATATAATCATTAGTCAATGCACTAGCTGAAACCTTAAACAAAAGAAAACAAACTACAAACAGGCAAGCATCCCCTAAAGGCACATCAGTACACCAGAAAGGGGAAGCATGGATTTCAAATGCGGCTGCCCTACCATGTGCTTAAATATTGCTCCTCCTGACTTTAAACAGCCCTCCAAGGAATACAGCATCACCCCCTCCTCTTTGAAATGATATTGGAGAGCAGGGGAGGGGTGGGGGAGTAGAGAATAGAAAGGGTTTTTAGCAAATGCACTTATTTTCTAGTCCTCTCCGGTTTGTGAGACTTCATGAACATTATACTCTTCAGCCTAATCAAATCCTTCAGCACAAAGGAGACCTGCCAGAAAAGTATTGCTTAAACCTCCAGTGTCTTCTTTCAAGACTCACAGCAAAAGCCTGAAGAGCATTTTCCATTGATTACAGTTACTCCCCAGGAGAGAGAATAGAAAAGGAATCACAGCAAGACCTTGGGGGGGGGGGACTGCCAAACAAAATTTCATGTCAATGGGCAGGCAATTTGCTTGTCTCTAGTGTAGCCATGTGACATCTTTTGAGAGGACAGTCCTCTAGGAGGACAGTCCTCTTTTTGTAGGGTTGTCCAGTCTGATTTTACCCTATTTAATCCTATTGAGATCGGAGAACAGGAATCTTTAAGTTTGCCCATCTATAGTGTGAGTACCGAGACAGCAGACCCATCAGCCATGGAGGTCACTAATGAAATTATCAGACGCATCAAAAGTGGTGTTACAGCAATGCCAGGAATTTGCAAAAGGGCTCCCTTATCAGATGATGTTGTCCTCCCTCATTATGCACACGTTCTGCCATCAATGGATCCCTCCAATTCTGTTTCTGTCATGGAAGTTCCTGCATGCAATAAGGTGCCCCATTATGCTGGTGAAATCCCAGCGTCCATGGGAGGTCCCTGCCAGAACACTTCTGGGTGAGATAGGGATATCCAGGTAAGTGACAGACTTTTTATGACCCTCCCCAGGCTACTTGTTAATTTTAAAATGTGTTTTTGTGCTTGGTGTCACTTTTTAATGTTACTTTTATTTTTGAATTTCCCACTGTCACTCACGTCTTCTTGTGAGACTCTGTGGGATTTCAATCCAGCAAGTTAAGGGAGCTCCGTTAGAGCTCCTTTCACTCCTGGGCTGCCCTGTCAATATGAGGCAAGGCAAGTGTGGTGGGGAGGGTGATTGTGGTAGGACTGGGATGGGACAGGGGCGGAAGTGGAGATTGTGGGACAGAAACTTTTTTTCGTTCCTGTCTGATAATCTCCTAAATCATGGGTTGCATCTGCACTGCAGAAATAATCCAGCATGACACCGCTTTAAATGCCATGGGCCAATACTATGGAATTCTGGGATCTGTTGTACTGTGAAATATTTATCCTTTTCTGTCACAGAGCTCCAGTACAACATACTACAAATTCCAGGATTCCATAGCATTGCACCATGACAGTTAGAGCATTATCAAACTGGATTATTTCTGCAGTGCAGATGGAGCCATAGGGCTTGTCTAGACAGGCTATTTACCTTGTCTTGTCCCCGTCTTAGAGCTCCTCAGTCCAAACAATGCAGGGCTCTTACCCCATTATGTGCAGCCCTTATGACCTGGGGCAAAGACGGGGGAAGATGGGATAAAGCCTGTTAAGACATTTTAGCAAAATAGCCATGAAAAACATCTTCATTTTGGAAAAAATGGATAGGGCCCCATGGAACAACAGGAGGCCACACCAACACACTGGCCTGTCTTTAGCCTCCACCACTTCCCTCCACATTGCATTCTCGGCAGCCAAAAGCAGGCCCACAGTTTGTGACCAAGGCTGGTCACATGCAGGGGTCTTTATCACGTGCTGTGGGCCCTCACTTCAGAGAATGCTGTTATGCTCAATAATAAGTATGGATTACAAGTATACACTTGATGCTTCAGGCAGGAAGCTACCTATTGCCAGAGCCTACAAACATAGGAGATTATCAGACATGTCAAAAAGCACAACAGCAGCACACAAGGACGACTTTACTATCCTGCAAACGGGACCCGGTTTCAGACAATGATGTCATTGTCATGTGCTGCTTCTGTGCCACAACCATGAGTAAGGCATCATGTGTCATTGACCGGACTTCATCATTATGAGGTAGTTTTATATGATATTATGTAAATAGCTGGAAGATACGGGCATGATAAGATCAGCCCGGAGATGGAATATATTATAATGGTATATAAAGGGCTTATCACTGAAATGTGGAGAAAGTTAAATGGGTGTATGTCAGGAGGAGTTTATTGATGTGTTTGGAATGTTACTTTTTTAAAAAGCAATTTGTTAAACAAGTCGACTCCCATATCCATGGATTCAGTATCCAAGGCTTCTTTTATCCACCTCTGAAAAAAATATGTCCTCTCTACACATTTTTAGGTCCTCCAAAATGATTCTATGGTCAACTTCTGGTGTTTGTCTCATTGAAAATAGTAGGGTTCCCTATTATCCATGGTTTCAGGTATCCATGGGAAGTCTTGGAATATATCCCATGGATACTCATTTAAAACTATTAACATTACAAAGCATTTTCTGTAACTTTTTACATTACATGTTACTTTTCTGTTACTTTTTAGATCCTGGGGAGGGAAAACTTTTAGCTTGTATATATGAGGGGGGGGGAGAATTGATTGCTCCACAGTAATGGCAAATTGCAGCAGCTGTGATTTGTCTTAACAGTGTTTTGGCCCCCCAAACTGTTGCATGCCCCCTAGTTAAGATGGTGGCCATGAGTGATTTGCCTCTGCCGAACTTTTTCCCATTGTGCCCTTCAGCAATATTTTGCCTGTTGAAAAAAAGAAAGAGAACGAACAACCTATTTTCTCATCTTAGTGTTTGTTCGCTAAGGCGAAAATCCAACATGGCACTGCCAGGTGCTTGCCCTGTTAGCAAGCCCCACCCTTCCCCTCATCCAGCCAATCAGCTTTGTGCTTCTCCTCCTATGGGAAAGTGATTCATATCAAATTGCTTCCCCAACTAGGGGGAATGCACATTTCCCACGCAGTATTTAAAAAACTTCATGAAAAATCGTAAAGTCTCCTAGCATGCATTTTTGCCCCCCTTCTTCTAAATATAGTGAATTGCTGCAGGTTGCCATTAAGACAACACATGTTCTCCTCAAATTCTACAAGAATTATTTTCACTGTTTAGACAACCCTTCTCTTTAAAGGTCCAACATTTGAAAATATCTTTTCAAGATATCACTCCAAAGCATTTTGCCCCTGAGAAAGGTATGAGGAAATGTTATATGGGAAAACTAACAATGGTTGCAGTTATTAGATTACAGTATTTCATAAAAGGAACATTATTACATTCTTTTACCCCCTTGACAAGTAATGTCAAAAGAGCTCCCAGCCTGCTCTCTGCTGACTGTTACTCATGCTGACTGGAGCGTTAAGCACTGGAGGATTCTGGGAGCATTAGTCTGAAACAGTACATTTTCAGGTTCTGGCTAGACATATTTCAGCTACCATTTCAGCAAAGATCAGGTGGCAGGAGGGGAAAATCTAGTCCAATGAAGCTACCAACTTTGGCCTATATCCATAAGTGGAGATTCGGGTGTGTCACCTCTCACAATGTGCCTTGTTTATCCCACGTTGTTCTCCAGATCCCCACCTGTGCTACAAAATTCTAAATAAAAGCACCCGAAAAAGGGGGCAACAAAACTGTGCCCAGCTGGGCTAAAACAGAAAAAAAGACTGAGCTTTTTATTGGTTGATCATATTGAGAGATTCCTGAATCTTCGTTTGTGAAGAAAAGCCAGAGAGAGAGAGAGAGAGATTTAGAGAGAACTATTTTGCCTTTCATACAGTTACTTGACAGTGATTAATTTAATTCCCATTGAATGGTACATTTATATTCAAAATGTGATTTAAAAATTCATAAAAGATTAAAGACCCCATCATTTTAATTATAATATGACTAAAGATAGAGTAGAACTTATTTGCAAAGAATAATGTACCAGTCAATAAATTTGGCGACAACTGATGGCAACAGTATAAATACTGTAATGTTTTTTAAAGCTTAACTACCTGTGGATGACAACTAAACTGTAATCTCTCTTGAGTACTTATGATCAACAATGGATTAAGCTTTAATATAATCAAAATGGCACCTGTGTCTTATCTCTTTGGACACCTATTATTTATATGAAAATTGCAGTTTTTCTACATGATTAGCCCTCAAACTTTAACTTCTAATAGAGAGGTAGAACATATTTTTGCAGTATTAGAAAGAAGATGCTATTCCTCTTAGGGTGAGACATACATTTGATATCTGTGAAATCTAAAGCACCTAATAATTCCATGGAAAAGCTAATAATGCTGTATTCATTTGGGCAAGGAAAGGGAGAATTCAAATAGTTCAATTTATACAATGGGATGAAATGTCAACTTTCCTTTCTCCCTCAATCTCATGTTCCTTGCATCACAGACATGGGGGAAATGCAAATTTATAAATCACTGCAAATTATTATGAAAACTGAACTGAAAGGAAATTTTTATTCACCCCCACTGGCCAAGTTCAACAGGTACAGCTATTCCCAGCATGGAGAGGACCACATTTTGTTATGAGTTATACTTCATAAATATGAATTGCAAGTAGACTTTTGATACTTAAGGCAGGAAGCTGACTATGTGATGAATGTTGCTGTCCTTGAGCAAGCAGGGACCACCAGCATTGAGGCCATGATATTGAGAACACAACTGCGCTGTGCAGGGCATATTTCTATGGTGGAGGACCATTGCCTCCCAAAAATAGTACTCTACAGTGAATTCGCCATGGGTCAGCATAAGAGGGGCACCCCAAAAAAGTGATACAAGGACTCCCTGAAACAACATCTCAGGCTTGGCATAATTGATCACCAACGGTGGTCCGCCCTGGCCTCACATTGGGAGGCATGGAGACGCAGTATCCACAATGCTTCAGCCTTATTTGAGAACTCACGCCGAACAAGTCTTGAAGAGAAATGACAACGCAGAAAGAATCACAACCTGGAAACATCACCCAAGGAGACCTTCTGCTGTGCTTTCTGCAACCAGACTTGTTTATCTCGGATTGGCCTTTTTAGTCATCAGCGTGCTTGCAGAAATCACGGGATGAGTCCTTCCTGAATCTTTGTTTGCGAAGAAAAGCCAGAGAGAGAGACTTTATTATGACCACGATGGTTAGATTATTGTTTGCACAGAAATGGAAAAATATTGAAATACCAATGACGGAGGATTGGTTGCTGAAATTGACTGACCTAACTGAAATGGACAAACTATCAATATTGATTAGGGAAAAATATTGGTGACATTCATGAAAGAATGGGAACCTTTGATTGCCTTCTTGCAGAAAAATGAGAATAATATGTGAACCGTAGGCTTTGAAAATTAATAGGTTTGGCTAAGTTTAAGAAGTATATGAATAAAATAGTAAGATCTATAGCTATTAGGAAAGATGGAAGTTGGTGTAAAATCTTTTCCTTTTTCTGTTCTTTATTGCTTTCTCTTTTTCTTTTTGCCCTTTCCCCCTCTCTTGTTTAATGTATTGGATAGTCCTTAATTAAAAAAAATAATTAAAAAAATAATTTGAAGTCAAACAAGTCATGATGCTGGTGCTTTGCTCCTTCTTTTGCTTCAAATGGCACAATAGGTCAAAGTGTGTATATCCATCAACTCTTACCCTTCCCCTTGCTTCTCAGTTTTTGATGCACCAACAATGCACAAATGCTACACAAGTAAAAACATTGAGCCAGACAGCAAACATTGCCATCACCCTCCTCTTCTTCCACCAGTGCTGCTTGTCCAGAAATGTAGGTGGGTTTTAAGTCTTGTGGGTTTGTTAATATAAGCAGGTCAGCCTCATTTGGCATGGAGGGGAAATCTGCTCCCTCTGTTTCTGCACATATTTAATCTACCAAATAGACACACAGAGACATTTCCTTCACAGATAAGCAGAGAAATAGTACTAATAGTACTAAAATAGTACTAAGCTGTTACTTCCTCCCTTTTTACAGAAATTCACCAAATTCTTGATTAGATGGGCAGACAGAACATAGGCAGATATCTTGTGTGTGTGGGGGGGTGAGGTAATTACAAAGGTAACTTGCCACTTTATTTTACTCTGACATGTGTCTTTTCTTTACTTGTTCCCATATTCAAGTAGCCAGTTACAGCTTCAGAAAACATCCTAGATTTGAATCTCTGACATGACAACTTTTGCCTTCTGAAACAGGGATGATTTCAGAGAAATGAAAAAAAAAAAGAATTTACTGCTTCAGAAGTGGCACAAATGTATGCTGCTGCAATAGAATGCTTTGTGCATGCTACTCTACCAAGTGAAAGAAATTCTGGACAGGTTGAACTTTCAAGGTACTAGATCTCAAGAAGGACTATTTTATCTTTCCTTTGTCCCTCTCCCTTACAGTGTTGACAATAGTCCTGTACTTCCCAGCTGGCACCATCAGAGGGATTGTGGGGAACTAATCACTGAATACCTCTGGATAGTAAAGCCAAACTTTCTTATGACTAGGGTCTTCAGTACCCCCTATACACTATACACACAATACTTTCCCCCCTATTGTACTGTGGGAAAACTCCTGGGAAGCAAAGGGGTAGGAAAAAACAACTCCCTTTATTGTCATGTGTTCATATTTTCATTTCTTTTCTCATATAGCCATAAAACTCCAAGCAATCATAAGATTAGAAGTAACCACTTATCAAGCAGATTTTGATTTCCTAAGGAGAGTAAAATGTACTTACTGAAAGGATAAGTCAGTAATGAAAAGTTATTCGTCTACACTGACAGGAAAATCCAGCTTACCTTTGGGTTACTCTGGTCTGAAGTGCTTGTCTACACAACCCTGAAGTGAATTCAGGAGCACTGTCCACACAGTTGTCCTTCAAACTCACCCCAGTCTGATAAATCACAGTATATGTGGACACACAGCCATGACCACTCCAGGTTTTTTCTCTTCCCCCCATGGATGCAAATGTATGTATGTCCACATCACCTCTGCCTGTTTTCCCATAGCTCAGAGGGGTGCTGGACATCCTATCAAGCAGAGGTACGCTCAGATAACAATATGGGTATGTCAATGAAGGAACCACTAAAAAGTGAAATTGAAACAGGGAAAGAGGCATTTCCTGGTTGAAAAGTTCAGCTGATTGTCTGGCCCAAGGAGCCTCCTCTTGACATCTTGTGCCCTTCCACTGAAACTCCTCCCCCCAGCCCCACACCACATTTCACAGTGCACACATACACGTGAATATTCAGATTTTCTGCTCAAATCTGGAGTAAATCCAAATTCTTTTTGGTCTGGATTAAAGCCCTGAGGCACTGAAAAGACCCAGATATACTTTTTTTGGATGGCTTACTGTGAAAATGAGGTGAGAGTGTTTTATTTGGCCCATGTAGACAAGCCCTCAAGACTTAGATTTCTAAGTGTTTAGCAGATTATGAGCAAAGACAAAAACAAAAGGTGATACAACTACTTTTCCCACCCAAACCTCTAATTTAGTCTCTATGGTGATAAACAGAGGAGATTTTCAAACGGGGCCAAATGCCCCGTTTCTGCTCTGCAAGCCCCAATTCTGTTCCTGCATGGAATAAAGGTAAAATGTTCAAACACTTACCTTAATACTGCGGCAGGAATGTCATCCCTCTCCCCTTGGCTTCACTGCTGTAAAAGCAGCTGCTGTAAAGCTACTTTTACAGCAGTGAAGCCAAATCCTGCTCATTCTTGTGAGAGAACAGACGGGAGGGAAATTCAAAAATACCCCCCCCCCAGCTGTCAAAAAAGAAAACTAAGCAAAAAATTAAAAAAAATAAAAAATACAAGTAACCCGGGGAGGGGGAAGGGTCCCATTTACCTAGGTATCCTGTTCCTGCCCAGAAGTGTCCAGAACGGACCTCCCTCCCATGGCTGTCATCGTGGGAGAGGAATGGGACACCTTTCAGCCCACCCTGATTCTGTGACAGAAACGGAACCAAAATGGTGCTCCAAAAACAATGTTTCCCCGTGATGAAAATATCATGGGGAAATCTGGAATATGGATGGAGGAGACACAGAAAAGGGTCAACATCTTCTGAAAAGAAGACTTATTTCCGACCCTGTTCCGTGTCTCCCACGGATTTAATTGTGGGTCTGAAAATCTCCGGAGTGTCAAGATTACCTTGATTACATGCTTTTCTTCTTTTTTAGATTACATCCATGAGTTTTGGGGTGGAGATTCACTTCCTCCCAGATTAATCTCCTTGCAAGATAGTATCTGTGGGTCTCTCTAAGTTTATCTTCCCTCTGGTTTCACATATTTATTCATAGTAAAAAAAAAAAAGCCTGACCCTTTTTCTGAGGTCATTCACTGCACATGTGACCATTTGCCCTCTCTCGAGTATATCCACTGGAATGACACAAGGTTAGAAAGATGTATATATGTACCTTCTGCCTGTCTCAGCTTGGCAAGGACAACCCCAATTAATCCTCTGTCATCTCACTTTTCAGCTGTTTTTTAAAATGTCCCAGTTTCTCTCTCCTCCTCACGCTTTCCCCTTTGTCCTCCACTTACCTCACTTGCTGCCAACTGAGTTCAAAGTGCAAAAGTAGTTTGCACTCCATTAACGCAGCAGTGGGGAGAGGAGTGGATGGAGCCATGCCCTTCTCAGTAGGCTCAAGCAAAAGCAAACCACTGCAGGCTGCCCTAGCTTGTGTTCTTCCTTGTTGATAACTTTTCACATCTTCTCCACATTCTAATGATGTTGGCCACATGTGTCCCAATTTTCATCTGTGAAATGTTGAAGGGTATGGTTTAGCAGCAACTTTAAAAGCCAATGTGATTTTAGGCTGCATCAATAGGAGTATAGTGTCTAGATCAAGGGAAGTAATAGTGCCACTCTATTCTTCATTGGTCAGACCTCACGTAGAATATTGTGTGCAGTTCTGGGCACCACAGTTCAGGAAGGATATTGACAAGCTTGAACGTGTCCAGAGGAGAGCGACCAAAATGGTGGAAGGTCTGGAGGTCATGCCCTATGAGGAGAGGCTTAGGGAGCTGGGCATGTTTAGTCTGGAGAAGAGAAGGTTGAGAGGTGACATGATAGCCATGTTTAAATATTTGAAGGGATGTCATACTGAGGATGGAGCAAGCTTGTTTTCTGCTGCTCCAGAGACTAGGACACGGAGCCATGGGTTCAAACTACAGGAAAAGAGATTCCACCTAAACATTAGGAAGAATTTCCTTGGAGTGTGGTGGAGCCTCCTTATTTGGAGGTTTTTAAACAGAGGCTGGATAGCCATCTGTCGGGAATGATTTGACTGTGTTTTCCTGCATGGAAGGGGGCTGGCCTGGATGGCCCTTGTGGTCTCTTCCAACTCTATGATTCTATTATTCTGTGTCTATAGGCATCTCTTCTGGTCTGTCACCTAAATAAACCAAACATAGATAGTACAGTAGGACCCCCATATCTGCTGGAGGTTGGTTCAGGGGGGAGCATGGATACTGAAAACCATGGATAGTAGCAAATGCCATTGAAAATAGTGGAACTTCTGGTTTAAAATACCACAGAATTGCCTTGGAGGACCTAAAAAATGGCTAGAGAGGACACATTTTCTTGGAAGACTATGTGTCTGGGAAAACTACCAGGTCAAATAGTTGATAAAACAGCCCAGCTCAGCAACAACTCAGTTCCAAAGCACAGTACCTTGTGTTGTCAATAGCAGTCCATAGAGTCAGGAGTCCAGAGAGAGCTAAGCACGAAGAGGCAGTCTGAGGTCAAAAGGATTCCGGCAGGTGGGTCAGCAAAGACAGTCCAGGGTCAAGGTAATCCGAGGTTTCAAGAAAGCAAGGTTCCAAAAGCCAGGAGAGTCAAAGGCAGAAGGTTCCTCCAGGGAATGCAGATAGTCTGAGACAAGGAATCCAGCGTCTCCCCCAGCTGCTTATGTTGGACCAGCTCCCACTCACAGCTGCTTGGTGATTAATGAGCATCTTTCTTTTAGCCTCAGAGAGCGTCACAGCCCCTCCCTTTCTGCTCTTCTTTGGCTAAAGGTAGGTACCTGCTCTTCTACCTCTTGCTGTTGCTCAACTATGTCTCCCAGGCTTGGACTCTGCCTGGCAAGGCAGTGATGCTCACTCGGCCTGGGAAGGCAGTGAGACTGTTGCAGAGTTTCAGCAGAAGGCGTGAGCTTTGAACAAAAGGATTGCATATCTCTGGTAAAAATCCAGTAGAGTCCAAAAACTTCCATAGCTTTATTACAAGATTAACAAGTTAAACAAAATACACAGAGCATTCATTTCTGCTTCTGTGTCTCTCCAAGGTTTCTTCAAAACTAAAAGAGAAAAAGCAGCTTGCATTGCATACACCAAAGTTCTCTCCTGCTTTTATAATGGAAAGCTTATAAAACATTCAATTCACTCTGAGAAACGAAAGTAACTATGCCCATCTCTACTCCGTTTACCTAGCCTTGAAAAGGCCAGGCTCAAGAGAACCAGGGCGCCAATCCTGACAGATTTACAACCTTCAGCAAGACTAGCTGGCTGTTTTTGTCTGGTGATTAAAATTATCTAAAAAGGGCTCATGGATTTTAATTACAACACCCATTTTCTCTGACATGGACCCTGTGCTGGGGGAGGGCTACGCAGCTGAGACCTGGGTTCCTCTGCATCTGGCAATGCAGAGCTAGATGCAAACTCAGCCTCCTCATCTTCTGACTCCTCAGAGTCCTGGCTGGCCATGACACTATGGTAGGTGTACTGTTTTGTGTCCCGTGGATAATTGAATCAGTGGATAATGAATCAGTGGATACGGGGGTCCTACTGTTTATCCACACCATACAGTTTTAGAAGTTTCGTACCATTTAAACTGACACAGGTCCATCTCATGTCATAGGATCTCTCTCTCTGGCTTTTCTTCACAAACGAAGATTCAGGAAGGACTCATCCCGTGCTTTCTGCAAGCGCACTGATGACTAAAAAGGCCAATCTGAGATAAACAAGTCTGGTTGCAGAAAGCACAGCAGAAGGTCTCTGTGGGTGATGTTTCTGGGTTGTGATTCTTTCTGCATTGTCGTTTCTCTTCAAGACTTGTTCGGCATGAGTTCTCAAATAAGGCTGCAGCATTGTGGATAGTGCGTCTCCATGCCTCCCGATGTGAGGCCAGGGCGGACCATTGCTGGTGATCAATTTGGCCAAGCCTGAGATGTTGTTTCAGGAAGTCCTTGTATCGCTTTTTTGGAGCGCCCCTCTTACACTGACCCATGACGAGTTCACCGTAGAGTACTATTTTTGGGAGGCGATGGTCCTCCATCCTAGAAACGTGTCCTTCCCAGTGCAGCTGTGTTCTCAATATCATGGCCTCAATGCTGCTTGCTCAAGGACAGCAACATTCATCACGGAGTCAAACCAGGGTATATTTAGGATTGTGCGTATACAGCGCAGATGAAAGCATTTGAGGAGTCGTAAGTGATTGTGATAGGTGACCTCTGTTTCAGGATATGTAGTTTGATGAGAATTCTCTACTAGAAAGCTCTTGTCCACTCACTACAGCCCTAGAGTTCCCAAGTAGAGAATACAAAGGAACTCACCAAACTACAAATCCCAGGATTCCACAGAATGGTGCCATGACATTTAAAGTGATAGCAAACTCCTGTAATTGCATAGTATAACACTCACAGTCCAAGAACAACTGAAGGGCCACACATGCCCCCACCCTAGGTTTTGAGGGAATTTTACTCAAGCAAGCAGCCTTGTGCAATTCACTTAATTAAAAAAACACTACTGCTGTTGTTATTTGTTCCAACTAAAGGCCTCAGCCAATGCATTTTCAGCAATGTATCAGAAGGAGCAATGGCAGCCTATTTTGGCTGAATTCCTTCAAGCTGGATACTCATGTGCTCAAAATCTATCCAAAGCCTTTTAAACTGTTCGAAGCCTATCACCTTTTTATTATTTTTTTTAAAAAATGAGAAAGGAATGCCCAACGGAAACAATGACAGACCATTAACTACAGGCCTGCTGCCGGGTGCCACTCTAATGAATGGAAACTTTCAATCTCTCTGGGTTAATAAGACACCTGCCTCGAAACTAACAGCCCTCTTGGTTTTCTGAAGGCTGCCACAGTGCTTAAACTCTTGATGAAGTTCTTGCTGTGCCAAAGGAACTGACTAACAAAGCCACCGAGTCAATTTAACCTGGTGAAACTGGACCCTGTAGGCTGGGTTATCAGAGTTTTGTGTTGAGATAATTACAGCACTAAAGAGAGCATATGGGCTGTCAGCTTTGGCACATGGCCTGCACCAGCTGTTACCTGGGTGCTTTGGAAAAATCGACTGAACAGCATTTTGGATGCAGAACAGCTCTGTGTAAGTTTTCCAAGCTCTCTGCTGGGAGTTCTTCATAATAAATTTATTTCCTGTTGAGGAAGCAGCTTAACATCCAGTGTAATACCTGGGAATTTAGTCACCTCACCTTTTGAAAGCAAAGGAAAAAAAAATAAGCTCCCCCAGTCTCTTGATTCAAACATAAAACCATGATCAGGTTAACTGTAAGCTCAGAGGAATATATATCATCTGAGGAGACTACAACGTGAGCCTATCCTTCTTCCTAGGTCTCTGGTAGTTATATGCTCATGGCAAAAACACTCGGCATGGCACATAGGAGAGAGGAAGGGAAGCTGAATCATTAGGGTTTAGTCAATTGTTTTGTTCTATGGCAATCTGTGCAAAGATAGGTGGCCTTCTCATCAGTGGTAATGAGTCCATTCTAACTACAAGGAACAAGGAGACCTTGTGTTGAAGGGCTAGGAAGTTCCAAATGCTCCATGATAGCCCCATGGTGATCTTCAAACCCCCAGAGGGCAAATGGAATGTCTGTTTGGCTTCTCAAGTCTGTCAACCATGGCAGTTGTCTAAACGGTAAAAAATATTCCTCATATAATTCAAGAAGAATACCTTTTGTCCCAATGGGATCCTGCATCATTTCACCGTATTTGGAAGGAGGGGGCCAAAAACACCATATACCCCATGGGGAAAATCTTCATGGCTTTCCCCAAAGTTTAAAAAAAAAAAAACAGCACAGGAAATGTATATTCCTGCTCGTTGGGACAAGTGATGTGAATTGATGCATTTTCTTGATATGAGCAGAAGTGGGAAGATGATTGGTCAGACGTGTGCAGGGGGTAGACCTTGACAGCAAGGCAAGCACCCAGAACTGCTATTTTGGATTTTTGCCATAGCAATTGTGTACTACAGCAAGAAAATCGTGTCTTTTTTTGCTTGCTTCTTTGTTAAAGTGGAAGATTGTACTGCCGCACCTTGGATTTAGTTGGTTTTTAAAAAAACTGTTCGGCAGCAGCAACTCGAGGTGAATAAAAATGCAAGTAATTCATGCACAGCCGCCACCATGATTCGTAGGCATGCCCATTGGAACAGCTAAAGCTGGTAGCTTCACATGCCTGCAGTCTTCAAAAAACCCATTGAGACAATAAAAGCTGATGCAAATTGGTATTACTGCACACCAATCCACATTTAATTGCTTTGTATAGACAAGCCCATGGACACCTTGCATGGATTGCAGGGAAAAAAGGAGGAGGTATAACACAGACAATGAGGAAGAGTATGTACTTTGGAGGCAAAGTGTCCCAGATTCATTCTCGAGTATCACCTGTTAAAAATGACAAAACAGAGATCTCAGCCCCATTTCAGGATTCTGTGATTTCTTCATAGCACATAGTTCCACTCTGAGATGTGCTAGAAAGCCTGTGTGTCTAGTTCTGCTCGAATACATGGGTCGTACCAATGCTTAAGTCCTTTTTTCAGATGTTACTTGGACTAAGATTTTTGAGTCTTTTTATATGAGTTCAGTTGGAGCCAATGACAGAGCACTGGGGTGCGTGTGTCTGGGATTTAGTCCCAAAAAGTAACTTTTACATGCTCTGGATCAATGGCCGTTTTCATCCCAATGTGAATAGCAGACATGGGGCCTGTATGATTTTGATTGGGATTGCAGTGGGGCAAAGACTAAAAGGCCTTCTTGTCTCATGCTTCATCCCTCATCCACACACCTATGCTGGCTATTTATATTTTTGAAGAGCAAGCCCACACCTAAACACTAAAAATGTTGCTGAACTGCAGTTCCCATGAGCCCTAGCAAGTACACCCAATAGTAAGAAATGCTGGGCTTTGCAACCCAACAACAGCTAGAAGGCCACACTTTGCACTCCCCAGAGGTTGCCTAGATGATGAAAATACTCCTCATAGAATTCAAGGAGAATGCCTTTTGTCCTAACACACTGAGAATAAGATTCGTGGTATTCAGAAGGAGCAGGGAACAAAAACTCCATCGACTGCATGGGGAGAGTCTTTCTGGTTTTCCCTGAGGTTTTTCTAATAATGCACAAGCCTGTGAATTATCACACATCTGGATTTGGGATGCTGAGCCTTCTCAGCAAGAGTAGAAGTGGAGAGTGGACTGGTCAGACGTGTGCGGGGGGGGGGGGAGGTGCTGGCAAGGAAGTGGCCAGAAGCACCATTTTGGAGTTTCGCAGCATCAATCATGTGCTTTTTTGCTGCACTGAGGTGACCAAACAGCTTTTTTCAACCAGAAGGTCACACTTGCACACCTTTGAGTTACAGGTTTTTAAATATACACACACACACACACACACACACACACTGTGCAGCAGTGACAATGTGGAGAATAATAACACACTGTAATTTACTTAACCACCATCTTGATTTGAAAGCAGTATGGTTGCATGTGCACTTCAAATGCGAATAGCTTCGCATGCAATCGATTTTGCCAAAGGACCGTGGAGAACAAATGAACATTGTTGCAAATTTGCATTAATTAGCAGCAAT
Source organism: Gambelia wislizenii (assembly GCA_030847615.1). Lineage (NCBI taxonomy): Eukaryota > Metazoa > Chordata > Lepidosauria > Squamata > Crotaphytidae > Gambelia > Gambelia wislizenii. The sequence goes on from JAUMIR010000003.1 coordinate 215,928,770, forward strand.
CAGCATTATATCTTCTTGTCTAGACAACCCCCTAGTCTAAAGGTCAACCCTCCACACACACACACACAGGAAAGCTACCACTGGCACTTTGCTTCCCTATCTCCCTAACCCATCACTTCCTGTTTCCTTCCCATGTGCTTTACCTCTCTGCCGCCCCTCCCTGCACATGTATATCATCTCACTTTAGTGGTAGCACTACCAGCCAGCCAGCCTGGTTGCCTCCCTGCCTGCTTCCCTGCTTGCCTTCCTGCCTGATGTGTACAGAAACCGGGTGAAGAGATAAGTGGAGGTGGTGATGCTGGTACCCCACTGCAAAATGACATGAAGCAAGCAGGGAAAGAGGGAGGAAGTGAGGCATGCAAAAAAGTGTGGGAGAGGCAGGACCAGCCAAAGACTTTCTGTTGCCTGAAGCACAGACCTTGCTACAAGCGTTCTACAAACAGAAGCTGACTAGACGGGCAGTTGAATCTTCAGTCAACACTGTTGATGGGATGTCAAATGCCGTCCACCTGTGGGCAGCAGGCCAGTTTAGGAGAGTAGAGCAGGAGGATTGTATGAGAGCAGCCTGAGGGATGCAGGAAGAACAACAGGGGATAATTGTTGCTGGCCCCCACCAGCTGCCACCTGAATAAGTTGCCTCATTCTCCCTCATGGTAGAGCTGGAAAAGGGTGAAAAAACATAGTAGGGCTTTTGTCTAGATGGTAAAAACAAAACAAAACAAAACATCTCCTCATAGAATGTGAGGAGGATACCTTTTATTCCAATGAGATCCCACAGTGATTTGTCATTTTTGGAAGGAAGGGGGGCCCAAAACTGCAAAAACTACATGGGAAAAGCCTTTGCGGCTTTCCCCTTATTTTTTAAAATAATGCAAGGAAATGTGCATTAGCACTCGTTAGGACAACCAGTTCAGTTTGCTGCATATTCTTGGAGAGGGTAAAACTGGAGATCATATTGGTTGGACTTGTGCGGGGCATGGGCTTTCTGGCAAGGCAGCACCCAGAAGCACCCTGTTTGATTTTCTCATTAGCGATCGTGTGAGGAGCTGAAAAATTTTTTTAAGCAGAAGGTTGTACTTGCGCACCTTTGCTTTAATGTTAAAAAAAAATACTGTGCAGCAGTGGCAACATATAACATCCTAATTTATGGCCACCATCTTGATTTGTGGTCATGTGGACTTCAAATACGGATAGCTTCTCAGCCTATTGTTTTTGCTGAAAGAACGTGGGGACAAAAGAATGCGGCTGAGACTTTACAATAATGCACAAGAATGAGCATTATATCCTCCCATCTAGACTAGCCCATAGTAGGAAAAGGAGGAACTCAACATAGATTTACCTTGTTTGGCAGGTAAATGTGGGCAGGTTGTGTGTGAGAGAGAGTATGTGTTGAGCTAGGACCCCTAGGTGCCAGTTTAACTAGATAATCAGGTAATTTCATATTTCTTGAAGGCTGTCATGTTCCTCAAAGATACCAACTAGGCTGCAATTTTATCTCTGTACTCTGACTTAGCACACCATCAAATAACTGTCCTTCCCAACCAGCTCCCTTGAGGCTTATAAAAATCCAGCTTCAACTTGCCCATTGCTAACAGTCGAGTGGATGACATCCCATCAGGCTGACAACACCTAGCCCAACTTCCCAAACAGCTCACTTTGAACAAGGATGCCTGCCTGATTAGAGTACTTATATTTGGCATTTCTCAGTATTAGTTGTTCCTTTGCCACTTAAGGTGCTGATTATGAACTTTATCACACTACACTGTTATAGTGCTATTATCCCACTATAATAGCTCTGGCTGCCTCCTGTGGAATTCTGGGGTTTGTAGGTTAGTAAGGCCTAAGAGATCTCTGGCTGAGAGTTCTAAATGCCCCTCCTTAGACTACAAATCCCAGGATTCCACAGGAGGCAGCCAGAGCAGTTAAAAGTGGAATAGTAGCGCTATAACAGGATACTGTGAAATCTAGTACTGTATATCTCTCATTTCTGGACCATTCTGACTATTTGTTACCATTTGGGGAACAGTAACAAATTCTGAACCATGTGATACACTATGCTCAGTCCTTTCTGGATTTAGGACTTTATCACACAAGCCTTTTAAAACAGCATTAAAGCTGGATAACAACACCTTTGGTGATACTTATCACATGACATCACCTCCAAATAATTGCTGCTGTGTCCCCAAAGCATGGTGAGGGGGACACCTGTCAGTAGGCTCCCAATCACGCTGCTGTGCCATGAATCCCCAGGTGCAATAAATTTCTCCAGTTCCAGTCCTGAGATTGGGCAATCATGTGGTCTCAGCCTCCTCCTCCTCTCCTGCCTCCCCTCTCCCTCCCGTTATCCCCAGACAGGCTAGTTTTCTTTCCCCACCCCCCTCACATTCTTTCCTTTTCTTTGTTTCACTAAATTGCATTGCCATAATTGTCAAAGTGCATTACAACTGAAAATAAAAATAAAAAACCATGAAAGGCAGGCTGGGTAGGGCAATAGGGCAGGGAGGAGGGGTAAAGGGAGAGTCCAGAAGAGAGCTGAGGGACCCTCAGTGGCTGAAATTGTCCCAGAAGCACTATTGAAGGGACGTACAATACTGAGGGCTGCCAAACCAGTTTCTATCCATTCACTTTTGCAAATGCGATTGCAGCGACAATGGGGCTTGTGTGATAATGTCCTTGGAACCATTCCCTCAAAACTGGAGTCATGGGTGGTTGGGTTGGTTTCCCTCCCTCCATCATAGAGCCTGACAGCAGACCACCCAATGCAAGCTTTAGTTGACAGACCTGGGAAAGGTCAGCATCCATGATGGCTGGGGTATTCTAAGAACAAGTATCTTTTGCAAGCTCAGCTGACTGGTGGAAGCAAATTTTAATCTGTTATGGCAAATTAATTGGAGGGGCTGCAAGTAAAAAGCATATGTGGTTATTTTTGAAGTTATTGTTGGTTATGGCTTAATATTATTGTTGTTGCTGCTGCTGCTGTTATTGAATAATAATAATAATAATAATAATAATAATAATTGTTATTATTATTGGTGGTGGTGATGAAATAGCCACTATTCCAAATGGTGTTTCTTTCTTACTGTGTGTGGGATATTTTTAGTTTTTCTGGTGCATCTTCTTCAGGACTGGCACCTTCATCTAAAGTTTTGCAATGCATATAAATTCAAATTACATTTCATGGCCTAATTGAGCAATAGATTAGATGGTAGATGATTAATCAACAATTAATCAGTCAAAAGGTAATAGGCACAATCATCTCAGAGGAGCTCCAGTTTTAGGTCTTTTGAAAATAAATGTTTATGTTTTATGAAGCTTTGTTGATTATTTTGTTATGATTCCAACCCCATTCTGACTGCCTTGGTGGCATTTGTTATCTACCAAAAAACATGTAGGTAATATATCTTGCAAGTTAGATATCAATTGCCACAGAAATGGGGTAAATCCTGTATTAGAAGCAAACTAAGATATTTATGGCATTTGTTCCACCTGTTCTGATTCCATTTTAAGTCAGTTTTAATGTATCATTGAAGCTTTAATTATAGAGAGACACATGTGATATACTTAAAACTCTATAAACAGTATTTTCCCTATTTTTCTTTTTCTCAAAAGCAGAGTCTACTGTGCTTTCAGCATTAAAAAGCTCCATGTTAATTGAAGCAGAATATTTAGGAGCAATGATTAGGTCTTTATTTTTTTAAAAAAAATCATATACCTTCAAAAACATTCTGGACACTGATGAAATGCATTTGGATTTCCTATATATCCAGGACTATGTTTTGCAAGCTTTAGCAAATAAAAAAAAAATCCCCAGAAGAATCTTAATTCTTATCTACGGAAAACATTAAACTGCTAAGCACTAACAACTGGAATTAGCCCTTAAATCTCTAATGAGAATAATAAAACAAGAGTGCAGTTTGTGCTGCAACTTGATAAGGCCTGAATTTACTTGCTGTTAGGAAAAGTTCCTGATCCAGCAGTATGGCTTTCTACTCCCTGAGGTACAGGAAACAATATCTGTCCTTTAGGAGCATCCTTCGTGGTAAGCACTTCTTATCCGTGCTATCAAAGAATTGAGATAGCAGAGTAATATCTAGTAACAGCAGCTTTATGAGAAGATCCATTACTGATTTAAATCAATCTAAAGCACAGGGCTCTCTTTAACCCGTTCAGATCAAAGCTCAACTTCTAGCAGTGCATGCAGCTTTTACCAGGAAAATAAATTCACAGTGGAAGTATGCACAACTGCATTTGCTCATTGTCAGGGTTTGGCCTGTAAACGCCTATAAACACAGAGAGAACTGCCTTTTCTCTCTCTTTCTATCTGTTTTGGCAAGCTCCTAGAGGCAGGGGTCTTTTCTTTTTCAGAAGGCTGCAGGTAGTGCTCTAGAAGGCATCGTGGTCCTTGGTAAAATATTGCAGTAAAATAAGATGAACGGATTTTTTTTAAAAAAAAGAAGATCAATTGTTTCAGCATGAATAGGTGTAGCACATGCCTTTATAAGCAAAAACAAAAATGCAAAAAACAAAACAAAAAAGAAAGAATACTTTATCTCTCAAATTAAAAATGTTGTAAAACCAGCAACATAATAGTGAGATCCATGACACTGATCCATTCAGATTCAAGATGGAGCACAGCTAGCAGCCCAGACCCAAACACAGACAGACATACTGGCATGGCTGCCTACAATGTATGATGACAATGAGAAAATACCTTATTTGCTGGCACAACAGGTTGTAAGATGAGTTATGTATCTACAGAATATATTAGCCCAGTATATTGGTGATTGTATATTGTTCTAAATTTATTTGGTGGTGGTGGTGGTAGTTGTTGTTCTTGTTAGTATTATTATTCTAATACCCTACCTCTAACTTCCATATAAAGCTATTAAGACAAACTATAATTGTATAAGTTCATTTTTAAAAAAAAAACCTGCAATTTTTGTTTACTTGAACACAAACATTAAAATTTGCTCCAGTTCTCTCTTTCCATGAACATAACCTTTAGGGTCACACAGAATAAGAAAATTCAGCCACAACATACACAGGCACCATAACAACCACCAATGAAATAACTGCAGCTCATCTCTTGTTTTCTTTGGATAGTGTTAGAATTAATGACAAAAAAACCCCAACAGCTCCACTGTCTTTAAAGTAAAGTGTTTTCCTTTAATCTTATGAACTTACCTGAAGGTTAGTCCCATGCGTACATCATAGATTTATTCACACAAATATAGATATTCCACTACTATTTTCATGTTCTTTTGCTTCTGTATTATGATCTGGTATAGATCAGAACTTTTTGATTGGCCAATGTACATGCGGGCTTTATTATTGTTGTTGTTGTTGTTTTGTAATACATCAAGAATACAGAGAAAAACGCTTTGCTTATATTTTGTCTTTTACTTAATATGCTTCTTATGTTTTGCTTTCTCCATTTTCCATCTTCAGCTATGTTTTGGAAACTAACCTCACCACAACCAAAATTTCACTAGTTCCATAACATTTCGATGTGTTTATCTTATGTGATAATATAGACAAAATGGAAGATCTCCCATCTTCCAGAAGTAAGAACCCTAAACTAAGAAATTTATCTTAAGACTTAGTGATGACTTCCAAATCACCGATGCTTTTTAAAATAAGAAAGGACAGGCAGGCCTTAATTTAGCTTAAGGCACACTTTTAAAAGAAGAATGCATGGATGAGGGACTAATTGCACCACAGTGAAGATGGGAACATGATTCTCAATATATATGCCCACTGAAAGCAATAATGTGTTGATAGAAGATATCCAGAATGTTATATATATGCCAGGCATATAGTTCAGGATCCAGCAAATGATGTGCTTGCAAAAGCCTGTCTCCAGAAAAGAAATCACTGTAGCTGGATGGGCTGGGAATGGGGGGAAATAACCAAGTCCTAAGAATTGTGCAGCTTCTGCATATGCTATGTGTCCATATAAGCATTATGCCAAATTTCAATTCCACCTCCACCTCCCCTGCAAAAAGGAATGTTGTCTTTTTTCATAGTCTGGTCATTGTCATTTACTAAAACATTGACTTTGCAAAGTAAAATTAGTTCAAAAAGAAAGAAAATGCCAGGTTAACATGCTTCACTATTAAACAAACATCATACTCCCCATGACTTATAATGAGATTTTTTTTCCTTGCCAAAGGAATCAGTGACTTGTATCATAAAAATAGTTTACTTCCAGTTCTCTAAACAATGCATTTCCCCCATTTTTGTGATTCTTGCTACCAGATTTAAAGCCTGATCTTAAACATGCTAAAGGAAAAGCCAGCTCCTCTGAGCAAAATATCCCTGAATAAGTTTGCGTATGACTATGACCACATTCATATGCATATTCTTCCGTATTTTCATTTGGCTTGGAACTTGTGATCTTAAAAATAGTGTGTATGATCATGACAGACAGCCATATTTGTGTGTGGGGGGGTTGGTGGGTGTGTTTCTCCCAGCCCCTTGGCTCATTCCTGTAAAAAAAGTGTCACAGAATAGGCATAATTCTTTATTTATCTGAAGTAGTTGCAGATGATCACTACTATGAATTGTGATGTATTTCAAAGCTCTTATACACCCATACTCTCATTTAAATGTACATCTGTTGTTAGCCATGAAGTAAATCTTCTTGTCATTATCAAGGAACATCAGAACAGCTCTGAGCAAGTGGATTTGCAGAGATAAATGCAACTACAACATTTCTAAAAGTGCAGAAGCATCCAGTCTGGGAAGGTTTGTGAAGGGCTTCCTGCATTCTCCAGCTCTGTACAGAAACTAAGCCCCATTCACTGATAATAGCAATTCAATATTTACTCAATTGATGTAGCAAACATCATATTATGTTAGCTTTCCTCACTGTTTTCCCACCTGAAGTAAAAGATGGCACATTGTTGGTAAGAATAACTCCATACTACTAATATAATAAACTTAACTTTTCTTCAGGGGCGTATCAAATTGTTCTTTCTTTTTAAAAAAAGAGTGTGCTGGAAATTCACTTTTGCACTTTGGTGAAGACATTTAAAGAGCAGCATTTGAGAATGTTTCTTTTGGGGGTAGGCTGAAATGTATATCATCTTTACTTTTACATTTGCTCAAAAATGCTTTTCCACATTATAAACATAACTTACTTTAGAGAAAGGAAATATGTGCATGACTAAAAGGAATATTTCTGTGATTAGCATCAAAGCAATAGATTCAGGCCTACAAAACTGAGATAGAAATCCTACAGTATTTCTAAGCCTTTTGCTGATCAACATCTGAAACAGTCTGAAGCAAACTAGAAATTGCACCTATGAAATAAATATTTCCCTGTTGCTTTTAGAAATATCAGTCATGCAGTTTTTCAGAGTGGATTGGAGACAATAAACTAACTGCTTGTAAGTTTCTGAAAGTAATGTGGCACTACAATTGCAAGTATTAAGTCATTTGCATTGTGCCACTTATTCAGCTTCATATTTTTAAAATTTAACCTATCAAGGGAGCTACTAACATTGTATCTTCCATTTGAACTGAGAATTATTCTTTCCAGTGAGTACCATCTGTGCAAATTAACCGAGAGATCTAATTTCTCTCTGAACCTCCCTTCTCTTACTCTCATTCTACTATAGCAGAGTAGTTAAGCTATCTATCCAACAACTAACATGGAAAATAATTGCAGTCAGTTGCGCTCATTTGTCCCATGAAGCACTTGCTAAATGACCCAAAGGATGGTCTTCAGTTTCCTTGTTCCAAAATACCACTCGGTCAAGACTTCAATAATATACATCTCCCTATTCCTTCCTTCTTTGCAAGCCAGAAGTGCCTTTAAAATTAAAGCCTGTTTAAAATTAAACTCTGAGTCACTGCGAACAAAGCATTCTGAAACTGCTCAGTGTGATTTAAACCTCACACTGCCACGGTTTACACTGATTTTATTACAATCAAGTCACAATAACTGAAGCCAGGTAATTATCCCATTTTATTTCCTACATGACATGAGACAATCATTTCAGGCCAAACTATGCAACAAGAACAGCAGCAGCAACAACCAATTCACAAGGGCCTTGTAAAAAGCAAGGAAAAGAAGGTGTTCTATTCAAACATTGCTTTAAAACTCTTCTAGCAAAATCAGGACAGTGGCAGATGCAACTGATACAGTTAAACAAAAGAGGGGGGATTCATAAACCAATTACTACTTCTGGATCACAGTTATGAATTTATTCCAGCTTTCTATTTCAGCTTGCTGCAGCTGCTCCAATTTCCAGTGTTTCATTTATGGAAATATGGAGAGTCTTTGTTTGTGTGTTTGTCCTCAAAAAGAACTTTAAAGAATTCATTCGCCTCCAAAGTGAAGAAGATCAGTAACAGGCTCTGAGTTAAATCAAGTTCAGACAGCGTGATAATGATGTCATTAAAACTTCCAAGCTGAATGGAAATGAAGACTGTCCTGGAAGCCAGCTGCAGACATAAATCTAGAAGAACTTTTTTTTTTTTTTGGCTACACAATCTCAGACTTACCTTGAAAAGCTCTCAAGCAGCTCCTCCAGCGAAGTAAGTCTACATGAGTTGCCTTCCCAAGGAGGTGTGTAGGATCAAAGAGACCTCATTATTATATAGGCCCTATGGACACCTCTTCTTGGACACAGGAAAGATGTGGCAGTCAAAGGCTATGCATAGAGAGGGCTTGTTTCACACACAACAAGAAAACAAATAAGCCTTAGTGCTGCTATCACAAATAAAAAGGAGAGAGAGAAAGCGAGAGAGAAAGAGGCGAGGCAATTGTAGGGCTGCTCAAAGCTTCTTTGCCGTGCTGAATGAAAGCAATCCCTAAGACTGAATGGGTAATGAGATCCTGGCTCCTGAGATTTTAGCTTTCTTAATCATGTTCATAATTAATTCAGGAACATTGATAATTTCATTACATTCTTTTTGTCTTATCAATAAATGATGTGCCTGCACTTTTGGTCCTGTGTACAGGGAGAGAAGAGATGCTTTGGGTAATATTGCACCAGGAAGGAGAAGAAGAAGAGAAAGAAGAAAATAACATGTGCATATTGGTGGAATGCATTTATTAATAGAGGTAATTCCAAAATATGGAAGTGCTAATAATGGTCACTGAGTAGGTCTCTGTCCTCAAAGTAGGATGACGTGCAGCTGCAAATTATTAATAAGTGCTGGATATAGAGACCACGGAGGGGAAATTTTCCCCCAAATGATGGAAGTGGTCTGTCTGGCTATATGAAGAGAAGCAAGGGCCAACCTGTGCTATTGAAACCAAGGGCTTCTTACAGCAAGTCTTTGAAATACCCAAATATTACTTCTCTAAAACATCTTAAGAATCTATTTAAAGACAGAATCTCTTCCCTGGGCTATGGTCTCCTGTTGACTCTCCTAAAGGCCTTTTAGGGAAAGTTTGCCTCACCAATGCAGAAGTCTCTCGATAGATAGATAAGATAGATAGATAGATGACAGATATAATACACACACACCAACACCACTACCAGCACATCTCTTAATGTCTACCAGCTGCCAGGGTGGTTGCTCATAACAGAGGCATTGCCTGACTGTTGGTTTGGTTTTTACTTATGAGCCAGCACTTTTGCTTTTTGTTTTCAATCTGTGTGGTTCTCTCCATATTAATTTGTTGTTGTTGTGTGCCTTCAAGTAACTTCTGACTTATGGTGACCCTAAGGAAAACCTATCATGGGGTTCCCCCCCCCCACAAGATTTGTTCAGAAGAGGTTTGCCCTTGCTTTCCTCTGAGGCTGAGAGAGTGTGACTTGCCCAAGGTCACCCAGTGGATTCCATGGCTAAGTGGGGATTCGAGCTCTGGTCTCCAGAGTTGTAGTCCAACACTCGAACCAATATGTCAAGCTGACTCTAAAATGTTAATTACTAATATTTTTCAACAGTTTGACCTGAGATGTCTTTGAAATTCTAAAACAGCCTTTCTCAGCCATAGATCCTCCAACATTGTTGGACTGTCATTCCCATCACTGCTGACCACTGACCATGCTGGCCAGAGAGTATGGAAATGGCAGTCCAATATCATCTGGGAATCTAGGTGGGAAAAGGCTGTTCTAAGCATATTCATGAAGAAGTAAGTCTTCATGGATGCAGTAGAGCTTTAGCTTTCAAGGAGGAATAGATTGAATGTATAGTTAGCCATACTTTGAAGAAACCCATGGAATTCCAGAGAAATGTATTTAGCTTAGTGACAGTTTCCCTCCTTCTGCTAATCCTGCTGGACAGCTCTTCTGACTGACCCAGACAGCCAAAACTGGACACTAAAATATTCAGGGATCAGCCTGAATATTTTAATTTTAACAAAGGACAGTGGGCTGCACTGTTGAAGAGCCTTACGTGACTGTATTCAGATATGTGATATATGCCTCATAAGACATATCTATGCTTGAAACCTAAGCTGATTGAATGGCAATGCCATATGTTTCACTAACTCTAGTACCATTTGTCCTTAGCAAATTCTTAGAGGCAGCTTGAGATTTTCAAAAAGAGGTTTCCTCAGCATCCCTTCTAGACTATTGAGATTTTCAGACTACACTGTTATAGTGTTACTATTCCACTTTAACTGCTCTGGCTTTCTCGTGTGGAATTCTGGGGTTTGTAATTTAGTGAGGCCTATGATCTCTGGCTGAGAGTTGTAAATGCCCCTCCCTAAACTGCAAATTCCAGGATTCAATAGGAGGCAGCCATAGCAAATAAAGTGGAATAGTAACACTATAACAGTGTTGTCTGAAAATCTAGTACATCTCCTAAAATCCTTTGAAGAAACCATTGGAAATTATTATAATATCTATATACATCTGCAGCTTGGATATGCCCAAAATTCTGATGTTTGGCATCTGCACATGCTTTTTCTTGGGGGAGAACAATTGAGGGCTGCATCCGGTGGGCAGCAGGAAAGCCAAAGCCAAAATAGGTGAGGATATCTCCCCGCCTCTCTCTTTACACACAGATCACCCCTTGAGGATGCCCACAAACTGATGACTTCTACCATTATTTGCCCCAGCTTCTTTTATTCAGAAATATATTGTCTGCACACATGGAGGTATATTGTTTCTGAATTTGCTTAGTCCTTCTTACATGAAGAAGCATCATGCTTTGTATGTCCCGAATCAATCACCAATTAAAGTTTGTGTACACACTTCTGACTATTTAAATGACAGTATTTACAATTGTTTGTGGGATGTGTCATGTGTAAGACAATGTAGTTCCAAAATCTCCCACTACAGAATCACTTAGCAAAGCAAGCTGTTGCCTGTGACATTGATGTATGGGTCGTAGATGATGTATATACTGGGCAGATTTATCAGTAAATCATTGACTCCTTTTACTTCCCTAAGGAACTGGACCTGTCCAGGAAGGAGGACTCTTTGTCAGGACCACTGTTAGAGGATTAATATTGGCAAAACATTCGATTTTGATTTGCTCCTGTGGATGTTTCATAAAATGTAATTTAATAAGTCCCCCAAAAAGGATGGCTTTCACCTCCAGATATGTACATTATGTCCCGGAAAGAAGAAGACTAACAGTTCACTCCCTTTATTGGTCTTAATACAAAATAGTTTCCTGATGAAATATGGACTATCTGTAGAGTGTTGCATTCACAAATTGTATATTTTCCTGGAATTCTCCCATGAAAATTTTATAAGAACTTCATTTCATCTGAGCAACAGAAAGTAACTGGACTGTCAAAAGCCAGTTGGCCATAATGACACATAAATGCCAAATCCATAGAATGGCCAAAAGAAAACAAATTAAATGGACAATAATTTACTTATTATTATTTTATTTATTTCATTTGTATACCACCTTTCTCCCAAGATGGGACTCAAGATGGCTTCCATAAAACAAGACATTAAAAAGTACCATATATACAATTAAAATATTATAAAATCAAATTAAAAAATATAGAATCTAAATCATACAAGATAAAACAAGCCCTGCTGCTTATATGTTAAACGCTTGCTTGGAAAAAAAAAAAGTCCTTGCCTGCCGTAAATAAATAATGACTACCTATGGGCAAGGAAGTCATGCCACCCAAATCCTGGAATCTTTCAAGAATCAGTAAGTATTCAGAGGTATAATTGAGACTATGATAGCTAGAAAGTTATTTGTTTAGGGAAAGAAGAAAATGAAGAGGAGAAGGAGGAGGATGTAAGCAACAGCAGCAAAAGCAGAAGAAGAAGAAAGAGGAAAGGGAGGTGAGAAGAAAGCTTAGATCCTTAGAAATCACAGCAACTATAGTTTTTGCACTAAATCCTGCATGCCAAAACGTAAGCACTGCTAAATCTCCCTCTGCTTCTCTTTCTGCTTAAGTAAATTCAGAGGCAAGGGATTCCCATCATAAAACAGAATAATATGAATGAGGCCTGCCTAGGACTCTGCATTTCAAGAAGGGGCTGTGGCAAAAGATTGGTCCATAGCTGATACCTGTGTATAAAAATTATCCCAGCAGAAAACTAAAGTGAGGAATGTTTACCCTGGTAACATGGCTTTTTTTTTTTTTTTACATTGCACTGATTGCAGCAACTAGAAAGAGAATCTTTGCTTGTTTCTTTTTTTTAAATAAAGGTGTTCATACTGGCTATACACTGTACATGTGATCACAGTGGGTGTACGCATGTTCAAATGTTTGTGAGGCTCTCTGTACCTGTGTTCATTCCTGATTTTGTAGCCAGGTATAAGAATTCTCTTACTTTCAGAGTATAGAAGTATACAGCTGTAACTGAGTAGAATGAACACATATGTGATTGTGTGAATATGATTGTGTGAACAGAGGTTCCATCTAAACATTAGGAGGAACTTCCTGACAGTAAGAGCTGTTCCGCAATGGAATGCACTACCTCGGAATGTGCTGGGGTATCCTTTGTTGTTGTTGTTGTTGTTGTTGTTGTTGTTGTTTTAACAGAGGCTGGATGGCCATCTGTCAGGAATGCTTTGATATGTTTTCCTGCAGATTAGGGGATTGGTCTAGATGGCCCTTGTGGTCTCTTCCAACTCTATGAACACATGTTCACTTTATAGAAGATGTAAATGTAGCCCCCTACAGCTTGCATTAAGCGCAGGCCTTGTTGTTCTTAAGGACCTGTCCTAGGAAATTCTGAAAGGGATACTCTCTCTCTCTCTCTCTCTGTGTGTGTGTGTGTGTGTGAATTCTGTGGCAGGGTGAAAGATGTGAGGGTGGAAAGAGATTGAAGAGAGCACAGGAAGAGTGTGTGAATTAAAAGCACCAACTACACAAATCAGTAGAGGACACAATTGCAGCTAATATCCTCAACACAGACTTCATCCAGCAGTAAATAGGAAGACAGAGTGTGTGAGGCCTAGAGCTGCATCCCAGCTCAGACCTGTGTAACCGCAGACAGGCCTGAAACTCTACATGGATGTTTAATTTATTGGGCTCCATCCTGCCTTTATTTGGGTGTGTTTTGAGATTTGAATTGTACATTTGGTCCTGCATCCATGGATTCCACCGTCCACAGCTTGAAAATATTCCTCCAAAATAGCTCCAAAAAGCAAACCTTGATTTTGCCATTTTATATAAGGGACACCATTTTACTACACCATTGTATATAATGGGACTTGAGCATCTGTGGATTTGGGTATCCACGGGGGTTCTGGTACCAAATCCCCATGGATACTAAGGTTATCTGAATTGTTATCTGAATTGTTTCTATGGCTCTGTCTACTTATTTTGCTTCCTTAATAAATAAATTATTTTCAGCAATGTTTGTTTTTATTTTTATCAACATTTTATTAACATATTAACAATTTTCAAAATTTCAAAAGTGTTTTTGGTGGCTAGAGTTTTTTTTTAAAGAAACTAATTGAAGTACTTATATTTGTGCTTAGGGCCCCTCCAGATTGCCTCATGGTTTCAGTGAATATCAGGGCAATTCCTTCATGGGATTTCACATCTGGAAGAGCCAGTGGGGTGTAACGTTTTGAGCCCTGTACTAGGACTCTGGAGACCAGGGTTTGAATCCCGCTGGAAACCCACTGGGTGACCTTGTGCAACTCACACTCTTTCAGCTTCAGGAAAAGGCAAATACCCTCTGAACAAATCTTGCCAAGAAAACCCCATGGTAGGGTTGCCCCAGGGATGCCATAAGTTGTAAATGACTTAAAAACACAGAGAAACAATAAAATGTCTTGTAACAGTTAATAATAAACTCCCAGGACAGAAAAAAAAACCCTACTCACTGCTGTGAGAATAAGTTGTTGTTGTCTAAAAATTAATTTACACAGGACACCAAAATTCTTCATTTCTTTTGTTTGTTAATTGAATACTTGAACCTAGTGCAAATCCAGAAACTCCTGCATGAACACATGTCCATTGCAAGACTATACTAGAGTACACAGCTGCAATCTGGGACCAGTATACATGTGTAAAATGTGGGTGCAAATCTGCTTTTAACTGTTTTAAATTAATGCTTTGATTGTATTTTAACTTATATTGTAAGATGCCTTAGGTCCCATTTTTGGAGAAAACCAGAATATAAATTAAATAAATATATAAATGTGAAAGTCAACCTCTGTAGAAATCAACAAGCTGTGTATGCATGTACAATTAATTATACCTCTGTTGAATATAACATGAAAACTCATAATAATGACACACACACACACATATATATAGCTACTTTGGGTCCCATTTGGGAGAAAAGTGGGATATAAATTAAATAAATTGTGCTCTCCAGTGTTCAGTGTGCTTATAACCATTGAGGAAATTCAACAAATCAGGTGTTGGAAACACATGGCCTACATATGCTGTTGAATTTCTAAGTTAGCCCAAGTGAGATCATATTAGCCTTCTCCCTCAGACTGCAACTTTCAGCCCTAGCCCATATAGCCAATGGTGAGGGATGATGGGAGTTGCAGTCCAGCAATGTCCAGAAGGCTCATGTTTTCCATGTCTGCTGCAAGTAGCCTAGTTGCAGATGTGGAGCTCATATTGTCAATGAGGGTCTGTGAGGAAGGCCATATTATGTCTGACAAGTTGGCCCTGGCTTCATTTTCTTCCAAAAATGTAACCAATGAGGGTGTGAACTAAATTAGAAAATTGGTTTGAATGGGAGTTCCTAATCTAAGGGTGAATTTAAATTAATTTGAATGTAGGTGTATTTGAGAAAACAAATCTAAACTCCAAGGAACAAATTGCATGCAGTACAGTATCATGTTTAGTCTCAACATGGTCCATCAATCAGCTTTATCCATTTGGTTGAAATATTCACACAGCATGGTGGTGGTGGTGACTGTCACCTTGTTCCTGTTCATACTATTTTCATGAATAATTTTAAATTTCACTTGGCTAACTGAGTCTGATCATAGCAAAGCTTTAAATGCAATGGTTATATTTCCTCTGTGTTTCGATGGGCTGATTTATCTAATGCTATAGCAGTTGTAATCACAACAAAAATATTAACTTGATAGACATAGCTGGTTTTGTTCCACTCACAATGACCTATACAAATGACATTTGCTTGAAGTATTTTTAACACCAATGACAATCAATAATGCTGATGTCACAGCCGTCAAATACTGCAACAAGCAAAACTCAA
Source organism: Gambelia wislizenii (assembly GCA_030847615.1). Taxonomy (NCBI): domain Eukaryota; kingdom Metazoa; phylum Chordata; class Lepidosauria; order Squamata; family Crotaphytidae; genus Gambelia; species Gambelia wislizenii. Next base: position 215,944,348 of record JAUMIR010000003.1, read on the forward strand.
TATGTTAAGACAAAGCATTCTGCTGAAAACCCAGTCTTTTCTTTCCATTAAGGATTAAACAAATGGTGGCTTCTATGTCAGTGCAGCAGTAAATCCACTCTGGGTTTTAGTCTGAACTTTAAAGGAGTTATGCAAGCTGCTTCACCTATTCAGGAGATATCTCCTATACCTCCTATAAAGTTTGGGCAAAACAATGGAGCAAATTCACTGTCCTACTGACACGGAAACCATCAACCATCTAGGGATGAAATATAGACATATAACAACATACACTGTACAACTTTTGGTAGCATTTCTAATGTATCAGTTGATATGGTTCTGATAGTCTGATAGTCATGACTTTATCTGTCATTCTCTCTCTCTCTCTCTCTCTCTCTCTGGCTTTTCTTCGCAAACGAAGATTCAGGAAGGACTCATCCTGCGTTTTTTGCAAGGGCGCTGATGACTAAAAAGGCCAATCCGAGATAGACAAGTCCGGTTGCAGAAAGCACAGCAGAAGGTTTCCTCGGGTGATGTTACCGGCTTGTGATTCTTTCTGCGTTGCCATTTCTCTTCAAGACCTGTTCGGCGTGAGTTCTCAAATAAGGCTGTAGCATTGTGGATAGTGCGTCTCCATGCCTCCCGATGTGATGCCAGGCGGACCATTGTTGGTGATCAATTTGGCCGAGACTGAGAAGTTGTTTCAGGGAGTCCTTGTATCGCTTTTTTGGAGCACCCCTCTTACGCTGACCCGTGGCGAGTTCACCGTAGAGTACTATTTTTGGGAGGCGATGGTCCTCCATCCTAGAAACATGCCCTGCCCAACGCAGCTGTGTTCTCAGTATCATGGCCTCAATGCTGGTGATCCCTGCTTGCTCAAAGACAGCAACATTCGTCACATAGTCAGTCCAGTGTATATTTAGGATTGTGCGTAAACAGCGCTGGTGGAAGCGTTCGAGGCGTGGTAAGTGGTGGCGATAGGTGACCCATGTTTCAGATCCATCATTACACTTTTGAAATAAAGTGCCTGGAATAACCACTTAAGAGATTATATTATATCAAGTGGTACGTAAGTAACATAAACTAATTGCTGATTAGGCTTCAACTCTTTGTTTAGTAAGTCCCATTAAAAGCAGTGACCATTGCTTTTTATGTTAAAAATTTAACATTGTTTTAGTACATATCTCAGGGAAGCACATAAGACTTTTAAAACAATACAAAACAGAGTACAGTACTTCTGAATAAAAAAAATGCATGCATAGGATCAGGCAGTGAGAGTTCATTTCCACTGTTTGTGTGTGCATATAGCCCTGTTAAATAATAAGACATTATATGAATTGGATATTTGGAGAGGCGAGAGGACATTGGGGAGGGGAAATTTTATACACACAAACACAGAAATGTGCATATGCACACATATATGCACAACTTCTCCTTCCTGACCAGCACTATCACAAATTTTACAGCAAAGCTACAAACATACAGTTCATTATCAAGGACGATTCTATCTATGGAACTCATCTGCATGTGATGTTCTTTATCACCTAGAATATTGTGTCCAGTTCTGGGCACCACAATTCAAGAAGGATATTGACAAATTGGAGCGTGTCCAGAGGAGGGCGACTAAAATGGTGAAAGGTCCGGAAACCATACCTTATGAGGAAAGACTTAGGGAGCTGGGTATGTTTAGCCTGGAAAAAAGAAGGTTAAGGGGCGATATGATAGCCCTGTTTAAGTATTTGAAGGAGTGTCATACTGAGGATGGAGCAAGCTTGTTTTCTGCTGCTCCAGAGACTAGAACATGGAGCAATGGATGCAAGCTCCAGGAACAGAGATTCCACCTCAACATTAGGAGGAACTTTCTGATAGTAAGAGCTGTTCGGCAGTGGAACACACTCCGTTGGAGTGTGGTAGGGTCTCCTTCCTTAGAGGTCTTTAAACAAAGGCTGGATGGCCATCTGTCGGGGATGCTTTGATCGTGATTTCCTGCATGGCAGGGGGTTGGACTGGATGGCCCTTGTGGTCTTTTCCAACTCTACAATTCTATGATTCTCTGTAGACAGGGATATGCACACCTGCAGTACCACTCTCTCTTGAGGGAGAGTAAAGAGGATGCCGCAGGTACTGAATAGGAGTAGTGGTAGCAAGGTGTTGGAGGACAGAGCTATGAGTCACTTGCAAGCCTGCTTTCCTCGGATGCAGTGGACAACACTATCCGATTGCCAAACTGAAGTCACTTTCAGTCACCAGTACACTTAGGACTTTATCAGACTAGTGTCTAAAAATGCTGTAATTCCATGAATGAGGAAAGTCGAGACATAGGTCTTGTCTATACAAAGGGGGGAAATACGAACATGTCCGAAAAAGCAGGCATTCACAATGATGTGACCTGTCTTCACAGTGAAAAGAGTCCCCCTAAACTCTGCATGAACCTCTAGCCAAGATGGTGGCCATGAGTGATTTACTTGTGATTTTAAATCTGCAGCCACCATTAACAAAATAGTTTCCCATGGTGCACACAAGTGATAATTTACCAAAAAAAAAAAAAAAAAAAAAAGTATAAGTTCGCCGTGTTACCGACTTAGCAGACTTTAGCTTAGCCAAAAATCCAACATGGCGGCCACAGGCACTTTCCATGTTTGCTAGCCCTGCCACCTATGCTTCTTCGGCCAATCTGCCTGTTTGTATCTGTGCAAATGCGAGTGTTCAAATGATCACACATTTACATGTCATACGGAGCTTTTTTTAAAATCAGGACAAAGCCTTGCACATGGGGGTTTGTGGTGGATTTGGTTGCCCCCCCCTTCCGAATGACACATATTTATGTGCATATCCATGTGAACGGATTGCTGTACGTTTGCATCCTGTTTGTATTATTTTGACCCTATAGACAAGACCATAGTGGCATTATTACGTTCATTATTACATGTCAGTGTAATTGTGTAAAAGAATTGCCACGGAATTATCACATGACCACCACAACCACTTTAAGGACAGGACTTTACTTCCATGATTTAGCATGCTCAAGATTTTGGCAGTTCTTGCAAGAAGACGCAAGTGTACTTTAAAACACCAAAAATCCCTTAATTTTCAAAGTAAATAATCACAAACTTAAACAAACCTTAAAATGTGCAAATAAACTGGCACAGTTCATAAAAAGATTGTCCCGTAGATAGTTTTCACATTCTCACCTGGATGTTTTCTCACTGCGAATGGGGGGGGGGACCGCCCCTTCATGTTGTAATCCCGCAATCACAGTGGGATTTGTTTTCACATGTTTAAAAAGTGATATTGGGAGGTATTAACAGCTTGTCCCATCAATTAAAAGCAATGCTTTATTCACAGCTGTAGCACAGTTTGACCACGTGAATATGGCAACATCATATGATAGTGGGAACTATTCATGCTACCATGATGTTGTAATCATATGGGTTTTGCCACATCTGATAAAATCCCTATTGTCTAAACACAGGAAGATGCAGGGAGACAGATTAACACAGAAGAAGGTTTCAACTTGTATATGTCATTGGCCACATCAGTGCATTTGTGTTTGGAAATACCAGCCCTAAACCAGCTAGCTATAAGTGTGGATAAAACAGTAAGGCAAAGGGCCAGGCTGCCATCAAGCAATTACATGCTCTGTTGACGTAATATGTTACCCAACCAGCGATGCAATGCTCCATGAGTGTTATTCATTCCTCTGGTACTCATGGCTGTGCTCAGTTGAAATCCCAGAGAAACAGGTCTTGATAAATTGGCCCCTTGAGGAGAATTTGTCCTGCTTCTCATCCTGTTCTTTCCTTCTCATCCTATTCTTTCACGTGTACAAATACCTGCTAGAACCTGCTGTATTGGCTCCAGTCTTGGTGATGTCTGTCCTATGTTCAATGCTTTTCACTTTCCCCAAACAAAATATTATTGTTTAAATAGGCTTTGAAGGGAGACATGTAGAAAACCTTGCAAATTCCTTTATATATTTTTTTTGTGAAGTTTTATGGCTCCAAGCCAGCAAAGCACATATGGAGAAATCTGAGTATTTCACCCAAGTTTGATCAATCTTTAGGTATTTTGAGTGTTCAAAGAACAGTGTCTACAACAACTGCTCTGTGTGAGAATATTTTTGTGAAATGGACCCAAACCTCAATTGGACCAATGTTCAGAGCCTAACTTTCTGATTGTATGGTACCACAATAACACTAATGCCATATGCCCCTACTCTTGAACCTTAATGCCCTAATGGTTTGGGTCTTGACCTTCTTGCAGGTCCTCTGTCCTGCACATTTACCTTCCCCACACACTGGGGGAGGATTATGGATGCTCTCTGAATGTCTTGTGCATTTTTGTGTTATACATTCTACTAAGTAATCTTTTAAAACTTCTGAATAGACATGAATAAGTGGGATCTTGTATTCTGCTGTTTCACCCATAACGGACTGTTGTTTTTGTTATCCTTAACATTTTGGGGCAAGTCAAGTACTCAGATTTATAGAGGGGCAATGCCAAGCCTTTTTAAATAAATATTCCTAGGATAACCCTAGGGTAGGGTCACTCTAAAACCTAGGAAAACCCTAGGGTCAGAGTTGACTTGAAGGCACATAACCACACACACACACACACACACACACACAAAAACCCAACCTTTGTTCGTTTAAGTTCTATATCATCACTCCTAGAATAACTCAAACATGCATATTAATGGGGCTCTGTTTTTCAAACTGCCACAAAACCCCAACTACCTCAATCTGGCCTTGTTTAAATTCAAAAACATAACCTACCATGGGGAAGGTCCATAGCTCTATGGAAGAAAACCACTGCCAGGTAGAGAAATTAAGCTGAGTTCATAAAGGGTTGTGCAAGGACAAAATGGGGGATTGTGTATGCTACCTTGAACTGTTTTCAAGAAGGGCATAATAACAATGTATTTACTAATGATACAACAATTTGAGGTTTGTTGTAAGTTTCCGTCAATTTGGCTTCAACTTATGGTGACCCTATGAATGAGAGACCTCTAAGGCACCCTGTTAACAGACCTGTTAAGATTTTGCAAACTCAAGGGCATGGCTTCCTTGATTGAGTCTATTCACTTGATATGTGGTCTGCCTCTTCTTCTTGCCTTCCATTTTGCTAAGCATTGTCATATTTCTAATGAGTTATGCCATCTTATGATATGTCCAAAGTACAATAGCCTCAGTTTAGTAATTCCACCTTCTAAGGAGAGTTCAAGCTTGTTTGCTCTAGGGTCCCCAGTAGACTCTATATTCTCATCATATTCCTCTTCCATCCTATGGGACAATCCTTGATAAAATATGAATGTTGTGAAGAATGCTACATAGCATGGAAACTTTGGAGTATGATGCTGTCTTTGAATTGCCTGTCAGAGGCAATTCATCATTTGAGCCAAATTAATGGAACCTAGCTTAGGAAACTGGGAGAGGCAGAACCCTAACAGAGTATTACGTTCAGAGCTAGCCTAGGGTTGTGGGGAAGTGGGACAATGCATTTCTGATATATAGCCTCCACTGCAAGCAATCAGACAAACAAGCAAACAGAACCAGAGCCAGAATCTGCCATTGGGAGTATCAAGAAGGGAGCCTAACATATTGCGTCCTGCTTCCCTCTGGTGAGAGCAGCTCCTGGCAAGGTCACCTAACACATCATCCTTCTCTTTCTAGGCTAGGTCCTATATTATAAGAGGAGGAGTCTGAGCAAGTGAAATGGGGAAGGGAAGAGAAGGGGAACGGCTAATATGAGGAAGATGGGAGGGGAGTAGGGGAAGGATGAGATGTACATCAAGCTGGACAACTTAAGATTGTAAAAATGCTGTTGGACTGCAATCCCCATACATCTATCCAACATGGCCAATAGTGCTAAATGATAGGGGCTATAGTCCAAGAACGTCTGGGGGCACAACTTGCCCATCCTGAGATAGATCAAAGGATTCCACTCAACCTTCCTCCACTCTCTCCATAAATTGCCACTGGCCATTAGAAAATAAACCCAGAGGTTGTGAGAACAATACAATATAGCAGCTAAAGGACTAATGGCGAAATACCTTGTTTGACTCCCACCTCTGCCGTGAACTCATCACCTGGCTTTAGGCAAGCTGTTCTGTCTCAGCCTCAGGGTTGCTGTGAGGATTAGTAAACTAGCTTGTGTGTGCAGAGCACTTTGAACTCATCCAAATCACTATGCAGATAAAGATGATTGTGACTGACTAATCTCAATAGTCTATATGCCAACCAAATGAAGCAAACTGTTAGTATTTGTAACATATATATGTAAAATCAATTTTCTCACCTGGAAGACAGCAGAACATGAAGACATGGACACATTACTGGTTTCTTAATTTGTTTCTTGTTTTTAAGTTTTTTAAAAACTGCAGTAAAATATATGTTACTGTTGATATCCTTCTGAGCCCTGTTATCTATAATGGGTCCAAGGCTTTATCTAAATAGCAGAATGCTCCCTCTCCCCTCACCCAGTTCTACAGCTAGTCAGTGAATGTTTCCATGGTTTGGATTTCTAACCATTCTCATCTTTACATTTCTTGCCATGATATACTCCAAGCCCATAAACCCATTGCTCCCATCTCTCCCCTCCGGTGCCAGCAGGAGTTGATTTGCACTCCTCTACAGAGACTGGAATCTAGACATTTATTCCAGATTGTACTTCATTTCTGATAGCTGGCAGAGGAATGGGCACCATCATGTATATTAGCACAAATGTTGTAAATCCTTTCTCTGTGCCAACAGCTAAGCATGCCTCTGATAATTTGCCCTGAAGGATAGATAGGCAAGCAGGGTTGGGTGGTGGGTGGGAAGGAATCATGCTTCAGGTAAAGGAATGAGAATGAGTGCTGAGCTAGTAATTGTGTCTAAAGAATACAGGATATAACACATTATAAAATAACAGCTTAGCAAATGTTCTTCCTCATTCCCTCAAATCCCTGCCTGTGGCACCTTGGTTCCTTCAGGATGTGGCTAGATCTATGCATGCGGTAGAATGAGATGAGAACACAAGTTACTTTGAGGGCTACTGCTCCCAGAATGCATCAGGCTGGAGGATTCTGGGGGTTGTAATCCAAAAAGTAATATTGCCAGACTGAGAATAACGTGGAAGAGTTTTGGAACAGAAGCTTACTATTACTGCTAAATTCTAGTACACCCTCAATAACTAAGTGTTACTAACTAAGCATAAATCAAAATAAAGCCACAGACTGTCTTCAGGCTTACAAATGAAGGATGCAACGGCACTTGGTGGCAAGGGCACAGTTACCTCTGAAAATGGCAGCCCTGAATGGTTTCTTCCTCCTTCTCCTTCTTTCTTTCACTAACATGGCAGTGAGTGGAGTGGAAGCTGGAAATGCAGCACACAATGATGTCATATCATGGGGTGTTCAAACACCTGCTCCTGACATGTTGAAGGCACCTAACATTCCCCTTGGCGTATTCAGTACATAGGAGAAAGGGCCCTGTTCAGTGCATACACAGAGCTCCTCTGTGTAAGAGGGAGGCCAGGGGCCAGTCATGTATGAATTTGAGTCTACATGCATGAATAAGAGTGGTCCCCTAAATCAAGGTGCTCGATGCATCCCCATAGCACCATGTATGTGTAGCAAACATGTGCCTGTTGTAGGGAGAGAAAATGGATGCCAGGAACATGGGTGTCAGGGATGGGACTCCCACTCCCTCCCTTCATGCCTTCACTTGTTTGAAATTTGTAAATAGTCCTCCTCAACTGTCTGGATATGGAAAGATTAAGAAAACATAGTGCATATGCATATGTGTTTTGGGGCAAATATTTCATCAATAACAATAACAACAACAACAACAATAATTTTTACCCCACCCCTCTGTTAAAAACAATAGGGGTGGATTCCAACAATTAAAATACAATAATGCTGGCTAAAATCCCTAAGCACCACCCACCCCCAACCTCCCCCATAAAAACAATTGTTCTGTGTTTATTTGCTCTCTTATTGATAATATCAGGACACCACCCTCATCATCAGCTCTTCCAGAGCAAAGAACAGGATCACTGGATGTCAGGATCTTCTCCATTTCTATGGATTTATCAGCAAAGCAAAATACAAGTCACCCCCTGTATCTGCAGGGGATATGTTCCTGGGCTTACCATTTATAAGTGAAACTATGAATAATAACAAGCCCTATTAAAATAAAGGACTTCCTGTACAAACATACCATGGAGTTTCATTGGAGGACCTAGCAATTTCTAGAAACATACCATAGAAATGCATTGGAGTACCTAGCAAATCCTAGAAAGGACACCTCTCTGCATTTTCCAGCACAACTCTATAGTATTTGTCGCTATTTTTTTCAGCTGTGGATAACTGAAACCATGGATATTGGTTTTGTGAATATGGGAGGGAGGCAACCTGTACTGAATAGTCATGATTGCATCCCAGGGAGCCTTTGTAATTGATGCTCTGGAGGAAAGAGTTGAAGATCTTATGGACCCCAGAAAAGGGATGGTGTCTATGAGTTTGCATGAGTTTGATGTGTGTGTGTGTGTGTGTGTGTGTGTTTACATCTCTGTAATTATTGGCGTATGTATTTATAAATGGTGTTTGTTTGTGTTGTGGCAGCTGGTGGCTCCCATGCCAGCTGCAAGATGAATCTGCCCCCAGTTTTCTTTGAACATTAAAGGAGCTATCCAGGGTGCTGAACATAGTTTGGGGATAAGGTTCAGCACCACAGACATCTCTTTTTAAACTAAACTCTGGAGCTAAACTAAACTTTCTCTGTGTGTGTGTGTGAGAGAGAGAGAGAGAGAGAGAGAGAGAGAGAGAGGGACCCCATCCATCCATCCATCCATCTCTCTCTCTCTCTCTCTATCTCTCTGTGTGTGTGTGTGTGTGTTTGTGTGTGTGTGTTATATGTCAGCAGTGACTCTGCCCACTGCTGGAATTAGGCCCCCAACATTCTAGGCTGGGGAACATTCACTGGTTTAGGCCCCCCTGGAAACAGCTTTGCAGGCTGTGTCAGTGATATCCAGTTGTGTGGCACAAGTCCATAGCCTTGCTACTCCCTTTGCCAGCATTGTCCTCCCCAAAAATGGCTTGAGAAGGAGCTATATCATGGGCTCCTCCCACAAAGAGTGGCCTATGTTTCACCTTACAGTAGATTGGGTAGAGAAAGAGAGGGGGGAACAAAGTCATCCAGTAAATTTCATGGTTAAGTAGGGACTTGCATCTGGAGCTCCCAGCTCCTGATCTAAGATTTTTAATCATTACACCACACTGCCTCTCATATAACACTCTGACCTGGTACAGGGTAGGTTTCTATGTTTCTTTGGGAAAGCCATGACATAGTATAAAAATTTGTTGGTAGTGTAGCTACACTATGCAGTTCTGACCCTAAAGGGTCATTGAGATTTTACCTACCCTTTTGATTTGATTCACAAATGAGATGTAGAGGCTTATGTTGCAAACAGAACAGTATTCTAAAAAAAGCAACCACCACAGCATCAAAATGTATAGGAAACAAGCTTACGTCCTAGAGTATGACCCCAGCTGAATTACATACTTGATAAATATATCAGCATGCAACCAATGTTATACATGGTGAAACCTTTTAAGAGAACACAGACTGAAGGAATAAAGCTATTAAAAATAAATGTACAACAATGGTTCATGCCAGACATCTCAATTGGGATAAGGGATATAAAAATAATTGAGTGCAGAACTGAGTTGCAACATTTTCTACAAGTGCTTATGCTTAATTCAGGGATATGTTCAGATGTCGGAGGTGCAGTACTTTGCTTTTGTGCGTGAAAGCAAGACTTCATTATCGTAACTTTAAATTGTGCGTACTCCTATTAAAGAAGTTCATGTCATAGGACACTGCTACTTCATATTACTGTCAAGGAAGTATGAAGGGTTGTTAAAATATGATATAAGAAATGGTAAAATATAGCTGGTACCCACTCCAATGAATAAAAATACAAACAGAAAAATAGCAGATCAGTGAGAGACGGGGGAAAAAAACCCTTATTTATATGCCCTCTTTCTCCCAATGTGTTCAAAGTGATTTGCAGTTTAAAAGAATGTCACGTAATCTAATAGATATGAAACAAGTGGGGGGAGAGAAGAGGTAAATAAGCCAATTCAAATGCCAGTTCTAACATAATCAGTGTTCCATAATTGTTACAATGATCAGGTGGAAAGACCAAGGCGGGGGGGGGGGGGGTGGAGTCAGGTCTGGAGGAGTGACACCACACAGCAGTTTCTATCAGTGGAACTGACAGAGTAGGCCTCCCTATATCCCCTCTCCTTCAGATGCCATCACGTTTTCCCTGGAGTGCTTGTTTTCTATTTGCATGGGGTTCTTAATGTAGAGGAGCATTTAAAAATGCAGACCCCAGCCTGTAAGGTTTCTATATGTCAGCTGCAATCCATTCACTGAACATTCAGGGCCAAAACCTGTGTGGCTCTTGTGACATCACAAAGACAAGGTTTAGAGTTGCCAGTTTAGGATCATCCCAAGCTCTGAGGCTTCCAGGCCAAAACCCGAGGCCTAAGGATCACTCTTGGTAATATTCATTAAGCCTTATGCACTAAGTACCAACCACAGTTGCTCACAGCTTGTCATTCAAACACACACACACACACACACACACACACAATTCTCCTGTTTGGAAATTAAAACAGAAATATTAGCTAAAGGGGCTGTTCCCACAGCAAGGCAAAATAAAGGGATTTTTCTTTCTCACTTGCTTAGGGAAACAGGATGAGGAATATTTAATCTAGCCTACTTACTTCCAGCCAGAACGTGTATGCAGAACAAAGTAGAGGGTGAGTGTAAGTATTAGAATGACTAGGGGTGCATCGACACTGTAGAAATAATGTAGTCTGACACCACTTTAAGTGCTGTAGCTCTCTCTTATGGAATCCTGGGATTTGTAGTTTTACAAGGTCTTTAGCCTCCTCTGCCAAAGAGTGCTGGTGCCTCACAAAACCACAAATACCAGGATTCTGTAGGGTGGAGCCATGGCAGTTAAAGTGATGTCAAACTGCATTATTTCTACAGAGTAGATGCACCCTAGGAGGCTAACTAAGGGCCTGTTTACACGGCAAAATAAGTCCATGAAGAATTCGCTAAGATTCCTAATAGTTCACACACATCGTGCCACAATATCACCTCATTCAGAAGGGGGGAGCTCAAAAACTCAAAAGTAGAGTAATAAGGGCTTTCACTACTTTTCCTGACTTTTTTGAAAAGTAGCACGACTTAGCGCACTATTGATTGCGTGAACTATCATTCTGCAAAAGTCTGTGTGAATTACCAGCGAGCTTCCTGAAACAACAACAGCAGAGCTGAGCCGTGATTGGTTGGACTGACCAGGGAGGGTTAGGGACTTGGAAGAGATGGAGGAGCCTCCGATGAAAAGATCCAGCCACAGAAAAATCCAGCCAGTGCTATCCCCATCCCAATCACCGAACTGTCTGCCTCCCGGCTTGCTTGACTGCTGTGGCTGAGGAATCCCCAGTTAGCCTGTTCCTGTGTGTGTGTGTGTGTGAGTGAGTGAGAGAGAGAGAGAGATTGAGTAGCAATCTGCTCCTCTGGCCATTCGCTCCCTCACCCTGCTGTGATCGCGTTTGTGTGTGTGTAAGAGAGAGAGAGAGGGAGAGAGGGAGAATGGGTGAGGGGAAGGGGGCTTGAGGGGGCATGGCTCCTTGGTGGCTGAAAACCTGCCTCCTTCCTCCCACCCTTCTCGCTTTGGGAAGAAGAGGGAGCGCTTCCTGCTTAGGGATGAAAACTGGCAGGCATTCCTCTGGTAATCAGAGGAGGGAAAGATGCCAGCACTTTCTCTCTCTCTCTTTCCCTCCCTCCCTCTCAGCTTCCCCCAGATGTGTTTGGGAGGCCACACTCCACACCTTTGTCTGTGTGGACTACAAATCGGAAAACTAAACAGATCAACCAATTTCGCAGTAAATCATGTAAACTATGCAGCACTGGTGTGAAAATGCACTAAAGCGCAAACTATCACAATAAAAACTGCCGTGTAACTGAGCCCTTCATAAATACAAAGGCCTCCTAGAGAATATTTGCAAGTTGCAGCAACAGATCAATCAAGCCTTGCAAATTCAGCAAGCTGCTGCTCCAGCTGAGCTGAAGATTGACACATAGCCCTTTGCTCTTGCCCAGAGCCATACCCATCAAAACTGGACAATTTGCACCCTCTCTCTTTCCTGAGCCATGGATATTGGAAACTCAGGCCAGATGCTGAGATCTTGCAATCCTAGCCCAGGCAGAAACCACTTTTGGGCCAGTTGATTGTGGAAGTAAGCACAAGAAGGATCCAGATAAAACCTACCAATCAGGTTCTGTGGAAATCCAAAGCAAGGGGGACCCATTTTGTGGTGTGTCTGTGCAGGCAAAAATATGTGCCTAGCAGCTGCAGCAGTTGCCACCATTCCTACATGTTGGATGCCATGTAACTTTACCTTCAGCACACATAACAAGTGGGAAGTTTTCCCAAGTCCTAGGCTTATTGTGGGGCTTGTCAAAAACTCACTGTCAGCTCTCAGGCCTTATGCTGCTGCTGCCAGAGGGTCTACAACAAGAAGGCTCACAAGTCACAATGCTGGTGTTTCACTTCCTACTGTGCTCCACATGGGGCCCAGTATGTACACCCCCCCTCACTAGTCTCCCCAGTCTCCCCACTGTCACTCTGATTTTTTTGGTACGGCCAGGCTGTACAAGCACAATACACATAAAAACACCTTCAAGTTTTAGCAGGAGCCTTGGTGCCAACTAGGAATGGGGGACGCCACCCCATGTACAAAAAGTAAATTTTCTTCTCCAGTGCTGATCATCCTGATATTTCTTTCCTCCAAGTATATGGGAAACATAGCAATTCTGAGACTTCTTAAAATTCTGAGAATTCTTAAGACGTGGCATTCCAACAAAAGTGTTATCTGAACATGTATTTTCTTGTCTTCACATTCTATTACCATTTCATTCTGCAGAATGTTTGTTTAACGAATGAATTGATTGCTATCCTGTCACTCTCCCAAAATGGGACCCAAGGCAGCCCATAACAAAACCTGGAGACCAGGCATGAAAGGAAGTATGGGGAAGAAACAAGAGAGGACAAGGAGCTCTTTAGTAGAGTACTACTCATAGTCTCGATGATGATGGTGGTGGTGATGATTATGATTGTTTTTGTATTTATATAGCGCCACCCATGTACATTGTGCTTTACTGTAAAACAAGCAAAAAACCCAAACAACCCTGCCGAAAATTCCTGCCAAAGGCATACAATCTAAAATAAGTGTATACACAAACACACACAGAGGGAAGGAAGGAATAATAAACATAAAATTATAAGGACTTGTCTGCCCAGATTTTGATAAATGGCAACAAAACAAAACCTCTAATAGATTTTCCTTGTTTTTTTCCGGGCTGTGAAGCCGTGTTCTGGAAGAGTTTCTTTCTGATGTTTCACCTGCATCTGTGGCTCACATCTTCAGAGAATGGTTGGGTAGGAGTGTGTGTGAAAATACCCAACCATTCTCTGAAGATGCCAGCCACAGATGCAGGCGAAACAGAAAAAAAAACAAGGAAAATCTATGGATGCCGGCTGTGAAAGTCTTCAACTTTACAAAGCCTCTAATGATCAGCAAAGGAATGAGACAAGGTTGCCCACTGTCCCCACTGATTTTCTTGATTATTATGGAAATTCTCAACAAGATAATAAGAAATGACTCACTAATCAAAGGATTAAAAATACAAGACCAAACTTATAAGCGAAAAGCATTTGTGGACAATCTGGTTGTCTTTTTGGAAGACCCTATAACTAGCGTAAAGAGATTACTAGATGTCCTAGACAATTTTGGTTACTTGGAGGGATTTAAAATAAATAAATAAAAACTGTAATGATTAAAAAGAACATCTCCAAAATTGAACAGCAAGATCTGATTAAAGAGTCAAATTTTAAAATAGAAAATAAAGTTAAATATTTAGGATTGACAATAACAAACAAAAATTTGGATTTGTTCTCCAATAACTATAAAATGGCTTGGGTCCAAATTAAGGAAGATTTAAAGAAATGGGATAATTTGAATCTTTCCTTTAATGGAAAGAATTTATACTATAAAAATGAACATCTTACCAAAGATGATTTTTCTTTTTCAAAATTTACCAATCATTTCAAATGACAAACCCTTCAAGCAATGGAATCAAGACCTTTCCAAATTCATCTGGCATGGAAAGAAACCCAGAGTTAGATGGAAAGTTTTGCATAGTACAAGAGAAAGGGGAGGTCTGGGTCTCCCTAATCTAAAATTATATTTCTTGCCAAGTTGTTTATCTTGGATGTTGCAGTGGATTACCCTTAAAAAAAAAAAAAGGCTATTGCAATTGGAAGGATCCAACATTCTATTCAGTTGGCATGCATATATTTGGTACAACAAAGATATTGCTAATAAAGATTTTAACAATCATTTTATAAGAAGACTACTAATAAAATCTTGGTTAAAGTATAAAAATAAACTTTGTCCTAAAATACCACTATGGTTATCACACAAGGCCTTTCACAAAAGAGAAAAACTACAAGAAGGGAAATGGTTTACTTACAGAGAATTATTAAAAGTTCAAGAGGATGTCCCACAATTGAAATCTAAGGAAGAGTTAAATGTAGGAAGTCTCTCTTGTCATTGGTTTCTTCACTGGCAATTATCGGAAAGGTTTAAAATAGATTTAAAATTGGAGGGTTTTGAAAGAAAAATGACTGAATTTGAAATATTTTTACAATTGGGGAATAAACATTTTTTAGCAAGACTGTATAAGATCTTGAACAAACTTGAAATGGAGCAAGAAACAGTTAAAAACAATATGCTCAAACAGGCTCAAAACGTGGGTCTTCCTCTAAAATTGGCTCATTAGGAAAAATCCATGGAACAGAACATGGAAATTTACAAAATGTTATGACCTGAAAGAGAATTATTTTAAAATGTTCTACTGTTGGTATCTAACTCTGGAAAAGATAGCAAAAATATATTAAAATACTAAGGAATGTTGGAAGTGTGGAGAAGAGAGAGGAACTTTCATTCATAGTTGATGGCATTGTAAAAAAGCAGAGACATATTGGAAAACCATACATAACAGTATGATGAAAATCTTAAAAAGCAACTTTCCAATGAGCCCTGAACTTTATCTTTTGAATATGTTGAATGTCCTAGATATTAGAAATTAAGAAGCAATATTGGAGAGTTATTCTGTACATGATAACTGCTGCAAGAATTCTATATGCACAAAAATGAAAATCTACTGAAATTCCTTCTGAAGAAGAATGGTTATTGTAGCTTTATGAAATATCAGAGATGGATAAATTAACTATCTTATTAAGCAATAAGATCATTTCAAAGAAGAATGGAATTGTATTTTACCTCTCTGGGAAGAAAAATGGGGGAAACTGGCAATTTCAGGATTTGACATTTAAATAGAAGTACTGAACTATTTGTGAGATTATCAGAAATTTAGTTGATGGAAGTTAAATTTCTTTAACTGGATAATTTATATTATTTTCTTAAATTTTAGGTTACTATTAGATATTAACAAGTTACATTACTAGTAATAGGGTTTATTTTTACACTAACAATACAAGTACATTCAATAATCAATTAAATGGGCAATCTAAATACCTCTAATGTTGTTGAAGGAGAAGGTCAAGTGCTATTGCATAAAATTCCAGCTTTGAAAGAACTAGGAAGTTAATTCTGATAGTTATTTAGTTAAAGGTATGATTTATTACAGATGTTTAGTTTCTTTTTTTCTTATTGGTAACATCACGTGAAATATTATTTGTTATTAGTTGAAAACAACTATTATCTGTTTTGTATGTTTGTTTTAAAATCTTCAGTATTTTATTATTTGTTTGAAAATGATATAAAAATTATTTTAAAAATTATAAGGACTTGTCTAGATGAGAATAAATAATGTACATACCTAAATAATCCATTGTAGGCAATTTGCAGCAGCAGCATTTTGTTCTCACAGTGTTATGTCAAAAACGATAGGCTGCAAAGCTCTCCGGTGTGATGTTCACAGGGCTGTGAATCGAGATGGTGGTTGTGTTATCTGAATTGCATGGGGTCATGAGGATCCCTCTAAAGTCCTAATCTTACTTTGGGGAATTTAATTAACTCAACTTGGCAAACAAAAGTCCAGGCAATGGCGGGATCTTTTAACCTATGCATACTGGTCATAATGGAGGAGTCTCTAAGCCGAAATATACAATTAAATGATCATTGTTAGAAATTAATATTAACAGCATTCACGCAAACACTCAGACTTCTGGCAATCACACAAGGCTATCAAAGATAGTAGGAAGAAATTGGATAGAGGAATAGAGGAAGGGATTTCAGATGATACAATACCTATCAGAGGAGCAGAGATTCATGCAACAGAGGATTCTCAGAGATGCTTTCTGAGGGTCTCGCAGCAAACCAGCAGCATGGATGTAGGAAGAGGAACTGTGGACTGTGGACATTTTGGTGGTGTTTTAGGGTGATATTTATATGTGATAATTCCCCTGAAGGGATGGTATTTGGAATTCAATGTCTCAGAGTTTCCCAGGACTAAACAAAGGGTGCTCCGGAAGCGTTAGCAATTGTTAATGGGTGATGTATTTGTAATTGAATGAGAGCAGGCAACTTCTATTGTTGGAGGGAAAGGAAAGAGGAAAAACCAGTTTTGCAACCATTGAGGAGTCTGCAGTTGTTGAATGGAAATTAGTGGATGATTCATCTTCAGGTGTTAACTCTGACCTGAGTGTTAACTGTTTAGGGAATTTCCAAAGGCCCCTCCCTTGGTTATATATCATTCCAGACTTGGTATCTGGGGGTCCCTGGTTTACCTGCTAACCACATGGAAGGCCACATCAAGTCAAATTATTAAATATTGCCAATTATGTGATATTCCACGACGGGGTTTTTTAGGGTAGGTAACAGCCATGTAATTGTTTTGTACGGCAAGGGGTGAGGAAGGCAAAGGGAACCTGGCAGCGCCTGGAGACAATGAGGAGGGCAGCCACCATGAGGAAGAGGAATAGAGCCACCTGCCCTTCACCCATTCCTGCAGCAGTGGTGGCGGCCTCCAATTCTGGCTAAAAAGGGACAGGAGGAGCTGTCTGGCCAGCTGCTGGTTGCAGAGAAAGAAGAGGAGGGTGGCTTTTCACTGCTCTGGCTTCATTTTGCCTTCCCTCCCTGGGCTGCTCCTTCTCTCTTGCCTGTCCCATGCCCCCCAAAGCCCACAGACATCGAGCTCAACAGACAGGCATGAGGGAAGGAGCAGCCCAACCTGGGAAGGTGAGATGAAGCCGGAGCGGCAAAGAGCCGCCCTCCTCTTCCAGTGGCTGGTCAGGCAGTTCCTCCTGTCCCTTTGCAGCTGGAATCACTTTGCAGTATGGAACCACTGCCACAGGATGGGTGAAAGGCTACTGGTGGTCTCCTCTTCTTCCTTACAGTGGGCACCCTCATCATTGTCTCTGGGCTCTACTGGGTTCCCTTTGAATGTTTTTAAAAAGCTAAAAAGTGTACAATCACTAGTGCTTCCAGGTGCTTGACAGCAAGCCTACCCCTGCTGCGTACATCCAACCAATCAGACATTCAGCTCTGCCCTCTCCGGACTGCGCAACAAATCATATTGGTTGTTCCAATGATCAATAGCATATATTTCCTTCAGGTTTTTTTTTTTTTAAGTTCGAGGAAAACCACAAAGGCTTCAGTCATAGAGTATAGAGTATTACCCCCTTCCTTCCAAATACATCTAATTGCTGTGGGATCCCATCAGGACAACAGGTATTCTCCTTGAATTCTACAAGGAGCATTTTCACCATCTAGACAAGCCCTCTAATACAACTGCAAAACAAATTATCCAGATAACTACAAACCCCCCACCATATAGTATGAAACAGCAAGAAAATATAAAAATAAAACAAACTGAACAATAGATGTAATCAAATATAAAACAGATCTCTCTCTATCGCTCTCTCTTTCTCTCTGTTATATGTCAAAGTGACCATCTCAGTTATCTCTTGATAGATTGTACCATTTCAGACTGTAGGTAGGGGACTTGGTGTCTGAACATTCCCCACAGGTAACTATCCCTACCTACAGATTGTAGGAGGTGGGGGTACATTGGAACCCCACTTGTAATGTCAAAATCTCCTGTAATTTCTGGGGGAATTATTAGCTAAACAGGAGGCCTGCGAGAGGAGGGTAACTTTGGAGATCTTTTCACCTATGTATACCAGTACTAACTGTAGAAAGCACTTTTTAAAACAAAGTATTTTTATTGGAAATAACACAGGGTATATGCTAACATACAAAACATACACTCTTAAGAATCATACCAGGCTATTGGAAATAGAGGAGGGGAGGTTGGATAGGGAGAAGTCTGGGAAGATAAAGTGATACTTACCAGTCTTGAAGAGCAGAGTGTCCGTGCAGCAAAGATGCTCAGAATGGCATTTGAGGATGGTACAGAGAATCCGGCAGAGTGTCGGTGTCTGCCTGTGGCACATTTAGCTGAGGTCTAGGGTCTAATATTTATACCCTATTTCATATCCTGAAGGGGTACTCAGGTTATGACAAAGCCTGGATGGATTTTCCACCAGATAGACAAAGGGAATAAAACTCAACTGACTGCTTAAGTTCCAGAAAAACAAAACACTGATGGTGCTGTTGCAACCTCTTAACTGTTGGTCAGGTAGGGGGTATAGGAGAGATTTCTGTAGGATATGGATTAAGGAATGTTCACTTAATTACTTAATTGAATTATTGCTGGGAATGCCCAAGGCTTGAAAAAAGGATTAGCACATACCCCTCTAATGACTGGGTTACTAGCATAAACCCATTATGGGGTCTTTCTACTCAATCCTAACATGGGCTTTCATTCCATTCAGTTACACAATCTGAAGAGAAACCAGAGCATCCCTTCACACCATGCAGTTACTAGACATGTCTCAGGTCATTGTGACCTCCAGCTGACTTCTATTCTGCC
Organism: Gambelia wislizenii; assembly: GCA_030847615.1. NCBI lineage: Eukaryota > Metazoa > Chordata > Lepidosauria > Squamata > Crotaphytidae > Gambelia > Gambelia wislizenii. Next base: position 215,963,355 of record JAUMIR010000003.1, read on the forward strand.
TAAGCCAACCTGACCCCCAAAAGTGTCTAATATTTCCAGTTATGAGATACCATGGGGAGAGGGTAGTAGGTCATACTAACAATATGCCAGACCAGAAAGTCAGGAAGAACATGCTAAGCATGCCCAAACCTACTCTCTGACATATTAGTTTGGAATGTGCACAAAGCTGTGTTTTTCACGGGGGGGACGGGACACATTTGATTTACCTGCCAATGACAATCTGAAGTGAGATCACCCAACAATTTGATGTTGCATGTTATACACATACACATGCTTGGCACTTTTTTCCTTTGTTGTTTCAAGGAAAGAGACTTGATCTGCAAGCTTTTGGGTGAAGGGATGAGGACCTCATCAAAGGATGGGGGAAGGCTGATAGAGGAGGGCTGGAATTTTTGGCCCAGCAAATGTTCTGAACAAGAACTCATAATAATTTACTATTGGCTATGCTGACTGGGACTGCTTCTGAGTGTTACATTTAACACATCCAGAAGGCCAAAGTTCCACACCCCTACAGTAATGCCTATTAAATGTTTCAGGTTCACTTCCCTGTAATTTTTCCTGTAGAACAACCCAGTCTAGAGAGGCCTATATGATAGCACCCTGGTAGAATCTTTCTTTGGCTTCTGCAGAGTTTGGAAAACTTGACTTGTTTGGATTGCAGATCCAGTGGCTGTAGGATTCTCAGCGCTGTAGTCTAAAAACACAACTTTTTTGAGCTCAGAACCCTTGCAAGGTCCAGATGCAAGATCCAGAGGAAAGTCCTTTGTTGCCAGACATACAGACCGTGATCTCAGAAATCACAACAGCACAAAAATCTATCCATGAATTCTATGCTATCATTTCTGAGAAGGGTGGGAAATAAATACATACAAGTCATTCCTCCACTGTATCTGCAGAACCTGAAATATCCTCAGTTTCAGTTATCTGCAGCTGAAAAAATAGGGGCATGTACCATAGAGTCGCACTGGGATATGCCTAGAGAGATGTCCTCTGTAGTACGTAATTGCTAGATCCTCCAATGTAACTCTATGGTATGTTTGTACCAGGAGTCCTTTATTTTAATAGGCTTCACTATTATCCATGGTTTCATTTATAAACAGTAAGTCTGGGAATGTATCCCCCATGGATATGGGTGGGTGAGTGTGACCTGCATTGGTCAGGAGGGGAACTCACATAAGCTTTGAGTCATTTTTGTTCATTTGTTTTGAAAGGGGAAAAATATGTATCAACTTGGAGTACAACATCAGTGTTAAATACATGTCTCTAAGTAATGGTGAAAAATCAGACATGATATTGTCTCTATGATAGCTTTGCTAATAAAAGGGTACAGATTTGCATCTAGTAGGAAACAGCTGGACCATGACGGGATCCCATTAGCACTAATTAAAATTATATTTTTGGGTGTGGGGATTTGTTTTGTTTGGGGTTCTTTTTTTGGCTAATCCCACTCCACTGGACTCAAAAGGATTTTGGAAAATCAGGAGAAAACAGCTATTGTGCCATCCGAGGCTGGTTTGCTTGCAGTGGGAGAGCATGAAATCTGCCTATAACCATATTTTCTTAAAACTCAGATCCAATAAAGTCAGTATTAAGGTTTTATTTCTAACGACTCTGGCATACCCCCTCCCCGATATATGATCTTCATTTAATTAAAAAAAATAAAGCTTTAATTTTTTAACTTTTTTTTTTTCCTGCTTGATGAAGAAAGGAAAATATAATATTAAATGAAACACAGTGTTTCTCTTCCGGCTCACTTTACTGGGTCCCTGTTGTTCCCAATGTATAATTTGCAAAACATATTGCTTCAATACTTACAATCAGAGAGGCGGCCCAGCTGTGGGAGGGAGAGGACAGCAGTCTCCAATATTACCATAATAGTCTGTGGAAGGTCCCTGGAGCACTCGGGTATATACAATTCTCTATACTGCAGACCCCAGCTGGAGAACATTCTCTTGACATGTATGCCAACCTTTGCCTGCAGGCAAAAAGAAAGGGGGGTGAGGGGAGAAAAGAGGGGGACACACAGAGAAGTAATCATGAAAATAAAAAATCTTGTCAACTGTAGCAGGATGCCATTTCTGTGTATTTCTCTTTCTCTCCTGACTCCAATAAGCAGGCCTCGCACTAAACAATATGACAAGACACATTTTTTTTAAAAAAAAAAAAAGGGGGGGGGGAGGAAGCCAGCAGCTGGTACGTGCTTAACTGGAAGAAGCAAAACATGGGTGGGCTGTATTAATTCTGCAATCCAGGCACTGGGAGGAACAAAACTCAAGCAGTGGTACTGTTGCTACTGTCAGTGGGCGTGACAGCTTTATCTACCTTCTCTTCCACAGGCTGCTCATTTCAGGGCCTTTGCTAGAAAATGAAACCTGATAGACCATGGCTCAAACCAGTCTGGGAACATGCACAGCAGTCACAGGTGGTGACAACAACTCCCATCATTCTCACAGTCACAGAACATTTCCTTCTATAAAGCAGCAGGGCAAACATGGACTCAGTTCAATGACAAGGGAGGAAAGAGTTTCTACTCAAGGGAAAACCAAGATTGCTTTCTTGATTTCATGCATCAGCTCTTTCTGTTACACACACACAGACACACACTTATTTTCTCCAGTGGAACTCCATACACACCTTTGTGAGAGTAAATGTGTATCTGAAACATCAGAGTGGAGAAATTACCTTGAGGGATAATTCAGAGGGGAAAGAGAGTTACTGTGGAAGATAAAACAGAGAAGCCCCAGACTGCTTGTCCACCCAGTACTAACCCTGTCCCAAGTTGCTTTTTAAAATAAATGGCTTCATGTTGTTTGCTCTTTTGTCCTGGGAGTATTGCTATCTTTCGTCCACCTAATCACACAGTGGATTGGGGTTGTCTATGGTAACAGTAGTTTTCTCTGTAGAAAGCCCCCACACACTTTGATGTACAGCTCTACTCTTTGATATTTACACACACTTTACTCATGATTTACTAACATGAGTCCTACCGATGTTGCTACTACACATTTACTTACAATGTGTGCAAATGCTTACAAATGCTGCACATTTATTTAGTTACTTATTCAATGTTACTGGCATTGAAAAGTAATGTCAGAGCATGGAAATCTTGCTTTTTTAGGTCTGTAGTCCAGAAAAGCAACTTTTCTAAGCTGTGGCATAAAGTTAACTCAGACTAGAAAATCTGCTTGGATTTTGCAGGGAATACTTATCAGTCATTACCATTACCTTGGAGATCCTAGGCTGTTCTGTAAAGGTTGCAAGATTTCATTCATGATGAAGCACCACTCTATGTTTCCCCTAAGGAATACAGGAAGCTGTTTTCCACTACATGAGACTATTTGTCCATTTATCCCAGTATTGTCTTCTGTGACAGGCAATGGCTCTCCAGGGTTTCAGGCATGGGTCTTTTCCATCACCTGGTGCCTGATCCTTTGAACTGAAAATGTGTGGGATGTTCAACATGTAAACACAACCACTGAGCTGTGGTCCCTCCTGTGAACCCCTCCACTAATGAAGGAGAGAAAATCATACCAAAATTGCCCTTCAGCCTTACTCAGAAAATGTTCAGAACTAAATAACATAATTTCTTCTTTTATAAAAAGGAAAAGAGGAGGCACTAAAAAGGTTAGCACGTATGGGATGCCCTTAAATTGAAACAGGTGCATGGTACTCATGGTTGATTCATAAATTTCACTGGGTTGGATCCAAACAGGTACAGAGCAGACACATGGAAATCTCATGGAAATCTATTGGACTCATGGTGATCTTACATCCCTTTGAATGTAACCAGTTTACTTTTAGCATTCCCAACTCTGGAGCTAATAAGTCATAGTATATTTTCATATTATAGAAGACCATTTTATGGGTTGGCTAGCTCTTCATGGACTACTTCATTTTCACATATTATGGCTGTCTCATGAAAAAGATTCTACTTGAAAGGCTTCTGAATAAAAATTTGGCTTCTCTATCACTATACTGGTCGCCCCTCAGTGGAAGTTACAATAAGTCATTCTGGAGAAGCTAAGAAATGCCTAGAGAGGCTGTTCTGGGATCGTGCTGGAGGACTTAGGAAATGCCTAGAGGGTCCACATTTTTCAGATGACAGACAATTGAAACCGTGGGTACTGGTCCTGTGCATACACTTTTGAGTTTAACTGCTACACTTTTGAGTTTAACTGATCTTCTGTGGTGACTTCCAAATACTTTCCTCTTGATCACAGTTCTGGAAGAGTGGTGGTTCTTATTTCAGAGAATGCACACAGAGGTTTGCAATAGCAAAATAATACCACCAGCAGCAATGTTGTTGTTGTTGATGATGATATAATGTTTTCTTCCCTTTCTGCCTTAGAAATCTAAGCTGCAGTGTCTCAGAGAGCCCTCTCTTGTTTCCTAGGTGAACTGTGTCTGGTGCTGCCCAGTTCTGTACCTAATACCCAAACAGGTCTATGGGGCCTCCTCCTATGCCTACCTTTTTTTGCCATGGGAATCTTACCAGTGATGCTTCAGAGATCCGTCTCCTATTTTCATACCTTCAAGGATTTGTCCTTCGAGCCTGTGCAATGGATTTTTCTGGTGGAGCGCAGCGTGCACAGAACTGGCCTCACCCTTTAAACCAGAGATTCATCTGCCGTGGCCTTGCAAGCATTTTCATACACTGTTAAACTTTAGGAATCTTAGCAACAATGCTTTGGAGACACCTCTCCTATTTTCTCGTCCTCTCTTTTTTAAAAAAAATCCATACAATTTATGGAATGTTCCACTTTTTTTTTTTCTTTTTACTTCAAGGAAGTCTCCCATTTGGACTTCTAGCTTGAAACTGGCCACTGCAACTTGTGCAACAATCCAAACCCCACTGTTAAATTTTGAGGCATCTACCACAATTTCCCAACAAGTTATGACAGATCCTTCTGTTTTTTGTGTTTGTTTGTTTACATCTAGGAAGCCATTCCCTATAGAATTTTGGCTTGAAACTGGTTATTGTAATTTGGATGACAACTGAAAACACCATCCTATTTTGAGGTGTCACTGCTACTTCTTGATAGGTTATAGCACCACCACATTTCCCCCCCCCCTTTGGGAAATTCCCCATTTTGACTCTTCACCTTGAAAGTGAGCAGTGACACTTTGACAACAACCAAACACTAACAGGTTTTGACATGGCTACCATGATTTGCTGGTGACTTATGGCAGGCCTATCTTTTTTCTTTTCTTATCTAGCTCAAGCAAGTACATTTGGAAGTTCAGCTTGAAACTTAGCACTGCAGCTTGGATGGCAGGCAAAAACACTCTGTTAAATTTTGAGGTGACTAGCTCAATATCCTGAGGAGTTATAGCTGTTACAGACATACAGATATTCTCTTTTACTGTAATAAATCTATGACCTAACTTTACTTTAGATGTTCAAGGTTCTCAGGAGGTCTTTTGTCTAGGCATGAGCCAAACTGGAAATGGTCTGGCATCAGTAAAATTGCTGCATCATAGGAGGAGGGCATAAAAATCTGCTATGTCAATCAGTTTATTTTATTGATTTTTTAAGGTGCTAAGACATTGGGTGGGGCTCTTTTCAGGTGAATTCTGCTGCCTAAACCGCACAGCCACCATTGCCTTTCAAAAGACTACTAAGCATAGCATCGGGCACCTGCTGTATATTACCACAAGCCAAGTAAAACAAAAACTGCCCAGTCATGTAATGGACCACAACTTTACATAAAGCCAATTGTTACACATTATAAAACAGCCAAGGACTAAGGGTGCATCTAGGGCTCATTTACATCAGCCAAGGTGTGCCAGCTTCCCACTGCATATCCTGGTTGTGGAGGTGGCCCATTCTGCCCCCATTACCTGAAAAAAATGGGCCTGAGTCCACACAGGAATACCGGCCCATAGCTGCAGCCACCGCTGCTGCCATTTCCCTGCTCTGCCAGGACTGGTCAGCCAGCCACACCATGTGACAAGCCCCCTGCATGTGACCAGCCTTGGTCACATGCTGCAGGCCTGCTGCCCGGACTCAGCAGAGCAAGCATGACTGGCGGCAGCAGGACAGGCTCTCAGAGACACGAATGGCCTGATCCATCCCCTCCCAATAGGAATGCATTCAACTGGGCATTTTTAAAAAATGTGGTAAAGGACCCTATCCTGGCTTGTCCCTGTTCCTGCCCATATCTGCCCTGGAAGTGGTGAGAACAGCCCAAGGGCAGAACCGAGCAAAAGCCCTATATCATCTGGACTGCAGGGCTCTTCCAGGGGCAAGCTGGAGTATTTGGGGTATTTGGCTGGTGTAGACAAGCCCCTACACTGTAGAAATAATGCAGTTTGACATCACTTTAAGTGCTATAGCTCCATCCTGTGGAATCCTGGGATTTGTAACTTCAGAAGTCTTTAGCCTTCTCTGCCAAAGAGCACTAGTGCCTCACAAAACTACAGATCCCAGGATTATGTAGGATGGAGCCATGGCAGTTAAAGTGGTGTCAAACTGCATTATTTCTACTGTGTAGATACCCTAGGTTTACATGTGTACTATCATACTGAGTTTTGTGCTATTAAATAGCAACAAATTGTATTTGCTGATGACAGTATATTTGGGTTGGCTTCTCCTATTTCCTAAATCAACATATTTTCTTAGTCATCTGTTTGCTGACACTTGATCCTCCCCAGCCTTTCACAGGCTTTAGGCTGTGTTGGCTTACTGGATTCTTTCAAGAGCACTTAACAGATTGGAATAGGGGGTGGGAGAATAGGGCCATGGTTTTTTGTGGATAATTTTGACTGGCATCCTGGCAGGAATTTACCATGTTGTAGACCAACTTACAACTGCGTAGTTTAGAATCATTGTGTTGCACAATGGGACATATTCCAAGGAGAGGAGCATTGTAATCATTGAGCCATCAGGACCACTCTATAAGCAGAGTGAGCAGCATGACAGTTGTGCAGTGGTTGCAATGTGCAACAGTATGACACTTTGTTTGACAGGCTGCCCTTTTTCAATGGCAGCACAAAGAGAGAGGGGGCAATGGCAACCCAGAACAGAGTGCGGTGGAAAGTCATAGACCCCCACATTTTGCAGTGTCATTTTGTCTGGTGGAAGTTCCCTTGTGCAATGGGACATATTGCATGGTTCCCCATTGCATATTATGACAGTTGTCCAGAATGGCCATATTTCATGTCAATGACATAGCCCTGTCATAATTAAGTGATGCATCACAGCCCACGATACAGGATTTCAGATCTCAGCCTTTGTCTTATAAAGTAAGATAGTCTGAATCATAAGGAGTGAAGTTTTGCTAGCAGCACAGTTGATTTAAGCAGAATCCATCACCTCCTCATCCCCATGGCAGCTCCCTATGTTCCTCCCAGACCATTTCTGGAGGGCTGGCAAATTTTCTAGAGCTGGTTTGCGGAACCAAACTCGGAATGTTCTGCCAGTAGCCTGCTAGTTGTTCCTTATCATATAAAGTAAAATTTGCAGTTCACATAATGCCTAAACAGAATAAACAGGGCTATTTTGGCATAGTGAAATAAGTGTCAGATAACTCTGCAAGTTTTCTAAACTTACAGTTGAGCAAATCCAAATAGACCTTCATAAAGGCCATCTGTGATCAAAAAACGTCATGTTTCCAAGCTCAAAGCTCCAGTGGGAGCACGAGGGGGATGCAGAAAGGCTGAACTGCACCAGGTAACACCCTGGGTGGGGGGGAAGGGTGACACCAAATGTAGTCAGGACCGGTTTAACCAGTCTGCCAAATCAACATTGGCAGGGGTCCCCAAGGTCAAGGGGGGCCTGCTGACCTCCTTATCTGACAAAGGAGACAGCCAGGAAACAGCTGGGAGAAGCCGCTGCTTTGTAGCCCCCTCCTACCCTCCTCCTCCAAAAACCTCCTGCTGGCTTTAAAAAACAAAACAAAACAAACCCCCCCCCCAAAAAAAGAACCACACCAGCGTCTCCCAAGCTAGAAAGAGAAAGAGAAAGAAGCAGCAGCCCTCCATGGCAGAAGCTGGAGGGAGTTTGTTGCTGCAAAATGCAAGCCAGCCAGGCATGTCGGAAAGTGTGTGTGTATGAGAGAGGGGGGGAATTTGAGGGTTGTCTCTTTCCCTCAGAAAGGGTTTCTTTCTTTTTCTTCCTTCCTTCCTTCCTTCCTTCCTTCCTTCCTTCCTTCCTTCCTTCCTTCCACATAAATCCCCTCCAATCCATCCTTCCTGCTGCTCTTAACATGTCCTGGTTCTTCTCCCCTCCCTTTTCCCCTTGGTCTTCTTCAGCTTTCCCCCCTTGTTACCAACTGAGTTCAGCCTGCAAAAGAAATTTGTGTGTGTTTGCCTGTGTGCCTTCAAGTCATTTCTGACTAAGGCAAACCTACCATGGGGTTTTCTAGGCAAGGATTGTTCAAAGGGGGTGTGCCTTTGCCTTCCTTTGAGGCTGAGAGAGTGTGACTTGCCCAAGGTCAGCCAGTGGCTATTCATGGCTGAGTAAGGATTCAGACCCTGGTCTCCATAGTCATAGTGCAATGCTGAAACTTCTACAACACTCTAGCTCTTTTAACAGAAGAATATAAAGAATATAAATTAAAATTTGGAGTAATAGTACTGGGAACAATGGTTTTATTGTTGCCACTAAAACACCAGTATCCCATTAGTGTTATGTGAGAGACATTGGCCTAGAGCAGTGGTTCTTAAACTTTTCTTTACCCCTTTAAATATCTTTTGTTGCCCCAAGACTTAACTCAAGATTTAAAACCCTAATAATAATAGCTAATAATAGCTAACAACAACAACAATATAATTACACCATCCATTAACCTATCCCTCAGAGGCACTCTTGCTTCTTCCTGCAAGTTTGTGGCTGGAGTGGATTGAATGGCAATGTGCAGGCCAAGCCAGCCAGCCTTTGCCTTGGTTTCTGTCACGTCGCTGCTCCACTACAGGGAGGAGGTGGACCAAGCAGCCTTCAAGCCTTTGTGGACCCCCTGTGAGGACATTGCAGACCCCAAGTTAAGAACCACTGGGCTAGAGAGTGCTGAAAAAGGAACAATGCAACCAGACCTTGAGAAGGGTGTTGGCAGGCTCTGAATGCAGCCTAGAATCATTGAATCATAGGGCTGGAAGGGATCCCAACAGCTATCCCATCTGATCGGCTTCTGCCCTGCAGGAACACATAATCCAAGCATTCCTGGCAGATGGCCATCCAACCTATGTTTAAATTCCCTGCAAAGAAAGAGATTCCACCACACTCCCAGGCAGCAGCAGATTCTACTGCTGAACAGCTCTTACGGTCAGGAAGTTCTTCCTAATGTTTAGGTAGAATCTCTTTTCCTGGAGTTTGCACCCATGGCTCCGTGTTCTAGTCTCTGGAGCAGCAGAAAACCAACTTGCTCCATCCTCAGTATGACATCCCTTCAAATATTTAAACATGGCTATCACGTCACCTCTCAACCTTCTCTTTTCCAGGCTAAGCATGTCCAGCTCCCTAAGCCGTTCCTCATATGTAAATTATTTAATACAGTAGACCCCTCTTATCCACGGGGGATTGGTTGTGGGGGGGAGCGTGGATTCTGAAAACCATGAATAATAGTGAACGCCATTGAAAATAATGGGACTTCTGGTTTAAAATACCATAGAATTGCCTTGGAGGGCCTAGAAAACAGCTAGGGAGGACACATCGAGGAAGACTCTATGGTAGGTGTGCTGTTTTGTGTCCCGTGGATAATGAATCCATGGATACGGGGGTCCTACTGTAATCTGAGCATCCTGTACGGTGAATAGGTTAGGTTACATTGACCTGAGATAAACATATGGGCCCCCCAAAATAAAGCATTGCAGGGGGGCCCAAAAATCCTTAAACTAGCCCTGAATGTAGTGACGCCACAGCAAAGAGCCTAAGGTTGTAGATTCTGTGTCAGACTTTGAACAGCTCCCACCTGGCAGAATAGACAATGCTGACAATAGTGATATACCAAATTTGTACAGATACATCTGTCTTTGTAAGTACCAGCTTCTAATTTTCAGAAGCTGACAATGTCTGGTTGTTTAACCTATTGTGACAGTAATCTCTCAGTGCACAGAGCCAATTAATTAAGCAGAAAAATCAGTGTTTGTGAGTGTTATTCACCTGTGCTTTCAAACATGAAGGGAAGGGAATGAAGTGGTTTTCCTAAACAGTTCTGTGATGTATCAGAACACATTATGTGGGACTAGAATAAACTGGTGCTTCCATACTAGGAATATCACCTCTATCAGGCCCTTTCCTATTATTTATCATATACTGTTGTTGATGTTGTGTGCCTTCAAGTAATTTCCAACATATGGCAACCCTAAGGTGAATCTATCACAGGGCTTTCTTGGCAAGATTTGTTCAGAAAGTGTTTACCTTTGCCTTCTTCTGAGGCTGAGAGTATTACTTGCCCCAGGTCACCCAGTGGGTTTCCATGGCCAAGCAGGGATTCAAACCCTGTTCTCCAGAGTCCTAGTCCAACACTCAAAGCACTACACAATGCTGGTTCTGTATGAAGTTGCCACCTACTAAGTCATGTATTTTCTACTATCCTATTGCTTTCTATTATTCTTTTCTACTCTTTCTACCCCTTCCTGGGGAAGGGAGGGGAAAAATTTCTGGCCATGTTGGCTGGGGCTGATAGGAAAGGGGTGTTACCCTAAGAGGTGGGGGGTGCTTTTAGAGTCCCACCAGTGATGCCAAAATCTCCTTTAATATTTCGGGGAATTGTTAGTTCAAAAGGAGGCCTGTGAGAGGAATTACCTGTGAGAGGTAACCTGGGAATTTTTTTCACCCAGGTATACCAGTACTAACTGTAGAAAGCACTCCACTTAAAGTGAAATAAAGTATTTTATTGGAATAACACAAAATGAACTAACATACACAACACACATTCTTAAGAGCCATACAAGGCTATAGCAAACTAAGGCAGAAAGGTTGGATAGAGGAAGAGAGATCTGGGAAGACAGGGTAATAGTTACCAGGCTTGAAGAGAAGAGTTCCATGCAGTGAGGATACCCAGACAGGCCTCTGAGGGTGGCACGGGAGGTTCCAATCTGGGGCACACCAAGAAAGAGAGTGGCTGGGTGTGTCCACTGTGGAACACTTTACTATTGTTAGGGGATTAATATTTATACCCTATTACGTGCCTTGGAGGGGAGAATTTGGTAATAACAAAGCTTGAATGATTCTCCCATGGAACAGACAAAGGAAACTGAAACTCACTAAGTGCTTTAATTCTTCCATTATCTCATCTTAGTCCTTTTGGTTTTCATTCTTCACTCTGCTGCTAAGGTTATCTTTTTGGCCTGTTGTTTTGATCATGTTACCCCACTTTTGACACCCCTTCATTGGCTACCTATTCCCTCTAGGATTCAGTATAAGCTGCTTGCTGACATTCAAGGCCCTGCATAACCTAGCTTCTCCTTACCTTGCAGCTCTTATCTCTTTTTACTAGTCTGTTAGAAATCTTCATTCTTTGAATTCTGGGCTTCTTACCCAGCCAAGGGTTTCTTCCTCATTGGCTTGACTTCATCCTTTTTCTCTTGATGCCCCTTATCCCAAGAATCGCCTCCTGGTAAACTTGCAGATTGTTTCTTCTCTTGCTGTTTTTAAATCCAAACTTTTTTGTTCTTTCAAACTTTTGGAATTTCAGATTAAAGTTTATATCTTTATTATATTTGATTACCATAGTTATTATTTTGTTTTATTCTGCATTATGTGTATGTTATTTTCTTCTATTGTATTTTAATATTTTATATTATTGGAATACCTCCCCATTGACACCCCCTTGATGTGGGGGAGAGGGTTCCGTACCCTAATGAAGTTTTGAGCTATGCTGGCGGTGACATTGCAGCCACTGGTAGGGCCTCCCGTGCCAGACAGGTCAAAACTGAACAGTCTGACAAAGAGCGTCAAAAGGCAGGATGGGCGCTCTAGCCTTATGGCAACCATCCTAGGAGAAGGAAAACTCTAATCCCAAACCCGGGCAGATGGTGCTCATCCAACACTGTAAGATCAACCATCTAAGAGAAGGAAACTCTAATCAGACCTGTGACCCAAGGACCTCATTGCTACTGTCCATGCTTGCAAGGCCACAGCAGATGAACCTTTGGTTTAAACGGTGAGGCCAGTTCTGTGCACGCTTCGCTCCACCAGAAAAATCCATTGCACAGTCTCGAAGGACAAAGCTCCCACTTTGGAAGAGACCCTTAAGGCCATACAGCAGATGAAAAACGGCAAGGCAGCTGGGATTGATGGAATCCCACCTGAAGTTTGGAAACACGGAGGTCATGCACTCCACGAAAAATTCCACGAATTCCTTGTGAATTGCTGGGAAAAAGGGGGAACTGCCATCAGATCTCCGAGATTTAGTCATCATCACCTTGTACAAGAAAAAAGGAGCAAAATCTGATTGCTCAAACTATCGAAGCATAACACTGCTCTCTATTGCTGGAAAAATCTTTGCAAGGATACTCCTGAACAGATTAGTTCCTGCCATTGCAGAAGAACTTCTTCCGGAAAACCAATGTGGCTTCAGAACCAATAGGAGTACTACAGATATGGTATTTGCCCTTAGACAACTGCAAGAGAAAGGTAGAGATCAAAACAAGGGTCTCTATGTAACATTTGTCAACCTCACCAAAGCCTTCAACACTGTGAGTAGAAAAGGTCTGTGGCAGATCCTGGAAAGACTAGGATATCCCCCCAAATTCCTTAAAATGATTATCTTGCTACACCATGGCCAGCACAGTCAAGTCAGATATGGCGATGCTCTTTCAGAGCCCTTTCTAATAATTAATAGAGTGAAGCAAGCTTTTGTTCTTTCTCCAACTTTATTTACAATCTTCTATGATGCTCCAAAGGGCTATGACAGAGCTCGAAGAAGAAGACAGCATCTATATACGTTACCATATTGATGGCAACTTGTTTAACTTAAGCCGTCTGAGGGCTCGCACTAAGACTCTAAACTATCTAGTCTGTGAGCTGCTCTTCACTGATGATGCTGCCCTTGTTGCCCACACAGAAACAGCTCTGCAGCATCTAACATCCTGGTTTGCAAGAGATGCAGAGCTGTTTGGTCTGGAAGTCGACCTGAAGAAAATGTAAGTTCTTTACCAGCCTGCACCACCGCCTCTGGGAGGAATTTGTTGCAGCCACAAAGATCTAGCTGGCGACCACCTCCCAGAGGGCTTTCTCGGCTGTAGCCCCCAAATTATGGAACGGCCTGCCGGATGAGATCCGCCTATTGACATCATTAGACAGCTTTAACAAGGCTGTCAAGACGGATCTCTTCTGGCAGGCTTTTCCAGAATAGCTAATCCCGGCCTCAGGACCCCCCTTTGGAAGTTGATTCTGGAGCTCCTAACTGTTGCTGCTCGCTAGGAAGGGTTTTTAATAACTATTGTATTATATGTTGATTTTAATTTGTATTGATTTAATAATGTTTTAAGGGGGGGAAGGGATTTTGAGTTGTTTTATATTATGTATTATTTTATTGTTGTAAGCCGCCCCGATTGTTCGCAGAGGGGCGGGATATAAATAATTTTTATTATTATTATTATTATTATTATTATCGGCAAATCTGTGCTTAAGTCCGTTCAGCAGTTCACCTACCTGGGAAGCATAATCTCCTCGGATGCCAAGATTGACAAACAGATTGATCACAGATTAGCAAAGTCATATAGTGCATTTGGAGGACTTTACAAAAGAGTCTGGATTAATAAACACCTAAGACGAAACACAAAAATCAGTGTGTATAGAGCCATTGTACTGTCTATTCTTCTTTACGGGTCTGAAACATGGGTCACCTATCGCCAACACTTATGATTCCTCGAACGTTTTCATCAGTGCTGTATACATACAATCCTAAATATACACTGGACTGACTATGTGACGAATGTTGCTGTCCTTGAGCAAGCAGGGATCACCAGCATTGAGGCCATGATATTAAGAACAAAGCTGCGCTGGGCAGGGCACATTTCTAGGATAGAGGACCATCGCCCCCCAAAAATAGTACTCTACGGTGAACTCGCCACAGCCAGCATAAGAGGGGCGCTCCAAAAACGCGATACAAGGATTCCCTGAAACAACATCTCAGGCTTGGCCAAATTGATCACCAACTATGGTCTGCCCTGGCTTCACATCAGGAGGCATGGAAACGCACTATCCCCAATGCTGCAGCTTTATTTGATTACTCATGCCGAACAAGTCTTGAAGAGAAATGACAATGCAGAAAGAATCACAACCCGGAAACATCACCGAAGGAGACCCTCTGCTGTGCTTTCTGCAACCGGACTTGTTTATCTCAGATTGGCCTTTTCAGTCATCAGTGCCCTTAGAGAAAACGCGGGATGAGTCCTTCCTGAATCTTCATTTGCAAAGAAAAGCCTGAGAGAGAGAGAATATTGAAATAATTATAATTGCTTTATTCTGCAACCTTTTGTAAAGTGTCATGTACATTGATGGCATAATAATAATAATAATAATAATAATAATAGTTGCTTGGAGATCTATATATATAATTCTCTTGAGTATGTTGCCTTTCCCAGTGTGCTGATTGGCTGCTCAGGAAACACACCCAACCAATCACCACCCACGTGCGAATTCCCTTTCCATCTCACAATCCACCCAATCTGCATTACTACCTCACAAGTGCCCCTCCCTCCTCTCACTCCTTCAGCCACACATCAGTCGCAGACTGTGATGGGATCCAGGCAGTCAACTGGTGGCAGCAATGGCAGGGTAACAGCGAGTCACCCTCAGCAATTCTGGGAAAGTGTGGAATGCTGAGAAGGGGGAAGAGGAATTTAAATCCACTGGCCTACCTTACAGGGTTGTTGTGAGGTCTACCAGGAATTTTTTTGGGAGTTTTTAACAGTGTATGATATGCCAGGTCCAGCTAATAGATATTGATTGGTTTGCAACAAACTTGCAAGGTTGGACAGGAAGGGGTACGGGAGAGATTCATGTAGGGCATAGATTAAGGAATGGTCACTTAATTGCTTGACTTAACTCCCAAGGCTGGAAGAAAGGATTGGCAGATACCTCTCTAAAGACTCGGTTGTTAGTACAAAACCCATTACGGGGGTAGGGCTTCCTGCTCAATCCTAATATGGGCTTTAACACCATTATATTTCCAGGCATGTCTCAGGTCATTGTGACCTGCCCTCAAAAAGTGTCCAATATTTTCAGTTATGAGATATCATTAGGAAGGGGTAGTAGGGTATACTAACAGGAAATCCAACAACTGCTGGAAGATTACACGTCTACTTTGTTCTTTATGAGGCCTTGTCCTACTCTGCAGCTTTACCTTTTAGTTCTGAGTTAGACAAAGAATTAAAAGCTATTTTTTGGACTGAAGCTCCCAGAATCCCACAGCCAACATGGCTGTGCTCTCGGAATTTACCAAGAAAAAGCAGTCTTTTTGGTAGCTTACATAATGATAGTGGTGATAATGATAATGGTGTAGAAAGGTATCAGAATGCCCTCCTACACCATAGAACTCTTCCAGTCTGCAGGACAGAGTATCTCTATTCCTTCCAGAAGGGTACCATGCACAAAAATTGTGACAGATTTTGTCCAAAACAGCAACATGACAACCACGTCTTATGTGGAAAGGGGGAGTAGTCCACATATGCAGACTTTATAGATAAGCATATCCCTAGCAAGGGTGGATAGTAAGCCTATTTTCTATGAATGTGTTTCATCCCCTTTTCAGTCTAGATGGTGAAATAAATCCTCTTAGAATTCAGGGGGAATCCCATGTGTCCAAATGGGATCCCACAGCGGTCCATGATTTTTGGAGGGTGGTGAAGAAAAATTCAGAAAAACTATGTTTAAAAAAAGCTGCAGGGTAAATGCACACTCCCACTCGTTAGGACAACCAAATTGCATTGCAGCACGTTCCTGAAGTGGATAGCTGATTGGTTGGACGTGAGCAGGGGGCAGAGCTTGCTAACAAGGTAGCTCCCGGAACTGCCATGTTGGATTTTTGCAGTAGTGATTGTGTGTTGAAACGGTGAAACAGCCTTTCTTTCTTTCCTTTTTTAAAAAATTTAAGCAGAAGATTGCTCTTCTGCACCTTGGATTTGTTTTCCCCCTCAAAAAATACTGTTTGGCAGCGGTAAGTTGGGGAGACTAAAAATGTGAGTAATTCACTCGCCTGCCATCTTGATTCACTGGGATGCCTCTGTGTGAACAGCAAACGCAGATTGCTTAGCACACCAGTGATGTTGCCAAAAAACAAAACAAAACAAAACAAAACAAAACACATGGTGACAAATGAAAGCTGCTGCAAATTCGCGGTACTGCACACCAACCCACATTTTATTCCTCATATAGACCAGCCCATTCAATAAAGTTATCACTATTACCACCTTCAATTTTACTTATAGAGTATTTATTTTATTTATTTTATTCATTTATATCCCACTCTTTCCTCACTATCATGACTCAAGGAGGCTCACAAAATATAAACAGCAATACACATTTTTAAAACTAAAAGCACACACATCAGGATAGATATTTTGGGAATTTTAAAATTTGTATTGCTGTTAATATTTTATAAGCCTCCATGAATCTCAGTGTGTGAGAGAGTTTCAACTATATAAAAATCCCTGTGCAATCGATAAAATTAAAACCTTTTAAAACATAATTGAAAGACAGTACTGTACATAAAAATCAATACATCACAAAATCTCATTGCAGCCAATTTGTAAAAATCTGTCAGAATGAGAAAGTTTTCACTAGCTGGTGGAAGGAGAGCAAGGAGGGGGCCATCCTAGTCCCTTTAGGGAGGGAGTTCCAAAGCTTAGAAGCAACCACCAAGAAGGTCCCAGTGCTTCAAATGGCTTGGGCCCGAACAATACAGGACTTTGAACTTTATCATACAAGCCTCTACAAATCATCTTTTGCCACCATATTTTGCATTGTTTTTCTGCCAGCAAAAGAACCCCTTTTATCAGACCTACTTGTAATAGTGTTAAAAGGTAGCCCCAACATTACCACAGCATGAACGCTAGCCCTATTTACTTCCATGTTCGTGATCTCAGTGATTCTTACAAGAAGACGTGAGCACAGTTTAATTTAAAAATACAGCAAAAGAAACGGATTTCCGGTTCCGTGGGTGGAGGTGACGGTTGTTCTGCGGGTTTGCTCTGCAGTTCTGACCTCCAGAAAGAGGCTATCTTAGGGGTCTTTTCTTTGGGTACACCTAAGGTTTCCCTGTCGGGGAAGATGGGGTTACAAGGGATCAGCATTGTGCCCTTTGGCTGCGGACTCCGAGGTTCAGTGGAGAGAGAAGGGGAGTACTGAATGGGAGAAGTAAGCGGCAAAGAGGGTGTTTGGTAGCCACAGCCTCTTTGTTTTGGGAGCGGTAAGCTCTGAGCCTCCAATATCCCAAGGAATCTGTACAAAAGAGACAATGGAACTTACTTTAAAAATATAAACCCGAGGACGTCGAAAGCTATCTTGTGCGGTCTGAGCTTTTTGTCTGCGGGAAAAAGGAGTGTTGTACAGCAGTGAAAGAGTCAGAGGATCCAGCTGGAGGACGTGGAAAGGATAGGATTGGCAGAAGGACATTGGTGTACCCAACATATCGACCTGAGGGGAAACAAGAAGGAAACAAGATAGACCAACAGTAGAAGATTGATGGTGGAAAGAGAAAGAAAGAGAGAGCTAGAAAGGTTAGAGAAAAGAAACTGTTGCGTGGTGAGAACAAGAGAAACGAGAGGAATGAGTATGTTTGTTCACTGACTCTGGGAGGTCTGAACTCTCTGTTGGGTGAAGCGGGAAACAAGGAGAAAGCTGCAGGTAGACACAAAACTGAGAGTAACGAGGGGTGAAGGAACAAGAAGGAGTGAAGAGAAAAGAGAGTAAAGTGACGATAATAAAGAGACAGAAGCTAACACTAAAAGTTTGGAGGACTAAAACAAGAGGGAATAAGAGGAAAATTTCAGAAAATATATAAGGTTTTTACATAACAAATACTCTTGACTGGCACTAAATAAGTTTGGGTAGTTTGTAAACTGGGTAATAGGTCATTTTTTATTTAAGTGACTGTGAATTGTTTCTGGGTGGTGAGTCGAATTAAGTGGATATTTAATTGTATTTGATCAAACAAAGGTTTGAAAGTCGTCTGTATTTGTTTATTTGTTATTCTTTTGGGGAACTGGTTTGAGAAAGGTTGAATTAATAGATCTCTCAATGAATTTAAGGGTAGTCCAGAAATTATAAAGAAATAATAAGTAAATAAATTTGAATTAAAGTATACCAAATAAATGCATTTATAAGAATTGATTGTAGAATAAGGCATACATTTAAACAGTAATAAGAAACTTTCAGGATTAAGAATCTTACAGTTTAGATATTGTACAATTTGTATAACCTGTATCTTTGAGGAAGTGAGGTATTGACAGAATATTAGAAAGTAAACGAAACTAATGAATTACTAGTGGTTTAGAATTTACTGATGTAAAGAATTAATTAATTGATTAATTGGTTTAATGAACAAGGTATTACTTGATTGCTTGATTAGTTGACTATTTGATTAAGGAATTGATTATCTGATTAAAGAACAATGTAACTAATTAATTATTTTAATGAAATGTGGATTAGTATATGAGAATTTAATGATTTGCAGTTGTAGTAGTAAATGAATTGATGAATCTGATCGAACTGTAGAGGCTAAATTAAATGGGTGAAAAATCTTGTATTTTGAAAATTTGAGAGATCAAGAAATTACGAATGAATGAATTATCTAAAATAAGACAGCTAATTTAATGAATTCAATGAATCAGAGAAGATAAGTAAATTCTAGAATTAATGAATTTAAGAATAGGTTGAGATTCCGGTCTAATTCGATGAATTACATGGGTGGGGTATGATTCATAAACTTGGGAATCTTTGAACAGATATATAAGAAATATTACTGGATTTCAAAGGGTATCTTTACACAAATATTCATAAAAAATTTAGGAACATAAACTGTAAAAAATTATATAAGAAACGGCAATTGATATCAAGTCTAAGCTTTAGGATATACCCTGTTACAAATGATAAAGGGTTAAAAATAAGGGCACTGAGGATAAATCTTGATGTAAGAGAATGGAAAGGATTGAAGGAGAAGGAAAGGAAGGACTAAGTATAAAGCAAAGAAGAAAAGACAAAAGACAAAGTAAAGTAAGAATCCTTAAAAGTCACTGGGAGAATAAATATATTGGAAAAGTATTGTAATAAGGAAGGATAGTTATGGCTTCAGGGGTAAGATCCAGGGCACACACGACCTCACAGACAACATTGACAAGGAGAGGGTCTATAGAAATGCCCACAAAACAGGGAGATATAAATACACAAATATTACAAGAATTAAGAGAAATTAAACAAGAAATGAAAGAGGACTTCAAAAGTTTGAAAAGAATGAAAATCAGATATTGAGAAACTGGGCAAAAGATTAGACAAACTAACAACAGAAATGAAAGAAACAAAAAATGACTTGGAAGTAGTTAAAATAAAACACAAGTGTTGGAGAATCAAGCAGATATACTCAAGACAGAACAAGAGAAAGAAAAAAATTGAACTTAATACAGGAATTGAGGTACAGAGACAAATGCATCAAACTAAGAGGAATACCGGAGAAACCAAAAATATATATATATATATATGAAAGAATAATCCCACCTTTGGCACAGTTTATGGAGATGTTGGAAGAATTATTGACACAATATACAGATACAATCTTCAGAGTAAGTACAGTGGCTTCAAAAGAAAAAAAAGTGCCAAGAGATACGGTAATTACATATATAAAATCATCGATAAGAGATGAGATAATACGAAAAAGCTACCAAGGAAAATTAGAAATAGATGGCCAAGAGATACAGATTTTTAAAGACACACCACCAGAAGTACTTAGAAAAAGACAAGAGTACAAATTTATAATGCAAAGACTCAGAAATAAAGGTATTAATTACAGGAGGGAACGCGTTGAAGGGATCTCATATATTTACTACCAAAAGAGATTTATAATTAACACAATAGAGAAAGCAAAAGAATTTTTAGAAAAAATGAATCAAGACAAAAGGAGACATGGTCTAAAAAGATGTAAGAAGAAAGAGGAAGAAAAAGCCAGGAAAGCTGAGAAACAATCTGAAAAAGAAAGAGCAGGTGAGGAAAATAATAAACAAAGAGAGAAGGAAATGGGAAAAAAAGAAACAGAATCAAAAGAAGACGAACAAGAAGAAATACAAAAAGATATTCTGAGTGAATAAGAAAGAGATGAAGAAGAAATAGAAGGAAAAGAAGAGGAAGAAGAAAAAGAGGACGAAAGAAAAGAAGAAGAAGAAGAAGAAGAAGAAGAAACAGATACGGGAGATCAAGAGTAGAACAGATAATTTAGATTGAAAAAGGCACAAAGCAACATGACTTTATCTATAACAACTTGGAATGTGAAAGGATTAAATACACCTGAGAAAAGGAGGACAGTCTATCACTACCTTGAGAAACAAATGACAGATATAATAACGATTCAAGAAACTAGAATAAGAAGGCAAGATGCAAATTATCTAAACAATAAGAAGTTAGGACAACTATTTTATTCAGCTGATAATAAGAAGAAAAAAGGGGTGGCGATTTATGTGAAGAAGAAATACAAGGCAAAAGAGATCATGAAAGATAAGAATGGACATTATATAGGGGTAGAAATAAGACTAACAGATTGGAAATTAATGTTGATAGCAATTTATGCCCCTTTAGAGAAGAAAAGCAAATTCTACAACTCATTGAGAATGGAACTAGAAAATTTAAAGGATAATAATATAATAATTACAGGAGACTTTAATGGAGTTCTAGACAGGCAAAGAGACAGGACAAAACAGGAAAAGGGCAAGAAAATCAAGGTAATCTACCAGTTATTTGTAAAGAATTAATGGAAGAATACAAGCTGATTGATGTATGGACCCAGAAAAAAGGGAATGAGAAAGGATATACATTTTATTTGGAGGTTCATAATTCATGGTCCAGGATCGATATGTTCTGGACAGTAAAAGATTTGAGTACAAAGATAAAAGACATGGAGATACTTCCAAGAACATTATCTGACCACAAAACAATTAGAATGACATTGAAATTAAGAAGGAAAGAATACATATGGAAATTAAAGGAAACTTTACTCAGAGATAAAAAGTTTGTACAAAAAATTAAGAAAGAGATAAAAACATATTTTGAAAATAATAACTCAAAAGAAATTCAGAATAAAGTGATATGGGATGCTTTTACAGTGACTATAAGAGGGGGATTTTTACAAAGAGGAGTAGAAATATGTAAGCAGAAAAAAGAAGAAAAAGCTAGATTATCAGAGAAATTAAAAGAAAAAGAAAATATATTAAAAGACATAATCCTCAAAATAAGAAGATTCTAGGAGAAATAGAAATCATACAGAATGAACAAAAGCAAGAAATAATTGAAGATATAGGCCACAAATTAAAAAGAATAAAACAAAACCATTTTGCAAATGCAAACAAAGTAGGCAGATGGTTGTCGTATAGACTCAAGAAGGAGAAAGAGAAGAAACTTATAACTGAAATTAAAGATGACAATAAAACCTACACCTTACAAGATGACATTATGAATAAATTTGAACAATACTATGGAACTTTATACTCAGACACAGGAATGGAGAAGGAAAAGGAGATAGAATTGAAGGAGTACATAAGGAACAATAATATCGGGAAATTAACAGAAGAACAGAAGCAAAGACCAGCGGCACCGATAACAATACAAGAAATATCACAGGCTATAAGAGAAACGAAGGCAGGAAAGGCTCCAGGTGCTGACAGTTTCACGGCAAAATTCTACAAGACATTTGAAGAGGACATTATTTCTCATATGCTCGAAGTGTTTAACAAGATCAAAGAGGAAGGTATCCCAGAATCATGGGAAAAAGCAGAAATATTTCTAATTCCATAGGAAGGAAAGGATACATCGGATGTCAGGAATTACCATCCAATCTCTTTATTAAATACAGATTATAAGATATACACAATGATTTTGGCAAATAGATTAAAATGGGTATTAGCAGATTTCATTCATCTAGATCAAAAAGGATTCCTCCCTGGAAGATTGATGGCAGATAGCATAAGAACAGCTTTAAATATATTAGAATATTATGAAAAAAAAAATAATGAAAAAAAAAGCAGCCTTAGTGTTCGCAGATGCCAAAAAGGCTTTTGATAACCTTACATGGCCATTCATGAAGGGAGTAATAGACAAGATTGGAGCGGGACAAGAATTCTGCAGAAGTATAGATCAGATATATCATAAGCAAAAAGCAAACATAATAGTAAATGGGGAAAGAGCAAAGACAATTAATATACAGAAAGGAACAAGACAGGGCTGCCCGCTTTCCCCCCTTCTTTTAATCTTAGCTATAGAAGTGCTTAACAAACAAATTAGAGAAGACAAATCAATACCAGGATTGAATCTTAAAGGAAATGAATATAAAGTACTAGCTTACTCAGATGACTTGCTGTCAGTTATACAAGACCCTCTGTTACATATAGAGAAACTACTGCAAATTATAAATAAATTTGGAAGTGTATCTGGGTTTAAAATTAATAAGAATAAAATGGTCATAATAACAGAACCTATCAAAAAATGAAGAAACACAACTAAAAAACAAATCTGAATGTAAAATTGGAGCCAGAACAAAATACCTGGGTATATGGATTTGCAAAAGGAACAAAGAGTTATTTGAGAACAATTATAAAAGAGCATGGAAAGAAATAAAAGAAGATCTAAAAAGATGGCGAAAAATGGGTTTATCATTGCTAGGGAAAATTGCTATGGTAAAAATGAACATATTACCAAGGATGATATTTCTATTTCAGAATTTAGTAATCTTGAATAACGATAAGCCATTTGCAGAATGGACCAAAGATTTAAAAGATTTCATTTGGAATGACCGTAAACCAAGAATAAAATGGTCAATGTTAACAGAAATAAAGAATAGGAGTGGGACCGCGCTTCCCAACTTCAAGATGTACTATATGGCATGCGGAATAAGTTGGATCAGCAGCTGGATAAGATTAGAAAACATTAAACTACTAAATTTGGAGTGTGATAATCTGAGATATGGATCTCATACGTACTTATGGTACGAAAAAGTAAAGGTAGAAAAAGAATTTGATAATCATACAGTGAGAGGGCCTTTAATGAACATTTGGAAATATACAAAACAGAGATTCTATCAAGCTATTACCTCATGGTTGTCTCCTGTAGAAGCCTTTCAAATTAAATGGAAGAAAAAAGAAGACTGGTTCAAATACAAAGATTTAATAGAATTGGAGAATGGGACAGAGTTTCATTTAAAATCAAGAGAGGAAATGCAAAGACAAGGAACTGAAACATACTGGTTTACATACTACCAAATAAAAGAGAGATTTGATGAAGATAAAAAGAAATATGGCTTTATGAAAGAACAGAATGATATCGATAAGATAATATGGGGAACAGGAAAGAAGAAAATTACAAAATTATATAAAGTAATGCTAGAAAGAGAATTAGAAAAAGAACTGGTAAAAGACGTTATGATAAGATGGGCAAGGGATATAGGTGATCCCATAACTTTGGAAGAATGGGAAAGTGCTTGGACTAGAACAAATAGATTTACAGCAAACCAAGATCTTAAGGAGAACTATTTCAAAATAGTAAATAGGTGGTATCTTACACCAGCAAGGTTAAGTAAGATCTACAAATTAGAAAATAAGAAGCGCTGGAGATGCGAAAAAGAAGTGGGATCCCTATATCATATGTGGTGGGCTTGTCCAGTCATAAAGAAATTTTGGGAAAAGATACATGGAATAATACAAAAGATGCTGGGGGTTAATTTTGTTATGGAACCAAAGTTGTATTTACTAAATATAACTTCAATACTAGAAAGACATATACAAAAAGAACACTGGAGAGCACTATTGTATCTAGTAACGGCTGCTAGAATAAAGATCGCAACCAGATGGAAAAAGAAAGAAGCTCCAGAGCAAGAAGAGTGGTTAGAAAAAATATTAGAGATGAAAGATAATGACAAATTAACAAGAATAATAAATAAAAGAAATATGGAGGAAATGAACAAAGAATGGAAGGGTATAAATGAATATTTGAGTAAACGTGGGTATTTGTAAGAAGGACTATTACGAATTAGAAAGAAAAAGCAGAAATAAGAGAGGCAGGAGAAACTTCAATATTAGTTAAATATAAGTAAATATGTAAAAGGGCAAATTACAAGAAAAAAAATTCAGATAACGATAAAAAACAAAACATAAAGATAAATTAGATGAAGGTTTTTTGAAGCAAAGATTAGGGAGAAAAGGATCAGTAAAAGAAAATCCTTGGTTTTGTAATTCTAAGGAAGTCGTAAGATGGGGAAAGCAAAGGAAATGGTAACTTCAGAAGTAATGCACCAGATTGATATTTGGATTCATGGTTATTCCTTGAGTTGATTGATGATAATTTCAGTAATGAAAAGTTTGTTTAGATGTATTGGAATACTAATTTTATTTAATGATTTTTAATGATTTGTGTATATATAAAATGATATATTGTTTGATGATTATTCAAAGTTTGAAAATAAAATAGTGGAGCAAAAATACAGCAAAAGAAACACCAAAAAAGTACACACAAGCACAGAAACACACTTACAAAGTCCCAAGTAAACCAGAGAGGTTTATAAAAAGAGTGTCCCATTCCTGGATTTCTTGGTCAAAACCAGAAGTGTTCTGCCCATTGACGATGTAATCACGAGAGGACAATGGCATGCAGTTTCAGACGCAGGCAATACCGGCACAAAAATGCCATGGCAGATCTATTGACAGCTTGACCCATCAATAAAAAAGATTATTTTTTTATTTTCTACACATAATCGCTAAAGTATGATGTTGTCTGGTATGCACGCCCTTTCATGTTTATTAGGCTTCATTATGATGCCATATTTGCTACATCTCATAAAGTCCTTTGTTTGTCAAAACCAGCACTTTGAATTGTGCTCAGAAATGGACCACAAACCAGTGAAGATGTTGCAACAGAGCAATTGTATTACTGTATAGTGAATACCTTATGTTAACTGTGAATTTTATGGAATGATACATTATTTTGTCCTTTCAGAACTTTCTGTTGATCAAAGTGATCCCAAGTTCTAGTATTTTAAGTGGTGGTGGTGGTGGGGAGAGAATCTATCCTCTTCCCATACTTCCAAAATTATATATATCTCTTATAAGCCTTCATGATTTAGCCTTTCCTCATAAGCAAGATATTCCAACCCCTAATCATTTTAAAAACTCTACAGCTTTACTAATTTGTATGATATGCATTGTGAGACAAGATTACCAGAACTGCATACAGGAATCCAAACAGATTTATATAAATCCATAACAATATGGAAGGTTTTGATTTCAGCCCCTTTCCTAAACATTGCCGACACTGGGATTTATGGTCTCTGTGTAGAATTGACCTGTTCAGTGACATCATGAGTCACATCAAATTTAAGCTCTATCATGATAATTTTGGATATACCATCCTTTGTGATGTTGGATTTCCTGTAGAAAATAAGGATGTTTTGTCCCTAAATTCACTCTGCGCTGTCCTGCTTTTGATCTCTTCTATTTTTACAGTGCTTTGTGGTTGTTATCAATGATTGTCCTTTGATATTTTTGCAAGCTGCCTTCAATGCCATTTTTGGCAGAAAGTGGGTGGGTTATGCAACCTTGTTCTAAATGCATAGTTACATACATGCAGATATCTTGCTTGCCCTTTCATTGCCTACTGTCCCATTTTGGAGTGAATCATCCCGAAAATAGTCATCAAATTCTGCTTTGGATTTCATCTTCCTGGATATCATCCACAACTTTGGCTACATCATAGCTACTCACATCAGGTTATTCATAAAAGTTAAATAGTACCTGTTCCAAGACAGATCTTTAAGGGGGCCCACTGCATTATGAGAACTGGGCATTTATTCCTACCTATTACTTAATTTTATTTAAGCAGATACTGATTAGTACATTGAGGTTTATTAAATCTATTTAGGAATTTTCCAAGGCTTTCTGGAAGTTCAGTGTCTGCCCATATTACTTATCATATGAGCAATATTATATGTGATATAATTTATAATGTTGTGTCCAGTTCTGGGCATCACAGTGTTACCTGAATAGGTGGGGGTTTGTGGGAAGCCCACCCAGGATGCCAAATCTCCATTATTAATTGGGGGAATTATTATAGCTTAAATGGATGGCTGCAAAAGGTCAGGTAACATCTGAGACCTTTGCACCTATGTATACTATTACTAACTGCATAGACCCCAAGTTAAAGTAAAATGAAATGTTTTTTATTTGAACATAATCATGGAGCATTCACGCAAGCATAGAAACACTCACAAGAACCAATAAGGCTAACAAAGAGTTTTGAGGCAGAAAGGTTGGATAGAGGAATAGATTCAGGGATCAGGGTAATAATTACCAGTCCTGAAGAGTAGAGTTCTGTGCAGCAAAGAGACTTAGACTTGAAGCTGAGGATGGCCAGTGATCCGACAGAGTGACGGTGTCCAACTGTGGGACACATGGCTATTGTCTGGGGACTAATATTTATACTGTATCTCATGTCCTGAAGGGATGTTTTGGGCTTAGAACAATGTGTAGATAGGTTTCCTAGCATTAAACAATGGAAACTACAACTTTGCCGATTGCTGCTAATGGCTGAGGTATTGGGATTGATGAGTTTATGACAACCTCCATATTGTGGGAAAGGAAAGGTATGAAGGGACATTTTCTGGGGATAATGGTTGTTTTGCTCACTTACTTGTTTGTGATATGACTCATCGCCAAGGGTGCCCAAGAGGGGATTAGCACATTCTACCTTGATGGCTCTGTTTACTAGGGGCTTCACTTAATCCTATCTTGGGTGTGTCTGCTGGTAGTTTTCCGCAAGTTTTCTTTAGGTCCTGGTGACCACCATCTGACCTCACTTATGGTCCACCCTGGTCTACTAGATCTCTTGAATTGTCTTATTACTGCCAATTTTGAAATATTATAGGGAGGGGGTATAAGACATGGCAACAACAGTTCAAGAAGGATATCAACAAGATGCTGGTCCAGAGGAGGATGACCAAGATGATCAAAGGTCTGGAAACCAAGCCTTTTGAGGAACAACTTAGGGAGCTGGGTATGCTTAGCTTAATGGAGAGGTGACATGATAGCTAAAGGGATGTCATGGAGAAGATGGAGCCAACTTGTTTTCTTCTGCTTCAGAGACTAGGACACAAACCAATGTTTTTTTTTAAAAAAAAGAGATTTCACCATTACGAAGAACTTTTTTTAAACTCTAAGAGCTGTTGAGCAGTGGAATAGGTTGCCTCAGAGGAGGATGGACTCTGCAACTTTGGAGGTCTTTAAAGAGGTTGGATGGGCACCTTTCAGGGGTGCTTTACTTGTTTATTCCTGAATGGCAGGTAGTTGCACTAGAGGGCACCTGGGGTCCCTTCCAACTCTAAGGAGGTTATCACACTGCACTGTTGCAGTGCTATTATTCCACTTTTAACTGCTCTGGCTGCCTCCTGTGGAATACTGGGATTTGCAATTTCCCCTCTCTCTTTCTTTTCTTCACAAATGAAGATTCAGGAAGGACTCATCCCGCGCTTTCTGCAAGTGTGCTGATGACTGAAAAGGCCAATCCGAGATAAACAAGTCCGGTTGCAGAAAGCACAGCAGAAGGTCTCCTTGGGTGATGTTTCCGGGTTGTGATTCTTTCTGCATTGTCGTTTCTCTTCAAGACTTGTTCAGTGTGAGTTCTCAAATAAAGCTGCAGCATTGTGGATAGTGCATCTCCATGCCTCCCAATGTGAAGCCAGGGTGGACCATTGTTGGTGATCAAATTGGCGAAGCCTGAGATGTTGTTTCAGGGAATCCTTGTATCACTTTTTTGGAGCACCCCTATATGCTGACCCTTGGTGAGTTCACCTTAGAGTAATATTTTGGGGAGGTGATGGTTCTCCATCATAGAAACGTGCCCTGCCCAGCGCAGCTGTGTACTCAATATCATGGCCTCAATGCTGGTGATCCCTGCTTGCTCAAGGACAGCAACATTCGTCACATAGTCAGTCCAGTGTATATTTAAGATTGTACGTATACAGTGCTGATGAAAACGTTTGAGGAGTTGTAAATGGTGGCGATAGGTGACCCATGTTTCAGAGCCATAAAGGAGGATAGACAGTACAATGGCTCTATACACACTGAATTTTGTGCTTCGGCTCAGGTGTTTGTTACTCCAGACTCTTTTGTAAAGTCTTCCAAATGAGATATATGCCTTTGCTAATCTGTGATCAATCTCTTTGTCAATCTTGGCATCTGAGGAGATGATGCTTCGCAGGTAGGTGAACTGCTGAACAGACTTAAGCACAGATTTGCCGATGGCAATGTGGGGATGGTGGTGTTCGTCCTGTGGTGCAGGCTGGTAGAGAACTCCCATTTTCTTCAGGTTGACTTCCAGCCCAAACAGTTCTGCAGCTGGGAGGGGCATTTAGAACTCTCAGCCAGAGAGCTCTTAGGCCTCACTAAACCACAAACCCCAGAATTCCATAGGAGGCAACCATAGCAGTTAAACTAGAATGACAGCACTATAACAGGGTAGTGTGATAAAGGAGATTATCAGACAAACCATCTGATAGCATCCCTGTCTCACCACTCCCCACCCACCCCACTCCCACCCCACTCCCATCCCTGTTCCATTTTTTAAAAAAATGCAGACACTTACCTTATGCCAGTATAAGAACTGCTCCCCCTCCCCTCACTCCTCTAGGAGTTAATGCAGCTGTTGCGGAGCTGTATTCACATCCCGTAAAGCAAATCCCACCCTTTCTTGTGAGGGAACAATCGCGTGGGAAAATTCAAAATAAAAGTAAACAAAAACAAAAACCCAAGCCCCAAAACACACTTTACAAGGAAGAAGCAACCCAGGAAGGGGGGGAGGGTGCCACTTAGCTCCTTGTCCCGATCGCACTCGGAAGTGTCTGGCAGGGACCTCCTACTGTGGCTGGCATAGTGGCACATAACCGAGACCTCTTCACAAGCTCATGATTCCATTATAGAAATGGAACGGGCGGGGTGGAGTCACACACCACCAGATGTGGCCGTAGAATCCATCTCTCCTCAATGCAATATCTTTGAAACAAAGAAAATACCTTGTTGAAACAGTTAATTAAAGCAAAGAAACCTTTCTACTGTGTCGGAATGCTGTGAGTAAATTCTGCCTTATCTAAAAACAGATAGCTCGGAGCGTAGTGATTTATGAGGGAAGCTAATGTTGAGGGGAGGCAGGGAAAATAAAAAATCCCTGCAAATTCCCTTGTGGACAAGATCCTAAAATAAACCCTCTGATAAAACAATTTCAAGACTTGAAAGAGCTGTCTCAGCTGACATTTTAACAGTAACTGAAAAGAATTTGCTTCAGCCACAAAAATCTAGGCTGTCTGCAACCTCCCAGAGGGCCTTTTCGGTAATTGCCCCCAAATTGTGGAATGACCTGCTGAACGAGATCCGTCAGATGACAAGCCTGAGTAGCTTTTAATAAAGCACTGAAGACGGATCTCTTTCGGCAGGCCTTTCCTAATTAGATCCCGGCCTCAGGAGCTCCTGGCCTCTTTTAATCTGCTGGGCATTTATTATTTTTTTAATGTGCTTTTAGACTCGTTGTTTTTAATTTATATTTGTTCAATATCTTTTTATGGGGGAGGGTGGGGTGGATGGTGTGTAGGGGTTTTTATCTGTATTTGTATTTTAAATTTTGTAAGCCGCCCCAATTATTTTTAAAAGAGGGGCAGGGTATAAATAAATTTTATTATTATTATTGTTAAAAGATTAAAAGCTTAAAAGAGGTGGAGGGAGAAGCACAGACCAACGCATTAAAAAAATGTGACTGGAGCAGGGAGAGAAAAGAATGGGTAGAAAGTTCCACCAGGGGCTATTACAAAAAGGAAAGAAAACCTGTCAGGACAAGAGGATTTACAATCTTTGCTGGCACAGAATAATGAAAAATTACTTCAAAGTTTTAAAGTTCATACACTTGAGCTACAAAATGAAATTCAGACCTTGAAACAAGAAACAATACAGGAAGTTTCTAAACAACTACAAAGTGCCATGCAGCAAATTAATCAGGAAATGGCAGGATTGTGTAAAGAATTTAAAAAGTTGAAAAATTTGTTAATGAAAATAAAGATGAGCTTCAGAGGCATCAAGCTGCGATTTCTGAGATGCAAACACAGATTATTGCCCAGGAAGATAGAGATAGAAGAACAAATATAACAATTAGAAATGTTCCACATTTTGAAAGAGAAACTGCATCCCAGCTGAGAATTAAAATAATAAACTGGTTCCAGCACCTGACAGCCCAATTACAGTGGGTGCAGGAAGATTTTGAAAGAATTCATAGAACTGGATTCAGGAAAACAACTCCCAGCAATGTACTGGTGAAAGTGGCCAATTACTACAAAAAAAGAGACATTTATGAAAGAAATCAGGAAACTTGGTGACCAAATACTTTTTGAATCAACACCAGTGATGATCTTCAATGATTTGTGTGCAAAAACATTGGAATGGAGGAGAGGTATCAAACCCATTATAGCTATATTGAAAAAAAAATTAACTATAATTGGGGATACCCAATATTTTTGAAATTCAAGTATGCTGGGAAATACTACAAAATAAAAACACTGGAAGAAGGATTACAATTGGGATTGAGAGAGGAAGAGCAAGAAGCAGCAAAAGATCAAGCTGAGCTGGAAGGAACAACAGGAGGAAAGGCCAATTGAAGATATAAAGACAAGGGGCTGGGGAAAAATCTGAAAGAGATGAGATCAAGGTGGCATTGGTGATGGGTGACCCCCTCCCCCCCTCAAAGTTTTGTAGCTATGGCGGGGATAGTAATCCCTGGGATTAGGAGGGGGTGGGGAAATGTGTATGTGGGAAGGGTAGGGAGGAGCGGGAATGAATCTTTATTAAATAAATCTAAAGCAGATATAATATTCCTTCAAGAAACACATCAAAATAAAGATGGAGTGAATGAATTGAAGTTGAAATGGGCGACTACATATGAAAAACCTTTTGGAACATCAAAATCAAGAGGAGCAGCAACTATTTTGTCAAAAGGATGTGATTTTACTGTTAAGAAAATTAATAAAGATTTAAAAGGGAGATATATAATTATACAGGGAATTAGGGGTAAGGAACAACTCGCTCTGGTTAATCTGTATGCCCCAAATGAAGGTCAAATAGAATTTTATGAAGAAGTTATTAAAGCAATAAATGAAATAAGTGAGGGATTTATAATAATGGCGGGAGATTTTAATATGGTAATGGATGAGCAGAAAGATAAATCGAATCCTACTAAAGAGGACAAGAAAATGTATGAAACTGGTTTGAACAAAATTATAAATAGAAATGGATTACGAGATGTGTGGAGAGAATGGAAAGGAGAAGAAAAGAGATATACTTATTATTCACCAATACAGAAAAGCTATTCTAGAATAGATTATATTTTTATATCAAAAAAATCTGATCCCACAAATTGTAAATACAAATATAGGAGTTATAAAAATTACACATCATAGAGTAATTACAGCAGATATAAGGACTACAAAAGATTATAAACAAGCAAAAAGATGGAGATTGGATACAAAAATATTAGGTTATAAAAATATAGTAGAAAAAGTACAGGTAGAATTAAAAGAAATATGGGAAATAAATAGAGTAGGACAAAGCAGTCAAACCTTATTGTGGGATTCAATGAAAGCTGTAGCAAGGGGAATATTTATTAGGGAAGCATATACATTATGGAAAAAACAGGGAAAAAGTAAGGGGAAACTAGAAGAAGAAATTAAAGGTTTAGAAAAAGAATATTTCAGAAATATAGATAAACAGATCCATGCATTAATACAAGCAAAGAGAAAAGAATTAGAAAAGGAAGATATAGAAAGAGTAAAAAGAAATCTGCTCTTTATGAAAAGAGTTTTATTTAATATAGTAATAAAAATTCTAGAATGCTAGCAAGAGCCACACAAGCAAAGAAATCTAAAAGTTTGATTGGAATTATTAAAAATGAAAAAGGGGGGAAAGTAATTTGATGAAGGATAAATTAAAGCTATTTCAAGAATATTATCAAAAATTATACTCAGCAGTTGATCCCCCAAAAGATTTAGAGAAATATATACAGGAAAACTGTAAGGATATAATTAGTGAGGAGGAGAAGGAATTAATGGAACAACCTATAACAGAAGAGGAAATAGAGGATACTATAGACAAATTGAAACTGGGGAAGGTCCCAGGAGAAGATGGTTTGGGAGCTAAATATTACAAAACATTTAAATGTGTATTAATATCTAGAATGAAGGAATTATATAATAATATTTTAAAAGGAGATGTGATCCCACCATCGTGGAAACAATCATTGATAATACTAATTCCAAAACCAGATAAGGATCTGATGGATCCAGAATCATATAGACCAATGTCATTAATAAATCAAGATGCAAAAATATTAACAGCAATATTGGCAAAAAGGATGAATAAATTTATGCACAAATACATACAAAAAGATCAATGTGGATTTATAGCAGGAAGACAGATGGCTAATTTAAATGGAAGAGTAATAAATATAATAGATATAATTAGAAGAAAGAAAATTAAAGCAGGGCTTATAGCCGTGGATATATTTAAAGCCTTTGATTGTGTGGAATGGCTGGCATTAAAAAATATAATGAAAACATTTCGATTTGGAGAAAAATTTAGGGGCATGATTGACCAACTGTATAAAAAAATACAGGTACAGTAATAGTAAATGATGGTAAGACAGAACAAATAAATTTAAATAGGGGAACAAGACAAGGTTGCCCACTTTCACCAATAATATTTACTATGGTAATAGAAATATTAGCTAATGTAATTAGAAAGGATGAAGGTATTAAAGGGATAGGAAATACTGAAGAGATTAAGCTGAATATGTTTGCAGATGATACCTTAATAACAATACAAGATCCATTGGAAAAAATGCAAGAGATAGAGAAACATTTGGAAATGTTTGGGAAAATGACAGGTTTACAAGTAAATTGGAATAAATCAGAAATGATGATATTTAATTATACAGAGACAGAGCAAAAAAATATGAAGAGTAAAAAGAAATATATTAAAATAAAAGAGCAAATAAAATATTTAGGAATAAATATTGTGGCAGAATTGGAAAAATTAGAAGATTTTTTTTTTACCATATTAAGGAAAGATATGGGGGGGGGAATAGAGAAATATGGGAAAATTAAACTTTCATGGTTTGGAAAAATAGCACTTGTTAAAATGAAAATTTTACCAAAAATATTTTTTTTTATTTAGAATGCTGCCTATTAAAATATCAGAGATAGAATTTAAAAAGTGGCAAAATATGATAAATAATTATTGTAATGGAGGCAAAAGATCAAGAATTAATAAAAATAGATGATATAAATCCCCCAAAAAGGAGGTCTAGGCCTACCCAATTTGAAGCTATATTATGTAGCGAATCAATTGAGATATATTATTGATAGTATTGTGGAAGTAAAAGAAATTGAATGGATGGAAATAAACAAACAAGAAATAGATTTAAAATTAAGAAATATATTTTTTTGTAAACCAAAAAAGGAATTTAGGGAAAAAGTACAGTCTGTCTCCTTAAAAAATATACTAGATATTTGGAGTAAATATAAAAAGGTATTAGTTCCAGGAATATCTCCATTAACGCCAGTAATATTGCTGGAGGGTTTCCCAGCAAACTTAAGAAATGAAGTGGAAGCAAAGTTAGGAGGACAAGAAATAATAAGGTTGAAGGAATGGATGGGGAAAATGAAAAATAAGAAGTATATGGAAAAAATATTAAAAGAGCAAGGTTTCACATGGTTTAAATTGATACAGGTAGAACGATGGACAAAAAAATGGTTAAAGGAGGGAAGTTGTAGAAAAAATACAAAATTTGAGGAATTGATAATACAAGCTATTCAAGAGAAAATTAATATAAAAGGTATTACAAGTAAAATATATAAAATATTAATGGATAATGAAGACGTACAAGATTATCTTAAAGAGGTATGGGAAACAGATGTAGCAATTGTAACAGATAAATTCAAGTGGCAGAAAATATGGAATATGCATCATTTGAAAACATTATCAGTAAGAATAAAAGAAAATTATTATAAGATTATATGGAGATAGTATTTAACCCCAGTAAGATAGAATCAAATAGATAAAAAGTACTCAGCACAGTGTTGGAGGGGATGTCAAGAATTGGGGATGTATATTCATATGTGGTGGAATTGCAAATATGTGCAGAGATTTTGGAAAATAGTAATGAAGGAAATAAGTGAGATAATGGAGATAAATATACCTTTATGTCCTGAAATAGCATTATTTTCATATTGTGAAAAAATACAAGAATCTCAAACTGTTAAGGAATTATTAACAAATCTGCTGACAGCAGCAAGGTTAATAGTAGCAAAGAAATGGAAAACACAAGGTGAATACCAAATAGAAGAATGGTATAATGAAGTATGGAATATAGCTATAAATGAGAAATTAATGAATATGTTTAAAGAAAAAAAAGGAGGGCTAAATAAGAATGTTTTTGGTGAAAAATGCAGTAAATTCTTAGAATTTGTATTAATAAAGGGGAGAGGAAACAAACCTGAGTTGGAAACAATGGCATTTTGGAAAGAGGGATGAATGTAAAGGGAAGTCCCTGGGTGGAGGGAATCACTGTTATATGTGTTTGTTAAGTTATGTGAATAAATTGTATGTTGTTTAATTTTTAAAATTAATAAAAATATTTTTTTAAAAAGAAAGAAACGGAACAGGTGATCTATTGACGGCTTAATCTGTCAATAGAAAAGAACGCAGACGGAACGGAGCGGACACGGAGCATAAGTAGACAGGGATGATGCCATCTGAAAAGAGAGCCCTTTGGTGCTCTCCTGTCATCTGTAGTGCATTTAAAAGGTCGTCTGATAATCTCCAAAGTTTTAAAAGTCTATGATTCTATGATTATGTCTATTGCTTATCCACATGCTTGATGACACTTTCAAAGGATTTTAAAAAGGAGGGAGGGGGGGAAGGAATGTGGCAGCACCTACCTACCCTTCCTCTTTTTTATGCTGCAAGAGATGAACACAGCTACTTCTTTGAAAAGGATTTTAAGTAAGAAAAGCAGGATTACCGTTTGCAGAAGCCATGCTGATTCTCTCACAGAAAGGCTTGGTTTTTTGTTTGTTTGTTTGTTTTAAAAAACAGGCACCTAACTACAATAAATCCATTAGATCAATTGCTGAATTACATAACTCAACACTTGTGTAATTCCATCAATTTAATTGGCAAGTCTTCCCGGCCTACACTTTACCATGTTCCCATCTGTAAAATTTCCCCTGTCTCCACATCAGCCTTTTCCAGCTTTTAACAAAAACAATCGTCATTCATGTCCACATCTCCACAAGGTGATTTGTCTGTGTTGTTATCACACTGTTGGCTGTATACAGCACCTGTACTGACAGCAGCCACCTGCAGGCGAACACAGAAATCTGTTTCAGTCCACATCACATTCTGTCATTTTTAGCAGCTTTCTCTTTTTCCTGGTGAAAACTTTAGCTCCACAAATCAAATAGAAATCAACAAGGAAGGAATCCCCTTTTTTGATTTTGGCCTGGACACTTATGGCAGGCGTGGGCAAACTGCAGTGTGCTGGCCTAATTCAGTCCTCAGACCTCACTTGTGGCCCCTGAAGACCCCCACCAGTCCACCAAAGCTTTCCAACCTCCTCCAAATTTTGGAAGGGAGAATCATTTCAAGGCAGTTCTTGCCCCCAAACCATGCAGACCCCCCCCCGCAAGACATGCAAACATGCAAAAAGGCCCTCACCTACCCCCACAACATCCCAGAACCCCATATGACAGCCAAATGCTTGTTTTCCTCTGCAATCCCTTTCATAGAATCATAGAATTGCAGAGTTGGAAGAGACCACAAGGGCCATCCAATCCAACCCCCTTCCACGCAGGAAATCACGATCAAAGCATCCCCAACAGATGGCCATCCAGCCTCTGTTTGAAGACCTCCAAGGAAGGAGACCCCACCACGCTCCGAGGGAGTGTGTTCCACTGCCAAACAGCTCTTACTGTCAAAAAGTTCCTCTTAATGTTGAGGTGGAATCTCTGTTCCTGGAGCTTGAATCCATTGTTCCGTGTTCTAGTCTCTGGAGCAGCAGAAAACAAGTCTGCTCCATCCTCAATGTGACACCCCTACAAATACTTAAACAGGGCTATCATATCACCTCTTAACTGTCATTTTTCCAGGCTAAACATACCCAGCTCCCTAAGTCTCTTCTCATAAAGCATGGTTTCCAGACCTTTCACTATTTTAGTTGCCCTCCTCTGGACACGCTCCAATTTGTCAATATCCTTTTTGAATTGTGGTGCCCAGAACTGGACACAGTATTCTAGGTGAGGCCTGACCAAGGCACAATAGAACGGCACTATTACTTCCCTTGATCTGGACACTATACTTCTATTGATGCAGCCCAATAGAAGTATAGTGTCTAGATCAAGGGAAGTAATAGTGCTGCTCTATTCTGCCTTGGTCAGACCTCACCTAGAATACTGTGTCCATTTCTGGGCACCACAATTCAAAAAGGGTATTGACAAATTGGATCATGTCCAGAGAAGGGCGACTAAAATGGTGAAAATGAAAACAGGAAGTGGTGGATGACTAAAATGGTGAAAATGAAAACAGGAAGTGGTGGATGACTAAAATGGTGAAAATGAAAACAGGAAGTGGTGGGATGTCACTTCCTACTGGTATTTTGAGAGGGCCTGCAGAGGAACTGTAGGCTATCTTTCAGAGGATGGAACTGGCAAAACCACCTCTGAGTATTCCTGGACTAAGAAAAACTTATGGGGTCACCATAAATAGACAGGTGACTTGAAGGCACATACACACGTATACACATGCAGAGGAACTCTAAGGTATTTGGGGGAATGTGCCACACAGGGGAATGGGGGGTGGGAATTGACCCCTGAACCCCACACAGTTGCCACTCCTGACTTACAGAATATTTATAGTCCAGTTTTAACTGCTTTTATAGTCATTCTTCTCCTCCTTTTTAGAAACCACAAGAATTGTGAGAAAAGCTTGCCATTGTTGTTAATTGAGATCAAGTCTACTTTAAGTTAAGGCAACCGTATGAATGAGAGATCTCCACATCACCTAGTTATCAACAGTGCTGCACAGGTCTCGCAGATTCAGGGCCGTGGCCTCCTTGGTTGAGTCTATCCATTTGGAATGCAGTTGTCCTCTTTTCCTACTGCCTTCTACTGCCTTACCAAGCATCATTGTCTTTTCTAACGAGTCATATATTCTCATGATGTTTCTGAAGTGCAGCAGTCTCATTTTAGATTAGAGAGAAGCTATGCCTCTGTTTTAATAGAATTTTCAGTACTTTCACCATCTACTCTCCCACAAATCCTGGGGAAGCCATGGTAGATAACTGATAACAATTATCAGTTCCAGACATGCCTTTTAGATTCAGGATGGAGAACTCCAGTCCCAGATTCAGCCAACAGGAAGTGTCCATCAGGAATTAGCTTCTTCTGCTGCTGTCTCCAATCATGATCAGAGATAATAGGTAAGAGTTTACTTACATTACAAGCTGAACATGAGTCAGCAGTGTGATGCAGCAGCTAAAAAAGCCAATGCGATTCTAGGCTGCATTAGTAGGAGTATAGTGTCTAGATCAAGGGAAGTAATTCTATTCTGCTTTGGTCAGACCTCACCTGGAATACTGTGTCCAGTTCTGGGCAGCACAATTCAGGAAGGATATTGAGAAGCTGGAATGTGTCCAGAGGAGAGCGACCAGGATGGTGGGAGGTCTGAAAGCCATGCCTCCCTAAGGAGCAGCTTAGGGAGCTGTGCATGTTTAGTCTGGAGAAGAGAAGGTTGAGAGGTGACATGATAGCCATGTTTAAATATTTGAAGGGCTGTCAAACTGAGAATGGAGCAAGCTTATTTTCTGCTGCTCCAGAGACTAGGACACGGAGCAATGGACTCAAACTACAGGGAAAGAGATTCCACCTAAACAGTAGGAAGAACTTCATGACAGTAAGAGCTGTTCAGGAGTGGAATACACTGCCTTGTAGTGTGGTGGCGTCTCCTTCTTTGGATGTTTTTAAGCAGAGGCTGGATGGCCATATGTTGGGAATGATTTGATTGTATATTCCTTTATGGCAGGGGGTTGGACTGGACGACCCTCGTGGTCTCTTGCAACTCTATGATTCTATGACTCTATGATTCTATGAAATCTCCAGAAGCTGTTGCATGGAACCGATCTGTGATTGACATCTTAGGAAATTGCTGTTGCATGGATATTTCAACCTGGGAAATCACTGTATCAAAATGAGCTCTGGTTTGCAATGTGGGAAGGTGTTGACCTTGAGGCATACTACTGAAGAAACATGCATAGAACAGTGCTGCATTTTGTGTGCTTGCTGAGATAATGTCCAAATTAAGAAAGAATTAAATCTGACCCCACCCATTTTGCTTTGGCCCTGCCTTGTGCTTTTAGCCTTGCCAACTTGGCATCTGGCCTCCTCTGAGATCCTCCTCATACTGGAATTTGTCCCCACCAGGTGGAAAACATTCCTCACACCTGCCTTAGGGCTCATGTACATGAGCCAGGATACGCTTACTTCCCTGTCAGTGTATCTTGGCCTCAGATCAGGCCCATTGCTCCCCCATTCCCTTGACTGAACAAGAGGAAGTCCAGATGGGTACACTGGTCCATCGCTGCGGCCGCCACCTCCCTCACTGTCTCTGAAGACAAGAAGCCAATCCCTCAACTTGTGACCAAGACCTCCTGCATGTGACCAGCCTTGGTCAGATGCTGCGGGACTCCATTCTGCCTTCCAGGAGAGTGAAGCAGACCGGCAGCTGCATTGAGGGCCTGCCTGCCAGGACAGGGTCTTGTGGACATGCGGGCCTCCAATCCATTGCTTCCCAGTGGGAATAGATTAAAACAGCTTTTAAAAAAAAAGTGGTAAAGGGCCCTACCCTGTATTCCCCCCGACTCAGTCCCATATCTGCCCCAGGGGTGAGGACTGCCTGGGCACAGAATGGGGCAAAAGCCCTGCATTGTCAGGACTGCAGGTCTCTAAGAAAGGGGCAAGGTGGAATATATTGCCTGTGTAGACAAGCACTTCAACAGACATATCCTGTGTTGTTGTTGTTGTTGTGTCTTTGAATTGTTCCTTACTTATGGTGAACCTATCAAAGGGGTTTTCTTGGCAAAATTTGTTCTGAGGGGGGGTTCCCTTTGCCTTCCTCTGACGTTGAGAGAGTGTGATTTGGCTGAGGTCACCCAGTGGGATGATATTTATGCTTAATGTTTTTATTGTTAAGGTTACAATGGATGGACAGGATAGTATGAACAACAACAAACAATTAACCAACACTCTGAGTACACATCTGATACAAATTGCAGAGTATCCCTTGAAAACTCACAGGAGAAAATAAATAATGTATTTTTAAAGGTGAGAAATTGGTTTTCAAAATAGATTATAGATGTCATCCTGGTGATTTAACCTGAGGCCAAAGAGCAAGCTGATGAGGAGACTGTAGATACCATTTTGAATGCTGCAATCTGTATTAGAGTTCTGGCAGTGTGGAATGAAGTCCATCCCAGAGTGTGAACAAGTTAGTTTTTTAGATTACATCTCCCAGAGTCCTCCAGCCACCATGGCCTGTGGCCATCTCACTGGGGGCTTCTGAGAGTTTTAATATATATTTTTAAAAAAAACTTTCCAAGCTCTAATCATTCCTTGTTCCACTAAAATCATTCTGGAGTGGGACTGAATAATTCATGCTGATTATAGTACAAGAATTCTGACAATAACTTATAAGCAAAAGGAAACTAATATCACTGTCATTGAACTAGATGGGCCTTCAGGTCCCTTTCAACTCTATGATTCTATAACACGCTTTTGGTAGTTTTTGATCCTCACTTGCCTTAATCCAGTGGCCCACTGCAGGTACAGAAGCTGAGTACATGAAAGGTTCCCAACAACACATGAAAATTCCCACTAACACATGTGGAATTGTTACCTCCATTGAAGTGGACATAGAAGTTATTTGTGTAAAACAGCTCAAGGTGGTCTACAATGCTACCACCTCCTTTACCTCACCACGACCCTTTCAGATAGGTCAAACAGAGAAAGGGGGAGATAAGGGTTACCACTTTTAATTGGCTATGGTGGCTGGGGTTCATAATGGTTGGTATCCAGCATCACGTAGATGGCCAACAGTTCCCCACCCCAATGGAAAGGATTCAGCCATAGGGTGAAAAGCATAACAGGAGCTGTGAACTGTGGGCTATGCAGGTAGATAATCATTACTATACTAGTTTTGTTTGGAATTGTAAGTGATAATACTGCACTCATATCTCTTAAGCAGAGAAGCTGAACAATAATGAGTCCCATGCCCAACCACACACACACGCACACACACGCACACACACACAGGGTCTAGCAGAGAAAAAACAAGCTTAGTTTTCTTTATAAAACAAATAATAGTAGCTTTACTTATTATATTAGTGCATACTCAATTACACAGTCTAATGGAGGAGAGATAAGAAATGGCTGCAAGTTAGAGTGATGCAAGAAGAGAGTGGGTGTGGAAAAGCAAACCCGGAAAAGTTAGCAAGCATCTAAATGAGCAGTTAGTGAACAAAGCATGCAAAAGTTGCTAACCCTAATAATTTTGATATTACTGTAACAACCAAAGATCTTCAAACTACAGGTTGAG
Source organism: Gambelia wislizenii (assembly GCA_030847615.1). Taxonomy (NCBI): domain Eukaryota; kingdom Metazoa; phylum Chordata; class Lepidosauria; order Squamata; family Crotaphytidae; genus Gambelia; species Gambelia wislizenii. Next base: position 216,004,221 of record JAUMIR010000003.1, read on the forward strand.
TCTCCCTTATCCAGAATTCCAAAATTTAAAAAATTCCAAAATCCAAAATTGTCCACATGGCATGGCTGAGACAGTGACACCTTTGCCTTCTAATGGCTCAATGTACATAAACTTTGATTCATGCACAAAATTATTTAAAAATATTGTGTATAAAATTACCTTCAGGCTATGTGCATAAGGAGTATATTAAACATAAACGAATTTCATGTTTAGACTTGGGTCCCATCTCCAAGATATCTCATTATATATATGCAAGTATTCCAAAATCCAGAATACTTCTGGTCCCAAGCATTTCAGATAAGGGAGACTCAACCTGTATTATGTATATGACTTTGGGTAAACGTAACTCTAAAAAGTGGCTTAAAAACACTTCATACAAATAAATAAATGCAATGTAGTCAAGATTATCTTTGAGAAGAAATACTGGGATGCAAAGCCATGGATTTCAATAGACTACATGTTAAAATCATGCATGATCTGGCATATGAGTGTCAATGGAAACAAAATGTCTTTATTATATCAGTAGTTTGAAACATGGACTGTGAAACCTCATTCTTCTCATCTGAATAATTCTTAGCCCCAATGGACTATCGGGGTAGTAGTAGTAAGTTCTTTTATTTTCATTAGTGTAACACTGAACTTACACAGATGTGTGTCTCCCTGATTAATTACAACAATAATGCTTTGTATTGAATTAAATATTAGTTTCCAACCCATTTAATTTGTTAATAGGTAATAGTATGAAATGGTTCAGTGTAAAACTTCTAACAATCTCATACAGTACTCAAGCATTTGTTACAAGGGTAAAATAATGATCTGAAGAGACAGCCACAGAGATGGAGACAGCCAGTGTAGTATAGTGGTTACATGAGAATCTTGGTAAAGCATGGCCTACCATCTTGAATTTGACTAGAGTTCTACCAGAGCTTGGGAAATCTAAGTTCTAGCTTGCACTCAGCCATGAAGCCACTTGGTGACCTTGGACCAATCTCAGGCTGGCCTACCTCACAGGGTTGTTTGAAAGAAAATATGGGGAGCAGGCGAGCCATGTGCACTGCCTTGACATTACTGGGGGAAAGTTAGGCTGAAATATTACTAACTAATAAATGAATTGTAGCACCTGTGAAACTAACTGAGAGAAAGAAGTTGTAGAAGTTGTAGAATAAGCTTTTTGTAGGCTTGGTCTACTTCCTCCAATGCAATAAGTGCATGAACATTTAGCAACATATCATGATTCTTACAAAGATTTATAGAAGCTTGATGTTACCATGGGTCTTTCATATCATCTGCTCAAGTCTTCCCACATTCTGAAGCTCAAACAGAAATGCCATGGAGTTGTAGTAGGTGTAAGGTGGAGATGAACTAGAGCAGGTTGTCCAGACACTGTCTGTGCAACCAACCAAAGGCTGATTACTACACAGCTGATAGCAGAGGCACAGCACAGTCAAGCTAATTACAGGCAAAGGAATCAAGGCAGCATGAAGTCAGGCACTTACTTTACTAGCAAGCAATTATGAGTTTATAAGCAAAATCCAAATAACAAGGCGTAGGTCCGGCAAACAGAGTTCAGAGTACTCCAGCAGAATCCAAGCTGGGCAAACAGAGTTCAGAGTAACAAACACAGTCAAGGTCAAACACAGTAAGCAGGAACACAACAGATCACCAGGTAGATCAGATAATCTCTGACAACACTTGGAGGTCAGGGCTGTGTATTTATAGCTCAGCAGCTAATGCAGCTGCTGCTTAGCTAATTGCTGTTTTCTATAAATACACTGAGACTGCCTCAAGCCCTCCTTTTGTTGTCTCTGTGCTCTTAAGGTAGGTACAGGTAAGTTGTCCTCTGTATCTGAAGAGGGAGGACCCTCTGCCAGAGCTGGTACTGCACTATTGCCTGTCTCTGAGGTCCGTGGCTTTGGAACATCCTCCTGCTCTGATTCAGCAGGACCTGGCAGATCCACTGCTTCTGTCTCTGAGACAGAGTCCATTTCCAAGTTCTGGAAGCAGGATATGACACAGGAGTGGACCCAAGTGGACATTCAGAGGGCTTTTTTCAGGTTCTCCTGATCCTGTCAGGATTACATCATTGCTGTTCACTTCTGCTGAATACAAAAACACACTTTCAGACAATTATTTTTCAGTGGAAATTTGTGTGTTTTCGGCCTTTTTTTTTTTAATTAAGCTTGAGCTTTGTGAAAGTTCCGTGAAGCTGCGGGGTCTATGGATGACCTCTACCCCCAAGGTCTGCACGCAGCCTGTTGGCTGCACAGTTCTCACCCCTAAAGTAGAAACTCTCAGGTTCAAATCCACAAACTATTAAAATGACTTGGTGACATTAGCTATTAACTCTCCATCTAGTGTACTTTGAAGGATACTTTTGAAGTGAACAAGGGAGAAATATATCCAGGTATGTTGTCATCCATGCTCCTCCTCAGAGGGATTTAGAGACCCTCACCATTACACAAGGATTTTGATAAGACTAGGACCAACATCTTGAATTAGTTGTGCATGTATCATACACTGAAACATACAGGATAAACATACAGAAATCCAAGGTGATCATTTATTGTTCAAAATGACAGCAAGTTGCCTGTTGTCTTATGGTGATCCCATGAATCTCTTTTTAATGTTTTTTTATTAACTTTCCAATACATTAAAAGAGAGAGAGAGAGAGAGAGAGAGAGAGAGAGAGAAGACAAAAAGAAAAAGCAACAAAAGAAAGGGGATTTTATTTTTTTTACATTGAATTCCAACTTTCCTAATGATGGTTCTACATCTTACTATGTAATATAACTTCTCCAAATTAAGTACTATTCATACATTTCTTCAACTTAACAAAACCTATTAATTATCAAAACCTACAGTTAGCACATTATTCTCACTTTTTCTGCAATAAGACAGTTAAGGGTTCCCAGACATTCATAAATATCACCAATGATTTTTTTCCCTAATTAATATTGATAGTTTGTCCATTTCAGCTAGGTCAGTCAATTTCAATGACCAGTCTGCATTTGTTGGTATTTCAGTATTTTTCTATTTCTGTGCATAAAATAACCTTTCCGCCGTGGACATATAACATAGTAATCTTCCATATTTCTTCTCCATTTGGTCATCCATCAGTCCCAACGAAAACAGTTCAGGATTCAATTGAATATTAACCTTTAAAATCTTCTGTGTCAGACTATGTATTTGTTTCCAAAATTTCTTAGCTTTCTCACAAGTCCACTACAAGTGATAAAAGGTCCCGACCTGTTGCTCACATTTCCAACATATATTGGAAACCCCTTTATGCATTTTATCCAATTTTTCTTGAGTCAGATACCAACAATATATTATTTTATTTTAAAAAAATCTTAAGATCATAACATAATGTAAATTTCACTCCCTTCCCATTGCTCCATCTTTGTGTTATATCCAAAATTCTGAGCCCACTTTATCATGCAATCTTTAACTTGTTTCCCTTTCAACTCAATTTTTAATTTTTTTTAACATCTTACCAATCAAATGCTCATCATCAGTGCATACTGTAACAGTATCTCAAATTCAGATTTGTTCTTTTTACCTCCAAACATTTTTATAAATCTTAAATATTTGTCTGTAGGAGTACCATTAAAATCTGTAATGCTTTATCAATAATTCTCCATTTGACTTAATTCTATATTGTACTTGAACAAATTCCAGAAGGTCATGATTAGTTAGCCACTTTTTGTTTACTGGTGTTTCCTTCCTATAGAAAGCTTCTGGTGTTGAAATCCATAAAGGAATCTTAGGACATAACCTTGGTTTGTATCTATTCCATATTTTTAACAAGGCATATCTCACAAAATCATTATTAAAATCTACATTCGCTTTAGCTTTATTGGGCGATCCCATGAATTTCACAGGGTTTCCTAGGGAAGGAAAACTCAGAGGTGGTTTTGCCAGTTCCTTCCTCTGAAATATCACCTGGTATTTGTTGGTGGTCTCCCAGCCAAGTACTAACCAAGGCTGACCTTGCTTAGCTTTCAATATTAGATGGGATCTGGTGTCTTTAAGACATGAGAAATTCAGGATAGCAATGTTCCCCAAAGGACCTCCAACATAACTACCAACATTTCTGCACTCTTCTTGCACCCCTGCTTAGTAAGTTTAGAAAATTCCTTGCATGCTCAAGTTTCCACCCCCCTTCTCTTCTCAGGCTGTCTTAGCCATTTGGAGCTATGGGGTGACCATTGAGTCATTCATCACATGGCCTCCTAATTTAAATGTTTTATTATGCTTTGTCTTCATCCCTTCTTGGGGTCTCTGCAGCTTCTCTGCAGCTGGAGGGTATGCAAAGGCAAGGCAATGATATCACATTCAGTCTCTAGCAAATCCTGTTCAGTTTTATGGTATGTTGAACCTCTATTGAGACCTCTAGCTCAGCATGCTGCAAAATTTCATTGCAGTACTAAACCAAAAGAGCAAACAAATCTTGCAAGTTCCCAAGCACAAGCTCAACACACCTTTCACTCTGCAGAGCCTCATCCCAAAAAACATGGATTAGGAGAGTAGAGGAAGATTGAGAAAAAAAATAGAACCTGATGTCATTCAAGGAAATTACTGCTCTGTGGAGGATAGTTTGGAACTGAAGCATCATGTTACCATGCTGTGCCTTTCAAAGTTGCCGACAGTTCCTGTCATTAATAATCAGTAAATAGGATCTGCAGGTGGGCATTGAAGGCACCCGGTCCTGAGCCAAGAAACAGTAGCTGGAGCGTCTGTCTCTAAGATGGGTGGCCAGACTCATTTGCACAACCCTGCTTATGTTTCCACACAAAAGGGCAACCCTACTTAGCATAGCTTCAGGGAAGCTGCCACAGTACAGGGAATGCTAATTACTGTTACCAACTGGCAATGATGCATTCAAAATTAAATGGCCTGCGACTGAACAGATGAACAATTTTTATAGCCCTAAGATTGGGGAACATGATTTTTTTTTTGCCCAATTAGCACAAACCCATTGGCTTAAATGGTTTAGCAGCAACATCTCCTTGATTAAGGCATGTGTCATACATCTTTGCTTTTGCAGATTTACCCCAGTATACAAAAACCTTGTTTTAAAACCCAAATATCCCTTTACTGTTTCTCTATTTATATTAAAAAAAACATATAGGGGACATTTCCAGTGCAATTAGCCCTTATAGCAGCTTACTGTCCTTTTTTGAAAAAGAGGGGATCAAGCAATTAGGAAACAAAAGCATAATGAATCAATCAAATAATAATCAAATCAGTCAATTGCAAAAACTAAAATATCTAAAACTAGCAGAAGTAACACAGCAATAAAATGTGGAACTCTAAAGGATAATAATAATAAAAAAGAGCTCAAAGCTCATAAAACACTTGGCAAAAGTGATGAGCTTTCACTAATTACATGTAAATAACAATTGAGCCTGACAGATCTCTTGCATAGTATTTCATCAGAAAGCCAGTGGGAGATCCAGGTTCAAGTCCCCACTCAGCCGACACTCATTAGGTGATGCTGGGCCAGTCAGCCACTCCAGCCTATTTCACAGCATTGTTGTGAAGCTAAAGGGACAAGAACTGTGCATGTGTCACCTTGATCTCTTTGAAGTAAAGGCAGAGAACAGAAAGGTGACAAACAAATAAACAATGCAAGAGTTCAGATGAAGAGAGTCCAGTCTTCCTTGAAGACAATCTCTGTTTGCACACTGAAGGAATCTGCCATTGCAAAACCAACCACCACTATTCTCTTTATTGATGAGTGGGTTCATGGGGGAGGGGGAGGTATTGCCACAGATATCCTGTAAGTCAGGAAATTAATGGTGACAAAAATGGCTTGAACTTAGCTGTGAAACCAATGCAACCCAAACACTATCTGTGTTCTATGTAGGTTGCATAATCAAAAGGGGCAGCCACATTTTGGACCACCTGAAATTACGAGTGTTCATGATAGTGGTTTAGATCCTTAGCATCTCCAATGGGGCATTGCTGGTGAACCAGCCAAAGTGAGGTGGTTGGTGGGGACTCACGTTTGACTAAGGGCGTTATCTGCATGTCTAAAAAGCAATGCAAATCCAGACATTTCCCCAAGCTGCAAGCCTGGGAGAGTCCAGTTCTATTAAAAGTAGGCATATCCCTCATCCCAACATTAGCCACTACCCCTACCATCAGCATTTCCATCTTGTATCCTCATTTAGGACATTGTCAGATGTGAAGCACAGGGAGAGGAGAAGTATAACTTAGTGTCATCATCTAACTGCATCAGATTACAAAACTCCAAATGACTTTAAGATCATCAGGGGAAGGCTTTCTCTTGGTCATCCCAGGTTTGCTTGGTGAGGACACCAGAGAGAGCATTCTCTGTGGCTGCTCCCACCCTCTGGAATGCCCTTCCTCAGAAGGTTCAGCTGGCCCCCTCCCTGCTTTCCTTTTGCTGGCAGGTAAAGATATTTTTATTTAAGCAGGCTATTAATTTGTAGCTGTGCACCCAGATGCTTTTTAATGGAGTTTTATTGTTTTTTTAATTTGTATATTTTTTATAATTTTAAATTGCCCTGCTTTTATTTGTTTTCAACACTTAATTGCCATATTTTAATTGAATGCTTTTATGTGTTGTGAGCCGCCTTAGGTCCCATTCTGGGAGAAAGGTGGTGTATAAATCAAATAAATAAAAAAATAAAAATTCACCCAATTTTTTCTGTGCGTATTCAAATGGACTGTACACAAGATCACCCCTGCAGAATTCTATAGGACAGGTTCCATGAGAAAGAGGAATAAATGTTGAACATTGTCTTCTGCAACTGCTTCTAAGGCATTAGAAGAAGCACTGCAGAGCAGTACTTCCTACTTGACCAACCCTGGCAAGTAGGACAAAAATATACCATGGCCAATAGTACTGAAAGCTGCCTATATATATATTTAGATCATCTGTTAGAGTGATCATGACTGCACCCATTTCAAACCCTGACCAGAAGCCACAGTGAAATTAATCCAAATGATCCATTTAATTTAAGAATACTGTACATGTGACTGAAATGCCACTTGACATTTCATGATGTTGGACAGGGCCGACGGCAGACTTCAGGCAGTCCTAGGGCATGGTGCTACCAAAGGCTACTCCTTCTTCCACCCACTGGCCACCATCCCCTTGTTCTTCTACTCCTTGGACATGGCTCCCGTTACCAATAAAGGTATCACTCTTTTATGGATTTTGGTTTTAGCTGTATTTTCTGCATAGCCAATATGACTACCCCTAAATATGCTCCTGTTGTCTCCTCCTCTTCCTTGCCACTAGTCCTGCATTTCCCCAGCTCCTAGCCACCTCCCCTTCCTTCTGACCCCTCTGAGTAAAATGAGACTTGAGCTGCCACTCCTCTCTACTTTGCAACCCGCCATTTAAGGTTTCTCCAAATACAATGCAAAAATTAGTACTTGGGGTACTCTGAGATAAAGGGTGGCAGGTGCAGAGAGGACAGAGGTGCTGACTTAGATTCCAGTTGTAAAACACAACGGTGCTGGGGGTCAGTTACATGGCAAAATAAATCTGCTAAGAATTTGCCAAGAGTCCTAAAAGTTCCCATGTCTTTCAGAGCAAAGTTGCCATATTCAGAATGAGGGGGGCCAAAAAACCTATAAATCACAAGGTTACAGCTTTCAAAGATTTTCCCAACTTTTAAAAAAAGTTTTGGAAGGTTGTGCAGTATTGGCTGTGTGAATTACCAGCAACAATCATGAAGCAGGGGCTCACAGCACAGCTGGGATGCCATTGGTCAGTGCTCAGAGGCGGCGGGCTTGCATGAGATCCCTTGCAATACTTGATCTGCCATTTTTTAAATAACAAACCGGGCAACCCCAGCGCTCTCCCATTCCCCATTCGCTGGCTGTGGGGCAGAGATGGGCCTATGGGACAGACAGTCCCATAGGCCTGTCTGTGCACTGCTGCTGCCCGTTCCTCCCTGAGCCCCCCCCCCCCATTCACCAAATGCTGGGGCGAACAGGGAAGGGGGGAGACAGAGGAAGAGGCTTCAACAGTGACAGATGGGCAATGGGATTGACAGTCCCATTGCTTGCCTGTCCATCGCTGCAGCCTCTTCTTCCCTTGGCTGTCCTCTCTTCCCCATTCTCCAACTGCAGGGGTGAACAGGGAAGGGGGGAGCACAAAGGAAGAGACTTCAGCAGCGGACAGATGGGCAATGGGACTGACAGTTCCATAGGCCTGTCTGTGCACCACTGCTGCCTGTTCCTCCCTGTGCCCCTCTTCCCTATTTGCCAAATGCTGGGGTGAATGCGGAAGGGGGGAGCATGGAGGAAGAGGCTTCAGCAGCAGACAGACGGGGAGTGGGACTGACAGTCCCATTGCTCGCCTGTCCGTCGCTGCCACCTCTTCCTCCCTTGGCCCTCCTCTCTTCCTCATTCACTGGCTGTTAGGGCAAATGAGGAAGAGGGGGCCAAGGGACAAAGAGGCTACAGCAGAGGACAGGCAGGCAATGGGACCAACAGTCCCATTGCCTGCCTGCCCCCCACTGTAGCCTCTTCCCGAGGCCTCTGGGGTCAGTGTCTGCAGTGTGGGGTGGGGGTGCAGCCGAGACCCAATGACAGCAATGGTGCTGCGCTTCACCCGGAGCTGTCATTGGGCCTCTGGCCACCCCCCACACACCACAGGTGCCCTTTCCACCCTGCACGAGAGATAGGCCTCCATGACTGTCAGTCACGGAGACAATGCCTCCCATGTGAACTGCAAATTTGCAAAGTTTTCAAAACTTTTCAGAGAAACAAGAAAATTGTGTAAACTCCTCGGCACTGGTTCAAAAGGGAGGCAAGCCAGCATTTTCTGAATTAAAAGTTGTCATGTAACTGACCCCCTGGACTCCATTGTGTGACTGCTGCCCATCATCTTGGAGATGACATGGTTGGGGAAGGACCCATGGATTCTCAGTAGCTGTGCCATCAGGGTGATCCCTGAAAAATGCCCTGATCTTGGCTACAAACAGTGGTGTAAACACCATCTTAAAATTCTTGCAAAATCAAGAGGAATCTTCTTGAATAGTTTTCTTATCACAAGCTGTTTTCAAAAGGTTGTTCCACTAGTCTTTTCTAACACACACACACACACACACACAGAAAGAAAGTCTGGTGGCATCTAATGACTAACAGGTTTATTTTAGCTTGAGATTTTGTATGACATCCCGTGTTTTACTTACTGCCAAGGGCTGAGAATGCCAGCAGATCAAAAAGCTCTTCCAATGGACTGACATGGCATTGCAGGCTTATTAGCAGTGGAAGTAGACAGCATGGTAGCAGTATGGTGAGTCCTTTTGGTATCTGGCTGGGAAATTTAAGCGCTCCTTGTGGGTCAATGAATCAGTGGTTTGGCTAATGGAGGGAGGCAGAACTGTGCCTGGGCATCTAAATGGTATCTAAGGTAGCCTGTTGCATTTCCCAAGCAAAACAGAGAGAACAGCTTATGCAAAGATGTGCCAAAGGATGCCACCCTGCACAAAGTACCACAGCTTCCTCAATTACAAATTGCACAGGCATATTGCCACTGTAGATCCAGGCCATGATATATATGCTAAGTACCTCTATGAAAGTTTATGGGTGTGGTTAACAATGCAGTTGCCATTTTCTGCATCCCATTTCACTTTGATCTTATCCCCACAATCATGTACACAGTGCATTATTCCTGAGGCTTGAATATTGTACTCCGTGCATCTGAGGAAGTGGATTATATTTCATGAAAGCTCATGCAAAAATAAACCTGCCAGTTGTAAAGGTGCCACAAGACTCCCTTTGGCAGCCAGGGAGTATGGGATGTTGTGCATTATTATTATATCATTAAGGACAGCTAGCACTTCTCTTTGTCAAAATAAGTTGAACAGTCAGGATGGAATGTAACAGTCTTCCTCAATATGATTTCACTACCCAGGAGAAACAAATGTAGAATGGACATGTAGGAGGATGGCAAAATAATGAACTGACATGGAGGAAGACACAAATCAAATCGTATTAAGGAAACAAAGTTTGATTTGATCTTTGCCACTCTTCACAACAGGACATCTAGTTCTTGATCCTCTTGTTTGGCTCTTGTTTGCCTGTCTCCTCCATGCTTTTTCCATCACACTCTCGGATGCTTGTACTCCATGTCTGTCCCTGGTATCCCACCCACCACCTGCTTCTGGAATGCTGTCATTGTCTCTAGGTGGACCAACCTCAGTTACAAGCATAGCTTTCCTCTCACCATGTTTCCAGTAGAGAGAATCAAAGAGGCACCTGAGGCTGGAATCCTCATTTATCTATACAGCTGGGTATATACCTATCAACTGACTGAAGTTTTCTGTTTATAATCAAGCACTCTTTGCCTGATTAATACATTAATTGACAACATTTTGATATAGATGCATTTTTCCAATGCTGAAGAAAGTGTGTATGTTGGTTCAGAGCTTGTAAATCTATTGTAACAGTAATTAGTTGCATTTAAAGTATCAACAAAAAAGTACATAGTTTCCGCTATAGTTTTAACTTTTAAAGAATGTCCCTTTATTTTCCTATTTCTCAAAAACAGCTAAAATAGCTGCCTTTTAAATTACTTTTTTAAAAAAATCTATATTCTACAAACTGCTAGCCTATGGTACCAAATACAATCTCTTCCTGGTCTACACAATAAAGCACAAGGCAGAAGCATGAGGCAAAGGCCACCATTTGAAGCACATGATCTTCTTCCTCCTCTGAGGAGGAAAACCACACTCCTGCAACTTTAAAAGTAACTTAAAATCAAGGACAACAGAACTGTTCTTAAGGTTGGGTGGGGACTCAACATAGCCAGTTTGTTATTAATTTTACCTATTTGCAGGTGTTAGCAGAGGTAGGGCAAATTACTTTCCCCATCCATTGTCACTGAAACATTCTTAAAACATAAGACTCTCCCAAGCACAACATGTACAGTATGTAGAAATCCCGTGAATGTGTTTTGGGTAGCTGACTCCCAAGAAAACGTGCAAGAATTGATTGCAGGCAGCTGGGTATATACCTGAATGCGTATGTACACACATACAGACATGCTTGATCATTTAGTAACAGTTCTGATTTATAATGCCTGAGGAAGGCTTAAGTACATAGAGGTCTTGGTGCTTCAGTTTTGCTGGATCATTTCAGGGGGGTTCAGTCTTAAAGGTGTTTGGAGCCCCTCTACCCCCTTGTTCTGGGATCCAACATTAGAATCATAGAATCACAGAGTTGGAAGAGACCACAAGGGCCATCCCGTCCAACCCCCTGTCATGCACCTATATCCCACAGATTTTTAAACAAAAGGGCATAGAAGAACAAGAATGGTCACTTGCTCTTTTGCTCAAGAGCAGGCTGCCCCACCACAAAAATGGTCAACCCATTACAGTTGTCCCTCCATATGCACGGATTTGGTATCCACAGATTTAAGTTTTCACGGTTTGAAAATATTCTTTAAAAAATAATAATCCAAAAAGCAAATCTTGATTTTGCCATCTTATATAAGGGACACCATTTTACTATGCCATTGCATATAATGGGACTTGATTATTCATGGATTTTGGTATCCACGGGGGGTCCTGGAACCAACCCCCAGCGAATATGAAGGGACAACTGTACTCTCACCAATTTGTTACAAGGATTACTGTGATAAAGTGTTCAAAGTACTCTGGAAGCTTCAGGTGTGCTGTATAAATGTTAAGTGAAGCACAGTACATTTAGGAGATTTTCATACTACACTGTTATAGTGTTACTATTCCACTTTAACTGCTCTGGCTTCCTCCTGTGGAACTCTGGGGTTTGTAATTTAGTGAGGCCTAAGATCTCTCTGACTGAGAGTTGTAAATGCCCCTCCCTAAACTGCAAATCCCAGGATTCCACAGGAGGAAGCCATAGCAAAGAAAGTGGAATAGTAACACTATTACAGTGTAGTGTGAAAATCTCCTGAATCTTGTACTGAACTTGGTATGTCTTTACTTTCTCAACAATGAAAACTACTGATTTCAGTAGTGTTAAAGTATACAGATGCATCATGAAAGGAATGCTGTTATCCCACCATCAAGTAATGTTAGGGGAGAAACTCTTGACATGCAGGAGATCCCTAAACCTCTCTTAGACTTACTTGCTCTAATAGCAAGCAAGTGGGAGTGGGGAGGCCCCCAAAGAAGCAGGCTTCGGGGGCTCTTTCTTCACTATGGAGATTTCTGCTGTTCTGCATGCCAGCAGCTTGCAACAGAAGGAATGTGGTGGGGAGGTCTTTCAACTAGGAAAGGTTTTGTGAATGAAGCTGGGTGATCCTGGTTGCATGGAAGAAACCTGAGTGATTGGCTGGAGGCTTTAGCAGGGCAGGAGAAAGATGGAAGAAAGAGGAAACTGAGGAATGGGGCTGGGAGGTCTTTCAGCCTGGAAAGAGCTTGCAAATGCAGCTGGGCGATCCTGGTGAGTGGCTGGAGGCTTTGGCAGGGCAGGAAATAGTGTGCCAAAGAAGGAACAAAAGGAGCAGAGTGAGGAGGTCAGGCTACTTAAGCAGCAGCTACAAATCCACAAATAATCAAATCCACGAAAGTGAAACCCACTAATATGTAGGGATGACTGTAATAGAAAAACTTTATCCCAGTATTGTCTCTGCAGCAGCTTGGCAGGTACTAATTAGTATTACCAATGTTGAGAAAGCAAATATAGATACTACAGGTTGAGTCTCCCTTATGTGAAATGTTTGGGACTGGAAGTATTTTGTTATATTTGGATTTTGGAGTACTTGTACATACATAATGAGATATCTTGGAGATGGGTCCCAAGTCTAAATACGAAATTCATTTCTGTTTCATATATACCTCTGTGATGCAGCCTTGCCTCAGTGTGTGCTTGCACACATGCCTCTGAGGACTCTGCTGCCTTTGTGAGATGCAATCTTGGGGTTCCTCTGCCTGGGAATTCTCCTTAATTGCACCTCCTTTGATCTAGCTGCCACCACCCTTTGAATTCTACACCCCCTTACAACACAGTCCAAAGGGAAACTGTGGGGTTTCCATCTCTACTTTCTGCAGCTTGCAGAGATTTACCTCCCCCTCCCTTCTGTCCCAAAGAGGAGAGAAATGACCAAGCAAACAAGGCACATGTACACATCAGCTGAAGAAAGATTAGAAAAAGCTTGTTCATTCTAAGCAGAGTTCATCACATGCAGATACTTCTCGTGGAAAGGCTCTTCCTTCACAGGTACATTCTTAGAAGTTATAAACATAGTAAGCATTCAGTTAAGCATTCAGCCAAGTGGGAAAATAAACATAATTCCCTAATGCAAACTAGCTAATACATTTCCTGATCTATTCACTGACCATGAAATTTAGTCTGTTGAAATCAGTGGAGGCTGTGAGCCAGGGCTGTCCAACCCATCTCCCACAGCCTTCCTCCAGTGGCCTGTGGTTCTCACCCCAGGATGCTTCTTTGTTGCCTGTCCACCTGAGATGAGATGTCCCCAATCCCAGGGTCTCTTTGTTCTCTTTGTTCCACACTCTCTGCCTGCCTCTTGGCCCCAAGGCAGTACTTATTACCTTGTCTTTGAAGTTTCTGGAAGATCGCCACTCTGTAAGTCTTGATTGGTCATTTGTCCCTGCTGACCTGTGACATCTGTGATGATATTGACCCCAAAGGTGTTACTTTCTCCAGACCCTAGTTAACCCTTTGTTACCTGATTGCTGAGCTGGCAGATAATGGGAAATGGAGTCTTCCCATTATCACAACCTCATACACATAGCCTGAAGGTAATTTTATACACTTTATTTTTAATAATTTGTGCATAAAACAAAGTTTGTGTACAATGAATAATCAGAAAGCAAAAGTGTCACTATCTCGGCCACCTATGTGAACATTTTGGATTTTGGAATATTTTGGATTTTGGAATTCTGGATAAGGGAGATTCAACCTGTAGCAGAACGTGATAGAAATTTTACAATGAAGTCATCATGTAGTATCCAGACCTAAATAATTCTCAAATTGCAAGCTTACATATTTCAAAATAACGCTATTCTGAAATATAAGAAACATGAAATGTTATCCTGAAAAGTTCTGAAAAAGAAAACAAGGGGGGCATAAAACTGAAATAAGAACATTCTTTATGTGGTAATTTTTTGTGTTTCTTTGTGTGCATGCACACACACACACATATCAGTGTAAAGACTGTCATATCTTCTGGGTTCACCTTCATGATCTTGCCAGTCTGAATGTTTTTAGCCAATCAAAAGGCTCCATTAATCCAAACAGATTTATTATGAAAAGTCAACCTTAATTGAATTTCCTCATTAAGAACACCATCAAATAGATACAGAACACCTTCCACCACCTTGTGTAAATTAGATTCATTTTTCTGATTAATTATTAAAAGGAAAGTTTAAAAATCATAAAATCTTAAGTGCTATTAAAAATTGATTGACTTCACTTTTTCATTGACCTATTTAGTATATATATGAATCAGAACTAATCCATTTGGGTAGATGTTTCAGACCTGGCTTTATAATCATTTTCTCATCTGTCAGCTAATCGTGGATTCATAAATATTGATTTCAGATCCAATTTTATTTTTTATTTCTTGAAAGATAGCATGTTTTCAATTTTTATATCTGTATGTTCCCATTCTAATGCCTAATCAAACAGTTTTTCTCTACCCCTCCCCACACCAATATCTGTATTAAAATATGTATTGCATAGATATCCAGTGCCTGGAGAGATTCAGGGCTTGTCTACATTGGCCAAATAAAACAATCTCACCTCATTTTCACAGCCAGCCGTCCAGAATATGTATGGCTTGAATCTGGGTCTTTTCAGTGCCTCGGAGCTTTAATCCAGACAAAAAAGAGTTGGGATTCACTCTGGATTTGAGCAGAAAATCTAGCTATTTGGGCACACATGTGTAGACTGTGCTCCATTGTGATGTCGGTGTGGAGACATTTGGAGGAGTTTCGGCAGGTGGGCAGAAGAGGTTGGAAGGAGGCTCCCTGGTCCAGGCAATCAGCTGACCTTTCCTGCCAGGAAATGGCTCTTTTCCTGTTTCAATTTCACTTTTTAGCAGTTCCTTCATCGCCATTTATTTTGCATACACAGCAGCTGTTTGGAGAAGAGCATACCAGCATACACATATCATTAACTGCAATGTACCACCACTTATAAGGATGTCCAAAGCCTCTCTGGACTGTTGGAAAATAGGCAGAGACAATGTGGCCATAGGTACATTTGCATACATGGGGGGAGGGGGAAACTGGAGAAGCCACGGTCACATGGTTATACAAACTGCAATTTATTGGATAGGAGTGAGTTTGGAAGGGAGAACTGTGTGGACAGTGCTCTTGAAGTTGCCTCGGTGTGTGTGGTGATTGTGTACACATGATTGCTGCGCACCAGAGTAACCTGAAGGTAAATTGGATTTTCCTGTCATTGTAGCCCTTAGAGTGCTTTTTACTTTGTTGGTAAAAATCAGTCCAATGGCATGGATGTATATTCAGACATAAATGTATGGTGGTAACAGAGTGAAGAGTTGTTACAAAAGAAGGCGGGATCGATGTTTAATATCTATCCCACCTTCAGTTCACTCTGTTCCCCAGAATAAATTGGAGAGCGCACCAACCATTCCACAGGCCCTTACTCTGCTCCTTTGTAAGGCCAGGTCAGTTAAAAACAAGACTCATACCATCCATGACATTTCACTGGATGAGGCTGCTGATCTGGCATGCTTTACGGAGACCTGGAGTGCTGTGACTTGGGCACAGGCACTCCTGGCCAGGTACTCAGTTAGTGAGCAGATAAGGAAAAGTGGGCATGGGGGCGGAGTGGCTCTGGTTCATAAAAACAATCTAACCTTGACCAGGAAGCCTATCCGGAACACAGTCCACATCGAGTGTATGTACCTAAGCCTGAGGACCAGGGATAGCTTAGGGTTTCTGTTAGTATACCAGCCACCCAGTTGTCTAACTGACTCCCTAACCGAGCTAACACAGCTGGTCTCAGAGTTGCTGCTGGAGTCACCCAGACTCACGATCAACTTTCATGAGTAAAAATCAACGAAATATGATGCTCAACTCTCCCCGCGGTAACGCAACAGTACCGGCAGGGGCAAGCGTCATATGAAACTGACACTTTGAAGCGCAGCAGCCTCATAAGCTGACGAGGCTGCTTGCGTTACTTTCTTCGCATCCGAAAAAGTCCAAAGTCTCTCAGAAAAGAGCCGACTTAGATGCCAGTGTTATGACAGAATCTATAGACGAGGTGTCCAGCAACTCCACTGATGAAATTTTATTGGATCAGCTTCAATCTGTAAGTACCGATGACATGGACCAAGCTCCTTGGTTAGAATGCAGAAGATGATCTGTCCCCTCGATCCCTGTCCATCTTGGCTGGCCACCCAAGGGGGCGACGCATCGAGAGTACTCCTTAGAGATATTATCAATGCGTCCTTCAGGGAGGGGTCTGTTCCATCCTGTCTGAAGGAAGCGGCGGTTAAGCTGCTCCTGAAAAAGCCTTCCCTGGACCCCTTGGATAGCAACAACTATAGGCCAGTCTCCTTGCTGCCTTTTTAAAGCAAGATGATCAAGAAGGCGGCCACTTCCCAACTCCAAGCTGTCTTAAATGAAACCGATTATCTAGATCCATTTCAAACTGGCTTTAGGACAGGATATGGAGTTGAGACTGCCATGGTTGCTCTGGCTGACGACCTCTGCTTGGGTATCGACAGGGGTAGTGTGACCCTGTTGGTGCTCTTGGACCTCTCAGCGGCCTTTGATACAATAGATTATTCCATCCTCTTGGATCGCCTGAGAGGGTTAGGAATTGGAGGCACTGCTTTGCAGTGGTTTCGTTCCTTCCTCTCGGGCAGATCCCAGACGGTGAGGCTCGGGGACAGTTGCTCTACCAGAATAGAGCTTAATTGTGGTGTCCCTCAGGGCACCATCCTGTCCCCGATGCTATTTAACATCTATATGAAGCTGCTGGGAGAAATCATTTGGAGACATGGAGCACGGTGTCATCGGTATGCTGATGACACCCAGATATACTTCTCCATGTCCCAGTCGTCAGCTTCGACTTCAGATGGCATGTCTTCTCTCAATGATTGCCTTAAAGCAGTAATGGACTGGATGAGGAAAAACAAATTGAGACTGAATCCAGACAAAACGGAGGTACTAATAGTTGCGAGCCCGAAACCAGGTCTGGGAATACAACTTCCAGTCCTGGAAGGAATCACACTCTCTTCCAAGGACTGTGTTCGCAGTCTGGGGTTGCTCCTGGACCTGATGCTCCAGATGTCTAATCAGGTAAATGCGACTGTCAGAAGTGCCTGTTATCAACTTCGGTTGATACGCCAGCTACGCCCTTTCCTGGAAACCAGGGACCTCCGAACTGTGGTACATGTGCTGGTAACCTCTCGTCTCGACTTCTGTAATGCACTCTACATGGGGCTACCCTTGTGCTTGACTTGAAAACTTCAATTAGTTCAGAACATGGCAGCCAGGTTGGTTTATGGTGTTTCCAGAAGAGAGCATATAACTCCTGTGCTAAAAGCTCTCCACTAGCTGCCTATTAGTTTCCAGGCACAGTACAAGGTGTTGGTTATGACCTTTAAAGCCCTACATGGCTTGGGTCCAACTTACCTCAGGGACAGCCTCTTCCTGTATGACCCACCCTGCGCACTTCGGTCCTCTGGGAGGAATCGGTTACAACCTATAAAAACAAGGCTGTCAGTGACGTCCCAGAGGGCCTTTTCTGCTGCTGCTCCCAGATTATGGAATGGCCTGCCAGACGAGATCCGTCTTATTACCACCTTAGACAGCTTCAAAAAAGCTGTCAAGACGGATCTTTTCCGGCAGGCCTTTTCTGAATAGCTATCCTGGCCCGAAGATTCGGCTGTCTTTTTCCCTTTGAGCTGCCATTGAATTATTCTATGCTGCTGTGACTAGTTGATGTATGTTTTTCTATTTTAATTATTGTATGATTTTAATCTTTTTTAGTTTAATATTATTTTAAGGGGTGGGTGGGTTAGGGTATTGATGTAATTATGGAGTTTTTATACTGTAAGCCACCCCGATTGCTTTGCAGAGGGGCGGGATAGAAATAATAATAAAAATTATTATTATTATTATTATTATTATTATTATTATTATTATTATTATTAAACACCTGTGTTCAATGGGATCTCTTCCCAAGTAAGTATGTGTAAAAACTGCAGTGTTGAACCTAGCCCCACATCCTAGTTAGCTCTCACATAAGCACCAATGCTCAGAGCCACCAAGAGGTGAAAACCCTACCAAGCCTGGTGTGGAAGCACTGATCCTTTGAAATGAACACACTCCCCAGTGGGCCTGTCCCCAAGGCTGCTATGATTCAGACAATCATTACACTTGGGAGGAAAGCGACATCTCCCTTAGGAGATGTAGGCCATAGGTACAAGACCCATATGGAAGCACCAGTTCATATTTGACACTTCATGTGATCTCTGCGGAGTCACCAGGTTGGTGAAGTCTCTGCATCTTCCTTCAGACTGTTGATTAGAAGCCTCAGACTTACGAATTCCGCTGAAAAGAGCCACTTACCATTATTTCAGGTGGGCTTATCTGTAGCTCACAGACTGGATTTGTGCATTCCTTTATTCATATCCCACCCTATATTCTAAGATCTCAGGGAAGCAGGCAGATGAAAGCAATTTTAGAATAATGTTTTAAAATAGTTTAAGAACATTTGCCCCAGAATTTGGAAACAACTCATTTCAAATATCTACTGTAGTTACTTGTAATTAATCTTTTTTCTTAATAACCAATTGTACATTACAATTGTAACTTAATGTGGGACAACAGGATTCCTTGGGGGCAGCCACACTAGAGAAATAATCCAGGTTGAAACTGGATTATTTGCATAGCTCCTTCCTATAGAATCCTGGGATTTGTAGTTTGGTGAGGCACCAGCACTTTGTCAGAGAAGGCTAAAGACCTTGTGAAACTACAAATCCCAGGATTCCATAGGAATGAGCAATGCAAATAATCCAGTTTCAGACTGGATTATTAGTGTCATGTGGATCCCCCCCCCCTGTGTTAACTGTGTTTTTTTTAATTACTTTTATATTTATAAGTCTGTAACCTTAAAACGGTGGTGTATCTCATGGTGCAAATGCTGGCTCAAGTTATGCTTCTTGATGCTGAATGAAAAATGTTCAGATATCATTATTTTAAAAGTAACTAAGATCAACAATTTAAAATTAACTTTTGAGAAATGGGGAAATACCTGTAGTTACTTTTTAAAACAATGTAACAATAATGATAATTAACTACATTTGTGGTCCTGCAACTATACTAACTAATTACTTTAAAAATAATTTTACAATCTTTGGTTTACCCCTCTCTGGAAATGTATAAGCAATTATGGTGAAGCCTGGGGCAGAGCAGTTTCAGTCAAACCTATACCCAAGCCATTTATTACTATGGCATCAAGTGAGCTGAGATGATTGTAAGCACTTGAGAATATAAAAAATTTCCAGGACCAAACCAAGATTTCTTCTCTAACCTGGATTTCTGTTACCAACAGTGGCTTACCCAGATGTTTCATGAGTTTTCTGCCACCTTTTACAGCAGTACAGTGGGCCCTCAGTATCCACTAGGGTTTGGTTCCAGGACCCTTCGTGAATACCAAAATCTGTGGATGGTCAAGTTCCATTATATACAATGGCATAGTAAATGGCATCCCTTATGTAAAATGGCAAACAGCAAAGTTTGCTTTTTGGAATTCCCCCCTGCCACCCAAATTTTCAAGGTGTGGTTGGCTGAATCAATGGATGCAAAACCTATGGATAGGAAGCCTGACTGTATATAGATATAAATGGATATATAGATAGCAGTATGGTCCACCCTTCTTTAAATTGGTGGCCTCCAAACATTGTTATATCACTCAACCATCCCAATTCAATGGATTTAATATTGGATAACTGACCTTTAATAATGGGAGTGCTCTCTCTCTCTTTGAAATGCTACCTACTACATCCTATTGAGATAGTTACTCCCAAGGCTATGTACATGGGAGTGCAGCCGTGGGAGTAACTTGGGAGTAACTTGGCAGCCTTGGGAGTGTGGGGGGTCTGTTTGTTGTTTGGTCATAGGTTGTTTAGGTAGTGACAACAATTCAGGTATGGAGATGGGAAGCAATGCTGCTCAGTAGAGGCTACAACAGAGATAGCACTCAAGCCAAGTTTATAACCACAGGTCTTTATAACCATCAGTGTATTACCATTTATAACCATAGGTCTTCACAACAAAACACACTCATGACATCACATCTTCCATAGAAAAAATGAATGGGCTATAAAGAAGGAATACAGTTGTCCCTTCATATTCACTGGGGTTTGGTTCCAGGACCACCCTGCCCCCATGAATATCAAAATCTGTGAATACTCAAGTCCCATTATATGCAATGGCATAGCAAAATGGTGTCCCTTATATAAGATGGCAAAATCAAGGTTTGCATTTTGGATTATTATTTTTTAAAGAATATTTTCAAGCCATGAATACTTAAATCCATGGATACAAAATCCATGGATATAGAGGGACAACTGTATTTCCTCACAGATAAAATACTGAGTCTGAAATGCTGGGAAATCTTGTAAATGAAGCTCCATGCTTTTTCCAGAAGACAAGCAAGCTGTGCACATATATGAGGAACAGATGTACACTATTGCATTCATAAAACTGACTATTAAAAAACAAAGATCACCAGTCTGCCAGGAAGCTGTCCGAATGACAAAACACTGGGGCACCATTTACACGATGAATATGTAGTGGGATGAATTCGTGTCAATCCCTGGTTGTTTACATGTACATTGTGTCAGTCCCAAGATTTTCGGAAGGGGGGGCACCTTTTATCCCTGAACCAGCGGGACTTTCCGTCCCGCGGTTTGTAGCAATTTTTAAAAAAGTCACGGGAGGATTTGGAAAATCAGAAATGTAAACAGCCAGGGACAAGATATCTCGGTACTTGGTGATGACTGGAAATTGATGTGACCAGGGGCGGGCTCAGAGATCAGAGGAGGGGTCAGTCACCCGTTCAATAGATTCAGCCTCACCAGATGAAAACAAAGGCTTCCCTTCCAGCTGCACGTAGGTTTGTGTGTGTGTCTTGGCACTAAGTCACCCTGTTCAATGGATTTCTACACTGCAAACCCTTCAGCTTTACTCTGTCCTTCCCCTGCATGCTGGGTTTAAATTTTAAAGAGAGAGTAAATTTTAAAGAGATCGTGGGTGGACGATCGCCCATTCATCCCCCATCTGCATCCTCTCCATGGGTTTAAAGACACAGTAAACACTGCAAGTGTGTGGGCGGACAATCGATTATTCATCCACACCCCCACCCCCACCCCGCAGCATCCCCTTCATTGTGGGTTTAAAGGCACAGTAAAAACTGCCAGCATCTGGGCAGACGATCACTCATTAATCCACCCCCCTCCTGGCAGCATACCCTCCATCATGTGTTTAAAGGCACAGTAAAAACTGCCAGCGTCTGGGCAGATGATCGCACCAAATGAGATTTGTCTTTTAAAATGCCTTGTGTGTCTGTACTGGCATTCTCCTTTTACATGGATTTTAACTTTTTGGGGGCATTTACCCATCAGGGTTTTTTTTTTAAATCAAATTGTGCAGAGGAGGTTGTCTTTGCCTTCCTTCTCTGACCAATGCAGAAACTTGAACAAACATTTGTGCCAGCCAATAGTATTGCTTGTGGAGGGAAACTCTACAGGAAGTAGTCACTGAGGTTGTGAAAAAACGAGTAATCGCATCCTTGATTGACAGCTAAAAAATAAATAAATCCCAGGACCATAAACGCATGTAAACAAACAACAACAAAAAAAAAGGGGATAGTATATAGTGGGAGAGGAGACATAACCCAGAACGTGATGCCATGTAAACAATGATCCCAGGATCTCCTGGGATATCCAAATCAGAGACAAAAATCATGTAAACAGCGAGGGACGAATACGGGATCAATAAGTCCCGGGACACCTCGGGACAATAACTACCATCTAACTGGTACCAAGGAGTCTTAACTGCAGGTAAGGAAACCATAGTAAGGAACCACAATCAGGTGTGACTAAGCATATTAAAAAGTATGGGACTGGGTATGTCTGCATATAGAGATGTAAAACTTCCAGAAAAAACTATTTTCCCACCATGGGAGAGGGGGACAACATAAGTTTTAGGAAAATTTTTAAAATGCAATCTTAAACTCTCTTTACAAATTGCAAGTTATTTTCTTATTTTAGGAACGTAAAATCCATTATCTATCACTGTGGAATAAAATGATCTGACATATTAAAAGTACAGTTTATTCAGGATATAATTACAACTTGAACTTTTTTTTTTTTACATTTCAGTTGTTGCTACAAATGAAGTCCTAAACTGTAAGGAGCCCCTAAACTATAAGAAATCTCTGGCTGTCTCCAATGTGAAGAGCTAGCAAAACATCTCAGTAAAAACAAACATCAACATTAGTAAAACAGAGGAAAAATACTTTGCCTCCACTAATTCTTCATAGTATCAAGCAACTATAATGCTGAGAAAAGGAAACCAAGACCAAGAAATACAGTAAAAAAAATACAAAAAGTAACAGTGAAGTGACCAGGAAAGGCAGAAGATAAGAGAAAATGAAGCCCCGCTCAATAAGAGTTTCTTGAGAAACAGAGCCTTCTCTCCCCCGTGACTTCAGTTTGTTCTTCTTGACAATAGCATCCAGAAGCCTGACAGCGCCAAGAGAGCTATCAGAAACTATGATGGTGGATGCATAACAGAAATAGCTGCAAACTTTCTTAAGAGTAGCCCAAATACCTTAAAGGCACTAGATCCCATCTGATCTTGGAAGCTAAGCAGGGTCAGACCTGGTTGGTACTTGGGTGGGAGACTATATAGGCTGTACTTCAGAGGAAGAAACTGGCAAAACCACCTCTGAATATCCCTTGCCTAAGAAAACTCTATGAGATTCATGGGGGTCACCATAGGTTGACAGGCAACTTGAAGGCAATACGCACACAGCTGGGAAAAACGGACCAGTGAGATCTTAACTCAGTCAGCCAATAGGGGGCGCTTTGGAGGTCTCGGGAACTTCAATTTTAATTCTAATAGTTCTGAAAAAATAATGAAAACTAAAGCTAGGGCAATTATTCTTTTTAAACAAACAAACACTGCTGTTAACTAATCACTGCATTTTAAAAATAAAAAGCCTCATTCATTTAACTGATCTGAACATGCACCCAGGAAATTATTGCACTTTGAAACCTTTCCAACCTTTAAATTCCTACACAATAGGAAAAAGGGGAGAAGAAATTCTCCCAGTGTGGTTTCCATGGCTGTTTTGTATATATTCAAGGCCTAACTGGAGGAAATGAAGTGTGTTTTAAAGCATTTACTAGAGTAGTTTTTAAAACGGAACATTGGTACTTACCGTGAAGGTTCCTTTTCAGCAGCCATGGGGAGGGAATTGAGACTGAATCCAGACAAAACGGAGGTACTAACAGTTACAGGCCCGAAACCAGATCTGGGAATACAACTTCCAGTCCTGGATGGAACTACACTCTCCTCCAAAGACTGTGTTCGCAGTCTGGGGGTGCTCCTGGACCCGACGCTCCAGATGTCTAATCAGGTAAATGCGACAGTCAGGAGTGCCTGTTATCAACTTCGGCTGATACGCCAGCTGCGCCCTTGCCTGGAAATTAGGGACCTCGAAACTGTGGTACATGCACTGGTAACCTCCCGTCTGGATTTCTGTAATGCGCTCTACATGGGGCTACCCTTGTGCTTGACTCGGAAACTTCAACTAGTTCAGAACATGGCAGCCAGGTTGATTTCTGGTGTTTCCAGAAGAGAGCATATAACACCTGTGCTAAAAGCTCTCCACTGGCTGCCTATTCGTTTCCGGGCACAGTACAAGGTGTTGGTTATAACCTTTAAAGCCCTGCATGGCTTGGGTCCAACTTATCTCCGGGACCGCCTCCTTCCATACGACCCTCCCCGCGCACTTCGGTCCTCTGGGAGGAATCTGTTACAGCCTATGAAAACAAGGCTGTCGGTGACCTCCCAGAGGGCCTTCTCCGCTGCTGCTCCCAGATTATGGAATGGCCTGCCGGACGAGATCCGTCTTATTAACACCTTAGACGGCTTTAAAAAAGCTGTCAAGACGGATCTTTTCCGGCAGGCCTTTCCTGAATAACTATCCCGGCCCAAGACTCGGCTGTCCTCCCTGAGCTGTAATCATTTATTATTATTATTATTATTATTATTATTATTTAAAAAAACCTATTGTATGTTTTAATATTTTTCTAATTTATATATTTTTAGTTTACTGTATGTTTTTAATCTTTTATAGTTTAATATTGTTTTAAGGGGGGGTGGGCTAGGGTACTGGGACTATGGAGTTTTTATATTGTAAGCCGCCCCGATTGCGTTGCAGAGGGGCGGGATAGAAATAAAATTTTATTATATATTATTATTATTCAATGGGTATTGGCTCCGCCTCCAGCCAATCATAGGCAGGACACCTGAAACAGAAAACTTGAGACCACCCCTGCCAGGAGGAGGAGCCAACCCCATCCTCCCCAGAGAAGTTAAAACAGCTCCAGAAGAAAAAACATATACCACAAATAAAACACAACTTAAAAAACGCAGAACGACCCCACAGCTAGAATCCTAACTAAAAATTCTCCTACTTCTTTGCTCCCTCTCTCTTAAGCATTTCCTCTTTTTTTTTTTTTTTTGGGTGGGTAAGGATTCCCTCCCCATGGCTGCTGAAAAGGAACCTTCACGGTAAGTACCAATGTTCTGTTTTCCAGCAGCCTGGGGAGGGACTCCTTCAATGGGACGTAACACAGCGGTCCGAAAAAGGGGAAAAAGGGGGGGGGGAACTCTGAAGGCTAACTAATGTGCAACCTGCTGCAGCACCTTACGTCCGAAGGCCGCGTCTGCAGATGCATATTCATCAATCCAATAGTGTCTTGTAAATGTAGAAGCTGAGGCCCAGGTAGCGGCCCTGCAAATCTCCAGAATAGAATGAGCTCTTCCTAGTGCCGCCGACGTCGCAGCACTGCGAGTCGAATGGGCTAAAATACCAGGAGGAACTTGTAATTCACTGGCTACATAAGCCTGCTCAATGCACTTGCGTAGCCACCTCGCTATCGTGGAAGAAGACACCTTCTTGCCCTTCGAAGACCCTGAGTAAGCTACAAACAAGGCATCCGACTTGCGGAAACCCTGAGTTCTCTTGAGATACATCTTTAAGACCCTTCTGACATCTAACTTATGCCAGAGTTTTTCCAACTCCGCTGCAGGATGAGGACAGAAGGACGGCAAAACTATCTCCTGTGACCTGTGAAAGAGAGAATTGACCTTGGGCACGAAAGATGGATCTAGTCTGAGAGTTACTGAGTCCTTCTGAAAGACACACAACTCCTCCCTTACTGACAGTGCGCTCAACTC
Source organism: Gambelia wislizenii (assembly GCA_030847615.1). Lineage (NCBI taxonomy): Eukaryota > Metazoa > Chordata > Lepidosauria > Squamata > Crotaphytidae > Gambelia > Gambelia wislizenii. The sequence continues at coordinate 216,029,681 of JAUMIR010000003.1, forward strand.
CGATACTCTTCTGGCCGAGGTAATGGCTACGAGAAAAACCACCTTCCAAGTGAGAAGATTCAGATCCACCGAACTGATTGGTTCGAAAGGCTCCTTCACTAGCGCCTTCAAAACCACATTCAGTTTCCATGATGGAAACCTATGCACTATAGGTGGGCGCAACTGAGACACTCCCTTTAGGAACCTACGAATATGTGGATGAGAGGCCAAGGTCCTCCCCCGCGTCGACTTCAAAATGGAACCCAAGGCAGCCACATGCCTCTTCAGAGTGCTCGGAGCTAAACCTTTTTTCAAACCTGATTGTAGGAATGACAGCACCACCGAGACAGAAGCCTGTACAGGGTTGCTCCCCCTAGTCCGACACCACCTGCAAAAAGCTCTCCATGTGACCTCGTATAGTCTGATAGTAGAAGGTCTACGCGAAGCCAGCATGGTACTGACCACCTCCGTCTCATATCCTTGTTTTAACAGTCTCTGCCGCTCAACCTCCAAGCGTGCAATCGTAACCAGCCTGGATCCGGATGCACGATGCCTTCCTGAACTAGAAGGCCCGGCCACGGTGGGAGTGGCCACGCCTCCTGAACCTGCAACCGAATCAAGTCTGGATACCATGGTCTCCTCGGCCAGTTTGGAGCAATCAAGATGACTTCTGCTTTCTCTTGCTTGATCTTCCTTAGCACCCGGCCCAGAAGCGCTGTTGGCGGGAAGGCATAACACAAAGTCTGAGGCCATGGAATCGTTAGGGCATCGAAGGCTAACGCCCCCGGAGTCTGAAATCTTGAAACATACTGAGGTAGTTTGTGATTTTCCTCCGAGGCAAAAAGATCTATCGAGGGGTCCCCGAAGCGAAAGACTATCATCTGGAACACAAGGTTGTTGAGACTCCACTCGCCCTGACTCAAAGAGTGTCGACTCAACCAATCGGCTTGCACATTCAACTTCCCTTGGAGGTATTCTGCTCTGATCGACAACAGGTGCCTCTCCGCCCACAGGAACAACAACTCTGTCTCCTCCATGAGGACCCGGGAGCGAGTCCCCCCTTGTTTGTTTATGTGACACCTGGTCGATATGTTGTCCGTCCGGACTAATACATGGGACCCCCTCACCTGGTCGACAAACTCCACCAAGGCCAGTCTGACTGCACGAAGCTCCAACAGATTGATGCTGCAGTCGCGTTCCTGTGGTGACCATAGACCCTGAGCCATCTGGTCCTCGCAGTGAGCACCCCAGCCCCTCAGAGAGGCGTCCGTCGTCACTACCACTCTCCTGGGATCTGCTATTGGCACCCCCAATGAAAGGTTGTTTGATAGCCACCACCTCAAGGACTCCTTCACCTCCGACGGAACTCTTAGAAATCTGGTTGCCTTGATCGCAATGAGGTCCTGATAGGGGAGTAAAAACCACTGTAGCTTCCTGAGGTGAAATCTGGCCCATGCTACTGAATCTATACAAGCAATCAACAACCCCAACAGTCTTGTCAAGAACATCAGGGGAGATTTGGCCCGGTCTAATACCGTTGTAACAGCCTCCTGAATCTTCAACCTCTTTTTCTCCGGTAGAAAAACCCGGTACGCCCTGGTGTCCAGAATGTTGCCCAAGTGTTGAATTCTCTGAACTGGGTCCAGGTGACTTTTTTCCCTGTTCACCATGAACCCATGAGACTCCAGAACCTGCAGAGTCCTGGACACACTTCTCGACGCCTCGCTCTTGGAAGATGCCCTGATCAGCAGGTCGTCCAGATAAGGGAATACATGAATGCCCTGCGATCTTAGGTGTGACACCAGTGCCACCAGCACCTTGGTGAACACCCTTGGCGATGAAGATAGACCGAAAGGGAGTGCTCTGTACTGAAAATGATCCTCCTTGAAGGCGAACCTTAGGAAACGTCTGTGGGCAGGGTGAATCATTATGTGCAGGTAAGCTTCCTGCAAATCTAAGGAAGCCAGGAAGTCCCCTTCCTGAATCCCCTCCAGGATCGAACGTAGAGTCTCCATCCGAAATTTGCGTCTTGCCACAAAGAGATTGACCCCCTGTAAGTTCAATATGGCTCTCCAGTCCTTGTTCTTCTTGGGCACCAGGAAAAGTAGAGAATAAGTTCCCTTGAATCTCTCCTCCGGCGGAACTGTTTCTATTGCTCGGACCTGAAGTAGGTGATCGATGGCCTCTGCCATCAACCTCTGTTTGTCCTCGCCCATTGACCTGCAAGACTGGATGAAGGTGGGAGGCGGTCTTGCGATGAAATCTATTGTGTATCCTTGACTCACCGTCCTGATGACCCAGGCATCGGATGATGTAATCTGCCAGGTTGCTGCGAAGACGGCCAGTCTGCCCCCCACCGGAGATGCTTGATAGTCATGCGGATTGTCCACCCTTGCCTCCCTGCTTGGAGGGCTGAGTGGTGGAAGCCTTGGGGAACTGTTGGGACTTCGGTCTTGGGAACTGCTTGGGAGGGTTCCAGTTATTCCTCTGTTGTCTGAAGCTGCTGAACCTTGCTCCACGAAAGTTCTGAAAATTGGGGCGAAAAAACCTGCGCTCCTCCTTTTTTGGTAAGGACGGGAGCATCTTCTTCTTGTCCTTGGTCTCCACCAGGACCTCCTCTAACGTTTCTCCAAACAACTTTTTACCGTTGAACGCGCAGCCTGCCAGGTTGGACTTGGCCTTGCTGTCCGCATTCCAGTTTCTCAACCAAAGATGTCGTCTGGCAGCCACATTTGCCGCCACAGCCCTGGATGTGAACCAAAGTGCATCCAGACTAGCATCTGCCACATAGGCAGATGCCTTCGCTATCTTATTCATGCCCTGGCGAAACTTAACTTCGTCCTCGGGTACGTTGGTCATGAGGTCCTTGGCCCACCTGATGGTGGCCCTGGAGAAAATTGACGCTGCCGCCGCTGCTCTAATGGCCAGAGCTGCTGCCTCATGTGACCTGCGCAGAAACGTCTCAATGCGCTTGTCATCTGGTGTTTTGAGATGTTCGTCTCCATCTCTAGGAAAGAGTGACCCCGAAACCAGACCAGCCACAGGCACATCAATGGCAGGGAGCTTTAATAGCTCCATCACGTCCCCCGCGAAGGTATACAGCTGTTTGACAAAAGCAGGTAGCGTTCTGGGGGCACCTGGCTGCGTCCACTCCCCCACCAATGCATCCCTTAGCACATCTGGGAATGGCAAGATATTCCCTGAAGTCTTATTAGAGGCCCTAAGCTCAGGGACCCCTAGCTTGGAGCCCCCCTCCTTGGGGTTCGAAGGCTCTAATTCCAAGGCCCTTAAGGCCTTTTTAAGAAGAAGTGAGAAGGCAGCATTTTCAAATAGACGGGGAGAGTCACCCTCATCCCCCTCCCCATTTTCCCCCTCAGAAGAGAGCTCCCCCTCCTCCCTGGGTTCCTGAGCCACCTCCTCCTCCTCCAGGTCCCCCTCCCTGACGGGGACCTCCAGATGCTTTTCTTTCCTTTGTCTTTTGCGCGGAGGGGGAGAGCCCCCTCCCTCGCGCGGTTCCCGCGGCTCCGCACGGCTTGGCGGTAAAGGCGCCCGGATCCCCGCCGCGCCTGCCGCGCTCCTCTTAGTGGCCCAGCCGCTACTCTGGTCGGCCTCCTGGGGTGGGAGAACGGGCCCCGAGTCCTTCCCCCTGCCCGCAATGGCCGCCCCCGACGATCCCGCCATGGTAGCACCCGCCGCCAGCACCTGCCTGGCCACCAGGGCGAACCAGGTGGTCAGCTCTGGCGGCAGGGCCTTACCTCCTACCAAGAGTGGTGGAAGGTCCTCCGTGGCTGCGGTGTCCTCCTCGGGGGTCCGGGGCCTCGGGGGGTCTGCCGCTGGCCGGGCTGCCCCCTCCGCACGGTCCGTCTCCTGGTCGGAGACCCCATCGCGCTCCGCCCTCCCCTGGGCGGTTGAGCTCAACGTGTGTCCCATAAGGGGAACACGGAGCACCTTATCTGGGGACTGCAATCCGTCCCCTGGCAGGCCCAGGGAGGAATCTTCCTCTTCCGAGGAGAGATCCTCTCCCTGCACGCGTCTGTGCCTGGGCGCCGCCATCTTGGAATCCCTTTGTTTAAAGGAAGCTCTGGAGCGACTAACAATCCTGCCTATTCCAGCACGAGGCAGAACAGAACTGGGGAGGATGGGGTTGGCTCCTCCTCCTGGCAGGGGTGGTCTCAAGTTTTCTGTTTCAGGTGTCCTGCCTATGATTGGCTGGAGGTGGAGCCAATACCCATTGAAGGAGTCCCTCCCCAGGCTGCTGGAAAACTACAATTGCCTCTCTGTATCCATGGATTTAAGTATACACGGTTTGAAAATATTCTTTAAAAAATAATAAACCAAAAAGCAAACCTTGATTTTGCCATCTTATATAAGAGACACCATTTTGCTATGCCATGGCATATAATGGGACTTGAATATTCATCGATTTTGGTATCCACGGGGGTCCTGGAACCAAACCCCAGCAAATATGAAGGGACAACTGTACATTAGAATACCAACAGAGATATCATTAGTCATTTAGAAGCAAAGAAATATGTGCCATGATGTTAACTAGTATATGGCCACATTTAATTATTCATAAAAACAGGCAGTCAGAAATATAGGTGACAAGGAATAACTACATGTGCTTTGAAAAGTATGGAGAAGAGATTGTTGTCAATCCCCACCCACACCCACTCCAATTACATGTGTATGAGAAGAACTGAGGAACTCTGAATACTAAATAAATAGGTCAGGGTATTAGAAGATTTGGCAGAATTCAGATCGTACCCACTCCTTTATCACTGGGAAATTGAGAAGGGAAACCTAGGTACAGCTTGTTTCAGAAGACAACTGAAGCCCTCTAAATGTTTTAGCCTGCAGTTCCTTATTACTGCCTCATCACTGTCCTCAATTACTGTCAAGTTGTCTTCAACATATGGTGATCCTATGAATGAGAGACCTCCAAGACACCCTGTCATCAACAACCCTACTCAGGTCCTGCAGACTGAGGCCTTCCTTGACTAAGTCCATCTACCTGTAATGCATTCTTCCTCTTTTCCTACTGTCTCCCACTTTACCAAGCATTATCCTCTTTTCTAAGAAGTCGTGCTGTTTCATATGTCCAAAGTAGCATGGTGTAGCTAACACGAATCGGAAACAACTTGGAGAGTGTAGATGTGTAGGTGCTATTGCTTAACCATTTGTAAGCTGCTCTGAGAGCCTTTGTGGCTGAAGAGCAGGGTATAAATATTAATAATTTTATTAATATTAATAAATAAAAACAGTGGTTTGAGTGCTGGACTATTACTCTGGAGACCAGGGTTCAAATCCCCGCTCAACCATGAAAACCATTTGGTGACCTTGGCATATCACACACTCTCAGCTTCAGAGGAGGGCAACAGAACACTCTCTGAAGAAATCTTGCCAAGAAAACCTGTGATAGAGTCACCTTAGGGTCACCATAGGTGGGAAATGATTTGAAGGTACACAACAACTATAGCCTCAGTTTAGTCTTCTCTCTCTCTCTCTCTCTCTTTTTTTTTTTCTTTCTTCTTCTAGGGAGAGTTCAGGCTTGATTTGGTCTAAGACCCCTTTCTTGATCATTTTGGCAGCCCATGGTATCTGTAGAACTCTCCTTGTTAAATCAGGATAAATTATATAACCTGATATAATAGCTTTCAATGTTTTTAAAAGCCACTCTCAACCTACCATAATGTATGTAGCATCCACAACACAAACATTTTGAACCAGTGGAGTAGATGGGCAGCTGTCGCCTCCAACTCCCATCAGCCCTATCCTGCACAACCAATTGTGGCACATTATGGGGGCTGCAGTCTTTAAAAAAATTGGAGGACAAAAATGGTGGGTTTACAGCAAGGATGGTGAAATGTGGCCCTCCATACGTTTTTGGCTGTCAACGCCGATCAGCCCTAGCTATCATAGCCAACAGTGTTGTGGTTAAAATAAAATAAGCCTGATCTGTCACAGTTGCCCACACCTGGAGGAAAACCAGACTTCAAAAATACATCTGCTGCAAAAGTTACTGGGGTGAATTTAGGCCAGTCTCTCCCATCCTCATTAACATCACAGGCTTCTGGTACAAACAGAAAGGAGAGGACTTTGATTTCATCCAGTATTTGGGGGACAAAGGCAGTAAACCTGTGCTCAATCATTTGATGACCAACCTGGAAATAATGAGCCAGACAGAGAGATGGGTTTAAACAGGGCCACTTTATCTGACCTACAACTTCACCTTCTGGCCTCTATTCCATGAGGTCATGAAAACATTCCTCTGGCAACATCCTTCACATATGCCTCTAGGAGAGCCCATTATTATTACAAAACTATTGTATTCAGCAGAAAAGCACATTATCTCTCTCCATTATATATATACAGTATATATCTCTCTCCTCTCTCTGGCTTTTCTTCGCAAACGAAGATTCAGGAAGGACTCATCCTGCGCTTTCTGCAAGTGCGCTGATGACTAAAAAGGCCAATCCGAGATAAACAAGTCCGGTTGCAGAAAGCACAGCAGAAGGTCTCCTTGGGTGATGTTTCCGGGTTGTGATTCTTTCTGCGTTGTCATTTCTCTTCAAGACTTGTTCGGCGTGAGTTCTCAAATAAGGCTGCAGCATTGTGGATAGTGCGTCTCCAAGCCTCCTGACGTGAGGACAGGGCGGACCATTGTTGGTGATCAATTTGGCCGAGCCTGAGATGTTGTATCAGGGAGTCCTTGTATGGCTTTTTTGGAGCGCCCCTCTTACACTGACCCATGGCGAGTTCACTGTAGAGTACTATTTCTGGGGGACGATTGTCCTCCATCCTAGAAACGTGCCCTGCCCAGCGCAGCTGTGTTTTCAGTATCATGGCCTCAATGCTGGTGATCCCTGCTTGCTCAAGGACAGCAACATTCATCACATAGTCCAGTGTATATTTAGGATATATATCACAGATTAGCAAAGGCATATAGTGCATTTGGAAGACTTCACAAAAGAGTCTGGAGCAATAAACACCTGAGGCAAAGCACAAAAATCAGTGTGTATCGAGCCATCGTACTGTCTATCCTCCTTTATGGATCTGAAACATGGGTCACCTATCGCCACCACCTACGACTCCTCGAGCGCTTTCATCAGCGCTGTCTACGCACAATCCTAAATATACACTGGACTGACTATGTGACTAATGTTGCTGTCCTTGAGCAAGCAGGGATCACCAGCATTGAGGCCATGATATTGAGAACACATCTGCGCTGGGCAGAGCACGTTTCTAGGATGGAGGACCATCGCCTCCCAAAAATACTACTCTACGGTGAACTCGCCACGGGTCAGCGTAAGAGGGGCGCTCCAAAAAAGCGATACAAAGACTCCCTGAAACAACATCTCAGGCTTGGCCAAATTGATCACCAACAGTGGTCCGCCCTGGCCTCACATCGGGAGGCATGGAGACGCACTATCCACAATGCTGCAGCCTTATTTGAGAACTCACAACGAACAAGTCTTGAAGAGAAACGACAACGCAGAAAGAATCACAACCTGGAAACATCACCCAAGGAGACCTTCTGCTGTGCTTTTTGCAACCGGACTTGTTTATCTCGGGTTGGCCTTTTTAGTCATCAGCGCGCTTGCAGAAAGCACGGGATGAGTCCTTCCTGAATCTTCGTTTGCGAAGAAAAGCCAGATATATATATATATATATATATATCTGTTTGGAATGCGTTTATCAGCAAATTATAATCCATGCTATCTATATTTTTTTCTCCTGTTTGGAGTTACTTTATCAGTACGTTATAATGCATGCTATATTTGTGTTTGGAGTTATTTTATCAGTACATTATAATCCATGCTACCTATACATATATATATATATATATATATATTCATTCATTCCTGTTTGGAGTTACTTTATCAGTACATTATAATGCATGCTATATTTGTGTTTGGAGTTATTTTATCAGTACATTATAATCCATGCTACCTACGCACACACACACACACACACACACACATATATATATATTCCTGTTTGGAGTTACTTTATCAGCAAATTATAATCCGTGCTACCTATATTTTTTTCTCCTGTTTGGAGTTACTTTATCAGTACATTATAATCCATGCTACCTATATTTTTTTCTCCTGTTTGGAGTTACTTTAGCAGTACAATTATAATCCATCTACCTTTACGTATATATATTCCTGTTTGGAGTTACTTTATCAGTACATTATAATGCATGATACATTTGTGTTTGGAGTTATTTTATCAGTACATTATAATCCATGCTACCTATATTTTTTTCTCCTGTTTGGAGTTACTTTAGCAGTACAATTATAATCCATCTACCTTTACGTATATATATTCCTGTTTGGAGTTACTTTATCAGTACATTATAATGCATGCTATATTTGTGTTTGGAGTTATTTTATCAGTACATTATAATCCATGCTACCTACGCACACACACACACACACACATATATATATTCCTGTTTGGAGTTACTTTATCAGCAAATTATAATCCGTGCTACCTATATTTTTTTCTCCTGTTTGGAGTTAGTTTATCAGTACATTATAATCCATGCCACCTATACATATATTCCTGTTTGGAGGTACTCGTGCAATCGCGCCCCTCCCTGCCAGATTACGCGCTGCTCCCCCTTCCCGGCCTTTAGCAAAAGGCCAAATCCGGCGGGGCCGACGGCGCCCGTCGTTCGCGCTCCGCTTGCTCCGCTCCTCCTCCCTGCCCGAACGCGAACTCTGAAAACGGCGGCCTCGTTCAGGCGAGGAAGCTTGGCCACGCCGGCTTGCCGTACTCGAAGCTGGCCAGCGTGAGAGCAGCAGCGTGAGAGTCGGCGAGCGAGCGAGTCTTCCTCGGCCGCTGGCTGGGGTGGTGGCAGCCTGGGGCTTGGAACGTCCACGCTCGCGGGATTCGGAAACGTCACAATGGCTCAGAACGTTCAGAACGTTACTCTCTCGCTCACGCTGCCCATCACTTGTCACATTTGCCTGGGAAAGGTAAGGGCGCCTGGCGGTCGGGATGCGGTTCGAGAGGGAAGGCAGGGGGAGTTTCCCCCGCCCGGCCCCCACGCCACTCCCTTTGGAGGGTGCCCGGCGGTCGGCCGGATTTCCCTGCTGGGAGAGGCAGGAGCGCAGGCTTTACAATCCAGGGGAAATCCCTCCCTCTCCCCCCTCCCAGCTAAGACATGCAAACCATTGTTCTAAAATCCTGCTTTTGCCCCTTTCAACAATTCTCCGCAAGCTCCTGCCTGGGGTTTCTTGTAGAGCTTGGTAGCGGAAGGGAGGCCCAGGATCGATCGGGTTGGGTGGCCATCGCTCGGATTGTTTTCGTGGTGCTTGAATGCTTGTGCTCATTTGCAAAATCTAAATACTGTAAAAGGTAGCATGAGGTGAAGGAAAGTCTTTTTCCACCAGGAAGGGGCAAGGAAGGAAGGAAGTCTCCTGATCTATTTTTTTCCTTTCTGCAATGATTAATAGTAATTCATGCCAATGGCTTGGATCACTGTTTTTCTGGTTTGGTTTGGTTTTGCCTCTGAAGGTTTTAAAATGGGTGACAGTAACAAGGTAGGCCGGATAACATGGAACCCAAACCAAGGCCGGGCAGGCTTTAATTCTCCTAATCAGCGCCTCAGACTCTTCACACGCACACCTTATTAAAGCCCATGTGGTTTCTTGATTGACTGCTCTCAGCTTTAACTGAGACGTTTTTAATGTTCAAACAACCTGGATTGAGCTACACGTCTAAAACTCATCTTGATCTGCGGTGATTTCAGGTTTGTTTTGTGATCTCACTGTCTTCTGTTGTCATTCTTCCCCTGACCTCCCACTTGGGCCTTGTGTTTCCTGTGATACTTAGTTCATTCTGAATGGATATGTAATTTTGTTTTCAATGGACTGTGATTTGTAGCAGCTTTTCTGCTTTTACTATCCACTGTCTGGAGCATTTGGTGTTTGTTATTCCCTAGTTCTGGTCCACAAGTTCTATCATCACATAATTTAGATGGTGAAGCAGGTTGCTTGGTAGAATGTTTTGTGTGTTTGCGTGTGCACGCCTTCAAGTCGCCTGTTGACTTATGGTGACCCCATGAATTTCATGGGGTTTTCTTAGGCAAGGAGTATTCAGATACAGTTTTGCCAGTTCCTCCCTCTGAAATACAGCTTAAGTACCTGGTGTCGGTTGACGGTCTCCCATCCCTGCTAAGCTTCAAGATCAGATGGGATCTGGTGCTTTCATGGTATTTAGGCCTTGGTAGCATTTTACAGGGGTATATTGTTGGGTGGGAGTGTAATTAATTGGCCATTCATTTGATATGACACTTCTATAACAAGGTGCTGATACACAGTCTGCCCTCTGTATCCACCAATTTAGCATCCGTGGATTCCACCATCCCTGGCTTGAAAATATTCCCCCAAAATAAATAAATTCCAAGAAACAAACCTTGATTTTGCAATTTTGTATAAGGGACACCATTTTACTATGCCATGGTATATAAGGGGACTTGAGCATCCACAGAACCCCAGCAGGTACCAAGAACCCACTGTATCTATTTACTCTATCAGTGACATGATAGCTGGTAGTCACATGTCAGTGCTCCAGCTTTTAGTCCAAGCTTTAAAGAACCTATCCACAATGCTGAACCTAATTGGGGCCTACTGTTCAGGACCTTGAGTAGCTCCTTCAGAGTTCACACTAAATTGCTTGTAATTGGAAAACCACCGACAGTCTAAATCATAGAATCATACAGAGTTGGAAGAGTCCACAAGGGCCATCTAGTCCAACTCCAGTTAAAGCATTCCTGACAGATGGCTAAATATTAGCTAATACTGTAGTACACTAAGGTCTGATAGCTTGCTGTACTGGAAGAACTAGTGCAAAAAGTGAAAGAACTGAATGGAATAGAACTGAATAGACACAGCCAAATTTACAGAAGTTTTTTTTTTTTTAATTAGCTATACTAATAGAGTATCATAGAGACACATGGAAGCAAGGTTCCACAACCCATGGAAATATTTGGAATGTTGCTTGGATGAAGTAAATGATAATTTCAGATGATACATTGACTGTGTGTGTGTGTGTTGTGATGTGGTCTACACACAGTGACATTGATTGTACATTGCTATTGTTCATTTTTGTATTTGTACTTCTTGCTTCCTTATTTAATAAACAGAAAAGTTTGGATTAAATCCCAGATTCATTCCCCGCTGACATGGGAGCTGCCACTGGTTACATTTCTGTCCAACCTTCCTTTCCATGAACTCAGTATGGCATGTGTGTCTCCCTCCCCCTCCATACTTTATCCCACAGCAGTCCTGTCCTGTGAGGTAGGTCGACCTGAGAGAAAATGACTGGCTTGAGCTTACTGAATGAGTTTCATGAATCAGTGATTACTTGAACACTGAATTCCCAAACCAGAACCCACACTTTCATAAATGCTGAAAGCATGGCTATCATACACCATGTATATCTCTTTTAAAAGTAGGAGGTGAGAGCAAGGCAGTTGGGATTGGATAGTCTGCCCAACTCCTTTTCACAGGTGACCTCTGATTCTTGGCCTCATTCTCCTCCACCAAACACTGAAAGCTTTTTATAATACTTGTAACCATAACTAAACATGCTTATATGGGAATTAGGCCATCAGGTTCCCCGCTCCCAGTTCAATGGAGCTTACTTCCTATGGATAGTCTGAGGTGAGCAACCTTATTCTTGCTTGTGATCTGCATCATGGGTGTCTTTTGAAGTTACAGCAGCACCTGAAGATCTCATACAAATGTTCCTAAGTGCTGATGTGCTTACTTTATCTTTTGCATTGCCCATGGTCATGCAGTCATTCATCCCTGACACTACTGGCCAAACTAAAGACTACTCTGCATATATGTGAGGCTGGTCCAGCTTTTGGTAGAGTGATGTTCCCTGTCTTATACAGGAGATTTTTTTTTTTTGAGGAACATTAAAAAGGGGTGGGGCAGTTGTCCAGAGGTGACAGGGCCAATTTTACACCCTGCTCCTATGGACTGCACCAGAAATTACACAGAATAATTTCTGATCATCATTTAGGCTGCTTTTTGACTGCCTTTTAAGTGCTTTTAGGGTGTTTTTCCCCAAAAAAGTTTGGGGGTTCAGGGTGGGTGAATGACCTAAGCTGCTGAATTTTGGATGGCTTGGGGACATTTTGGGGCAGTTTTCAGATGTTCCTTCTGAATTTTTCATTTGAATGTCTCCACTGTTTCCCTCTGTTGGAAGAAACAGCAATGCACACCAAATAACTTGTTCTGTGGCCCCTATAGTATCCTCATATCTCAAGTATTGGAAGAGGATGCTATCCTATCATCATCATTGAAGTACAGTTCAGTCCATTGAGCTTCTGAATGTGGGATGATCTTTTGCCTCAGGCAGAAGAATATCTAGGATCAGCTGTGTGTAGTGGGAAGGTTCTATATCCATAAATATATGGAAAAGTAATACCTCTGCAACCTCATATTTTTTTTGGGGGGGGGGAATCCTATGTTTTCTCAGCAGCCCATGGTAACATGGCTTCACTAGCATGCACTTTTTGTATGAAATGCAGCTGGTTTGCCTTTTATTCAAGATTATGTTCTTTTCTGAAGCAGTTTAGGGAATGATATCCCCTAAGTAACTGTTTTATTCATGTCTTCACACACATCATCCCCATCAGACACACAGAGCCTTGAGGGAGATGCCTTTCTGTCACTTGGTCCCATGTGGCTGTCAGGGGACTTGTGAATAAGGCAACCACAGGGGTCTTTTCCTAGTCCTCTGTCCTGAGCTTTGCATTTGTGTCAGGCTCAGTACAGTGGCAAACATTGAAAATGTATGTCTCTGCATAATATACTTTGTGATGTTTCTACTTAAAAGTTCAAGTTTTATCATTAGTACTTTTTCATGTTGTTGTTGTTGTTCTGTGTCTTCAAGTTGTTTCTGACTTATGGCCACCCTAAGGTGGACCTATCATGAGGTTTTCATTGGCAAGATTTGTCCAGAGGGGACTGCCTTTCCATTCCTCCGAGGCTGAGAGAATGTGACTTGCCTAAGGCCACCCAATGGGTTTTCATGGCGAAGCAGGGATTTGAACCCTGGTCTCCAGAGTTGTCTCAATCTCTCTCTGGCTTTTCTTTGCAAACGAAGATTCAGGAAGGACTCATCCTGCGCTTTCTGCACGTGCGCTGATGACTAAAAAGGCCAATCAGAGATAAACAAGTCCAGTTGCAGAAAGCACAGCAGAAGGTCTCCTTGGGTGATGTTTCTGGGTTGTGGTTCTTTCTGTGTTGTTGTTTCTCTTCAAGACTTGTTCGGTGTAAGTTCTCAAATGAGGCTGCAGCATGGTGGATAGTGTGTTTCCATGCCTCCTGATGTGAGGACAGGGTGGACCATTGTTGGTGATCAATTTGGCCGAGCCTGAGATGTTGTTTCAGGGAGTCCTTGTATCATTTTTTTGGAGCACCCCTCTTAATGCTGGCCCGTGGTGAGTTCACAGTAGAGTACTATTTTTGGGGGGTGATGGTCCTCCATCCTAGAAACGTGCCCTGCCCAGCGCAGCTTTGTTCTTAATATCATGGCCTCAATGTTGGTGATCCTTGCTTGCTCAAGAACAGCAACATTCGTCACATAGTCAATCCAGTGTATATTTAGGATTGTACGTATACAGCACTGATGAAAATGTTCAAGGAATCATAAGTGTTGGCGATAGGTGAGCCATGTTTCAGACCCGTAAAGAAGAATAGACAATACAATGGCTCTATACACACTGATTTTTGTGCTTCGCCTCAGGTGTTTATTACTCCAGACTCTTTTGTGAAGTCTTCCAAATGCACTATATGCCATTGCTAATCTGTGATCAATCTCCTTGTCAATCTTGGCATCTGAGGAGATGATGCTTCCCAGATAGGTGAACTGCTGAATGGACTTGAGCACAGTTTTGCCTATGGCAATGTGGGTATGGTGGTGTTCGTCCTGTGGTGTAGGCTGGTAAAGAACTTCTGTTTTCTTCAAGTTGACTTCCAGCTCAAACAGCTCTGCAGCTGTTGCGAAGCAGGATGTTAGGCGCTGCAGAGCTGCTTCTGTGTGGGCAACAAGGGCAGCAGCAGCAGCGAAGAGCAGCTCACGGACTAGATAGTTTAGAGTCTTAGTGTGAGCCCTCAGACAGCTTAAGTTAAACAAGCTACTATCAGTACGGTAACGTATATAGATGCCGTTGTCTTGTTCAAGCTCTGCCGTAGCCCTTTGGAGCATCATGCTGAAGAAGATTGTAAATAAAGTTGGTGCAAGAACACAACCTTGCTTCACTCCATTAATTATTAGAAAGGACTCTGAAAGAGCATCACCATATCTGACTTGACCATGGTGGCCCTCGTGTAGCAAGATAATCATTTTAAGGAATTTGGGGGGACATCCTAGTCTTTCCAGGATCTGCCACAGACCACAGTATCGAAGGCTTTGGTGAGGTTGACAAATGTTACATAGAGACCCTTGTTCAGCTCCCTACATTTTTTCTTGCAGTTGTCTAAGGGCAAATACCATATCTGTAGTACTCCTATTGGCTCTGAAGCCACGAGAAGTTCTTCTGCAATAGCAGGAACTAATCTGTTCAGGAGTATCCTTGCAAGGATTTTTCTAGCAATAGAGAGCAGTGTTATGCCTCGATAGTTTGAGCAATTGGATTTTGCTCCTTTTTTCTTGGACAGGGTGACGATGACTGCATCTCGGAGATCTGATGCAGTTCCCCCTTTTCCCAGCAATTCACAAGGAGTTTGTGGAATTTATCATGGAGTGCATGACCTCCGTGTTTCCATACTTCAGGTGGGATTCCATCAATCCCAGCTGCCTTGCCAGTTTTCATCTGCTGTTTGGCCTTAAGGGTCTCTTCCAAAGTGGGAGCTATGTCGAGTTCATTTTTCGTCAATTTTTGTATCATATGTTGGATAGCTGAGCCTTGGACTACTCGGGTGACACTGAAGAGACTTTGAAAATGTTCAGCCCATCGATCCAGGATGGAGGCTTTATCAGTGATTAATGTTTGACCATCTGTGCTGTATAAGGAGCTTTGGACCTGATAGGTAGGTCCAAACACTGCTTTAAGAGCTTCATAAAATCCTCTATGATCACCCAGATCTGCACAGCGTTGTGTCTTTTCTGCTATATTGATCCACCACTTGTTCTGCATGTCTCAGAGTTTTTGTTGAAGTTTACTACATGTGAGGGAGAAAGCTGCTTTTCTTACATGGCAAGTTGGCTGGGCGAGGTATGCCTGGTGAGCAGTTCTCTTCCTTGCTAACAGCTCCTGGATCTCTTGGTTGTTTTCATCAAACCCGTCTTGATTTTTCTTGTGGGAGAACCCGAGGGATTCTTCTGCAGACTGGAGGATACTGTTTTTGATATGTTGCCAAAGCACTGTGGGAGAAGGATCTGTAGGGTGGTCTTTAAGTTTTGTTTGCAGGTTTGCCTGAAAGTTGTCTCTCATGGTAGCTTCTTGAAGATTGTTGACTTGGAGTCTCTTCTTTAAGATGCCACCCCTCTTAGGTCTGAACTTAAGATGAAGATTTAATTTACATCTGACAAGGCGATGATCTGTTTGGCATTCTGCACTGGGCATCAGTTCGGTATGACAGACATCACAAATGTTTCTCTGGCGGACTAGAACATAGTCAATGAGGTGCCAGTGTTTGGATCGGGGATGCATCCAGGTTGTCTTCAAGCTATCTTTCTGCTGAAAGATTGTGTTTGTAATAGTCAGCTGTTGTTCTGCACAGAACTCTAGCAGGAGGCGTCTGTTATCATTGCAGTTTCCAACACCATGCTTGCCTAAGACACCTTTCCAGGCTTCGGAGTTCTTTCCTACTCTGGCATTGAAGTCACCAAGGATAATAATTTTTGTATGAGGTGGTGTAGGTCTGTGTAGAATTTGTCTTTCTCTACAGGGTCGGCTTGCATAGTTGGGACATATATACTAAAGAGAACAACATGTGGGAGGTGGATAAGGAAATAATGCAATCAGAGTTTCCTGTTGGCAAGGTTTCGAGTTTGGAAGCAATGGAGTTTTTAATCATAAAGCCTACTCCTGAAAGATGTTTTTTGGTTTTGGGTTTGCCAGACCAGTAAAGTGTGTAGCCGGCACCATGTTATTTAAGGCTGCCTTCCTCATGGAGACGAACTTCACTAAGAGCAACGATGTCAATATTAACTCATGATAGTTCATGCGCTATTAGGGCAGAACGACGCTCAGGCCATCCACTATCTGCAGAGTCTCGCATGGTTCCGATGTTCCAGCATGCAAGAGTCAGTTTATTTACACCTTTGGAGGCCGGTGTGTGCATTTGTTTCTTTGCTTTGGTTTGACCGCATCAGAAGATTCCTGTTGGCCGCAGCTAGCCAACCAGGTTGATGGGGATGAGCTTTTGTTAGGCCACCTTTTCTAGGCCCCTATCCATATGGAGCAAGCAGTGCTCTCCTTAAAAAAGGCTGCTTGGTCGTTCAGGATGCTGCCGAACAAGACTATCATCTCCTGGGTCAGCCTCGAGTGACCAAAGTCCTGAACCGCCTGCATGCAGGGTTGGGTCTGCGGCTTCCAGTGCATCTTTACACCTGCCGTTTTGTCCCTTGCCTATCGCTACAGGGCTTTTTTGGAACTGGATTTGTCCTTCGAGCCTGTGCAATGGATTTTTCTGGTGGAGCACAGCGTGCACAGAACTGGCCTCACCCTTTAAACCAAGGTTCATCTGCTGTGGCCTTGCAAGCATGGACGTAGCAGTGAGGTCCTCGGGTTGTAGGTTTGATTAAAGTTTCCTTCTCTTAGATGGTTGACCTTACAGGGTTGGACGAGCACCATCTGCCCGGGTTTGGGATTAGAGTTTTCCTTCTCCTAGGACGGTTGACATAAGGCTAGAGAACCCATCCTGCTCTTTGTCATGCCCTTCGGTTTTGACCTGTCTGGCATGGGAGACCCTACTAGTGGCTATTATGCCACCGCCAGCATAGCTTAAAACATCATTAGGGTACGCAAGCCTCTCTCCCACAACAAGGGGGTCTCAGTGGACTCCAGAGTTGTAGTCCAATGATTAAACTACTACAGCATGCTGGCTCTCACTTTTTTCATGAACTTCAATTGTATTTCCCAAGTTGTATCCCTAATGCCAGTACTGGTCGCAAGAGGACTTGTCCTTTACCTCACTTCTTGTTACTGTTAAATGCTAGGAACTTGAGAATAGTTTTTCCTATTTTATTTTACTTTATTTATATCCTACCTTTCTCCCAATATGGGAACCAAGGCAGCTCACAATATAAGTTAAAACAAAACAGAGTTAAAACAATGGAGAATGAAAACATTTTTAAAAATTAACTAATCGTATTAAAACATTAGCTTTAATAAGTAGTTCAAGCATAATAACAATGATAAAAATATAGCACACCTGCTTTAAAGCTCCATTGCAGAATTCTACAGTGGACAGTTAACAGTCAAAGGGGCTAGGTAAACAGAAATATTGTTGCCTGCTAGGGGAAAGGGAGCAGAGAGGGGTCCAGTCGGCCCTCCATGGGAGGTAATTCCACAATAATTTCCCTTCTCCCTCCCACTGAGACCCTCAAAGTTTTGTCACTCAATAACTCTCAATATCCTGTAGGTTCTAGATCAGAGGTGGACAACTATGGAAGGCTAAGTGGCTGCATTAGCCCACTAGGAAACCTTGGATGGTTGTACCTACTCCTGGGGGAAAATAAATAATAATTCAATCGCAGCCCGTATCTGTGGGGGTTCAGTTCCTGGACTTACCACAGAAAACAGCGAAACCATAGAGTTGCCTTGGAGGACCTAGAAGTTGTCTAGAGAGGACACCTCTCTAAGCATTTTCTAGGATAACTCTATAATATGTGTCCTGTTTTGGATCCCACGAATAACTGAAACCGCAGATATTGGTTCCACAGATATGGGGGTTGACTTTATTTTTTAAAAAAATTACTATTTTGCTCCTAGGCGCCTCTTGGGGATATGGAGCACTTTCACCATGTTTTGGGTTTCAAAAAAGGCCTCTCTTGTGCCTAAATTCACCCAGAGTCCCTGTAAAATTGGGTGGAAATGCACCCCACACCCCCTAGTGGACATTTTGGAGCATTTGGGGCAAAGGAATATTTTGAAAAAATTTGCAAACATTACAGATGTCCCTCCACATTCACGAATTTAAGTATTCACGGCTTGAAAATATTCTTAAAAAAATAATAATCCAAAAAGTAAACCTTGATTTATTCATCTTATATAAGGGACACCATTTTGCTATGCCATTGCATATCATAGGACTTGAGTATTCACAGATTTGGGTATTCACGAGGGGTCCTGGAACCAAACCCCAGCCAATGTGAAGTGACAACTGGGAGTCCAGGGTGCCTCCAAGCTTGATGGAAATGCACTCCATATCCCACATTCCCTATAGTACATTTGGGGGCATTCTGGATCCAAACAAAATTGCAATATATATATATAGAGAGAGGACACCTCTCTATTGACCATGAGTGGTCCTAGGGACCACAAAAACAGCCCGGGAGCCACACATGGCTCATGAGCCACACTTTGCCCACCTTTGTTCTAGATGTTCACGGGTTCTTCTTGGGCTGTTTTAAAGTTTTAATTATTTTCTTAATTTACAATTCAGTATACAGTACCTGCATTTCTAACATGTCCCTCACATATGTTGAAAGGACTGCTTTATTGGAAGGGTGGGATAACCCCCTTTATCCCTAAAGTGTGAAGCATTTGGGATTGAAGAGGAAAAAGATGAAGCCTGGGATGAAATATTGCCATTTCTTACCCACTCCTGTGTGGAGAGCTCCTCTTCAGTGTTTTCTAACCAGCTAAGACTAACCACTTATACTTTGGAAGGGAGATTGTTTCATTTCCAAGCTGATTGTTGCTTAACACTGGAGTTTCTTATTAGTGGGAAGGAGAAGATGACTGAAATAAATAATATTTGAAGAATGCTGTATTCATAAATAGAACCTCTCCACTTGTTTGTAGGGTACTCCAATCTAACTTCAGCTGCCTTCTCCATAGTGCTTTCCTGTTCTCATCTCTTTGTGTCTTTTAGCAGAAAGGTGCATGTCAGAATGGAGACTATCAGTGCTATCCTGCCTCTCGGGGAGTGGGAAGATGTGGCCCTTCAGATGTTGTTGCACTGCCAATCCTACCAGTCTTAGTCAGCACAGCGGATGGGGAGGTATTGTGGGACTTACAGTCTAACAACATCTGGAGTCTACACTTTCTCCCTGCCTGCTCTGAATCGGGAAACTCTCATCTTTTAGTTTTTGTAGAGATTGCCATGTATTATTTATTATTTGAAACAAATAGATCAGATCAAGTGGCAGCAAAACTGTAGGCACAGGAGTGCCAATACTTCAAACCTGTGCCCACATATTTAGATGCAAGCACCATTCAACTTTAGCAAGGCTTGCTGCCAGATGGATATGGGTAGGAATGGGCCTTTGAGGTTAATGTCTTCAAGACACACAAAACCCATATTGTCCTACATTGTAAAAGTCCCTACATATGACTTAAGTATATGACAAGTGTTCAGATGTGTTCCTTAGGAAGGAATCAATTAAGAAACTGGTACATATTAAACATAGAGCTGTCATCTGATTGTCAGCCTCAACGGCTTGTTTAATCAGTTGAAATGTGCATATTTCTATCCCCTGAACATTAATGTCTCTTTGAGATATTAAAAGAAACATGAGAGCTCTTCTTTATTTTACTGTTGGAAGCTTCCTATTTATTGAAAAGCATTTAAAACATTGTAAATGCTTAACAGCAGATGAAAATAAAGCCACTTTTTGAAATAGAACAAAAGAAAAGGAATAGAGGCTGAGGCTTAGTGATTAGAGCTCTTGTTTACTAAATTGTAAGACATGACTCACTGTTAGAAGGAAGAGGCAGCATTACTAAATTCTTTCATTCCTGTTGCAGTATGCAAATGAACTCAAATAAAGAACCATATTAATAAAATAAACCAGTGCCCCCTTACCTGAAGTTTTGGGAAGCTTCAGGGTTCCCAGCAATTGATTGACTCCACCATCCCAAATCACTGTGTGCTGCACTACCCTCAAAAATGGAAGTGGCTAGAAGTTCTGTTTGAGGTTGTTGGAGGGTTTTTGTTTGTTTGTTTGTAAAAATCCTTTAGGAGTAAAACAAGATATGCATGTGTAGAGGGTGTGCACCTTGTCTTAAAGTGGAATCATTACTCCTTCAGGCTTCCAGGAGTTGTAATTCTCCTTTGTTTGAAAGGGATACAAATTGGCACAGGAGGGTGTGTAGTGCTCACA
This sequence comes from Gambelia wislizenii, assembly GCA_030847615.1. Lineage (NCBI taxonomy): Eukaryota > Metazoa > Chordata > Lepidosauria > Squamata > Crotaphytidae > Gambelia > Gambelia wislizenii. Next base: position 216,049,967 of record JAUMIR010000003.1, read on the forward strand.
ACAACAGGGAAGGGGGCTGCACATAGCTTAAAGTCTCTGTGTTGCCCACCCTGTTTTAATTTGCATTGTTCCTCACCCACCCACCCACCTACTGATTCGTCTTAATTAGCTAAAGCCATTATTCTGCGGTTTAAAATTTGCAGTTGTAATTAAGATCTCGATTAAGGTGATCGAGAAGGTGATCGAGAGGGTGGTTGGTCTTCAACTCCAAGCTGTCTTGGATGAAACCGATTATCTAGACCCATTTCAAACTGGCTTTAGGACAGGCTTTGGGGTTGAGACTGCCATGGTTGCCTTGACCGACGATCTGCATCTGAGCATCGACAGGGGTAGTGTGACCCTGTTGGTGCTCTTAGACCTCTTAGTGGCTTTTGATACGATAGATCATGGCATCCTCTTGGACCGCCTGAAGGGGTTGGGTATCGGAGGCACTGCATTGCAGTGGTTCCGGTCCTACCTCTCGGGCAGGTCCCAGAGAGTGCTGCTCGGGGACAGTTCGAGCAAAAGAGAGCTCACCTGGGGAGTTCCACAGGGAGCTATCCTGTCTCCAATGTTATTTAACATCTATATGAAGCCGCTGGGTGAGATTATTCCGAGTTATGGAGCTGGGTGTTATCTGTATGCTGATGACGCTCAGATCTATTTCTCCGTATCTCGTTTGCCGGTCTCGAATTCCAATGACATCTCTTCTCTCAATGAATGTCTTCGCCAGTAATGGGCTGGATGCGGAAAAACAAATTGAAACTGAATCCAGGCAAGACAGAAGTGCTCACGGTAGCGGCCCCGAAACCAAGAATTGGGTTGCAACCGCCAGTCCTGGATGGGGTCACACTCTCCTCCAGTGACTGTGTTTGCAGTCTGGGTGTGCTCCTTGACTCGTCACTCCTGATGATAAATCAGGTAAATGCAACAGTCAGGAGCGCCTGTTATCAGCTTCGGCTGATACGCCAACTGCGCCCTTTTCTAGAAGCAAGGGACCTCGAGACCGTCGCTCACGTGCTGGTAACCTCACGCCTAGACTTCTGTAATGCGCTTTACATGGGGCTACCCTTGTGCTTGGTTCAGAAGCTAAAGTTAGTACAAAATATGGCAGCCAGGCTTGTTTCAGGAACATCTAGGAGGGACCACATCACTCCAGTTTTGAGGTCCCTCCACTGGCTGCCTCTCAGTTTCTGGGCCCAGTATAAGGTGTTGGTTATCACTTTTAAAGCCCTAAATGGCTTGTGTCCAAGCTGTCTCAGGGACCGTCTCCTCCCTTATAATCCCCCCTGTGCACTCCGGTCCTCTGGGAGGAATTTGCTGCAGCCTCAAAAGTCGAGGCTTTCGGCTACCTCCCAGAGGGCTTTTTCTGTTGTCGCCCCCAAACTATGGAATGGCCTGCCAGATGAGATCCATCAATTGACATCTTTGGACAGCTTCAAAAAAGGCTGTCAAGACGGATCTCTTCTGGCAGGCCTTTCCATAATAGATTATCCTGGCCTCAGGACCCCACCCCCCTTTCAGGAGAGTCCCCACAGCCTCCTTTGTTAACAGAACTGAATATCGCTGGGGACCTACTGTTATTGCCAAATGTAAGTATGTGTTTTTATCAAATGTTTTAATTGTTGTTTTAATTTGTAATTGATTTAATAACTTTTTAAGGGGGGAAGGGAGTATATTGTTTTACTGTATGGGTTTTTTTAATGTTGTGAACCGCCCTGATTGGATTACCAAAGGGCAGTATATAAATAAATTTTATTATTATTATTATTAAGAGCATCTCAGCCTACCTTACAAAATTGCTTGTATCTCCCCAAACAATTACTTTTTTGCCAATTGAATGGACTTCCAAATGTCCTAAGTTATTTCTACTCATTGAAGCACTGAGCCAGCTGGAAACTATGGTTAGGTTTATATTTAGATATTAAGTTAAATTTATATCACATTTTTGATATAAATCTGAGCCCTTGAGGAGACAGAAGGCCAGAAGGCAGTGTGATGAACCAGGCCACGCACATGCATTAACTGAACACGCATGAAATGTTAACATGGTTTATTGAGCAAGGATATACATACGGTTTCACCTCAAAGCCAGTTCTGACCAGCTTAGCATTAGACAATAAATAAAAGCAACAGTATAGGTTTCGTCATGCCTGCCCCAGCCCCTGGGAACAGTTACTAGGAGGAGAAGGGAGGGCTCGCCAACCCAGGTGGTTGGCCTTGAAACTCAGTAGAAGATTCTCATTCCCAGCCATTTAGATGGGCTGGCTGGAATCCAGTACTGAGGCCCCGAGGAGGGTGGGGGGACTCCAGAGCGCCAAAGGAAACCAAACTCATGTCAAGGCCTACCCGGGATTCTAGGACTCTAAACCCCAGAATCCAGGGAATGGTATGATATTCCGCCCCCCGTGACAAATCCCCAAACTCCACACAGCAAAACCCCCAACATCAGATATAGGAAAAAATACAGAAAGCAAGAACAAAGGGAACCCCACAACGAGAGCCAAGACAAGGTCAACCAGGCTTATCTGGGAAGTGAGCATGGAACTTCCACAACAAGCGAGGTGCCTGGACATGCTCCTCATTGACCCATTCAGCATGGCCCAATGGTAAATGTTTCCATTTGACAAAATATTGAAGAACCCCTCGACATCTCCTAGAGCCCAGAAACTCAGAAATTTCAAAGTGTTGGTTGTCGTCGACCATGATAGGACTGGGTGTCTCAGATGCTGGCCGGTACGAGTCAGGACATGCTGCGGGCTTCAGCAGGCTAGAATGGGAGACAGGATGGACATTACGATACAACTTAGGCAAAGACAATTCAAAAGCCACAGGATTGATCTGACACACAGTTGGGAACCAATATGCTTAGGCCCCAACTTCTTCGAGGGTTGGGGGCTCTTGAGAAATCTAGTGGACAGGTACACTTGGTCTCCCACCGCATAAGGAGGTGTGGGATCCCTCTTTTTGTCTGCATGACGCTTATACTGGGATTTAGTAAAATCTAGAGGGGCCACAACCTTTGGCCAAGCATTTTTAATTTGAGTACTCCATCGAACCAATGGAATAGGATCCTTAGAGTCCAGGTCCCCCAAGGGCAAGGGGTCAAATTCATGGCCGTACACCACTTTAAAGGGAGAGAGACCAGTACTTTGGTGTACTGCATTGTTATATGCCACCTCAGCAAAAGGCAATAGGTCCACCCAGTCTGATTGCTGGAAATTAATGTAGCAATGCAAATACTGCTCCAAAGTTGTGTTCGTCCAAATCGTGTTTCCATCCAATTCGTGATGATGACTGCTACTTAGGGCCCGTTCAGTTCCCAACAATTTGGTGAAGGCTTTCCAAAACTGTGAGGTAAATTGCACCCCCCGGTCGGAGACAGTCTTGGCAGGGGCCTCATGTAGTCTGTATACATGTTGAATGGCCAATCTTGGCCAATTGCTGTGCCATGGGGATGCGCTTGCACACAATAAAATGGGCTTGCTTTGAGAACATGTCCACCACCACCCAAATGACTGTTTTTCCCTTACTTTCAGGTAGATCTATGATGAAATCTATGCTGATCACTTTCCAGGGTTTAGCCGGTGTAGGCAACGGATGTAACAAACCCTTGGGCTTCCCACGCCCCTTTTCGCCATGGCACACACGGGGCACCCTTTGACATACTCCTCTATTTCCCTATGCATGAGGGGCCACCAAAACTGCCTCCTAGCAAGGTGTAACGTTTTGACATAGCCAAAATGCTCAGCACTTTTAACATCATGGCATTGTTTTAGAATGGATGGTCTCATGGCCTCAGGAACATACATGCACTTCCCTTCCCAAGCAAGTCCCCCCTGCATGTCCACTTCGCCCCGATGAGAGAGGAACCAAGGGTCTCGGAAGAGAGCGTCAGCCATCTGGGCTTGCCAACCCACACCCTTTAACAATGAAGCGGGTGGGATTGGATCCTGGGACTCCTGAGCTGGGGCAGCCGGTCCAATCCCCTGTGGGACAGATGGAGGAGGTGGCGGATCAACCGGCTCAGCAAGGTCCGGTTTCACCTCTGGGGAATTAGTTGAAGCAGGGCCCCCCTCAGGACTTGGCTTGGCTGCATGTGAGGACTGCAAGTCCCAAATGAGAGGGGGAGAAGACAGTGTCAAGCACCTCCTTTCTTTTGCTCTCATGTTGGCGGAGCCTAGATAAAGCGTCATCTAGAAAGTTTTTCTTTCCCGTGAGAAACTTCAGCATGAAGTTAAACAGGTAAAAGAAATCACCCCACCAAATTTGCTTGGGGCTCAGTCGGCGTGGGGTTTTCAAAGCTTCCAAATTTTTGTGGTCTGTCCAGACCTCAAAAGGCTGGGAGGATCCTTCCAGCAGGTGGCACCAAGTCTCTAGCACTATTTTGATGGCCCCAGCCTCCTTTTCCAACACTGGCCAATTTTGTTCAGTTTCATTGAATTTCTTGGAAAGGTATGCACAAGGTCTTAGCTCCGCTTCCTCATCCCATTGTAGCAGCACCCCCCCCCCATGGCTACATCAGAGGCATCCACCTGAACCACAAAAGCCTGTTCAGGGTCGGGGTATATGCGAATGGGCTCGGAAGTGAATAATTTTTTCAGTTTCTCAAAAGCTTGTTGGTACTGGTCAGTCCACACAATTTTCTGGGAAGGCTTTTCCCGCTTCCCATCCTTGCCCTTTTTCTGTCCACCAGGCCCCCGAGTTTTCAGAAAATCTGTGAGGGATAGGGCCACCTCAGCAAAGTCAGGGATGAAGGGCCTGTAAAAGTTAGCAAAACCCAGAAAGCTCTGCAGCTGCTTTCTGTTCCTAGGGAGCTCCCATGCTAGAACCCCCTTTACTTTTTATGGGTCCATTTCAACCCCCCTGTTAGAGATTTGATACCCTAGATAATCCAACCGGGTCTGGTGGAACTCACATTTGGAAAGTTTGGCATACAGATGGTTTTCAGCAAGCTTACGCAACACTTTCTTCACTAATTTAACATGGGACATGTAGTCCTCTGAATAAATGAGCACATCGTCAAGATAAACCAATACCCCTTTGTACAGGAACTCTCTGAGTGAATCGTTAATCAAATTCATAAACACTCCTGGGACCCCAGCCAGCCCAAAAGGCATCAAATGCCCCTAATTGACAGTTAAAAGCAGTTTTCCTCTCGTCCCCCTCGTTGATTTGCACCCTATAGTACGCCTCCCTCAAGTCCAGCTTGCTGAAGATTTTCCCTTTGGCCAAATGAGCCAATATGTCCTTCATCAAAGGCAGGGGGTACTGATTTACAACACTAACTGCGTTCAGATTTCTGAATTCAATGCAGAGTCTGAGAGAGGAATCCTGTTTGCGCCTAAACAACACTGGGGCCCCCAAGGGGGAAGTCGTGGGTCCAATGAAGCCCCGGGCCAAGTTCTTGTCTATAAATTCCCTCAGTGCATCAAGCTCTACAAGAGTTATGGAATAAATCTTGGGTTTAGGCAGTTTGGCATCCAGGACCAGTTCAATAGCACAGTCAAACGGTCTATATGGGGGCAAAATGTCACATTCCTTCTCTTCAAAAACAACTCGCCACTGCTTGTACTCCACTGGCAGATCTGACACCTCTCCTCGCACCAGGGCCACCACGGACTCTTTGTGGTGAGCATCGAGACTCGTCCCCCAATCGTGGGGACCCCCCTTTCTTTGGCCAAACCATGTTCCTGTATGCAAGAGGGGTTTGTGAAGAACACAATTTCCTTGACCCAGTCTATGGTGGGATTGTGGAATTTCAGCCAATTTAAACTGACCACTGCTGCGGGCACAAGGCCTGGGGCAATCACGAACTGCAGATCTTCCTGGAGATTTCCCATTTTCATTTTACTGGGGTAGTCATTAGTCTTGCGGGGGGGGGGCTTCATCATCCCTCCGTCCATCTGGAACAGCCATACGGGCTTGTCCAACTTCACTGTATTGACGGTTAGTTTCCTGACTAAGGAGGGGTGAATTAATACCTGTGTACACCCACAGTCCACCATTACCTTACGGGGGGCGGCCTTTACCACTGACCCTATTCTGGCCTTAATAAAAAATGGGGTTTTGACTCCACTCACCACTCCACTCGGACGCCCTTCAGGGGTAGCCTGCCCTCAGGCACTTAGTAGGGCGGGCTGGATCCGTTTCCCGCCAGCTCAACATCGGAAGAGGACCCACTGTCCCCTGATTCCCAGGAGGACTCTCCAGCCTCATGGCTGGGTACCAAGGAATGCGCTGTCGCTTTGGGCTTCGGCTTGAAAGGTGTCTTGGGTGCCATCAGTTTCCCTTCCAGCTTCTTGACCGTCTCCTCAGTAGAGCTGCTCCTTGGTTGTTTCTCTGGACATTCCGCTATGCGGTGGCCACCCTTTCCGCAATGTAAACCCTTTCACATTCGTCGTTCCTTCTCCGTCTCAGCTGCCGTACCACTCGCTGGCCGCACTGCTTTGGTCTTCTTTCCTGCGGCACCGCTGGGCTTCCCAGTTAGCCCTTGACGTTGTCTGGCAAATTTCACATTTTGCTTCAGGGTCTCTACCTCCCCAGCCAGCTGAACCACCCCAGTAGGGTTTCAAGGTTCCCTTGAACCAAGGCCCATTCCATGATGTTGGTGTGGAGCCCATCCTGGAAATACTGCACCTTGGTGGCTTCCATCCAGTCGGAAATCTGGCTGGCCAGGTGGTGAAGCTTGGTAGCGTACTTGGCTACAGACCTCGAGCCCGGGCGTAGACGTTGTAGTTCCATGTGTGTGTGCCTCATTCTTAATGGGTCTTCGAATTGGGCTCGGAGGGCCATCATAAAGTTGTGGAAACTCCCTAGTTTTGGAGCTCCCATGCCGTAGAATCCCACCAAACCATTGTGCTGCTTCTCCTTCCAGCTGGTTGGAGACATACTGCACCTTTTCAGCCTCCATCTGGAACTCTTCCTCCCAGTGAGACATGAATCCCATCACCTGAGTTAGGAAGTATGGTAGCTTCTCAGCGTCCCCATCAAATGTGACCTTCAGGTCTCGATGCTTGAGGCCACGCGGCCGTGGCCACGGCTTGACTGGGACAGCACCCGCCAGGCCCCCGTCCCCCTGGAGTCCTGGCAGCTGGGGGTCAGGGGGGGCGGTTGCTGGTCTGGTGGTGCTGGTTGCTGGGACAGCCACTGTAGGATTACCACAAGGCTGGTTTCATCACCTCCATCTGTTGCTTCAGCTGCTACACCTCTCTCTCCAGCTCTGGGTGAGGCCGCCTCACCCCAGGTTCACAAATGCCACCGCTCAGGGGTATATTCCACCTCAACGACCCTCTCGACCTCATTTATCTGGCCAGAGCCAGCTATCTCCCATGACCTTACCCACCCCACGCATGGGTGTCTCAGAGAAGGGAAGGCTGGCCACTCCTAGAGCCTGCCTGGCTCACAACTCTATCGGGTCGGGTGGGGGAACCGATCTGCCAGCCCTCTGTCATTCCCAACGCAGCTCTCTTGCTGCCAAGTTTGTACCGGCATCTGGCAAGCCGGCCCCCTGATCACCTTCTGCGCCCAGGCCCTTTTCTGTCTGGGTTCCAGTCTCTGCGCCTTCAGATATCTCGTCTTCAGTACACAGGTAGAATATGGAGAATTTGCAGAACTGGTTTACTGTGATGAACCAGGCCATGCACACACATGCATGAAATGTTAACATGGTTTATTGAGCAAGGATATGCATACAGTTTCACCTCAAAGCTAGTTCTGACCAGCTTAGCATTAGACAGTAGATAAAAGCAACAGTATAGGTTTTGTTATCCCCCCCCCCAGCCCCTGGGAATAGTTACTAGGAGGAGAAGGGAGGGCTCGCCAGCCCAGGTGGTTGGCCTTGAAGCTCAGTAGAAGGTTCTCATTCCCAGCAGTGTAGGCGGGTTGGATGGAATCCAGTACTGAGGCCTTGAAATGGTGAGGAAACTCCAGAGCTCCAAAGGAAACCAAACTCATGTCAGGGCCTACCCGGGATTCTAGGACTCTAAACCCCAGAATCCAGGGGAGGGTATGACAAGCAGTCTCCCATCCTGGTACTAACTAGACCCAGATCTGCTTAGTTTCTATGTGGTTGGTGTGCCTTCAGACCGTGACTTTTGGTTAGTTCTTGTATAAGCTTCCACCTGAAGCAGAGAGGAGTTTGGGAATATGCTTTGCAATAGTGTATCATCCTGGAAACGGACTTCTCTAAATACCCTTCTCAGAAAAGCCCACTGGGCACTAGCTTTTTTTCCTGGTCCAGGTGAAGACTTCATTTGCTCAGGCATGCAGGGTGGGGGTATAGCTGGACTTCTGTTCAATTTGCTTTTATTGATGTGCCCCATTTGCATTGCTTTTTTTCTTTTTCTTTTTTCTTTTTTTACTGTAGGCTATAGGGTATCTCGGAAGAAGTCGAAATAATCACTGGTTCCTCAAGATTGCACTTTTCCAAGTAGCATACAGTGTTCTGATGTGCACTTGTTGTGTGGAGATCAGGGGTTTGGGGTAGACTTGTGGTGGTGGGGCTTCAGGTGTTGCAAAAGTGGGGTCTATGGGATCACTTACCCCATTCCTGTTTCACACTGATAATGAAACTTTCTCTGTAGAGAGATTTGAATTTCTCAGTAGTCAAAATAGCACCATCTGGGCACAAAAGGGGAGGCATGCTTACAGAAAGAGGAACAGTAAGATTTTCGGAAATAAGTCTCTCTCTCTGTGTGTGTGTGTGTGTGTGTGTGTGACTACAGAAAAAGGGGGGAGCCAAAACAACCTGGTGAAAACTGAGCATACTCGGTGGGTATAGAATACTGATTGTTTCTGAAGGAGGACCCCCCCCCAAAAAATGGGGGGAATGGAGAGTTTCCTGGAAAGGATCCCAGCTGGTTAGAACTCTTAACAGGAGCACTTCACACAGCAATATTTTGTGACAGGTCTGTATGTCTGTAACCATACAGACATCGGAGCCACTCCTAAGTGCTAAAACCCTACCTCAAGGGTGGGAAACTGAAGAGATTGAACACTCCACTACAGGGGTGAGCAACTGAAGAGATTGAATGCTAGCACTCTACTTCAGGGGTAGGCAATTGACTCAGGACCTCCTGAGGGCCATGCATATTACTCCAAATGCAAGCAGAAGAAGAGGAGGAGGAGGAGGAGGAGGAGGAGGAGGAGGAGGAGGAGGAGGAGGAGGAGGAGGAGGAGGAAAAGGAAAAAAAAAAGGGGGGGGGAGTGGAATTCCACTTGTGGTTTTTAAATGTGGTGCTTTTGGATGCTAAAATAGTGTAGAGTGACCCTGGAACCGATTTAAAAGGCGAATTGCTGCTCTTGGAGACTTCCAGGAGAGGCAGTCTACCTTTTTAACAGAAAAAGGGAAGTCTGAGGAATCTGGAAGGGCTGGGGGATGCAAAACCAACCTTGGGGTCTGCATATAGCCCTAGAGCTGGGTTTTTCCCATCTCTGCCGTACTGTAATGAAGCTGAAATATATGTGAGTAAAATTGTTGCATGTTTCCCTGTTTATCACCATCATTTTCCTGCCTCCTTTCTGTGATTTCTCTTGTCTCTATATTTTTTGAAATGGTAAGGATGCACTCCATCACTAAGCGATTGTATTGACTAGTCATTTGTCATTTGCCAAGCTGGTTAGAATGAATCATAGAATCATAGAGTTGGAAGAGACCTCAAGGGCCCTCCAGTCCAACCCCCTGCCATGCAAGAATACACAATCAAATCATTCCCGAAAGATGCCCATCCAGCCTCTGTTTAAAAACCTCCAAAGAAGGAAACTCCACCACACTACAAGGCAGTGTATTCCACTTCCGAACAGCTCTTACTGTTAGGAAGTTCTTCCTAATGTTTAGGTGGAATCTCTTTTCCTGTAATTTGAACCCATTGCTCCATGTCCTAGTCTCTAGAGCAGCAGAAAACAAGCTTGTCCCATCCTCAGTATGGCATCCCTTCAAATATTTAAACATGGCTATCATGTCCCCTCTCAACCTTCTCTTCTCCAGACTAAACATGCCCAGCTCCCTAAGCCTCTCCTCATAGGACATGGCTTCCAGACCACCCATCATCCTAGCCGCCCTCCTCTGGACACATTCCTGCTTCTCAATATCCTTCCTGAATTGTGGTGCCCAGAACTGGACACAGTATTCCAAGTGAGGTCTGACCAAAGCAGAATACAGTGGCACTATTACTTCCTTTGATCTAAAAAAAGCCTAGAATCACATTGGCTTTTTTAGCTGCTGTATCACACTGCTGACTCATGTTCAACTTGTGGTCCACTAAGACTCCTAGATCCTTTTCACATGTACTGCCCTCAAGCCATGTGTCACCCATGCTATATCTATGCATTTCATTTTTACTGTCTAAGTATAGTATCCTACATTTCTCCCTGTTAAAATTCATTTTGTTAATATGGCCCAGCTTTCTAATCTGTTGAGGTCATTTTGGATTCTGATCCTGTCCTCTGGAGTATTAGCTACCCCTCCTAATTTGGTGTCATCTGCAAACCGGATATGCATACCCTCTATTCCCTCATCCAAGTCATTCATAAAGATGGTGAATAGCACTGGGCCCAGGACAGAACCCAGTGGCACCCCACTGGTCACTTGTCTCTAGGATGAAGAGGAGCCATTGGTGACTACCCTTTGGGTTTGGTCAGTCAACCAACTACAAATCCACCTAACAGTTGGATTGTCTAGCCCACAGGTTACTAACTTTTTTGCAAGAATATCATGGGGGACCTTGTCAAAAGCCTTAGTGAAATCAAGATATACTGAATGCAAGCAAAAACACTATTCTCAATCTCCCACCCACCCCTTTCCTAATGCCCAGTGTTGGAAAAATTCCTTCTGTTTCTCTACTCTTTGCTGTTGACACATAGCAAGCAGAGTATATGTTGTAAGGATTGAGGTGGCTGGTAAAGTTGTTTCCCAGGTGGTGCCTGGTAAGGTTGCCTGGACTTTTGACACCTTTTCCAGCAATGTGGGGAGGGACTCCTTAATCTTGCATTTGGCTCCGCCTCCAACCTGGGCAATCAACAAATAGAAACAGAACATACATGCTGGGAAGGAGAGCCAACCCCAACCCTTCCCAGTTCTATCCTGCCTCGCCAAGGGATCAGGTCAGGGTTTCTTTTGCTCCAGCAAAATTCAAATAAACAAAGGCAGTTACATTGCGCTCCGGGGAGGATGGCTGTTCCCAAACACAAGTTCACCATGATTGCAGACCTCTCCTCTGAGGAGGAGGAGGAGGCTGCTGCAGAGCTCACTGTACCGGCCGGCCAGCATTCTGACCAGGAGCTCCGGGGCCTCTCAGGAGGCTTCCTGTTGAGCAATGTGAATGCCGCAGTGGCAGTGTAGGAGCGTGACGGGTTTTCTCTTGTGGGGATGAACCATGCAGCAGCTGCAATGAGTTAGCCACCCAGCACACTAGGAGCAGCCACTGTTTCTGGCAAGGCCACAGAAGGGATTGACGCTGGCGCCACGGACCTTCCCCTGCTGATCCTCAGTGGTAAAGAACTGCCCCCACAGCTTGCCGAGTGGATCGCCTTAGTTACTTGGCATGCTGTAGTGGCGGGCAGTGGGGCAGGAGTTCCTGGGCAGTGCATGACAGTCCTGGGCAATGGTTCCCACACCTTTTCTTCCCCAGGGGGCATGGAACTGCAGCTGATCTTCCCACACTTCCCAGCGTCTCTGATCTAGGTGGCACAAAGCAAAAGGGGAAGCGTGCATGGTCAGGATTTCTAGCACCATATCTATGGCCTCGCTGACTGAGGCTGAGCAGATGCCTATCCCTCTAGAGGATTAGGTGCTTCCCCACAAGAGGAGTAAAGAGCAAAAACACTCCATCATTACCTCCTGGGAGGAAGGAAATTCTGAGGGATCTGTAGACTCCCCTGCCAAGGAGGAGAGGGAATTGTCCTTGGAGGAGGGGAAGGATCCTTTCTCTGAACAGGTTTCCCCCAGGCTTTTTGGGGCCAGTGCCTTTCCCATCATTTTATGTAAGGTGGAAAAGGCTTTGGGTCTCTCTTCCACTAATCAGGCTTCAGGGGACTCTATTCAGGACATTGATGAACCAAGGTCCAAAGAGAAGCTGGTCGCAAATGTGATCCTCTTCCCTGATATCTTCAAGGAGGTCTTGGAAGGAGAATGGGGCCACCCAGGCGTGTTTAGAGTTCCATCTGCTAGTGTAGTTTTTTTATAACCTGCCCAATGATGTTATGGACAAGTTGAAATTGCCAGCCAGCAATGCCCCCGTGGCAGGATTGGTTTCTCGTTCACTTTTTCTTCGGGATGGCGATGAAAACTTTAAAAGCCCTGAGGATAAGAGGATTGAGGCCTTTCTGCATAGGGCCCACGAAGCGTCTGCTTTAGCCATCGGAGCGGCTGCAAATTTCACATGGAGACCTTTTGATCCATATATATAATAATCATAGAGTTGGAAGAGACCACAATTTCTGGCTTCCTTGGATCTACAGGAGGCCTATCTGTATATAATGATCCATCCTGCGCACTGGCAGTTTCTCTGATTTGCTTACAAAGAGAGTCACTACCAGTATTGGGCTCTCCCCTTTGGTCTATCCATGTCTCCCAGGGTGTTCACCAAAGTTTTGGTGGCACTGGTCTCTCATCTCCGGTTACAGGGGATCCATCTGCATCCTTATTTGGATGACATTCTGGTCTGCTCATTGTCTTATGCCAAAGTTGTTCAGGATGTAGCAATGACCATTCAATGTTTAGAGTCCCATGGATTTGTGGTGTACAGGGACAAGAGTCACTTAGAGCCTGTTCAGCACTTACAGTGCCTGGGAAATGTTTTGGACACCAGTTTGTACAGGGTTTTTTCTTCCTGCAGACAGAAGGATGAAGCGTCAGTGTCTAGTCAGGCAGTCTTGAGCCAGGCAAGGGTTCCATTGATGACCCTAGTGAAATTGTTAGGGTTAATGGTAGCCTGCATGGACTCGGTGCTGTGGGCCAGATTTCATCTCAGGGAACTACAGTTGTTCCTTCTTCCTTATCAACATCTAGTGGCTCAGAGGGCTTGTTTGCTGGTTGAGGTCTCACAGAAGATGAAGTCTTTTCTTCATTGGTGGCTGATGGAAGTGCTTCAGGAGGGGGTTCCAATCCAGGAGCCCAGGAGGATCCTCATGACCACCGATGCCTCACTTAACGGTTGGGGGGCGCATGCAGGGGTCAGATGGCTCAGGGAATGTGGTCCCTCCAGAAGCAGACTTGCAGCATCAATCTCTTGGAACTCCAGGCTGTTCGCCTGGCTCTGGCCAAGTTTTACTCTTTCTTAAGGAAGAAACATGTGTTGGTCCAGACGGGCAACATCTCCACCAGAACCCACATCACCAGACAAGAGGGGACTCGTTCACACACTCTCATGCGCAAGAGGGCCTTGTTGTTTCTCTGGGCAGAGAATCATCTCCGGTCTATCAGAGGGGAGTATATCAGAGGGGGTGTTGAATTCCCAAGCAGACTGGCTGAGCAGACGAACTCTGAATCACAGCAAATGGGGTCTCAATTCCCTTGTGTTTCAGATGATGCGTTTCAGATGATTGTTCATCGGTTCAGCCATCTGTGGGTGGATCTCTTTGCCTCACTAGAGAATCACAAGTTGCCTCGATATGTGTCCAAGTTCTTGACCAAGGGAACATTAGCTTTTGATGTACTCACAATAGCATGGCCACAGGTCTTGTGTTACACTTTTCCTCCTGTGGTTGGCATGAGTGTTATGAAAGATCAAGCAGGAACGGACAGGAGTAATCCTTATTGTGCTCAGGTGGCCTCGGAGGCTGTGGTTTCTGGATTTGATATAGTTGCAGGTGGAGGAGTCGTGGCCTTTTCCTCCTTGGCCGGACCTTCTTCTGCAGAGAGATCTGTTGCACCCAAACCCAGGCTGGTTACAACTCCACACCTGGAGGTTGAGCAGGAAAGACTGTTGAAGGTTGAATATGACAAGGATGTGATAGAGACTATTTTGGCAGTGAGATGCCTTTCCACTATCTGCTTGTATGAATCTACGTGGTGGGTGTTTTGTAGGTGGCGTCATTCCAAAGGGGTTTGTCATTTTCAAGCCTCAGTGGGTATGGTGTTAGCCTTTTTGCAATCAGGTTTGAAGAAAGGTCTTTTGCCCAATACTCTTTCAGCGACATGTTTCTGCTTTAGGGTCAATTTTGAAGGGTGCATGTAATAAGCCCTTAGTGTCTCATCCTCGTGTCCAGGGTTTCCTTAAGAGAGTCTTATTGCTTAAGCCACCCATGATCCACGGGTGTTTAGGACACTTATGTAGCAGCCTTTCAAGCCTCTGCGTACTGTGGACTTGAGATTCATTACTCTTAAGGTGGTTTTTCTGATTGCAATGACTTCCGCTCAGCAGGTATCTGAGTTGGGGGCATTATCAGTGCGGGAAGAGTTGTGTGATTTTCACAAGGATTTCATCACTCTTCGTTTGGATACCTATTTTGTTCCGAAAGTTAATTCAGGTTTTCCTAGGGCTCAGGAGTTCTACTTTCATTTTGCCCTAATCCCTCTGCCGAACAGGAAAGGAATTAACATAAGTTGGATGTGCAGAGAGCACTGAAGTTTTATTTAGAACGGACCATGGAATTCCGTAAATCAGATGCCTTGTTTGTTTCCTTTGCAGGGCTTCCAAGGGGAAGAAGGTTTCATCATCTACCATTGCTTGTTGGTTGCATCATTGCATTGAATTAGCTTATGTACATAGTTCGCTACCTCTTCTGAGTGGGATTCAGGCTCTTTTCACTCTCAGTGCATGACTTCAACAGCCTTCTCTACAACAGCCTCCACAGGAGAATTATGCAAGTCAGCTACTTGGTCTTCTCCTTCGTCGTTCATTAGACATTATCATATTGATACATATGCTTCTGCTGAGGCAGCCTTTGGACGCTGGGTTCTTCAGCAGGTAGTTCATTAGGTTGCTTTTGGTTTAGGTGCCCACCCTAGTGAGGACCGCTTGTTTAGGTCCCAGGATTAAGGAGTCCCTCCCCACTCTGCTGGAAAACAGAACATTGGTACTTACCATGAAGGTTCCTTTTCAGCATCTGTGGGGAAGGAATCCTTCCCACCCTCACTGTGGTTATTTCATTTTATGTTAGATGCTATAGCTTTGTTAGTTATCTCTGGGAAGGGTTGGGGTTGACTCTTCCTCCCGGAGTGTATGTGCTATTTCTATTCGTTGATTGCCCTGCCTGTCAGGGTTGGAGGCAGAGCCAAACCCAAGATTAAGGATTCCCTCCCCACAGCTGCTGAAAAGGAACCTTCAATGTAAGCACCAATGTTCTGTTCTCACCAGGGAGTCCCCAACAAACACTTCATGAGACATACATGTGTAACCTAGCCCACTTCAGCTGACAACTTTTAAGATTCTCAGAAAACATTACTGAGGTCTACATATGTTGTTTCTATTGGAAAGAACAGCAGAACGCAGTGTCTGAAAATGGATGGTGATGATAAAAATATCATCATCATTAATTTTCAAATATTGTGGGTTCTAATTTCTAATGTCAAAGCAGAACAGAATTTAGAGTTGCAGATTACCAAAGACCTTGAAAGACCTCTTTACAGAACCAAAAGAAATGTTTTTGTGGTAGGCCAAGTTAACATTATGAAATATAGATTCCCCCTCCCCACCTTATTTTTAGTTCATTATTGAATCCCAGGGCTCAACTCCAAGCAGAATTTTCAATTAAAGAATTGTCTTCTTAGTAATATCTTTTTAGAAACCTATTTCAGTAAACTATTTTGTCCTTTAGGAAAGTACATAAGTATCTTGTTAAGCTTCAAACACTAAAAACCAAATCCTCTGTGGTATAGATGCCTTTTGTGCCATACAGCCTGTTGGACTAGTTAAATATCAATGCACCGAAGATCTCAGCAGGGTTGATAACAACGCTTGCCCTTCAGGGAAAACTTTTCTTACTTTTGTCTACAGGCAGGAGACAAAGTGTTTTGAGGTTTTGCCCTGTGGATTTTTCTGTGTTCAGCTAAGTTTTGAGGCCAGTGACTATAATCTTTTGTTGTAGGGGTTGCACAGAGTACTGTACATCCTGCACAGAACCTGGGCTTCAGAAAGTCCTAACTTCCATTTATTTTCTACAAGGCTCTAGTCCTCAGCATGATGCCAGTCCCAGAAGCCAAGTTGTGATAGGCCACTGTAGCAAAAACAATAAAGCACTCAGTGCCGTCTTGAAAGTACTAATGAACTTATTACTTGAACTTGATAGATATTGCCTAGATCTCTCCAGTACCTGAAGGAGTGTGTTCAGAAGAAGTTCACTCTTCTTAAATGATTCTCTGGATCAAATCACTATTTACTTTCCTCCTGTGATTATACATTCTTAGCCCCCTATATTTTCTGTAGTTTTTTCTTCTTAAATTGTACTGTGTTTGGAAACATAAATATGCTGTTAAAACATATATGCCAAAAAGGGTGTAAGTGGTGTTACACTGGCAGCAGCTCCCTGGCTTGGGGGGTTATTCTGGTTCAGGATATGAGCAGGCGAAATGACTATGCACCAGTCCTGGGCTCGAAAGGAAGGCTAGTTTATTAATGACAGCAGATAGGAAAGCATCTCATCAATAGAAAGCCGTCACAGAAAGCAGAAAGAAAATACCAACTGGCTCCGCAAAGGTGCACCCTGCTGCAGGGGTGGAGTCCTGTGTCTAATGCCCTCACCTTGTATGCATTTTTTCTCATTGAAGCTTGCAAACATAGTGGGGGGGGGGAAGAAATTTTCCTAAGCCAATTAACAAGGGGAGATTTTCTCATAGCAATTATCGTGCCAGGTGCCAAGGTGTCTCAAAACATCCTTATCTTCTTTGCTGGTAGATGACATTCTCAGTCCTTCCCACCCTCCAGCTGTGGTGAGAAACCTCTCCTTGACCCATTTGATTGAAGAAAAACAGGGCCTAGTGCTTCAAATGCAGCCTGAACCAATCTTTTGCTAAGCCCTGCATGCAGGGCCTAACAGATGGGGTGATGGCCCTTTGGCCCTTTAGATGTTTGGGGCCGCAAATCACATTCCTTACCTTCAGCTATGCTGGGCGTGGCTTTCGGAGTTGACATTAAAAACCTCTAGAAGATGTTGCCCTGTTGTATGGGATACATTCTTCTATAATAACAATGTTGACATACATTTTAAAGTGTTCAGAATGTTTTACCTATATTCTCTCCATAACCCTCCCAACAGCTCTGCAAGGTGAGCTTGCATTCCCTTCCTCTTTCCAACATTGCTATTAGAGGCTGAAATAATGCTAACTTTTTAGAACACATCTAATTTGTTCATGAGAGAGGTGAAATTTGAATGGAGGATGTACCTGTGGTTCTTATCTACTACACCAGGGATGGGGAAAGGTAGACCAGGAACTACTGGTAGATCTAAATAATTTGCCGTACTGTCTATCAGCAAGGCATTCAAACACCCAGCTATTTAACAGTGGCTCAGTTTTCATGTCATACTAAACAAGGGATCTTGGGGACTCTAGCTTCCCATGGACAAGCAGCAGACAGGAACATATTGCTCAGTTGCTGACACTTGCAGTAGGAGTGGCTAAACAAGGCATGGACTTTGGTCCATGGTTGGCTTTGTGGGATGTGCAAAACTGACAGCAGCTGATGGTCTGACTTGTTTCTTCATCAACAAGCCAGAGAAAGAAGCCAAGAAAAAACACCACGCAAGGATCCCATTGGTCCTACCATCTCCATCAGAACTCTTAAAAACCTGCTCTGGATGGCTGGAAACTTCTAGGTGTCATGGAGGATTGTAGCAGGAGGAGAGAGGGGAAAAGTCCCAATTCTACTGGCATTGGATACAGAGGAAGTGGTGGTGGTTGTGTGCCTTCAAGTCTTTTTGTTAGTTAATGGCAACCCCAAGATGGCAACCTATCACAGAGGTTTCTTGGCCAGATTAGTTCGTAGTGGGTTTGGCATTGCCTGCCTCTGAGACTGAGAGAGTGTGATTTGCTCAAAGTCACACACTGGGTTTCCATAGCTGAGTAGGGATTTAAATCCTGGTCTCCCAGCATCCTGCTCCATCACTCAAACCACTACACCAGACTGGCTCCTGCAACTGGATTTTGACCCTATTTTTTTTTAATGGCTTTTTGAGAAGGAAACAAGTCAGAGTGTCTGCAGCTTCTTGGTTTCCCCATCAAACTAAAGAAAGCATGGGTTGAACTCCATGGGTTGCTTAGCTGCTTTTGCTGTAAGTTGGAGCAGTTGGGGGGCATGCACCAACCTGCTACTCATCCAGAATAAGCCAGAGTTTCCACTAGACCCTGGCTTATAGTAACACCCAAATGTGTCCCAAAAGCAGCAACAAAATGAACCTGACTCAGTTAAGAAAGCTTGGAGAAATTAGCAGTAGATGTTTGTCTATAACTGTTAGAATATCTTTGAATCATGTTTTTGTCTCCCTTGCAAGGTCCGTCAGCCTGTCATCTGTGCCAACAATCATGTCTTCTGCTCCATTTGTATTGAAGTGTGGCTGAAGAACAACAGCCAGTGTCCTGCTTGTAGGATACCTATCACCCCTGAAAATCCCTGCAAAGAGGTCCTAGGTAAGGTAACTTTCTCCCTACAACCGTCCCCACTAAATACATGCAAGATCTTTTTATGTCCCATTGTACAGGTGAGGGAAGTTGGTTTCTATTAAGAGCTGCAGGCCTCAGTTGGTGGGGTCTAAACCACAAATGAGCAGGCTGGAAATAACAGTGGGTGTGGAAACATACTTGAACTTGATAGTTCAAGTTCAACTCTCCTGCTGTTCTTTTCTAGATCTCTTCTGACACTCCCTATTCTCTCTCCCTCTTTCTTTCTCAATCTCTTTCTCTTCTAACACTCAAAGGCTTCAGTCTAACACACACACCTTTGTTGTGATTGTGTGCCTTCAAATCGATTGAATGGTGACCCTATGGCATACCACATGGGGTTTTCTGAGGCTGAGAGTTTGTAATTGAGAGTCCCATTATTGAGCAGGGATTCGAACCCTGGTCTCCAGAGTTGTAGTCTGGCACTTTACACCACTGCACCATGGTAACACCCCCAAGTGTAGCATAAATATCTTCATGTGGACCTACACTGTTCTGAGCCATATACCTCCCTCCACGACCTACTGTAAAGCACTGAAGCTGCCTCACAGAGCCATTCCATGCTTCACTGGGAGCAAACAAGAATGGAGAAGCGTCTAGCTAGTTTCCCATCTCCAGACACAGAGTGATGACATCAGTGCTGCGATCTGCATCACCATTCTGCATCTGGCTATGAAGAGGTAGCCAGGTGATTCTCCATCCCTGCCTTCTTCCTGCAAAGCATGGAATGGCCATGCAAGGTGGCTTCAGGGCTTTACAGTAAGTATGAGGAGGACATTGGGCAGGGAGGAGAGGAATACCAGCCTCCAAGTGCCCAGAGAAGGAGACCCATGTGCATTAAGGACACTGACATGTATGGATGTCCCTAAGTTAATTCCAGGCCGCCTCCCTCCCTCCCTCTCTCTTTTACACACACACACACACACATACTTACTTTTCTTTCCCTCTCTCTTTGGTTATTCTGCTTTGTGCAATTGTGCACACCTCTTTTTCATGTTCTCTGTACAGACTGGGCTGCTGGGAAGGAAAAGATCACTATGATGCCTCAGCTAAAACAGTAAATGCAATTCGAGGCTACATCAATAGGAGTACAGTGTCTAGAACAAGGGAAGTAATAGTGCCGCTCTATTCTGCTTTCTTCAGACCTCACCTGGAATACTGTGTTCAGTTCTGGGCACCACAGTTCAAGAAGGATATGGACAAGCTGGAACGTGTCCAGCGGAGGGCAATCAAAATGGTGGGGGTCTGGAAGCCATGCCCTATGAGGTGCAGCTTAGGGAGCTGGGTATGTTTAGCCTGGGGAAAAGGCGGTTAAGAGGTGACACAATAGCCATGTTTAAGTATTTGAAGGGCTGTCATACTGAGGATGGAGCAAGCTTGTTTTCTGCTACTCCAGAGACAAGGACACAGAACAGTGGACTCAAACTACAGGAAAAGAGATTCCACCTAAACATCAGGAGGAACTTCCTAAAAGTTGTTCAGTGGTGTTCAGTGTGATGGAGTGTCCTTTTTTGGAGGTTTTTACAGAGGCTGTATGGCCATCTGTTGGGGATGTTTTGATTGTGTATTCCTGCAAAGCAGGGGGTTGGACTGGATGGCCCTTGTGGTCACTTCCAACTCTATGATTCTGTGGCTGTGAGCAGCATTGCAAAGAGAGCTTTTGAAATTTGGCCGAGGGCCTCATGAAATTGGACTGAGAGCCACAGGCTGCCCACACTTGATGTAAAGCGTGCTGCACAATCGGCAGAGTTTGTCTTGATGTCATCCTGGTTTGCGTAGTCAAGTCTAAAATGGGGCCCACCATCATAAAACATGTGCCACCCATCTTGGTGCCTTATAATAAAGTCACAGCTTGCACACACACACTTAACTGTGAAAAGAACCGCAGATGGAGTTAGGATGAGTATGACCTGAAGGATATGGCAGCTTTGGTAAGTAGTCATTAGAAAAAAAAATGTGCTTTGTCTTGTGTGGCTTGTTCGCTTTTGAAGTGAGTGTTGTTGGTCAAACTTTTTTGTGTCACTGCAGGAGGAACAAGTGAAAGTAATCCAGTGTTTAGCCCCGTGATCAGGAAACAGCTCCGCAAAGCAAGGCTTGAGATACTACACAAAGAATATGAGGTAGGAACGTGTGCAGAGTTGAACGTGAAAAGGTGGCCAGTCATCAGGATCTCATCTTAAGGTGTTTATCTTGGGACATGGTCCCTCCACTTCTCCTTCCTCCCACCTTCCAGTTTTTAAAGGACTTAATGACTTTGTGTCAAGGAGTCAACACTTGAGGGTCCAGCTGATTCTCCTCAAGAACTACTGCACATAGTACACATTTGCTATGCAGGGAGCATGTCAAGAAGCCCATTTGATGTAAATTAGTGGTGGAAATCATGTGACCCTCCTGATGCAGTTGTACTGCAGCTCCCAGAAGCATCTGTCAACATAGCCAAAGGTGCAGAATTCTGAGCGCTGCAGGCCAGCAACAACTGAGAGCTGCAGGCCAGCAACAATTGCCAGCCATGGTATAGAGGATCATGTGAAACAATCATGCAGAGATTATTGGGAGAGGAGAATGAGTTGCTGTATATAAACAGGTTTATGTGTGCTAGATATAGCCAAGGATGTCGTTCATCTGTCTACATGTGGAAATATACAACTCCATTATTGATAAATAATCTGCTAATGCTTTAAGGTATTAAACTGTTCGGAAACTTCAGCAGGTCCACAATGCTGTGGCCAGAATACTGACCGGAGCCAGTTACAGGGAGCATATAACTACCATGTTAAAACACCCTCAGTGGCTACCAGTTCGTTTCCAGGCACAATTCAGAGTGCTGGTCATGATCTATAAAGCCCTATAAGCCTGGGTCCAGACTATTTGAAAGACCGTATCTCCCCATACGAACCTGCAAAGGTTCTAAGATCATCAAGGAAAGGCTTTCCCTCAGTCCTGCCACCATCACAGGTGAGGACACAAGAGAGAGACTTCTCAGTGGTTGCTCCCACCCACTGGAACTCCCTTCCACAGGAGGCTAGGCTGCCCCTCTCCCTGCTTTCCTTTTGCTGGCAGGCAAAGACATTCTATGCAAGCAGGCTTTTAATACATAGTTGGGCTTACAGAGGCTCTTATTGGGGTGTGTTTTTATTTTTATTTTATTTCTTTATTTTTGTTATCTTTTAACTTTCATATATTTTATGTAATTTTAGATATTTATATTGTGGTGTTTTAATGGTTTTAATGTGATAAAGTAATGGCTTTTATGTAATATTTTGTGAGCTGCCTTGGGTCCCTTCTGGGAGAAAGGTGGCATATAAATTAAATAAATAAATAAATATAATAAAATAAATAAGCAATAAACATATAAAATTGCTGGCTATGGATGAGAAATAACAAAGGGTAAACAGAAAGAGTTAGGATATGAATATGAATTGTGTGTGTGTGTATGTGTTTGTAAAGGTATATAACAAATATAATAAATCACTAAAATAAACATTTATTCAGATTAACACTACACAGTCCACACTGTAAATAGCAGTATGGGAGAAGGCCAGAAATCATATGTTAAAGGAAAAAAGATGGCCCTTGGTCTCATCTGATTCTTCATTTAAACAGAAACCAGACACGTTTCGTAGCAGTCTTCATCGGTGGCCGGTCTAAATCTTATGTTGTCCAGTATTTCCTCCAGACCAAAGGATGAAGTGTTGGTTAAAAAAACAAAAGTAGAGTATGGATTTATACAAAACAAAAATATCTCTTCTCCTTCACTCTCCACAGCCTGTGAATGAGAAATAACATTAAACAACAAGGGCCTAAATACCTAAAGGCACCAGATCCTGTCTGATCTTGGAAGCGAAGGAGGGTCAGCCCTGGTTAATAGTTGGATGGTAGTCCACCAAGGTATACCAGGTGCTCTAGGCTATATTTCAAAGGAAGGAACTGTCCAAATCACCTCTGAATATTCCTTGCCTAAGAAAGCCCTGTGAAATTCATGAGGTTTCTATAAGTTAACAGGGAACTTGAAAGCACACACACACACACACACACGAGTGGAAAAAACACCTAATTGAATAACAACATAAAAAAGAAATAGTAACAGAAATATTACTTAAGCATTACTGAATACTAAAGCACTGCTACTCAACATGGTGGTCTGTGGGCCCATGCTCATTCATGAGCTATTGCCTGCCTGTCCGCGGTGAGTTTCCAGAGAAGAAAGAAACAGTTCTAGTCAGTAATCTCCCACATCAGCACTGGCCTAAAGTAAATACAAAATGGGTAATGGGTAGACACATATGCAAGGTGTAGTACAAAAGCAATAAAGTAATAGACAAGCAAAGATTGCACTAGAGGCTTGACTATACAGGTATGTTGCAGGGGAACACACTCAAATCATACCGGGGAGGATTCGAATCAGATACAATTCTTTTTGGCACTGAAGGCTTAGATCTGATTTTTTAAAAAGCTACCTTTTATGCCACACGTTCCTGGAAAAATGGTTTATTGTACGTGTGGCAGCCTCTGAGTTGGTTTCGGTGCAGAGCTGTGGGGTGGGGTTTTGGGTCACCTGATCATTCCCGCCAGGAACAGCTACTTCCTCTGTTTGTATTTATATTTTGCTAGAATGCAGTCGCTATTATTTTTTGAAGGTGTGTTTGTTCAGCTACTTGGATATCATTATTAGTACTCCTCGGCCTATTTGCATATTCACATGTATGATGGGTGGGGGGAGGCAGAGCGGCCATGGCCATGTCACCAAAAATAATGCGAAGTGTAAGACACGTGATCATAGCAGGACCGCCCTTTTACACCAAAGTGAATTCACCTAGGGGAAATGTATGGCTGGTAGTGTCATTTTCATGTCACATTAACAAGATGTGAGCGAGGTCACTGTGGACTAGGAAAATGCAATTTGAAGCAGAATTTTTTCACCTGTGTAGACAAGCCCTATATTATACATGAACAATAAGGAGAACCATGTCACATAATTTCAAAGTGAGCACAAAAAATAAGGATGCTAGTAAACAGCTGACAGGAAACAGGATTTCTAGGTAAGGCACCATGAATCCCAATTTTGAAGACAAGCGTGGGTATAAATAAAGTTAATTACAATAATTAATAATAAGTTCCTGTTCTGAGTTAGCTCCTCATAGCTTGTCAGTGAACTGCCAAAACAAAAATTCACAAATACCCCAGTGGGAACCTTCACCAGCCAAGGAAAGCAACTGCTTACTAATTACAAAAACAAAAAAGCCACAAAAAAGTCAACAGCTGCATAACAAATGATAAATATGAGCAGTGTCAAGATGGGTATGTTTTCCAAACCGTTTTTGAAGTAAAATGGCTGGTGAGAGTGTCTGGGCAGAGCAAGTTGGTAGTTAGCAAGTGAAAAGAGGAGTATTACTGGAATTTCTGTCGGTGGGGTGGTGGACTAGATCTTTTAAGTTCCTGTCCAGCTCCTTAACTATAGTTAAATAGTGTTGTTATCTCTGTTTGCAAACAACTTGTGATGTTTTTGTGCATCTTTTCCACCCTCTTGCCATCTCAAATAAAAGGCACTCAAATTCTCACACAATTGATAATGGGTTTGTTGCATTCTGAAGGATGAAATAGAATCTCTGCAGAAAGAAATGGAAGAGGTGAAAGAGAAGAACTGCAGCTTGGAGTCCCAGCTCAAATCTGTCCTGCACCCTTTGACACTGGATGTGTCTGACAAAAACCGGGAGAGTCCTCAGCTCTCAGCCGAAGAGCACAGAGTTGATCCCGAGACATTGGCAACATGGACCCAAAAGCTTCAGGCTGCAAATGATATGTATGAAAAAGTGAAGGACGACATGGACAAGTTAATTGAGGTAATACATGCCTGCTAAACTGATTGGGCAGCCATCTAAATATTTAATATTGGACAGGTAGGGGCAAAGGGCTGTGTGAGCTCTGGTTAATTCCTAGATACTCTAGAAAGCAAAATAGGGCTGGGATGCTGGGTGATTGACCTTCTGTTATTTGACCACAGTCAAAACATTCCATGAAATCAAATGCTTCTGCATAAGTGACAGCAGTACCTTAGAAATGGTCTTTTGCGGAGCTTGGAAAAGTTACTTTTTTGGTTCTCCATTGGCTATGATGGTCAGGGGGTTCTGGGCAATGTAGTCCGGAACAAATTTCCTAAGCTCTGCCTCTTTGTCCTAAATGTGCCCCCCTTGTTTAAGACTAGGCATCCACTGCCATGACGTTTTGTCTCTCAAAAGCATATTTTTCTCCTCCCCACAGCCTTGCACAACAAGGTACCCTCCAGATGTTTTGGACAACTCCCAGGAGCCCCAGTGAACACTGTCAGTGGTCTAGGAGGCCAGGAGTTATAGACTAAAATTTCTGGACAGCATCAGGTTTGGGAAGGCTGGCTTAACTTCTACTTGCCATGTTCAGGAATGGCAGATAACGATGGACAAGAATAGTAACAAGCTTGGTGTATTGTTTAGTGTTGTTGGTTCTTTTTTAATAAATGCATATGCTGCAATTCACTGCAAAGTGATAATTATTTATATGGAAGGCTGAAAAACTGGATAGAAAACAGCATAGAAATAGATTTTTAAGATAAGCAGTATGGTACAAGTAGCAATTAAAACTGTTCCACTACAGGTTAAAAATTAAAAACTAAAGACTGTAGAAAGTGGTACCAGGAAGTCAGATGTCTTTGCTTGGGGAGATATTCCATAAACAGGTGCCACCACTGAGAAGGCTCTTTCTCCAGTCATGTTACCTACCGTGCTTTAGATAGCAGAGGCACTCAGAAAAGAGGGCTTTTGAAAGTGACCTGGAGATACCTGACAGGCTCATGGTGGAGGAATAGGATCCCTCTGGTCCCAAGCCAAGTAGAACTTTCATCAAACACCAGGACTCTAACTCATGCCTAGAAATATATTGGGAGCCAGTGCAGTGGCTTCAGGCATGTGCAGCATCTTAATTGGAACTAATTGCAATTTGTGGTCAGTCTTCAAAGGCAACCTCAAGTATGCTACATGAATCAGTGGTGGGCAAAAGGTTGGTCAAGGTCTACTGGTATGATTTCCAGTAGATCACTGAAAGCTGCTGCTTCTCAATGGTTCAACAATAGTGACAACAAAATCTCCCCCCCCCTCCTCTCCTGTTAAGCTGCTAGAATCAGGAAAGCATGGTGGGAATGGAGAATCAGGAGTAGATTTATCAGTTTGGTACTGGAAGTAAATACCTAGGCTAGAAACTTCTTGTCCAGCAATTCTGTCTCCCCCCACCCACCCATATCCTTGAGCTGCTATTTTTTGCCTGGAACCCTGGGTAAAAGTAGTGGAGGGGGGAAACAAAGTGTGTTCTGCAGGCTTGCCCTGGCATTACAGTGGCCTAATGGGTGATGGTAGCCAAGTCATTCCTGTCCAGGAGGAACTGAAGCTAGCTCACCAGCCTGAGTTCTGTGTCTAAGAAGCTCTGAGTCTTCAGCCCCTGGGGAGAAAGCTGGATTAAAGGAGGCACACCTAAGACTGTGAACCTGTCATTTTGGAGAAAGTGTGCAGCTCTTTCTACCAACGAGCTGACTGGCACTTCTCTGGACAAACAGACCACCATGACCAACAGTATCTTTGTCTACAGAGGGTTAAATACAGTAGGACCCCGTATCCACTGATTCATTATCCACTGATTCAGTTATCCACGGGACACAAAACAGCACACCTACCATAGAGTCTTCCTAGAAAATGTGTCCTCTCTAGCCATTTTCTAGGTCCTCTAAGGCAACTCTATGGTATTTTAAACTGGAAATCCCGTTATTTTCAATGGTGTTGGCTATTATCCACAGTTTTCTGTATCCACGAGGCCTCCCAGAACCGATCTCCAGCGGATAAAGGGGTCCTACTGTACAGACCGTGGAAGATTTACTTTTGGGGTAGAATTCAAAGACCTAGCCATATTAGTCTGGAATTATCAGTATGCAAAAGGAATCTTGTAGCACCTTTGAGACTGTGAAGTCGAAGGCTTTCACAGCCGGCATCCATAGATTTTCCTTGGGTTTTTTTTCCGGGCTGTGAGGCCGTGTTCTGGAATAATATAATAATATAAACTATTCCAGAACACGGCCTCACAGCCCAGAAAAAAACAAGGAAAACCTTTGAGACTAATTTTAAGAAAGATGTTGTAGCATATGCTTTTGTAGACTTGGTCTACTTTCTCAGATGCACGAAGTGAACTAGTGCCTAGGAACAGACATTATAAGCAAGCTGGTTGAATAGCCATAGAAATGCAAAACTTGTGGGTGTGGTGATGAGCTGACAAGTTCAGTTTAACTTTTTGGGATAACAGTTCTCTCAAAAACGTTCAGCTACTTGTTAAGGAAAATGCAACATGGGACATACAGTGAAAGAAATAAAATATGTATGTGAAAGTCACAATGACTAAGCAAGAGCAATTATGGGGCTACACAGGTGAAACTGCTAATGTAATCTAGAAGGCCTGAGAGCCAAGGACAGAGGTACTGAATGCAGATTGGAAACACCTGAGAATCATTAAGTGTACAAGGTGAAATGTTGAAATACATGGGTTGGTCTTAAGCATGGATGGAACTATGTGGACCAATCTGAATGGAAGTACACACCCACTGGGTGGAAACAAACTAGTGGGTGGTGATAAACAATGGCTATAAAATTGCAATGTTTGCCAATGTATTAGTGGTTGAGTAGAGTTGAGTAGTTTGGAGATATTGTGGAGTAGTGTGTAGAGATTGTGATTTGTTGACCATATAGTATATTTATATAGAAGAATAAAGTAGGTTTTATATAAAACTACTGAGTTGCCTGAGTGAATCCTGGAGACATTTTGGAGACACCTGGAGAAGAGTGAGAAGGCTTGGAGAGTTTGTCAGGATCTTCAGCCTATTCTCTGAAACTCTGCTGCTTTGGAGAAAAGCATTAACCACTGATCTAAGCTGGTTGGCTCTGCTGCATAACAAGGTGGTGAGTTTGAGCCAGAGGTGAAGAGCTACAACTCCCATCATCCCTGACAAGGGTTATGGGCCCAGTTACTAGAGCACCCAGCATCCACAGAAGCTGAAAGTTCCAGAAAGTGGAAGAAAGCTTTTTGGACTAAAGATCAGAGCAAGCTGTTTGTGCTGCACTGATAAGCCTCGTGAGTAAATCATTTTGTGTTTTGCTTAAGCCCAGACGGGTCAGCTGTGCATACTCAGAAGGACTGTGTCAAATTGAGTCACTGCACAAATCAAGATGGAATTTCTAAAGTTTAGTAAATTGAATAGAAACAACTACTCTACCTGGAAGATTTATGCCCAATCTCTACTAGTAAAGGAAGGTCTGTGGTCAACAGTTGAAACAGGGCTGGCAGCTGATGCTGATGAAGCCACTAAAGAGAGAGATAGTAAAGCAAAAGCCTGTCTTTATCTCATGCTTGAAGAAGACTTAATTAATGATGTCAGAGATAAAACGTCCGCCAAGGATGTGTGGGATACCTTGCAGAGATTACACACTCCTTCAACTGCTTTTGCAAAAATGCTATGGTCTAAGAGAATATACAGGCAAAAGATGGCTAAAGGGCAGTGTGTGACAGAACATTTAAAAATAATGCAAGATTTGTTTGTGCAAGCTGAACTGAGGGGAGTGCAAATTAGCAAAGAGCAGCAATGCTACATTTTAGTAGAATCGCTAGACTCTTCGTGGGACAACATAACGAACAGCCTGCAAAACCTGCCAGAAGCTGAGCTTAATAGAGATTTAATTGTGGCCAGAATACTGGAAGAGAACCAGAGAAGAATGTCTGAGCAGGGTGACTCAGCAAGTTTAAAGACTGTGCCAAAACAACAAACAACTCCTGACTGGCGAACGCAGGAGGAAGCAGCCTCTACAAGGGAGCAACGGAGGTGCTTTTATTGTAAGAAGATTGGTCATCTGCAGAGACATTGTAAACATTTTGCAGCTGAGAGACGCAAGCAAGCAGAGAGCAGATGGCAGCCGTGGCAGTTTCAAAAACAGTCCAGACCTCCATTTTTGAGGGACAGTGGTAATAAAAAGGTGTTTGCAACCATGATTAAGGAAAAACAAAATGCAAATTCTAAATGGCTAGTAGATTCAGGAGCCACATCTTCGATGTGTAATGATATAAATTTAATAAGTAATAGAAAATCAGCTAATGTAAATGCTGTAGTTTTGGCTGATGGGAAAGAGCTAAGTACTGTAAATCAAATGGGTACTGTGTACATTCCAGGGCTAAAAGAGAATTTTAATGATGTCTTGCATGTAAAGGAGTTAGAAAATAATTTGTTATCAGTAAGCAGATTAACAGAAAGAGACTACACAGTCATCTTTGAAAAGAACATGTGTAAGATAAAACTGAATGGGGAATTGCGTGGCATAGGTTTGAAAAAGGACAAACTTTATTATTTGGAGGACAATATTGATAGCTACAGGGTTGAAGAAGCTAATAACATAGAAAATATTCCAATCCACAAAGACTGCATACACGAGCTTCACAGAAAATTTGGCCATGCGAGCTTCAAATGTTTAAAGAATTTAATCAGTATGTGTCCAGATTTAAAAGTTGCTGAATGCAAAAACCACTTAGATTGTACAGTGTGTCAACAGGTAAAGGTCAGAGCTTTTCCAGTAGCTAAGAAAACAAAAAGGATTGCTCAAAGACCATTTCAGTACGTACATGCAGATGTTGCCCAAGCTAACTGCTTGTCCTTAGGGGGAAGCAAGTATTTCCTAGTAATTGTTGATAGGTATACAAGATTTGCATTTGTGAGAATAATGAAAAACAAATCTGACGCTGGGCAAAGTTTAAAAGCATGGGTAAGAATGGTGGAAAGACAATTTGATAGCAGAGTAGGCACCATCATTACTGATAGAGGAGGAGAATTTTTAAATAATCAATTGTTTAACTGGTTTCAAAAGGTGGGAATAAGGCATGAAACTACAAACCCTGCTTGTCCTAGTGAGGATGGGTTAGCAGAGAAGAAAATACAGGATATAAAAAGAATTACTGCTTGTATGATGGCAGATGCAGGGGTGAAAGATAGTTTTTGGGCAGAAGCAACTTTGACTGCAATACATATCAGTAACAGATTCTATCATTCAGAAATTGAAGACATTCCCTACAGGGTATTGTATGGGAGAATGCCAAATTACAAGTACTTAAGGGTTTTTGGACAATTTGCTCATGTTTACACACCTGCTTGTTTCAGGAGGAAAGGAGAACCCAAAAGCAAAAGGCTTAGGTTTTTGGGGTATTCTGGAAATAGCTACAAGTTTCATTTGGGAGGAAAACAAGTGCAGTATTCTAGGTCTGCAAATTTCGAAAGACATGCTGGTTGGGACAAACTGCATGCCAATAAAGAAGTGTTTTTGAGATTAGGGAGTTCAAATGAACCAGAAGCACAAACTGAACCAACCTCAGGAAACGGAGGGGTTTCAGTTAAGCAGGAAGCATCACCTAGCAGCAGTGGTAGTTCTTCTGATGATGAGATAGCATCTAGGCCTACTACTACTCGAATGACTGAAGACAAGAGATTTAGTCATAGAACTACAACTCCCAGTAGAGAAAGTGAGGATGAAAGAGACAGAACAGCAGATTTTATTCCCAGGCGTAGTCATAGAGTTAGAAAGCCTCCAGATAGGTTTGTTGTGACAAAGGCAAGAGCTTGTTTAGCAGTAGAAGAGCCTGAAAGTTTTGAAGAATTGGAAAGTTATTCTAGTGAAGAACAGGAAAGATGGTTTGATGCAATGGATAATGAATTTGGTTGCCTGGTAAATAAAGATGTTTTTGAAATTGTTGATAGACCCATAGACAAGAAAGTAATTGGTTGTAAATGGGTATACAAAAGGAAAGAAATGCCAGATGGAAGTATCAAATATAAAGCTAGGTTAGTTGCTAAGGGTTTTGCACAAGAGCAGTATGAGAACTATGATAAGACATATTCTCCAACTGCAAAGCCAGAAAGTCTGAGAATGGTTCTAGCTGTAGCAGTAAAAAGGAATTTAGTTGTAGAGCATTTTGATTTTGAGACAGCTTACTTGAATGCGGTTCTGAATGAAGAAATATTTATGGAACAGCCACAAGGTTTCGAAGAAAATGGTAGTCAAAGAGTATATAAATTAAAGAAAGCATTGTATGGTTTAAAACAAAGTGCCAGAGCGTGGAATCTGTGCATCAATGATGAGCTAGTTAAGCTAGGTTACAAGAGGAGCATTGCAGATGCTTGTGTTTATACAAAAGGAGACATAGTATTAGTGATTTATGTAGATGATTTGTGCTTAGCAGCAAAGTCAAAACAGGAAATTGAGTCAGTAAAAAGAGAATTGTCTGAGAAGTTTGTTTTGAAGGACTTAGGTGTATTGAAGTCTTATTTAGGTATTTGCGTTGAATGGACAGAAGAAGGACATTGTTTATTAAGCCAGAGAAATAAAATTGAAAGACTGATTGAAAAGTGTGGATTACAGAATGCAAAAATAGTAAGAGCTCCAATGACAACTGGTTTTGTGTCTGAAGAAACAACTAGAGCGTTTGAGGACAAGACTTTATTCAGAAGTATAATAGGATCTTTACAATTCATATCTTGCCATACCAGACCAGACATTTCTTATGCTGTAAATGTATTGTCTAGAAGGGTTAATGATCCAAAAATTGAAGACTGGACAGCGGTAAAACATTTATTGAGATATTTGAAAGGAACCTTAGATAGGAAATTGATTATAAGAAACAATAGTTCAGATCTAGATTGTTATGTAGACAGTTCATTTGCATCAGAATTAGGAGACAAGAAGTCAGTTACAGGAATGATAATTAAATATAGTGAAAGTCCAATAGTTTGGAGAAGTAGAAAACAAACTAATGTAGCGTTAAGCACAACAGAAGCAGAATTCGCTGCTTTGAATGAGATAGTAAATGAGGTACAGTGGATTAAGCAGTTGCTAAATGATTTAAAGGAAAGTTACAAGATACCAGTAGAAATTCTGGAAGATTCACAGTCATGCATAGCGATGGCTGAAACTGAAAGTTTGAAGAACAGAACAAAATATGTTGGTGTAAGATATCAAAATGTGCGAGACATGGTTCAGAAGGGTGAAATAGAATTGAGATATATAGAAACACAACACAACATAGCAGATTTGTTCACAAAAGCATTGACAGCAGAAAAACATGAAAGGCTGACACAAATGGTTGGAATGACATTGTAAGACACATACAATATTTTATTTCGGAG
Source organism: Gambelia wislizenii (assembly GCA_030847615.1). Lineage (NCBI taxonomy): Eukaryota > Metazoa > Chordata > Lepidosauria > Squamata > Crotaphytidae > Gambelia > Gambelia wislizenii. Next base: position 216,081,766 of record JAUMIR010000003.1, read on the forward strand.
GGGATTGTTAAGGAAAATGCAACATGGGACATACAGTGAAAGAAATAAAATATGTATGTGAAAGTCACAATGACTAAGCAAGAGCAATTATGGGGCTACACAGGTGAAACTGCTAATGTAATCTAGAAGGCCTGAGAGCCAAGGACAGAGGTACTGAATGCAGATTGGAAACACCTGAGAATCATTAAGTGTACAAGGTGAAATGTTGAAATACATGGGTTGGTCTTAAGCATGGATGGAACTATGTGGACCAATCTGAATGGAAGTACACACCCACTGGGTGGAAACAAACTAGTGGGTGGTGATAAACAATGGCTATAAAATTGCAATGTTTGCCAATGTATTAGTGGTTGAGTAGAGTTGAGTAGTTTGGAGATATTGTGGAGTAGTGTGTAGAGATTGTGATTTGTTGACCATATAGTATATTTATATAGAAGAATAAAGTAGGTTTTATATAAAACTACTGAGTTGCCTGAGTGAATCCTGGAGACATTTTGGAGACACCTGGAGAAGAGTGAGAAGGCTTGGAGAGTTTGTCAGGATCTTCAGCCTATTCTCTGAAACTCTGCTGCTTTGGAGAAAAGCATTAACCACTGATCTAAGCTGGTTGGCTCTGCTGCATAACAAGGTGGTGAGTTTGAGCCAGAGGTGAAGAGCTACAACTCCCATCATCCCTGACACTACTGCCCATGCTGACTGGGGAATTCTGGGAACCGTAGTGTCCCTTCCCCCCCAATTCCTTTTCCAAACTCTGGAGGAACATTCAAAGTAACACTGATAACCATCACATTTACACAGAGCACAGTTTTGCTGGACTACCAGAGTTAATTTTATGTATTGTTAAATGAGATACTGGTACTTAAAAACCATGAACTTAAAGTTTTGAGTGTTCTGGCAATGTTTGATCTGTCAACTGGTCTCCTCTTCCTCCTCCTGAACAGCCTATAGGCAAACATTGACTATTTGTCTCACTAATTGTTTATATTGTCCACAGACCATTTTTTGCCAGTCCAACAGCTGCTAATTGTATTAGAGAGGCTTTTCATGTCCTTTCATTCCGCCAATAATCTATGAGATGTATCTGATAGTCATCCATCTGATTTGTAAATGTTGTCCAGTTGGCTGGTAGAGGTCATACATTCTTACTTTTGTTGCTTAACTGAGAATGTGTGAGCTGATAAAAAAGTTCATGTGTTTCAGGCACAGAGCTTGAAAAAAGTTATTTTTGGCTCCAGGCTATGCAAGCTGGGGGATTCTTGGAACTGTAGTCCACAAAGTAATTTTCTAAACTTTTGCAGTGAGGCTTAGGACCCATCAATTCTGGAAAATGTACTGGTTTGTAGCCAAGTTCATAAAGTCATTAGATAGAAGTGGTAATGCTTGTATGCTCTATACCACCAAGCCTACTACATGTAATCACTAGAATCCTGTCTGTGCATTATTCCAATGTAACTAAACTAGCATAGGCTGTGGTGTCATAGTAGCTATGAAGGAAGTAAAACCCAAATAGCACAAAAAGGCAGCAGTCAGAAACCAAACAAAATCAAACCAAAATGCTTTGAAAGCACATGATTGCAAGGCATATAATATAAATGAATATACTGTAATCACAAAAACATAATTACAGGTATAGAAGAGAAGATAAGGGAAAGTGAACAACAAGGCCACTAAAACATATACTTGTATATAGAACATAGATGTAAAGTGTGAATATTAAATATTATATAAACATTAAATATATAAACATTGCAAATATACACTGGAGAATGGACCAGGGAATACCAGAAGAAAATCAGCATGTGCTTTATAGATTACAGCAAAGCCTTTGACTGCATAGATCATGAAAAGCTATTGATTGCTCTTCAAGAAATGAGAGCATCATTACATTTGATTGTCCTGATGTGTAACCTTTACTCAGGACTGGAAACTACCGTTAGACCAGAATACAGAGAAACAGAAGGTTCCAGGTCAGAAAGGGAGTCAGACAAGGCTGCATTCTATCACCCTACTTGTTCAACTTGTATGCAGAAAATATCATATGCAGAGCAGATTTAGATTCGGAGGAAGGAGGAGTGAAGATTGGAGGAAGGAATATCAATAATCTAAGATATGCAAACATCACCATACGACTAGCAGAAAACAACAAAGACTTGAAACAATTGCTCAAGATAGTCAAGGAAAAAAGTGCTAAGGCAGGCTTACTGTTGAACATTAAGAAAACAAAAATATTGACCACAGAGGATCTACATAAATTAAATCTAGATGACGAGGAAATTGAAATAGTATAAGACTTCCCATACCTTGGATCAATAATTGATCTGAACAAAGATTGTAGTCAAGAAATCAGAAGAAGACTAGGACTGGGAAGGATAGCTGTGAAAGAACTAGATAAAATCCTAAAGTGCAAAGATTAAAACTGAACACTAAAGATAGGCTTCTCCAAGCCATCATATTTCATATCACCATGTACGGAAGTCAGAGCTGGACAGTGAAAAAAGCTGATAGGAAGAAAATCAACTCATTTGAGATGTGGTGCTAGAGAAGAGTGCTACGGATACCATGGACTGCCAAAAAGACCAATAAATGGATCTTAAAACAAATCAAGCCTGAGCTCTCCTGGAAGCCAAGATGACTAAACTGAGACTGTCGTATTTCAGCCATATCACAAGAAGGCATGACTCAGTAGAAAAGACAATAATGCTAGGAAAGTTGGAGAGTCGTAGAAAGAGAGGAAGGCTGCATACCAGATAGATAGAATCAATCAAGACAGCCACAGCCCTGAGTCTGCAGGACCTGAGCAGAGAGGTTGAGGACAAGGTAGTCTCGGAGGTGTCTCATTCACGGGGTTGTCATGGGTTGAAGTTGACTCGAGGGCAGTTAACAAGAGCAACAACAACAAACATTGTACAGGTTCATCAAAACCTGTATTTTGCAAAAACAGATTATGGCACTGGAGAAGGAGGCACCTTGGAGCCAGCAAATTTTGTCTGCCTTTCCTTGAACCCTGGAAAAATTGCCACCACTATCATAGGGTACCAAAATGATATTGGCCTGGGAGAGACATGTTGAATCATTCTCACTCAGGAAGAGATCTTAATATAGAAAACCAGCATGTTCCCTGACATGATATGTTTGTTTGAGTGTATGGCTTTTTTTGCGGGAGACGGATTGTGTGTGGTGGCATTCCAACTTCCCATTTGCTGCCTGCAGATCAGTGGCCTAAACCAGGAATGTGAATCCATGGACCATATGCAGCTTCCCAAGTTTGTGCTCCCCCGTTAGTGGTAGAATATATATATTTGGATCATTGCATCTGTTAACTTCCAAGCATGGCAATTTGCGTCTAAAGCAAGAGGGCAGTGAGATTTTTCTGCTGTTTATTGAAAAATCAGAATAGAACTTCTGTTGTTGTCTGGTTTGGGGGGTGGGAATACAGAAAAGCCATCTTTTTAGATGGAGTGTGACCAGCAGCTGGGCCCTAGGGCAAAATTGGATTCTGGACACCTTGAACTTGCCCATCCCTGCATCAATAATCCTATTTCCTGTTCTCTGCAGTGGGCTGGATATATTTTATGTCAGCCATCCCCAACTTGGCCCCCTCCAGATGTAACCATTGGTGATTCTGGGAATGGTGAGCATTATAGCCCACCACAACTGCAAGGTACCCAGTTGGGAATGCTTGCTTTATATGGATGATTCTGCAGTTCTCTGCTGAACAAATGGAGCCAGATGTCAGCTCCATGCACATAAAATGAACTTTCCACTCAGCTCTGTTTCAGGCTAGATTGAGGGCACATGGAAGCACTGGAGGCAAAATTAGCCATGATTATTTTGTCTGACACAGAAGCTAGTGGGTTCCCAGTTATGGTAGTCATCCTTTTTATCGGAGCTGAAGATGCCATACCTGCGGACTTCAAGATGTTATTGGATTGCAGCTCCCATGATCCTTAACCATTGCCTGTGATGGTGAATGTTGCCATCTAGCGATATCTGGGGAACCACCCATTTCCCAAGCCTAGTTTTAAGCAAAGAAACAGAGCAATAGTATATGTTGTAAGCTGTCTTGAACTCCACTTTGGGGAGGAAGGTGAGATGTTGTTATTGGTAGCTTTTCTTTAATTGTGGTTGTCCTTTCTGGATATCTTGGACTTAACTGGGGCAAAGGGGGGCATTGAGACAATTCTATTCAGTGAGACAAGGGTGTCAAGAGGTTTATTAATCACAACATTCTGGAAGCAAGAGAACTGGCAAATGAGTTGTCATCATTGATTTCCTTTTCATTCATTTGAATCTATCCTTTAACAAAAAAGTTGAAAAGCCACTGGGCAGTCTTAGTCTGGTTGGGAGAATAAAGAAGCTGTTCAACATTCATTTTGCTGATACCTGCACATTGTAATGTTAATGCATTTAAAGTATTTAGTCATGTGGAGGAAGGGGGGGAAACATGGAATTGCCATTAGTATATCCCCCTTAATGACTGTCAGACTGAGCTAACACGGCTCTGTTTATTTCCCTGGATAGAAGCCTTGCGGCGTATTTTGGGAATATAAATTAAAAATGTCTGTTCTCTCTTCAGTTTTTGCAAGCCATTTCCCAAGGTAATTTTTAAGTGGTGTCCCTGTCTGGTAGAGTGTGGGGGGAGGAAAAGCAGCCTGGGTTAACTGTTGCTATTTCAGATATGTTCCTTCTTTAAAATCCCCCAACAGTTTTCCTTTTAAATATTAGTTACATTATTTTGAGGTTGGCTGTGGTGTTGATGAAGGTGTTTATGCTTAATTTTCTTCCTTCCGTATAGGTAAATAAGAAACTGAGGCTTGAAAATGGGAGCCTTGTGAGGGAGAACTTGCGGCTAAAGGCTGAGGTTGGAAGCCGATCACCCCAGAAGTATGTAAATATTTTAAACCTGACCGTGCATTATTCATTTGACCATATTTAACTCTTGGAGAGCCATAACACAGTGTGGCAGCACTGTTAGACACAGCTGGGGTTGGGCTCGTCTTTCTGTTGAAGATTGGGCAGGGAATTTTTTTACTTATTTAAAGTCTAACCCTACCTTTCTACTGGAAAAAAGTGCCCAGGGCACCTAAGAATAGTAAAAGACAAATTCAGAAGAAAATCTGAATTAAACCACAACTTGAAAATGTGATAGTAAAAGGTATAACCCGCACCCAACATGCTAAACACATGTCAAGAGCTGAACAGTGCATATGCAGAAGGTCTATATAATTGCTGCTGTTGCTACTAGTTCCAGTACTACCAGTAATAGTAATTGCTCTTTTGCTCACAAGGCCATCACAGGAATGTACAACAAAAGATACTGGATGTGTGTGTTGAGGGGGGACTTTAAAAACAGATTGAAACTCATTTTTAAAGCCCATTGTAAAGAGCAAAGGCCATATGAAATAATAGCTTTGACTGTCTGCTGGAACCTCAGAAAGATGGAGTGACCTCCCATGGGAAGGAATTCACAGCAGAGGTGCTGCTACAGAGAAAATCCTATCTTTTGTATTCACCAGGTGAGCCTCTCAGGGTTGTGGGACACCCAAAAAGGCCTCTGCTAAAGAAGTCAAATTCTGGGCAGGCTCACACAAAAGGAAAAAATATAAAGGAAGTCAGTAGCACCTTTGAGACTAACAGGGGGAAAATACATCTAGCATATGTTTTCCTAGACTACAGTCTGCTTCATAAATTGCATCGGATGAAGTGGACTGTAATCCACCAAAGCCTATGCTAGAAGTTTTTTTAAAAAGGCAGCAAGTATCAAAGGTGCTACTAGTGTTCTTTATGTCTTTTTATGCTAAAACAGACTAACATGACTATCTCTTTGAATACTTATGCAGAAGGAGGCTATCTTTTCAGATAACCTGATCCCAAACCAATTAAAAGGGCTTTTGTAGTCAGCCTAGCCTCTCTTGGCTAGTCTGAGAGTAGACACAGATAGCTGCATAGGAATTCTGAAGGGTTTGTCTTACTTAAAACATAGATGCTTCATGTCTTTTTTGAATTGGTGGGGTTTTTTTTACAAAAAGAAAAATATTTCTATTCTGTAAACATGAAATGTTGTTCCTAATTGCTTGCTTTCCTTGTTTCTGCCTTCCCACCCCAATTACCAATATTTAATGTTTTATCTAATACTGAGTTATACCCTCGCAGTGTCCCCAACTGCTGTGAGTATTGCAGCTAAGCTCGAGGGGACAAGAGAGATGGGAATGACAGGTGGCAGATGGCATCATCATCCCTGCTAATCAAAAGAAATTCCTGACTCTTGTACCCCTGGCTCCACTACACCCCTAGGCCTACATTTCTGGATGTTATATAGATCAAAGGCCCATTTGCATCACACATTATGGTGCTATGTTCCACTTCAGATGCCATGGCAACATCCTATGGAATCCTGGAGTTTGTAGTTTGTTGAGGCACTAGAGGAGCTCTCTGGCTGAGAATTCTAAATGCCCACCCCTAAACTACAAATTCCAGGATTCCGCAGGATGGAAACATTGCAATTGAAGTGGAAGCATAGTGTTGTAATTGTAATGTGAAGGGCTCAATGTCTGTGCAGCCTGTGACCCAGCAGGCAGAGCACAGCTGACTAGCTCTGCATTCTGGCCTACCAGTGGCTTGATAAAACACTGATTCTTCATTTCTTTTGGGGACCATACAAATAATAGTCCCCAATAGTTTGCCATGTGGCTTGTGGGCAGTGTTGGTTTGATTGTGAGTGTGTGTGCTTCATTTGCTTTATGATCTGTTTTGTGTGGCCTATCACTTCTTTATTTTCAGTGTAGAAGACTGAAGATTATGTCTCAGTGTATGTGCATTTACAGTTTGCTAAAAGAGCAATCTACGTCCTCCTTTATTTTAAAAAAATAATTTTTATTAAAGATTTTTTTTAAATACACTAAGGCTTGAAAAGGTCAAGAAAAGAAAAAAGATAAACTAAACTACAATAAACAAAGATGTGGGTTTTTTTAAAAAAAGAAAAAGAATAGAAGAAGAAAGTGACTTCCAGTCTTCCTTCCAACAGTTATATATACATAGTTATTCATACTTCTCCAAAATTACAACATATTCCTTTCTTTCAATAGCTTATGCTTTCTAACCATCAAAACCAGAAATTACCAAGTCATTTTCTGATATAACCAACATTCTTAGCCCATTTTATCATATAGTCTTTAACTTGTTCTTCCATTTCAAATTTCAACAAAGGTTTATACATTTTAGCAATTTGTACGTTTACCATCCCTACACAGGTACATTTCAAATTCTGACTTGTTTTTGTCAAACCATAGTCCTTTTTATCCATTTTAAATCTTTCAAATAACCGTAAATAAGAATACCATTGAAAACCAGTCTATGTCCTCCTGCGAGATTGAGAACCCATATCAGTAAGTAGGGCTGGAAATTAAATTCATTTGGTTTACTGCTACTACTACTTGTTAGAATCATAGAATCATGGAGTTGGAAGAGACCGCAAGGGTCATCCAGTCCAACCCATTACCATGCAGGAATAAACAATCAAAGCATTCCCAACAGATGGCCATCCAGCCTCTGTTTAAAAACCTCCAAAGGAGAGTCCACCACACTCTGAGGCAGTGCATTCCACTGCCCAACAGCTCTTACTGTCAGGAAGTTCTTCCTAATGTTTAGGTGGAATTTCTTTTCCTTTTTTCAGGGCAATGCTTTTGACTCTGACCAACAGGGCTTTAACCCACAAGAGCATAGGCCATAGCAAATGTGTATTTAAGTAGCTCTAGCATTCCTTTTTGGTTTTGCTAAATGAGTGGACCTGCACAAAATCCACATAGACTACTTCTTAGGACAGCACTTGAGGAATTTATGGCACATCAGTAGTCAAGCCATGTACCAGAGGCATTACTAAAGTGCATAAAGTGGCCTCACTTGAGAGATGTCCCAAAGGACATGCAGTCGCTTCCTCCTTTCATGTTGATGTTCCATTGCTTCCTAAGCAAAGATAAACTGAGACAAAACCCACAACTTCACTTGCTTTCTGGCTAATATTGTACTATGGCCGGACTAAGTAACCAAGTGCAAGCAAGCAAATGAGCCTCCAGGCCATCCAGTTATCTTAGCAGAAGTGGGGCCTAACAGGGAATAATGGGATGGGAGGATTTAAAATACCAGCTTCCAAAACTTTTTGTTGGTGTTACTGTTGTTATCAGTAGTAGGGCTGGAGATTAAATTCATTTGGTTTATTACTACTACTGCCTACTTCTTGTTGTTGTTGTTATCTTCCCTTTCCCCTGTTTAGGTCTCAAGGTGGTTTACAACAGTTAAAACAAACATAGTTAAAAATAAAATAAAATAAAATAAAAGTCTAGCACATTATACAAGGACTGTTTCCCCTGAAAAATCAGTTGTCAAAAATGTTTTTACCTGCTTAAGAAAGATAGCAAGGGGTGCTAGTCTATCCTCTCTGGAAAGGGAGTTCCAGAGCCTGGGAGCAGCTACTGAGAAGGCCCTCTCCTGTGTTTCCACCTAATTTACCTATGAGGGTAATGAGCCTGAGGGCAGGGTCTCCTTAGAAGATTTCCAAACACGGACAGTTTCATGCAGGAGAGTACCGTCCTTCAAATAGTCTGGACCTGGGCCCTATAGGGCTTTATAAGACATCTCCAACACTTTGAATCCTTCTCGGAAATGGATGGGCAGCCAGTGGAGCTGTTGCAAAAAGGGAGTTTGTGCAGCAAGCCCCAGTTAAATGGGTTATGATCCCATTTAATTTCGGAAAACCTTTCTGAACTTTTTGAACAAAAATATGAAACCAGAACTGTCCTTAATTTTTCCCCACATCTTTGATCTTTGCAGAACAGTTTTCTATTTTTTTTAAAAAAATACACCTACATCCATAAAAAAAAAATACTTGGGGGGAAATTGCACATAGAATGGTGTCTGAGTTTATTACAGACTGGGGGGGAAAGGGAAACTGTTGCAGGGGAAAAAAAGATGAAAGAAGTCTATGCTTTGAAATAAGAGACATTACATGAAAATGCAAACAAAATATATTTATCCATCCCTAATCAGTGGTACATTCTAGTTTAGATCCAGGACTTTAAATGCTAGCTTCTAAGCTTTAAATACAATATTGAACTCCTTCTTAAGAGGTTGGTTAAAATGGACCATACCAATAACATGAGGCACAGATCCATTTCTTACATTTTTCTCCTCCATTATGTTTGTGGTAAACAACCCATTTTCCCCAAAGCCATGGGAGGGGGAGAATAAGGGTTATTAACATTAATTCTGAGGGGTTAAATTGAAGGCAAGATCTTATATGGGATGGGGCTCTTCTCCTCACCCTCCCCCATGCCCATTTCTCAACTTCCATCCCAGACTACATAGTTGTTGAGAACATTGTAACATTTGTGCTAATGGACATCCCTTTTGGGGAGGATCAGGCACACACTCCCATCTTGCTCTCTAGCTTAGTCGAAGTCACAGCTGAGCCATACATTACTATGACAGTGTGAGAACCAGCGTCTCTTTGGCTGCTTCACCATACAGCTGCATTAAGATATAGATTGTGGATAGGAACTTGGTTCCCTCCTGACATTTGGGGCGACAGTTCCCATAATTTCTTTAATATTAGCTATGCTGGCTAGGGCTGATGAGGGTCATCCAAAGAGCACTGGGCTGCCCATCTCTATGGGCTGGTACAGTAACTTAGGATTTATTTATTCCACACAGTTACAGCAGTTTGATACCACTTTAACTGCCATGGCTCCATCCTAGGAATCTTGGGATATGTAGTGTGGTGAGGAACTAAAAATTGTCCACTGGAGTGATCTTGTTTATGATGGCCAGTAACTCTTTGAAAGGTGCTTGGACAGATTTATGTGGGATAGGACTGTCAGTGGCTACTAATTATTATGGCTATGTGGTACAGTGGACCCTCTGTATCTGTGGGTTCAATATCTGTGGATTTGAGCATCCATGGATTGTCACTGCATACCTAAAATGGCGGTGCCCGTACCTAAAATGGTGCCACCCATTCCTAAAGTGGTGCTGCTGCATACCTAAACAGCACTACCCATACCTAAAATGGCAGTGCCCATACTTAAAATGGTCTCTCCCAATTGATTAATACAGTATGGGGCTCAACCATCTGTGGTTTTTGCTATCTGTGGAGGGTTCTGGAACCAAACTTCTATGCATATGGAGGGCCACTATACCTCCAGGTTCAGAGGCAGCATGCTGCTGAAAGCCTCTTGCTGGGGAACAACAGTTGGAGAGTATGGTTGCTGTCATGTGGGAGCTTCCCATGGCAGCAAGTTGGCCTCTGTGAATAGAATGCTGGACTACATAGACCTGTGGTCTGATCCAGCATGGCTGCACTTTTGTTCTTATGTTTATTCCAAGAAGCACTGCCCAGCATGACAAGAAATGAAGGAAGTAGTAGTCCTAAGCATCTAGAGAGCCAAAGTCTGCTGAATCAGAAAGTCCATTTCTTAAAGCGGTGACACAAGAGAGGTGACAGTTTTCTCCAACTTGGCTCTCAACTTGAAAAGCACTCATCAGTAGGGTCAGATGTGGATACATTCCTGTGTTTAATTCACTAGAAATATCATGATGGGGGGAGGCTGGTATATGCTGAGGCAGGCCTCCTAAACCCATGCTTTCTAGATTTGTCCCTTAGGGCTGCTAAAATATTGGCCTTTCTCTTTGGAGAATGTGCTTCCATTTTTGGCTGGAGATTACTTCTTAAGAGAGGCTACACTTGAGACTACAATGTTTTTTTCTTGGTGAGCAAATTAGAGGTTGCCTCTAATGCAGGTTACATTAAATAAACATATTACACATTTCTTCCATTGAATTTTTTTGCTGGATCTGCATATAAGTGAATTATCTTAAACTTCTGCATATTTTTTATCATCAACTCTCACTCTTCCATGGGAGCTACAGTTGTTTCTTTAACAGTGACTTAGTAATAGACCATTCAACCTAGATCTTCTCACCTGTGATGCTTTCACTGAGCACTTTGGAATGTGCATAGTACAGTCTACCTCCTTCCCACCACAGTCATACCAGGTTGGCCACTAATTGCTGCATCATAGATGGGACTACTGCATATAGATGGGAATATACTGTATATACATATATACATATAGATCAGAATACTGAATATAGATCAGAATAGATGGGAATACTGCATCTTGAAAGGAAAATGAGTCACCTAATATTCCACAGTGAGTCAACAATTGTTTAGGCTGTACAAGTTTGCCTCTGGATCTCCAGGGCAGATTCCCACCCGCAGAAAGGGCCAAAACAATTACCCCACCCATTTCCCTGTCATTTATTTTTTAAAATACAGTACTCATATTTTGTCTTGTATTGAGGAGTCTTAGGGTGAAGCATGGACAATGAAACATCTTGTCGCGAGCTGGGTTGACAAATGGATTTTAGAGTCCCTATTAGCATCATGGCAAAATGTCCAGTAGTGTGAAAGAGTGAACTTGTATTAGTGATTGTATTGTATTGTTGGACACTTCTTGCATTTTCTTTGCACTTTGAGGCTGGAAGAGAATGTGAAGGCTGGGAATGGATGGGGAAGTTTACTTTTCTCTGTTGCTAACCTGCTTCTACAGTTTTCATAGCTATGAAGGGGCAGGTGACTCATGCTTATGCACTTTGATTTTCTTCACTTGCTTCTGCACTGTATGGCCCTTAGGTGTCTGTCTTCCATTTGACTCCGCCCGGGAGAAAAGACATGCTGACCCAGATGCCCTATATGTCCAGCAATGGGGATTTGATTTGATCACCAGCCAAGGGATAAGTCTGGGTAGAATTTGTGTTGGGGCCCAGTTCTACCATTGGCTGTGAGGGGATGCTGGACACCATCAGTGAAAGTGTTGTAAGGCTTCTCTGCTGAGTACCATCTGCTGTAACATTTACCATAAAAAAGGTTATCCTACAGCAGTAATGTGTCAGTATTCAGCAGTGAAAGAACTCTTGGAGAGGCCTGGAAACTACACTCAGTTCCAGATCAACACAAACGTAAAAACAGTTAAACAGGATAAACATTCCCCCTGCCGCCCCTTGTGCCAATTGGAAATATGTGCAGAGGACAAGGGAACCCTTTGTAACAGTGGATGAAGGGAAGGTTGCATGAGTGGGGAGGGGAGAATTGGTGAAAAATTCCTCCCCTTCTTTCCTTCCACCAACAATATCCTCTACTTCATCCCAGTCCTATCTATGAATGGAAAGAGGTTGACTAGTCTGCTGTAAAACAACAATGTATATGTCTGCATGTGTGTGTCTGTCCTTTGAAACTTGCTTTTCCTTTGGTACGTTGAAACAAAGAAGACTCAAATACCCCTCCCCTTCTCCCCTGGGGAATCTGTTAATCAGTTCTAAGAGGCGTTCAGCTTCCTGAATCCAAGAAAGAGATCTAAACTTGTAAAAACAGAAGGCGCTGATGACTAGAAAAATTATCTCTCTGATGGAAGCCTGTTAGACATGTCATTGTGTTTTAAAATGGGAATGTTTTGGGGGAGGTGAAAGGAGAATCAGGTGAAGTTAGAAATATCTTTCAGCCTTCTTATCCTAGAAAGACTAAGACTTAGTAATAAATTCTTCTCCATGTGTCGACAAGGGGAGAGACCTTTCAGTTGTGGCACCCTGACTGTGGAACACTCTCCCCAAGGAGGTGGTACTCATGCCAAACCAGCCACCACATCATCATCATCATCATCATCAGCTCTAGCAGCATTTTGTTTCTCTGGTCAATTTCAATGGATGCTTTTTAAACTATTATAATTTGTTGTGTATTTTGTAGTATTTGTTGCTTTTTCTGTTGATTTTTTTTATCAGAACAGATTGTTCTGTTGTACAATATGGCCCCCATATCCATAGGGGATATGTTCCAAGACCACCACCACCACCATCCATGGATACCTGAAACTGCAGATAATAGCGAATCCTATATTTTGGCTGGAAACATACCATAGAATTGCACTGGAAGATCTAGAGGGTCGTCAATTTTTGGGCCCCTCTAGGTCCTCCAGTGCTGTTCTGTGTCATGCTTGGGCTGGAATCATACCATAGAATCACACTGGAGGACCTAGAAAGGCCCACAAACACTTCAGCAGGGGGTGAGGGATATTTTTGGAGCACAGGTAATTGAAACCATGGATATTAAGTATGAGGATAAGGGGTTATACTGTATTATGTGTTATATAACAACTGTATATTACACCCTGGTTTCCACGAACAATGATGAAGGGAGGTCTGTTTTAAAAAATGAAATAAAGTATGATAATCCACTGACACCTGATTTGCCCTCTGGGAAATGTTATACAGTTGTCCCTTCATATTCGCTAGAGTTTGGTTCCAGGACCCCCTGTGGATATCAAAATCCGTGAATGGTACTCAAGTCCCATTATATGCAATGTCATAGCAAAATGGTGTCCCTTATATAAGATGGCAAAATCAAGATTTGCTTTTTGGATCATTATTTTTTAAAGAATATTTTCAAGCCGTGAATACTTAAATCCATGGATACCAAATCCGTGGATACGGAGAGACAACTGTACTTGAGATTCTGTTGGGAGAGTGAAAATGAATGGGAAAGTGAAGGAATTCCTGCAGGGAAGGTGTTCTCCATGCTGGAAATGATGTTGCCATCATAATTTGGTTAAGGAGCTTCTGGGAGCATCTGGCTAGCCACTGTCAGCAGATGAAAAACTGAGATAGAGGGGGGCAGATGTCAAGGCAGCTCTCCTCTTCCTTTTGCCTCTTTTGCTTGTTAATGATTTTGTATATTTTCCAGAGAAAAGGAGCTAAGTCTGGGTGGGCAGTCTGTTGCTCTCCAGATGTTTGGAACTATGAGCTGCATAATCCCAGACCCTCAGGTGTGTTGGCTGGGACTCATGGGAGTGGTAGTCCAAAACATCTGAGGTTCCATTCAGCTGTATCACTCTGTTAGCTCAAGGCCTGTTGCCCTAGCATTTGCACCTTTTCAGATTTGGCATGCATGGGTGGTACCCATTCTAGTCTGTTATTGTACAAGCCCTTGTACAAAGGCATGCAGCTGCTTTAGTGAGGATTTTCACTCAACTGGCATAACACTGGGTAACACTCGTTGCCTACCCCAGATTCAGCCTTGTATGTGTACATATCTGTGACAATCCAGAAAGCTGAAGGATAAGGAAAAAAGGATAGGGCTGCTGGCCCTGTCATTAGGCAGAGTGAAACATCTGCCTCAGGTATATCAAGGGACAGGGAATGTTCTTGATGTTGGAACTGGGGTGCCACCACTGAAAAGGCCTGCTCTATACTAAGAAAATTATGCACTGAAAACAAACAACAACAGCTGAGAGGAACATGGGATCCAGGAATATGACTGAGAACAAGAAAGAATAGCTGTGCCATTTTTTGTACTTGCAACCACTTTTCCACATGCATGCTCACTGTGAAGCACCACCAGCTCAGGGATGGGCAACTTGGGCAATTCTAGGAGGTCAGTTTTCTGCCTCCATGACGTTTCAGGGGAGGTGGGACACTGGACTGTCAAAAATGCCCCCAACTTGGTGGGATAAACAAAAATGGAACAAGGAGTTTTGGAAAAACTGATTTTTTAAAAAATGTTAAATAGTGCAAGGGGAGCCTGTAGCTTGTTTAAAATGAGACTTGTCACTTCTCGAATTTTCCAGGAGAGGGTGTTCAAATTTTCCATTGCCAGAAAAAGGACAATGCAAGGTAGTTTTGGGTGGTCAAGGGCCACAACAACAGTTTGGCAAGGCTACCAGGGTCCTGCTTCATGTGTCCCTGCTGTAAGAGCATTTGGAAGTGCCTCAACTATTTCATTACCCTGTGAGTTAAACAGCCAAGGATACAGTTCCTGTCCTTAAACTGATTTCCTCCCCTGCCCTCCAGTGACAGTGTACAAATAATTAAGTGCAGAGCAAGGGTGATAACAAACAGCATAAGATAAAAATTGATGGGCCTGCCAAATATTTTCAGAGGCCTGAAAAGATTTGAAAAAGTCTTAGCTTGGCACTGAGGAGGCACTGAAGAAGGAGGCAAGGCTTGATTCACCACTCTGAGAAGACCTTCTCCTCAGTCACCATCTTGGCTTCATGTGGCACCTGAGGAGAGCCTCTGAAGATCATAGAGTTGTGGGGGAGGGGGCTGTGGAAGCCACCTGGACTGAGCACTCTCCACATGTGCATGTACGCGCACACACACACACACACACACACACACTGTAGGATCTGCTGTGACAGATGGAACTACCCTGTCTCTGACAGATGACCATCTATCTCTGTGCCCATACTGGCAGTGAATGACAGCCTGTGATTTCCCATTTGGCACTTGGTTCCACTATCAAAACTGTTCTTACTGCTAGAAAGTTCCTACTAATATTTAGCCAAGGCTTTTTTCCCCTTGTAGTCTTCACAGGTCTTCAGAATCTTAAAGCCAGGTTGCAGGTCTTTCGAATCTTAAAGCCAGTTCTTGCATGGGTGAGCCTGCCAGATACCTTGGACTGCAACTCACACAATCCCTTACCAGTGGCCTTGATGGGTGGAACTGATGGGAGTTTTAGGCCAAAACAGCTGGAGGGTCAAAGGCTCCCTCCCCACCCCTTTCTTAGGCAAGCATCAGCTCTTTAAAAGTGTGCCCAGAAATATATAAAGAAGTAAAACTGCCTGAGAGTCAGTGTAAACCCTTCTCACAACACCACTAAGCACAAGTGGTTGCTGTGTTTTTGAAGTTGTTAGCATAGAGCACCAAAGAAATCAGCAGTGCTGCTAGGTATTTTTTGTTAACACACACACACACACACACATATGTATGTATGTATTTTTACAGTTCTAGCCCCATGGTGGCTGAGTGAGAGCTATACATCAGAAGGGAATATAATCACAAGGCTCCAAATGAGTCTCCTTTTTTTAAAAAAAAAAATCCTCTAAAGGATGGTGACAATTACTGAATTTCATACTAGCATTTTTATATTTGACAAGGTGACATTGTGGATGAAATGTATATTGTAAAATGCTGCTGTGCTGTAAGAAAATGATTGAATGTAAATATTTCAAGATGTGGACTGCTGTTCAAATGTTATCATAAATCTCTGCCATTGTTTTAGGGGATAATTCTTCATGCATATTTGAGTCGAACTGATAGGTCCAGACCCTGGAAGGGTAATCTTCTGCTTGTTATTGCCTTAGTTCTGCTAATGGTTTAATTTTCTGCCGTAGACATCTTTTTTGGGAGACAGAGAAGTCAGTTCCCTTTTTATAATAAATCTGGGATTTTTATTCTAATGGGAGCACAATGACAAGGCTTTTGAAGGTGTTACCATCAAATTTTAAAAACCTCAAGCATGATCTGTCGGTTAATTCTGGTTAATTTTAAAAAGCACAAGCATGATCTGTCCTAGTTTTGGCATAGTACCGAAGTGTGAATAATTTGATATAAGATTCTATCTAGTTCCAAATCTAAGTAATCTAGGCTTGAAGTACACATTACTTTGAAGACACAGGGCTAAATCCAGTGCTGTTCCTAGTTGCAGTAGGCCCATTGAAATCAATAGAACTCACATAAATGGTAGCTTCACAGGTCCCACATATTACAGTGGATCTACTATAATTGGGATCAACATTGTATTTGGCCTGTAGCTACCAGCTGAATCTTTTTTTTTTCTTTGTAGCAGTGAGGGGGGTCATACAACCTGTGGGGTTCATATGGCCCTCAAATCCTTAACTTTTATCTTTGTTTGCTAACAAGTGAGAATTCTTCTTCCTGGAGGCATACAGAAACAGTGAATCTTTTCTAGAGCAAGAACACATGCATTTTGTTCTGGGGAGGGATTTCTTTATTCCCCCCACCGCAAAAAAAAACAACTTTTTTTCCCTAACTGGAAATGACAAGAATTTGCTCTAAAGTCTAGAGTAAACACTTTGCCCCAGAGTACCAGAGTAAACACAGAGGGCCTGGTCTAGATGGGGATCCTATGATGTAGGGTAGGTTTTACTTATACTTTGCTTCCACTGCGTTCCTGGTCCGAATTGCAGCTCCATGTCTGCAGCTTGCATTGCTAAAACAAAGGGATAGTTTTAAGGGATAATTTTGGCAATGGAGATTGCAAGTGCAGGAGGCCCAATCCAGATCGTTATCCCAGTGAGGATTTAAAGTAATATGGTGCTTTTACTCTTACAACCTTCACCAAGAGTAATTTCTGGGTGGGGCTTTGGAAGCACATGGGCCTTCCCTTGCTGGCAAAAGGCTTGGCACTAAAGCATACATAAGGCTGAACTCTCCAGGGGTAGGCACTGTTGAAGCTTATGCTAATTTGCCGGCAGACATAAGACATACAAGGATGGATTGCTTTTTTTTTTAACAGTTCAACATTCTATATAAAATGAGCTAGGTGCCTACCAAATGGTATTTCTCTGTCTTTTCTTTGCAAATGAAGATTCAGGAAGGACTCATCCTGTGCGTTCTGCAAGCCCGCTGACGACTAAAAAGTCCAATCCAAGATAAGCAAGTCCGGCTGCAGAAAGCACAGCAGAAGATCTCCTTGGGTGATGTTTCCGGGTTGTGATTCTTTCTGCGTTGTCGTTTCTCTTCAAGCCTTGTTCGGCGTGAGTTCCCAGACAGAACTGCAGCATTGTGGATAGTGAGTCTCCATGCCTCCCGATGTGAGGCCAGGGCAGACCATTGTTCATGATCAATTTGGCCAAGCCTGAGATGTTGTTTCAGGGAATCCTTGTATCACTTTTTGAAGTGCCCCTCTTACGCTGACCCATGGCGAGTTCACCGTAGAGTACTACGGTATTTTGGGGGGGCGATTGTCCTCCATCCTAGAAATGTGCCCTGCCCAGCGCAGCTGTGTTCTCAATATCATGGCCTCAATGCTGGTGATCCCTGCTTGCTCAAGGACAGCAACATTTGTCGCATAGTCAATCCAGTGTATATTTAGGATTGTGCATATACAGCGCTGATGAAAATGTTTGAGGAGTCGTAAGTGCTGGCGATAGGTGACCCATGTTTCAGACCCATAAAGGAGAATAGACAGTACAATGGCTCTATACACACTGATTTTTGTGCTTTGCCTCAGGTGTTTGTTACTCCAGATTCTTTTGTAAAGTCTTCCAAATGCGCTATATGCCTTTGCTAATCTGTGATCAATCTCTTTGTCAATCTTGGCATCTGAGAAGATGATGCAGTTCTGTGGAAACATGTTCCATGACCAGTGCTTGTGTTCCAAATCTTAGGTCTTGTCTATACGGTCAAAATAATCCAAATGGCATGCGAACATACAGTGACCTGTTCATAGAGACATGTGCATAAATACGTGTCATTCAGAAGGGGGGCAGCCAAATCCACTGTGAAGTCCGTGTGCTTGTATGCACCATGGGAAACTTAAACAAAAAATTGGCGGCAGCAGATTTAAAATTGTGAGTAAATAATTTGCAGCAGCCATCTTGGCTAGGGGGTCATGCAGAGTTTAGGGGAGCTCTTTTGACCATGAAGACAGGTCACATTGTTGCAAATGTCTACTTTTTCAGTGGTGTGCGTATTTTCCTCCCCTCGTATAAATGAGACCTTAGTGAATAGGTCTCTTAAAAACTCAGCTGAAAGCAGGCAGCAAAAGATGGTCTCCCTACTCTGTTTCAAAGCACATTAGCATGTTTTCTCCCCTTTTCATAAGGTGAGAGCAGGTAACTGGTTACCTAAATGGCCTATATACTGTACCTTCATTTCCTTTTTCAGTATTCCTATATACCTTTCCTTGCCCACTATGCCAGCAGTGTGAGTCTGGGTTGATGTTCCCTGAGTTCACTTGATGATTTCACTTAGGGTTTGAATGAAACAGAAGTTTTGTTGGTAGCACCTGTCATGCTTAAAATTTGTTCCACACCAAGTTCCATCCAAAATAGAACAAAAACAATTTCACTTATTCCCTTTCTGGGAAAAGGTGAAGTTTGCAGTCTTGTCCCAAATTTGCAACAAAAATATTAGGAATATCAGCTGGACTCTATCAAGTTTGGTCAAAATTGGTTTATAACCATACATCCTAGAGTAAAATAAATAAACAAATACAGAAATCTGAAATGTTTATTTTGGAGGTACCCAAAGTAATTGATAGTTTGGGTCCCAAACCTTACTGTGGTCTTTCTTTCAGTCCCATTTGATGACACTCCAAGTTTTGTGATTTTGTGATTAAGCATATGAATTTGTGTAACATAATGAATATGACATGTTAAATTACAGCATAGATTAGGGTGGAAATTACGTAGCCCTCCAGATGGCTGAAGGAAGTTGGACTGCAGTTCCCATCAACCCTAGCCAACGTAGCCAATGAGGAAGAATATTAGGAATTGTGATCCTACAAAATCTGGAGGGCAGCATGATCCCCCCCCCCCTTGGCTGCCATGTTTTTGTTTTGTTTTTTTAAAACAGCATACCAATTCTTGTCTTTTGGCTTGCAGGTATGGGAGGTTTACTGTAGCGGCACTTCAGTCCAAGCTAGAACAATGCGAGCGTGAAACAAACCGACTTAAGAAAGCACTGGAAAGAAGTGATACCTATATAGAGGACCTGGAGTCCCAGGTTTCTCAGCTAAAAAGGGAACATGAGCAGAGGGAAAATGTACATTCTGAAAGTGATGTTCCTGTTCCCATGGAGGAGAAGGAGAGCAAAGGTGAACCCAATGAGATTGCACTGTTGGAAAGCCCAGAAGAGCACACAGAACAAAACTGTTTGTGTGCTAGCCATGCCCCTGACGATCTTGAGCAGTCAACAGGTAACGGACTACTAAGCACCAACAATGATGTGTGCTTAAATTCAGCCAGCCAGGGTTGTTCAGACGAATCTGTTGCCCAGGGCTCTGCTGGAAGGGATGTCTTTACAGGCTCACGGGAGGGTCTCTTGGATATTGCAGGCTCTGATATGGACACCTGTTCAGAGCAAACATGGGATAAAATTGAAGACTGTGTAGCATATAAAGAAGAACTGTATGACCTTCCAGATCCGTGCACACCTTTATCACTCAGTTGCCTCCAGCTGAATACTCCCAGCAACAAGGACGATCCTACCGTGAAAGAGGAGAGTCCAAGAGAGCCATCCAACTTTCTCAGAAAACTGGAATTTGAGGATTTTGATGAGGCATCTGATGACTGTAACAAAGACTCCCCAGAGCACAGTGCAAGCAGTTGCGAGAGCAACGATAACAAGGCAAGTGGTTTTGCTGCTGACAAACAGGTGTTTTGGAACAGGTGCCAGTCCCACTATGATGAGAACGTGGACTTTGAAGGATCAGAGCTGAATGTGGCCTCAAGTGACTCCGGAGAGTCTTTGTCAAAATCCAGTGACAAAATGCACAATCCATGTGTACCGAAGAAGCTCCATTCGGTCCGCTCTTCGGAAATGAATCGCACCCGAACATCCAGTGAGGCCTCTATGGATGCAGCCTACCTTGACAAAATCTCTGAACTGGATTCCATGATGTCAGAATCAGACAATAGCAAGAGCCCCTATTACCCCTCCAAGTCGTCTTCCGACTTGGATAATGCTTGCAAGTCAACACAGTGTCCTGATCTTCTAAATGAGAAAGAGAAGAATATGAAAGAAAGGAAGGAGCAGAATTCCGTCAAATGTCCTCTGCCGGCAGATAGTTCAGAAGAGGGGAATGAGTGGAAATCTGCTTCTTTTTCAATCCTTTCTCCCACAGCCTTAGACATAACTGAGCCTTTCCCACTCTTTGCAGGCCGGACTTCAGAAATAAATGAAATAAAACCTCAGAGTTTCTTATTTCAAAGAGAGCTTTCTCCAAGCTTTCTCTTTAGCAACTCTCGAGGATCATTTGAAGAGCACAAACTTGGGTCCCCTCTCTTTAAAGTGGCTCCCGAGCTGCAAAACCTCCATAACCAACTCCAGTCTCCTTGGTCATCATCCTTCATACCAGACAGAAAAGCTAAAAATATGCACACCTCTGCAAAAAGGAAAATTCATGGTAGCCTGTCTAGTGCCAGCCCATCAAAAACAACCAAGAACTGATTCCCTTGTTGACTTTCCTTTTTCTAATTAAAAAAATATATTTAGTGCCAATGTGAAAATCCCATTCCCCCCTCCCTGCTCTGGTGAATTTATCCCCTGTCCTCCTTTGATCTCAGTCTGTCCACTTCCTCAGTACTGAGTGATGGAGCTTGACAGTATTCTCTTTTTAGAGTCCCAAGATATTTTGCTGAGGGTGCACTCTTAAAAACATCCATTCCTTGATAATTGTCGTCACTTTTAGATACTTTGAGTTTGCATTCATTTTAGAGTTGGGTTATATGAAGTCTTCTATCCTTAAATGTCCACTTAGTGAGCGTGACAAATCTTCAAAAACAGGTTTCTCATAGAAAGTAGTCTTTATTGGGGTAAAGATTATGGAACAGCTTCTTAGCTTCTTTACTTGTGCAAAAATGTGATGGCACCTTTTGTTGAGCACAGCTTCTCTCTGAGTCTGGCTTTCAGAATAAAAAATGCCTGCATAAATTTCTCTCTCTCTTTCTCTCTCTCTCCCTCCCTGCTCCCTCTCCCCTTCCTCTCTGTTGCATCTGGAGCTTTCAGTGTGTAACTGTTAGTATCTTTCTTTCTTTCTTTGGCAAGTTTTCAGCTGAAAAAAAATCATTTTGCTTAAGACAGAGAACCCAGTTTTGTGTGTGTGTGTGCGTGTGCGTGTGCGTGTGTATGTCTTCTTTTTAATTAAACACTGCTTTTGGTTTTCCCAAAAAGACAAAAAGCTGTACAGGACTGTGTGATTTGTGCCCGTGTAGTTCATAAAAATGAGTTGGTATGCTAATGGCTTGTTTACCGAATGTGCACTGAGCATTTTACATGAATACTGTACTATTTTACATTAATACTGCATGCTTTTCTATGTGGAATGAATAAAATCAAAGTCACAAGCACCATAATCCATGATGTTGTTGCCTCAAATATTGAATTAGCATAGGAAGGATTGAAAATTGCACTTGAATTTTTGTCAAGCTGTGTTCTGTGAAAGAAACGCATCTCAGTTTGGTCAGAGTCATGTAGAAATAACATGGTCTTAGATTTCTATTATGCATCTGATTTCTATAATAATAATATTAATAACAATAACAACTATTATTATTATTATATTGGTGTTTTGCATTAACTTTCAAAGAGCTCAAGGTGATACATAAATGGGACTGCCAGTGTTAATGTTGATAACAGCCTTGTTAACAAGGGTCTTAGGGTGAGAATGACTGACTCAACCAACCTAGTATTTCAGGGATGAGGAACATTTCCCAGAAGAATGTATGGCCTTCCAGTTGCTGGACTGCAACTCCCAGCATTCTGCATTGTTGGCTTTGCTGACTAGAGCTACTTGGATTTGCAGTCCAAGAACATTTGGAAAGTCATGTGTGCACCCATCCTATTCATGGTAACACCTGCCCATTCAAATCAATTGGATGTCAGTTAGTAATGGCTAAATTTATGTCCCACTAATTTGAAAGGCCCTTCTCTTTAAGAATCATGAAATCTTGTTAGAACGCTATGTCTTCCATTAATGTGTACCTGAGAATATGTAGAGCATCACATATATGTGTTTTTATTCCATAGCCCTTGTTCCAGCAGCAAAGGAGGTTGCTCCCATGTCTTTGGGACTGCTTGGGGGATTCAGACATTTATTGTGTCTTTGTGATCCCTCTTTCCTCACCCCTTTTTCTTTCTTCTGGCCAAACTGTGATACAGTTTTTTAAATCTGCCAGCTCCCTGTAAGTGGAAAATGCCAGCCAGATTATGGGAGGATGCAGAGATGAATGAAATATCATTATTAGACTGGCTGCTATAGCTTCCAACCAGAGAATGACTCCAGATCTCTCCTGTTTCCTTGCGTGGCAGTGCTTTGCAACCGGATGTAGAAGGAACTCATGGCAGCTTTAGGACACATGCAGTCCTCTAGATGGTGTTAAGACAGAAAGACCCAGTAGTCTGAGCCTATACAGTGGGCCCTCCGTATCCGTAGATTCAATATCTGCAGATTTGAGCATCCACGGACCATCACTACATACCTAAAATGGTGGCGCTAATACTTAAAATGGCTGCTCCCAATGATAACATGGGACTGTACCATCCACGTTTTTTGCTATCCGCATGGGGTTCAGGAACCAACACCCACTGCCCAGGATACAGAGGGCCCACTATATAGCCATGAGGAGTAATATTGAGAGATGCAGTCCACTATCATCTTGAGGGCCACATGATTTCCACTCATGACTTACAAGAATCTGTTTTGGTGTTGTCAGTTCATTCTTCAGACTTGAACCTGTGTTGGCAGCAGGAACAACAGTACCAATTTCAAAGCATCCAAGAACCTTAATTGGGAAGTGTGTGTTCAGTAGATACTTGATTCCAAAATTCCCATTCAAGTATGAAAAGTTTCACTGAAAACCTCATCGCACTACACTGTTATAGCGCTATTATTCCACTTTAATTGCTATGGCTGTCTCCTGTGAAATTCTGGGGTTTGTAATTTAGCAAGGCCTAAGAGCTCTTTGGCTGATAATGCTAAATGCCCCTCCCTAAACTGCAAATCCCAGGATTGCACAGGAGGCAGTCACAGCCATTGAAGTGGAATAATTGTGCTATAACAGTGTAGTGTGATAATGATCTGAGTCTACACAGCCTAATCATGCATTCCCAGCACAATCTCCCCTGGCTATCCTGCTAAGGATCCTGTCTGCTGCCTGTTTATTACAGGGCACAACAGACTCCAACATTTTAGCATAGCTGTTCTTGAAAGTAAAGAACTGGTCTAAACTAAGAGAGGGATCTACATTCTCACCCCCATATGGAAGATAGTCTGTATCATAAAATTGTTCCTGCCTGCCTTCAGAATGTATGCCGAACAGCTTCTCATCCTTGCAGCAGGAACACATTACTTGCAAATAATCAGTAGTCTCCAAATAAATGAAAAACTATGTAATAAACAACCCCGGGACAATTACTTAACAATAAAACTCCATTACCTAGTAAAAGACTAGCTCATGTTGCCCTTTTAAAATTGGCCATTGTTTGCCACCCATCAAATACTGGATATCAGGGTTAATAAATAAGCCATTTCTCAAGTGGAGACTCATCTGTAGTCTTTTAGTGCCTAACAACTTTTCAAAATTCATTGAATTTTGTGGCACCATAAAGACTAACCCATTTACGATCCTATAGGTTTCTTTGTGGACCATCCCACTGCGTTGTCAGATGCAGCATCAGATAAATGACACAGCGCCCCCCCCCCTGCAAACAATGTGTGCCATAAGAAATGTGTTGGTCTTTAAGATACTAGAGATCTTTTTGTTGATTTTGCTGGAGCAAACTTTGGATTAACTCTTTGAATTAGTTGATCAAAACTCTAGCTCATAGAATTGTAGAGTTGGAAGAGACAGCAAGGACCATCCAGTCCAACCCCCTGCCACGCTGATTGACCTGGCTATGTAAATATACCATGATAAACAAATTTTGCAAACAAGTTACCTTGACTGCTTTTTGGAGGATATTGGGAGCTTGTTCACAATTTGATGATTTTCAGTTACCTTTCAAAGGAAATCTCAGCTCCTACATGTGGTCTTCATTTTCTGGTGCAGTAACACCCTCAAATCAAAGTGTGCTCCATTCCATTTTGAATATACAAATTAAAATGCTGGATTATCAATTGGATCTGTTATCAACTAAGCATTAGTTGATTTACCTGCTGTACATACACATGGGAAGTAAGACCTGCCCAGTAAACATTCACAGATTTAAACTAAATACCATGTGCTGTAGGCTACATTTCAGCAGAAGGGACTGACAAAACCACCTCTTGAGTATTTATTCCTTGTCTAAGAAAAACCTATGAAATTCATGGGATGGCCATAAATCAACAGGGAGACTGGAAGGCACACACACACTGCAGCTTACCTTATACTATATGTAATTCAGTGAGCTGCTGGAGAAGAGTTTCCACTACTTCGTTTTTTCAGTGTTCGTAATTCTTACAGTAGTCCATGAATTCAGGATAAGATTTCCCCCAGGTGCAAAGTTAGTCATTTTGCAACATTCACATGCATCCAGTTTGCATGAGAAATCTCTGGTGCTTACGTATTATGAGGTTTACATTATAGCACTGAACATCGAATATGGTGGTTAGAGTTGGCATTTATATAACACCTTGGGGTCCTAAGAACTTCATGTGCAATAATGACTATATAAAGGCAGCAGGCTTCTGAAAGTATGGTAGATAGGGAACTGAGTCTGAGAGAGCATAGCTAACCCAAGGCCACCTAGAGAGTTGGCAGCAGAGGTGAGGTTCATAGCCAAGGACTGCCTCTGAACCATAGCTTATTCTGTAGTATTCTGGACTTTTTAAAAATGTTGGTGGCAGCTTTAACTTTTGTCCTACCTTTTGGGAATTGCCACATGTGGTTATAACCACCACTAAATCAGAGGTCCAATGATATAATGGAACAGAATGGTCTTCTTGGCAGTGCTTATATGGGCTCTATTATTTGGGAGCCCTTGTGGGTTGGGAGGCGATACAGAAATACTTTAAACAAAAATTATTCCGAGCAGAGGATATGTGTGTAGGAATGTAGGAGAAGATGTGCAAAACTATTGTCCATCTGACCCAGTATTTTCTGCTCTGATGGAAAGTGTTTGCCCCAGATCTCAAGCAGTGGTTTTCCTCATTACCTGCTACTTGGCCTTTTTACCAGCAGATGTTAGGAAGCAAAGCTGGGTCCTTTTGCATCCAAAGCATGTTCTCTGCCAGTGAGCTATATAATTCTGTACCAAACACAAGGAGGTAGTGAATGCATCTCTTTTAACCCAAAGTGTGCAAAGGGTTACACAAATGGAAACTGCAGCATTAACATATCCTCTTTAAATGCAGATCTTTCCCTTTCATGACCCACTCAAGGGCATAGCGTATGCTTCATGTTCATCTCTGTGCACATTCTTTAAATATTTAATCATGTACAGTTTGCACACAAACTGATTCGTATCAAAATAGTTGCTACAAATGCAGGACTACCTTGGCTACACAAACAGAGCTTGTCTGATTTCCCCTCTGTCCACCTGCATGCTTTCCACTGCTACCCTGTTTGAGCCTACATATTTAATTTCAAATTATCATGTCAACTAATTGAAAGTCATTATAGTGGTTTGCATGTCATCCCAATAGCATAAAGTGAAGCTTGGTTTTGTAGGAAGATTTGTTGATTCTATTCCTCAGTGTAAGCAATCACCAAAATGGAAAAGACAACCAGAGTGTTGGCTCACTGGACCCTCTTCCATTCCCATCTGGAGTTTAGGTGCCATAGCTCATCAAGAAACAGCACAGCCATGTTTAGAGTTCCAAATGTGATTGCCCAGGAGCCAAAGAGCTGCTTTCAGTTTGCCCAAGGCCATGCACATGCTTCATGGAATATTTTTCCCCTTTTGAATGGAGAATTTCTTGTTCCCACTGTAGTGCTGTACTGCAAATTCCTTTTGAAATGACTCTTCTAGGAACATGGGGTGTTCAACGGCTTTATAGTGACCAGTACATTATACAGTGACTTACCTTAGAGCAATGATATCTATGCTAGCCTTCTTTGGCTTGGACTCTCCATGTGTTTTGGACCTCAACTCCCATATCTGACTGTGGTATGATGGGAGTTGTGTTACACTGTGTTTGGAATGCACCAAGTTGATGGAGGCTGATGTACACCAACTAGCTATGGCAAGCTCTAGCCCAGCCTTACTTAGAGATGCTAAAGACTCATCCTGGGTCTGTCTGCATCCAAATCTATTTTAAAAAAAAAAGAAAGAAAGATTTGGCATGTGACATGGTGGACACTTCTATTTAGAAAAACTCCAGTCCAAAGCTTCCTTAGCTGTATGGACAGAGAGCCATCAGGTCGTGCCCCAGCTTAAGGGTGGAGACACTACCAGTTCACAGAGATAATGTGTGTCTCTGGATGCTCCTTTGTATTATAGTTTTTTTCACCTGCACTCCATACATGAGTACAGCACGGGGAAGGAGCAGCAACTTCCAAATGGCTTATCTTCTACCTTTCAGAGGTTGTACTAACTGGGCCCAGAGGGAGAGACAAATGACTAACCAGCAGCAATAGTGGGTGAGTGCACACAGGGAGGAAGGTCCCTGAGACCATCTTGCCCAAGCCTTCCTTCTCTCCCACCCACCCAATCCTGGAACCTTTAGTGCTTTTGTGGACTACAGACCATTTCCATATTTGATGCAGTTGACTCTTAACTCATGAATGCATGTGCCACATTGTGTTTTTGGTGCTATAAGCTGTTACCTGCTAGAACATCACGAGTGGAATGGTTGAATGTGGGTTTAAACCAGAGCTCAACTATATACAGCAAGTTCCTAGACTGCAAACCAAAGCTCAATTACACACAACAGTTTCTTAGCCTTTAGCCTTTTGATTTCCATTCACTGATTGGAAGAGGAAATGGAAGTGGATGCAGCAGGAACGTCACCTCTGTCTCCTCCACCACCACCGCTAATGGATATACCCGACTAAGAGCTGGAGGTTCTCCATTTCTAGTTTAAGTCTTACCCCATTAGTGATCTGCAGCCCAATCTGCATTTTTTTATGGCAGTGAAAGTGCATTCAGTGGGGCTCACTCTCAAGTGCAAGCATTTTAAGGGTTATGGATATCCTAAAAATGCTCAGCCTTGGTTGGCTGGCACACAGTGGGGGGGGGGTGGCTTTCATGCCAGTAGGGCTAGCATGTCCACTCTGGGTTTTAGTCCAAACTTTAAAGCAGCTAGCCAAGGTGCTGAACCCTGTCCTCAACCTAGGTCCAGCATCTTGAAAAGCATATTCAAGACCCAGAATGGATTCATTGTTCCATTGACATGAATAACAAGCCACCCTTGATCATGGCAAGAGTGTGAAGATATGATAGTGATTGTTTACTTGCTTGGTTGGTCAACTTAATCTATTTTTCCTCTAAGCAAAGAGGCACCTCTGTTTTCTTTCTACCCCCTTTTAACCTTTAGTAACAAAGTTGAACATTAAGTTATTTCATACTCCCAGTCACTTCAGAATCTTAAATTATAAGGAGAGAAAAGTAGAAGGGGGCAGAAAATACACTTCAAATGGCAGTCATCCTATCCTAATTCCTCTGGATTGCCTGTTTGGTACATTGAAATAACATTAGCATTGTGCTCTAAAAAAAGAAGTGAAGATAAAGCATATGAAAATTGGTGGCATAACTCCTGATTTTAGGGAACTAGGATTACATATATTTCATAGGTCTTCTGAGTTTGGTGTACTCTAAAAAGAAAATGTTCCAGCCAATGTAAATTATACACATCAGTTATGCATCATTTATTCTGCTTGTGTTAAGCCTGGGAAGGTACATGAAACTCTGCAGGGCATTGTGGGCCATAGACATAATAATGTGGTAGACTGAACCTTTCTCTCCAGGCTGAATATTCTGGGATTTTTCATATCATGGTACTCTCCCTTTAGAATGATGAAAATGAAATTTGCTCATAGAGATTGTGGAGAAATAGAGGGCTTGGACTGCAGACATTTTTTTTTAAGTTTAAACAAAAAGAGTTTTCTTATACCTGCACCAAATCCAGTATTTCTTGCATGAAGTGAAACTGATTGATCAATTGATTGTGCTGTACATTTATTTATTTATAAATATTTATCAAGCACTTACACATAAAGATTTCAAAGCAGTATAGAACAAGTTATGAGGTATATGCTATAAAACAATATACAACATATATATTTATGACTTTATATTTATATGCTATCACATAACAAAAAGTTATCTGCATGGCTAGCACATTAAAAACAGTTCCAAAAATTGTTACAAGCAACAAGAAGTAATTCAAAATTTAAAAGACTGCAGAAAATAACATTACAATAATCCCAATTTAAAATCTAAATTGCTTGGGAAAACATAAATCTCTTTGCCTGATATCAAAAAGATATTCGTAATCAGTTTATTTGTATATCCCATTTTCCCTAATACACTGAGCTCAAAGTGGTTCAAAAAACAAACAAACAGATCAAATAACCATATTTACAATTGTAATACATCCTAAAATTAATTCAATTATTATGGTTCACTTAGAACATTTCAAAGGTTCAAATAAAAACAACACATACCAACAGATCAGTTAACAGAAGTGGATACCAATTACATTATCAACACTATACTAGTATTAAATAACTCAAACCGTTCAGATTAAGAGACCTAACAGCAAGAGACACTGCTCACAGCAAAGGATAATTGTGGCTGCCAGGTAAGCTTCTTTGGGAAGGGCATTTTGTCAATAGGGTGCCATGACTGAAAAGACCCTTTGGCACCTGCTGATATGAGTCTCAGCCTGGTGGAAAAGGCAGGGTGGTGGTAATGGTGATGAAATAATAACAATGGCCTACTTAGTTATGG
Organism: Gambelia wislizenii; assembly: GCA_030847615.1. Lineage (NCBI taxonomy): Eukaryota > Metazoa > Chordata > Lepidosauria > Squamata > Crotaphytidae > Gambelia > Gambelia wislizenii. Next base: position 216,111,211 of record JAUMIR010000003.1, read on the forward strand.
AGGTATAACTAATTAACATCTCCTGGGCCAACAACCCCCTCATTTCCACCTTAACACCCAGCAGCCAGAACAGGCAAAGGAGATGTATTCAGTTGGCAATTGAGGCTCAGGAGCATGACATTTCTACTCTCCTCTCATGAGCAAGCAAGGCTGTGACAAGGAATTGCAACAGAGGTCCTGCTTCTGATTGTCACAGCCTCACACATTGGTGGGAGAGGGGTGGAAACATCATCATCCTGCACCCTAATTGCTAACTGAAGGGACCTCAGTCTCTCAGTGCAGCTGCTGCTGGCAAAGTAGGCTTGGGGGGCATTTATCTTGACAATGCACCATTGTGGCTATGTGGTGTTAGTGAAAATGGAGCATTATAGATTCATAAATCCAGGTTATGAGTCCGTAACTGCAATACAGAATGCCAGCTATTAACAATAAAAACAACAACAATAATACCACTTTTTAACCCATTCAAGAGGTGCAATCAAAGGTAGGCCTTCAGAGACGAACTAAAGGCAAATCTGCAAAGTGAGTGACTTAGCCTGCTGACACACTTGCAGAAATAATCCATTCAATGCTGATTCAAGTGCAATGGCTCAATGCTATGGAATTATGGGATCTGCAGAGATATTTAGCCTTCTCTGTCAGAGAGCTCTGGTGCCACAACAAACTACAAATCCCAGGATTCCATAGGATGGGGCCATGATAATTAAAGCAGTGTCAAACTGGATTATTTCAATAGTAACCTCAAAATCAGAATAAAAACCTCAGAATCACAAGTCTTCATGATAGAGGTTGAAGAGAAACAAAAGGTTACCCTGTTGCTACAGGGAACCCATAGCTAAAGCCTCCCTGACAAATGAGCATTCAACCTCTGTTTAAAGACCCCCAACAAATAATAAATAAATAAATAAATAAATAAATAAATAAGCAAGCACCTTCCTGGGATAATCTGCATTACATTGTCAAATAGCTCTTACTGTCAAATTCTTCCTAAAGTTCAGCCAAAATATTTTGTGCTTCTGGTTTAAATACATAGGTTTGGAGCAGCAGAAAAGAAGCTTGTGCTTTCTTCTCCATGACAGCCCTTCGGTTACTTGAAAATGACTTATAACAAGCCTGGAATTACACATAATGTGGACCAGGAACAGGAATTCATGGAGCTTCCAAATGTTGTTGGACTATAAGTCCCAGCAGCCTCAGTCAACATAGCTAATGGTCAGGAATGTCGGGAGTTGTAGTCCAATAATATCTGGAGGGCTACATGATTCGCACTGCTGATTGAAAGTGTATTGACACCACACAGGTATAGCAGTTTGATCCCACCTTAACTATCATTGCTTCATCCCATGGAATTCTGGGACCTGAACTTCAGTGAGGGAATTAGATTTCTCTCTGGGAGAGAATTCTGAGTACTTCACCTAACTACAAATCTCAGAATTCTGTAGGATGGAGCCATGGCAATTAAAGTGGCATCAGGCTCCTATAATTGTGTTGTTGTGTAGATACACTTAGAAGAGATTAGCCACTGCCTTCCTCTAAGGCTGAGAGAGAATGACTTGCCCAAGATCCATGGCTGAGCAGAGATTCAAACCATGGTGTCTTAGAATCCTAGTGCAACACTCAAACCACTACACAAACTGGCTATTGTACTGATAATAGTATATATACACACAAACATTTCAGGTTAACTAATTTCATCTTCCGTATGTCAAAGGCTACAATCCAAAATGTGGTGCTAGAGAGTAAGCCATACTGAATTTAACAGACATGATTATGAATATTCAATAAAGCCATCATATATTCCTGTTAAAAACTGTATTTATTTTATACTTTGTTACATTTATGTGCCACCTTTCTTCCAAGGAGCTCAAGGTAGTATACATGGTCTTCCTTCCAACTACCCTGTGAAATAGATTATGCTGTAGACATCAGACAAGGCAAATAAGGCATCATAAGGATGCCTAATGATTGCAAAAGGATGTGTGTACCACATGACGTTATTTTTTTATTTTTTTTATTTTTTTTATTTAGTCATTTATACCCCGTTCTTCAGCCACAAGGCTATCAGAGCGGCTTACAAATTGTTTTAAGCAATAACTATTTACACATCTACACTGCATTAAACAGTTTCCAATGTGTGTTAGCTAATTGCCCCCACAAGCTGGGTCCTCATTTTACTGACCTACGAAAGGATGGAAGGCTGAGTGAACCTTGGAGCCTGCTGGAATCGAACTTGCAACGTGGTGACTTGCAGTACTGGCATTTAACCACTGCGCCACCAGGACCTTTTCACGATCATGTCCTGTTCAAAAAACATACTTTTTTATTGACGGCTCAAGGCATTAATTGATTTCTCTGGTGCTTTTGTGCTGGCATTGCTGGCATTTGAAACTGTGTATCATTGTACTCACATAAATGCAGTGTCAATGGCTGGCCCGGCGAAAACACTTCCAGGTGAGATTGCGACACCCAAGTTGGTGACACACTTTTTATAACCCTCTCCAGTTTATTTGGGACTTTTGTAGTGTGTTTAGGTGCTTTTAAAAACCTTTTGTCTGTTATTTTTGTTTTATTTTTGAATTTCCCACACTATGTATTCTTGCGAGAATCTTCAGTATTTTGAACAAGGAAGTGAACAGAGCTCCATCTCACTCCTCGTTCATTGCCAGGAAGCCTGTTGCCAGGATAGGAGGTAAGTGTGGCATCAGGAGTTCTTTTGCCGACATAAAAACAGCAGAAGTTATGCCAGCAAAAGAACGGGTTTAGGGGTGGTGGTCTGATAAAGTCCTAGGACTAAAGAGACAATGAGTGACCTAAGCTCAGTCAGTGAGCATTTGGAACTGAGAGGGGATTTGACATGGGTTTAATCAGTTCTAGTGTGGCCCACAGGTGTTTTGATACCCTAATATCCCCTGCGGAAGCCTCTAGGCCACCCAAATGGTGGATTTGCACACCAGCTTGGCAAAACACCCCTCCTAAAGGTCTCTAGGAGCAGCAGAAAGCTGAAATGCCCCACATGCCCCCATCAAAAAAAGTGACTGAAAACACCCAGAAATGAAAACAATGTCATATGGTGCTGAATTGTGGGTCATATTACCCCAGCACAGGGTGAAAACTGACCCCAGCATTCTCCACAGTTTCCCATCTCTGTTGTAGCCCAACTACTGAACCATGCTGATATTAAAAGATATATCACAGACAAAGTGTACTTCAAGTTGCATCAGCAAATATTCGTTTAGTTAAATAACACTTCCACCAGCCCCTCTAATGTGAAGCTAGCAGTCAACTGAAATCTGAAACAAGTTGCCTGAATTGGTACTGTTGCTTTGCTAACAGTGAAAAATGGAGGTCCAAACTTAAACCAAAGCCCGTTGGTCTTGTACTACTCTGACGTCTCTGTCTGTATTCTGAAATTCCAAAGGCTCAAAGGACTTGTCCAGAAAGGAAAAAAATCCCTGGAACTATTGAGACTTTCTAGTTCTTTTTGTTTTGATTTTGCATATTCATGCTTTTGCATCTAAACTCTTTCCTGAAATATCTCAGATTTCCCTCCCTCCTCCCTGTGTTCTTTCCCTTCCCATGGACCACATGTCACATCTAGACTCAGGCAATGTTTCAGAAATTGACTTTCACCAATTTCCATTAAGTCCTTTTTAATTATTACTCAAAAGTTATGGTCAAAGTGTTAAATTGCTTTAGCAATATTACCCTAGTTGAGCATTAGGATTGTTTTCTTTTATTGCTAGCATTCCTCTTTCCCTCATTTGAACTCTGTTGAATCTGCTGTCTTGAGAACAGTCACTATATTTCTTGGTAGCAGTCATCTTAGCTAGTTCTGGAATAACACAGCCAGCTAGCCATGGAGAAGTTCATTTGAATTAGGGATATACTGGGCTAATTTAAGCTGACCTGGGGAGTCGAGATAAAAACTCTTTGTAAAAAATGCTGAGAGTTCCCTGTGAATACTTCTGGATGGTGGAAATGTCATTAAGATCTCCAAAACAAAATTGGAAAGGACAGGAACAAAACCAAGGATTTCCCAGTCCATCTGGATTTTCCAGTTCATCTGGATGGGCCCTGAGTCTTACCCACCTATTTTCATTTTCTATGTCCTTTTACAAGGCCAGCTAATGGCATTTCCTCTCTGAATTAGAGGACAAATCACACTAAAACCACTTTGAATGAGAAGAAGTCATTGTTACCTTACTTACTTAGGAGTAAGTCCCATTAGCTCTGAGTGGGAATGTACAGGACTGTGCTATCAGACACCAATTTTTTCTGTCTGATATCCTACCTCAAGATGTCACCAGAAACAAGCTGGTTTACCCTGCTTCATGGCATGCCTTGTCCCATCTTCTGAGAATTACCAGATATTGCCATCATACTGTCAAACCTATGAAGCATATTTAGGTATCCACCAGGACTAGACTCTTGTTTAAAAAGAAAGGGAGAGAAACTGTTCTCCAGGGAATAGACTATGTGTCTAGAAAACAGACTATATGATTTAATGGAACTGAAGAATCTCTGTACTCAAGCCTGTTTATAAAGGTTTTGCATCAGTTTAGACTGCAAGTCTCAAGATGAGCCATTTACATTCTAAAATTATGTGGGTAATCTGGTATAAACTGATGAATTTGAGCACACACTTCAGGTGGACAATAGCCTTTTGTAATCCATATGCCCTCTAATATGGTGGACACAATAACACTCTGGCTTAGCCATAGGCAAAAGACATGAAAACTGACCAATCAATGTGCAGTTATTGCAATCACTGATGATAACAAAACAACAGCTGACTTGTTACCTGAATTACTGGGGTTTGTGGGAACCCCACTTGTGTCAGATATCAATACGGGGAGTTTTAATTAGCTCAATATGGCAGAGAGAGGCCAGGTAAGTACAGGATCTTTTGACCTATGTATACTGGTACTAAGCGATAAGACACATAGCCAGGAAATAACATAAAAATGGTTTTTATTGAAAAATAACCACAGGAATGCAAACATGCATCCACTCAAGCTTCGAGCAGTTGCACAAGGCTAGCAAAGAATAGGCAGAAGTATTAGGATAGAGGAATAGAGTTCAGGATGATGGGCTATACTATACCTGTCTGAAGAGTAGAGATTTGTGCAGAGAAGAAGTATGATTATGCCCACCAGGTGACACAGCAAACCAACAGAGTGACAGCCTCTGGGAAACTGAGCACACTTTGACGGTTTGGGGGGGTAATATTTATATTCGATATTCCCCTGAAGGGGTGTTTTGAGTGGAATACAATGTTTGCTGGAGTTTCCCACGATTGGACAATGGGGGCTCTGGTTGCATTAACAATCACTAATGGCTGAGACATTGAGATTAATGGGCATCAGACAACCTTCTATTGTTGAGGAGAGAGGTGTGAAGGAAAACCAGTTTGCAGAATAATGAGTTTTCCAGCCACTTGATTGAATTAGTGAATGACTCATTTCCTGGTATGTCCAGGAGAATTAGCACATTTCTACCCTAACTCACTGTCCAATGGTGCGGTTTGCATAATTACTATTTAGGCATGACTTTTGGGAATTTGGAAAGACCTCTTTGTTAGGTTTTGAGCAAACCTTCACTCACTCCCTATTTCTGGAGAAGCCTGAGTCTACTGCTAACCTCGTGAAGCATCAATAAATGAACCAATTATGAAATATAGTCAACTGATGAATTATGGGAAGGGTGGGGGTGTCAGGGCAGGTAACAAAGAATCCAGAGCCTTGGATATTTGTCCTCTACCATTTAATGAGGTGACATTCCATTAACTATCAAAGTAACTAAACATTAGGTGAAATTACGTCCTCATTAAATTACAGTCAGACCTTCCTTACTTGAAAAAGGAACTCACTACAAGCAATTATTTCTTTGTAACTATTTGCTCCCAAGTTCCCCCCTCTGATGTTTGGTAACTAATAGCTGTCAAAACCCAGTTTATCAAGCTCAGTATTCCAAGTAATAAACTGCAGACTTTGGAGCAACTCACCTGTTCCTCTCTTTTTAAAAACATTCATCCTGATAAAGAATTAGTATGTAGAATTCAAAAGCTTGCTCATGACTTTGCGAACGTCTGGAGTGGGATGGGGTGGGGTGGGAGGGAAGCCCTAATAAATCTCTGACTATTCTGGGATTGGGATGATTTTGTTTTTGTTTGGGCTAGTATGAAGACTAGCCTTCTATTTATATTTTTATGCCTTCTAAGGATATTGAATATGTATCCATACTGCAGATGTAAATCACTGAAGTGTGGTTTAATCAGTCCTACTTTCCAGTGGAGAAACTGTGGCAATGGTAGTTCAGTAGAAGGCTGGTAGATGTTTAAGAGTGCAATCAATACACAAATTTATACTGAATGTATAACAATTACTATAGTTGTCACAGTGTTGTAAAATTTGAGGTCCCAGGGTGTTAGCCCCTTTTGGGAAACTTCTTAAAAGTTAAAACTGACAGGAATTAACTTTATTGTAGCAGAGTTAGAGCAGGAATGGGACTCAGAGATACAGTGCTTTGACCCAGCCGGGAGAACAAAGAGGCAGGCTAACTTCTTGTTAAAGAAACAACTTAAGCTTTACTAATGGCTTTTAAATCTATATATGCATCCTAATTAACTAATGAATAGATTTTGAGTAAAAGAGAAGTTCATCTTCACTCACCATCCCAGTGAGACAGAAGGCATTCTTGTGGAGCAAGATGGAGAGAGCAGCATGTAGCTTCAAGGCAAAAAACAAAGAGTAATAAAAGATCTAAGACCATCAGGCAAATTAACCTAGGTCACAAGATCTTGTAGTTTGGTTATGTACTGTTTACAACCATGCTCATTAAAGACAGGATGAGGGGAAGGCATGCAGGAGACCCTACCCTATCCCTTACTTGCTGTAGCAACAAGCAAGGGGGGGGGGAAGAATGCTGGATTTTTCTGACACACGGTTCCCACCCATCCCAACTGGTGGGACATGTAGTTTGATCATGTGTTGATACTTTTATTAGAGATCCCTAATCCTTCTTCCCTGGGTTAGGAGGTGTCCTTGGAAAACTTGGAAATTCATCGGGGAGGGGACGTGACAACCCTCAGTATCCCCCACCCAGCCTGGATTCTGAGGGTTGTACTGTATATTCCTGCTTACAAGACTACTTTTTAACACTTGAAAATCTCCTCAAAAGTGTGTGGGGGGTGGTCTTATACCCCAGGAGATCTTTTCCCCTGCTGTGAGAATGATTGAAGTGTTGAATGGCCTGGGCAGTTTTCCCAGCAGATCCTTCCTCCTGCTGTGAGAATAACTGCTTTGCCTTTGAAGAGTTAAATGGCCTTCCATTTAGCTCAGGAAAGTCAAAATGATGTTTCTTTTCAGGACAAGTTAGCCTAAAATTAGAATTTATGGATTTAAACTTTTTTAAAAACATTTTGCATCAAGTTTTCTCTATGGTGAAATTCCCATTCGGGGGGAGGGAAAAAAAAAACCTCGAGATCAGTATGGAACGGATCCCGAGGACACCTAACATGTGGACGACCTAGGTGGCCTATTTCTCCATCTGCCTTCCTCATGTTGAGGAAGATGGTTTGATATCCCATGGATCTGTGTGTTTACCCCCCCTCACCAGCCCCCATGTTTGTGTGGTTACCGACGGAGTTGAATCCCACCCTTCCAGCCGTCCAACCACCAGACACGGCTGCGATTTTTTTTAAAAAAAAAAATATTATTATGACTGCTAACAAAACCTGGCGATTAAGCCGCGAAACCAACAAAAGAGTTTTCCTTCCACCTTAACCTTGCCCACAATCCTTTAACAAATTAATTAATCCTAATGAATTAACACTTCATTTATTTAAACGTGCTACAGTTCATGAATTAAATTTTCATGCAGTGATTAAAGGCTGTTAAAATATGCATGATTTCGTTAAAATTTTATAATAAATCAGCGCAATGTGTTACATGACAAGGCAACTGTTTCCCAGGCTCTTCCTCAGTCCTCCCCTCCCCTCCCCTGTTTCTCTCTTTCCCCTCCCGGCTCCATTTCGCCCTGAATGGACTCTGATCTGTAGAAGGAGAGGAGAAAGAGAGAACGGAGACAGGAGGGCAATGGGACAGGAGTACAGTTGGTTCATTCTGAACTTTTTGGAGAAGTCCGAAGCTTCTCCAACGGTGTTTTACATCTTGACGTCTAATCGCACCCCCCCACACACACACACATTCTTCTCTGTACTTCACACAAACATACACACACACACTTCCTAACTTACAGAAATCTAGTCTAGCTCTTCCCACACACACAAGCACAGTGGACTGAAGTTTCGCCTGGAAGATGAAACTCAGTTGCTCTTTCCGTGCCTTCAAGTCGTTTCAGAGTTGGGGTGACCCGAAGAGGGGTCTCTCATGGGGTTTTCTTGGCAAGATTTGTCTTGGGTGTGGGGGAGGAATTGTCACTGAGGCTTGAGAGAGGGCGACTAGCTCAAGGTGGGTTTCCATGGCCCACTGGGGATTTGAACCTTGGTCTCCAGAGTCCTCAAGCCACTACACTGGCTCTCGCTGACCAGAGATTAAATGAAATAGCTATATAGTAAGACCTTCCTGTTCGACAGGAGTAATAAGATTTCCACGTGTTCCTTCTGCTGTTGTTGGACTACAGTTCCCATCAACCCCATCTTTGACCATACAAGTTGCAGCCAGACACCACTCCTCTTCTAGAAGATAGTGGGGACCATACAGCAAGGGGGAAGAGTCTGCGGCTCTCCCGGGGTGGCTAAACTACAGTTCCTATCATCCGCAACGGTCTGCAGGGCTGGCTGGGGTTGGTGGGAATTAGGAATCCAGTAAGGTCCGGAGGGCCACCGCGTTCCCCATCTTCGCTGGACGACAGAGGCTGAAGGGATGGTTGATACATGCAAGTAGAACTTTTGTTCATTGCAACATCCAGTGAGTGGATAAAAGGATGGTCCCTCACAGACCAAAAGGGGGGGGGGATAACAATATTGGGCCTTTTAAATCCCCTTAGGCACAATGATTTTCGGTAGAATCGCCTCACACATAAAGGTGCGTCTGTTCAAGTCCCCGTGGCTGGGAAGAGAAATCCAGGGATGTATTTGCATGTGTCAGTCAGCCTTTGAATTAACTCTGGACTTGGAGGCTTGCCCGCTGAGCGTGTGACTTCTGCGCTTGAGAGAACAGGCGATCTGGTGACCAATACGCCTGCACGTGTGAACCAGCCCAAGAGCCAGCCCCCTCCAGTTCAACAGGAACGATACCAAAATCTCCGCTTGGCCTTCCCATCCAAATCATGCCAGCCTGATTCTCTGCGTGTTTCATTGGAAATAAGTCTCTCTGCGGTCAGAGGAACATCATCCCAAATAAAGAGGGTTGCCTGGTGAAATAAAGGACAGAGCTCCCCTCCCTTTGATGGTTGTGTAGACGACAAACAACGCCTGCTGAAATCCCCGTTTCTACACAACCACTAAAGAGAGAAGAGCCCCGTTTCATGTTTCACTTGGCAACCCTGTAAATAAAAGCGAGCTTTACACCAGTGGGTCTCTCCCTTTGGCTACACCGATGGTTTGACCCGCAGTGCTAAGAATCCCAGGGAGTTTATCTCCACGGAGCTGAAGTTCACAAACATGTCAAGGGCCAAGCGTGGAGAATCACACCTTTATAGACTGCAATCGGATACTCACTTACCTAGGAGCAAACTTCTCTCAATTCACTAGCCCTTCCTTTTGAGAAGACATCTATGGGATGGCCCGGTTCAGAAGGCAGCCTTGAATGAGGCTGGACTCCGCCGTGTTTGTCCGTGAAGCATCCTTTGATTGGCACACATCACTTACACACACACATACATACACACATTTTGCTCCGAGAGACCAAACGCTCCTAGCCCTGCGGCCCCCCTCCCTGAAGGGGACCTAGGAGACCACCTTGGGATTTGAAAATCACAATCAAGCTTTTCCATATTTAATATGACAACATTCTACACTTTGGCTGCAAAAGCCGTCGTTGCAGCTTGCGCCTGGCTTTAATTAGTAAGGCCTTGCTGTTGTCAGGGAAAATCCTCATTAGGACATGGAAATACTTTTTGTGCATTCAACCAGAGGCGTGTGTTTTAAGGAGGGTTAGTGGGTTCTTCCCCAGCCGCTGCTGCCCCCTCCTCCCCACACTTCTCCACCTCTGGCTAGCCTCCCAGTGATACTCCTAGACTTTTTCCTCTGCACTTGCAGGGAGGAGAAAAAAGTGCAGGTTTTTCGACTGAGGTAGGTAGCATCGCCAGTAGTGCTTTATGTTTGTAGCTCCCCCAGAATCACAAGGAAGCCCGTTAAACTCTGCTGAACCCATCACTGAATTGTGGATTGCTCTGCACCCCATTGACTGGTAGATGAAATGGGCGAAGTTAATGGATCTAATGGAGAATCTTTAAAATTGGCACCAAAGAAACGAGTGGCTGTAATCTCGTAAGCAAAATTAGCAGAGACTCTGTTTAAAACACACAGCTGTAATCTCGTAAGCAAAATTAGCAGAGACTCTGTTTAAAACACACAGCAAAGCGTAGGGATTCCAGACACATAGATAATTAATAGCCATCCAACCCTATTGCCCCCCTTTCCACACTCTGTCTAGCCAAAACAAAGTACTCCACAGTCCTTTTAAAAGTATATTAAAACAGCTTTACTCACGAACATCATGTGTAATTCTTCAGTACACAGGTGCAAGACTTGAAGATAGGCAGGATATACAAAAAATATATGTTGATAGCGCCATCTCTAAGATAAAAATATGCAGGAGGTCCCATTGAGGCATGTTGCCCTCAGGAGATCTCAATGGTGACTGGGCATGTGTCTTCCAGACAAAGGAACTTAAGGAACATCCTTCTTCCAGAAAACACCTAGTAAACATCTCAGGTTACAACCGGAAATTACCTAAGCCTCTGTGATGCACTCAGCCTAATTGTTTCTAACAGTAAACAACCCAGCATGTTAGATTGCCACTATATTCCAACACTCCCTCTCAATCTAACATGAATCCCATTATCCCCATCTTGACATGTAGTCTCTGGAACACATCTCTTTGCAGTGGCTTCATCAGGATATCAGCTGTCATCTCACTCGTTGAACAGTAGATCATCTTTACCATGCCATCTGTCACCAGCTGATGAACAATGTGATACTCAGTCTTAATATGCTTGTCTTGTGGCATCACTCTTTTGCCACTCTCAGACAACTGAATGCAACTCTGGTTGTCCTCAAACACTAGGGTGGTTTCCCCCCCTGAAACACAAAAATCAACAAACAACTTATCAAGCAATTGCAATTCATTACAGGCCTGTGCCACAGAAATGTACTCTGCTTCAGTAGAGGAATGCACCACTATACTCTGCTTACAGCTGGACCAAGAAATAGGCCCTTTCTATACAGGAACAGGTAACCACTGGTTGAACATGAATCATTGTTGGAACCAGCCCAGTCAGAATCTGTAAAACAAACAAGATTCAGGTCTGTGTTAGCTGGCAACTTCAACTGGAAATCTGTAGTCCCTTTTAAATATCCTGACTCTTTTTACTGCAGTTCAGTCCCTTTTACTTGGTCCATCAACTCTCTTGCTGAGAACTCGAATAGTGTAGGCTATATCAGGTCTGGTAGTTGTGGCTAAGTACTGCAGCTTTCCAATAGCTGTTTTGTGCATCTTATTGTTTGGTAAAATTTCACTGTACTCTCCACACCTCTCCACCTCTGGCCAGCTTCCCAGTGATACTCCTGGACTTTTTCCTCTGCACTTGCAGGGAGGAGAAAAAAGCACCGGTTTTTCAACTGATCTAGGTAGCATCACCCGTAGTGCTTTATGCCTGTAGCTCCCCTAGGATTACAAAGAGGCCCATTAACCTCTGCTAAATCCATCACTGGGTTCCTCCTCTATCGATTGCGCTGCACCTCCTTGACCAGTAGATGAAATGGGTGAAGTGACTCTTTTCTGTCACCCAAAACAAAGAGGCCTGAGAGATGGAAAGGTTCGCTTCATGCTGTTTGATCCCCATGTGAAACAAGGGCCAGGCTCTTGACTCTTTCATGGTTGTATGGAATTTCAGCAGGTGTTCAGGGAGTTCAGCAGGTTGTGTAGAAGAGGGAAATGTTGTTGCTGTGTGCCTCCAAGCCGTTTCCGACTCATGGCAACAAATAAATGGATTTCTTTGGCAAGATATGTTCAGAGGGGGTTTGCCTTCTGTTGGAAAAAAACAGCATTCTTCCTGCACCCCCCCCACTTGCTTGCTCTCCCTTCTTCTCAACCTATCCTTAGTGGGCTTAGGTTATAGTCAAAGACACAGCTGAGCTGTATGATCATGTGACGCAGTCACTGAACTAATGGGTCCAAAGGTTTTATGATTCTTTGTTCTACCTCTGAAGAAGAAAGATGCATCCTTCCATGCTCCTGTGGGGATTCCTACCTTCCCTATTTTTCCTGGTCTCACTGGACTTCTATCCTAACCTAAATCCCTTATTGAGTGAGAATGCAGTTTTTAATGCATATGTAGATTGAAAAGCCATTAGTAAATGCTTTAATATTTCTTTCAAGAAGAAGTTGTTCATTTTTCTTTTGTTCTTAGTAGCTTGGGGTCTGAGTACTTTGCTAATTGAGTCCCTTTTCCAGTATCTGCCACTCTACTATAATAGAAGTTAATTCCTAACAGTTTAAATTTTGAAGAAAACTTTCCCAAAGGGCTTACACTCTGAGATCTTTAATGAATTTTTGATTTTTTAAGCTTTTACACCCCTACATCTGGGTTATGGGCCCAGTCAGAGACAATTAAGCAGACTCAATCTATTTTTGTTTTTGCAAAGTACTTCCCCGATCACTCAGATGCTGTGTGCCTCCATTTTTCAGGCTGACTGAAACAAAGGCAATTAAGCATAATGACGGAAACTCATTCTAACTCCAGCTCTATGCTGACCATTCAGAAACTGAATGGGGCTAACTACAAACAATGCTCCTGGTCCATTAAGATGCATCCTAAAACCATGGGTTTATTTTATGTCATAGAAGATCAAAGACCCCAACAGGCTGGCAGAGCTCAAGTTGAATTTGATAAAAATAACAAGAAAGCAATAGCTTATATTTCTCTTGTTGTGGATACTGGCATAGTATATCAAATTCAAAAACTGACCACTGCTAAAGAAGTCAGGAAGACTCTGCAGAAGTCATTTGATTCTCCTAGCTTGGGAAATCAAGTTGCTTTGATGATGAAAATTGTTAACATGAAATTAACAAGCCCTAAATACCTCAATGAGCCCATAAATGATTTCATGTCTGCTTTAGCTGGGCTGGAATTTCCTGGAGAGTCCATCCCACAAGCGATGCAATTAGGGCTGTTGTTAGCAACTTTGCCAAAGTATTATACTCCAATAATAAATACTTTGCAATTGAAAACTAATGTGAAATTGCCAGAGGCCATTTCTGAGGTTAGTGAATTACAAAACAGACAAAATATGATGGAATGTAAGACTGAAATAAGAAATTCGGAACAGGTAGCCAATCTTGTTGAAAAGAAAATGCATTTTAAACCTTCATCTTCTCCCAAAGCAAGTGAGGGAGAAATTAGCACATCAAAGGCTAAAGCGCAGCAGCAGAGACCAAATGGTCAGAGAACCAACTCAAACAAAGGAACTTTTATCTCCCAACATAGGCCTTCTGGAAAGTTTAATATTGGTCTCACTAAACAGAAAATGATGCAATCTTCTGAAATTCCATATAAAAATGTAGTTGTCATTGATAGTGGAGCAACAAGTCATTAGTTTAATTAAAAGGAATGGTTTCAGGATCTGGATGAGAATGTAAATTTTCCAGTTTATCTTGCAAATGGCCAGACAGCCAGAGTGCAAGGAAGAGGAACTGTGTTTTTGCAGACAAAGATTGGTCCTAACAGAATAGAGACTTTGAACATTTCTGATGCCTATTTTGTTCCTGATTTGCATGTATCCCTTTATATTGTGCAAACCACAACAGCTAGGGGTAACCACGTTATTTTCAAAAAGAACTCCTGTTATGGTCTCCATGGCAAAAGTTTAATTTTTAGAGGAACTTTAAAAGATGGTGATCTTCACCATATGGAGATTTCAGATCCATTTGCAAACACTGCCACTCAGTGCAATCACAAAGATTGTTTGCATCTATGACACAAAAGATTTGGACACCGAAGTGTTGAATATATAAAGAAATTGGCTAATCAAGAGCTTGCAAGAGATTTTCATTTCAAAGCATGCCCTAATAATGAAAAATGTGTGGAATGTTTGAAAGCCACTAGAGCTCCACATCTGCTAATTATTGAGAGACAATCCACACAGCCTCTAGATTTATTGCATGCTGATCTCTGTGGTCCATTTAGTCAGACATCTGTAGGTGGAAACCTATACTCTATGACTATTACTGATGATTACAGCAAATATACTCATCTCCTCAAGAAGAAAAGTCAAGCTTTTGAAAAATTCAAAGAGTACTTTAATTGTGTCTCTAATAAATTTAGCTACAAACCCAAAAGCCTGTGAACTGACAATGGCACAGAGTTTGTTAATACTGAATTTGATCAGTTCTTAAAGGAACATGGAATTGAACACCAGACTACTCAAATTTATACTCCCCAGCAGAATGGAATTTCAGAGAGAATGAATAGAACTCTGAAAGAGATGGCAGTTGCCATGCTTTTAAAAGATAACATGTCTAAAAGCTATTGATCTGAAGACATTTTGACTGCTACATACTTATGTAACAGACTCCCAATGAAATCCAGAGATGCTACTCCATTTCAGTTATGGCATGGGATAAAACCCAGACTGAATGATCTCAAAGTTTTTGTAGCTAAAGCATATACCTACATTCCCAAAGAGAAAAGGGGCAAACTTGACTACAGAAGTGAAGAGGGAATTTTTATTGGTTATGCTAAAAATACTTACAAAATCTTGAATCCAGATGGACACACATTGAAAATAGCAAATGCTGTTTATGTTGATGAAAGACCACAGTCCAAAACTAATCCAAACAAAGATGTTTATTCAGATGTGTTTGCTGTGGAAGGAGATTCCCACCACCAGCAACAGCATGTGGAGTTCTTCCATCCTCCAAGTGTCTTGCATCCAGAAGGGGCAACTCCAGCAGAGGACCTGCCAGCAGATGAAGAACTGGAAAGCATGCAAGGGGCAGAGCCAGGTATCCAAGTTCAGGTGAGAAGGTCTGAAAACGATAATTGCAGAGTGCCTCTTTTGAGACTCTCTTATCTAGCCACAGGGGAAAGCCTTCCGCAACCCTCTGATTGGCAAAAGATCAAGGGACTGCCAAACTCTGATTCTGAGAAATGGGTGAAAGTAGCTACTGAGGAGATGCAATCTCTATATAAAAATAAGACATGGACTTTGGCAGAATTTCCAAAAGACAAAAGGGCAATTGGCTGCAGATGGATCTTTACAACAAAGCAGAAGGCAGAAGGGGAAAATGAGAGATATAAAGCAAGACTTGTGGCTAAAGGCTACAGTCAGCAATTTGGAGAGGATTACAATGAAACCTTCTACTCTGTAGTGACACATACAACCATTAGAACTCTACTGGCTGTTGCAGCTTCCAAGAATATGCATGTTCGACATCTAGATGTAAAGACTGCTTTTCTTTATGGAGATCTAGATGAAGAACTGTACATGGAACAGCCTCCAGGATTCCAAGTTCCTGGGAAAGAGCATCTAGTATGCAAATTGCAAAAAAGTCTCTATGGTTTAAAACAGACTGCACAAGCATGGAATGAAAAGTTAAACCAACTCCCCATCAAAGAGGGATTCACTCCAGGCACTGTTGACACATGTGTCTACAAGAGGTTCAAAAATAATAAATGGACTTACATTACAAGTTATGTTGATGATCTGATTCTGTGCAGTCAAGATAAAGCAGATAGTGAAGAGATAGTCCAGAATCTCAAGAAAAAGATAGATATCAAAAACTTGGGAGACATCTCACACTATCTTGGAGTACAGGTAGAAAGAAGCAGTGATGGAAGCTTCTTCCTTAATCAAAAGCAAAAGATAAAGGATCTTCTGGACTGTCTTGGCTTAAAGGATGCTAAAGAAGTACTAACTCCAATGGACATAGGTTTCTTAAAAAGCAATGAGGAATCTGAATCATTGAAAGATGGTGAAAAGTACAGGACTGTGGTTGGAAAACTCCTCTACATAGCTAATTTTACTAGAGCTGATGTTGCCAATGCTGTTGGCATCTTATGCAGAATGGTTAACTCTCCTACTGTAAGAGATGTTGTTGCAGTGAAGAGAGTCACCAGATACCTGAAGGGAACTTCAGCTTTCAAACTGATGTTGCCAGTGTGTAACCAGCCACGACTGATCACCTATGCAGATGCTAACTGGGCTGTCGATCTGGCAGTCAGGAAATAATCTAGCAGAAACCTCGTCTTTTATGGTGGAGGAGCGGTAAGTTGGACAAGTACGAAACAAACTACAGTTGCAGATTCTTCCACAGGTGCAGAGTTTGTCTCAGCGAAGACAGCTTGTGATGAAATAAAATGGCTGAAGAATTTACTTCTGGATTTTGGGATAACAGAACCCAAACCAACCATTTTGATGGAAGATAATTAAAGCTGTATCAAGATTTCTGAAAGTGAGAAGCCACTCAGGAAGAATATTGATATTGCCTTCCACAAAGGTGAAAGAGATGTGTCAAAATGAATGTGTTCAGCTGAAGTCCAGCAACACTGAAGAAATGATTGGTGATATTCTCACTAAACCTTTACCAAAAGACAGTTTCCAGAGATGACGAGAAGGAATGAAAATTCTTGACATGGGTCCAGGAGAATGAGAAGGGGACTGTTGGAAAAACCCAGTGTTCTTCTTGCAACCCCCCCCCATTTGCTTGCTATTAGAGCAAGCAAATCTCAGGGAAATTTTAGGGACCTCCTGCATGTCAAAGAGTTCCTCCCCTCTCTCCTCAACCTATCCTTAGTAGGCTTGGCTTGTAGTCAGAGAACCAGCCAAGCCGTATAATCATGTGACCCAGGTCTACTGACCTTGTGGGTCCAAAGGCTTTATGATTCTTTGTTCTACCTCTGAAGAAGATGCATCCTTCCATGCTCCTGTAGGGATACCTACCTTCCCTATTTTCCCGGTCTCATTGGATGGTGAGTCATGATTTCTATCCTAACCTAAACCCTTTAGCCAGTTAGAATGCAGTTTCCTATGCATATGTAGATTGAAAATCCATTAGTAAATGATTAAGTATTTCTTTCAATAAGAAGTTGTTTGTTTTTCTTTTGTTCTTAGTGGCTTGGGGTCTGAGTAGTTTGCTGAGTCCCATTTCTAGTCTCTGCCACTCTGCTATACTAGAAGTTAATTCCCGACAGTTTGAACTTTGAAGAAAACTTTCCCAAACGGCTTACACCCTGGGATCTTTAATGAATTTTTGATTTTTAAGTTTTGTCACCCCTACATCTTCCCCTGAGGCTGAGACTATGACTTGCCCACCCAAAGTTTTTCAATGGCAGAGTGAGTATTCGAACCCTTCTCTCCAGATTTGTAGTCCCACTACACCACGCTGGCTCCCTCTTCTACACAACCATTAAAGGGACAGGAGACCTTACTATTATTTCACCTGGCAACGCTATTCACACATGTAAGCCACCACTGATTCTTTCCATCACGTTTTGAACCTGCACGTGTGAACCACCTCCTTATGGACTTTGTGGTGCGAGCAGTACGGGCTATAGACCCAGCGTGGTGTAGTGGTTTGAGGACTATGACTCTAGAGACCAGGGTTCTAATCCTCGCTCAGCCATGGAAACCCACTGGGTGACCTAGGCCAAGTCACACTCTCTGGGCCTCAGGGGAAGGCAAAGAGAAATCCCCTCTGAACAAATTTTCTCAAGATAACCCCGTGATGTGTCCCTCTTGGTGTCATCGTAAGTCGGAAACGACTTGAAGGCACACAGCAACAGCTATAGGATTTGGGTCGAGTGGAAAAAAAGGGGAACCCAATTCGGAACCTCGTAGCTGAGAGTCAGTGAAACTCCCGAGCAAAGGTGATTTTAAAAGTAGGGCAAAATGGCTCAAGGCTGCAACCCAATGCTGCACCTACAGTTCCCTTAGAGTAGAATCCTAAGGACTTCCTTCTGAGTAAACATTTTCAGGCTGAGCGGCAAATCTAAGTAAAATGGCTTGTAAAATTGGATACAGGTGGATGGTTGACATCTACATATTGTAGATTTGGGTACATGTGATTCATATTGTACTCCTAGAACAAAATGAAAGACATTTATTGAAATGTAGTATACTTATTTCCTACTAAGGGTGCATAGAATCTGGAAGCAAGGCCAATCGTTCCAGCTGGGGCTGACTTTCGACTAAGTTGCGTTTGGACTGCGGCTCTAATACTTGAATACTAACTTGAAAGGAAGCGCCACTGAGATGCCCACGACTTGCACCCAAATAAAGATCTGAGTACAATAATCGGAAAGAAGAGGAGAGATGTCAAGTTTGTGTCAGTTTCTCCATGGTATAAAATACGTTTGTTTCATTGGTTTGATTGACCAGTCATAAAGATAACTCCAGCCCAGCCCTGTCTCTGAGGAACACAGGCCCTTCAAGCCTGAGAGTTTCTTTCTATCAGTATTCATGAGCACGGAAGAACTCCCCATTAGGAATAACAGCGAGTATTAAAATAGATCAGGAGGCCCATGGGAGACGCAGGCGTCGGGTCATCCAAGTTCTTGGCTGGAAGAGGGTGCGGTTTCTGGGGATGGGGGGGGGATTTGGGAGGGGCTTAATGAATCCAGCTTCCTTCCAGTCCCCTCCCCCACAGAAGGACAAAGCTAGACGCTGGAAATGCACAACCCTCTCTCATTCACTCAATGGCAAGTCTGGCTTAGATCTCAAGGGGGAAAGGTCCATCTCTCCCCTGCCCCACCCGCCTTCCCTAACCATCCAGAACCAAAGGTGTAGATTCGAATCCAAAATAGCTACCGCATCTCGAGTCCCTGCTGCTCGCAGTTCAGAACTACACCGGAGCGAGACGGAAGAAATGTCGAAAGAGCAAGAGAAATGCAATGATTCGCCTTCAGGGCATAGGTACTCGAGATCAAGTAACACGGATTAGCTACCCCTTAAGAAGTCGCCCAACCATATATGAGAACGGTAGGGAGAGGGGAGACATGGTGTCTCGCCCATGTCCACGACAGCATCGTCCTATTTATGCCCTACACAGAAGTAAGCTTCACAGAGTTCAGTAGGACTACTCACAGGCTAATGTGTGCAGGACTGAATCCTGCCTCCTGTGCGGATCTAGGTGATGAGAAGACATTCTGGACTACTTAAGGCAGAACACAACCAGCCTGCGAACTGGGTATGGATGCGCCTAAATGGTGGCATCCTCAAAGCCCCAGTGCCTTAGCGTGGAGAGTCCGTTGCTGACAAATGACAACATTGCAACAGTACAGTAATGTTGCTGACATTACTGAAGAATCTGTAATGATAAAATAAATGTAAATCCCTCTTTCTAATGTATCTCTTTTGGGGTATGCCTACCCACGTGTTAACCCGTTTTTTCACTTCATCGGACCATCCACTAGCAACACACAAAGGCACTGCTGGGTGGGAAGAAGTCCCCAACAACCTCCTGGCTTGTTCAATGCTCACTGTTTTAAACATGTGTTCTTTTAATACGGCTTCTGTGGATTAAGGAAGATGTCTTATGAAGAGCTCTGTGGAAGTGGGAAGATGGGATTTCCACCGACAGACATTGCTCCAGAGCAACTATTTTATTAATTTTACTTCCTTCCTTTCCGAATCGTTGGCCTCTGTGACCTTTGCCTGGCTTAGTTTAGCTCAAGGTCCTGATGTCACCGGGAGCTGTCCAGCTCCGAGAGCTCCTGAATGAAACGACCTTAAGATCGCGCTGCTGAGAAGCTCCGTCCCACGGCAGTCCTCGCCCTTGGTATGAATGATGATGATAATGATAATCCCTCGTACCAATCACCTGCCTTGAAACCCAATTTTGGGAGAAAGAAGGGATATAAATAAACACAATAATGATGATCTACAGCAACAAGGTCAAACGAAACCGGCGCTTGGCCTACATTATCAACTTGTAACCCTTGCAAAAACCCTATAAACTCTAAAGCAAGTTAGCATTACTATGGCCGGCTACAGCAGATGACGGGACTGAGGCTAGAAGAGTGGCTGGCTTGAGGCCCGTTGGTAGAGACGGAATTCGAACTAAGGATTTCACAATTTATGGTTCAGTCTCTTCTTCCCTTCGTTACTCCATCAGTTTGAACACCCTGTGCTGAATATATTTAGAAAATTCATATTAGTCAGTTATAAAGTACCTGTACTCCACTGAGCATCTCCACCCACTCACAAGGTCTAATTCGGAAAGTTGATCACTTGTTCCATTGCCCACTGGCATTTTAAAAGACGTTATTAGAGCAAGCCCAAATTGTGTAAGGTGGGTACTCTCTGAGAAACAAAGCAAGCAAAAAGCGAAAACTACTGTAATTAGCAACAGAGAATGCGTTTAATCGATCAACCTAAAGTTTGGAGAAGGGAAAGTTATATTTCTCCGGATCTCGGAAGTTTGCTTATTCGAAGTAAGCTCAGTTTTCTACCTTGCATTCTCTCTTTAATGAGTGTGCTACAAGTGTCTTTACCGTGCTTGATAAAATCTGGACCGCGGTTGCAAGGATAGGCTCGTCCCAATTCTTCTTTGGACCATCGGCCTCTGAACAGTCTACGGGCCAAGTCCCCACCCCCACCCCCCAGAGGTCTTACATTCACGTTGTCTAACTGCAGCCACTAACAGGAGGTCGATTCAGAGTCACTGTGCCTCTCTGAGAAGCCCATGGTTACGAGATCGTTTTGACATCAGTTGGCTTGGGATACTAGGGGAAAGACATGCAGTCTTCAGATGGGCAGGATCTGATCTGATGACCACATATCTTCAAGAGGAAAACACAGATGTCTGGGGAGAAAGCAGTGGGATGCCGCCACTCTCGAAACGTCACGTCTGTCTTCTCCCTCGTGCCTGAAGGGAGTAAGGTGTACACTCTGGCTAAACCATTTCCCCTTGAGACGTAGGCCCAGCAAGCCCCCATTTCCCAGATCGCGCAAAAGACCCTCTCCAAACGCCCGCATACTCTTGAAGGGCAGGCCAGAGCCTTCATTCCCCACATTTCGTCCTGAATCCCAGCAATTGATTCGAGGGAGAGAGAAGGACGAGAGTGAATGGGAGCTCTGAAGGCAAGGTCTCTCAACCCCGTCCCAAACGCCGCACAGCTTTTTAATAAGGAAACAATAATTAGCCATCATATAGGATTAACTAGAAGATAAAACCATGGCCCTCCTCTCCCAGCTCTCGCCCCACAACACAGATCAGAATGTTCGCGTTCCCTGGACATCCTTCACGGAGATAAATCTGAACTGAGGGAACCCACGGGACGCATTCAAGGAGGAAGACGGAAATTAATGAGTGCTCCAGCCGCCCTAGCCGAGCCAGAAAAGAAACGGAAGGAAGGCCTGCGATGGAAATGTGAATTGTTCTGCCCTGTGTGCAGAAAGCACACAGCTGTGTGCAGGAAGCAGACAGCTTCGCTCCTCGAGGAGGACTCCAGGCAGAGAACTTGCATTCTCTCTTTCCTCTTTCACCTTTATTCAAATAATTGTGCATGATCTTGAGTTATTGCGTATTGCTAATATTGCTTATCACACAAGGCTCATCTTGAAGAATGTGGAGTAAAAGCGGGGGGGGGCAGATCCCAGGTAATATTGACTAGGAGCTATTTTCTTAGCATTCTTTTCTAGATGAAGTTCAATCGAATATTTGAATAACCAGTTTTAAAAATTATTGCAACCCACATCTGTGCCTTCCTTTAGCTAACCCTTTCGAATAATCGCCACTGTTAATGTATCATTTTCTTATAAATTAGCAAATGAGTGTGTGTTGCGGAAAGGAATTTAGCTCGAAGAATTGAAGCTGTTTGTGGTTTTTTTGCTTTTTAATCTCAGTTTCGAACTACCAAACGGCCCCCTCGCTCTGCCTTAGTGTTTTCTTCTTCTGTAAAATGGGAACAACATGAGTTTACTTCACAACTTTTATTGTGCAGTCGCACAACCCACGGCCCTTTGCTTAGGGGTTAGGCCTCTAAGAGAAGAAACAACGTGACAGCGTTCGTTGCAGTCAAAGTGTGGGGGCGGCTGACGATAAGGGAAATCCTAAACAGACGTACTTATTATTTCATTCCTTCCAGAGAAATTTACTTCCAGATTAAAGGCATTCCTTAGATCCGAGAGGCGTACACACACACACACCCTCACGTCACGCCTGCAAGCTTTTTATGCTTCCAACACCCACCCACCCCAGCTGCAGTACAGGGAGAGAGGTAGGCGCCTACTTTGAATCAGTGCAGGATGAATTCAGACTGCGAGGTTTCTTTAAGAAGCCGAAGATGGGACTTCTTTGCTGAGCGCGAAACACCATCCGGAGGGTGGGTTGGCTGGGAAAGGGGATTCCCATGTAGGGATGGCCAAATACACCGCGATTGGGCAGTGCCGGAAGGCCCGTGCATCGAGATGTGGGGAGAGGGCGACCTTCTTCAGACCTCTCCTTCCCTGCCCCCAAAGCTTCTAAGAGAACCGTGCTAAAGAAAGCCGTTCATTCTCCAAAGCCACTCTGCGTGGGGCTGAAGGACCCGGCGAGTGATAGATGGGAAGATGATCAATATTGGGTCCAAAGGAGAAGAAGGAGGGGAGCAGATCGACCAGGGCAGGCTGGTGGGAGATGGCCGAGCTGAGGGAATGGCCTTTGGGAAGATGTCACCGACCGAAGAGAGAACAATCCTACACACAGAGAAGAGTACCTACAAAGAAGTCACAAGGAGTGGCACCCGTTCCTTTGCAGAATCTTACTAGGAAGAAGACGGTTATCATGGACCCTCCAACAAGGGGGGCATGAGAGGCTTGCGTCCCACTCAGCAAGAACTATTGGGGTTCACCCCCCAAAACACAAACATACAAAATATGGCAAAAGTGTACCGCCAAGACTCCTATGTAGTTAAGTCCCCTCAAGAATGATGAATCAGAAGGGTACTTAAATGATCAAGTACTAAGATATACTAAGAGGTAGGTTGTCCCTGAGCCTCCCTAGGAATAAAGGCTGCCTGCAATCTATCCTAGGTACATTTACTTGGGAGTAACCTACAGTGGGCACTTCTAAGCACTTTTAAGCACACTGTGTGCTTGCCCGAGCCTTCTTATTTGAGGATGTTACAATGACAAAGGACGGGGAAAGTTAAGCGCCCTCCCCTTGCAAGAGCCGTACCTGCGAATAGGCAGCACTAATAACCCTCTGCTTCCCCATGGTGACTCCCCGCATCTTAAAAACTGGTCCGGGGACCCATCGCAGTATAATGACCGCCCGAGCCATAAATCGATGCGGGGCCTGAAGCTACCTTGAGGAACCCGATCTTCAACGTTGTTTCTCTCCTTAGGCTCGCCTACAAAGAGAGACCAGGGTCATTCTGAGCCTTGTTAGCCTCAATCCTAGTCAAGGCAGATCCCTGGGAAGCAAGTCTCTCCCCCGGGCTCATTCCAAGGAGACTGATTCTCCCGGAGGACCTTCGTTCCGCCGAAGGCTTTCGTTTCTGCCCCGTGAATCTACTCGACCCGAGAGACAGCGCCGGCCCACCGGAGAGGGTCCAGGAGGAGCGAGCTAGCAGGATGCTGAGGACGAAGCCAACTTCTGAAGAAGCATTTGCGTCAAGCCAGATCCTTGAATGCCCCTTTCCTTTTGCTAACACCAATAAGGCGAGAGGGGCCGTGCCGAGAGAAAAAGAGGATTTCCTCCTACCCGGTCGTTCTAAGGTCCCCCTCCAAGAGGCATCCAGGAAAAACAAGATGCATAATGACGTAACAAAGGCAACAACAACAACAACAACAACAACAGCAATAGCAATGAAAACAACCAAGCGTTTTCATAACGAGGCAGCTGCCGCTGCCACGAACAAGGCCAGTAACCGGATCGACGAAGGCACACCATCCCGGCCTCCCAGCTCCTCTCCCGGCGCTAGAGAAACCCCGACACCCGCGCCGGCCTCAAACGGATGCCGGGGCTCTCTCCCGCGCGTCCCTGACCCCTGGGTTCCCCAGGCCCCATCGAGACCTCTGTGGGGCGTGGGTTAGGGGGCACACGCGTGGGAGCGCCCGGTGGCAACGCAGCCGCCTTTGGCCTTTGTCACGGCGACGAAGCGGCCGGCTCCGGCTCCGGCCTCGACGGGAGCAGGAAGAGGCGCGGGCGCGGGCGGGGCGGAGGCGGAGGCGGAGGGAGGAGGAGGAGGAGGAGGGAAGGAGGGCAGTCCCTCAAAACCGGAGTCGCAAGTTCTCGCGAGAGGGAGAGCCGGCCGAGAGCCCACGGGATGTGGGGCTCAGGTGTAAGGCGAGCGCATCTCCTGGCAGCCCTGGGATAGACAGCGAGAGCGGGCGGAGGAGTCGGACGGCGGCGGCGGGGAGGGAGGCTCGGCTCGGCTCGGCTCGGCTCGGCTCGGCGCGCTCCCGGGGAGCTCCAGCCCGCCCGCCCGCTCGCCCGCCCTTGCCCCGGCCCCAGCCCCGGCCCCGGCCCCGGCCGCCTCGGATGTGCTGCGGGGACGGCGGGGGCAGCGGCAGCGGCAGCCCCCCGCTCGAGGTGCTCGGCGCCCGCAGGGACCCTCGCCTCTCCCCGCCGCCGCTGGGGCTGGTGCCGGTGCCGGTGCTGGGGCTGGGGCTGGTGGCGGCGGCGGCGCTTGGGGTGGATTTCTTCCTGCTCTGGCTCCTCGCGAGCCGCCCAGCCGCCGCCAAGATGATGTCCATGAACAGCAAGCAGCCCCACTTCGCCATGCACCCCACCCTCCCCGAGCACAAGTACCCGTCGCTCCACAGCAGCTCCGAAGCCATCCGGAGAGCCTGTCTCCCGACGCCGCCGGTAAGGGACCCACTGCCGCCGCCGCCGCCGCCGCCGGGCTCCCCGCGCCGTCCCGCGTCCTCTCTCCCGCCTGGAGGCTCCCCCCCCCGCAGCGCTTCTCTCCCCCTCTGCTGCCCGAGGCGCCCGTGCCCCCTCTCGGCTCCTCCGCCCCCCCTCTGCGGTCCCCTTGCTGGGACTGGGGGGCAGAAATGCGGGGTTCACGCGTCCCCCCTCCCCTCAACACGGTTTTCGGAGTCCTTTACCTAGTTAGAACTTGCAAGCCCCGGCAGGAAGGTGTGCATGTATTGTGTGTGTTGTGTGTGCGGGTGACCCAGCGCCAGTCCCGGCCGAGGAAGAGAGAGGGAGCTCGGCACTCCTCCTCCTTCTCCTCGCCAAGGGCACTTTCTCGCTCCCAGGACCTTCCCCGCCGCCTTGCTGCCTCGGAGCCCCCCGCCCCCCGTCCCGCCTTTCTCGACTGGCAATTAAAACAACTTCACATTCCTCCTGTCTAACCACTGGGCTCTCTTCTCTTCCCCACTCCCCCCTCCAAATGCCCCCATCCCTTCTTCCTACCTGTCAATCCCCCTGCCTCTTCCCTTTCCCCAATCTTGTCCCGTCGCGGCCATTCTTCCCAATTCCTTCCCCGCTCCCCCATACCCTCTCCGGCTGTCCCGCCGCCCCTTCTCGGGTGCCTTTCTGCCTCCTCGCCCTGCCCCTCTCCTCGCCTTCCCTTCTCCCATCATGGCCCTTCGCGGTCTCTTCCTCCCTGGCTCCCCTGTGCTTCCCCCCCTCTTTCTGTCCCATTTCTCCCTCTTTCTTCCTCTCGGTCCTCTCCGCTCTTTGCCTTCCTTTTCAACTTTCTCCTCGCACGCCTTTCGCCTCTCCCTTTCCCTGTTCTGCCTTCTTCCTCTCCTTTGTTTGGCGCTCGCCTGCCTGCCTGCCTGCCTGCCTGCCTCCCTTCTGCCCGGTCTGTCTCCCCGTGTCGCCTTGCAGCTCCAGAGCAACCTCTTCGCCAGCCTGGACGAGACGCTGCTGGCGCGGGCCGAGGCGCTGGCGGCCGTGGACATCGCCGTGTCGCAGGGCAAGAGCCACCCCTTCAAGCCGGACGCCACCTACCACACCATGAACAGCGTGCCCTGCACCTCCACCTCCACCGTGCCGCTGGGCCACCACCACCACCACCACCACCATCACCACCACCAAGCCCTCGAGCCCGGCGACCTCCTGGACCACATCACCTCGCCCTCGCTGGCCCTGATGACGGGCGGCGGGGGCCACGAGGGGGCGGCCGGCGGCGGAGGAGGAGGAGGCGGCGGCGGGGGCGGCGGGGGCGGCGGGGCCGGAGGGGGCGGCGGGGGCGGCGGGGGCCTGATCTCCACCTCGGCCCACCCGCACTCGCACATGCACGGCCTGGGCCACCTGGCGCACCCGGCGGCGGCGGCGGCCATGAACATGCCGTCGGGCTTGCCCCACCCGGGGCTGGTGGCGGCTCACCACGGGGGCGCGGCGGGGCAGGCGGCGGCGGCGGCGGCGGCGGTGGCCGGGGCGGCCGGCCTGGCCTCCATCTGCGACTCGGACACGGACCCGCGGGAGCTGGAGGCCTTCGCCGAGCGCTTCAAGCAGCGGCGGATCAAGCTGGGCGTGACCCAGGCCGACGTGGGCTCGGCGCTGGCCAACCTCAAGATCCCCGGCGTGGGCTCGCTGAGCCAGAGCACCATCTGCCGCTTCGAGTCGCTCACCCTCTCGCACAACAACATGATCGCCCTCAAGCCCATCCTGCAGGCCTGGCTGGAGGAGGCCGAGGGCGCCCAGCGCGAGAAAATGAACAAGCCCGAGCTCTTCAACGGGGGCGAGAAGAAGCGCAAGCGGACTTCCATCGCCGCGCCCGAGAAGCGCTCCCTCGAGGCCTACTTCGCCGTCCAGCCCCGGCCCTCCTCCGAGAAGATCGCCGCCATCGCCGAGAAATTGGACCTCAAAAAGAACGTGGTGCGGGTTTGGTTTTGCAACCAGAGACAGAAGCAGAAAAGGATGAAATTTTCCGCCACCTACTAAAAAGGAGACAAACACAAAACAAACAAACACCCCCCACCCACCCACCTACCCACCCACCCCTAAAACACACACACCCTGACACCGCGACACAGTGATTTCAAGAGAAAAATTAAAAATCTAAGTTAAAAAGGAAACAAACACCCAAGACCGACAAAACAATCACCGGCCGCCTCTCGGATCACGACCCCAAACAAACTCACCTTGACCCTTGGGTACCCTTGGAGAATTTGGGGTGGGGAAGGCCTCGGGTCGTCCTGTTATCCCCACCCACCCCCTTTCTTTTTTTGGAAACGGGAGGGGGGCAAGGGAGGGGAGCGTAGGGCGCTAGAGGGGAAGTTTGGAGGGAGCCCACCGACTCCTCGTTTGGACTAGAGACTCTTCGGAAGAGGAAAGCGAAAGCAACCGGACCGCTGGGGGGGGGGGGACAGATCAAACGGTGGGGGGAGAGGGAAGCGACTAGCTTCTGGGAAACGGGCATCAATCCGCCCCCCCCCAGTCAAAACGGGGGAAAAAAAACCCAGGTCGTGAAAAATTTGGTGTGTGTGATTACTTTTGTGTTTTTTAAAAGAAAGAAAAGGCAGAGGGGAGGGAGAGAAGAGGGGAGGGCGTTGGCAGGAAATAGGTCCCTTCTTTGACTCGGATCCCCTTCGGAAAGAAAGGCCACGCGCGACAATTGGCACCTAATCCCCTAGTGGACACGGAAGAGGAAAGGTCCCCGAAAGTCAAGCGGGCGGGGAGTAGAGGCTGATCGGCCGGTTAGGTTTTGCCTTCCTTTGCTCTTTGGGTTGGTTGGACTTCCTTATTGTTTCCTGAGTGTTCCCTCCCTCGCCCGGCTTCCAGATTTCTTTTCAACGGCTTTTACGAGGTACTGATGGGATGTATTCCGTGAGGTTTCTTTCTTTCTTTCTTTCTTTCTTTCTTTCTTTCTTTCTTTCTTTCTTTCTTTCTTTCTGTTTTTGGTGATGGTTTGGGGTTCGCAGCCAGACCAGGTATGGTTAAAAGTTCTCTTTGGACTGGGCGAATTTTGTTGCAAACACAGAAACTATCCAGAGATAAATTGGATACCCTTTTTAAAATATATCTGTGGAAATCGGCTTAAATGTTATTGCTGACTCCCATCTTCAGTAGATCCACCCACTCAATTGTTGAACGGTAAAGCAACACTTATGAAAATCCCATTGATTGCATGGGTCTACTCCAGTTGGGACTAGCCATTGGATTTAGGCCTTTCTTGGTCGGTTTTTAAAATCGCTATTTGAAACAAAATTATTTAATACAGAACTCATACTTCCTTTCCTTGATTTCTCTGTTTACTGTCAAATCGGTGGAAAAATGGAGGTGCCAAGCGGATAGGTTAGAAAAGATGGTTGCGGGAGCGTTGATGTACTCTTCCAACATGAAGTGGGAAGCAAGTCGTTAGGGTGTGCGTTGTAACGTTTTCTAATTCAGCCTTGTGGTTTAGTATGGTCTGGTTTTTACGCGTGAAGGCTGCAACCCCAATCATGCTTTATCTAGGCGTAAGTCCCAGTAACTCATTGGGATTTACTTCTACGTAAACGCAACTGGAAAAGTTTGTTATTTTTAAGGGAGGAAACATACCCATCTCCTCTTCCAAGATTGACCCAAATCTCTCTTTGTTTTAAGAGGTGGGAAAGGTGGCCGGGGAGGGGAGGGGAGGGGACACGGTTGTTGTTTCGATTCAAAAATAATAAGTGTTAGATAAGAGAAAACGTTGAGGACCAAGGAATTTTGCACTGACCCAGGAGAAAAAGGAAGGTCGTATTTCCAAAGGATCGTAAAAAGGCATTCGTTAACGACGTTGATTTTGGAAAGTGATAATAATAATAATAATGATAATTCATGACGGGAAGGCTGTAATTTCTGTAAAGTGGTACCAGTGTACAGTGATGCGATGGCGGGGGAGGGAGGGAGATTGAGAGAGAGAGAGAGAGTTCTGGATCTTCTACAGGAAATGCTTTAATCTTCAAAATAATTTCTGGAAAGAGAAAGTACCTTTCAAAAAGAATGAGTGGGGGAGGGGAGGGGGAGGGGAGGGGCGGAGATTATGCATGCAAGTCCTGAAGAAAAGAAAAAAGAAGCTCGGAAAGATTCAATGATCAGGTCTCAGGAGGATTTATTTATTTATTTATTTATCTGTCTATTTATTTATGGTTTAATAATTTATAATGCGTGTTGAATGATTTTTTCCCCGTTTAGTGTGTATCATTGTTTGCAGAGCAAACGTTCTATGCATTCGAAACTGAGCACTAAAAAACACAAACTTAAGACTAGTTTCCGGCAATGTTTTCTTCCATTCTTTCTCTCTCTCATTTTTTTTTTACCCTTGGTGAATGATGGATGCGATTGCACACAGTCGACTGCCTGTCCCCCCCCGAACACACACGCACAGAGACACGAACGCGCGCGCACACACGCACACACAAATCCTTGTTCACGTTGCTTGTATTTAGATTTTTAACGCAAAGCAAACCAACCACTAAAAAAAAAAACAAATAAAAAGAGGAAGGTGTTTGTAAATATTTTCTTTAATGCACAGAAGGGGCAACATGGCTACGAGTTAACAACCACGTGTCACGGAATTATCTGCCTGTCCATGTACATGTACTGAGCTTTCTCCTTGGTTGGGTCTTCTTGATGTCTTTTGGTTGTTTTTTTTAAAAAAGAATTTAATTCCCATAAGCAGTATTTCTGTATGCCAAACAATAACAGCAGGGAGATGTGTCCCAACACACCTAAAAATAAAACCTGGAAAACAAAATAGTAAATTATTATTATTATTATTATTATTATTAATTTTGTTAAGAGGGGCTTTCTTTTCTCATCCCTTACCCCCTAAACACGGCTGCTAAAAGTAAAATAAAATTAAGGCATCGAGCCCTTAGTGGAGGGGGGAAGGAAGACAAAGAGTCTACCAAATTTTTTTAACAAATCGAGAATTGTATTTTTTTCTGGAAAATTCAGAAATCCTTACTATAAGATAGATCTTATGTGAAAGCGGATGCTCTGAATAAAATGAACTATATATTAGCTGCTTGTGTTTCTTGACCTTCATTCAGTGTAAGTACAGAAAATCCAAGACCAAGTTTTAAAAGGTGAAAAAGCCTTTCTCAGTTTTCTTATTGGGGATTTTTGTTTTGTTTTGTTTTTGTTTACAAAAGTTTTCTGATAGGATTGCGCAAAATATCTGTAAGCGAACCAAGTTAGAGTAGCTCTTGGCTTATATATTGCACCTGATGTAACATAAATGACAGTTCTTTTTATTTTTGGTTAATAAACATGAAAATCACAAACGGAGCTCTCCTGGTGTTGTTATGTGGAGTTGATCGCCAGGAGCTCTGGCCACCTACTTCTTGGGCGGGTGGGTGGACGGCAAAGAGTCCCCGATCCAGCTAAAGATGGTCTTGACGGTAGTTCTAGCCCAGAGGTATCTATTCGGAAGTAATGCGGCTTACTTCCAGGAAAACGAATATACGTTTGTAGCTTAAGGCTTAAAAGGACCGACGTCAATGTGTGAGCTTCTTGAAAGTATGGCTACAGTCTGCCTTCACAATGAAGCTTACTTTGGAGTAAACATGCTTAGGCTGGTCGTCTCTAGATGTCGGGACTCAGTTTAGCTGGAGCGGGTCTTTTGGAAGAGTACAAATTTTGGTGAACCTGCCCTTTGATTACTGTCCTGCCCAACTGGGTGGAGGGAAGAAAAATGACTTCCAAGCTGGGATATTTACCTTCTTGATTATTTCTCTTTTAGCTTAACCCACTTAATTTTGGCCGTAACCCTGTAATGCAAGACGCTGGACTTGGTAAACAAACAATCCCAAAGGTTGTGATTTTTCAACCTCCTTTGGCGGGCAGGCGGGCGGAAGTGGGAAAAGGAAGGGGTGTGGTAAGCCTGCCCATCCTATCCACACTTGCCTGGAGTCAATCTCACTGAGCGTAATGGGGCTTCCTTCTGAGTACAGATGCATGAGGTTGCACTATAAAGGTATTTTTTTCTTCTAAAAACAAATGGAAGGTGTTTTTTGTTTTTAAAATACCATTCTTCCACCGAAAACAGATTTGCTTCTTGTGTTATGAACTCGAAATGTCACCTGACTTTTAAAATAAATGCATTTTTAAAAAGAAGAAGAGGAGGAGGAGGAGGAGGAGGAGGAGGAAGACGATTATTTTATATATAGCTTCTATAGGATATTATTTTTCTGGAAAATCAGAAATGACCAAATAAAATGAATATCAAGTCGAGTTTTTAAAATATTTTTTGTTTCATTATCTACCCTCCAATGGAAATGTGTCGTAGGTCACCACCAACAATGTATGTACAGATTATTAGAAAAGCCATTCAGGCTCAAGCCTCGCTTTCGATTGAGACTCGGATAAGTGGTGATAATTAGGGGAATGATGATGATGATGATGATGTATAAATATCCAAACTTTATGAGGTTTCCAGATCCTCATAAATGAAAATCTGAAACTGTTAATGAGAAACTGTTAAGTAATAGCCATCATTTTATATGTAGTGTTTCGGTGAGAAAACACAATAGAATTTGAGGAAGTTTTACTTTATTCATCTAAAGAGAAATGAAACAGGAATAAGCAAGGGAAATGATTCAGTCAAAATAAAGTACTTTCCGGGGCAGTCCTAGCCTACTCGGAAGTAAGACCCATTTGACTCAGTGGTCCCACTCGACTCGCAGATTGCAGTCTTAAAAGTCCAATCGGATCCTTAAAACACGGACTTAAAGGTCTCCGTTCAAATCAATGGAGTTTCGAAGTGTCAATGGTGGGAAGAGAGAGATCGAGCCCTGGGTGTTTTATTTGAACACACACCGCCTCACCTCGATTCTAAGGAGACCTCTTTTTAAAAAGAATTGCTTGCATTTGGATCTTGCACGCGCTGAGTTCACTCTCGGAATTTCCTCCCAAGACCAGTTTGAGACTCCAGTCCCTAAAAGCAGACTGAGCAGGTTGCCCTTCTATGTTCCCCTCCCTAGCTGGGGTTCTGATCCTCCCGCTTGCGTGGGAATGAATTCGGAGTTACCGTCCCTCGAGTTGTGCAGAGCAAATAGGTTAATGCCCGGGTGGGAGCGATCAGTGTCAAACCCCGGACTTCACCCTGAGCCCGAAGGCCTAAGCAGGCCTGCTTGGAAGTTAGCCTCACTGAATTCCGCGAGACTTTCCCCCACGCAAGTGTGTTTAGAGCCGAAGAAAGAACTGGCGCGGGTGGGTTACTTTCTGTCTAGAACCAACTGTCCCATTCAAGGGCGCTCAGAGGCAGAGGCAGCGCTCTTCGCTTCTTCTTCACTGGCAATTTCCACCACCACCACCATAATCCCCAGCACCCCTTACATTGCCAGCCCGTCGTTCCTCCCTCGTCCACCTCAGACTTGTGGAATGTCTGTTTAACACTTGTTCTGAAATTGCTTTCAACTTAGATTAGACCGTCATAAATGAATAATAGACAGACCCAACTGTGAGGCTGGTATTGATTTTCCTCTCCCCTCCCTCCCCTCCCTTTCTCTTCACTTTCTCCCTCCCTCTCCCTCTCCTCCTCTACCCTTGTCTGGTGTTATGAAGCCTAATCCGGTCCTAGCTGAACAGGTCAAAATATCCCCCTCCCCTTTTGAAGATTAGGAAAAGGTCGCCCTCCCTCCTCGCTGCAGCCGAAATCTTGGCTCTCTCCGACGGCTTACCGTTCTCTCTTCCCCCGCCTCCGAAAGATAATGATTTCCCCTGATCGCAGGAGGCTCAGCACATCCCGGCTGCTCCCAGGAGATCGTAGGTCCCTCCGGTTATCCAAAGTCTCGGGTCGCCCCCTCTGCCATTCTTGTTTTTCACCTGCTGCTTCTTTCCCTCTTATTGAAGGTGGGAAACCCTAATTGATTATCTCCCCTTCTTCTCGGCCCTTCCTCCCCCACCCCCAAACGCTCCAATCTATCGCAAATATTCTCCGACGGCTGGGACCCCGCTCCCACCTGCGAGAGACAAGCCACGGGTGAGCATTAATTAATCGATGATTTTAAAGATTGATAAAATATTAGTGGGGTGTGGGTTTTTTTTTTTTTTGCGCCCCGGTGTCTCCCCACCCCCTCCACCCTCCTCCGCCCGGACTCGAACTCGGGGCCAGGTTGGGCTTGGAGCCAGGCGAAGGCGGCCGGGAGTTGGGGGAAGCCGAGCCGGTCACGTGGCCCTCCTCCCCCAAGAACCGGCTGCAAACACAATTACACCGCTGCCCTCTGCATAATTCATGGGCTGAGATTTGGAAAATTAATAAAATGAATTATAACAAGAGGCTAATTAAAAACTTTAGTAATTGTTGTCGAGACGGCTTGATGGGAGGCTTGCTGCAACAAGACCCTTTGCCGCCGCCGCTTCCTCATCCTTTCCTCCTCTCTGTTTGTAAAAGTTCTCATTGTTTTGTTGTCGTTGTTCTTGGGGAGGGAAGACTGAGCCTGGGGAAATGACCTTTTGAGAACAAAAGGATGCGGAGACTGGGCTGGATCCGAGCTTCTCCCCCTTACTTAGTGTAGACCTTCTGAGACCAAGGCGACTTAAGTTCCTCTAGTTTGTTCCCTTCCTGAGTGTCCCGGAGTTCTCGAGATGCAATGGCAACTCGCAGCCAGAGTAGACCCATTGAATCAGTGGGGTTGACATAAATCTCCTTTCCTCTTCGACCTTTAATTCAATGAGACTGCTCTGCTTGCGATTAGTAACTGGATGTAGGCCTAAATCTGGTTCCAACCCATTGGTTCACAGTTTTCTCCCACTAGGAGTACTCAAGTTTTCCATCAAATCAAACCGCATGGAGGGAAATGGCAACTTTCTACCTTGCAAGAAAAACAACTGCATATATTGACTTAGAAGGAAATTGTACTTATGTCCAGTGGAGGTTAGGTTTTGTAGTAAATTATGTTACACAGCCTTTATTGATCTCACTTCCTCCCTTCTCACACCTCACACACCTATTGACCATTGTGTACCCAATGAAGTAGGCGGTTGCCACTTAGGGCTCTTTCACACTACACAGTTATAGCACTATGGTTCCCCTTTAACTTCCGTGGTTCTATCCTATGGAATGCCGGCACATGCAATCAAGGGAGAGGTATTTGGAATGCTCAGCTAGAGATAATCATAAGAAGAAGTTATTTATTACCCGCCTCTCCTCTCAGGATCGGGGCGGGGTACATACATTGCAATACATACAGTAATACAGTCCAGTTCCACTTCGAATACCTCCCTAAACTTCAAATCCCGGATTCCACCCTATCTGGTCATGGCACATGAAGTAGAATCATAGTACTATAATTGTGCAGGAGGCCTGTGCCAGTGCCAATGCCTCGTTGTCAGTGTGTGTGTGTGTGTGTGTGTGACCTCTTTGTTCCAAAGAAAACCCGTTCCTTTGCAAGCAAGCGGCGGAATGAACTTCGAAGCAAGGGCTACCTGTGCACAGAGCAGAGAGAGCGAGGATTAATGCGATTGGGTTGGATGAATGCAAGGATCAGTACCCATTACTTTCCTAGGGTGAGGGAGGGGAGAAGAAGTTGATTGGGAGAGAGTGTTGCTCTTTTTCTCTTGGCTTTTTAAAATATACAGCAAGACTTCCCTTCCATTATAATTGTATTTGCAAAGTAGGTCTATTTTTATGCAAACAGGACACCTTAAGTTTCTGTAGGTCTTCCTCACCCCATAAGGAGGCAAGTTTCTCTTGTGGAAGCTGGTGACTAGGCTGAAGGTGAAGTCTTTGCGGGTTGTATAGGCTTTGGGGGAACTCTCCAAGGTGCTACTGCTGGACCCTCTTCCCTTGCCCACGGGAGTCCTAATGTAGGATTTGGAGGAGCTCTCCAAGGTATTGGTGCTGGACCCTCCCCCCCCGCCCACAGGAGCGCTTCCCCTTCCACAGCATCCATGATTTATGCATTCGGGGTTGTTTCCATGGTTTAAAAGGAAGCGATCTTGTCTGCTTAGCTATCTCACGTGTTTCAGTGGCTTTCATTTGATCCGAGTGGGCCTTTCCCCCTTCTTTTTAAGAAAGACACCCACCCACACTGCCGCTTCTACCCTTTTGATGTAAGGGTAGTATCCGTTCCTCTTGTATTTGGTTGACGGGCAGGTCAAGCTACCGTGGAGAAGGCCTCTGGCTCGCTACCTCCCCTCGAAGCTTGCCAAAATCACTCACCAGGCTTCCGAAGCTGGATAAAGGTGGAAGGGGGGGTATTTATTGAAGCCGATTTTGCCATTGAGGGTATGGAGGCAGGAAGGGAAGAGCCATAATCCATACATTTCCTGGCACCCTGGGCTTAAACAGCCTCGTGCCGTCCATTATGTGTCAATATGCATGTACTGACATTGAAAGAGAGGGGGGAGCGCCGTTGGAGAGATTCGAAGGCCCGAGCTCGCCCAAGTGAGGACAGAGTCGGGGGTGGGGGAAGAGATCTGCCAAACCGATAAGAAAGAGGAGCTGTCCAGTCCGGTGCTTAGCTGTGGGGATGCCCATAAAGTGGGAAGCGAGAGGGCTGGGAAGGGAGGCGACGATCCTGAAATGGACCTCACTTTGGGGGAGGTGGGGGTGGTTCCTCAAGGCCCTAAAGCACTCTTTTATCCGTGGCAGATTTCAATCCATGAGCATCCCGTTTGCTCAAAGAAGCAGGGCCAAGGTGAGAGATCAAACTTTTTGACACAAGAGCCCCACTTAATTTTTTTTAAAAAAAACGTAACAGTCACGAAGGTGTGAGTTGTGGGTATTATTTGGGGGCAAAAGGAAAATCACTCTGCACATGGTCTGAGGAACATTAATAGTAAAGTCCCTAATATCTCAGACATCATCCTTAAATCAACAACAGGAAAAAACGTTCTTTAAAAGCACTCAGATCTTCTATCGCAATCTCTCCTCACCCCCATCGCAAGCTTAGGTGATCCTGAACACACTCACTGCAAGATAAGTTCTATAGAATTTATTTATTTATTAAAATATTTATACCCCGTCTTGTATCAAAAGATCTCAGGGTGGCTCCAGCTGGGGTAACTGATAAAGGAAATAAATTTGAGCTTGAAGTGGCTGGAGCTGTTTACTCTTCCTTGCCACTTCCCTCCTCCACACACGTTGCCTTCCAGACTCTGGGACTGACATCCAGCACCAGAATACTTACAAGGAAGCTGGCTTTTCAGGCCCAGGAGGTCTGCAATTTGTTTTCCAACACTGGAACTGCAATTGTAAGGCAAGTATGTTTGAGTTAGGGTAGAAGGCTCTTCCTTGATTAACCCCAGCCAGATTCCACAAATTGGGGGTCAAAATGCAGGCGAAGAAATTTGAGATAACTTAAAAAAAAAAAAGAATTAAAAAAAAGAAAAAGAAAAATGGGAATGTAGCATGGGAGGAAGAAAGTTTTAACTTTTGTAAACATGCATTAAATTCAGAATCAATGTTGGGTAATGTCTTCATGTTGTTGGTATTTATATTAAGCAGATTGCAGCAGACCCCCAGTGCTTCATGAGCTTCTGGTACAAAAACAGGACATAAAACATGCTGGATGCTCCAATAAAGTTATGAAGCAGAACTTAGAGGCTCCTCTGCCTCATGCTGCTGGTTGCTAGCTTCTGTAACAAAGGGTTGTAAAACACTAAAACTACTTAGGGCAAAGAAGGGGGGAAGTGATCTATGCAAGCAGGAAGTAAATACAGGTCAGAAACACGCCCACAGAGTTGTAAACAAGCATTGATGCTTCTTCACTTTCAACACTTCATTGGGTCAAAAGACAGGCTTTGCCATGCCAGAACATGGGGTATGGGTAGAAACAGAAAAGCCAGGATGATCTGGGGAGTTGTTTCTTTCTCCCTGCATCCCAAGTTCATCCCTGACAAAGAGCCTTGGAGGCCTCAAAGGTCACCTTTTTATGATTGGTCAATTAATAATATAGGTATACCTCAGTTAATGAAGCAGATGTGTTCATGGTCCTTACTTCTTTCACAGAAACTTTTGGGATGTATATTTTAAATGTTGTAAGCCACCCCAGTTGCATTTTGTAGAGGGGCGGAAAATTAATAATAATAATAATAATAATAACAACAACAACTTTGGTTCAAGAGGCAGAAATAATGTGGAAAGACCAGCGATAGGGCCCTCTCTCTGTGTCTGCATGAGTGCATGATTTTCATAGGGGTTTCTAGGCAAGGAATGCTCAGAGGTGGTTTTGCCAGTTCCTTCCTCTGAAATATAGCCTATAGCACCTGGTATTCATTGTCAGTCTCACATCCAAGTATTAACCTGGGCTGACCCTGCTTAGCTTCCAAGATCTGGAAAAAAAGAAGAGCAACTTGAACATGTTTCAGCAAACCTTTTAGTTGGAAATAAAGATATGCAAATGTGAAATGACACAACCATGTCAGGTAAGCCTTCCACAAGGAAATGAAATCTTTGGGAATCTTCTAGAGACCACTTCAAGGCTTCTTCCAAAATGTACCCAGACATATTTTATTTCACCGGCATCCACTTTTCTATAATTTCCATTTTGGTAGCCAAACTTACAGAGGTATGCTTTTTAAAAGCATGTTTGTGGCAGCCTGTGATCAGTCTTATCTGCTGCCCCCCTTTCCCCCTGTTTGACTGCTCATGCATGCTCTGTAAGGGATTTGGAGGCAGCTGCTGTTTACCTTCCTTGTTGGATGCAGACACACATGGTGACAGTAGAATCAGCTAGATAAGAATCCCATTCTTTCCCAGCTCAAGCTTTATTTATTGCATTGTTATTGACACCAAAAGTTTGTGTTTCTCCATCGTTTCTTCATCACCCACCTCCCAATGCTTATGCTGCTAAAAAAAACCCTTTTAGTTAGAGGACAAGGAGGAAAAGAGAGACCAAGTAGTCATAAAAAGACTTTGTAAAAAGGAGCTTCTTTGTCAGAGGCTTTGTTAACTGAGGTATGCCTGCATTATGCAATATAGGTTGACCCTCGGTATCCATGTTTCACTTAACAACATCTGAAAAAATGTATTCTCTCTAGGCATTTCTAGGTCCTCCAATGTGATTCTATGGTTAGCATCTAGCATTTGTCTCATTGAAAATAATAGGGTTCCCTATTATCCACAGTTTCAGGTATCCACTGGGGTCTTGGAATGTATCCCCTGAGGTTGACTTGTACTACATGTGGAATTTTGCAGTACTATACCCTAGCCTTATTATTGTGATGGTCTAAATTTCCACCTTCTCCACAACCAATATTTTGCACTTGGCCTGCTGCTGATTCAGTTGGTTTTAGGATATTAATTACTTACAGTTTCTGGTTGTTGTAGGCCTGTTTTGCTTGGTGGACAAATGAACACAAGCACAATACTTTCCAATGGGAAAAGATCATAAATTCAACTGTAAGATACACAGTTCATATAGGTAGAGGAGTGCACAAACTAATTATTTTTAAGTTGTATCCACACAAGTGAGCTTATGGCTTAAAGGCAGGAGCGGGGGACTTATGCTCCTCCAGATGTTTTAGTCTTCCAGCTTCCATGTATACCAGCTATGACAATCAACAGTCAGGGATGGTGGAACTTGTAGTCCAATAACTTATGAAGATCCTCAGTTACCTCACTCCTGATTTAAAGACTATAGTCGGTGGAGATTCCCAGATGTGGATAAACCATTACAGTCCTCCCCAGCAAAAGAAAGACAGGAAAGGAGAGAGGAAGGGAAAGAACCTGCACATTAAGCATTCATACCATCCTGGATCCAAGTAAAAGGTTTCAA
Organism: Gambelia wislizenii; assembly: GCA_030847615.1. Taxonomy (NCBI): domain Eukaryota; kingdom Metazoa; phylum Chordata; class Lepidosauria; order Squamata; family Crotaphytidae; genus Gambelia; species Gambelia wislizenii. The sequence goes on from JAUMIR010000003.1 coordinate 216,149,972, forward strand.
ACATTCAGCTAGGAGTTGTCATCAGCTGTGAATCCATCAATCAGATCTGAAGAAGCTTAATGAGTGGGAAGGCAAAACTAGATCACTTAGTTTACCATGGGCGGAAGGGGGCAGAAGAGAGAAGTGTCCAGTCTTAGCAGGCTATCTGAAAGGCTGTTTTGTTTGAGACTGCCTGGAACTTGCTTCCTAGGAAGGCTACCATGTCTTCTAATTTCTATCCTCCCATAAACAAAGACATTTTAAAAATCCAACACACTTTCAAGAACTGACTGTTTTAAAAGAAAGGGCTTTCAATAAATTCTTGCACAGTTTTTAAAAACTTTCCCCCATTTTTCCCTTTTAAGGCATGTTTTCAATTGGTTGAAATGATATTGATAGTGTACATCTTAATGATCATTTTTTCTATTTTATAGATCTATACTGAATGTAGATACAAACAAGATGTACTTTTACTTATGTTGACTAGTTCTGGAAAGAAAGGCAGGATCATCATCATCATCATCATCATGAAGCAACTCTCCATTGTGAAAGTAAACACTTAAAATATGGTGACAAAGATGTCCAGATTCTGCTTTGTGTTCTGACAAGTTGCTTAGAGGTGATCTAGTGTGGTCAGGAAATAATTTTCCACAAATGAGTCAATAGTGTGATGTCGTACATTAAAAAACCAATGCAATTCTAGGCTGCATCAACAGAAGCAGAGTGACCAGATGGAGGGAATGTCACATTAGCACACTGATAGCTGCTGAGAATGTCAAGAGAGCCAGGCAGCAAAATGTCATAGCAGTGTTTTCTTCCTCCAGGCAAAAGAATAAACACACAGACACAGGTTTGTGCCTACAAACGACTTCTCTTTACTATAACATAATAAAGATATTTACAATGTTACAGAGAATCCTCTCTGAGAACTATATATTACATCTTCGTACTGCAAAGCCCAGAACAGAACAGAAACACAGTCGTATAGGATTGCTAATTACACAGTTCACAGTATCCTTCTTTTTATAGAAAAAAAAAATCTCTCTAGCAGAGATAGATAACAATCTCTCTAGACTCCAAGTCTCCAAGGCCATGTTTGTCAGGCCATTAATCTTATCCTACAGGCTAGCTGCAGCAATCTGCTGTTAGCTCTCTCTTCTGCATCCTGTAGGCTAATTCAGCTCTTTACAGCATAAAATCTATTTAACTGCATGCCCCAGTATTCTGACACCCCTCTATATTTATACTTAAAGAGCTGTATTTACACACATTGTACCATACCAAATTTAAAACACAAATATTGATACTTAAAATGACTCAGTACTTTTGTAAACAAGTCAGCTAGGTTTTCTTGTGATGGACAATAAGTCAGGGTGATTAGTCCTGCTTGAATTGTTTCACACACATTTTGATACTTAACGGCTACATGTTTAGTTTGTGATTTAAGCTGTTCAGCTGCTGCCAATTGAATACAGGCTTGAGAATCTTCAAAAATCTCAACAGGTTCCTGTATAGGTATTTCCAGATCAATAAGCAATTGATTGATCCAAATCAATTCTGAAAATAATCAGATAAAGTAGTGGATTCAGCCTCTGTAGAAGATAAAGACACAGGGGACTGTCTCCTTGCCTTCCAAAAAATTGGTGAATTTGCATATATTATAACTATTCCATACGTGGATTTTCTTTCTAGAACATTTTGTGCAAAATCACTATCTACGTAGCATTTCAACTCATGACATCCCTGGAATGAAATCTGTATCCCACAATCCATGGTACATTTCAGATATCTTAACACTCTTTTTAATCCTTTCCAGTTACTTTGAGTAGGTTGTGATACTTTTCTAGATAAAACATTCACTGCATAGGCTATGTCAGGACATGTCCAGTTAGATTAATAAAGTAAACTCCCAATAGCAGAATGATATAGCCCAGCATTCTGAAACCATGTTTCATCAGTACTGTTTACAAAACCAGTTATCTGGGTGTTGGAACACTTTTGCAGTCAGACATGTTACAATCAGATAACAGTTTTATAATTTTCTGCTTTTGGCTCAGTGGAAAACAACCATCTTCAAGCCTTTTGATGTCCACACCAAAATATTGTTGTATTTCATCCAAATTTTTAATTTGAAATTTTGTACCAAGTTCTTAGGCAAATTTTGCTCCTTTTTCCTCTGTTTTGGTGACTAAACATAGATAATCCACAAATGCAATCAGGATTTCATAGCTTTGATCATTACCTCTTGTGTAAATACATGAATCAGCTTTGCTTTCTTCAAAACCAATATTTAACAACATATCTCTCAAACATTCATACCAGCATTTTTGAGATTGAATAAGTCCATAGAGAGCTTTTTAAAAATCTGTACACCTGATTTGGGTTATCATTTTGATATCCAGGTGCCTGCTGCATACAAATGGTTTCCTTCAAATCAGTATTTAAATGTGCAGTCCCAATATCAAAATGCTACACTTTCAAATCATGTAGACTAGCTACAGACAGTGCAATTCTAATACTTTGCCCTTTGGCAGTGAGGATGAAAGTCTCATCATAATTGGCATGTTTAATTTGTAAAAATCCTTGTGCAACTAACCTAGCCTTGTATTTGCCTACACTAGAATGCAGCATCTCATCTACATTCTACAGTTTGTTGCCCTGCTGGCAAATCAACCAATTTAAACACAGAATGCTGATTCATACAGTTCATTTCATCATCCATTGCATTCTGCCATTTTACCTTCTCCTCTTGAGGTAATTGCAACGTTTCACTGAAATTGCTGGGTTCACATGTAATGTGACACTCTCTAATAGAATTTTGCACTGTAAATCTCTGAGGTGGTACACTTTTTGTCTCATGATTAGACAGTCTGGGTGTAGAAAATTGTGTTACCTCATGATTTTCATCACTGCTTTCTGCCTGCTCAGGATTGTGCCACTGTTGCAATTCAGTTTTGACTTGAATATCAGGATTCTTAGCACTAGGACCTTTAACACTAGTACCAGGCAAATTTGGGTCTGGCACTTGCTGAAGTTCTTGTGCATCTCCATTTACAGGCAGAAGCACCTCAGGATTTGAGTGAATTTGGCACCAATTGTTATGATCTTCAAATTGAGCATTCCTGGAAATTAACACACTACCATTTCCAAGTGCAAATCTATAAGCTTTTGAGCCACTTTGATATTCTACAAATCTTAGCTTCTGTTCTTTAGGAGACCCTTTCCTCCTTGCATTTTTGGGTATGTTTACCAACACAAAACTCCAAAAAAACTCAAATGTTTAACTGATGGTTTCTTGCCAAACAACAAAAAATATGGAGTGTTATGGATCACACTGCACCACAATCTGTTATGCAAATATTAACAGTCAGCATTGCCTTGTCCCAATATTTTTGATCCATCCCAGAATCAAACATCAAACTGTCTTTCATGATTTGCAGAACTCCAAATTTGCATTCTGCAATGCCATTCTGTGAGGGAGTAAATGAGGCAGAGCATCTGTAAAAGATGCCCCTCTATTTTAATCATTTCTGGAATTTATCAGACATAAATCCCCCTCAATCACTTTGAAGACAAGAAAGTTTCACACCATGTTTTCTTTCAACATAATCACACCAGTTTTAGAATGTTTCAAAGGCTTCAGTCTTGTTTTTCAACAAATAACAAAATCCAAACCTTGAAAAATCATAAAGCATTGTCATAGCATACTTGGCCACTCCAAAAGATGGAGAAAAAGGACCAGCTAAATCAGTGTGTACTAATTTAAAAAAAATCTTAGATTTTCTATCGCTGAATTTAGGAATAGGTACCTGTTTACTCTTATTTGTTTACAAATTGAACAGTTCAAGAAAAAAAAATCACAGTTGTTCACTTTCAGTTAATCACACACATCAGGCATTTGTTTCAATACCTTGTAACTGGGATGTCTGAGACTTCTCTGCATCAGATGTATACACTGATTATGGATTGGAGTATTTGCCATAACAGCCTGGGTTAAATCAGCCTTGCGATTCATATAATAAAGCTGACTTTTTAATTCCCTCTGAGCAAAAACATTTCCATCCTTCAGAACAAAACATTTGTTGCCTGTAAAAGTAATTTCATACCCCTCTGTTATGAGAGCACTTACTGAGAGCAAACACATTTCCAGTGATGCACAAAAACAACATTGCCAACATTTTGACCAAGACAGGAAATAAAACATTTTCCCTCCCCCATCAGATTTTTCACCATTAGCAAGTTTCAGATGGTTAATTTTAGATTCTGTCATTTCTACAAACTCAGAGTCATTACAGGTTATGTGTACAGAGCAGCCACTATCCAGAGCCCAAAGAGTTAAGTCAGATGGAATTTCACTTCTCACTACTGCAGACACAGCTTCCGCATGATTTGGCTCTCCTTTCTTTTTCAGCTTTGATTTGGTGTCACTGTCCTGTTTCTCTTTATTAGGGGATTGTTTTGCAAAATGCTTTGAAGAACCACAGGTCCAGCATTTTTTCACAGCAAATGGAGACTCTGTCACCTCATTAAAATTCCCTTTGAGGCTGTTAGGATCATTAGCCTTATTCCTTGGTTTAAAATGCCTTTCTTCTTCCTTTCGCTGTTTTCACCTTTCCTCCTCTTCCAGCAGCCTGCTGCTAATAAAATTTATGGACAGCTCTCCCTCTGGAATTGCCTCGATGTTATTAATTAAAGCATCATAACTGGAATCTAAACGGCTCAATATTATGTAAACTTTTTCAGGTTCCCCAAAATCTAGCCCAGCTTGATGCAGCTTCACAAACAGAATGAAAATATGCCAAGGGTTGATTTACACCATTACCAGGTCTCAGCTGTGCTTTGTAGAGCTTTCTCATGAGTAAGATTTTTGGTATAGCTGTCTCACATACCTAAACCTCTCTTAAAGAATCCCAGCATTCCTTGGTGGTGTCCAAATCTCAAACGTACATAAACTGAGAATCTTCCAGCCCCAGAATAATGGAAGCATGCACCTTTTCTGTTTTTCTCTCAGCTGCAGTTGGAGCTGCAACAGTGTTGAGGATTGGGTCCCAAAGACCATCTCTTCTCAGATACATCTGCATTTTCAGGTTCCTGTCCAAATAGTTGCACTCATTCACCTTTTCCAAAGGTAACCCACTCATACCTTGTGCAAATACCATCTCAGCAATTTAGCAAACTATCAAGCCCCTCTCACAGCCGTGCTTCTCACTAACATATCAACACTATTGGCCAGGAACCTTTAGACAGCTCACCACAGTTTACAGGCATGCACAGGTCACAGTAGATTGGCGCAGACTGGTGCTACTAGTCATATTGGTGTTGACTGGCATAGACTGGGCCCATAATCTGTCATGTTAGTGCACTGATAGCCTCTGAGCACATCAAGAGGGTCAGGCAGCAAAATGTTATAGCAGCGTTTTCTTCCTCCAGGCAAAAAAATAAACACAGATACACAGGTTTGTGCTACAAACTACTTCTCTTTACTATAGCATAATAAAGATATTTACAATGTTACAGAGAATCCTCTCTCAGAACTATATATTACATCTTCATACTCAGAACAGAACTGAAATTTTATTATTATTTATTTATTGTATTTATACCCTGCTCTTCAGCCACAAAGACTATCAGAGCAGCTTACAAATGGTCAATATAACAGTTCCCTGCCCTCAGGCTTACAATCTAAATACGACATGACACACAAGGAAAAGGGAATGGCAGTGGGGGTAGGGATTAAACCCAGCAGATACTGCTGGTTCTTCTCTCCCTCAAAGGGCAGGACAGTGTGAGTTGGGCTGGAGGGAGGGCCTTTCACTTGCTTCTGGGCCTAGGCCTGATGGAGTCCTGCCTGCTCTTCTTCTCTCCCTCCAAAGGCAGGGCGGTGGCACTTGGGATGGAGGGACGGCCTTTCATCTGCTTCTGGGCCCAGGCCTGATGGAGTTCTCCCTGCCTCTGAATCTCTCCCTCCTAAGGCAGGGCAATGGCAGTTGGGCTGGAGGAAGAGCTTTTCACCTGCTACTGGGCCCAGGCCTGATGGAGTCCTGCCTGCCTCTTCTTCTCTCCCTCCAAAGTCAGGCAGTTGGGCTGGAGGGATGGCCTTTCGGCTGCTTCTGGGCCCAGATCTGAGGGAGTTCTCCCTGCCTCTTCATCTCTCCCTCCTAAGGCAGGGCGGTGGCAGTTGGGCTAGAGGGACGGCCTTTTGTCTGCTTCTGGGCCCAGGCCTGATGGAGTTCTGCCTGCCTTTTCATCTCTCCCTCCTAAGGCAGGGTGATGGCAGTTGGGCTGGAGGGAGGGCTTTTAACCTGCTTCTGGGCCCAGGCCTGATGGAGTTCTGCCTGCCTCTTCTTCTCTCCCTCCAAAGTCAGGGCTGTTGTATAGGACTGATAATTATACAGTTCACAGTATCCTTCTTTTTACAGAAAACAAACAAACATTCTCTCTAGTAGAAACGGATAACAATCTCTCCAGACTCCAAGTCTCCAAGGCCATGTTTGTCAGGCCATTAATCTTATCCTACAGGCTAGCTGCAGCAATCTGCTGTTAGCTCTCTCTGCTGCATCCTGTAGCCTACCTCAGCTCTTTACAGCATAAATCTATTTAACTGCATGTCCCAGTATTCTGACAGGGAAGTAGTATTGTAGTCCCACTTGATTCTAACTTTGTCAGACCTCAACTGGCATATGTTAACCAGTTCTGGGTACTACTGTTCAAGAAGGATATTGACAAGCTAGAACGTGTCCAGAGAAGGGCAAACAGGATGATCAAAGGTCTGGAAACCAAGCTTTATGAGGAATTACTTTGGAAGTAATTCCAGAGACTAGAACACGAATCAGTGGATTAGAATTACAAGAAAAGAGATTCCACCTAAACATTAGGAAGAACTTCTTTACTTCAAGAGCAGTTCAACAGTGAGATAGTAGGGTGGTTGACTCTCTTTCTTTGGAGGTTTTAAAACAGAAGTTGGATGGGCATCTTTCAAAAGCCTTTAGTTGTATATTTCTGCCTGACAGGAGGTTGGAGTAGATGACCCTTGTGGTCCCTTTCCTTTCTGCAACTCAGTGCAACTGAGAGTCCTCTCCCAATCATTCAGGGGCCAGAATCCCCTCAATGCTCTACACTAGTGGCTGCTCTTTATCCAGGATCACACAGTAATGACCAAGGAAGGAGGCAAAATCTGCTGGCTCCAGGCATACAATTTCTCCAGTGCCTTGCTTCCTTTTCACTCCACTGTCAGGGTATGCCAGTTTGCATACTAAGTTGTGACTGGATGAAGGTATAGCAAAGTGGCAGGGGGAGTCCATGATAATAAGCCAGCTCCAGTAATTAATGATGCAGTCAGCCAATTAGGCCAGGTGGACTTGATAGCCACTTAGTAGTGTATAACTGCATTGGGAGTCTGCTTGGGGTATAGAGAGTGTATTACTCTCTATGCTGGTTAGAAGCCTGTTGCTGGGAAGTAAGGTTTTCTCCTTGCTATGAAGATATAGTACTGCAGGTATGCAGGAAGTTATGCTGTACTGTTTTTGTGCCTAGCCATGATGCTGTATTCTTTGTTTTTGCATTTTTTTTGTCTTACACTCTGCTGAGTAAAGCTCTATTTTTTAACTCCACAACTCTGCTGTACTATTTTGTAACATGCCCAACATCCACAGCCTATGCCAGTCTGGTTATACTGATAAACTACACCATCAGAACACTAGTCAGAACCTCCTTCTTGACAAGACTCTATAAGAAGCTCCAAATCAGTGGTCAATGGAGACAAAGGGCCGGGTTTCTTCTAAGTTATAGAACACACGGACAGTTGGAAGCATGCACCATTGTTTCATGCCTTTTCATGGGTGGGATGGTTAAGGATGTTTATATAATGGCAGATGAAGGTAAGAACCATTTTTTTTGTCTAAGAGGCTTAGTGAGGCCAGATAGAGAGGAACTTTCTATGGGGCCTCTGTCACTCAGCAGCCTAAAACAGTATAGTGCAGTGGTTCTTGACCTTTTCTTTACCAGGGACCCCTTTAAATATCTTTTGTTGCCGCTCACTCCCAAGACTTAACTGATTTAAAACAACAAACAACAACAACAGCACACCATCCATTAAACTTTCCCTCAGAGGCACAGGAGTGGGAAGGAAAGCTTTTCTCCTGCTTCTTCCTGCAGGTTTGTCACTGGAGTGGATTGAATGGCAATGTGCAGGCCAAGCCAGCCAGCCAGCCTTTGCATTGGCTCCTGTCACATGGCTCTCCATTGCAGGGAGGATGTAGGCCAAGCAACGTTCAAGCCTTCACAGACCCCCTGTGAGGACCTCTCAGACCACTGGAGGTCCCTGGATCCAGGTTTAGAAACACTGGTATAACACATTCAACCACTAAACAGTGAAGGCAGGTAATTGTAGTATGTGGGGAAATAATCATTGTAATGTAAAAGCAATCTTGTGTACCTCATTCACATCCTAAGATAAGTCATGGGTTTTTCCCTGCATGACTTTGTTTATCCCAAGTTCCCTTTCTCTTATTTCACTGGGCAGTTCCAGCCAACTGGAGTGCTGGGTCATTCAACACATGACCTAATTTAAATTTTATTGCTTTTGTCTAACTTCTCTTTCAAGTTTGAGTCTCCATGAGGCTGGAGCCATTTTAGCCATATTTGCCATCTTAAGACATCTTCATCTTAAGCCATCTGTAGCAATGCTATGATGTATCACCATGCAGCCTTCTACCGTTGTAGGCTGGTGAGTGAGTTTTTCCCACCCAATTCCTTAGTCAGTTTAGGAACCTCTTTTTAAAGTTTTAGTATGTAGATTGAGATTGATATACCTTCAGTAAACTTTGATTTGCATTTCAAACTGACTCCTTTGTTTTGTAATGAGTCTAATTTAATTGGGGGGATCCCAGACCTCTGAATACACTTTTTAAATGTTAATAGAGCTTAAGTCTGCATTCCTAAACGCACTCTGCATGAAGCATGAACATGAAGTTAAAGTAAATGTTTTTAACTCTTTTTAAATGAAGATATTTCTTGTTGTTTTTTAAAAGGACTAGATCCTGGAATTTTTTAATACAATTTTATTTTTAGACTCATTACCTTCCCACAAAAAGGGGTTATGGGCCCAGATTTAAAGACTTAAAAGCTCAATTTAATTTTTGTTTTTGCAAAAGTTTTGTTTTTTCCTTTTACCTGATCACCTCAAAGTTGCTGCTTTTGGTCTCTTTCAGCTTGAAGACAAAGGCAGTAAAGCAATAAAGCTGTAAAGCAATTATGGCGGAGTCAAATCCTCCTAGCCTGCCTGCCTTTTTAGCCATGGAAAAACTGTGTGGTCCAAATTATAGAAGATGGGCATTTTCTTTTGAAACATACATGAAGGCCATGGGATTTATTGATGTTTTACACAATCCCAGACCTCCTCAAGGAAGAGAGAGGAATGATTTTGATAGGATTGATCAAAAGTATTAGCCAACATAATTCTTACAACTGATCAAGGATTAATTTCTAAAATCAAAGATAAGAGAACAGCAAAAGCTGCTTGGGACACTTTGAAAGATTTATGTGATGTTCAATCCATGGGAAGTAAAATTGCATTGATGATTAAACTTGTGAACATGAAACTATCAAATCCAAAATATCTAGATGAACACATTAATGATTTCAGAGCTACATTAGCAGAATTGCAATCTCCTGGAGAAGAGATTCCAAAGGCTATGCAAGTTGGGATTTTCTTAGCAAGCTTACCAAAGTTTTACAATCCCATCATAAATACTTTGCAATTGAAAAATGATTTAACCCTATCAGAAGCCTATATTCAAATAAGAGAATTTCAACATAGGCAAAATTTGATGCAAAATGACAAGGTTGAATGCAGAAATTCTAACTTTAAACAGCAAGTACATTTGGCTGGAAAAGAAAATAAACATTTTAAAGGGAATGCTACCCACTCCAAGCCCCCCTCCTCTTCTGAGCCAAATGGGGAGCAATTAAAGGCTAAGGCTTCAAAGGGAAACAGGCAGTCATTCTCACAGCAAGGGATGACTGGCCAGAGGCAACAGAATGAAAAAGACCATAGAGATAGAAAAGCTGATGCTAAACAGAGATTTCACATTGGATTAGTTTATGAAAAAGTAATGCAAGCTTCTGGAAATGAATATAAAAATTCCTTCATCGTAGACAGCGGTGCCAGTAACACATTTATCAATAAAAGGGAATATTTCCAATATTTTAATGAAGAAGTAAAATTCCCTGTGTTTCTAGCCAATGGAGATTCTGTTACAGTACAAGGAATTGGAACTGTGTATCTTCCTATGAAATTGGGAGCTAGGACAGAGATATTGAAAATTATAGACGCTGTCTATGCGCCCGAGCTCAAGAGCTCCCTCTATTCAGTAAAAATGAGCACATCTAGAGGCAACAGAGTAGTTTTCAAAAAGAATGCATGTTATGGTCTTCATGGCAAACTCTGCATGAAGCATGAACATGAAGTTAAAGTAAATGTTTTTAACTCTTTTTAAATGAAGATATTTCTTGTTGTTTTTTAAAAGGACTAGATCCTGGAATTTTTTAATACAATTTTACTTTTAGACTAATTACCTTCCTACAGTAATTCAGTGGGAACTGGAGAACAAACAGCAAGATGACGACTGTGTTCATGATGCAAGAGTAGGGACAGTGGGAATGAGAGTGTGCTTTGACCTGCATCTGTAGGAATGTCTATGTAGGGATACTTTCAGTAACTAGCTATACCTGGTGTAACATATGCCATTAACTCCCCCACCCCCCAAAAAATGCCTAGTAGACCTCATGACAACCCTGTAAACTAGGCTGGTGGATTTCTAAATTCCTCCTCCCCTTCTCAGTGTTCCACACTTTCCCCAGAATTGCTGAGGGTGACTTGCTCTGTTGCCCTGCTGTCACCACCATGGCCACTGCCAGTTGACTGCCTGGTATTGAGGTGTATGAGCTTAAAAATTAAAAAAAATCATTAAAGATTCCAGGGAGCAAGCCCTTTGGGAATATCTTCTTCAAAATTAAAACTTCTAGTATAGCAGAGTTAGCAGAGACAGAAACAGGACAGATTCAGTAAAGTACTGTAAAGCACTCAGTCATTAATGCTGCTTAAACAAAAGAAAGACAAATAACTTCTTCTTTAAAAGAATACTTAAGCATTTACTAATAGCTCTTACAATCTACATATTCATGGGAAGCTAACATCCTAACTGACTAAAAGAATTTAGGGTAGAACTCACCCATTTAGTGAGATCAGGAAAGATAGGGAAAAGCAGGGCAGGATGTCCCTACATCTGCATGCAGGCAGTGTCCATGTTTCTTCTTCTTCAGAGTGAATGAGTGCAAGTGTGTGTGAGAGTATTGTTGGAAAATATAAATTCCCAATAAGCATGTGCATCTCTATCTGTTATCTGGGAAGACAAAAAATCATAAACTTTTAAAATCGGGATGTCAGAACACCTGGGCCATGTGATGAATGAGACGATGGTCATTCTATTTGGCTTGGCTGAGTCAGAGCTACTAGCTAAGCCCACTAAAGATAGGGTGAGGATAAAAGGGAGGATCTCTTTAGCATGCAAGGAAGACCCTAACACTTTTCTAAGACTTGCTTAATTCTATTAGCCAGTGCAGGAAGAATGCTATATCTTCAACACCTGGGTTATGGGCACTGATAACCATAACCATCCCATAACTGGTGAGTGGCTGAGGGAGTGAGAGGGACCCTTGTGAGGCTGGGGGTGAGCTGCAGATAGAGTGGCAGGAGTGGATTGTGAGGCGAAGAGGGCATTTGCATATGGTTGATGACTGGTTGGGTATGTTTCCTGAGCAGCCAATCAGCACACTGGGAAATGCAACATACCCAAGTGTTTATATATATAGATTGGCAGAATTGCCACTGTGGTGGTGTTAAGAGTTGAACTTTGAGGGGGGGGCAGAAGCTCAAAGACCTCAGGCAAAATAAATAGGACACACGCACACAGAGCAACACTGACTGGCAACTTCTTGAAAGAACAGAAGTAATATACCCCTTATGTTCTTAGAAGGTTGCCTCCACCTTCCCAAACTGTGCCACTGAAATGACTAAGCAGAGACAGTCTACTTGAGCAGCCGCAGCCAGAAATCTGGGGTTTCATTCAGAGCAACCTTGCTCTCCAAAGCTCACGACCCTTTTAATGAGCCAGGCTTTGAGAGCTAGTGGAGTGGCGGGGGGGGGGGGCAAGTAGATCTTGCAACTCTACTTTTCAATTCCACTCGCTCAAGCACCCCTCGGAATTCTGCGTGGGAAAGGCCTCTAGAACCCACCCGCCCATTAAAAATGAAGGCAGTGAGGTCTGGTTGGGCTTCGTTTCTGCTTCTCTGTCGACACACTTTTGTACACCCCGGATCAGAACACAACAAAATGTTGACAGCAGCCAAGGGGTGTAAATCCACTTACATAAGATTCGCCTTCCTTCTCCTTCCCTCTCTCCCTCCCTCCCTCTTCCTTTTCGACGTGTCCTTCTTCCGTTTCCCTCCTCGCTGAAGTGTTGACAATAAACATTTAATGAAGGCAGAGTCTCGGATGTCTCCAGACAGTGTCAGAATACTTGAATCAGACCATTAGCATGGAGACGTCCTTACTTCAAACGCGCCAACAACGCCAGACCCCCAACATTAGATATATGGAGGAAAAAAATCGTATACAAAGTATGAAACAAAATAACCTGTTTATACAGATAGTTGCAGCTGTTTGCACCGCTTCTGACATTTCTTCTCTTTCACACACACCCCGGATTCCTCCCCCCTCCTTCCTGCCGTTTTTAGTAACAGAAACTTAACTCATTTCAGATTGCTCATGGTTGAGAGAGAGAGAGAGAGAGAGAGAGAGAGAGAGAGAGAAATGTTAAATACAGTTAATGCAATATTAATCGCCCTTTGGTGATATAAAACGCAATATTTTCAGGAGGCTATTGAGCTTTCTCGAGCGGCTAGAGCCCAGGAAAACAGATCCCGAGGAAGAGGGCCTAAAAAGAGGCAAAGGAGGTCGGTATGGAGGGCTTTTGTTTGCTTTTTTGGGAGCTGCCAACTGAGGCTAAAGACCCCCAAAGGGGGGTAGAGAGGGAGGAAGGGAGGGAGGGCCCCCCGAGGAGGAGGCGAGGCGTTCAGCTGGGCGCAGCTGGGCGGCTTTCGGTGGGTCGAGGCCGCCAGTTCTTTTGGAGGAAATCCGAATAACTAATAATGATTTATGTTAATTCCACTCCACTTCGGTGACTTTATTAAGGCAGGCGGCGGCTGGAGAGAGAGAGAAACCGTAGGCGGGGGTTGGGGTGGAGGGGAAGTTAAGGCGAGGTAGTCTGCTGGCTTTGGAAGCCGGAAAAAAAAAGGGGGGGGAGGAATTGGGGTCCTTTCCTCACTCCCAGGATGTGGATTGAATCCGGAACAGCAGATAGCTTATTCCGATTGCAACCCGTTGCTCCTTTTCTAAAGCCACGCGCGGTCTAAAGAACACTCAAAGGAGGCTGGATCAAGCTTTTATCAAGCTTGTTTTCTGCTGCTCCAGAGATAAGGACACAGAGCAATGGGTTCAAATTACAGGAAAAGAGATTCCACCTAAACATTAGGAAGAACTTCCTGACAGTAAGAGCTGTTCAGCAGTGGAATGCAGTGTCTCACAGTGTAGTGGAGTCTCCTTCTTTGGAGGTTTTAAAGCAGAGGCTGTATGGCCTCTGTCATGAATGCTTTGATTGGGTGTTCCTGCAGGGCAGGGGGTTGGGTTAGATGGTCCTTGTGGTCTCTTCCAACTCTGTGATACTATGAGGACAGGTTTCGAAAATCAGTGGTAGGTTTGGCGTCAGTTGGTACGTCTGGACCTGCCCTAGATCTATTTGTTCTGTTTTGTTTGGCCTGGGTAGATAAAAGAACACACGGTTTTCTATCTTTTTAGTTTTTAAGTGGAGTGAAACACACACACACACACACACACCGAAAAAAAAACCAGATCTCCAACATGTGTCCCTCTCGCAGTGAGTCCTGTGGGTTTCCACAGCACTTGTTTCCGAGGAAGTCCTCTACAATCTGTACAAGGGGTTTGGAGGTTACCTCATAGCTGTGCATGTGTGGACGCCGCGCTCCTAAATCAAATGTGCTTGATTTGAGGGGAGCCTTTCGATGTTTGTAGAGCTAAAGGAGGCCGAGGGAAAGGAGGCTACTGGGGCTGGAAGAAAGAGGAGATGGAAACGGCAGTGTTTACGTGCAAGAAAAGGAGGGCGAGGCGGGGCTTTGGTTTGTGAAGTCATTGGGAAGGTGCACTCCCCCCCCCCATTGCAATGCCTTACCTTGCTAAATAAATACCCTATTTAGAAGTTCAAGGGTCAGATACTCACTAACCTGGGAGAAAGTCTCCTTACATGCTGTGGGACTTCCTTTTTAGCAAGCATGGAAGAGCATTGACCCTTTCTGAAAATCTGACTTTAAGGCATAAAGAATATCCAGTTCAAAGCTTCAAGAACTTCATACAACTTCATAAGAAACAGTCCTCCTCTTTGGTCTGTCATTCTCTTTCCAACAGCAGTTAGCCAAGTGCCTCTCTCCTGCTGTTGATCTGGCCTCTAGAGGTAGACTGCTTCTGAATGTGGAGGTTTCCTTTAACGAACACTGCCGACAGTCGTGGCACTGACTGAATGTCCCCTTGAACTCAATGGGACTCACATATGAGTAGATATGAAGAGGCTTCTCTCCTTTGGTTGCGGTTCCCGCGAATTCACGAAGGAGGGGGGTAGGGGAAGAGGGGGGGGTCGCCGTTATTTGTCCTTTATGGTCCATTTCTAACGGGGGGAAACAGAGCTCATTCTCAACCAAAAAGTGCTCCTGGCAGCGCTCTTGTGTCTTTAAGATAGGCAACCCCCCCCCCAAGTTGTGAAGATAAGGTGTGGGGGGGTGGTTTTTGATTTTTAAGAAGTATTTACATGCTTTTTAGGATTTAAAGGCACAGGAATCCTATAAGAAAGAGGAGGGGGCGAGAACGAGTGAGTGTTCAAACGAACGATTTACATATCTGCTGTTCACTCCCACTCCCAAATTCGGGATACAAGGCACAGAAATCCATTTCAATTTAGTCTAATGGAAGTTGGGGAGAAAGACTGTCCGAGAGCCTGGCGTTCACCCGGGCGACAAGGCTGATGCTCCAGGAGCAGTTTTACTTGCAACTGTTTTGAAAAGGGCGGGGTGTTTACTCCTCGCTCCTGGCAGTTTACTTTCTTCGCTTCACTTATAGGCGAACCCCCCTCCCACCCCCTTAAGGCGAAAGAATCAACCAAAATCAACCAACCTCAAACCGCTCCTTATTAAGTGGAGTTCCGGAAAAATCCGACGAGGAAGCCACGTGGAAAGCCCACCATTCATTAACCCTCTGCTGCTCGGCAAATGCCAACCAGACCTAAGCTGGAAAGCGTCAGGAAGTTTTGGATCAAATGCTGAGCTCAGTCAACCGATAATAGGGGTGGGCAGATCCCCTTTGGGGATCAAGTGGGTGTGTGTCTATGATTTAAAACCCCTCAGCCCTCCCCCCGGGGCAAAACAGGGACTCAGGCTGGGGGACCATAGTGCTCAGCATTCACATAGAGTACATGCTAGGTCAGGATCCCTTTCCCACCAAAATCCACTCCCCCAAGAATCCAAGGGACCTAATCTAGGAAGTGGGGGGCTTTTTTTAGTTGCTGCGATTGTAAACAGTTTCAACCCACTTGCAGATTGCGGGTAGATCCGGAGGTGCCTCCCCTCGCCTCGCATTTGCTTTACAGAGACCGGGTTGGGCTCTTCTCTTTCTGCCGGTCTCTTTTCGTTATCCCAAAGTACAGGGGGCTTTGCTCTGCTCGGCGTTCGCCCAGGTTGGTCTAAAGTGTGTGTGTGTGGGGGAATTGGTTCTTTAAAGGCTCTTGGTCCGCTTTGAGACAGAGTCACACAAGCCCTGGATAGAAAGATTTCCTGGGCAAGTTCGGGTTCTTGCAAAGGTTTGGCCGCAGGATCACGCCTCCGGTGTCCAAGCGTTGTCAAACGTGTACCGGAGCTTTGGAACAGTCACTGTGGGCTAAGCAAAGCCGAGGGGGCGCTGGGGAGAGTCAGAAATATGCTGCTCTGTGTAATGGGCAGAGGGATGCTTTAAGATGTTAGCAAAGTTTTAGTTATTAGCAGCCCCGCTCTAATGAAGATTCGAGCCGGTAAAGCAATTGTTAGCGCGTGCATTCGTATTTATTAGGGTCTGAACGTGCGAAATCTTTGTAGGTCTCTTCGGTCTGCCCGGCTCTCTGTGTCTCAAATGTATTTCTCATACCCTATAAAGCTCACCAAGACGATCAATAGGGACCAGAAACCTTCAGCAGTGGGTTTTCTCGTTGTCTCCTAAACGGAGGGCGTGTGGTTCACACATTTTCCACATACAGTTTTGATAGACACTTTGCAGACTATGTAAGGTACAGGAACCACTTTATAGTTCCTGCCCTGCTGTGATCTTCCGGTATAATGAGGCGGGAATGCACTTTTTAGTACACATGCGAATGGATCCCTAGGAAGGTAGACAGAAAAGAGCAGGTCAGCATAGCTGAAGCTTTTGATTTAGGGTTAGGATGCTTATTTACCTTAAAGTGCTATATAAGGGTCAGTCGGTATATTCCGATTGAACCACCCAATAATTCCAGGCAATAGGTATCGAGGAAGTATCGTGACATAATCTGAATGAGACCCGTTGACTTCAGGGGATTCAGATGTGTTTGCAGTCAGACTGCTTCCCAGCCGCCTTGAGTCTCGACTTGGGAGAAAGGCGGGGTATAAATCTAACAAATAAAATATATAAAAATAATTAAAGAAAAGAGCTAGATTTAACTGATCGTCAAGTGGACACAAGACATCTCAGAAGGAACAGCTGAACAGTTTGTGACTTTTTAAACAGTTATCCATACGCTCCGTGCAACAACTTTATTTTAGTAGTTTTTTTCATCATCATCATCATCATCCCGTTTTTTCCCAGTTTGGAATTCAAGGTGGCTTACAACAGATTAAAAAACAACAACGCCTAGTTAAAATTTCACATAATTTTAACTATATTAATTAACATCAGGACTGCCGCATGTGCGCATATGTGTGTCTACATTTATCTCTCTGTCTGCCTATCCGTCAGCTCTTGGAGTGTATTGAAACAGACTGCGAAAAACGGCAACACAATCTATTTGTTTTGACTTCTGGAGAGTTTTTTTTTTAAAAAAAACTCTGTCTCTGTTTATGTGTTTCTTCCTTAGGTTTCAGGTAGTATCATTGGACACTCCTCCTTCCTCCCCTCCCTCTCTGACAGTTTCCTTCTCCCCTTCTTTTCACCCACACACATAAATGCAAATATACGCCATATAGATACATGTATAAATAAGGAGTCTCCCCATATGTCTGAAATTTATACATACACGCTCGCACATGAACACACGGGACGCACACACACGCATCGCGCACACACACAAGTATACACCCGGGCACGCACCATTTCCCCCAGTTTATGAAACCTTGGTGGCTCTTTGTTGCCTGAGCTGATTAGTTGGTTGCACTTGAGCATCAGCACCAAGAACAGCTCCCTTAGAACGGGAAGCG
Source organism: Gambelia wislizenii (assembly GCA_030847615.1). Classification (NCBI taxonomy): domain Eukaryota; kingdom Metazoa; phylum Chordata; class Lepidosauria; order Squamata; family Crotaphytidae; genus Gambelia; species Gambelia wislizenii. Next base: position 216,167,552 of record JAUMIR010000003.1, read on the forward strand.
TGATGCATTATTGAAAGCCTGTATCCAACAGCTCTGGGGTGCAGCCTTTTCTGCGCCGGGCTGGAGATGAAGTCTGACTGTCTGACTGCACAGAAGCCTCTAATATGTTAATGGCCGTAGGGGATGCCTAAGGTAGCGTCTCAAGCTGCTTCGCACACCATATGTCAGGCCGTTAGCCACATGGATCTATTAATCAAAGGGAGAGGGAGAAAGAAGGGAAGGAGTGGGTGGGTGGATGGGTGGGGGGAGAAAGGGAGAAAAGAGAAGGCTTTTCATACCCCCGCCCTGTTTTATTACACATTTTCCCTTTCTTTTTTTCTTTCCCCCATGTCTTAAATAAAAAAAGTGTAAAAACTACTAGCAGCAGAAAGACAAAGAAGCCTTGATGTTTCTGTGTAACCCAAACAGAGCATTTATTTCTAGAGAAAAGGAGATAAGTTTTCTTCTGAAAGGAGACAGCACGATCTCTTTGGATGGCGGGGTATCTCTGTGTGAATCTGCATTTGTCCATAGGGAGAAATAAAGTTGCTACAGAAAGGGAGTTTGTTTGTTTTTTAAAAAAACCCGCCATCTAAATTATAATTAACAATATGAACCAACCTCTAATTAATATATTTACCTACTTTTTTATTCTTCCTTTATATCCCACTAACAACTCTTCTGTCGAAATAGGAGCCTGAACTTCCCTTTCTACTGTATCAATGGAAGGCAGCCGTTGGCCCCAGGTTGCAAGGGAGGGAGGGGGGATTATTTAAGGATGCAATTCACATCCCGCCGAGGTCAATGGTACATCTTCTATCGATTTTCATGGTTGTTGATCACACCTAAAGTTAGGAGCCAAGAGTTAGGAGTAGACAGAAAGGAGATCTAAAGAAAAAGAAGGCATCCAGAGAAAACTTTCCTTAGATCTCCAAGCTAGGTAGTCTACAGTTTCAGACACCGAGAGGGAATACAACCCTGAATGGTTTGTTCTGTTTGAGAAGGGGGGGCAGAGATTAATGTGATCCTGACAAACATAAGCTCTTGAACTCTTCCCCCCCCCCGAGAAAAATAAAGGGCCGGAGAACTTCACTATTTTGACCGGGCTCCTTATTATAGGCAAGTAAGCAACAATGCATTTTGAATGACCACCGAGAGATATAAAACCTTGGCAAAGTTTGGCATCTGTGCAGAAATGTTTACACACACCCTATAATTCGTCAGTAGCTTAGGACATGGAATCATTTTGAGGTGTTTCAGTCAGGGCCGGTTTAAGGCACCGGCGGCGTCAGCATCAGCAGGGGGCCCCATCATTGTGGGGGCCCCCAGTAGTACCCCTCCTGCTGCAAAAACATTATTAGTAATAATCTGAATATCCTGTACTATGAATAGCTTAGGTTGAGTTAGGTTGCACTGACGTGAGATAAACATATGGGCCCCCCAAAATAAAGCATTCCAGGACCCCCCAAAATTCCTTAAACCGGTCTTGGTTTCAGTCCGCAAGCCTATGCACACTTACTCAAGAGTAAGCCCCGTAGAAGTCCACGGCACTTACTTCTGCACAAGCGTACATGGAATTAATGAGAAAAGTCCTCTCCATAGAAAAGTTGGGATGTTCTTGGTTTTTTTTTGCTTTTTGTTCGTGCCCTCAGAAGGAAGCCCGAGTCTTGATTCAGCACAAGCAACTCCATCCCCGGAGCTAAGGCGTACTCCTTGAAATGACCGGATTTTCCTTTTGACAAGGGCATGAGCACTGGCATCATAGCCAAGGCATCCAACATACTCACTGGCTATGTTCTGGAGGACTGCTACCTGCAACTGCTAAGATGCCTGGGGCCTAGAAAACCGAGGGTGACCTTTAGAAAGTGCCTGCAGAAAGCCGCCTATCCGCCATACGGAGAAAACTGAGCTTAGAACTAACTTCACCACCCCCCCCGCCCACGCCATCCCTCTTTCCCCTATTTTCGTCTTTGATGATCGATTATTTCTGGTCTGTCGCATGATTAGTGCTCAGGTTTGCAGTGCCCATCTTTTAACCACATGTTTCCTTTAATGATCATTTTATTCAAACCGGAGAAGCTTGAGAGAGTATTCGAGTATCCTCAAGCAAGGGCTCCGATCAAGATGGAGCTAAATATAGGACGAAATCCAACAAACGACACAGGGAGAGAGGCAGAGATTGTGCCTTCGTATCTTCCCTTCAGTTCTCGGAAGGCGCTTATGACTTGTTCTCTCTCCCCCTCCCCAGTTCCACCCACCCTCTTTCTAAATTTTGGCGTCTAACTCCAACCTCCGTGTTCTCCCCACCCCCCACTTCAGTTAAAAGGTAACCCCATATATCTGTCGCTTTAGGTTTCCGAAGACTCGTAACTTAATTCCTTCAGGCTATCCATCAGCCCAGTAATTAAACTAGCAAATGGATGTAAATAAAGTGAAATTGGTTTCATGACAGATGAGCCAAAGAGGCCTCTGACATGAAACAAAGCAGGACAATTATTATTTCGGCACTAGGCTATATGAGGGACTCCATCTGGATTTATTAGGTTCTGCAAGTTATTTGCTGGAAGCAGGCAAGACAGGAAGGCTCACTTTAATTTGACAGGATTCTCCTCCCCGCTCCCCCCCCCTCGCCGAATCCAACCATTGCATCCTAAATAGGCTGCGGCCACAGAAGCCTTAAAATTAACAGTAGCAAATCTTCAAGGCAAGATTGGCCGACAGATCCCCAAAGAGAAGAGTTTTAGTGTTTGTGTGTATTTAAAAAAACAACACAAAACCAACAATCGACTTGGCCCGTTACTCCTTAACGTATTTCCTTGTTAGGAAGTACAGTATTCCAGTTTTCTGCGATGTTTACCTCAAAGGCAATCCTTTGACATACTGAGTAGTCCCACGCACGCGTCTGCTTGGAAGAAAATCCCGCAGAGTTCCATGGGCTTTACTGCAAGGTTTGGGATCACAGCCTTATCTGGATCAGTGCTGGTTGAGTTAGCCTGCGCAATCCCAAGGAAGCAACGGATTCAAAAGGCAGTTAATTAACTCACTCCCTGCCCCCCCCCGCCAATCATTGCACCGGACTCAAGGCCATTAGAAGTGCATTTGAAGCATCAGGAATCCAGGGGATTTGCAGAAATTCCAAGATAATATCTTCTAGTCTAGGATCAGAAAGAAGCTTGCTGATTTCATAAGTGTATCCTAAACGATTCGGCTAATGTTCCCCCCCACCCCGCCTCTAAATAAAGTTGGTCTTAGCAAACCAACCGGTCAGGAGAGAAGTTGACACTAGTCTCTTCTCTTTGCTATCTCGCTATGATGAAGAGAGTGACACGAAAGCTAGCGGCCAATACATGGCAAGGCTAAATCTATATTGTGGTAAAACAGGCAAATCGCAAACTCCTCAGATGTTTATGAAATATCGTTGAAATGTAATTGGAGGTATGAGGTCCAGCTTGAGACTGAAGCAATACACAGATTAAAAAAAAAAAGCTCTCGCAGCAGGTACCTTTTAGTCCCTTTACCCCTGGAAAGATTGGAAACGGGGGCTGTTTTATGCTTAAACGTACTCTCAATTATTGAAGCGCCTCTCCGTGATTAGCAAGTAAAGTAACGCTCTTCAAGCGCAACCGAGAAATGAGGCAAGAATAACATCGCTCCCCCCGCCCCGCCATTCGCGTTGACCTTCAGCACGCTGGACAGCTCCCTGCCGGCTAACAACTTATCCAGCGGAGGGAAGTCTTTTGGTAGCAGACACCTCTATCGAAGGGGTGGGAGGTTCAGCAAGAGGAGGGGAGGCAAGGAGGGAGGCAGTTCAAACACGGGTATTAATCATGCCTGGGTTAGAAACTATATTTCACATCTTGTTTTTCCTTCCTTAAAAAAACAAAACACAAAAACAGGATGGGGGAAGAAGAGGAAATAGTTTTCAGACAGGATGGACAAGGAAGAACGGAAGGTAGATCTGAAGGTGGCGAACATCTTTGGGGGCTCTGCTCTTCTAATAAATGCAGGGCGCATTTCTTAATCTGCATAGGCTGAAAAACGAGAAAGGATTTCTTGCGGGAAAGACTTATTCCCCCCTCCCCCCCCTCACACACACTCTCTCTCTCTCACACACAAGACTAATTATTTAAAAGTTCTTGTAAAATTCCAAGTCCTCGCCTAGTCCTTTAATTAGAATACAGTATGAATGGGAGGTAGCATATGGAGGAGAATGTCAAGGGGAAGGCTGCCAGGGGCGCATCCCAGGAAATCTGTATTCATTTCTGCCTCCTATTTGTTCAGTAATCTCTACCATCATAACTAAATCTTGGAGCACTGATGTAGTTCGAGTTGTTGTTGACTCAACGTCAAAATTCAATCACTGGGGGTTTTGCATCAGCCGGGCTACTTATTTGTCTAATAAATCCGTCATTTTGTAAGAAAAATATTTGAGCAGCCGTACTTGACCTCTTTGGTATCCACAAGTCACATTTATTCCTCCCAGTTTACAAATGCAAAATGGAGATGAACATCTAATGCCTCGAGGTAGGGTGTTGGTTTCTGATTGGATTTTAGATGGAAATGTCTATTTTAAATAGCGGGTGATTAAATTGTACATAGAACAGAATCTGTTCTTTGCACACGGAAGCCAGCTGAACGTTATGCATAAAGGGTCCAAAGAAAGGGTCCAACTGAAAGTCCCAGCCAAATAATAATAATAATAATAATAGCCCCCAGCCAAATTCTCCCTGGAAGTGTATTTCAGGACCCAAATTAGATTTAAAAGAAAAGGAACAAGGAGGTTATTTTTTAGAGGCCTAAGTAATATCTCATTTCCTCCTGCTGCGGACAGATTCAGGTTCAGATTCAGCGCCTGCCAGAGCTCCCTTAAAAGTACACGGACTTCGCAAAGCCTCTATGGTTGGGAAGGGGCACATCTCCTGAAGCAAAGGCAAATTTCTCCTGTGTGCGATCCAGGTCTGTTAATGTAAACGGGAGCTTTGCTAAGGTTTCAGCTAGGCGGTGGACTGAACCCAGCGCGATCAAATTCCCAGCTGCAAACGGATCCACGGTCAGCTCTGGTGTCCTGGGATTTGCGCGAGCTGGTTCCACGGGGAAAATAAATTTTGGCCACCAAATCCACCCTTTCAAGTGCTAAACCGGCCTAATTAGGTTGGCCCAATTGAAGATCAAAACTCCTCAGAGAGTGGGGGCGAACGAGCTCTGTAATGCTGCAAAAGTGACCCTAAGGCTCACACGCCCTTACTAAATCTTATTTAAATCAATAGTCTGAACTGGGATAAAAAAGGAAAAGTGTGTGTGTGTGTGTGTGTGTGAGCTCGAGGATCGTCACTCAGAGCTCATTCAGCTTAACTTTTTTTTTTTTTTAAAAACCCTTCTTAAAGGTTATACAGGGTTACCTGTGCTATAAGCCTGTTGAGTCCATTCCACATTACACAAATCTAGCACTTTGAAACCATTTTAATTGCCATGCCCCCATTCTATGGAACCCTGGGATCTGTAATTTAGGGAGAGACACTTAGAATCCAGAGAGCTCTAGTGTCTCACCAAACTACACATCCCAGGATCCCGTAGGATGAGCCATGGCAGTTGATGTGGGATCAAAGTGCTATCATCCTCTAGTGTGAAAGAAAGCTTGGATTTGAACTGGCGAGAATTGGGTTCAAACACTCAGCCCACAACACCAGTCTGAGATTGGGCAGGTCACTCTTTATTCGCCCAACGTACCTTACAGGATTGTTGTGGAGGGGAAAGAGGGAATAACTCCATGCACGTCTCCCTGAGCGACTTGAAGGAATCGCTTCTTCCAAACGCGAAACGGGAGGAAAGGCGCCTAATGCCGAGTCTGACTCTCTCTCTCTCTCTCACACACACACACAGAGGCCGAGGAAACGGGGAGTTTCTACTTCCCCTATCTGCCTTATCCAAATGAGAAGCTACCAGGCTGCTGCTACTCATGGCAAATCAGGGTATTTGTGGATGTTGTTGTCATGTGCCTTTTCGACTTATGGCAACCCTCCGGGAAACTTATCACCGGTTTTCTTGGTAAGATTTGTTCAGAGGGAGCTTACCATTGCCTTCCTCTGGGGCTAAGCGTGTGACTTGCCCAGTAGGGAACCCTGGCCTCCCAGAGTCTTGGTCCAGCACTCAGATCCCTAAACCACTCCGGATCTCTGGGATTCAACAGGACACTGCCTCATCCCCCTCCCCAAATGTGCAACCGAGCCACTAGGTGTATCTGAAATTGTGAATTGCAAAATGTGTGAGGTGGCTGCAAGAGACTAACAATGGCTGCGCCCTTGGGCACTGTTTCTGAATAGACATGGCTTGGAATTTCAGCACTCTTCATGATGCAAAATAATTCCCAGGACAAGATCTGGAAAGGTCCTCAGTCAAGAGGTTGAAGGCAATGTTAGAGCCAAGCTTTCAGGAAAGCCTCCTCTCATATCCTTTTCGGTTCGCTCCTGAGAAGTAGTCCTCTTCCAACCAGCCAGCTACCATCCCAACCCATGAGGGCCGGGCAAAGTACAAGCCCTCCAACTGTTATAGAACTGCAATTCCTATCGTTCCTCGTCATAGGCTATACTGTTTCTAGTTGATGGAAGTTGGAGTTCAAGAACAGCTGAAGGGCCACATCTTCCCCAAAGCAGTCAGAGAGGATCCCCTTTTGTCCTCGATCAATGGAAGAGTGAATCAAACTGTTGTGTAGAAAGCAGAGGGAAGGGAGCCTCGTTTTACCACTCTTAAGCCTAACGTTCTCTTTAAATAAAAAAATTAGAACACTTATTTGTTTTTAACCTTTTGATGATCTGAGCAGACGCGCCTAGCTAAGCAATTAAACACAAGGCAACACCCGCCAAGTATCTTTAAAATGGTAAAGATCAACCAGTCGTTAAGAGAAACTGAAACCAGTGTCAGAGTTAGTAAATCTGGAAATTGCGGGGGGTGGAGGGAGAGAGAGGTGGGGCAGGGAGAGAAAAGGTGCGCAGGAGAAGAGACCTTGAAGAAAAACTCCCTACTTTGAATAACAGTCCCGTCATTCGCCTTGTCTTTACAAAGGCCTACCTCTGAGGGGCGCCGGTGAGCTGCTTTCGCAATCGCGTTGGCTGGCCACTCTCTCTCGCCAAATTCTCTTGGCCAAAATGTCTGGCAGAATTTAGGCACTGTGCCTTGGAAACAGAAACAAACGGATAGAGGGCACACATAACACCGTTCCCTTCGTAAAGCACAATCTGGTCCTCATGTCTTCTCCCTTAGCTCCCCCACCGGCTTTCTTCTGATGCAGCGCACAACAAAGTCATATTGGAAGCGTTGTGGGGTGTGGGAGTGGGAGGCATTCTGGAGTGGACCCCATGCTATGCCTTAGTCATCCCTTCCAGAATGGGGGCATTTCGGGAGCCGGGAATGATCTGAAATCTTTGGTCAATTTCACCCAAAGGAAAACTCATGAGCAAAGCAAGAGAGGTGGGGAACGAATACCGTTTCTCATGGATAGCTCCCACCCTGGATCCATCCTGCTCCTGAGGCGAAAAGAGAGGAGGGAGAAAAGCTTTGCCTCAAAGAAGAATTAGATGCCTTGGCAGAGTTTGGTAAAACCCCCACTATATACAAAAAGCTGGGCGACGGGAGCAGGTGTGGAAAAGACCTGGGTTGCCAGAAACTATAAGTTGTGCCTTCTCATGATTTATGATAGTCAAGGAAAGGTTGAACGCCCTCCACACACAGCAATTTATAGGATAGAGAGGACCTAGGGATAACGCCCAGGTCGACGAAATGGAAAGAAGTTATTATTCAAGGCAATCTTACTTTTACCAGGGACGGAGGTTGTTTGCTTTGAGGAGGAATGCGAGGGAAGCTAGACAACTATAGAGTCCCTCATGCATTACCAAGGAGATTGCTTTAAATCCACCTCCCTCTTCAACCATCTTCTTTGCTGACTCTTTCGCTTCTATGAAACAAAATTAAGGGCAAGCATAGGTTGGTAGGGTCCAGGGATGACGGTTGTTATTGGGGGGGGGGGAGAGTAATTTCAACCCCAAACGGTCAAAGCAGCCTCGTTGAAATCAGCCGGACAAAAGAATCTCTCGCTTTAAGTTAGATTCCTTCTTGGCCGGGAATGGAGAGGTAAATGTGTCTATATTCACTTCTCATCTCCTAGGTCTTCAGTGTGTGCTGTGCAAAGGAGGAAATCAATGAGACTTCTTTCCAAATAGCGTGCGTGTCTGACTTTGCAGTGTTAATAAGAGTACGTGACTGAAGATTTCAGTACCTCGGACAGCGCACATATAAACCAGCCGCGCAATTGGTGGACTTTTACTAGCTCCGTTCATTAGTTACAGTGGAAGGAATTTCCAGTAGGGTGACTTACGAGAGGGTTACTACAGGTAGGCTGATGCAAAGGCCTCCATTACCTTTCTGGAGACATCTAGAGGACGTAACTTCTGCCAGCAGGCTCAAAGAGGAGTAAGAAAAGCAGCAAATACCGGAATTCCCCCTAGCACACAAAAAGTTCAGAATGTCCAGTGTCTCAGTCAGTCCAGAGTTAACAGACTCTTTTAGCCACTCCCTTTTTCCTATTTTTGCTCCAATACAGAACAAGGCCTGTAACTGCAGTTTCTGTCTTTATTTGCCTTTCTGTGACAAAAGCTATCCTTTTGTTTTTAAATGAAACATCCAAAAGTTATCCTGTAGCTCAGTGGTTCTTAACCTGTGGTCCGGGGATCCCCAGGGGTCTGCCATGTCCTCACAGGGGGGTCCACAAAGGTTTGAAGGCTGTTCAGTCCACCATCTGCCTGCAGTAGAGTGGCCACATGACAGGAGTCAAGGCAAAGGCTGGCTGGCTTGGCCTGCACATTGCCATTCAATACACTCCAGCCACAAACTTGCAGAAAGAAGCAAGAGAAAAGTTTTCACTCCCCCTCCAGTGCCTCTGAGGGAAGGTTTCATGGATGGTGTAATTGTATTGTTGTTGTTGTTGTTAGGTATTATTATTATTATTAGGATTTTAAAACTTGAGTTAAGTCTTGGGGGGCCACGGCAACAAAATATATTTAAAAGGGGTCCCTGGGAAAGAAAAGGTTAAGAGCCATTGCTCTAGCTGAAAAAAAAACCACAATAGGTTCTTACTGCTTAATAGTGTCCATTGGCATTGAGTGATGATGTAGTGTTCTGGCATTCAGTTTCTACTTGCAATTATTACATTTAAGCTCCACTTACCAAGGACTCATCTGAGCAAGACTGCAGATAAAAAGGAAAGAAAACATGCATTAGCCCCCTAAAATATGAATATTAAGGCCTAATGTTAGAGATGCCTAACTAGGAATTAACTATGACTTCTAATTATGATGTATGATCAACTTGAAGCATTCCTTTAAAAAACATTACATTTGTGAGGGGGGATATATTCATTGCCAATATCTTACTGATTTTTTAAGTTTATCACTCATCTAAACTTCAAAATATTAAGTATTGCATACATTTCAGTTTTTAATATTTAAATAAATATACAGATTACAAGAACTATAACATATATATCTTTTAGGATATTAAAGGAACTGTGCACTTAGTTTTCCACTTAGATGCCCTTTTCTGGCAGAGAAACACAACTTGCATTGCTTAGCATAATATATATATATATATATATATATATATGCACATGCTATACAGCTATGCTCAGATTACACCCAAACTCACATCCCATCTCATTATGATAGCCTATTACAGTAACATTCCAGAACATACTATAAAAATACCTTATTTCTCCTTTTCATCTAAATATGAAAAGGCTATTCTAGTTCCAAACCAATGTCTGGTGCCAGTAATAGACTGTATGAGAGTGAACAAATTGAAAATTAATCATGACAAAATGGAGATGCTCCCGATCAGCTGAAAGGCAGATCAGGAAATCAGTATTACACTCTTCCCTAAGATACAGGTTCACAGTTTGAGTTGTACTGGATACAACCCTGAACCTGGATTCTCAGGTTTCAATAGTGGTTGGGAGTGCAATTGCACAGTTAAAGCTAGTGGACCAGATAAGCCCATTCCTGGAAATTTCTGATCTGGCCACAGTGATGCATGCTTTAATTAAACCCCATTTAGATTATGTCTTTGAAGAGTGTTTGGAACCCTCAGCTTGTCCAAAATGCTGTAGCCAGCCTGTTGAGCAGGACCAGTTACATGGATCATACATACAACTTCCTTTTTTCAACAACTCCTTTGGATACTGGTTTGTTTCCAGATTTAATTCAAAGTGCTGGTTATGATCTATAAAGCCTTATACAATTTTGGTCCAGACTAGCTGAAAGACTGAATGATCCCATATTAGCTTTCCTTGACCTTTTCTTGGTCTGAGCACCTTTGGTGGTACAAGAGGATACAAGAGGAGGAGACAATTCCCAGTGGCCATTCTTAGATCATGGAATTCACTTCCAAGGCAGGCTAGATGAGTCCTCTTGCTCTTCTTCCTTTCTGTTCAGGTAGAAATTCAGCCATGGATTGCCCATTACATTCAGAGGTTGTAAACTGATGTGCAGGACTTCTTAATATCTTTATTTCTATTTATTATTAGGATGAATTTTCAATTTATTTCAATTTAATTTTTGTTTTAATAGTATTGTTAACTTAATTTGTATTTAATATACTTTACACAGCTTATTGTGTTTTTACTGGAACTATTTTTTAATTATGTTGGAAACCTTACATCCTAGCCCTGGGAAAAAAGAGGGATAAAATCAAACAAAAAATACACGTGGAAAATTTGTGCTTTTCTTAGCTTCACCAATTTAACATTTGGCCAAACCAACAAACCATTTGAAGCTTTAGTTGATTCATCTAGCTATTAAACTTTACCTCTGTCTTTCTATTCATCATCATCTATCTATCTTACACAAACAATCTTTCTTTCTTTCAGAATAAATTTACCCCTTTTAACAAACCTTTTTGTTCCTTGACTTTTGAGTCAATGCTGGATGGATAGGAGTTATTATTTTGATGTGGCCTTTGTTCAGTATTATTTACCAGTGTGGCTTTTAAAAATGTTCTTTAGGTTCATTTCTTGAGGGCCTTTATGCAAAAATGCCACACTGTCCTTAAGGACCTGGTGTCACTGGGTCAGGCGGGATGGAGGCAGTAACTTAGCATAATGGGTTTAACATTTCTGTGACATCACTGGAGAATCAGAAAGGGAGTGTAAGGATAATCAGACTGGTCATTCAAGAGAATGGTAAATATTTGATGAGGATAGATAGGAGGCAGAAAAGAGAGTGGTCAGAAAGGTGAATCGCTATTGCCTAGCTTTGTGAAGAGGCATTTCCTTCAGGCACCCAGTGTGATTGAAACTCTACATATGCTTAATATTAGTTAATGAAAAAATAAAGTAAAATATGGCAGAGCCTAACCTCTTGAAGTACCAAATGCCAAATATGTTTTTTGAAGTTCACTGGTACGTTTACCACATATATTCCCCACCATGGTAGAGGATAATAATTTACAATCCTATACATGATTTCTTAGAAGTACATCTCACTGAGTTTAACGGGGCTGCTTCCAGGTAAGCTGACAGGATGGTATGGCATAAATCTTGCAAATGTAAATGGGGGAAAAAAAATCTAAGCATAATCAATATGATTTTAAAATGTTTCACCATGGCTGCATAAACGTTGATTGTATCCAGTATCCATACTTACTACTGTCATTTTCTAACATTTCAGTTTTCTAAATGGCTGGGCAAAGTAGCAGTCTTAATTGAATAGTTTATCTGTTGCTGTTTGAAAAAAATGCATGTCTTTCAATTCACAGAGCAGGACAGGACAAACCGAAACAGAGTAAACGTGCATTTAGCAACAAATGTGAGGAAAAAATATCAACATTCCCACAAGTGAGTGGGGTAGTGTTTATCACCAGTAAGACTCCCATCCCAATTATGAATGTGGTCTTCAAGCAGTTAGTAAGATTGCTCTCTGATGGACATTCCTTTGGAAGGCTTTCCATAACTACTGCCCCAAATGGCAAAGGTTTAAACCTCTTCTCACAAACAGGTGAGAACCCAAGTATGCCAGCACATCTCAATGAACATGTGTGTTTCTTTGGGCATGCTGAGCATTGACCATGCAGAATAGCATTCTCCAAATGTGTTAGACTATAACCCCCATCATCTTCAAGCAGCAAAGCCATGTTGGCTGCAGATAACTGAAGAAGTAGTTTGACACAACTACAAGGTGTCAGGTATGGGAGAGTTGATGTAGATCTTAAATGTCTTTGCTAGGAGATCAGTTTTGTATTTAATTTCCATTTGCTAGTTTTCTTTTTGTTCTTGAATTAGTTCATTCATTGTTTGTTGTTGTTGTTGTGTGCTTTCAGGTTGTTTCCAGCTTATGGTGACCCTAACATGGGCTTTTCTTGTCAAGATTTGTTCACAGGAGGTTTGCCATTGCCTTCCTCAGAAGCTGAGAGAGTGTTATACACTTTTAAAACTTGTATCCTTTTTTTTTTTTTTGGTGGAAAATGTGTGATGTTCAGTGAAAATTTCAGAAAGATATCACTTCCTCCTGAAGTGTTGAGTAATTTCTTGGTTGTATCCAGAACAATTTGGAAGGGAGATGTAGGTAGCAGCAGCAGTGGTTTCCATGTTAATGGGCTGACAAATCTGCTCTGGGTTTTACCTTATTTAATGTTTAGCCTAAAACAGAGCAGAGTCATCACCTCTGGTTTTAGGAGATCTGTGGTCATTTCTCAAAAGAGCTTGTACTCTGATTATTTTTATGTAGCCCTAAATTCTCCTTTTTTATTGTCTGCCCTCCCTTTGCCCTTCAGTTTTGCATAGATACTAGAGCGAGCTTTTGGAACCTGCTATGAAGCTGACCTATTCTTCCACTACAATCTGAACTGACACCCACAGATTTATTTATCATATATTTAAAATTGTAGCCCTTGTGATGAGCCCAAGATGACTAAGAATATAACTAGAAACAAGGTAACTTTTTTAAAAAAGCCGTTTGTCAACAATAAATAAAATCATGGGCTGACAATAACATCATTTTGTACATATCTAGTCAGAAACTAGTTCCACTGAGTTCAATGACACTTACTCCCAGGCAAGTGGGTGTAGAATTACAGCCATAGAGAGCTAAAGGAAAATTAGTCTAACCTTGCTCAGTGTAGATTCTGCAACAGATGATCATACAGTCTGTGTTTAAAATTTCCAGAGAAGAATTGCTGTCCTCCTCCACAGGTAGACTGCAATACTGTTGAACAGTTATTTCCATTAGGAAGCCTGTCCAGATGTTTCACCAGAATCTGTTTCCTTGTAACTTCTGCTCATTGGTTTTCATCCTGCCTCCCAAAGCAACCCATCCTACCCAGTTCTTTCAACTCTTCCACACAGTTGATTTCCAGACCCTCCACCATTCTGGATTATGAATATAAAAGCCTTAATTCTATTTGTAATACTAATTAGAGTAGATCCATTGAATCAATGCAATTTGCATAAATGTTAACCTATTTTTTAACAATTACTTCAATGGATCTACTTCAATGGATCTACTTGAGTTGGGATTACCCCATATGATTGAGGCCAAAGAATACTTGCAATTTTTATCATCCTCAGGGAGAAAGTATGTCACAACACATGGAGACACTCCATTGAGGAAATGCTCAACTGGCATGAGATTCTTTGCATTCCAGGATGTCTTTGTGAAATAATTCTTCATGAAAAAGTGACATTTTGTGCAACAACTTAAGTTTTGCACAGAAATAATATTTATGTGCAGAAAATTTTGTGCAAAATCATTGTTTTCTATGGAAAAATGTTGTTTTTTGTACAAAAAAAATCTAAGTTTTTTTTTAAAAACACATAATTCCCAGGCACAAAAGAAATCATTGAAAAAAATGTGCAAAACTCTCTTAAATCTTACCTAGCAGGGAGGAAACATTTGAAATTATTCATTCTTGCATAGGAGAGTGAAAACAATATTTTGATACTGTTCTCTGGAGAAGCTCCTATTTGTCAATATTCCCTTTAAAAGACAATAAGTAAGCCATAAAATATAAATATAAAATATAAAATATAAAAAAGTAAAGAGTTGAGAGAAATACAACAGTCAGCAAAAAAATCAATCCCAATAATTTAAACCACTTCCAAGTGGAGCAACTACTTAATGGCTCTAAAGTCTTTTTTTTTTTTTTAAGCAAGGTTTGAATCATCCTATGGAACACCATTAGAGTGATGGTAAGATGAGCCTCCTCCTTCAGGATGTATGTAGACACTGACCCTCACAGTGGTCCCAGCTATTTATCTCTGGGACTGCTGGGACATACATGGAGCAGAGGTTGGAAGATACCTTTTCAGAAGAATGGATATAATGGCATGCTGAAGCCATTCACATATTAAAGCCAGAATTCACTCAGGCAGTAATGTGCAACCTAGACTTTCACATTATATTTCACATATAATACTATTATATACTAAACTTGTATTCACTAGTTTAGAGAGTCCTCCAGTCCCCACTTACTGAACAGCAGTCACTGCAAACAGGAGTCATCTGTTCCCCTGTAGATCAGGAAGCAGCTGATTGACATTTCTACCTCCCTCCCACAAGGGAGAATCGTCACAGGGGCCCTACTTCTGACTGTTGCCTTGGAGATCACTTACAGGAGGGGGCAGGGCTGTCAGCCAGCTGCTTCCCAATTGACAGGGGAACATACTCCTGTTGCTCACAGTGGCTGCTCCCTGGTAATTGGAGATCAGGCTGAGAGGCACTACTAAAATGGTTATGTAGGTAAGTAGGTAAGACAGAAACATGGCCAAGCAATGGTAGGATGGTACTCTTGGCCCCAGAGCATCATCCTTCTGTTCTGTTGTGGATGATTTCAATGTACCATATTAATTTTTCAAGGAACTATTCAAACTGTGCTGGAGGATTCCTAGCAAGCATGGTCTGAATTGGTCAACTAGATCACGTGAGACAGCAAAGTCCCTTCAGCTATCTTCATTCTAAACCACAATGGAAATCAATACCAGCCATATAAACTAGGCTTAGAACCAAACTGGAGACCAGTGTAACAATTTTTAAAAGGGAGTTGCATGCTTTTTATATTGCTTTATTATTGAACAAAATAACTTTTTGTTTGTTAAATGTATATGTTTATTGGTTAGATAAATACATTTTTACTTGTTGAATGTTGTTTTTGCAATGGATTGATGAGCTGAATGATGACCAGAATAAAGTTTTAAAGTGAAAGTGCTGCTGCAGAGAAGACCTTGCCCCACCTGATAGCTCCATGGGTCACATTCTTTGTGGGCACACAAACAGAGCCTCTTCAGTTGATCTTAATTCCCAGTTTGGTCAATGGCCATTCTGGCTAGAGAATCCCAGAAGCTGCAGTCTGCAAAAATAACTCTGTTTTCAGTGGACACAAATCAGTTAACTCTACACTTAACTTGGTGTATGCTTAACTTGGAGTAGTGCGTTCTGCATTGTTTTAAAATGCCTCGAACCAGCAAGATCAGCTTTTGGTTACATTACATTTCCTGTTCCTCTGGTTAGCTTACTGATTCTTTTGCTCAGACAGAGTTACTGAATATTGCAGGGTAATGAATTTTGGCAAGTACGTTAGCAGAAACTTTAATGAAGTCTCTCTTTTTTTATAGTGTGTAAAAATCATAGTGGCAGTTTTGCTTCTCAATAATAAGACTAAGTAAATTTTGATCAGTGGCATGTTTTAGCACCATTCAAAGACAATAATTGTGAAGGACCGTCTTGTCTCAGCTTAGCAGTGTGGGCAGGAAATGAACAGCTCTGGAAAAGTATTTGGCCCCAGTTAACTGCATGCCATTTTTTATAACTGAATTCCAATTTAATATTCTGAAATAGGTAACAATGTGTTTTCCTTTTTATTAAGAAATGAAACATCCCCACTTCCATCAAAATGACATGTTTCAAAAGTGATAGGAGTTTAGAGGAAGGAAGCAGATGATGTAGCGAAATAAAACTGTGCAAGTTGAGTTGCACTTATAGTTTCCTCTCTGCAACATTGTTAACAAGGCTTGAGTAGACACATGGATGCCTTTGATTCAGTCTGGAATGTTTCGACCTTCCTTCCATAAGCGTCAGCGCTCCTCTGGATTCAGCTCATCGCTATGTATTTGTAGGAGTAGGAAAATACACCATGCACAACAAGGTGTGCTGCAGGGTGAAAAAGGAGTGGATGAAGAGAAAAGAGGAGGTTTCCTACCCAGCAGTACCCCCCAGGACATTTTGCTGCCTGAGGCACAGGACAAAGTTGACTCCGTTCCTCCCCCCCCCACATGCATGCACACATGCGCGCGTGCGCACACACGCACACACGCACACACCAGCAATTTCACCTATACAAGATGACTGAGCTGGCAGCTGAATTTCACTTCAACACTGTTGATGGGACTGTGCCCTCTACCATGCTTCAGGAATGGGTTGAGTGGAATGGTGGTGTGTTCAGGAGAAGTTACTGGCTGCTGGTGTGTGTGTGTCACCACTGCCCTTTAGTAGCTGCCACCTGAAGCAGTTGCTTCACTATGCCTAATGGCAGACCTGTTTTTTCCTTTCACCTCCCTGTGCTTGTTATTGAGCAATGACAGTGCCATGTGTGGTGAACAGGACCCTTGTTAACAGACACACATCACTGAGGTGGTAGGGAAGTTAAAAGGAAGAGGTAAACCCTACCCATTTCCCATCTCCTTTGGTACTTCTTCCTTGTCCTTAGTGCCTCTACACCATCCTCTTCATGCACAACAGAAATGCCAAATCATTAGTGGATCTTGCCTAATTAACATTGAATATGAGATGATCCAGAAGTACATTTCTATAAGCGGAAGGACTTAGCCCACCTTGACACATGAGAAAGGAGAGTCAAGGTCCAGTGGTGTGCCTCTATTAGCACAAGGTGATGGTTTATCTCTGGCATAAGGTATTGCATAACGTCTCCAGAGGCCTGCTTGCAGTATGGCCCTGTTGTGACATTGTTGTTGCTTATTTTCTGTTACCTCACACACCAATGCTTGTTGAACAGCTCATCTGCCAGAATTTCTTCCTCTCACATACCCCTGGAGACAGGCCTGTGTCTAAATGTAAATGTTTGCTCCTTTCTAGATGCACACTGACATGCTCCATGTCAAATGGGCTATAGATGGATGGCACAGGTTTTAAGCCTGTAACCCCACTCAGTTCCTCATGACAGCTCTCAGGATCATGGCCTAACATTTGCTAGGGTTTCTCTGAACAGGAGGCAACATGGGTTGGGAAGGAAATGAAACAAACAAACAAACAAAACACCAAAGAATGCCAAGTTTAGGCTTCTCCGAGCTTTGCAGGGAAATGTGGAAATATTAAATAAGTCAATTGGATTAGGAACTAGATGAATCAAATGACCTTCCTCACTCTCAATCATATGCTGCCAGCTAAGTGTTTGAGTCTGAAAAATTGCACTAATGAAGCTATTTGAAGGCTTTTGTGGACAACTGCTTCCTCTTTGAAGATTAAATGAATGATGTTGATGTGATTAATCTTAGTACAGGGAGTGATGCAGCAGCCAGAAAATACCTTGGTGATTTTCATAATTAAACTGAATCAACATTTCAAAGAAATGCCAGTGTTATCACTTGTATATTAGAATTACGTTCATTAGACAGAAGAAACAAATAATTTGAGCAAACAAGATTTTCCTTTTGGTGTACTGAGACTTTCTGTCATGTCTCCGAGCCTCTTACTGTAAATCACCCCTACTGCTTTAATTTTAGCCTTGATTTTTTTTTCTTCCTGGGACTTGTTTTCTGTTTATTTTCATTAGCATAGTTCTAGTGAATTGAAAGTGATGTGCGTCATAGTTTTATTCTTTCACCCTTAGCCCAGGTCATTCTTCTGCTAGAAATTAATTTCTTCATGAAATTAAGACAATGTATCCATAACTTCACATTGCATAAATGCTAGAAATATATTCTTTGATAGCCAGTAATAAGTATCAATACCCCCTATTTCTGACAACTTGCTTTTATCACTTCATGTGTGATGACTACTAACTTAGGTGTTTAAACAAAACATACACCAGCATATAGCCAAATTCAGGGGCAATAGGTTCATCAACAGCGATAAGCTGGATCACTAAATAGAACCTCTGTGTTCAGAAGCAGTATATCATCTGAATACCTGATGCCAGGCAGAATCAGCAGGAGAGTGCTGTTCCTTGTGAAAGTTCCAGAGACTTCTATCTGACTATCACCAGAAACAGAGGTCTAAACTAGAACTGCAGGGCTCAGATTGTATTCTGTTGTCATCAAAGTTGGACTGGAACTGAATTTCTCAAAGAATGAAATAAACCAGACCTGGGAAAGCTTGGGGAACTTGTAGGAGAGAAGGAACATTTTACTAGACTACCAGCCATTCAGATATTGTTGGACTGCAACTTCCATCATCCTCACCATTCTCTATTCCTGCTGACCCTGATGGGAGTTGCAGTCCAATGACAAGTTAACTACTGTGCACATTGTTCTTCTTCAGTAACATCACTGGTTGAGAACCTTGGTGGCATTGTTTATTCATTTAATTTAAGAGTGTATACCCTGCCCTTCAAAAACTTTCCCGGCAGAGTGTCTCATGAAAGACAATGAAGGAAAAAAGAAAAGAAAATGTAAAAGTCCATAATTTAAAAAAATGAATAAAAGCAAACTACACAAAATAAAAATACAATGCAAAATATCAAAGAAGACACCTCCATTTTTATTTTTTAAAAATGGGTTTCAGTTCCTTGTGTATCCAGCATTAGCAATCTTATGCACATCTAGTCAAAAGAAAGCCCCATTAAGTTTAAAGAGGTTTATTACTAGATAAATATGTGTAGGATAGCAACCTAACCAACTATAATATGAACTAAGTAAAACACCTGGATGCTGTCACTCCAGTGCAGTTTCATTCTTGGCAATGAACACTCTAGTGCAATAATGTTCCACTAGGTCATTTTTAGATGCTCTCTCCAACATCACTTGAATCCATCCATGAAGAATTGGCTGGAAGCAATTCCAAGTAATATATAAATGGGCTGAACATTCTGAAAGCATCCTAGGATACATCTATTTAGTAACCACAGGCCTTTTAATTTGTTTGTTTGCTTCAGATGGTCCATTCACAGTTGTTTTAGAGCTTATCCACATGGGCAATTTACCCCATATTGCTCCTGTCTTAGAGCCCTGCAATCCTAGCGATGCAGGGCATCTGCCCTGTTCTGTCCCCAGGCAGACAACATGGCTAAGATGGGGGTAAGACAGGGTAGGGCTCAATAAAACATTTTAAAATAATACCTGGGAAAATGCTCCTGTGAGGAAAAAATGGATCAGGCCCTACGTGACTGCAGGCTCTTGTCCTGGCAGGCCAACCCACTACTGCAGCTGCCAGTCTGCTTTGCTCTCTCTAAAGCAGTAAGGAGTCTCACAGCATGTAAACCAGGGTTGGTGACATGCAGGGGGCTTTGGTCACATGTTTGTGGGCTGGCTTCCTGATGTCAGAGATCGAGACACAGAGGACAGAGGTGGCAGCTGTAGGGATGGGACAGTGTGCTTGTCTGGACTCCTGCCCATTTTGCCAGCAGATATTTGGCCTGTGCAGATAAGCCCCTAGAATGAGGCAGACCCACTGTGTCATCCAAAATGGAGGCAGCCAGTGGATCCACCACTAAAAGAGTGACAAATCCACATTTTACCGTTGCTCTTCCAAGCAACTGCATCAAATTGAATAGGGGTTCTACTGATGCTTTACTGTACTCCTTCAGATGTTCAGCAATGGGAAACCCCTTGTTCAACCTGAAGCAGCTATGGGAAGAGCAGCAGTAAAATCAAGAGAGGATTTATCACCCTTGTGGTGCCTTGTGGAGGTCTTTTTTTCCACAGCAGGAAGTTAGTCAGAAGAAAAAAAAACCATGGCCTAAAACAGCCTAAGGGGCAAAAGCATAATGAAATTGCCTCTATGCCCCTGAGAGGGCATTGAGGCATATTGAATAATAATATAGATCATTCCCAATTGATGTGGGGTGGTTTCACTTGTCTGCAATTGGGGAAAAAGGTCTCTCTAGGCATCTGGAGGACCACAGAGTCGCACTGGAGGTGGTCTCTCTAGGCACCAGTCTTCCAGTGTGACTGACCTTAGAGTTGTGCCAGATGCCTAGAGAGGCATCTTCTCTATGCAATTTCTAGGTCCTCCAGTGTGATTCTTGTCAGGGAAAATAGTTTTTGAGATCAGGAGTTTGTCTCCCCCTCCCTGAATAATTTTTTAGCCAGACATGCCTGGCGCCATCTTTAGCTATCAGAAGGTAATAAATCTGTCTGTTTTTGTTATTCTGTTTTTTGGGCTTGTATGTGAGAAACGAAACTTAAGATTGGATTACTTTCGGTTCTCCCAAGGACTAAGTTTTATGGTCTATATAACTGGGAGGGGTTATGTTGTTTTGTTCCTGAGATGGAAAAGAGCTTCAAGCTTGTGTGTACCTCTCTTGCTTAGAGAGAACCTAGAAAACATGGTTAAATGCTTTCTGTTATTGTTTTCCTTTTTATTTAATTGTTATTAATAAAAGCCTAAAAGAATTTTGGCATGGACTTACTTTTGCACCAAAGGAGTATTTGTTTGCTCACAAAGCACACGTTTTCGTTGCTTATCCCCTGTTCGGATGAACAGGGAGTGACTGCGCTCTGCACAGATCTGTGACAGGTTATGGGATGCCCAGGATTGCTGGCTCAAGAGTTTATGAGCCGTGAAGCTCTTATGCTGCAAATTGTTTAAGCCTGAGCTGAGAGGGGCTTTGAACAAGCGGCAAGTTGGGCAACTTTTCCCTTTGGTGTGAAGTCCTTTTCTTTTGAAGCTGTTGGAGCTTGCTTTTGTCTACGCCTGGCAAGAGCTTACAACCCCAGCAAGGAGGGGACTGGAAGGTGAGAAAGCCTGCTGTGAGGACTGCTGAGACCGAACCATTTACAACGCCCTGCTGGTAAGCAACCCCTGTGTGAGGGAAGCAGATAATCAGTTGAGAGGGGCTAAAGAGTTTATGGACAATGGCTCAGAGTATGGCAGTTTTTCCCTTCCAAAAGTTAAATGATAAGAATTATCATTTGTGGGCTGTGAAGATGGAGGCTTATTTGCATCAACAATTGATACACGCTCCCATTTTAGCCCCCCCTGCCCAAGGCGCTTCTGTATTGCAACAGCAGTCTGAGGAACGCGCAAAAGCGTCTCTCATTTTGGCAATTGAGGACAGTCAGTTGATGTATGTGCGAGGCTGTGCCACGGCCAGGGACATTTGGCAAGCACTGCGGCAGGTTTATGTCCATGCTGGGACTGGTTCACAGCTTATGTTAACAAGGAAGCTGTATAGACTAAAGCTGCAGCCAGATGGCGATGTAGCCACACACATTTCAACTATCCGGCAATATTTTCATCAGTTGCAGGAGATTAATGTCCATTTTACTGAACAAGAAAAAGTCCATATCATTTTATCAAGTTTACCAGAAAAATTCGATGCCTTAATATTCTCCTTCGAAAATATGGCAGCAGCAAATATGACCATTAATTTTATTACTGGTCGTTTGTTGGAAGAAGAGGCTAAGTGGTTGGAGAGGAAAGGTTCTGCTCAAAAGGCTGTACAGGCGAAGACCCGCAATTCTACAAATGATCCAGTAGATGGCTCTAAAGACTCCAGTAAGGGTATGGTCCCCGCTTTTGCTGTGAAATCTAAGCTTTGCTGGAACTGTGGCAAAGATGGACATTTCGCAAAACAGTGCAAAGCAAAAAAGAGCAAAGAAAGCAAAAAAAAGCCTGCTTCATCTAGTATGACTGTTTCTGCAGTTGTTTTGCAAGCTGTGAAGGAGCAAAATAGAGATTTATCTCAATGGTGTTTGGATAGCGGCTGCAATGCTTTTATCTCCAATAATAAAGAACTCTTTAAGGACTTTAAAGAGACTAGCCCCTCAAGTGTGAGTTTGGCTGATGGATCCAAGTCAAAATGTTTGGGTAAAGGTACATGTTTTGTACAATGTTTGAACATGGATGTAAAAAATGTTCAGTATGTTCCTGATTTAAAAATGTGTTTACTCTCTGTTGTTAAATTGACACAGGAGGGCTATGAAGTACAATTTAAAGGGAACAAATGTTATATTTTAAAGGATGGTACTGTTATGGCTGAAGGGGTTTTTCATGACCAACTGTATTATATGTATAATAGTGTACAGGAGCCTCAAACCAGTACTATAATGGCAAACTCTCCTTTGCATGATAATTGTGTACATCTGTTGCATAGGAGATTTGGCCATGCTAGCTTTAAGGTCCTCAGGCAGATGCCTGACATGGTGGATGGGTTAAATTTGAGGGCTTGTCAGAAGTGCCTGGATTGTAAAATTTGTAAAAAATCGAAATCCAAGGTCCATCCTTTTCCCAAGCATAGTGAGAGAAAGTCAAAAAGAATTCTAGAATTGGTTCATATGGACCTGTCTGGCCCCTATCCACCTTCCCTGGGAGGAGCCAAGTACATCCTCGTCTTGGTCGATGATTTCAGTCGTTATTGTTTCCTATTCTTACTCAAGAGTAAGGATGAGACATTTCAGACTTTTAAAAATTGGGTGGCTTATGTTGAGAGACATTTTCCCCAGAAGGTGTCATCTCTCCAGTCAGATAGGGGAGGGGAATTCATGTCAAATGAGTTCCAAAATTGGCTAAAACAAAAAGGAATTTTTCACAGACTCACAACCCCTTATAGTCCTAATGAGAATGGAATTTCTGAGAGAAAAATTGGTGTTTTGCAAACAATTAAAGATAGCCTGATGTTTGATGCAAACATTGAGCAGAAGTACTGGGGAGAAGCTATGTTAACAGCTGCTTATTTAAGTAACCGTGTACCCAGTTCTGTGGTTTCAAATACACCCTTTTTCATGTTTTATGGCAAAAGGCCATCTGTGAGGCACATTAGGACCTTTGGGTCCTATGCATGGGTAAATATCCCTAAGGCAAACAGAAAAAAGGGGGAACCCAAGGCTAGGAGGCTCAGATTTGTCGGGTACGACCAATCATCAAAGGGCTGGCGGTTCGCGTTTGGGGATGGGAGAGTTTTGATTTCCAGGAATGCTGAATTTGAGGAGCAGGCCAACTGGTCTCATGTTCATGCTAATTTAGATGTGGTTTTGCCTTCATTTGTTGGTGAAAATCAACCTGAACAACAGCAGCAGCAACAGGCTGCTGAGTCAGGCACTGGTATTTCCCCAGACTTGAGAGGAGAGGGTTCCAAGCATGAATCCTTTGATGTGGAAAGTGATTCAAATGCAGATTCTGACAATGATCAGGCTCAGCCTGTTGTCCCCCGTCGCTCTAACAGAGAGACAAAGGGAGTGCCTCCTTTAAGATTCACAGCACAGAATGTAAAAGTTTGCCAGGTGACTTTTGAACCTGATAATTATACTGATGTTTTAAAGTTGCCAAAAGAAGAACAACAAAAGTGGCAAGAGGCAATGGAAAATGAAATGGAATCCATCAAAGGCCATGATGTTTTCCGTATTGTGGCATTGCCACAGGGAGAAAAGGCTGTGGGTTGCCGTTGGGTATATAAGAGAAAGCAATTGCAGGATGGGGGTGTCAAATACAAAGCACGTTTGGTTGCAAAGGGGTATTCACAGATACAGTATCAAAATTATGATCAGGTTTTTGCACCCACTGTTAAAGTACAAAGTGTAAAGATTGCTTTATCTATTGCAAGTTTAAACCAACTTAAAGTCAATCACTTTGATGTAGAGACTGCATATTTAAATGCTCCATTGGATGAGTGCATCTATATGGAGCAAGCTCCTGGGTTTCACAGTGGGGGAGCAGACCAGGTTTATTGCCTCAATAAAGCCTTGTATGGTCTCAAGCAGAGTGGCCGATGTTGGTACCTTTGTTTGGATGAACAGCTGAAGAATGTTGGTTTTCAGAACAGCATTGCTGATCCATGTTTGTATACAAGGGGTGTTAATCAGAATTATGAAATCGTCGTCGCTTTTGTGGATGATTTCTGCCTGATTACACAAACTGATTTTCAGGTGCAAAGGTTTAAACAGGAATTGGGTTCAAAATTCAAATTGAAGGACCTTGGTCAAATTAGAAACTATTTGGGAGTAGATTTTCAGAGGTTTGAAAATGGTGATTTTAAAATGAGTCAAGTTCAAAAGATTGAAAGAGTTTTGGATCTTTGTAATATGTCTCAATGTAAACCTGCTCGAACTCCTATGTGTTGTGATTTCATAAATGTCACAGATTTTAAGCCATTTGAACATCCTGAACTTTTTCATTCTGTAATTGGAAGTTTATTGTATATTGCAAGATGGTCACGTCCAGATATACAATATGCTGTAAATGTTTTGTCTAGAAAAGTGTCAAAACCAACTCAACATGATTGGCAAGGTTTGAAACGCATATTAAGATATTTGCGTGGAACTTTGGATTATGGCGTGAAAATAAGTTCACAAGGTTCTCATGAGTTGGAAGCTTTTTGCGATGCCAGTTTTGCCAGCGAAATCCAAAATAGATATTCTGATTCAGGAATGATAATTTTTTATGCTGGCACTGCCATACACTGGGGGTCAAAAAAGCAATCCACTATTGCTTTAAGCTCGGCAGAGGCAGAATTTGCCGCGTTGTCAAGCGTGGTAAATGAGCTGATTTATCTAAAACAAATTTTTAGTGATTTAGGTATGCCAATTTCAGAAGCTGTTAAAGTTTTTGAAGACTCTCAAGCATGTATAGCGATGGCTACAGCACAAGGTGTTAAAAGTAGAACAAAACATGTGGCTGTAAAATTTCAGAATGTTAGGGAAGCTGTTCAAAATGGTTTAATTGATTTGGTGTATTGTCCCAGTGAAGAAAATATAGCAGATTTATTTACTAAAGCGTTGGGAAATATTAAGCATGATTTTTTGTGTGACAGACTGGGTATGATATGTCAATGTCTGGATGAAAAATTAGAGGGGTGTCAGGGAAAATAGTTTTTGAGATCAGGAGTTTGTCTCCCCCTCCCTGAATAATTTTTTAGCCAGACATGCCTGGCGCCATCTTTAGCTATCAGAAGGTAATAAATCTGTCTGTTTTTGTTATTCTGTTTTTTGGGCTTGTATGTGAGAAACGAAACTTAAGATTGGATTACTTTCGGTTCTCCCAAGGCCTAAGTTTTATGGTCTATATAACTGGGAGGGGTTATGTTGTTTTGTTCCTGAGATGGAAAAGAGCTTCAAGCTTGTGTGTACCTCTCTTGCTTAGAGAGAACCTAGAAAACATGGTTAAATGCTTTCTGTTATTGTTTTCCTTTTTATTTAATTGTTATTAATAAAAGCCTAAAAGAATTTTGGCATGGACTTACTTTTGCACCAAAGGAGTATTTGTTTGCTCACAAAGCACACGTTTTCGTTGCTTATCCCCTGTTCGGATGAACAGGGAGTGACTGCGCTCTGCACAGATCTGTGACAATTCTATGGTCTAATATGGTGGTTCTCTATTATATGCAGTTTTGTGTATCTGTGGCAAGTCTGGAACATATGCCCCACATAAATGGGGGGTGACCTGCAAATGAAAATTAGAAAGAGGTGAGGGCCTTGAGAGACTGCAGAATCAGTCTTAGGGCTACACTTATCCCACTCAAGATATTTTCCCAGTACATGAACCAAAAACTCAGGTATCTTTTGAAATTTGCCCTTCAAGAAATTTTGCATATCCGTATATACTCTACTGTACACAAAAATAATATTTGAAAATGCACTGTATTAAGGAAATTTCAAAAATCTATATATTAAAAGAATTATACCCAAAGATACATATGAAGTTTTAGTGAATGTTCTTTAGTGAATGTTCTTGATGAACCAAACAGAACACGAAATAAACCCTCAAAGTTTGGAAGAAAACAAATTCAGGATTATTTTTAAAAAATAATATTTTCATTTGTGAAACTGATATACTTAATCAATGTTAAAAAACAGATTTAAGACTGTAATTTAGGGTTACAAATAGCAGATACGAGAATGTGAGAGAAACAGAAATGGGCAGATTTTCCACCTAATACTTGAAACATTCAGCGGCTGGTCATGAAGTGTACAGTATTCAAAGGTGGAGACACTGGATGAGGTATGTGCAGGTAAGAACCAACCCTTGAGAAAGGGGACAGGTGGACCACTATATTGGGGAGAGGTGGACCACTGGGATGGGTTCATAAAGTGATCCTTGCTTTGGAATGCAGGGCAAACATCAAACACTCCCCACAACATGCACTCCAAAGCAAAGCATTTTTCCCCCAGCCTTATATATAGTTTCGCAGGATAACCAATACCCTCCCTTCCACACCAGCCTCCTGCTTTTCTTAATAAAACTAAGAGTGAAGGTGTAGGGTTAATGACTGCTGCATCAGTACAAATGCAATGTATTACTTGTCCTATCACCACTTTAAATTATTTTAAAGGTTTCTCTGTGACTTTTGCTAACCCTGATATTTGCGGTGCACTTTCAGTCACCGAACAATCTTTCCCATCGCTGGTGTTTAATAGAAAAAATGAAATTACTTCCCTAGCTTAGTGGATAAAGAAGTAGCCTTTCACCTCAGGGCCCTCTTGCTTGGTCCAGCTTGTCATCTTAAGTGAAATGAGTTTAGTGGTCTCCACACAATCTCTGGTGTACTATAGCCAACAACCCACATTAGCACCAAGCTACAGCTCAGCTCTGGTTAGTACTTGGATGGGAGACTGCCATTGAATACCAGGTGCTGTAGGCTATATTTCAGAGGAAAGAACTTGCAAAACTACCTCTGAGTATTCCTTGCCTAAGAAAATCCTATGAAATCCAAGGGGTTGCCACAAGTCGACAGGTGACTTGAAGACACATACACACATGCACAGATCACAGCAGAGCAGAATCATCTAGAGGAAGTGTGGGATCTTTTCTGAAAACGTATAGATTTTATAATGAAGTCCTCAGGAATGTTCTCCAAGTCTCATTGGTAGGAACATAAGAATCAGTCTCATCTTCCTGCTTGAACTCCTCTGTATTGAGCAACATCTCTGTTGCTGAATTAGATCTGACCTCTTTCTCTGACAGACTCTAGATCAGTGGCAGTTCATGAACCAAATGGGAGGGGGGCTCCTCACCCCAAAATGGTACAGGGGGAAGCATCCTCTATGCTGAGTTCATAAGTCTTGTACTGTGCTCCTCATTCTCAAGAGCTTTGTGGCAAGCAGAAACAACATGTCACCTCCATGTTGTGAACAGCCTTACTATTGAATATGGCCTGCATGGAAGGATGAGACATTCATTCTTTCCTGGTTAAAAACTTTCCAAACTTTGCAAATTTCTTCATAAACAAGATGATAAAATTTGAGTTTTTAAAAGCAGAATGAGGGAGAATGGAAAACTGACAGGTTCATTTATCCCTCATTGACATATTTTGAAATAACAGTGGAAAAATACATACTGTCATATAGATGTGGTGGGCAGGGGGAGAGGCTTCCCAAGACCTTTCAGTCCAGAGACAAAAATGGCCTAAATGCATCACTGTTTCTTGGTGCCGAGGCTAAACAGATGGCATTTCTTGAGTGAAACAACATGCAAGGTGGGAGGTTTTAGGTTCATTTTATAACCACACAATAGGTTTTCCAGAAGGGATGAGAAGATATGGCTACAGCCTACATTTTAGATACAAAAATGACCAAACAACCCCAAACAAATTGCACTGAGGTGGAAGGGAGCAGAGAACAAGCTGCTCTGCCTTCTAAATCATGTTCTGTCTGCAATATCATGGCTCCATTATGTCTGAAAGTCTTTCTTGTATTGATCCTGGCTTTCAGAAATTATTGCTATCTTCTTTTGCATTCTCCTCCCTGTCTGCTGCCTCTTTCATCCTTGGCTTCTTTGGTATTTGTTAAGGCAACCATCAGCACTCAGGTGGTGTGATCTGCAAAATGCTGACCTACATGAAAATGCTGACCAGGTACCTCATGTAGCTGCCACCCTGATCCAAAATCCTTCTCCCACATATTGGCTGACTTGTAGTTGATGGTTTAGCATCATGATTTGTGATGTTCTGTTGGAAGAATTTCAGGTAAGGATGACTGACATGTCTCCTTTTATTTCCATGGGCTTGTTCATCTGCCCACCTGCTAACTTGAGATGGATCTGTAATAATTCAAATCTCTCTATGAATATATGTATGTGTGTATGCGTGTGTTTTGTGTTTATAACCCACTGGGACTAAGCAGGATTCAAAGTAACTCAGAAACATGTTTTTTAAAAAACCCAGGTACAAATAATAATAAAAAACAAAGCTAGAATAATTAAAGAAATCATAATATTAAAACACAATTGGATTAAATTTTAAAAAATGAATCATTTAAAAAAAATTACAGCTCTCTCACCTCCTTCGTTACAAGTCATTTCAGTTGTCAAATGAACAGATTCATAAAAAGGTCCTTACTTTTGGGGAGAAAGACAAGAGGGCAGGGGCCAGCCTAGCCTCCCTTGGAATTCCACAGCCTGAGAGCAGCCACTGAGAACATTGGTCTGTTGGGAAATATCTTCCTGTTTTCAAAAAAAGAAAAAAAGAAGAAGCAAGTGGATGTACAAACATCTGCACACATTTGGCTTAAATCTGCATCACACTCTCAATTGGCTTAAAGCCATATTTGGGAAATCCAGCAGAAGCTCTAACTAAGAGGCAGGGAAGAACTTCAGGATGTAAAGTGACATCATACTCCTCCGCAGGAAGAGAAGGGAGGATCTGTTCCTTACTATTTCCTACTAACATTGTGCATTAAACTTTCAGATCTGGTTTCCCTTTTCCTCTCTGCCAAGATAATTAATAATATTCTCAAATCTGTTATGTGTTTGGGAGGCTTTCCATGCCAACGCTGAATGCAGAATTATCAGTGTAGTATTCAAATCACAATCTTTGCTGCATCCCTAGTAACTGATATCTTTTCTTCTAGAGTCTAATGTGTGAGTACAGCAAGCGTCTGAATTGGTTCAAGCAATATATTCCTTTTCTTACAAGCTGCCCTGATATATCCCACTTATTCAGGCATTTACTTGTGTACATAAATGTACTGTATAGTCTAGGCAAATAGTGATAACATTATGGCCAGAAACTTCCAAAATTTGTTTGAGACTCCAACCACTCCATTGTTATGTTCACAAAAAGACATAACAATGGTTCTTTGGGTCTCATAAAATCCTTGTGCACATGAGAAAAAAAGATCTTTCAGACCAGACTGTTGAGTGGTTTATTTTAATTACAAGTTTAAAGGTCTTTAGGGATAATTGAAAGAGCTTTCACAATTGCTTCCAATGAAGTCACTGTATGTATTAGTAGTCCTGCAGATATGACTGGGCTAGTAGCAACGGTTTGGCACAACCCATCCATAGTTTACCATTGAAAATACCACTTACGAGGAAGTAAATAACATGCTTTCCTCAATAAGTTTGATGCCCTCATGAAACCAAAGCAAAGTAAGGATAATCCTCCCTTCCCTCACTCTGATTTGGCTTCATGATGATATCTAATAGTTCATGAGAACAAAACAAAGAAACATTATTTTGTGGGATTATAACAACACCCAGAATCCACTGTTCAGCATGTCCACTGCCAGTAAGTAGGAAGAACATTTTACTCATGCTCACAGGTACTTAAAACTCAAAGATGTGGGGAAATCTTCACAGCATGTAAACAAGGTGGAGAATTGAGGGGATTATCCCTCCCCTATTTAATTTTCACAGATTTAGTTGTGTCAAAACAAGCTTCAGTTGATGCATTTACCCAATTAAACCAATTAAGCCCAAATAATACAATGCATTTTACAAAAAAAAAAAAAATGTTTGTGCAGTACCATACTAGGCATGCTAGTCAAAGGTGCCACTAATTCAGTGAGATTTGCATCAAAGTAAGTGTACATAGAACTGTAGGATTAACTGTCTAAAGTTTGCTGTGTGTTGCTTACTTTGCACATGAAGTATTGGCTTTTGTAGAAAAGAGAAATATGTGATTAATCCCACCTTCATTTTAAGCCTTGCCATTCCACTGTAAAGCCTGTGGCAATTTTCAACAGAGTGGTTAGCAACAATTTAAACCCCATCTGTTATGACTTTGCTGTCAAATGACTTGCCAACAAACTGGTTGAGGGAGAAAACTATGCTTTTTGAAACAAGAAAACATTGGTCTCCAAACAACCGCTTTACAGTCATGCCACTTGTTCAGCAGGAGCCTGTTTAATGACATAATGCTCATCTTTCCCCTCACAGACCTGGTTGGCTGGTGACACTGGACATTTTCCCAGCCTCCTCAGCATGTTGGATGGCTCAGCTGCTCCAGCCATCTGCACAAAAATAGCCCAACACATTTGGGCACCTGAGGAAGAGGATACAAATGGCAGGCCCACATTGGAGAACTCTTTAATGGGCATTTGGCTGTCTTGGGTGCATGTGCATGTAACTCAAAGCCTATTTTGTGATGTGGGTTGCCATACCCTGCCTAAGACTCATGCTTTGGAACAACATTCTCCCCCCACCTCTGTTTTCTGACAATATAGAGTAGTGGTTCCCAAACTTAGGACCCTAGAAGTTGTTGGACTACAACTCCCAGAAACACTGATCCTTTGCCATGTTTGCTGGGTTTTTTGGGAGCTGAGGTCCAACAACATTTGAGGACCCATGTTTGGGAACTATTGAGGTACAGATTAGCTCTTTTATGTCTCTTGCACACTGTATTTTGGACAATGGGGTGATTATTCTAGGGATAACAAAGTTGAAGGATCTGATACCTTCAGTGTTCTCAACTCCACTCCACATAAATCCTGGGAGTATCTTCAAGACCGAGAAACTGAGGCTCTCAGTTAAAGGGCTGAATCACAGATGACTGGTTAACTCTACCTAGATTGCATTGGTTACATCTATTTCAAAATTTGGAGAAGCATACATTTTAAAGGATAATGGTTCTGGTATTGATTCCAAGTGCAAAATAAGATAACAAGGCCAACTTCTTCCCTATTCCTTCATCCACTCATCTGTCTCATCTCATCACTGTTCTGTCTAAAGTAGCAGTATAGATGTCTATGACCTAAATCCAATATAACATTAATAGAGAAAAGCAGTGCAGCTCACTTGGCTATTTCAGGTGTGCAAATGGTGGAGGGTTTGTTTTTCTAGTCCAGCATTTCTCAACTAGGATTCTGCGAGACATGGCTAGGGGTTCTGTGAGAAATAGTAATGAGACTTGGGCTTCCCCTCCCCTTCCTTGGTCTCCACCTGGAAGGAATGCCTTGCTGGGACCTTCAGTTCCTCTTCCTCCTCTTTGTTCTTCTTCTTCTCCTTCTTCCTCCCCACCTGGCCATCCACAGTCTTCCATGTGCTGTCCAGGCAAGGGCTGGGGCTCCTCACAGCAGAGGTGCTGCTATGGCTCTGTGAGCAGCCTCAGGGCAGCCACAAGTGGTGCCATGTGACGCACCCAGACATCATGGCTGCTTGGCGGGGAGGGAGGGAGGCTGTAGTGAGCAGCTCAGGCAGCACAGAGGTGGCAATGCAGTTTCTTGGGTGTGCCAAAGGCTGCCTTGTAACCACCAGCAGCACCAGATCTCCCCAAACCACAGGTTGGGGTGGGTGGGCAAGTGGGAATGTCTCCCCCCCTCCCCCCCCACTTCCTGAGGAGAGGTGTTGATCTGTTGTGGTACAATTGGGTCAAGTGGGGATGCAACAACTGCCTACCTTTCTGTCATTACAGGAGGGCGGGAATATTTTCGTCTTGCCCTGTTACAGGTCTTTTTTTGGGGGGTCTGGAGGGTAGTGAGATTAAGGGGGGGCTCAAAAATGGGCTTTGAGGGGGTAGGGCCTTGGGGGCCTTGAAGGCAGTGGGATTAAAGGGGTAGGGCCTTTGAGGGGTCTTGAGGGTAGTGCAATTAAAGGGGGGTCAAAAAATAGGGACATGTGGAGGCTTTGAGGAAGATGACTCCTACTCAGAGTAGGTCCAATGGGATGGAGGTTTGGTTGCCCTGGCTAGCCTGATTTTCCAAGCCCTAGTCTTTAACCCCATCTGCTCTCCACTTCTCATTTGTTCCCTATTTATCCTTTTTTCCTTCAAGGGAATGAAGACCCCTGAACCTCATCTTGGATAAACAAGCTCTTATGAATAGATCTGATGAGTCTGGCTGTAATCCAAATGTTGCCCCCCTCAACTGATGCTGACCAATAATACAACTTTTTTCACTCCCCCTTCAACTGTGGGGTGGATGGCAAGTATTCTGGAAAGGTTCTCTTCCTCTCTTTGCCCCCAGGAGTTCAGAATTTCCCCCCTTTTCTTTCTTCCACTTTTGCTTGCCATGTTTGTTTTCCTTTTTCCCTCCATGATGCTGACAATAGACCAGGGCAAGGCCTGTTACCTTTATTGCCCAGGTGAGACCCATTGAAAGGTAAACACTTGTCCTTTGCCAAGGTCACATAGATAGTCCCTAGACACATTACCCTTGCACAAGTTGTGGCCAATCGGTTCTGCCACTAGTTGTCTCTCTCTCTCTCTCTCTGGCTTTTCTTCGCAAACGAAGATTCAGGAAGGACTCATCCTGAACTTTCTGCAAGTGCGCTGATGACTAAAAAGGCCAATCCGAGATAAACAAGTCCGGTTGCAGAAAGCACAGTAGAAGGTCTCCTTGGGTGATGTTTACAGGTTGTGATTCTTTCTGCATTGTCGTTTCTCTTCAAGACTTGTTCAGTGTGAGCTCTCAAATAAAGCTGCAGCATTGTGGATAGTGCATCTCCATGCCTCCCGATGTGAGGCCAGGGCAGACCATTGTTGGTGATCAATTTGGCCGAGCCTGAGATGTTGTTTCAGGGAGTCCTTGTATCGCGTTTTCGGAGCACCCCTCTTATGCTCACCTGTGGTGAGTTCACTGTAGAGTACTATTTTTGGGAGGCAATGGTCCTCCATCCTAGAAACGTGTCCTGCCCAGTGCAGCTGTGTTCTCAATATCATGGCCTCAATGGTGGTGATCCTTGCTTGCTCAAGGACAGCAACATTCGTCACATAGTCAGTCCAGTGTATATTTAGGATTGTGCATAGACAGCAATGATAAAAGTGTTCGAGGAGTCATAGGTGGTGGCAATAGGTGACCCATGTTTCAGATCCATAAAGGAGACTAGACAGTACAATGGCTCTATACACACTGATATTTGTGCTTTGCCTCAGGTGTTTATTACTCCAGACTCTTCTGTGAAGTCTTCCAAATGCGCTATATGCCTTTGCTAATCTGTTATCGATCTCTTTGTCAATCTTGGCATCTGAGGAGATGATGCTTCCCAGGTAGGTGAACTGCTGAATAGACTTGAGCACAGATTTGCCAACAGCAATGTGGGGATGGTGGTGTTCGTCCTGTGGTGCAGGCTGGTAAAGAACTTCCATTTTCTTCAGGTTGACTTCCAGCCCAAACAGCTCTGCACTTTGTTGCAAAGCAAGATGTTAGGTGCTGCAGAGCTGCTTCTGTGTGGGCAACAAGGGCAGCATGATCAGTGAAGAGCAGCTCACGGACTAGATAGTTTAGAGTCTTAGTGCGAGCCCTCAGACGGCTTAAGTTAAACAAGCTACCATCAGTATGGTAACGTATATAGATGCCGTCTTCTTCTTCAAGCTCTGCCATAGCCCTTTGGAGCATCATGCTGAAGAAGATCATAAATAAAGATGGAGCAAGAACACAACCTTGCTTCACTCCATTAGTTATTAGAAAGGGCTCTGAAAGAGCATCGCCATATCTGACTTGACCGTGCTGACCCTCTTGTAGCAAGATAATCATTTAAGGAATTTGGGGGTCATCCTAGTCTTTCCAGGATCTGCTACAGACCTTTTCTACTCACAGTGTCGAAGGCTTTGGTGAGGTCGACAAATGTTACATAGAGATGCTTGTTCTGCTCTCTACATTTTTCTTGCAGTTGTCTAAGGGCAAATACCATATCTGTAGTACTCCTATTGGCTCTGAAGCCACATTGGCTTTCAGGAAGAAGTTCTTCTGCAGGAATTAATCTGTTCAGGAGTATCCTTGCAAGGATTTTTCCAGCAATAGAGAGCAGTGTTATGCCTCAATAGTTTGAGCAATCGGATTTTGCTCCTTTTTTCTTGTACAGGGTGATGATGACTGCATCTCAGAGATCTGATGGCAGTTCCCCTTTTCCCCAGCAATTCACAAGGAGTTCATGGAATTTATCATGGCGTGCATGACCTCCGTGTTTCCAAACTTCAGGTGGGATTCCATCAATCCCAGCTGCCTTGCCATTTTTCATCTGCTTTATGGCTTTAAGGGTCTCTTCCAAAGTGGGAGCTATGTCCAATTCATTTTTCATTGGTTTTTGTATCATATGTTGGATAGTTGAGCCTTGGACTACTCGGTTGGCACTAAAGAGACTTTGAAAATTTTCAGCCCATCGATTCAGGATGGAGGCTTTATCAGTAATTAATGTTTGACCATCTGTACTGTATAAGGAGCTTTGGACCTGATAAGTAGGTCCAAACACTGCTTTAAGAGCTTCATAAAATCCTCTGTGATCACCCAGATCTGCACAGTATTGTGTCTTTTCTGCTATATTGATCCACCGCTTGTTCTGCATGTCTTGGAGTTTTTGTTGAAGTTTACTACATGTGAGGCGGAAAGCTGCTTTTCTTACATGGCAACTTGGCTGGGTGAGGTATGCCTGGTGAGCAGTTCCTTCTTTGTCAACAGCTCCTGGATTTCTTGGTTGTTTTCATCAACCCAGTCTTGATTTTTCTTGTGGGAGAACCCGAGGGATTCTTCTGCAGACTGGAGGGTACTGTTTTTGATATGTTGCCAAAGCACTGTAGGAGAAGGATCTGTAGGATGGTCTTCAAGTTTCGTTTGCAGATTTGCCTGGAAGTTGTCTCTCATGGTAGCTTCTTGAAGATTGTTGACTTGGAGTCTCCTCTTTAAGATGCCACTCCTCTTAGGTCTGAACTTAAGATGAAGATTTAGTTTACATCTTACAAGGCGATGAGCTGTTTGGCATTCTGCACTGGGCATCACTCAGGTATGACGGACATCGTGAATGTTTCTCTGGCAGACTAGAACATAGTCAATGAGGTGCCAATGTTTGGATCGGGGATGCATCCAGGTTGTCTTCAAGCTGGCTTTCTGCTGAAAGATAGTGTTTGTAATCGTTAGCTGTTGTTCTGCACAGAACTCTAGCAGGAGGCGTCCATTATCTTTGCAGTTTCCAACACCATGCTTGCCTAAGACACCTTTCCAGGCTTCAGAGTTCTTTCCTACTCTGGCATTGAAGTCACCAAGGATAATAATTTTATCTTCTACAGGGACTTTTTGTATGAGTTGGCGTAGGTCTGTGTAGAATTTGTCTTTCTCTACAGGGTCGGCTTGCATAGATGGGGCATATATACTAAAGAGAACAACATGTGGGAGGCGTAAGGAAATAATGCAATCAGAGTGTCCTGTTGGCAAGGTTTTGAGTTTGGAGGCAATGGAGTTTTTAATCATAAAGCCTACTCCTGAAAGATGTTTTTCGGTTTTGGGTTTGCCAGACCAGTAGAGTGTGTACCCGGCACCATGTTCTTTAAGGCTGCCTTCCTCATGGAGAAGAACTTCACTAAGAGCAGTGATGTCAATATTAAATCATGATAGTTCATGGGCTATTAGAGCAGAATGACACTCAGGCCGTCCACTATCTGCAGAGTTTCACATGGTTCTGATGTTCCAGCATGCAAGCGTCAGTTTATTTACACCTTTGGAGGCCGGTGTGTGCCTTGGTTTCTTTGCCTTGGCTTGACCACATCAGAAGATGCCCGTTGGCTGCAGCTAGCCAACCAGGTAGATGGGGATGAGTTTTCATTAGGCCACCTTTTCTAGGCCCTTCTCCATATGGAGCAAATAGTGCTTTCCTTAAAAAAGGCTGCTTGGTCATTCAGGATGCTACTGAACAAGACTGTCATCTCCTGGGTCAGATTCGAGTGACCAAAGTCCTGAACCACCTGCATGCAGGGTTGGGTCTGCGGCTTCCACTGCATTTTTACACCTGCCATTTTGTCCCTCGCCTATTGCTACAGGGCTTTTTCGGAGCTGGATTTGTCCTTCGAGCCTGTGCAATGGATTTTTTTTGTGGAGTGCAGCGTGCACAGAACTGGCCTCACCCTTTAAACCAAAGGTTCATCTGCTGTGGCCTTGCCAGCATGGACGTAGCAGTGAGGTCATAGAATCATAGAATCATAGAATTGCAGAGTTGGAAGAGACCACGAGGGCCATCCAGTCCAACCCCCCTGCCACGCAGGAAATCACAATCAAAGCATCCCTGACAGATGGCCATCCAGCCTCTGTTTAAAGACCTCCAAGGAAGGAGACCCCACCACGCTCCGAGGGAGTGTGTTCCACTGCCGAACAGCTCTTACTGTCAAAAAGTTCCTCCTCATGTTGAGGTGGAATCTCTGTTCCTGGAGCTTGCACCCATTGCTCCGTGTTCCAGTCTCTGGAGCAGCAGAAAACAAGCCTGCTCCATCCTCAGCATGACATCCCTCGAGTTGTAGGTTTGATTAGAGTTTCCTTCTCTTAGATGGTGATCTTACAGGGTTGGACGAGCACCATCTGCCCGGGTTTGGGTTTAGTGTTTTCCTTCTCCTAGGATGGTTGCCATAAGGCATTGAGAGCCCATCTCGCCCTTTGATGCTCTTTGTCAGACCCTTCGGTTTTGACCTGTCTGGCATGGGAGACCCTACCAGTGGCTATTATGCCACCGCCAGCATAGCTCAAAACATCATTAGGGTACGCAAGCGTCTCTCCCATGACAAGGGGGCATCAATGGAGAGGACTAGTTGTGTAACTGAGTTGTGCAACTAGTTGTGTAACTGAGTGCAAAACTGGGAACTACATTGGTTCCTCCCCCCAGCAATTCAGAACTATGTGTAATAGACTGGGATGTAATAATGCAAGCATGGCGAAACTGCAATGCATAGTTTCTGATGCCCTCAGTGTTCACTTAGCATCCTCAAAATGTCAAAATAATGGGGGAATGTTTAAAAAATATTAAAAATATTTTAGGGGATACATTGAGCCCTCCAAGGTCTATTGGGGGGCATTTAATTACACACACACACACACACATTTTCTCTTGGGTAAGTTGTCTTTCCCAATATGCTGATTGGCCGCTTAGGAAACATACCCAGCCACTCCCTCAGCCAATCACCACCCACATACAAATCTACATATTGCAATGTCATACTGGGAGTGACCAAACAACATGCTACAGTGTTGGCTATAGTTACTAAGGCTGCAGGCCTTTTTAGTTCACCAATATCTCAGGGCACAATTCCCACTTATGATCTAAGTCTACACAGTAATATATCCATTCCCACTGCAGTCAACTGATGGAGGGAGCCCACTTCTGAGATGGGATCCAGGCAGTCAAGTGGCAATGGCAGCATGAAGCCGCTGCTGCCGCTGCAACAGAACCCAGGCAGTCAACTGGCAGTGGTGGCAGCAAGGCAACAGAGTGAGTCACCCTCAGCAATTCTAGGAAAAGTGTGGAATGCTGAGAAGGGGTAGGAAGAATTAAAATCCAGCGGCCTAACTTACAGGGTTGTTGTGAAGCCTACCAGGAGTTTTGGGGAGCTTCTTAATGTTGTATGGTATGCTGGGTCAAGCTAGTATATATAGAATTCTATTGGGTTCATTGCCATTTTCAGTGTGCTGATTGGCTGCTTAGGTGTCAGGATCTGCCTCTCCTCACAGGACTAGACCCCTGGCTGCTCACTGAGGGAGGAAACATGTAGAAAGCTTCAAGTCCTTTCTAAACATGTTGGTGGAGGGCCTCTTGAATCCTGACACATGTAGGGTTTGTGTGGCATGGTGTGTGGGTGTGTAGCATGGGGTGTATATGTGTGGTGTGTGTCTGTGTAGCATGCGGTGTGTGTGTATGCACAGTTGCATGGTGGTGGCCAAGGGGCTCTCACGTCCTGGCATGTGTGGTGTGTGTGTAGCGTGGTGTGTGTGTAGCATGGTGTGTGTGTAGCATGGTGTGTGTATGTGTGTGCAGTTCCATGGTGGTGGAGGGGCTCTCACATCCTGGCATATGTGGTGTGTGTGTCTATGTGTCTGTGTGTACACACAGTTGCATGTCAGTGGGACTCTAGGCATGAAGCTAGCCATTATAGTTGATTTGAAAGGGTATATTAATGCGTCAAATGATCGTACTCGTGGTGTGTTTCCTATGTGGCCAATCAGCAGAGTGGGAATGGAAACACACCAAAGCGTTTTATATATATAGATAACGGTGAATGTTATGCTGGGTATAGCTAGAATTTATTTATTTATTTATTTAGGCATCCTCCAAGCATTTTTCATTCAAAATATCCCATAGTGGTTTACTATTGCCATATTGCAATATTAAAACCCACTCAATACAATAAAATCAAATAACAAAACAATAGAAGAATAATAAAACAATACAACATTTCATTAACATCACTCAGACCATTAGGGGTTACTGACCAGCTTGGTGATCAGAAAAATAAATAAACTAACAAATAATTCTTCAGTTGGAAGTAGAAACATCTTGCTTTGGGAATCTGCCTAATAATGACAAGGGGCCCATCTAAATGGTGAAAATACCCCTCATGGAATTTGCTAGGAATCCTACCAGTCTAAATGGGATCCAGCATCAATCCACACTATTCAGAAGGAGGGGGGCTCAAAATGGCAAAAACAATGGGGTAAAAGCCTTCTCAGATTTCTCTGTACTTTTTCACAGACTGTGAGGAGAGTGCACATTTTTGCTTGTTTGGACTATAGAACAATAAAAAAAACATGAAGGGAAGCACAAAGCTGATTGACTGGGCAAAAGCGGGGGCAGGACTTGCTAGGAGGGGAAGCGCCCACTGTCGCCATGTTGGATTTTCGCCTTAGTGATTGTTCGCTAAGGTGACAAATAGGATCAATATTTTCTGTTTTGATTTGGAGAATCACTCTATCACACCAGTGCACCTTGGGACAACTTTAAAAAAATACCTGGTGGCAGTGAAGAACTAATGCGAGTAAATCACTTGTGGCCGCCATCAGGAATGTGAGGCTTATGGGGGCTTCTGAGGCCATAAAAACCATTTGGACATGTTGCTGCTGCTGCAAGATGCCAACAGTAACAAGGTATTTGGGATTTTTCCCCCTGTTGTGCAGATGGGCCCAAGGAGATCATTCCATATCGCAGGTACCACAGTAGAGAAAATTGCTCTGCAATGCAAACAAGCAAATTTCACTAAGCTGTGGCACAGAAAGCATGCATGCTCTTTTATTATGAACAGAGAGTTCTCATGTTGGGTACTGTGAAATCTTGATATCTGAGCCCCACTCCCAATATTTTGCTTAACTACAAATAAGTAATCCCATTTATCTATATCTCCATGTCATTCAAATATAACTTATCTGTGACCTCTAGGTTTTTTGGAAGCATGCCCAGATGTACTGTACAATGTTTGACTACAGCCTTTCAGCTATGATAGCTCTGTCAACTCTCAACATATATGGTAAATCACAACAGAAGATCCCTGTGCAATTTCCTTCCTTGCATACTGTCATATTCTCAGCAATTTTTGGCACTTTCATTACTACCCATTCTTCAGCTCATTACAAAGGCACCTGAGAAGTGACAAGAAGTTTGCCATCTTGACATATCCTTGTTGCATCTATATGACATTTTGACTTTTTTAAAAAAGATCTTCATACAATGTGTCACCTGCTGCTTGAGCTACTTAAACATAAGGGATTGTCACATCCCAGCACTTTCTGGAACAGTTTCCATGCTGAAAATTTAGGGAAACACAGCACAAAAAATATTCATGTACCCCACTGTATT
Source organism: Gambelia wislizenii (assembly GCA_030847615.1). NCBI lineage: Eukaryota > Metazoa > Chordata > Lepidosauria > Squamata > Crotaphytidae > Gambelia > Gambelia wislizenii. The sequence continues at coordinate 216,207,427 of JAUMIR010000003.1, forward strand.
AAGTAAGGTGTGGGCACAACCTCTGCCCTCCTTGAAGTTCTCTTGTAATAGCTAGATGGCAATTCAGACACTAAAGGGATTTTATACTCTGTTGTATTTTATCACTTTTAAGTAGAAACAACTTGTTTTTGCTTCAGGTTGACTCCAATGTATGGTGACCCTATCCTGGGGCTTTCTTGGCAAGAGTTATTCAGAGGTTTGCCATTGTCTTCCTCTGAACCCAAGAGAGTATGAGTTGCCCAAAGCCATCCAGTGGATATTCCATAGCTGAGTGGGGATTTGAACCCTGATTTCCTGGCATCCTAGTCCAGTGCTTAAACCACAACAGTACACTGTCTCTCCAAAAAAAATAACTGGGTCTATACAAGGCAATAAAATGTGAATTGATGTTCAGGAACACCAATTCACAGCAGCTTTCATTTGTCTCCATGTTCTTGTTTCAAGATAGCAGGCATGTGAAGCCATACACATTCGTTGTGCAAATGGGCATGCCTGTGAAGTTGCCACCACCGAACAGTATTTTTTTAAAAAGCAGATCCAAGGTGCGGAAGTGAAATCTTCCACATAAACAAACAAACAAAGACAAAAGAAAAAAAAAGGTTGTTTTGTCACTTCAGTACAAGATCACTTCCTCATACACTTGACTGACTATGTGACGAATGTTGCTATCCTTGAGCAAGCAGGGATCACCAGCATTGAGGCCATGATATTGAGAACACAGCTGCACTGGGCAGGGCACGTTTCTAGGATGGAGGAACATCGCCTCCCAAAAATAGTACTCTACGGTGAACTTGCCACGGGTCAGCGTAAGAGGGGCGCTCCAAAAAAATGATACAAGGACTCCCTCTCAGGCTCAGCCAAATTGATCACCAACAGTGGTCCACCCTGGCCTCACATCGGGAGGCATGGAGATGCACCATCCACAATGCTGCAGCCTTATTTGAGAACTCACACCAAACAAGTCTTGAAGAGAAACGACAACGCAGAAAGAATCACAACCCAGAAACATCACCCAAGGAGGCCTTCTGCTGTGCTTTCTGCGACCGGACTTGTTTATCTCAGATTGGCCTTTTCAGTCATCAGCACGCTTGCAGAAAGCACAGGATGAGTCCTTCCTAAATCGTTGTTTGTGAAGAAAAGCCAGAGAGACAAGATCACTATGGCAAAAATCCAACATGGCAGTTCCAGGCGCTGCCTTGCCAGCAAGCTCTACCCCCTTCGCACATCCAACCAATCAGCTTTCCACTTATGCTCTCATCAGGAAAGTGCAGCAAAGCAAATTGGTTGTCCCAAAAAGCAGGAATGCTCATTTCCTTCTGAGTTTTTTTTTTAAAGTCGGGAAAAGCCATGAAGGCTAGCAAATGGTTCTGCCTGAAACCCAGGGGCTCAGCTACATGGCAGTTTTTACTCTGAGAAGATGCGAGAAATTGAGAACTCAATTCTGTCACCCACTGTACCCATGATTTGTTGCGGGTAGTAAAGTGTTGGATTTGTTGTTTACACACCTGTACCTCACACCTCCATGCCTCCAGCCTCTGCTCCCCTCCCAGCCTCTGTTCCTTCCCCAGCCTCCGCAGAACAAGCCTTCCCAGCCTCTGCTTCTGTGCCTCCCCCCATGTAATGAGCCCTCCCTCCCCACCAAACCAAAGCCAAGCAAGCTCAAGAAGTGGCCAGGCGGCTCCAGCGAGGCCTCCTTTGGTTGTGGCAGCCACCGAGGTGCTGGGCAGAACAGGCTGTCATGGCCATGACAGTCATGGAGGAAGTGTCCTCAGCCACGGCAGCCCATTCCACCTGGCGCGGGGGAGGTCTGGCCTGCTCTGCCCTCACCTGGCTCTCCACTGGCTGTGGTGGCTTCTGCCACTGAGGGAATGGTCCCTCAGTGGCAGAAGCTGCCACAGCTGGTGGCACACAGGGAAGAATGGTTGGCAAGGGAATGGGGGAAGGTCTGGCCCTCTCGGCCCACACTCAGCTCTCGGCTCAGCCAGCTTGGAAGAACGGGCTGCTGCTGCTGCCTAGGCCAGCCTGAAAGCAAGTCAGCAAACAGCTGGGTGATCAAGAGTGGTGGGGAGGAGGAGGAGGGAGAGGAGCTTTGGGCTTTGGAGGCAGTGGGAGACCCAACACAGGGCCATTCAACAATGGTGGATCCTGAATTGCAAGGCTTTCCTTGTAAGCCCACCCCCTCCAAGGTCCGACGAATCATAATTCAGCTCTGCTGTGTGCCCCTTCCCCGGGATGGTTGCTGATTGATCAGACAACCAATAGTTCAGTTTTTCCCAGACTTTCCAAAAAAACACAAAATCCACAGAAAATAGAGGGATGGAAAGTCATGGGTTTACTGGGTTGTTTTTTTTGGGGTGTGTGTGTGTTTTTTTTTTTTTTTTGGCTACCACTCCTTTTAAATAGCACAAGCCTGCCCCAATGAGTGTGAGGACCAATAGGATTCTTCCTGGATAATTTTTTGCCATGTAATCAAGCCCCTGGGCAGCTATTGCAAGTCAGAGATGACAATTCAAGGATACGTGGACAAATGATTCAGTATAAAAAGCTGCTCCCTCTTGTCTCCAGCCACTCAGACTGCTGGGTCTAGAGCACCATATTTTTCGGTTGCAGTATCTCCCACATTCAATTAAACCACCACTACAGCCACCACCATCTCAAGCTGTCTCCATCAAGGTTATAAAGAAACTTGTGAGGTTTGGTAAATTGTTACCAAAAATGAATTGAACTGAAATTCTCACTTACCCATCCAGTTACCACAAGATTCTCCTCACTGGCTACCAACAGAACAAATGACCCATATGTTAATTCTCTTCACCTTTAGGGCTTTCAGTCATATAAAAGAAATGAGATGGGTGATACAGATTTTTGGTGTGCTGTATGTTTAATCAAGTTTGAAAGCTGCAAGGCAAAGACAGCACAGCTGTTAAGCTCCACTCTGAAGAAAACTCCAAACAGCAGTCATCCAAACTGTTTGTGTGTTTTTGAATTGTGATGGGTTTCCTCCCCCACCCCCAGTTTTGTTAGGGGCCTGGGAAATCCCAAGACTGTGCCATGCCTACATCCATCATTTGCATAAAGATGGGAAACTACTGTCTCCAGCAAGTCAGGGTTTCTCTTACAGAAACACCTGGGTGCCAGTTACATGACAGAAATTGTTGCGGTGCTTACCGTGACTTTGTGATCACGAATCCATCTCTCGCTGTTTATACGATTTATGTCACTGATCTGGATATCCCAGGTGGTCCCGTGACTGATATTTACACGTCCAAAGTTCCGGTTTTTTTTAGGTTTTAGGTTTTTTTTTTTTTGGCTGTCAATCAAGGATGTGATTACTCATGTTTTCACAACCTCGGTGACGCACTTCCTTTAGAGTTCCGTGCCACGAGCAATGCTATTGGCTGGCTGGGGGGTTGGAGAGGGGGTAGACGCTTATGTTTCTCCTGTCTCTTTAAAATGTCAACCCTTTAAGCAGAGGTAGAAAGCATTTTGAAAGACCCAGACTGAGATCTTTCGCTCAGACGCAGGGCTTCCCTTTTGAAATCAAGCCGAGTGAGGTTGGGGGGGAGGCTTGGGTTTCCCCTTGCCTCTTTAAAATGTTACCCTTACAGCAGAGATTTAGCAGCAGAGTTTAGGTTTCAAGCCAGCTACAGACAGGCGTTTTGAAAGACACAGACACAGAGAGGGGGAATTAAAGGGTGTTCATTCGCTCAGAGGCTGGAATATTTTACTGTGCCCGTTCAGACCCAGGGAGGTGATCAAGGCAGGGGATGAATGGGCGACCCTCTGCCCACCACGATCTCTCTGTAACATGCAGTAGAGGAAAAGGTAAAGCTGAAGGGTTTGCAGTGTAGAAATCCATTTAAAAAGGTGATTGAGTACACGCGCGCGCGCACACACACACACATCAACCTTCGTGCAGCTGTAAGGGATGCCTTTGTTTTCGGCTGGTGAGGCTGGATCTGTTGAATGGGTGACTGACCCCTCCTTTTCTGGTCACTGATCTCTGAGCCCGCCCCCAGTCACCATTTCCGGCCATCCCCTAGTACCGAGATATTTTGTCCCAGGCTGTTTACATTTCTGATTTTCCGAATCCTCCAGTGACTTTTTTAAAAACCGGCACAAACCGCGGTACTGGAAGTCCCGCAAGTTGAGGGATAAAAGGTGGCTCCCCTTCCGAAAATCACGTACCTGACCCGATGTATGTGTAAACTGCCAGGGATCGACACGAATTCTTTCCGGGACATTTTCATCATGTAAACGGCACCCTGGAATTTCCTTGATGGTCACCCTGACCTGTAATGGCTGTTGTATAGAATAGCCAAGTGTTTAGATAACTTGGATCCAAGGAGAATTTTCTGTTCTGGGAAGTCCTTTTTGGTGGCAAGTGAAGATTTTTTTTTTTTTTTTTACTCCAGCACGCTTTTGGGAGCATATTGTTTTACAAGGAAAGGACTATTTTTAATAGTGTTGTACTGCTTTTATTCTTTGTTTTAAAGTAATATTTTAAGTGGTTTCAATTTTTTTTGTTAGTTTAATACTGTTTTAATTTTTCCAGTGTTTTCAACCATATGCAAGGGGGTGGTAGTGTAATTCTCTCAATTTTTAGGCCACCTTGAGTCCCACTTTGGAAAAAAGGCTGTGTAGAGATGAAGGGATAGATGGATGGATTAAAAGGCACAATTTAAATTAGAGACCATAATATCTTTCCACACCAAGGGTGGGCAACCTTCTTTTATACCAAGGACCAAACTGTGCTTCAGAGAAACTCTTGGGGGATACATTCCAGTGGTGAACAAGGCTAATTGCAAAATGATGGGACAAAAAGCCACCACCACCATTAAAAATATTTTAATTTAAAACTCTTTTTGCTGTAACTAAGCAATATGAGAAATGTGAAGTTGAAGGCTTTCATGGCTGGCATCCATAGGTTTTTTGTGGTTTTTTTCCCCCTGGGTTGTGAGGCCATGTTCTAGAAGTGTTTATTCAGGAATACACTCTTCTAGAACATGGCCTCACAACTTAGGAGAAAAACCACAAAAAACCTAATATGAGAGATATTTCTTGACCTTTTTTGAATGGGAAAAACTGGAGAAATTCTGTAAAACCACCAAAAAATGGGGTCAGGAGGAAAGGTAAGCAAAAGCTCAGAGATCTGGACTGGGGCCCTAGAAGGCTAAACTCAGTCCAAGGGCCCATGGTTCTCCCTCCCTGCCCTACACCATTGACCTGTGGCTCTGATGTCAGGGTATAAGGGCTGGCCCATGACATTTTGTTTCATGGGGTGAAGGACAAAACCACTCATAAAAGCATACAGAAGTTAACCCAACTGGCTGTTGAATCTTCAGTTCTAGCAGTAGGGCAATGGATTTCACCATACCTGGTGAGGGCAACAGGCAATCATAGGGGGCATAGGACAGGTCTCATGGCACACAGAACTCTGTCCTCCTATGTCTCATCTTTCTTCTCCTCCAACTGTTCCCTAACCCTGCCAAGGGTTGGGGTGTGTGCATTGCCCTTGCACAAGCACTCTTGCGAACTGCACATCCACTCTGCCATGGCACCATTTTTTAAAATAAAAATAAAAACACTCCCACACACTCTAGACCATGTTCTCCTACTGAGAAATTTTAGGCCCAGGAGAATTCTTTTGGAAATAAGGCAGTAAACCCACAGTCAAATTTCAGGTAGGGTCCTCAGAAGCTACTGGGGTGCCCTGGGGTACAGGTGGCCTATAGGCTACATTTTCCACACTTCTGACCTACAGAGATAGCCATCTCACTCTGCCTAATAGTAGGGCTGTTAAAGGGCATGTCTACACTTCAGAAATACATCAGTTTGACACCACTTTATCCACCACAGTTCTATCCTATGGAATCCTGGCATTTGTAGTTTGGTGAGGTATTTAGCCTTTTCTATCAGGGAACACTGTGGCCTCATCAAACTACAAACACCAGAAGTCCATAGGATAGAACTATGGCAGATAAAGTGGTGTCAATCTGCTGTATTTCTGCAGCGCAGACAAGCCTAATGTTAACCTTTGCATGCCTCTACTCGGTAACTGCTGGTTTGCATTGTGAGAATTTCCTGTTTGTTTGATTTATCACACCTCCTCTCTTCCCGCATCACTGTAACCTGCATCCATTCCCACCTTCACCCTCCATTAGACCACACATTTGATTATGCACATGTTTTTGTAAGTAAAGCTACCTGTATTTTTTTTTAAACAGAGAAGACTAAGCTTATTTCTTTATTTGCTAGACACTGAGTGTGGGCATGGGGTTGGTTCTTGTTTGACTTGTGCAATTTGATTTTTCTGCTTGAGAGTTCTACTACCATGCATCACATTTCCCAACAAGGGCAGCTCCACAGTCTTTTGTACTTTTAAATGAGGTCATGGAATCTGAATGGAGCATATGATTACCAGCTTTGTAAGCACACTATGGACACTGTCAGATGTGGCAAAAATCACGGGATTTTAGTTTTCACATTTTTAGGGTTGTTTCAGTGCTTCTGTGTTAATTTACTTTGTTAATTAAGATTTTTTTTTTAGTTTTAAGCACACTCACATCTTCTCATGAGAATCGCCAGAATTGCACCCATGCCAAATCATAGTAAACTCCCATTCTTGAAGTGCTGGTGGTCTTCATGTGACAATTCCATGGCGTTTCTTTTGCGTAATTACAGCTACGTGTGATAATAACTGTTATAATGCCACAACGTTCCCATTATCTTCATTCACCAAATTACATTTTCAGATGCTAGCCTGATAGTGTCCTGCAACTTTCTCATTCAATTTTTCCTATGTCGTCATTATATTTAGCTTTATTCAAAACCACACATCTCTAAGGCACAAGAGATCCAAGCAGGTGACATTGGAAACTCTTGAAAAACATGGCATGTGATAATCCATGCCTTTTTTTATGCACATAAAACTCACAGAGCGCTGACTCTGAAACTGATCTTTGGATCATAGCTGAGAATTCTATGAAAGGCCAGCCACAGGCATTGTGAATAGAGGCAATAAGAACATTCATGTACTCTCTCTCTCTCTCTCTGTGTGTGTGTAGCACTGCAAAAGCTCAACAACAAAACAAAAGAAGATTTACTTAGAGAGGCATGATATAAGTGCCCAGTTCTGAGAAATATGGCAGCACAAGTGCAATCATGGTTGCTGGGGAGACTGAAAAATTTAAGAATGCAGTTCTACACATGCTTATGGTACAAGCCCAACTGAATTAAGTGGGAGTTCCCTTTGGATTGCTGGGATGGTGGCAGCAATAGATCATACCAGAAAAGGGGCATCTAAAGCAGGGGCAGTAATGATCTAACCCAGGGGCTTCATATGCTACTCCAATGCTGTTTTTCCAGGCCATGAAAGCACCACAAAAAACCACAGTACCAAATTTTGGGAGGAACAGGGTGGGATGCTCCAGTTAAAGCTAGCAACATACTTGCTTTAAATGGGGCTTTCTTCATGATGCATTTTGTCATTGCAGTTTGGTGGTGGTGGATTGTGTGTCTGACAGCAATTACTAGGGAGACAAAATTGACCTTGCTGAAGTTGCTCAGCACTTTGCAGTACTTAGGACAATATCACACTACACTGTTATAACACTATTATTCTACTTCAACTGCTATGGCTGCCTCCTGTAGAATCCTGGGATTTGCAGTTTAGGGAGGAGCATTTAGAACTCTCAGCCAGAGAGCTCTTAGGCCTCACTAAACTATAAACCCCAGAATTCCACAGGAGGTAGCCATAGCAGTTAAAGTTGATTAATGGCACTATAACAGTATAGTGTGATAATTCTAACAAAGGCCATTGGGGGTACAGAGCAAAACCAACCAATATGCATGCATACAAATATGGGGTGATGTTGCCTAGCAACTAAGCAGAGCCTAGAAACTTGTCTCTGCCCTATAGGAAACTTAAGAGGGTTCCCCAACCCTCATTTAAGTGCCATGGGGTTACATTTCTCTCTGTGTTCTATGTGTCTGCATAGCTATCTAATGCCTATTTTTGGCAAGCCTTCAGTAATGATTCAATCATTCAGATGTAGTGTACGAATCCTGTATAACTAAAAGTGCAATCCTATACATGTCCTCTTAGAAATATACGTTGTTGTTGTTGTAAAATAGATCTAGAAATGCAGATTTACACCTCATAATTAAGTAATTCTATTGACTTCTCAGATGCAGCTGATTTCCTCTAAATTTTCTCTGTCCTTTCTGGCTGGGGGATTCTGGGAGTTGTAGTCCAAAACCCTAACTTTTCCAACCTCTCAATATATGTAGAGACCAGAATGACTGGCCCCCAAAGTCATACCAAATTGAAGCTTTTAACATACTGTCATTTTATCCCTATGGCTTTACACCTTTGCTTCATCCCCCAAAAGATATCCTGCCATGTAGGATTACAGGTATCTTTCTGAGTTCAGAACTATTTTATATTCTGATTCCAGTGTTCCTGACAGATGTTGGAGAGGGAGTGGTAAAAAACCATTGACTACATCTGGCTGCCTCATATAAAGGCCTGAGGCTACACTACACACTCTGACACCATAATGATGAGTGAGATATAAAACCTGAGCAGTAGGAAAAGAAAGGCAGAAGATCTCATTCCTAGAGACTGACCTACTTCTGATCAAACCTAATGTGTAACCTGCAAATCACGCACAATTCTGACAGCTAGTAGAAACCTCTCTCTTTCTCTCTCTTGCTCATACGGCTTGTCATTACAAAACATCTTACTGAACTGAGCCGGCCTACTTTCGATAAAAACAGTATGAGTAGCTGTAGGTTCAGAAGGCAGCCAGTGCAAAGGGGTGAAGCCTACATATCATGCTGTTATATGACTTCTTCTTAGGTATATAAAGATAAACAGTATGTGACAGAATATGCAAGAGCATGGGCTTTTTGGACTAAAACCTCCCAAATCCTCAGTTACCTAGTCGTTCTGGGACCTATTGTCTGAAAAGTAACTCTGTGTAAAGAGCAGGTGTGCTACAAACTGAGACAGAAAATCCCACTTTCTCCTCTATTCTTATTCTTTAAAAAACAAACACACATGAAGTTCTTTATATCAGATATGGAGAAATTTGAGAATGTTGTTAGATTCTTAAAAATGAACTGAAATAAAATTGTCCCTTGTCTCTTGTCTGCATCATGAAATCCAGAAACTATATCTCACATACACTGGGCCATTCTGTGCCTATCCATTCTCTCTCTCTCTCTCTCTCTCTCTCTCTCTCTCTCTCTCTCACTCTCTCTCTCTCTGGCTTTTCTTCGCAAACGAAGATTCAGGAAGGACTCATCCCACGCTCTCTGCAAGTGCGCTGATGACTAAAAAGGCCAATCTGAGATAAACAAGTCTGGTTGCAGAAGACACAGCAGAAGGTCTCCTTGGGTGATGTTTCCAGTTTGTGATTCTTCCTGCGTTGTCGTTTCTCTTCAAGACTTGTTCAGCGTGAGTTCTCAAATAAGGCTGCAGCATTGTGGATACTGCGTCTCCTTGCCTCCCAATGTGAGGCCAGGGCGGACCATTGTTGGTGATCAATTTGGCCAATCCTGAGATGTTGTTTCAGGGAGTCCTTGTATCGTTTTTTGGGGGCGAGTTCACTGTGGCGAGTTCACCGTAGAGTACTATTTTTGGGAGGCAATGGTTCTCCATCCTACAAATGGGCCCTGCCCAGCACACTGTGTTCTCAATATCATTGCCTCAATGCTGGTGATCCCTGCTTGCTCAAGGACAGCAATATTCGTCACATAGTCAGTCCAGTGTATATTTAGGATTGAGCGTATACAGCGCTGATGAAAGCGTTCGAGGAGTCGTAAGTGTTGGTGATAGATGACCCATGTTTCAGACCCATAAAGGAGAATAGACAGTGGGTGGTAGCTCTGCCCTCTCATCCCTGGCAGATATAAGCCCTCACCTCTCACCAACTGCTCAGTTTCTTTTTTTCCACCGCATGGGCAGCACTGAAGGAACACTCCACAAACCTCTTGCGTTTCTAACAGCTTTGTTTGCTTTGTTACTGACCTTTGGACTGGATATTGACTACCGTACTTTTTGATACTGATCTCTGGATTTGACTTGGATTGTTGACTGGACTGAATCTCTGGATCTTCACCTGGACATCTTGACCACGGTACAGTAAACTGCTCCCTCCTTGTCTGTTTTGCAGCCTTCTCCTCCTCTTTGTTATGATGTCAGCCACAGGCTTTTTCAAGGCCTGTTCTCAATGCGGGGGAAAGATGACTGAGTCGGATGGCCATTCTAAGTGCCTCCTGTGTTTGGGAAAGTTCCACGATGTTAAGTCTTGTAGACACTGCAAGGCCTTTACTCCCCAGGCCCAATGCAACCAGGATAAAAGGTTGATGTTCATGCTTTATGAGCACACTCTCTCTGTGACCTCATCCCCTGTGAAGACCTCCGGGTCTGGTACTACCCTGGAACTGGCTCAGGAACCCAAGAAACACAATTCCACAATGGTTCCATCTACTTCCAAAGGGATCAGCAGGAGAACCCTGATGTCCACTTGGGCTTGTGACCAAGGTATCGTACGGATCTGCACAGGCTATACCGCCGTGGTGTCAAAAGGCAAGCACAAACTGGTACCACTAATAATAATAATAATAAAATTTTATTTCTATACCGCCTCTCTTATAATGACTTATAAGACTTCAGCTATTGCCAAGCATGAAGAGGAGGAGGAGCATGAACCACCAAAGAAGTCTAAAACAATGGATGAGAAACGGTCCCTCATAGGGGATGTTCCCAGGAATGTCGTAGGATCCGAAAAAGAATTCTTCATCTCGTGGGTCAGCCACCCGGAGGGACAGGGACCGCACCCAAGGGATTCTGTTAGAAGTCTCTCCTGTGAAGAGAAGACTCTTGATACCGTTGCTGGTTCGGTCCCGTGAGTCTAGAGCAAACTTGGAATTGGAAGGAGCTGTTAGAGAGTCGTCCCCCAACATCCAAGTGGTTTGAGTGTCTCCTCCGAAGACACTGCTGGCATTGGGGACTGTTGTGCATTGCTTGAGCCACTCTCAGTCCCGCTCTCAGTCCATCTCCTGTAGCTATTCATGGTCCCTTCCTCAAGAGCATTCGAGGTCCCATTCTTGTTCGCCATCTATTCACTGCTCCTTGTCTATACACTGTTCCCGGTCCCACTCAGGGGACAGATCCCTTGAAGAAGGCACTAGACAGACCACGGACATCCTTGCCAATTTGTCCACCTTCTAAGTCTCCCTCTCAGATACTGGTACCTTGCTCTCAGTCTCACTCTGAGTCACAATTTTGCTCTCCTCATCCAAGGCCCCAACCCCTACCCAGGTCATGGTCAGGTTCATGTAGCTCTCGCTCTGACTACATTCTCCATGTTACAAAGATGACTGGTCTTGGGACAGATACGAATGGTACCAATATGAGTTTCCCCCATTAAGGGGATATCTTCCTGAGAGATACTACTGGGACTCTGACCTACGATACCAACACTATGGTGACTTCTCTCCTCAACAATACAGAAGACAATACTGTCGAGACTCTTCTCCAATGTATCAACGGGACCATTTGGATGGACGACAAAACTGCCCGATGGTCCGTGGATGGAACTGCTTGCTGGAAAATGCATGGGACCGCCCAGCGAGACCGAGCTGTCCTGACCATGCCAACTCACCAAGAGATCAAGGAAGGAGTGGCAGGTCTCGCTCATGATCTCCTCTGAGGCATGTGCCTTCTTCCCCTCCCAGGTGATCTCCAATGCCTAAGGATAAAGACCCCATGCCTCATAAGATCCCTGCACCCGATATGGTAATCCAGCCTCAGCCAGCCAGACCTCTTAGGACCCCATTGCCACCTGATGTGCAACAGATGAATCTCATTCAAAGACTCCATCTCCAAAGACCTCACCATGCACAAAAAGTGTGCATACAGACCCATCGTCACCAATGGACGACGTCAAGACATTTGCTGAGGTGGTTCATCGTATGGCACCCTTGTTGGGAGTAATGGTCACCCAACCAGACATTCAGGTGGATGATCTGATCTTCCAAGATCTTCAGCGGCAGACACCTCCACTGCCTTCAGTTCCCATTGCACCGTTCCTCACACAGATAGTCAAAGTGGCCTGGGCTACCCTGTCTTCAGTACCACCTACTTCTTGGAGATTGGAATACCTCTATTGAGTAGCTGATGATGCAGCCCCATGACTGACCTCTCACCATAAACCTAATTCGATTATAGTGGATGTGGCCCAAATGCGTACTTCACATAGGGTACATTCATCCCCGACAGATCGGGAAGGTAAGAAACTCAATGCAATTGGCAGGAAGTTCTATTCCTCGGCCTGCCTGCTGATGAAGATAGCCACATATAGTGCGTGTATGGGGGCATATCAGCAACACTTATGGGACACCATATTGACTTATCTCAGTGGTTCTCAACCTTCGGTCCTTCAAATGTTTTGGACTTCAGCTCACAGAAGTGTCAGCCAGTATGGCCAATGCTGAGGAATTCTGGAAGTTGAAGTCCAAAACACCTGGAAGACCAAAGGTTGAGAAACACTGCCTTATCTGGACAAGTGCCGGAGCAAGACCATTGGATTGGTACACACCATGAGAGATGATGGTGTCACCCTAGTGAACTACCAGAGGCAATCAGCCAAGCACCTTACAGATTGTGCTGGCAAAGTTTTAGCAAGTGTGGTGGCAGTCTGCATGCATGGTTGCAGTCATCAGGCCTTTCATACACAGCCAGATCGGTGATCGAGGATCTCCCCTTCGACAAGGCTGGCCTCTTCCATGCAGATACGGACACCAAACTTGAACACATGCATAGGATGAGAACTACAGCAAAACATTTTGGCATCCACCTGCCGGTGCAGAGTTCGAGGTTGCACCTATTTGGAAGGCAATTTCATCCTTCCTTTCACAGGAGGTATAGTCCCACCTTGCAGCGCTTTCAACATACTTCCTCAACATACTCTCAACATCAGAGGAAGTTCCCGACCACATCCAAAATCAAGTCTCAGTTCCAGGAGAAAAAGCCTGATATGGTGAAACAGAGGGTTTGACTATCCCCTCGCTACCTCCGTGTCCTCCACTGGGGCCAATGTGGACAGGCTTCATGCTGCCTTCCATTCTTGGTGCACTATCACCTCAGACTGCTGGATCCTGAGTATCATCCTCAAAGGATACTTTATAGAATTTGATCACCTACCTCTCTCAGGGGTCTACAGAGCTACACCTCCCTCTACTCCTCTACTGGAAGAGGTTACCACTCTTCTTTAAAGAGGCACCATAGAACCTATTCTTCAGCATCAGAAGGAGGAGTCCTTCTTCTCCCGCTACTTTCTCATCAACAAGAAAGATGGTGGACTACGCCCCATCCTGGACTTGCGAGACGTGAATTGCTATACCACCACCAAGCGAGTCAGAATGGTAACGTTCTCCTCCATCCTTCTGTTCATCCAAGTGGGAGACTAGTTCACCACTATCGACCTTCACAATGCCTACTTCCACATCGCCACAGCACCACCACACAGACATTTCCTCTCATTCGCCATAGGTTCCAGCATGTTCCGTTTCAAGGCCCTCCCTTTTGGCCTGTATACAGCCCCGAGAGTCTTTACCAAATGTGTGACAGCAGTGGTAGTGCGTCTAAGGCTGAGCGGAGTGGTAATATTCCCATACCTTGATGACTGGCTCATAACGGCACCATCCAGGGAGAAGGTGGCCAAGGATGTCATCTTGACGCTCTCATTCTAGACAAGCTTTGTGGTCAACCTGGAAAAGTCCCACCTAGAACCATCACAAATCACCAGGTTCATTGGGGCCCAACTAGATGCTACGTTGGGTTGAGCACTTCTGCCAGAAGACAGATTCTCCATATTGAAAGGCATGGTCGGTCATTGCATTACTCGCAGCAGGGTGACAGCACACCTTATCCAGCACATACTTGGTTATATGGCCTCCACCATGACAGTTACACCCCTTGCCAGGTTGCGGATGAGGCCCTGAAAGCTTGGTTCCTCCAAAAGTTCAACTCACTTCTAGACAACCCTTTCAAGATGTTATCCGTGCCGAGACCAATACTCAGGGCACTGGACTGGTGGACTCAACCAGAAATGGTTTGTAGTGGACTACCTTTCACACCGATTTGTCCCACCAGATCGCTAACTACAGACTCGTCACTGATGGGTTGGGATGCTCACTCGCACGACCTAGCCATTCAAGGACGGTGGTCAGACGCGGAATCCCAGTTGCACATCAATGCATTGGAACTGCTAGCAATGTTCAAGGCACTGAAGACATTCAACCTCTCCCTTCAAGGGCATGTTGTTCAGATTGTGTCAGACAATACCACCACTGTCTTTTATATCAACAAGCAGGGAGGGACCAGATCACGAACGTTTCTAGATCTAATGACCCAAATGTGGGATTGGTGTTTTTTGCAACAAATTTTCCTGATTGTGATTCACCTGGCAGGGAGCCAAAATGAAATTGCAGATGTGCTCAGCCGGTCTCAAACCAACAATCATGAGTGGTCCCTGGCATCAGACTTCTTGACAACAATATTTGCGGACTGGGGAGACCCACTCATAGACCTGTTTGTGTCCAGGTAGGACACCATGTGTCATCTGTACTGCTCAAGACAGTGATGATCCCAGAGGAACCTGGGAGATGCGTTTCTCTTTGAATGGATGGGAGTCCATCTTTACGCCTACGCAGTGTCAGGACAAGGTGGACTGTATACTAATAACCCCCTGGTAGCCCAGACAGCTGTGGTTGTCTCACTTGCTCCTATTTCAGAGGACTTTTTAGTGCCTCCCTCTCCATCGGGACACTCTAGCACTGAATGACAGCTGGATACTCCACCCGGACCTGGATACAATCAAGCTGATGGCATGGTGGATCATCCCCTAGCAGCTGTCAGATACGGCTAGAATTATAATGCAGGCCTCCAAGCGTCTGTCTACTCAGAGAGCTTACAATTACAAATGGCAAAAGTTCTGCTAATTCCTGAGTGGTAAGGCAATACCACCCAACATGGTGCCGCAGGGCCACTTCTGCTAGACTTCTTCACCACCTTGTCAGTAAAAGGTCTCTCTCTCTTATCCATAAGAACCTCTGTAGCTGCAGTGACCTGGCATTTTCAACCCATGGGGATGCAGTCATGTTTCAAGGATCCATTGGTTTGTAACTTCCTTCAGGGATACAAAAACTTATATCCACTGACATTGGGACCAATCACCAGCTAGGACCTACCTCTAGTCCTGGAGGCCCTTTCTGGAGGCCCCTTTAAACTGATGGACAAGTGTCTACACCTCCTGTCTTTCAAGACAACTTTCCTGACTGCCATCACCTCGGTGAGGAGAGCAAGCAAGATCCCCCCTATACACAGTTTCATCAGGACAAAGTCATCCTCAGGCCAGATGTGACATTTCTTCCTAAGATTGTGTCCTCTATTCATTTGAATCAAGACATAGTTTTACCGACTTTCTGCCCGCTGTCAACCAATGAGCTGGACAGCCCCCACCACCGTCTCAACATCCAGCTGGCCTTAAAACTCTATATAAACAGGACAGCATGCTTCCGCCGCTCCAATAGACTCTTTGTATGCTACTCTGGCCCAAATAAGGGCCTGCCGGTGTCTTCGCAGCGATTCTTCAAATGGGTGGCTTCTGCCATTTCTCTTTCTTATCAGCTGATGGGAGAGTCACTACCTGGCCGTAATACACAGCCATTCTACCAGAGCAGCAGCTACCTCAGCAGTGTTCCTGCAGGGTGTTCCTCTCCCAGACATCTGCAGGGCAGCCATGTGGCCACACCACTCACGTTTGTGAAGACCTACAAGTTAAATTCTGCCCAGACACATGGCTCAGCCTTAAGAAGGGCACTATTATCGTCCTCAGTCACCTGCGGCTGACTGATTTTAACCTATTCTTGTTCTTTTATATAATATATTGTTTTCCTATGAACCTTGTCTTGTCTTTATTGGTGTTAGGACACCACCTCCTCTTGGGGTCTCTGAGCTTGCTAAGCTACCCATTGTGTGCATGCACAGAGACCACGAAGAAGAAGAATGGGTTACTTACCTGTAACTATAGTTCTTTGAGTGGTCTTCTGTGAATTCACACAAACCCGCCCTCCTCTCCACTGGTGTCCTACCTCTCACTGTGTTTTTAATACGTGACTATCAGGAACTGAGCAGTGGGTGTGAGGTGGGGAATTATATAGGTCAGGAGTGAGGGTGGTGGTGGTGGAGCTACTGCCCAAAAGTTGAAATTGAGATTTTTGGAAGCTTCCAAAGTGCTCTGGGCATGTGCAGGATTAACCCATTGTGTGAATTCACAGAAGACCACTCAAAGAACTATAGTTCTTTTACTGTCTCCCAACATTTCTTGAAAAATAAACCTCAACTTCCTTCTACCCTGAATAGGAAGAAATGTATTAATTTGAATAAATTCTCATTTTTTTTTTAAAAGGGTGAATGAATGCTCAACCATCCCAACAGTCACAAATCTTCTGGAGAAGCTATGCCTAGCCCATTGCATTCCTGTTTTTTCACTTTCTTTTAAAGGAGATTTCCTCCCTTCTCCCCCCCCCCAACAGCCAGATGTAAGATGGCTTTGTAGCCAATGTCAAAGTTGGCTTTGCAGCCAACACTTAAGTACCCTGCACTTGCTGCCTCCCTCGACCCCAGGAAGGGATGGTGTCTTGCCCCTCCTGGAAGGTCAGTGGGGGAAAAAGAAGAAGTGGTACCGTAACACCCACTGGAGATTTGGAATGAGACTGTGTTGTTTCACTTTCTTCTTTAGGTAGGTAAAAAAAGATAAACACAGGAACCTGCTAAAGGGGCTTTACTTGAAGGATCCTCTTTGTATTAGAATACCCCCCTCCAGCCTATTTCAATCTCTTTCTCTCGCAGACAGAAATATTTGTCCTTAATGGATTTTATTTTATATCCTGCCTTTCTCCCAATATGGGACCCAGGGTGGCATATACACCTTAAAAAACACAGTACAATTTTAAAAAAAACTCTCCATACAAAAGTTAAAATACAATTAAAGTAACTATGATTTAAAATACAAGTTAAAAACTCATGTTAAATAGCATTAGAAGTATTTAAACAGACTAAAATAGAAACTCCCGACACCCCCTCTGCATTAAAACTCTTTTTGCTATCATCAAATGCCTTCTTAAATAAAAACACTTTCACCTGCTGGTGGGAAGAGAGCAGGGAGGGGGGCAATGGGACCTCCTGTGAAAAAGAGTTCCACAGCATGGGAGCAGCCACAGAGGAGGCTCTCTCCTGAGTCTTCACCCACTGCATCTGTGAAGGTGGTAGGACTGAGAGAAATTGATCAACAAAAGTTAGAATCTGAAGAAAATATATATCAATATGTAAACTTATAGAATTGTTGTGCTAGCTAAAATGACACAACCATACTTTACATTCAAACAGATATATCACTAAAAGTATAACTCCCATGGGGAGTGAAGGAGAGATGTTAGAGCTGATGTGTTGTGCATAAATTTCTTCTGCTAATGTTGGAGGCATTGGGTAACTTGAAGATATATTTGCCACTAAGGAAGACAGTTGTCAAATCTGGCTTTATAACAGATGGACTAAAATATAATTGAAACCATCTGTTTGATTCCAACCCCCCTTCCAAGGACACCAGTGCAATTTACTCCTTTGTAGTGTATGATTTATACTTTATGTGATATATCTGTTTGAATGGAGACTATGGTTGTATCGTTTTAGCTTGTGTAACAGTTTTATAAATTAACACATTGGCATGTATTTTCTTCATATCCTAACTTTTGGTGGTCAACTTTTCTTGGTATAAGTTAGGTTATATTTCCCCCTTTTTTCCCTTTGTGGGGACAGATAGAAAGCCCTCCCTTGCAGATCTTAAAGCTTGCACTGGTTTGTATAAGGAGATACAGTCTTGACAAACCATGTTGGGCCTGAAAGCTCAAAACCAGCACTTTGAATTCTGCCCAGAAATGGAGCTGCTTCAATAGGGGAGTCACATGATCCCTGTAGCCAGCCCTGATTCAACAACCTGGCCACAGCATTTTGGATCTACTGAAGTTTCCAAACAGTTTCCAAAGTTAGTTCCACGTGGATCTCTTTACAGTAGTCCAATTTACAGTAGTCCAAATGGGATGTAATCAAGGCATGTGCAAATACACTCCTGGCCACAGCCAAAACCTGGCCATTCAGGCTCAAATCAGAGTCCAGGAACAAACCCAAGCTGGTACCTGAGATTTCAGGGGGAGTGTGACCCCAGCCAGCACAGGTTGAATCCCTGTTCACTGGCTTTCAAACTGACCAGGAGTACCTCTGTCTTGTCTAGATTAAGTTTTTAGATTCCCCTTCTACTTCTAACTTCCCTAAAATAGGGTCAATATTGTAGGGAAGAATTCCTGATCTGGAGATATATATTTCTTTTCTTTCCATTCAGTTCTGTCTGTAGATTTGTTTTTGAGATTTGCATAAACCTTATACTTTAAGGCTTAGTTTTTATTTAGCAATCCTGTGTGTATATATGTGTGTCAGGCCTGTACAGTGCCATAGGAAATAATGTATAATGTGTAGAGGACCAACACTGGGAGAGATTTACTGCCTACTTACTTCCAGAGATATTTTTTTTTTCTGCACAGCAATGTTCCATTTACCTTAGCAATGCAATCATACACATATCTACTCAGAAGTACACTCCAATATGGAGAGAACAAAGTGATAGAAGATATCAGTCAAACACAGAGATTGGAAGTAATTTTAGTTTTTTATATGTAAAGTTCGAGAGAGATATTTGTAATGTAATGTTATATGTTATATGTGGTTTGTCTTTTTTAATATTGTAGAAGTTTTATTTATTTTTATTGTTGTTTATGTATGTTATTAAAGATAGATTTTAAAAAAGAAGTGCACTCCAATGAGTTCAGTGGGACTTACTCCACAGTAAATGTGTACAGTTATACTTTAAGAGATACATTCTAAAGCCCATTGGAATGTACATATTTCTTTGTAACAGACATATTTTCCCCAAATATATCTTTCTTAACTCATTTCATTGCAGTTAAAACTGTTGTACATTATTTCCCCACCCACATTGTTGTACTCATAACAAATCTGTGTAGTAGGTTAGGCTGAGAAACTATGACTGTCTTAAGGTAACCATCTGAAAGTTATGTCATGGAGAAGGGTCGGATTTGACCTGATATACATTGTGCATAGGGGTTTAGTGTGAATACATAGTTCATATAGTACAGTCCTCCCTTCACATTCGCTGGGGTTACATTCCACGGACCCCTGCGAATGTGAAAAATCTGCGAATAATGACTTCCCTCCCCCTCCCCCACCATAGCGACCATGGGGCCTCCGGAGGCCCCATAGTCGCTTTCCCCAGCCTCCCCACTCCCTTCCTAGGCCTTCCCGGGGCCTCCGGAGACCCTCCCGAGGCCCCGTGGATGCCTCCCCAGCCCTCCCCCTCCCACCCAAGCCCTCAACGGGGCCTCCCCGGCCCTCCCCACTCCCCCCAAGGCCTTCGCGGGGCCCCACGGAGGCCTCTCCCGGCCCTCCCCCTCCCTCCCTGGGCCTTCATGGGGCCACTGGAGCGTCTCCGGAGGCCCCATAGAGGCCTCCCCCGCCCTCCCTGCTCCCTCCCAGGCCTTCATGGGACCTCCGGAGTGTCTCCGGAGGCCCCATGGAGGCCTCCCCAGCCCTCACGCAGGCCTTCATGGGGCCTCCGGAGCGTCTTCGGAGGCCCCGCGGAGGCCTCTCCCAGCCCTCCCCCTCCCTCCCCGGGCCTTTGTGGGGCCTCCGGAGCATCTCCGGAGGCGCCGCGGAGGCCTCTCCTGGCCCTCTCCCCTCCCTCCCCGGGCCTTCGTGGGGCCTCTGGAGCATCTCTGGAGGCCCCATGGAGGCCTCCCCAGCCCTCCCCTCTCCCTCCCCAGGTCTTCATGGGGCCTCCGGAGCATCTCCGGAGGCCCCATGGAGGCTTCACTGGCCCTCCCCACCCCCTCCCCGGGCCTTCATGGGGCCTCCGGAGCATCTCCGGAGGCCCCATGGAGGCCTCCCCAGCCCTCCCCCAGGCCTTCATGGGGCCTCCGGAGCATCTCCAAAGGCCCCACGGAGGCCTCTCCCAGCCCTCCCTGGGCCTTCGTGGGGCCTAGCAAGGCCCCGCGGAGGCCTCTCCCGGCCCTCCCCCTCCCTCCCTGGGCCTTCGTGGGGCCTCCGGAGCATCTCCGGAGGCCCCGCGGAGGCCTCTCCCGGCCATCCCCCTCCCTTCCGGGCCTTCGTGGGGCCTCCGGAGCATCTCCGGAGGCCCCTTTGAGGCCTCCCCAGCCCTCCCCTCTCCCTCCTCGGGTCTTCATGGAGCCTCCAGAGCATCTCCGGAGGCCCCATGGAGGCCTCCCCGGCCCTCCCCTCTCCCTCCCAGGCCCCATGGAGGCTTCCCCGGCCCTCCCCACCCCCTCCCCGGGCCTTCATGGGGCCTCCGGAGCATCTCCGGAGGCCCCGCGGAGGCCTCTCCCAACCCTCCCCGGGGCTTCGTGGGGCCTAGTAAGGCCCCGCGGAGGCCTCTCCTGGCCCTCCCCCTCCCTCCCCGGGCCTTTGTGGGGCCTCTGGAGCATCTCCGGAGGCCCCATGGAAGCCTCCCCAGCCCTCCCCAGGCCTTCATGGGGCCTCCGGAGCATCTCTGGAGGCCCCATGGAGGCCTCCCCGGTCCTCCCCGCTCCCTCCCAGGCCTTCATGGGGCCTCCGGAGCATCTACGGAGGCCCCATGTTCGCCTCCCCAGCCCTCCCCACCCCCTCCCTGGGCCTTCATGGGGCCTCCGGAGCATCTCTGGGGGCCCCGTGAAGGCCTCCCTTGCCCTCCCCCCTCCTTTCCAAGGCCTTCGCGGGGCCTCTGGAGGGTCTCCGAAGGCCCCGCGGAGGTCTCCCCTGCCCTCCCTGCTCCCTCCCAGGGTTTTCAGGGGGCCTCCGGAGGCCCCGTGTCGCGGTTTTGGGGGTGCCCGGGGGCGCCCTTCCAAAACCGTGAATAATCAAAACCGCGAATGTCAGATTCGTGAATGTGGAGGGGCGACTGTATATCTGATAGAAAGCTGTAATTTTGAATGGAGTCTGGTTAAGACATTTTGATTGTACAACAATGTGTGATATAGAACTTTTTCAAAATGGGGGGAAAAAACCCCAAGGAGGTCGGGAGAAGAACGGCACTGTTCCACTTACAGCACCCCATTTCAGATGGCGCCGTATTCCTCCTGACCTTCCCCCGTGCTTCTTCCGTGCTGCAGGCACCGCTTTTTATTGACGGGGTTTTTCCATCAATAAGAGTGGCATGTTTCTCATGCCCGCAGCACAGAGGAAGCACGGGGGGAGGTCAGGAGGAGGAGGACGTCATCTGAAATGGGGTGCTGTAAGTGGAGCAGTGTCGTTCTTCTCCCGATCTCCTTGGGCTCCCCCCCCATTTGAAAAAGTCCATAATGTTATATTTATTCCTAATCATAGTGTGCACACATGCACACCTACTCACAGAGAATTGTATATAGTGATTTGGTGGCTTTTAATTTTTAAAAGGCTTTCCAAAATTCAGTACATACATCACAAGAGTTCTCTGCTTAAAATAGTTTGTGTGTTCTTCCTCATAAATAATTTTGTCCTCTTGTTGCCACACCCTTTTGACCACATTCTGAGATTACATAGCCTGTTTTCATCTGTGAAATATTGGAAGGTATGCCATCCCTTAGTACCCATCAGCTTTGTGCAGATACATTATCTGATATGCCTTTTCGATAAATGCTTACTGTTACCGATTATTTAGTGTGCACGCCAGTGCAAGTTGCATTTGGGTTGATGGCAAAACAGGTGGCAAAAAATGAGGATTTTGAAACAGGTGCCATACATTTTGAAGAGTTGGGATCTCTCTCTTTCTCTCTCTGGCTTTTCTTCGAAAACGAATATTCAGGAAGGACTCATCCTGCGCTTTCTGCAAGCACACTGATGACTAAAAAGGCCAATCCGAGATAGAGAAGTCTGGTTGCAGAAAGCACAGCAGAAGGTTTCCTTGGGTGATGGGTTACTGGGGTTTCCTTGGGTTACTGGGTTGTGATTCTTTCTGCGTTGTCGTCTCTCCTCAAGACTTGCTTGATGTGAGCTCTCAAATAAAGCTGCAGCATTGTGGATAGTGTGTCTCCATGCCTCCTGATGTGAGGCCAGGGCGGACCACTGTTGGTGATCAATTTGGCCAAGCCTGAGATGTTGTTTCAGGGAGTCCTTTTATTGCTTTTTTGGAGCGCCCCTCTTACGCTGACCTGTGGCGAGTTCACCAGAGTACTATTTTTGGGAGGCGATGGTCCTCCATCCTAGAAATATGCCCTGCCCAGTGCAGCTGTGCTCTCAACATCATGGCCTCAATGCTGGTGATCCCTGCCTGCTCAAGGACGGCAACATTCATCACATAGTCAGTCCAGTGTATATTTAGGATTGTGCGTAAACAGCGCTGATGGAAGTGTTCGAGGAGTCATAAGTGGTGGCGATAGGTGACCCATGTTTCAGACCCATAAAGGAGAATAGACAGTTGGGATATAATTCATTGTAAATCTGATATTTAGTTCCTGTTTTCCTATGTAACTCTGTGCTTATTTCCTTAGAAGGAAATCTCATAATGTTCAGTGGAGTCTTACACTTAAGTAAGTATCCAGAGGATGGAAGCCTGATTCATGGTCTACACCATCAAGAATGGGATATAATTCAGTGCATTCTAGGGTAATGTTTGTGTGTATCCTCTTTTTAAATGAAAAATGTAGAACTGGATCAGGAGTTACTTACATAGAACAGACCCATGGAAAATGATGGGACTTAAGTTAGTCATGACTTAGATTTCATTGGCCCAAATACGATTCTTGGTCTCAGCTGTATTAGACTTCTGAATTAAAGGAACTTCCATAAATGTTAACTTTCCAAGTTCACTTTGATTTAATGATCTGCTTTAGCTGGTACTGGATTTAGGCCATTGATTTCTGTGGGTTTCCAAGTATAGCTAAGTCTTAATCCAACCCATAAAATCTTTAGACAAAGAAGAAAGAAAAGAAATTATGTAACTACAATATGAACTCTGGTTTAATCCTTTGCTGATGGTTCCAATGCATAAATCTAGTGTTCTTTAAACATTAATCTTTTCTTCTTGCATAAACCAAGAGAGAGAGCGCCTTCTGTAATAGTAGGAGAACTACTCCCTTCTCATAACTTAGTAGACAATTTCCCTTGATTAAGAGATAGATTATTGATTCTATCTACCATAAATTATCTGCTGTAAAGGCCTTGATAAGAGGCCTCATCATGGCCAGTTAGGTCAGTTGGTTTCAGCCTAGTGTTAATAACGGGTTTGCATCCCTTATGGGTCAGTAATTTATACTAGCATACCACCCTGAACCAATCCAGTGTTACCCGATTTCAGAAAACAAGCGGTGCAAAGTTTGGCTAGTATGTGAATGGGAAACTACCAGAAATTTCTAGGCAGGGCTAGTAAAGAATCCTGCTTGAAACCTCGAGTAGCTGCTGCCACTGAGAATTGATTATACTGGTCTAGATGGCCCAATGATTAGACTCAGTATAAAATATCTTCCTATGTCCTATGATAAGAGAACTTCATGTGCACTCCAGTCTTTTGTTGTATAGCTTCAACCAGTGCTTCTTATGCTATATGATATGGGGATCCTGTAGGGTCCCCCCCAATGTGCCAGGGACTGGTGCCATATTTGTGCCCATTGACTTCAATGGTTTTTTTCTTTCCTGGAAGCTTGCCACCAATAGCCCATGGACTGATTACCACTTTGAGTAGCACTGGTTTAAAAGACGTTCTTCCAAACAAATAGATCTAGAATGCATACATGAATCTGGCATTCTGATCATTATATTTCCAATGCTGGGCATTATAAAGTCTCCGCTACATCCTCCCTCTCTACCTATGGTGTTACCTTTTCCTTTACGATTGGGAATTCTAGGCACACAGTATGTCAAGGTTGCCCCAAGATTTTTGTGGCCTTAGTCTAGTGATAAGATAATTCTCCCCCACTGCCATTCCATGTATAGAAGCTAAATGGGCTGCCAATTGGCTTCTACACCCTGGTGGGGAGCATCTCCCATTGTGCTTGAGATCAGTAGGCTTATTTAGGAGTGTCAGGACCAGCTGCATGTCCTCCAGCTCTTTGCTACTCTATTGCACTTCCTAACGTCAGCTGACAGTATGTCAGGTTTGCCCTTGTCTCTCTAATGATAAGCTGGTCCTCCAATGGCAATGTTTATGTAATGACAGAGTCTTTTTATCTCATGGAAGATAATGAGGTGTTTCCAAGTGAATTGTGAAACTAGGAATGCATTTAGTAGCACAAGTGAAACTAGGAGTGCATTTAGTAGCAATATTGAAACTCAGTGGTTAGGATCTCTTTTTCCTGAATGGGAGATTACAGAGAGACCTATGTAAAATATTTTGAGCTTTCCATGGAGTCTGAGGATTAAAAACCAAATCCTAGGATTAAAAATTAAAGAAACAAAACAAATCAGTGGTATTCAGGAGTGCCCTTTGATGTGACTCCCCACCATCTCCTAACACACATTTACAAATTTGGCACACTGTTTGGAGATCAGAATGCAAAATGGGGTCTGACTCACCTCAGGCAAATGATGAAAAGGCAACTTCCTAGAAGGAACCCTGAACTTCACATCCCTGAGGGCTGGCAACATAATAGTGCAGGTTCAGTGGTGGCATTAGAAAAAATAAATTTGAGAGGTGCAGTGTGATTGAGGAGGCAGGGCAAGCTTTCTTTCCATGTTAGATTTATGTAAGAGCAATTATATTTCAATTTAAAATGCCTATCCTAAACATATTTTTCTTTGATTTAAGTCCTACAGTGTTAATTTTCAAGGAAGCCTAGGACTGCAACCTAACATTTGGCTTTATTAGTAGAGCTACAGGTTCTCCCTCTCTCAGTCTAAACAAGAAGAAATAATGCATTATAGCCAATTTGCAGCAGAATTGTTTTGTTCCCATGGTGTTTTCTTCAAAAACAATAGGCTGTGAAACTTTCCACTCTGATGTTCACATGGCTGCAAATCAAGATGATGGTTGTGTCTTTTTTTTTCTTTTTTTCTTTTTCTTTTTTTTTTTTTTTGCACAGGGGTGGTGGTGATCAGGGAAAACACTCATAGGAAGGTGAAAACCCAGCAGCACCTGGAGACAAAGAGGAGAGTGGCCACTGCAAGGAAAGGGAGGAGAGAGCCACCCACCCTTCACCCATCCCGGGGCAGCAGCAGCCTCCAATTACAACTGCAGTTAAAGGGACGAGAAGAGCCACCTGGCAAGCCACTGGTTGTGGGGAAGGGAGAGGATAGCTCTTCGCTGCCTTTGCTTCATCTTGCCTTCCCAGGCTTGGCTGCTCCTTCTTTCATGCCTATCAACCAAGCTCAATGTCATAAGGCTTTGGGGTGTGTGGGACGGGCATGAGAGAAGGAGCAGCCCAGCCCGGGAAGGTGAGATCTGGAGCGGTGAAGAGCTGCCCTCCTCTTCCTTCTCTGCAACCAGTGGCTGGTCAGGCAGCTCCTCCCATCCCTTTAATTGCAGCCAGAATCAGAGGCTGCTGCCACCAGGATGGGTGAAAGGTGGGTGGCTCTCTCCTCCTCTTCCTCATAGTGGCCACCCTCCTCGTTGTCTCTGGGCACTGCCAGTTTCCCTTCTTCACCAAATTGACAGGGTTTTTTTTTTAAGTTTTAAAAGTGCATGATCACTAGTGCTTCTGTGCGCTTGACAGAAAGTCCACCCCTGTGTATGTCTGACCAATGAGATGTTCAGTTCTGCCCTCTCTGGACTGTGCAACAAATCACATCAGTTGTCCCAATGAACAGGAATCTGTATTTCCTTCAAAGTTTTTTTAAAAAAAGTTCAGGAGAAGCTGCAAAGGCTTCCCCCGCAGAGTATTTTGTGGTTTTTGCACCCCTCCTTCCAAATACATTGAATCACCATAGGATCTCATTGGGACAAAAGGTATTCTCCTCAAATTCTATGAGGAGTATTTTCAGCGTCTAGACAGCCCCTCAGTGTAAAATCAAATCACATGTAAGTACCTTCTCCCACACTCTGTAGTCTGGCCCTTCAGGGAATCTATTGGCTCATCTAGCGTTTACATCTCTAGCACCCTTATAACTTTGTGGCACTCCCAGTTTTCTAAAGTGATTAAGAAAGATTATTTGACCTCAAGAAATCTAGGTTTGAATTTCATCTTCAGGTTAACGACAGCTGGTCAAGGAGCTGGCCTTTAACAACATAACATTTTAAAAAGACACTGTGATTATACAGACTATATAAAACCTCCAGCCACACGGCACACTTAATTGTTTCATAGGCTATTAAAATAGGGGTGGCAATTGCAAACTTTCAGAGCCACTCAGCTTACCATTTGGTACCAAGGCCTTTTATAGCTGAATTTGCCATGACTGTTAAACATACATTGGATCATGTTCTGTGATCCAGGGAATATAGAAAACAGAAGTAATTTGCAGTGACCTACTTTTCTTTTTCTTTTTTTTGAAAATAATTGGAGCATATCACACATATGTTTGCAACATAAGAGGGTGATTAATATTGATGAGAGGGGAAAAACTTTCCATATGTGTGTGTGTGTGTGTGTGTGTGTATCTCACACATACACTTTTTATTTGTTTGAGGATTTCTCTCCTAATTTGAAGTGAAATTGCTTAAATTCTTATGAACTAATCCTAATTAAAACAAGTAGAGCTGAGTTGAGGAATGTTTGAAGTGATCAAGGGCAATGGTTTTGCAATTGCATTTATGGCAGTGGGAGGGGTAATGGAATAATAAACGAACCTGGAACTAATGAAAATTACATCCCCCCGCCATAATTTCAGACTTTAATGCCTTTAAACTCTTCAAACCAGTGATGAACTGAGTTGTAGAGTCAAAACATCTCTTTTGTAAAGAAACATGAAGCAGAATCTATTTTTTTAAAAGTTAATCCACGTTTATATGCATGAGTGATTATTGCATAAGGAGATTAATAATAAATCACAGAGAGATTTATAAATAAGTTATCCATGGGAATCTGAGCTGGTGCTGCCAATTTACTCTTTTACTTTGTGCTCAATGGATTTACCATTAAACTATTTAGGTATAATCTATTTAACAGCCCGTTCCGTCTGCTGCTATTTGAGGTGGGAATCAGCTCAAAATTTGAGCGCAGTCTTGGTTTACATAAACAGTGAGTAAGAAAACTATTTTCAGATTGTACCACTAGAGAGGACAGATGAGTTATTAGACAAATTGAATGTTCCTTTCTACACATAGAAAATGAGATGTAAAGAAGAAGGAGGTTAGCTTGCCCTCTCCCACTGTGCGCAGTGAGGCAGTGAGCACATGTGAGTTATTTAAATGTGCGAAAATCACCTGCATTCTGAAATAGTGTTGGCCAGGAAGTTTTACTTCTGTTTTACTACTCATCTGCTATTTGCATAAGCTATGACATTTAGACCAAAGCTTGATGGGAAATAAATAAACAACATTTTGGACTACGGACTTTTTCGGACAACAGTTTACAACGCTAGCAGCCTCGTCCCTGTTGCGAGGCTGCAGCGCTGCAGAGCGTCCCTTTCGGATGACGCTCTGCCCTGCTGTCCCTCTTGTGGTACTGTTGCGTAACCGCGGGGACGCAGCAGCATTATATTTGGCATTTTTCTACTCACGAAATTTGATCGTGAGTAGAAAAATGCCAAATATAATGCTGCTGCGTCCCCGTGGTTACGCAACAGTACCGCAAGAGGGACAGCAGGGCAGAGCGTCATCCGAAAGGGACGCTCTGCAGCGCTGCAGCCTCGCAATGGGGACGAGGCTGCTAGCGTTGTAAACTGTCGTCTGAAAAAGTCCTACAGCTGTTAGAATCACTCAGCCAGGGTAGTCTGGGCTTTGCAATCCAAAAAAATAAATTCTTCACCTGTCAGATATACACAAACATGTAGTCCTGCAGCTTCAATCTCCTAAAATCAATTTTATAAAGGATTATCAGTGAAGTGCCATTGAATATGTACAGAGTATACTTCCCATGCCAACAAAGCTCCAAATCCAGTTCCAACTCATCTGGATTTAGGGAAAATCCTTTAAAGTCAGAATGAATGTGAAAGTCCAAGATTTGTTGTCTTACAGTTCTGTTTGTAAAAGTATCAAAAATATACAACAGATGCACCACTAGCACTGAAATCCTGTTCATGATTACTCAGATGTCAGTATCACTGAGTAAAGTAGTCAGTGTGTACATTGTACAGGAGTGTATCCAAAGCATTTGCCAAACTATGCTGAGTTATTTGGTCTAAGCAGGAGTGGTGACTGGCAGCTTGCCTGTCCATGGGATAGTGAATCCACTTTGAATTTTACTCTGAATTTTAAAACAGCTGCCCAAGCTGCTGAACCCAATCCTGCAATAGGTTCACCATTTGGATAGCTCATTTATAGTTCAGATTAAAACCCAGAAAAGATTCATTATCCCACTAACATGGAAGCCACCACTGCTAACCAGTGAACACAAGCTATACTGGAAACTAATTGGTACTGGAGTATAAAAAGCCAATAAATAGCACAGATGACCTTCTAATAAAGATACTGACCCTTTTGCCCATCTACTAATTGACACCTCAAGGTGTTTTTCATTCATTGTAACTCTAGCCTCTGCATCCATCTTTCTAAAATTCTGCAGGTTTCTTAGCTTAGATTACTGGCAATCTTTGTATAATTTTCAAAACAAGAAGCCGCCAAAAATCTAGAATGATGAGCATATCGCATACTGGAAACATCCAAAATGTAAAGACTACTCTTATACAAAACTATCTGGACATAGTCTTCTGAAACTTGGCAGGCTTGATCTCAACTATACTGTAACTTTCATACAATTATGATTTTTTTAAAAACAAATGTGATCAATACTTCCCTTTAAAAAAATCATCAAAACCCAAAGGCATATATTATATAACAATTGCACACCTATTTTGCTTAAATTAGCAGGCATATGGTAATCTCATATTGAGAGACTACCATTTCTGCAAAGTTCATCTAGTTTTGATAAACAGAAAAAGGTTATAGCGACTTATTGATTTCCAGTGGGAGGCACAAAGATTTGGATTTCTGAACTGAGATTCAAAGTAAATCTCACTCAGGCTTCCAGAATGGTTAGAAACAAATCTTACTGTTTTCACCAAATTAGAGTCCAATTATGGTTGGTATGTACCCTGAATAGATAGGTAAGTAGGCAGGTAGAGAGGTTAGATGAAGGTCTTGTCTAGACAGGCTGCTTACTCTGTCTTGCCCCCATCTTGGAGCCCCGCAGTCCATACAACACAGGGTTTTTCCCCATTTTGTCCCTGGGCAGTCCTGATGACATGTTGCAGGCCTCCTTCCTGGCTTCAGAGAGTGCAATGTGGGTGGCATTGAAGACGGCTGCAGATGTGGGCCGGTGTGTCCATGTGGATTTCCTCCCATTTCATGAAGGTAACTGGGGTGCATGGGTGGGCTTGATAAAGGGCCAGAATACACCTGCAGGAAGCTGGTGTATGAGTAATCTGCCCTGTGTAGACAATCCCTAATTCAACAATACAAGTTCTGTTGGTGGATTCTGGCACTGTGAAATGGTTATGGAAACAACAAAGAAGACAGTTATTTGTAAGGAATAGTACAATAGAAATAGCACCAGAGATGCCAAAAGCCAAAGACAAAAGAGATTGTAAATACATACCACTAATAAATGGAAATATATATTAAAAAAATGTGTTCAAATATATACAGTATACAGAAGATTATCTGGCTTTTCTTCGCAAACGAAGATTCAGGAAGGACTCATCCCGCGCTTTCTGCAAGCGCGCTGATGACTAAAAAGGCCAATCCGAGATAAACAAGTCCGGTTGCAAAAAGCACAGCAGAAGGTCTCCTTGGGTGATGTTTTTGGGTTGTGATTCTTTCTGCGTTGTCGTTTCTCTTCAAGACTTGTTCGGCGTGAGTTCTCAAATAAGGCTGCAGCATTGTGGATAGTGCGTCTCCATGCCTCCCGATGTGAGGCCAGGGCGGACCACTGTTGGTGATCAATTTGGCCGAGCCTGAGATGTTGTTTCAGGGAGTCTTTGTATCGCTTTTTTGGAGCGCCCCTCTTACGCTGACCCGTGGCGAGTTCACCGTAGAGTAGTATTTTTGGGAGGCGATGGTCCTCCATCCTAGAAACGTGCCCTGCCCAGTGCAGCTGTGTTCTCAATATCATGGCCTCAATGCTGGTGATCCCGGCTTGCTCAAGGACAGCAACATTCGTCACATAGTCAGTCCAGTGTATATTTAGGATTGTGCGTAGACAGCGCTGATGAAAGCGCTCGAGGAGTCGTAGGTGGTGGCGATAGGTGACCCATGTTTCAGATCCATAAAGGAGGATAGACAGTACGATGGCTCTATAGGCACTGATTTTTGTGCTTTGCCTCAGGTGTTTATTGCTCCAGACTCTTTTGTGAAGTCTTCCAAATGCAGTATATGCCTTTGCTAATCTGTGATCCATCTCTTTGTCAATCTTGGCATCTGAGGAGATGATGCTTCCCAGGTAGGTGAACTGCTGAACGGACTTGAGCACAGATTTGCCGACGGCAATATACTGTATTCAAAATGACAGATTTCTGGATAACATCCATTTTGACCAAAGAGGTCTTCTTCAAAGTATGGAAAGTATTTACAACAACCAGTTCTGAGAGCAAGCCTTTTTCTTTTATGTATTATTGTGAAATAGTTATACAGGTTTTCCAATATATTTTAACAGGCAATGCATACATGTTCTATCTGAACTCATGTATGAAATGGTTTCAAAATGTGGTGTGTCCATATTCAAAGGACTAATTCACACACAAAGTCATTGAAAGTGTGAGAATGTATGAGAAGATAAAGTGAAGAAGGAAGGTTGTAAGTGTAGAGAGTATGAGAAAGTGAAAGGAAGAATGAGAGGAAGAGTAAAGGGAAGAAGGGATGGGATAAAGAAAGGACGTAGATGAAAAGAAGAAGAAAGGAGAGGAAAGGATGGTAAAGGAAATGAAAGAGATAGAAAGCAAGGATGGATGGTTAAATTTTTATAAGATATGAAAACGATATGAGATTAAGGCGAATAATGATATATAAATGTATGGTTATGTCTAATGAAGTTTCTGTTGTCTAAATCTCTTAAATAATTTTTTTTTAAAAAGTCATTGAAACAGTCATATTATGTGGACTTTACAAATTACTATTTTAAAAATTATCACACAGATTAGTGCAGACACCATAAATCTGTAACTGATCTCACAGGGAAGGTGTATCAATGATAGAAAAAGAGGTTATTGGTGGGGAATATCATTCCTCAAATGGAATATTTCCACAGAGTTTATGGAGATTATCAGATGCCCTTAATATGGTGTTACACAAATGCCAGGAGATCTCCAAAGGGCTTCCCTTTCAGACGATGTCGTCCCCATCCTGTTATGCTCCCGTGCTGGTCCCATTTCGCCCTTGCTGCTTTTTATGCATGGCTTAAGCTGTGAATAGATTGCCCAGTCCGTTCCTGTCACAGAACAAGAGGTGAATGAAAAGTTGACCCGTTTCCATAGCGCAATGCCAGCTGCAGTGGGAGGTCCATTCCAGAATGCTTCCGGGCGCAATTGGGACATCCAGCTAAGTGACACACTTTTTTGTACCCTCCCTGGCTTACTTGGGTTTTTTTTAAGTGTGTTTTTGCGCTTGCTGTCATTTTTTAAAAAAATATATTTTTATTTCCAACAGTATCTTAACATACATAATACACAAAGTATACATATAAAATGTACATATTTTGGAAAAATATATTCAAGTTAATACAGTCTTCATTCCATCTTTTTGGTTCCAGTTCCTTTTTCCAATTTCCGTTTCACTGTCCTTTCCTCCCTCCACCCTAATTTTCCAATCTTTCATTACCCCTTTCTTCTCTATTCCCACCCTCAATTGTTTATTTGTTTGCTTCTGTCTTTCCTTCCTTGCTTCCTTCTCCACTCTACTAGCTTCCTTTAAAGCATCACCTGTATGGGATATTTTGAGTATTTGTCTCTTCATTTTATCCTCCCTATCTTGTTACTATCATCATGTCCTTTAATATCCTACTATTTCTGGTCCTTACTTTCCCTATCTTTTCCCTTGTTATTTGTACTTCAAGGTCTTTTATATATTTCCTTGAAATTTTTGCTTAACTTGTAGCTTATACTTAAAGTTCAGTCTCTTCTTTCTTGATCTGTTATACTTATAAAATTTTTCCTTGTTAATGTGCTGGCCTCGTATTCCGTATTTTAGTTTATCTTCCTATTCCATCTTTCCTCCCAAAATTCTCAGATCGGAGACCATTCTTCTTCCAGTTTTGTCGTATTTGCTTTATTTAATATATATGTTAATTTGTCATTTTCTTGCATTTCTCTGAGTTTCATCAACCAGTCTTCTATCGATGGAATTTCTTTATTTTTCCATTTGGCCGCTATTATTAATCTTGCCGCTGTTATCGCATATAATAATGTTCTCCAATATTTTTGTTTGAATTTTGTTTCCAATTCAGATGTTATATTAAATAGATATAGTTTTGGGCTCATAACCAGTTAAATGCTATAAATATTTTGAATTGTCTTATGAATTTTCATCCAAAATTTCCAAATTTGTGAACATCCCCACCACATATGATGCATCGTACCAACGTCTTTTTCACACCGCCAGCAATGGTTATTTTTTGTCTTGTAAATCTTACTAATTCTTGCCGGGGTTAAGTACCATCTGTTCATCAGCTTAAAATAATTTTCTTTTAATGCTAAAGATGCTGTGAAGTTATTTGTATTTTTCCACGCTATCTCCCATTCTTCCAAAGTTATTGTTTCTCCTATCTCCTGAGCCCATTTTGTCATTGCGTCCATAATCCTTTCTCCTTCTGATTCTCTTTCTAATAATAGTTTGTAAAATTTTGATATTTTTCTATTTTCCTTGTCCCAAGTTATTTTATCTATCTCTGTGTCAAATATCTCAAATCTGTATTTTTCTTTATCACTTTGAAATCTATTTTTTATTTGCAAATATTTAAACCAGTTCATCTCAATACCTTTCCTTTCCAGTGCTTCACGTGGTTGCAGTTTAATTCCTTCTCCTCTTTTCCGTGCTGCTTCATCAATTAAATCTTTATAGCTCAGCCAATTCTTTGTGTTCTCCCATCTTCCCAGAAAGGCTTCGTGTGGGGATAACCAGATTGGGAGTTTGAAGTAAAAAAATTTTAAAATCTTATTCCATATCCTATACAAGGCTTTTCTAATTATGTGATTTTTGAATCTTTGTTAACTTGTACTTTATCATAACCCAAATAAGCATGCCATCCATAGCGTAGTCCATATCCTTCCAAAGTCAACGTTCCGTCATTATTCAATTTAATCCATGTTAATACCCAGTTAAGTCCACAATCTATATAATAGAGTTTCAGATTGGGCAGAGATGCTCCTCCGTTCTCTTTATTGGCTGTTAATATAGACCACTGTATCCTTGCTTTTCTCCCCCTCCAGATAAATTTGTTCAATTCAAAAGTCCATTGTTGCAATATCTTGTCATTTTGGAGTATTGGCAAATTTTGGAATATAAACATAATTTTTGGCAATACGTTCATTTTAATTGTATTTATTCTTCCAAATAGAGATAGGTCTGAATTGTTGCATTTCTTCAGATTCGATTTAATTTCACCCCACAATTTCTTGTAGTTGTCATCATATAAGTCAATATTCCTTTTGCTCAGCCAAATTCCCAAATACTTCACTTTTTTTTTCAATTCTGCAACCCGATATTTCTTTTAATTTCTCCTCTTCTTTTACTGTTAATTTTTTTGTTATGGTTACTGTTTTCTCCTTATTCAGTTTATACCCAGCCATATCTCCAAATATTTTAATTTGTTCCAGCAATGTTGTAATATTTTCCATGGGATTTTTTAATATCATTGCCAGGTTGTCAGCGAAAGCTTTTAATTTATATTCTTGACCTCTTATCTTTAGACCTGGTATTTGTTTTTCACTCCTTAGTTTATTATTTAAGCACTCCAAGACCATTATGAATAGCAATGGGGATAGTGGGCATCCCTGCCGAGTTCCTTTATGTATATTGAATGCTTCTGATTTTTCTCTATTTATTATCAACCTCCGTGAATAAAATGTTGGCAAATATAGCATGGCAGGATCCAAGCCTTAGCGCGAGAGGGAACGACGATCTGGCAGCAGTGATGGCATCATCCAAAATCAACCCCCTGCTGCACTGCTGCAATGAAACTGTCCTGGGCGATCCTTGCATGGCAAGGATCGTCTGAAAATCTCCCAAGTCTTTTGTTGATGTTGGGTTGCCTTTAAATTGTCTCTGGCAATTTGTAAGGCTTGACGTAAAGATGACATCAAGGTCTAGACATATGTCACCACATCTTCAACCTCCCTTTCTCCTGGAGTTTCCCACTCGAGTTGAAGGAGATCCAAAGGTCTTTTCACTTTGCATCCAAACATCAACTCAAATGGACTGAATCCCAAGCTTTTTTGTGGGACCTCTCGGTATGCGAACAACAGGTGTTTAGCTTGGTGTCCCAATCTCTTCGATTTTCTTTGGTATAGGATTTAATCATGTGGATTAATGTCCCATTAAAATCTTCTGTCAGTCTGTTACTCTGTGGGCGATAAGCGGTTGTGGTCAAATGTTTAACCCCACATACCTCCCATAGTTTCTGCATTACCTTTGAAGTAAACGAACTTCCCAAATCTGAGATAATCTCACTGGGATATCCTAATCTACAGAAAATGTATATTAAAGTGTTTGCCACCATCTATATTTCCCAAAGCCACAGCCTCAGGATATCTTGTGGCATAATCTGTCACAGTCAGAATGTACTTATTTCCTCTCTGTGGTAATGAACCCACGATGTCTATGCCTATCCTTTGAAATGGCTGTGAAATCACTGGTAAGGGACAAAGCTTGGCTTTGGTCTTATCTTTGCCAGAGCCCATTTTCTGACAAATGTCACAAGATTTACAATAGTGTTTAATATCTTGTCCCATCTTTGGCCAGTAAAAAATTTGAAGAGATTCTTTGGGTGGTCTTCTTTATTTCCAAACATCCTCCGAATGAACTAGAATGGGCCATTTCTAGAATCTGGCTTCTGTATTTCTGAGGGACCACTAATTGTTTTTGGATTTCTTTCTGTGTGTTGTATTTACTCTTTAGGACTTCTCTATATAAGTTGTCTTTGATAATTCTAAATCTGTGAGGGCGTTGTTTATTTAGCTCTACGTCTGTTTCATCATTTACCAACGTGAACAACGGTTTTAAACTTTCATCACTTCTTTGTTCTTGACCAAATTCAGGGGTGTTTTTGACTTCAATCGCCTCAGATCTCTCCTTTTCTGAGGCATTTGTCACTTTAACCTCATCTTTAGTGACCACTTATTTTTTCTTGTTCCTTTTTAGACATTGGATTGATCTGTTCTGAGGACTTTTTCTTTTCTTGTTGTCTGGTGACAACACAAGCAAATCTAAAATGTCTATCTAAGTCATTTCCAATTAGACATGGGAATGGAATATCATCCCAGACTGCAAATTTCCACTGGAGGCTGTGTCCTCTAAAGGAAATGTCTAACTTGCATACTGGTGCTTTAAAAGCAGGACCCCCCAAGCCCTTTAACACCATGTCTTCCTCTGGACACAAATGTTGAGGTTTTATTAAGTGTGATTTAACTATATACACATCAGCCCCCGAATCACGAAAACCCCACACCCAGGACTTATTTATTTGTATTAATTCTCGGTGTTCATCAGTTTCTGTTTCTGGAGGGAAATTTGTCACAAACAGGCAAGTTCTTGGAGAAGAAGCTCTCTTAGAGTCTGACATTGTTTCAACTGATGTTTCCATAGCAACTGTCACCTCAGGCTGTTCTCTGTGACAGCACTCTTGTATTGCTGGTTTAACTGAGTTTACACAATAAGCTGATTTTATATTTGATTTTGAGTCCTTATTAAATATATTTGGACAGCTATATCTGAGGTGACCCAATTTTCCACATTCATAACACTTTTTGGGACTGGGTTTTGATTGCTCCCTAGTCCAACTGTCTTTTTTATGGGCCTCAAGGTCACACTCTCTCGACCCAAAACCTTTTCTTTCATCTTCATGCAGTTTTTCTTGTTGCCAGGGTCTAAATTTTTTTACTATTGTTGTTCTTATCTTTCGAAGTATGCTAGTTTCTTTTCATTTTCCTGAGTTTTTACCTCAGGTCTTGTTGTCTTTCGACCATCTTCCCTGATCAATGCTATAGCATCAAGCAATTTGGCTGCTTCTGCCACAGTCTTAGGCTGTTTGTCTTGTACCAGCCATCTATATTCTTGGGGAATAACAGTATAGAATTGTTCTGATCCTATAAGACTCTGTAATTCTTCCTTGGTTGTTATTTTGGCTCCTTCAATCCAACTTTTTAATAAATTATCTAACCTGGCTCCCAATTGGCAAATAGACTCATTTCCCTCTCTCTTAATTGTTCGGAATCGACATCTATGATGTTCAGGTGTAAGGCCAAATCTTTGCCTCACCATTTCTTTAAATAAATCATAATTTTGGGCTTCATCTGTCCTCATTTCTGCGTATATTTCTGTGAGACCTCCACTAATCTGTGATCTCAAATAACTCATTCTTTCCTCATTCTTTATTTTCCATTCTGAACAAGTTCTTTCAAAGTTAATGAAGAAAGAGTCAATGTTATCCCCTTTATAATACCTGGGGAACCTCTTTATATCAATCTGAGGTAACCTATTTATCTCAGGGACCACTTGAGATTGAGGGATTCCCTGATCCATACTTCTCATTCTAATTTGATAATCTATTTCTTTCTCTCTTTTTTCCTTTTCAGTTCTGGCCATTTCTATATCCTTTTCCTTTTCTATTTTGGCCATTTCAAGTTTGATTTTCCAAATCTCTATACTTTCTTGGGATTCAGAAATGGAGGTGTCAAGACTAGCCACCATTTCTTCCCTGACCTCCTCTTCCCCCACCCTTTCAGCTACGGCTGGGGTTGTGACTTTCTTAGGCATGTTAGCAGTATTTCCTTACCAATACGCAAAACTTTTACCTCAGGAAATACCTTTTTACTTTGCCTCCACTAAGTAAAATAAATTTATTTGGATCTTAAAATCAAACTAGTGATTCCCTACGTTACCACTGTCGTTTACCTCAGGAATCACATTGAATTAACTGTGCCTCTACCAAGTACAGAGATCCTACTTGAATCTCAAAGTCAGACCAGTGATTCCTTACTTCACCCAGACTTTAACCTCAGGAATCACGTTTGTCCATCTATATCTCTATCTACAAACGTACTACCCAATACGTTTACCTCAGAGACTAGTTCTTAGATAACTGTGTGGCGTGGTCAGGTTTTAAGTAATCTCTTACCAATTACCCTTTCACTGTTACCTCAGAGATTACTCCCCTAACTCAATGCCCAAACCTTTATTGTTGGTTTTCTACACAAACCTTAACCAACTACGGGTATCTGGTATGTTTACTCAGACCCCTATAACTCTAGCACAGTTCTGGCAACTGGACCTTTCGGATCCCGTCGCTGCCTACCAAAAATATGTGGTGACCCATACACAGTCAACCCACCATCTTAACACTCTGACTTTAGGATGGCAGTCCTGTGGGGTGTCTTGCATTCCACTACTGCCCCCAAAAGAATGTGTAAAGCATCAACCACTTTCTATTGGGACAGCCCTTTGTGTCCCTGATATCAGGTAGCGTGGTTTAAATTAAACGGAGGCCAAGCAGCTTTAAACTCTAACAAACATTTATTGAAAAATATAAAACAAATAAACTGTAGTAGAGTATTAAAGTTGTTAATCTTCTTAAGGCTTAGTTACATCAGATTCCTTTTAAAATAATAACATCAATCTAGACACACCAGCACTACTAACTCAGGCACAAAGTCCTAAATCCCCTTTATATACTTGACTTGCTCTGAGTCTCTCCCTATTAGGCTCTCCAAGTCTATTCAGTCCCTCTCTGACCCTTCTGTGGTCGTCAGACTGAAAAGTTCCCTCAGGAACTCTAAGAGCACACCCTCCCTTCGGGGTAACTCTTTCTTTCCAGTCAAACCTCAAAACAATTAACCCCCCACTCACTCTCTGCCAGGCCCCTTTTATAGCCGTGCCCAGCTGCCTTCCTATTGGCTGGGCACCTGCTGCTCTGAGATTGGCTAAAAGAGCGGCCTTTTCATCACAATGTGTCTGACCTCTTCATTTTTGAATGGTTTTGTTGTTTTACTAATGTTGTTATCTTTTCCAGATTCTAGATTATGCTTGGAGAGGTGGCGGGTCCTGATCTGTGGCCATAGTGTGACCTACTGGGCAGCAAGCCAGGCCTGAAATTGCCACCTTTTGGCTCAACTGGGGTTGAGCAACCAGACCACAGTGGAGTGGCTCAGGAAAAGAGGACTTTGTTGGCATGGTTTCTTACCTCTGTTGTTTAGGGAGTGCAAAGGGCCCCCCCCCTCATGTTTTGATCATTCACCTGGGTGGAAATGACCTAGGTTTTCAGTATCTGCATGATCTGAAAGGGTCATCCAGACTAAGTGGCTGGTGATAACTCCGATGTGGTCTGCCATTTTGCCTCATCAACTATGCATTGATTAAGCATGCAGGAGGGTTAACAGGGAAATCCATAATAATAATAAATCCACTTGCTCCCACATCCCAAAAAAATATTTCAGTGCCCTGAGCTCTACAGACTAAACAGCATGCATTAATTCAAAGAGGGTAATATGTTGTTCCTGGGGGACTTGCAATAAGGGATGAGGATCTGTTTGGTCAGCCTGGTGGGAGGGGGAGGGAATAAGCAGATGTTTGTCCATTGTCTGTGGCAGGTAGTGGGGGGAGAAAAGTAGCAGGTACAGCAAACACCTTGGCACCCTTTTGGTGAAGGGGAGGGCTCTGGAATGGCTTCTTTAGGTCTTGGGACCAAGAGGCTAGGGAAGATGGCTACTTTTGGGATGGCCTGGGGAACGTGCCCTCATTTTCAGTGCTGGATCTTGGTGGTGGGGTTCCTTGGGTCTGCCTTCCAGTTGATGGCCATATGGGAAGCAACCCAGATATTGGATTGTCTTTGGAGCTCAGGGGGTTTGCCCAGGGGAAGGCTAAGGAGGACGTCGAGTGACCTTGCTTCAGGTCATCCCACACTAGGTTGCCAGCCCCTTCTGCTGGCTTCCAAGACAAATTTTGCAAGGCAGAACAAGACTGATTTTGAGCCCAGGTGGAGGAACTCCTCTCCAAATCTTTTTGACCTTTCCTGTCATTTCTGCCATCCTGATTTGTGAAGATGCATCATAATTGGGTGGGCTTAAAAAAGAACTTGTCAAATTTGGACCTGAAAGAGAGAGTAAATATATGTTATGTAATTAAATGGTGGCCTTCCTGGTTACAACATCAATGTGAGAGCTATGATCAACAATCAGAATTCAGAAGTCTAAGTTAATATACCCCATTTCACACACTGGAATGATCGGTTTGTTACATAGGAAAAATAGTCAGGTCCTGATAAAAAGCCAAGGAAGTACCTGATGAGCAGCGTGTTTTCTAACTTACGTAAATAAAAAACAACAATGGAAGGAGGATGTGAGGATTTTTTTTTTTGAGGGAGGGGACTGACAGAAATTCATGATCCCCTCCTCAGCTCTCTGAACCCCAGGCTGATATGCCGCCTGAACCCCCCTCTTAA
Organism: Gambelia wislizenii; assembly: GCA_030847615.1. NCBI lineage: Eukaryota > Metazoa > Chordata > Lepidosauria > Squamata > Crotaphytidae > Gambelia > Gambelia wislizenii. The sequence goes on from JAUMIR010000003.1 coordinate 216,247,276, forward strand.
AGGCCCTGTCCCTTCTTGCTCCTTTTCAGGTTCAACACATTTAACAAGGTTCTAGGATAAATGAAATGGCCCTTATGCAACCCAGCTTTCAGTGTCTGGTCTTGTTATCCCATGGTTGTTCAGCAATTCAGCTCCATGCTCACACTGCATGGGAGGAGCTGCTTTTGTTGGCCTCCAATGGAGAAAGGCCAAGTAGCTGTATGTCAAGTGCAACTGCACCAGGATGTTGAGCATCAAGGGTGGAGCTGGGGGATATTAAGGTCCTCCCATCCCCTTCATTCCTTCTATTTTATGTTGAAGCTCAACCCACTCTCCTCCCTCCAGCGCAGTGTGAGCTTTGCTGGTTTCTTCGAGGCCGGGTAGGAATTTTTGCCCTTTTAACTAGGGTGTTGTTGTTGTTGTTGCCTACTCTATATTATCTCTGGGGGACTTGGACAATTGGCTAAGGATAGAGTCCATTAATAGGTGGTCGCTTGGTAGTAGGGGGAGAAAAATAGCATATACAATGAATCCCTTGACACCAAAGGGTAGTGAAGGGGAGTCTGTGGAACTGGATCTTTAGGCCCTGAGGCCAGAAGGTGAGGAATGAGACTATCCTTTGGGCTAGCCTGGGGACTTTGTCCTCATTTTAAGTCCTGCCACTTGGTGAGGGTGGGGCTCAGGTCTGCCTTCTAGCTGATGGCTGGATGGGGAACAACCCAGCTATGGGATGGCCATTGGGGCTCAGCTGGTACACCTAGAGGAAGGCAGAGGAGACATCAAGGAGTGACAGCTGCCTCAGCTGATCCCACATTAGTTTGCTCCCTTTTTGTTCCTTTTCAGGTTCAACACATTTAAATCAGTTCTAGGTTAAATAAAGTGGCCCTAACTCAGCCCAGTTTTCTGTATCTGGTCTTGTTATTCCATGGTTGATCAGCACTTTCCATGTTGGTGGCCAAACTTGCAGATCTATGCAGACAGCTGGTGAGGGAGACTTTATCTGGTCTCCTCTTTTCTCTTTGTTTTATTGTTTATGTTGCCATCTATAGGCAGACACACACGGTTCTAGAGTGATCAGCTAGAGCAGAATCTCTTTGTCTCCTAGCTCCAGCTTTTATTGCATTGTTTCCTGCCAAGCATGCTGCTGCAACCTGACACTAAAAATCTGTCTTTGTTCAGCCCTCCTATCATCCTCCTAATTCCAATACTGCTAAACAACATCCGGCTAGACAGAGGATGAGGAAGAAAAGGGGTCATAAAAAGACTTGTCAAAAGGAGCTTTTTTTATCAGAGGCTTTGTTAACTGAGGTATGCCTGTACAGTGTAGGGGGCTTGGACCAGGTGGAAAATGTAAGGGTGTGGATGGTTGTTTACCATGTGAATGTCTGAATAGAGCAAACTTAGGAAAACATTATCAGAGAAAAGGAAAATAAGAATTTCAAGTATGCTGCCGTCAGGGAATGTAGGTGTTAAATAATTAAAGCAAAAATGGTCTCATGGGGATACCTAGGGTTTCAAGCGCATGATTGAAGGAAACTAAGAAGATACATCAAAGATATGCCCTGTTCATCTGGAGAAAGAGCATGGACTATTAGTAGGCATTATAGAGCTTCACTATGGATGTGGACGTCCATCATAAAAACACTGTTGATACATCTGTGGATGGCCATGATTGACTGTTGTATCATTTTATCCCCTGGCCTTCCCTATTTCCTGACTTCAGGGGATATCAACAATAGGAGTCATCAAGCAGGACTCAATTGATTATTTTAAAATTTTGCTCGTGTCATTGACCATAACGGGGGAGGGGGATCTGCCTCTGAATTATTCAGAATGAAAACATACACAGAAGAAATCAATAGGGCACATCTGATATTAAAGACAAATTAAAGCATGCAGTATAAGCTAGCTTGGGGGCACTGGATCCCTGTAAAGGTAGCACTGAGGATGCATTTAAATTAAAAAAAAAAAAAACAAGAGTCTCCCCTTCTTTTCTTGTTGTCATAGGAGGGACTGAAGTGATCCTCTACTAACCTGCTTCAGAAACTAGCTTCTTTATGAATGGAGACACTTAAGGCCTCCTTTTTCATCTCATTCTTTGTAAATGTTGAAATTTAACTTCAGACTCTGTTGCAATCATTTCTTTGTATCCCCACAGTCTTTTTAACTGAGCTGTAATAGCACACCATGCTGGAGGGATAAAAATCACAGAAAAATGTTCAGGTCAGGGGGAAAAAAAATAAGACATGAACAAATATCTACAGCTAGGCATTTGGCCTCTGAAGAATTAGAAACTGTTGGAGATTAGTGTAGCAAAACATCTTTGCTTCAGGAAGAGCTTCTGTTTTAACATTAGGGGAATCTGCTTATTTGAATAACAAGAATTTGCTACCCTTCAAAGGCATGAGTGTTCATGTGTTAGGGCAGGGTTATCTACCATTCCCATCTTGAAACTGTTTTCTTCTGTTTTTTGGCAAACCTCAATGAAATTAGCACTCCAAAGGGAATTCACCGCCTATCGCCCCCCCACCCCCAAAGCATACTCTACTAAGGCTAAACTAACAAATTTTATTAGTGTTTGATATGATTAGTAAATTGGAAGGCTAAAATGAATATTTGATGGGAACTGATCATTCATTTGCATAAATTTTACAGTTGTGAATTTAAAATATAAATTTGTAACTTAAAAAAAAGATTTGGCAATTTTCTACTGGTTAAAATGTGGGTAGGATCAGAGAAAAGGCAGAAATGTCAAATGAAGAAGAGTTTGAGAGGCAGCTTGCATAGAAGGGAATGGGTGGTGGTCGAGAGCATGTTCACAAGGAACTTGTTCCTGAGCCATACAGTAGGACCCCTGTATCAATTGGGGATTGGTTCCAGGGAGCCCCACAGATAATGAAATCTGTGGATAATAGCAAATGCCCCTGTCGTCATTCTCTCCATGGGAGTGATCCCGAGGGGAGGTCCTGGGGGCAAAGGGAGAAGGGAGGCAAGATCTACTCCTCTGCTCCCTTCACCTCCATCGCAATTCCTGCCATGGGAGTGATCCTGGGGGGTGATCCCGGGGGCAAAAGAAGAAGGGAGGTGACATCTCTCCTCCTCTTCACCCATGCATCACCATTCCCACTGCGGGAGCGATCCTGAGGGGAGATCCTGGGGGCAAAGAGAGAAGGGAGGTGAAATCTACTCCTCCCCTCCCTTCATCCCGCATTGCCATTCCTGCCACAGGCATGATCCCAGGGGGGAGATCCCAGGGAGAAGGGAGGTGAGATCTTTCCTCCCCTCCCTTCACTACCATCCCCATTTCTGCAGCAGGAGCAATCCAGGGGGGAGATTCCAGGGGTAAAGGGAGAAGAGAGGCAAGATCTCTCTTCCTCCCCTCCCTCCCCCATCCACCCCCCCGCTTTTGCCATCCATGGATAATTGAATCGGCAGATGGCAAATCAGCAGATATGGGGGTGCTACTGTACATATCTTGGACATGACAAGCTTGGTTTGCCATTCCTGTATATTGGCAGCTTCCTAAGAGCATCAGGTATTGCACAAGAGAGCACTGAGAGTTCTCTGGAGGACCAGCAAAGAAGTCTTTAAGGTGGGGTGTGGACATGTTGCCTTCCAAATATTTTGGATTTCAGTTTGCAGAAGCTGTAGGGAACATGATTAATGATAAATAATTATGGTAATCCAAAAGGCCTGGAGGGCCAGAGATTGGCCACGCTTGCTTTAAGTTCTACCCCTATACCTTTAAGAGAGCTGGAAGTGGGGAGAGATGAATACATCTATTTTGTGTGTATTCAGGCTTACACAGTAGTGGTGGTAGCTCCATGTCAGTGGGTCAGTGAGTCTGCTTTGATCTCTAATCTAAACTTTAAAGAAGCTATTTTGTAGATAAAGTTCAGCATCTTCAAATTTCATGCAAACGTTTGGAGCAGATTCACTATCACACTGACAAAGAAAGCATCAGCTACCATGGCCCATACGTCGATTCCACCCAATTTCCTTATCAGTCCCCACTTGTTTAAAAAAAAAAGGAAACAAAATTAAAAATGAATTTCTATAAATTTCCCCAACGTACACATTTTGTACACAATTTCTGTTAATTTGGCATACTCTGTGTCAGTAGCAGAATTGTACTTTTCTTGGTACAAAACTTAAATTTGTTGCACAGATGGTGTGTTTTTGAAAAGCAGCATCCAGTTTACTGTTTCTATGATCACCTTTGAATATATGGTGGTAATTGATGGTGTAAAGGTTCTAAAAGTCACAGCTAAATTGATTTACATAATGCAGTTGGCATATGGTAGCTGCCTTAAGTTGTTCCAGCTGACAGCTACCTACCACTAGGCCTTATCACACTATACTGTTATAGCACTATTATTGCACTTTAGCTGCTATGGCTGCCTCCTGTGGAATCCTGAGACTTGAAGTTTAGGGAGTGGCATTTAGACCTCTCAGCCAGACTGCTCTTAGGCCTTACTAAACTACAAACTCCAGAATTTCACAGGAGGTAGCCATAGCAGTTAAAGTGGAATAATGGTGCTATAACAGTATAGTGTGATAAGGCTCTTAGTTGCAACTCCCTCTATCAATCAGATGCTTTTTCCCAGTTCCACTGAAGCCCTTTCTTCTTAGGTCTGTAGTGATGTGGAGAAGAAAGAAAAGGCTTTGAAAATGCAAAATGCAGCAAATGCAAAACTATGTGAACGGCATATCTGTAGGATATCAGATGTGTACCCTGTTAAATTACTTGGAAGCAACAGCTGAGAAAAATCGTGGCCACAGACTCTTGAGTGTCGAAAAGGTGTGCAAATCTGAGTTTGGTGTTTTGTAGTCACGTCTAAGGGCTTATCCAGAGCCAGCATATCCTGGCTCCAGATCTGGTTCGTCTTGGCCCTCTTAAGGAGAAAACAGGCTGGCATCCAAACAGAATGCTGGCGGTTGCTGCAGCAGCTGCTGCCATTTTCTCCACTGATGCAGAAGCTAGGAAGAGATCTTGCAACATGTGACTGCAGGCCCCCTACATGTGACCAGCCTTGGACACAAGCGGAGAGACCCCTGCTTGGCTTCTAGGAGAGCCGGGGTGATGGCAGTGACAAGGGAGGACTCCAAGCCTGCAGCAGCCTCTTTTCCCCCACTCCACCAGGCTAGAAGGCTGCAGAGGGCCCTGAGGACTTCCAGCAGCAGGGCAGCAGCGAGAGGGGGTGTGGCCAGGAGGGGTTGGCATTATAAGCCACTCCCACATCCCTCAGCTTGCCAGCTTGCCAGCCAGGAAGACCCAAGCCTGCAATTGGAGTCAGCTGAGACCGGGAATGGAGCGGGGATGGAAATTGGAGTTGGGCTGGGGAAAGGGAGGTATGGTCGGAACGGAGTGAACAGATGTTACAAAAGAAGGCAGGATCGCTGTTTGTTAGCTATCCCACCTTCAGTTCACACTGTTTCCCAGAATGGATTGGAGAGCATACCCACCATTCCACAGAACCTTACTTTGCTCCTCTGCACTGCCAGGTCGGTTAAGAAAAAAATGCACATTATTTACAATCTTCTTTTGGATGAGGATGCCAACCTGGCCTGCTTCACAGAAACCTGGCTCGGAGAGGATAGCACTGTCACACAGACGCAGGCCCTCCCAGCCGCGTATTCTGTCAGTGAGCAGGTGAGGGGAAGTGGGCGGGGGGGAGTGGCTCTGGTTTATAAGAATAATCTGACTTTGACCAGGATACCTGTCTGGAACACAGTCCACTTGGAGTGCACATACCTTAGCCTGAGGAACAGGGATAGTTTGGGGATTCTGCTAGTATACCGACCACCCCATTGTCTAGCAGACTTCCTAATCGAGCTGACACAGCTGGTCTCAGAGTTGCTGTTGGAGTCACCCAGACTTTTAGTTTTGGGCGACTTCAATATTCCAAGCGAGACCAGTTGGACAAATCTGACTGGTGCGGCTCGTGAGTTCATGGAAACCATGACAAACATGGGTCTATCCCAATTGGTTGTCAGGCCCATACATTGTGCAGGTCATACCCTGGATGCAGTCTTTAGTACGGAACAGGAATATCCGTGGGCGGAGGTTATTAAAACCACCTCATTGTCATGGATGGATCATTTCCTGGTCAAGACTGAACTAAGAGTCTCGTCCCACTGCACTAGGGGTGGTGGACCCATTAGAATGGTCCACCCCAAAGGCTAATGGAACCAATAGGATTCCAGAAAGTCTTGGAGGCTTTAATGGTTGGTAACACCGGTGATCCTGTCAAAGCTTTGGTTAATACCTGGAACACCGACCTTACCGAGGCTATTGACACGATTGCCCCCAAGCAACCTTTCCAACCTGCTCCTAACTGTAAGCCATGGTATACATCAGAGCTTAGGAAAATGAAGCGGGTTGGACAACGACTAGAGTGCAACTGGTGGAAAACTTGACTCTTATCTGACAGGACTCATCATAGGAACTTCCTTTGGTCCTATCGAGAGGCAATACGTGCAGTGCAGAGATCCTTCTCCTCTGCACGTATTGCGTCTGCAGAGTCCCGTCCAGCAGAGTTGTTTAGGGTGGTAAGGGAGATGACACAGGTTATACCTGTGCAGAACCCATTGCTTAACCCAACAACGGCCTGCTGTGACACATTTAACAACTACTTTGCAGATAAAATCTCTCAGATAAGAGCCAACGCCAGTATTTTGACAGAAACAATTGATGAGGTGTCCAGCAACTCTGTTGGTGTAAGTTTACTGGATCAATTTCAATCTGTGGGTACTGAGGATGTGGACAAGCTACTTGGTAGAGTGAGGAAGACGACCTGCCCTCTTGATCCTTGCCCTTCATGGCTGGCCATCTGGGGTGTGTGTGTGCCTTGATGGTGTTCCTTAAGGACATCATCAATGCATCCCTCAGGGAAGGGTGTGTTCCATCCTGTTTAAAGGAAGCGGCAGTTAGGCCGCTCCTGAAAAAACCTTCCCTGGACCTTCTGGACATGAACAACTATAGGCCGGTTTCTATGTTACCATTCTTGAGCAAAGTGATCGCGAGGGGGTAGTTGCTCTTCAACTCCAAGTGGTCTTAGATGAATCCAATTATCTAGACCCATTTCGAACTGGCTTTAGGACAGGATTTGGAGTTGAGACTGCCATGGTTGCCTTGACCGACGACCTGCGTCTAAGCATCGACAGGGGTAGTGTGACCCTGTTGGTGCTTCTAGACCTCTCAGTGGCTTTCGATACGATAGATCATAGCATCCTCCTGGATCGCCTGAGTAGGTTAGGAATCGGAGGCACTGCGTTCCAGTGGTTCCGTTCCTTCCTCTCGGGCAGGTCCCAGAGGGGATAGCTGCTCCAGCAGAAAGGAGCTTACTTGTGGCGTTCCGCAAAGCACCATCCTGTCCCCTATGCTGTTTAACATCTATATGAAGCCGCTGGGTGAGATTATTCAGAGTTATGGGGTTGGGTGTTATCAGTACGCTGATGACATCCAGAACTATTTCTCCTTGTCCTGATCATAGGCCTAAAATTCCAATGGCATCTCTCCTGAGGAAAAACATATTGAGATTAAATCTGGATAAAACGGAGATGCTCATGGTAGCAGCCCCGAAACTAGGAGTTGGGTTGCAACCTCCAGTCCTGGACGGGGTCACACTCTCCATTAAGGACTGTGTTCACAGTCTGGGGGTGCTCCTTGATTCATCGCATCAGATGACTAGTCACGTGAATGCGACGGTCAGGAGCGCCTATTACCAGCTTTGGCTGATACGCCAGCTGCACCCTTTCCTGGAAGTAAGGGACCTCTAGACTGTGGTGCACGCGTTGATAACCTCTCGCCTAGATTTCTGCAATGTGCTCTACATGGGACTACCCTCGTGCTTGGTCCAGAAACTTCAGTTGGTACAAAATATGGCAGCCAGAATGGTCTCGGGAACATCTCGGCGAGACCATATAACTCCATTATTAAAATCTCTCCACTGGCTGCCTATCAGTTTCTGGGCCCAGTATAAGGTGTTGGTTATTACCTTTAAAGCCCTAAATGGCTTGGGTCCAACTTATCTTCGGAACTGTCTCCTCCCTGCGCACTCCGGTCCTCTGTTAGGAATTTGCTTCAGCCACAAAAATATAGGTTGTCTGCAACCTCCCAGAGGGCCTTTTCGGTAATTGCCCCCAAATTATGGAATGGCCTGCTGAATGGGATCTGTCAGATATCGAGTTTGAGTAGCTTTAAAAAAGCACTAAAGACGGTTCTCTTTCGGCAGGCCTTTCCTGATTAGATCCTGGCCTCAGGAGCTGCGTTTCCTGGCATCTTTTAGTCTTGCTTGTATTTGTTTTTTTTTTTAAAATGTGATTTTAGTTAGGCGGTTTTTAATTTTATACTGTTTAATATCTTTTTATGGGGGAGGATGGGGGTGGGTGGTGCTTAGGAATTTTAGTCAGCATTGTTGCTTTTTATTTGTTGTAAGCTGCCTCGATTGTTTTTAACAGAGGGATGGGGTAATAATAATAGTTAGCAAGGAACAGCATGCTGGGACAGCCTCCTGCAGACCCACAGGGCTCAATATGGTGGTACTGTGTTAAACTGGATATTTTCTTATATCGCTGTAAAGGGCCCTATTCTGGCTTGCCCTGTTCCAGCCCTGTATCTTCCTCAGGGGTCATAAGGACTGCCCTGGGCCAGATTGGAGTAAATGTCCTGCATCATCTGGACTGCAGGGCTCTGGAACTGGGGCAAGCTGGGGTATTTGGCCCATGTAGATAAGCCCTATGAGACTGAATTGCATGCTGCAACTTGGGATGGAAAAGCATTTCATTGGATTTGACAGTCTTGACATAAGCTGATTTTTCATACCTCCTTAGACTAATTGTGAACAGAAATGCATCCTACCTTGAAAATTCACACATTTGTGAGATGTGCAGGGCATTTTGGAGAAATTAAGTGTGCACCAAACCATGTGTGCATTTAAAAATGCAAATGGCTAAAATGAGTCGAATCAGATATTTTCCACAAAATATTTTTTATCTTGTCTGATCTTGGAAGCTAAGCAGGGTCAGGCCTGGTTATTACTTGGATGGGAGACTGCCAATGAATACCAGGTACTGTAGGCTATATTTCAGAGGAAGCAACTGGCAAAACTACCTCTGAGTATTCTCTGCCAAAAAATCCCTATGAAATTCATGAAGTCACCATAAGTTGACAGGTGTCTTGAAGGCACCTTGTACATATGAATATGTGCAAATTAGATAAAATCTGTAGAAAAAATTAACATAATATGTAAATGGATAACTAAATGAATACATTAAGAAGAATTTATGTGTGTGAATTTCAGTAATTGAATTAAAAAGAAAGGCCAAAATCCAGTTGTTAGCTCCAGGTAGAATTGACCCATTGAATCAATGGAAATTTGGTAGGTCAACACTTACATACGTTCCTCTGAGTCAATGTGACTGAAGTAACCACTGGGTTTAGACGAAAGTCTTGCAAACTTATATGAAAAAAAGGATGGAAACAAAGTCTAAGTGTGGAGAAACTCAACAAAATCAAGACTGATATTCTGGCATTTGCCACCCTTCCTTTAGTCCCTATTTTGAGAAAAAGGCATGGTATAAATAAAGCACATCATCATCAGTAATATTAGTGGCTGGTTGTTATTTTTTTAAAAATCTTGCCAGAATTTACTGGGAGAACAGAAGGACTTCAATGACTTTGTCTGTCAGGAAATCTTCCAGCATCCTAAGTTCTCCATCTGTAATGTGGGGCTGAAAATGGCAATCTACCATATGGCATTATTGCAAGGATCACAGCAATATTTTAGATAAATGGCTTTAAAGGGGAGATTAGATAAATCCATATAGAACAGGGCTATCAGTAGCTACTTGTCAGGATGGCTGTATATCAACTCGAATATCAGAGGCAGTGTTGCTAGGACAAAAGAGAGGCAGGATGCACTAATATTAATGTCCTGCTTGTGGGCATCCCATGATGCATATGGTTGGCCACTGTGTGAACAAAATACTGGAATGTATAGGCATTTGGCCTCACCCAGGAGGATTTTGTCTTACAACTGCAGACAGACTCCTGATCCAGGGATGTAATTCTTCATTAATTTTCTTCTCATAGGAAGCAATGAGTATTTTTAGCAATTTTCTTCCCACTGAGAGAAAGCCTTCAAAAATCATGCAGTTTTCAAAGTCTATTCACAACTCAGGACTTAACCTACATAAGACTTGGTTGTTTTGTGCAGGAAACAGCATTACCCAAGGAACAGAAATATTATTTTCTGCACAGAAAATGTTGTTTCCTGTGCAAAACAACCATGTGAGAATTTCACACAGAATAACTCCCCAATGGCAGCATTTTTTTCTGCACAGGAAGTAGCATTTTTTGTGCAGGAAATAATATTTCTGCATAGAAAACAGCATTTTCTGTTTGGAAAATGCTGTTTTCCTTGAAAAACAGCCACATGCAAATTTTGCAGAGAATAAGTCCTGAATTGTGAAGATTCTCATTAGTCCAAAATTCTTCTTTTCAGGGTTTCTTGATACTCAAAAATATGTTTTTTAAAAAACAATTTTTCAAATATTTTAAAATATTCTTTCTATCTTTATCCCTTATGCATTCAAAGGAAACGTGAAGAGGGCTGTAGGGATATTGGGGGTAGCTGCATGGGTGCTAGTGGCAGAAGGGCTCCTCTATGTGTACTGGCATTAAAGCATAGAAAAAGAAAGAGTTTGTGGGACAATAATAACTCCTCACATGTGAATGCATTTTAAGCACATTTGCTAGCATATGCATATAGCTCCTACCCACGGTGGCCAAAGTCATGACCTGTTCAGGCAGGGCTTGACAGGACAAAGCTAGGAAGCATGAATCCAACTCAAGTCACTGTCTTGGTATCAGAGAGGTGTCCATTTGAACACTCGTGAAGCGCATATGCTTTTCAATCCTAGGCCTGTTTCTTTAGAAGTAAGTCCCAGCTATCTTCAAGAGGTCTTTCTCCTAGGTAAACTGAAAGGATTATATCCCAATTCTTAGTCCAAGGTTGGTCTTACATTTTTTAATGATAGTCATGGCAGGAGCTCATCTTAATAACCTGTCACAAAACAAAAGGAACTCTCCTGAAAATCTGCCATCTGGTTCCAGGCTATCCCTGGTGGTCACCCTTCAGTTGAGTCTCAGCAGTTGACAAGATACTTGCTCAGATACAAGTAAGAACAAGTTTTTAGCTCTCTTTCATACAATTGCTTCAGGCTATTGATAATTTCTTTGTGTGTAACATAATCATGTATCACACTAGTTCTTGACCCCTCCGAGAAAAGCTGCCTCAAAAACACATGCCCTTGCCTTTGATACACAAAAAAGAAAAGGGTTCACTATATGTCTGTTTTTCTTTACACTGAGGAAACTGAAAAAAAAATATATGAGGAAATGGAAGGCAAAGCTATGGTAGACCATGAGCTAGACAAACTTTGCAACTAGACTCTACCTGCAAGTGGAAACGGACTGCACCAGTACAGTATAAGGTGATATTCTGTATGATGCAGACACAGCCTGAGCAGCAGACAATGTTGATGCTGCCATGAAGGCCATTTTTGAGGCCTCAGGTTTTCTCGGAACTGCATCTCTAAATGCTGGGGAAAAAACAGGAGCCCCCCGCCACCTTTAAATCCAGTAGCAAATGTTCATTTTAAAGGTGATGTTGTATGTGAGTGGTTGCCACCAAAATACAGTGACATGGCAATGAGGGAAAGGTGGACTCTATGGTGAACTCTGGGAGTGGGGACTTTGATCACAGGTTCTGCACATCACATTTTCTTGTGGGCACAAGATAGAATCAAAGGACTATCAACTCTCTCTCTCTCTCTCTCTCACACACACACACACACACACACACCATCCCTGAAACAAACATTTTTCTGGCTCAGCAAAAGTTTCAGTGCCTTTCCAGGCTGAGATCTGTTGCTTCCATCAAACTGTTTGATGCTAATGTTTAAAATGTTGCAGCAAGATGTTGGCATTGTAAACTCAGTTTTTCCCCCCTTAACTTGCTACTCATTTGATGCTTACAGTGTGGACAGATATCAATGCAAGGATCTCTTCCCATCTCATAGTGATCCCAGACAATGCTCTGTATTTTCTGTAGTGACTTGAGGCATGTCTAGACCTCCAGAATACACTGGACTCCCACTAGTGTATTCGGGCCCTGATTAGATCAGTCTCTCCCCGCACTCCATTATACCTGGATGAAATGGGAGGGGGTCAGCATGGACATGCTGGGCTGTACCAGTGGCCACCTCTGCTGCTCTCTGTGTCGATCCCTCTGAAGCCAGGAATGAGGCCCACAGCATGAGATTAAGGCCCCATGAATGTGATCAGCCTTGATCACATGATCTGCCTTCCTTCCTGGCTTCTGAGGGAGCAATGTGGATGGCAGCAGCTGCAGATACAGATGGCGTGCTGGCATGGACTCCTGAGTTCCCATGGGAACTGATCCTTCCCCCCCCCCACAACCCCAAATGAGGCAGGTTTTCCCAGGTCTCAAAATGAAATATTTCAACAAGCTTTATCTCTTCATCCCCCACATCTTTGCCCTGGGTGTCTTCAGGAGTGCCTGTCTGGTGGGAAGATAAGTTTCACTACTTAAAACAAATCTCTCTCTCTCTCTCTCTCTCTCTCTCTGGCTTTTCTTCGCAAACGAAGATTCAGGAAGGACTCATCCTGCACTTTCTGCAAGCGCACTGATGACTATAAAGGCCAATCTGAGATAAACAAGTCCGGTTGCAGAAAGCACAGCAGAAGGTCTCCTTGGGTGATGTTTCCGGGTTGTGATTCTTTCTGCGTTGTTGTTTCTCTTCAAGACTTGTTCGGCGTGAGTTCTCAAATAAGGCTGTAGCATTGTGGATAGTGCGTCTCCGTGCCTCCCGATGTGAGGCCAGGGCGGACCATTGTTGGTGATCAATTTGGCCGAGCCTGAGATGTTGTTTCAGGGAGTCCTTGTATCACTTTTTTGGAGCTCCCCTCTTATGCTGACCTTTGGTGAGTTCACCGTAGAGTATTATTTTTGGAAGGTGATGGTCCTCCATCCTAGAAATGTGTCCTGCCCAGCGCAGCTGTGTTCTCAATGTCATGGCCTCAATGCTGGTGATCCCTGCTTGCTCAGGGACAGCAACATTCATCACATAGTCAGTCCAGTTAAAACAAACAGAAACTCATTAAAGAGACAAATTAACAAGAAAGGAAAGCAGAAGGTTACACTTGGTTACTCAATAAAACAAAAGAAAATTTTAAAAAATCACTGAGACCAACTCAGATAACACTCAACAACCATGTACCATATATTCCGGCATATAAGACGGGGTTTGAGCCCTGAAAAATAGGCTCCAAAATCAGGGCTCGTCTTATACGCCGGATACACTTTGCTTCACCCCGCTGTCTGAACTCCTGCCACTTTGCTCCCTTCGCAAATGGAGCGAAGAGGCAGGAGATCGGGGGTGGGTGGGTGAGGCAAAGTGCTTATGGTTCATTCACTCCCCTCCTCTGCCTTCTCCCCCTTTGGGGAGCAACTGAGGACAGAGGAGGGGTGCGAATGTTGCTGGAAAGCCCCCCCTCCAGTCACCCTTCCACCCTCCCTGAAGCCGCGATCCGGCTCCCGATCGTGGCTTCAGGGAGGGGGTGGGTGGCTGGAAAGCCCCCCTTCCATCCACCCTTCCACCCTCCCTGAAGCCCCCTCCCTCCAGCGTTCTCCCTCCAGCCACCCCCCTCCCCAAAGCCACGATCCGGCTCAAGATTGTGGCTTGGGGAGGGGGTGGGTGGCTGTGAAGCCCCCTCCCTCCAGCCACCCTTCCACCCTCCCCGAAGCCGCCTCCCTCCAGCCACCCCCCTCCCCAAAGCCGCGATCCGGCTCTAGATCGCGGCTTGGGGAGGGGGTGGGTGGCTGTGAAGCCCCCTCCCTCCAGCCACCCTTTCACCCTCCCCCAAACCCCCTCCTTCCAGCCACCCCCTTCCCCAATGCCACGATCCCACTTGAGATTGTGGCTTCGGGGAGGGGGTGGGTGGCTGTGAAGCCCCCTCCCTCCAGCCACCCTTTCACCCTCCCCGAAGCCCCCTCCCTCCAGCCACCCCCCTCCCCAAAGCCATGATCCCACTTGAGATCACAACTTCGGGGAGGGGGTGGGTGGCTGCGAAGCCCCCTCCCTCCAGCCACCCTTTCACCCTCCCCGAAGCCCCCTCCCTCCAGTGTCCTCCCTCCAGCCACCCCCTCCCTAAATCCACCATCCCACTTGAGATCACGGCTTTGGGGAGGGTATGGGTGGCTGAAAAGCCCCCTCCCTCCAGCCACCCTTCCACTCTCCCTGAAGCCCCCTTCCTCCAGCCATCCTTCCACCCTCCATGAAGCCCCGTCCCTCCAGCCACCCCCTCCCCCAAGCCACGATCCCACTCAAGATCGCAGCTTTGGGGAGGTGTGGGTGGCTGAGAACCCCCCTCCCTCCAGCCACCCTTCCACCCTCCCCAAAGCCCCTCCCTCCAGCCTCCCCAGCCAGCTAGCCATCCCGCATTCCCCAACCCACGCTGTTCAGCCAAACGGGCATCCTCGCCCCTTCTCCCCACCTTCCTTGAAGGTGGGGAGAGTGAGCCAAGATGCCCCGTTTAATTCTGCTGCCCCGATGCCTTCTTCTGGGCTCCCTTGCAAAGGGAACCCAGAAGGAGGCATAGGGGCAGCGGAGTTAAACCCCTAGATTCACTCCATCTTCCTTGAAGGTGGGGAGAAGGGGCGAATCCCGGGGTTTGGCTCCACGGCCCCGTGTCCTCCTTCTGAGCTCCCTTCGGAAGGGAGCCCAGAAGGAGGGATCAGGGCTCTGGAGCCAAATGGGGCATGTTCACCCCTTCTCCCCACCTTCCTTAAAGGTGGGGATAGGGGGCGAATCTAGGGGTTTGCCGCGGCCTCCCCGCTTCCCCCGCATTGGTCCCCTTCGGAAGTGCCAAGACGGAGGGAAGGGGGCTGCTGAGGCAAACTGGGCATTTTCACCCCTTTCCTCCACCTTCGAGTCAAGTTTGACTGGAAGGTTGAAGAGAGGGGAAAATGTTGCGGCTGGCTGGCTGGGGGAGCGGATCCTGTTCACTTTCCCAATTCACGAGGAGATCCTCATGAGTTGGGAAACAAAGAGGATCAGCTGGCAAGGCTCCCCCAGCCAGTTAGCCAGCCAGCCAAATTGGGGGGGGGGGTCTTATATGGTGAATATATGGCTAAGCCTAGGTTTTTGACTGGAAATTGGGGGGTGGTCTTATATGCCCAGTCATCTTATACGCCGGAATATACGGTACCTCTACACAGCTCTTTTATGATTTGCTACTAAAACATGGAAGGGGGGATAATACTGTATAACTTCAATGACTTCACATAATATTTCCACATAAACACTGTGATTGGGTAGTGCTGGTGAATTTTTTGCTCCAGATTGCATAATACAGCTGTCAGTAAGCAACTCCCCATTCTTCTCCCCACCTACGTTATACCACCTTCATGTTTTCTTTGTGTAGTCATGGTGGAACACACTGTCAAATTCCTTTGTGCTTGCTTTTAATGTCCAGATCGCCAGGTCAATATGAAGCACTTCAGAATGTGTCATTCCACTCCAGAACTGAATTGGGTTGATACAAAGTGATCTGAATGAGCCCAATTTCCTTTGCTATTCAAGATTTGGCCAAATTGGTTCCACAGCCCCAATTTTCACTATAAATAGACTCAAGGCAATCTATGTAATATGAAGAAAACATGTATCACAATAAGAAAACAAAAACATGTTTTAAAAAGTACAGACCAGTAGGTAAAATAATCCCAGTTTAAGAGAAGAAAGCCTGCAAAAATCAAATACCTTTACTAGAGGCTACAATATAAGGAAGGGGTTGATAAACAAGCTTTCCTGGTGAAAGAGGGTGGCACATGGGCCTCCTCCAAAGTCACCAGCTATGTTTTTGACAGCAGGGGACCTCAAGCAAGTCTTTGAGAAACAAGTTGTCACTGAGTTAGATTCATCCTATACATAATTCTATGCAAAACATAAAACTGATGTGTTCTAAAAAAACATATGTTCCCACTCTACTTCAGAATGCAGTTAGGGGAATTGGATCAAGTCCAATGTTGAAACTTTTCTGAATGCAGAAAAGTTACATATCAGGGAGAATGGTAGCTACTGTTAGGTTTCCAGAGAGCTCTCCAACCCACCACACACTTGCCTTTGAGTGCTTCAGGACAAGGTGGGCTGTTTCATGCAGTCTTTTTGAAAATGCTGATCAGCTCTCTGGTCTCAAATTACAGCAAAGCCAGAAAATTTTGATCATGGTGGGAGTCCAAGAAAAGGAGTATTATGTTTATGCTCCAGTTCATGGTTCTCGCTGGTCACCAGCTATAAAAGTTGATGCTGTAAACTAACTACTCTCTCTTTTGTGATTAAGGAACTCTTGATTACCTTGTGAACCATCATTTAGGTTTTTCCATGCTTCTGACTTTTAATATTCAGCACTAGATTCACCAACTTCTTCTACAGATGCTCAACATTCAATCCTGGAGGCTCCACTTCATCATCAGGTAATTAGTATTTTCATTAACTTGCTTATTGTCAAGGAAAATGAGCCTTGATCATCTAATTTTTCCTCAATGAGTTGAATATTGTAATATATCTATAATTAATGTGTTTTATGCCACAAACGTGTAATGGAGTGGAAATCCGAGCTTGCTCCCAGCAGTCACTGTCAGTAAATGTTTGATGAATAAACAGAGACTTTCTAATGGGAAATGGTGGCGACTTTTATAAGCAGACACAATAAAGACTTTATTAACATACTTAAGAAGCATTCTGGGAAATAGAATTGAATGCGTTATTACTGTAGGCTCCTTTTGTGAAAAGTAAATTTTACCATCCCCGAAACAAACGTTTTTCTGGCTCAGTGAAAGTTTCAGAGCCTTTCTTTGAAAAGTGTATCTAGTGCTGTAATTTGGGGAAAATATTTTAAATGAGCTTCTCTATTCCTTATAGAGATGTGATTATATCTCCACCACCACACACACATACACATGCCACCATCCTTTGAAGAAGCTAGCCAACAACATAGCTTGTGGCTGCTGTGAGAAGTGAGATGTGCCATTATGATCTCTGGCATGGATAACAGGAGAGTGAGTGATGGCATTTGTGATGAAAAGAAAACTAATTTGTAAGATGGCTGGTTAAAAGACGATGAAGTTAATAGCTTGGTGTACTGATTGAATTCAAATTTTCTGGCACAATTTGGGCATGTTCTAATCAGCAAGAGTTTGAACAGATTATAATAAAGATGGACATGTCACATTAACATCTGCTTATAAGTCTTAGCAAACTGAATACTTTATGGGATAAATGATCTCGATCATATATTTGGATTTTTATGTCCTCAAGGACAGAATGGCAACATTTAAAGAAGAAAGAATTAGTAGGAAAGACTCCTAAATACACTACACACATGCACTCATGCCATACGGTTGATTCAAATACATGTATATTACAAATATACCCTTGGTATAAAATGATACCCATTTGCAGACATATAACTATTGATCTGCTCATCAATGGCTGACTTCATATACATACATATCAAGTGGTGTAGGAACCACTTTGTTGCCCCAGTGATTCTTTGTAGTTGGAGAGTGTGCGTGTGAGTGAAAGGATAGCGTGTATGGGCTCATTTTATGTATCTCCCTTTGGCTGTGGTAGGAACTTAACAAATGCTCACAATTTTTCTTGCCCTTGCTGACAGTCAACTAACGTGGTATTTTGCATTTTGGGACTTTTTTTGGTAGAAAATTCATTTGTGCAGGAAATATTACCTTTTTTGGGGGAAAAAACTTAAAGTTTATGCTAAAACAATGGTTTTGCACAGATAACAGTGTATTTTACAGAATATCCACTACTTTCTATTCATTGTTTTTGTTAAAAAACCAAAGTGCCCATAGTCAGAGAATTCAGAAAATAATTGAAAACTGCATAAAATCTCCTTACCCAATGGGAAGAAACTTTTGAAATTATTTGTTCTTATGTGTGAGAATTAAATAAGTATAGATTTAGATTTCTAGCTTGTGGGCAGATGTGTAGGCCTGTATGTAGGTAAAGATGGAATGTGTCGATTTTGGTTCCTCTTTTTCATTTTTCAAGTTTAAGCAGTCCAATTTCCACACCAGTTTCTGAATGTATTTATTTATTTAAAATTATTTTAGGTCACCTAAATCTTTATAGAGAGCCAGCATGGTGTAGTGGCTTGAGTGTTGGACTATTACGCTGGAGACCAGGTTTCAAATCCCTGCTCATCTATGGAAACTGACTGAGTGACCTTGGGCACGTCATACTCTTTCGGCCTCAGAGAGAGGCAAAGGCAAATCCCCTCTGAACAAATTTTGTAAAGAAAACCCTGTTATAGGTTCACCTTAGGGTCTCCATGAGTTGGAAATAACTTGAAGGCACACAACAACAACACATTTTTATAAAGTCCACATGAAAATTTGCTCACCAATCATGGAATAACAAGACTGGATGAAGAGAACTGGGTTGAAAAGAGTCACTTTATTTAACCTAGAACCTATTTAAACTGAGTTCAACATGGTAAAGTGCAAGGAGGGGGCAACCTATTGTGGGATTTGTTGAGGCCAGCCGTCACTCTGTGACTTCCTCCTGAGCCTTCCATGGGCAAATCACCTGGGCCTCAGGGGCAACCCAATAGTTGGGTTGCTCCACATCTGGCCATCTACAGGAAAGGCAGACCCAAAGAATCCCACCCCCCGCCAAGTTGCTGGACTGGAGGGCAAAGCTCCCAGGCCAGCCCCAAGGGTAGGTCCCCACCTAAACAAGCAGCTCCAGAGCCCCCCCTTTTGCCAAAAGGCTGCTAAGGTGTTCACTGTACCTGCTACTTCCCCCCCCCCCATTACCTGCCATGAACAAGGGACAAGCATCTGCTTAGTCACTTCCCCTTGCCAGGCTGCCCCAATGGGCCCTCATCTCTTGTTGCAAGTTCCCCAGGAACAACATATTATTTTCCTTGGATAAATTCATGCCATCTGCTCTGGGCACTGAAATACTATATTGGAACATGGAAAGAAGTGGCCCAAGCCCCTATTGTTATGCCCTGCCTCTCAAGGAACAGTGATGAGGAGCCTGAAAGCCCAGAGAGCATGCCAGGGCTAGGGCCAGGGGAATAGAGTAACCAGCAGCTAAAATACTCTGAGGAACAAAGTGCCCAACAGCTATAAACCTCTGAGGGACAGAGTGTCCAACAGGGTCATTCTTCTGTACCACAGAATGTCCAACAGCTACAAACCCCTGAGGAACAGAGTACACACTTACCTAGTTTCACTCAGTGTTGACAAGAAAAAGAGTCTCTAGGTGGTCACAACACTTATATAGGAAGCATGAAGCAATTAGATATCACCTGAGAGACTCAGCTGGACCACAAATAAACAGCATCTCCTCAGGAAGAGCATGGCTGACAACTAACTTTGCTGGGTGAAAGCCATGCTGGACTGTGCTTTGTGACCATCTGCCTGCTACCTTGGACTCTGCCTTCACCTTGTTTCCTTACCTTGGAATACCCCTCTGGTTTGTTTGCCTGGCTTGCTGCTCAACCATGTATGACCTCAGACTAGATTGCATTTATTCTGCATTGCCTGCTAAGCTGAATAAGATTCTCCTTCTCCTTTGAACTGTGAGCTGATTTATTGGGACTCTGCAGCCTGCCTTGAAAAGAACAGGACACCTGTATTGGGCATTAAAGATTTCCCTATTTACCCTTCTACAGGCTATATCAATGCATCAGGGATCACCCTCACCCCACCACATTGGTGAAGCAAAATGGTCAACCACATCAATATTATTCTTAGCCATCTATTATGTATTACCTGGAAGTCATGGTGAGCATGAAGGATCAGGGCCTTGCCCTTCAACAAACCCAGGTCATTCCTTCCCAGGAGGAGGAGACCCGTTGTGCTCCCCAGACAATACAGACAACAAACCATGCCACTGAAGGTCTCTTTCCCCAAGGCTCTCCACTGTGGCCTGGTTGCTCAGCTCAAGTTACAATAGTCATTTTGGGCCTGGCACACTTCCCAGTAAACCATACAATGGCCACAGATCAGGACCTGCTGCCTCTCCAGACAAAACCTAGAACCTGCAAAATACAATATTCTTTGTCCTTACTTCAACTGGGGAGACTGTCCATACCCTATTATAGCTATTCCTGGTTCTTGGTGTCAAAGACAACTCAATAGCCCTCATGACTGCACTCCACCAAGCAGCCGCAGTCTTGCCTACTTAATTTATACTTCCCAAACCAATATGTAAACCAATATATAAACCAAAACACAATTATTCTTCAATCTTTTCTTCTCTCTTTTCTTTTCTTCACTCTTTTCTCTGAATTTTGAAATGTAATTATATTAGTATTATATTATAACTTTACAAAAAATCTGTTCTGAGACTGACTGGGCCATCAGAGGCAGCTGATGGAACCACACCATCTGATTTTGAACAATTTGTTACCCCAGTGGTATGTCTCATAGGGAGCAATGCTGGAGACCTCTAATAAGATTTGCATAAATATGTTTCTGGACCTGCACAGTGTTGCAGGGGAGGACACACTTTTGCTGGCCTCTGATAGAGGAGAAACCAGCATTGATGACATTGGGTGCAATGCACCATGATGCCAGGTGGTTTGGGGTTGGAGCTATGGTGCTTTGCTTTCTCTTGGATGACACTTAAATTCACTCTCCCATCTCCAGTGCAGTGTGAGCTGCCTTATCACTAAGTTAATACATTGACATTGTTCTTATTTACCACCTGCGTGGCCTTTTATGATGAATCATTTGGTATAAGGCTGTAATCAACCCCTCCCTTTGCCATGATCTGCTACAAGCCCAGTTATGTATGCAGACTATTACCCAACTAGGCACATGCAAGATGATACATCTCACAGCAGAAATATAGTTAATAGGACAACAACAGCAGGAGGCCAGGCACAGAAGCCTATGCAAAGTTCACAACAGCTCCTTCTGTATCGGTAATTTGGTTTTCAGGGGCTTTTGTTTGCATCACCCATACAAATTCGAGCATGAGTGCTTCAAAAATAGGGACCAGCAGTCAGGGTTCAGGTGGCAAGGAGCTTGATAGCCACTTCTTAAAGATGCTAGGTCCAATTTGGTTAAACATGCTAGTTCCATATTGCAAGTCTATCAGGAAATTTCAATGTTCATAATATCTGTGATGGTTTTAAGTCTGGCTTCCTGGCTTCCCCCAGTTTGGCAGAGCTGTCGCTGGGGGGGGGGGAGCCGCATTTGCTGCCAGAAAACCGGGCTGTGAACCACACTACACATTGCAGGCACAGGTGCCTGTGACAGGAGGTGACAGGTGGGGCCAGAGGACATATAAGACCCTGCTGCCCCTCGCCTCCTCCTCTTCAGTTCAAGATTGTAGAGAAGAGGAGATGCAGCGGCAGCATTCACAGGGAGTGCGTCACTCAGCTGGACTCTTCCTACCCCTCCCAGCAGTCACTGGGAGCCAAGCCTTGGTGAGCGGCAGCAGCAGGGAGTGCACCAGGCAGCTGGCCTCTCCCCTGCCCCGATTGGGAGCAGAGTCTTTGTCGAGCTGCTTTCTTTTGCTACGCTGCAGCCATGGACGAACTGCAGCTGGAATGGCATTTGCAGTCTTACGGCTGCCAGGAGCAGCGCTTTGACAGGGAGTACTGGGGGAGGGAGGGGAGGTCCACTTGCCGGGTGCTACCACAGCTTTCAGCCTGGTAGAGGGTCCACCAGCGGCTTCAGTTTCACTAATTGAGGTGGCCTTGGTAGTATGGTATCTCACTGAGATACAGCGGGCTGATTCTAGTAGTAAAATATTTGCCGTTTAGGGTGCGGGGAGGTGCTTTGTGGCCTTGGCCTATTACAGAGCCCTGGTTTTTTGGTTGATGGGGCAGCCTTGGGGGGCTTCTAAGTGGGCGGCTGACGTGGGGGCCTTTAACACCCCCTCCTCTCATCGCTTGCGGGTCCTGGGCAGCATTTGTGAGACCAAGTTGGCTGCCATTTTATATTCTTGTTTCCTCAAGGAGAGCCAGTTAGCCGCCATTTTAGCCCCCCACCTTCATCAGCCCCCCTCCTTTTCACAGTTGATATTTAATTTGGTGGGCCACCAGGGGGTGCTCTAAAACCATTTTTTATACTGGTTTGCCTGAAGTTCTTTTGGTGGGCCACCAGAGGATGCTCTTCAACTGTTTTTTTACACTGTTTGCCTGCATTTCATTTGGTGGGCCACAAGAGGGCCTTAGGTTACTTTTGTGGCCTCCATTTTAGGGCCTTAATTTGTAAGAAGGGAGGCCATTTTTGAGGGCTAGGCAGCCATTTTGATTGTTAGGTTTTGGCAGAGTTCTGTTTGCCTACTGACCTAGGCCTGTTAGGCCAGGTAAGGAGTGGGCAGATTATGAGTTTGAAGTTATTGTTCGTTCCTAAGTAATAACAACAACAACAACAACAACAACAATATTGATACTCAGTAGTAATCTGGGCCCGGTCATTGTGTTTTAACTTGTTTCTGTTGGCCTTTCAGGCTTTGATGGCTCCTAAAAAAGGAAAAGGGGGAAATAAGGGCAAAGGGCCTGCTTAGAAGCGGCCACCTAAGGTTCCATTGGGACCTGATCCACCTTCATCCAGTGATGAGGAGGACCAGATCCCTTGGCAGGCTATTTTGGACAGGATTCGGGCATCTCAGGAGCAGACGTGCAGAAGCTAGGTTGCCAAGGTAAGAGGAGACTGATCGCTGATGGTATTCTTTACCGTTTAGATGTCTTGGAGCAGGGTTTGCTCCCCCTCGCTTCCTCCTCTTCCTTTTCCTGTTTTTTTTTTTTCCTACCCCACACTAGGGCAGCGGCAATTGG
Organism: Gambelia wislizenii; assembly: GCA_030847615.1. Taxonomy (NCBI): domain Eukaryota; kingdom Metazoa; phylum Chordata; class Lepidosauria; order Squamata; family Crotaphytidae; genus Gambelia; species Gambelia wislizenii. The sequence goes on from JAUMIR010000003.1 coordinate 216,270,170, forward strand.
GAAATTGGCCAGGGTGGTATCAAAATAAGTTATTTCCCCTATTATTATGGCAGGAAAGGGGGAGGTGTAGATTTGGTGGGCACCTTGGCACCAATTTTGGTGGAGGTGGAGTCTCTGGAAGGGCCACTTCAGGTCATGAGGCCAAGGTGGACAGAAGGAGACCCACCTTAAGGTTGGCCTGAAGGATAATCCACCTTATTCCATGGGGCTTGGGTGAGGGACTTTTGGGTTGACCTCCCAGATGTGGGCCGGCTGGTGAGCAACCCCATTACAGCTGGGGTTCCTCTCCAGGTGTTCGCCAGGGAAGGCTGAGGGGTGTGGTCTAGCATAGACCTACTGCCTCAGCTGGTCCCTCACTAGGTTGCCTCCCCCTGCTGGAAATCTTAGAGGGTATTAAATAGGTTGAGTTAAATAAAAAACTTTATTTCACCCCATTTCTTGTGTGTGGTCTCGTTATTCCTGCAATCGGCTGGCAATAGTATTCCTTTTCAGATTTCCACATCACCCCTTTTTCTTTATGGTAATTTGGAATCAGTTAAGCATCTGGAATCCACAGTTAGATAGCAGATTAACAAGAAGGTTAAGGAGGGAAGACTGGTAAGTCCCTTTCTTGTTTTCCTAGTTCCCAGTTTGATAATTTCTCCATTACGTATTGGCCCAAGAAGACTCCAGGTGAATATAGACCAACTCATTATTTGTCTTACTCAAAGGGAAGTTGGATCGAAGTGGGAAGTGGGAAGTTACACTATCTCCGAGGAACATTGCTAGATTATCTATACCTCCTTAGACACAGCTATTCAGATTATCAGACACTGTGGGATAGAGACGGAACTGGTGAAAGATGACATTAATGACCATCAGACATGGCAAATATGACATCATAACAATGCCTAATGAACGCAAAAGGGTGCACATACCAGGTGACATCATGCTTTAGCAATTATGTGTAGGAAATAAGGAATTTTTTTTTAATTGACGGGCCATCAATAGACCTACCATGGTGTTTTTGTGCCAGTATTGCCTGCATATGAAACTGTGCACCATTTTCCTCTCGTGATTACATTGTCAATAGGCAGAACACTTCCAGTTGAGACAAAGAAAGCCAGGAATGGGACACTCTTTTTATGGACCTCCCCAGTTTACTTGGGATTTTGTGAGTGTGTTTCTGTGCTTGTGTGTACTTTTTTTTTGGTGTTTCTTTTGCTGTGTTTTTAAATTAAACTGCCCTCACGTCTTCTCACAAGAACCACCAAGATCACGAACGCAAAAGTAAACAGCACTAGTGTTCATGCTCTGATACTGCTGAGGCTGATTTTTAATGCTATTACAGGTAGGTCTGACAAAAAGGGTTCTTTTGCCAGAAGAAAAATGGTACAAAATATGGTGGCAAAAGAAGGTTTGTAGAGGCTTGTCTGATAAAGTCTTAAATTGGTTTGTTGCTTTTCTTCTAGTTTACACCAAACATTTTTTAACTACTGGGCTTCTCACTGGGTGGTGGCTTCTATGTAGACCAGGCACACCTAGGGGAGTGTTTGACATCATGTTCTGCTTTTGGAAAGTTCAGTGCACTGTCCACCTACCTTACCTGCTTAGGTATACAAACTGGTATCATTTAACAATGGGTGCATCTTCACAGTAGAAATAATGCAGTTTCACATCACTTTAAGTGCTGTAGCTCTGTCCTATGGAATCCTGGGATTTGTAGTTTTATAAGGTTTTCAGCATTCTCTGCCAAAGAGTGCTGGTGCCTCACAAAACTACAAATCCCAGGATTCTGTAGGATGGAGCCATGGCAGTTAACGTGGTGTGAAACTGCATTATTTCTACATTGTAGATGCACCCAATGTTGCAATCTCACAAATGGCAAATTGTAGGAACAGAAAAGTCACTCTACATGAGTTGCAGGGGCTAGCTGGTCACCTTAATTTTGTACACCCCTCATGGGGGCTTCCTGCATTGTTTTTGCAATGCAAAGTCACGGTTTCACAAATTCCACTCCCTCAGAGCATAGTAGGGTCTCCTTCCTTGGAGGTCTTTAAATAGAGGCTGGAGGGCCATCTGTCAGGGATGCTTTGATCGTGATTTCCTGTGTGGCAGGGGGTTGGACTGGATGGCCCTTGTGGTCTTTTTCAACTCTACAATTCTATGATTCTATGACTTAGGGTAATAGCTGAGGCAAGGGGCAACATGGAGGTCTAGAGTAAGTTTCTATTCCATTTTAATGGAGTGTCATTTTGGGGGGAGGATGTTGAATGTAACATGGGAACTTCAGAAGACCTTCACACATCAGTTTTCTTTACAGGAAAATGGTGCCTTTTTTTGTGTGTGTCAGACATGTGAGGTAACTCTTGGAATTTTTCCAAATGTGGTGACCGTTTGGTTGTGGGCTGTTGAATTCACAATTTCTCAGTCCATTCTAGGTTATGATATGACCCCTGTCAGTGTCATTAATTTGCTCATTTCTAGATCTGTTCATGCCATGTGCTTGGTCCAAGCCTTCATGATTAGAGGTCTCCAGTATTGCTCCCTGTGAGACATACCACTGGGGTAACCAATTGTTCACAATCAGATGGTGCAGTTTCATCAGCTGCTTCTGATGGTCCAGTCAGTCTCAGAGCAGATTTTTTGTAAACCATAATTTTGTAAGCCATAATATAATTTTTGTAAGCCATACTATATTGCTAATATAATTACGTTTCAAAATTGAGAGAAAAAAAGTGAAGAAAAGAAAAGAGAGAAGAAAAGAGTGAAGAATAATTGCATTTTGGTTTACATATTGGTTTGGGAAGTACAAATTAAGTAGGTTTGCATTAAAATTTGAAACAGATTTCTCTCCTACCCCTGTCAGTATCATCATATAAAGTGATCCTTAATTAGAAATCTGTGCAAGCAAGGGTGTGGCGCCATCAACCCTGGAGCTATAGTCTTGACCTACAATGGATGTTCTATATAACTTCAGGTTGATAATGCAAACTGTGGTACCACCATTTTCTTAAGTTTAAGAGAAGAAAGAAATAGAGAAAATGGGGGCAGTAGGTTAAAATTTTAACTAGTTCACATCTTGCAGATGGAATTTTAAAAAACTGTAAAGTCTATCCTTCTCAATATATAATCGGCAGTCATCAGTTCATTATGGACTAGGCTAAGTGCAATAGATTTCAGTCACAACATACAGTGGAGATTATCAGACATGCTAAATATGGCATTATCGTGATGCCAGGAGATTGCTAAAGGGCTTTCTTTTCAGACGACCTCATTCCCATCTTGTCATGCACCCATGCTGCTGCCATTCTGCTGGTGCTGCTTTTTATTGACCAGTTAAATCATCAACAGATTCCCCCATTCCATTTCTGTAATGGAATGTCCTGCATCTGAAAAGGTGCCCCATTATGCTGGTGCAATGCCAGTGTCAATTGGAGGTCCGTGCCAGAACACTTCAAGGTGAGATCGGGACATCCAGGTGACACAATTTTTTGTACCCTCCCTGGGTTACATATTATGTTTTAAATATGTTTAGGTGCTTGGTGTAACTTGTTCTTTTTATTTTACTTTTTATGTTTGAATTTCCCGCACTCTTGTCTTCTTGTGAGAGTGGCTGGGATTTGAAACAGGAAGTGAAAAGAGCTCCATTTGAGCTCCATTCACTCCTGGACTGCCCTGCTGAGGCATGATTAAGGTAGGTCTGAAAAGTTTTTTTTTCCCCCATTACAGGGATGGGAGAGGGGTGGGAGAGGAGATTGTGAGACGGGGATGCTTTTTCTGTTCCCATCTGATAATCTCCTCTGTGCCAATGACCATTCAATACTTATTGGAAAATCAAAATCTGAGAATGTGTGTAGTATTTTATTTGTTTAAAATGTTTTTATCTTAACACACACACACAGCATATTGGTCAACTGATCAGTCAACTGACCACCTGTTATTCTATCACATATGTCAGAGGTGGGAATCACACAACCTTCCAAAAACTTTTGGACAACAACCCCCAGTATTCCTCAGCATTGACTCTGCTGGCAAGGGCTTCTGGGACTGTAGTCCAACATCATCTGAAAGGCCACAGAGTTCCAATTCCTTATACATATTCCATAAAACTAAGAATGTTGTCTTCTTAGTGGTGGCATCTTGGTCATGAAATGTCCTTGTCAGGGAGGCTCACCTAGCACCAACACTGTTTTCCACCACCCCCAACATTTTCCAGCTTTTTATTCTCTCAGGTATTTTAAAAACGTTGTGTGTGCTTTTTATAAACTTTGCACTATAGTTGGTTGCAGTTTTGTTTTATTTGTCCCTGTGTTAATATCTTTTAGATGGTTTGTTTTATTATGTACTATTATTAGCAGCATAGAAACTAATTGCATAAATGCTTAAGCTTTAAAAAATTCCTTCTGCTGATATTTGTGGATAAGAACTGGAGTGAGGATGGAGGATGGTGCTATCAGTGGCTACTAGTCATAATGGCTATATATAAAATCTCCAATATCAGAGGCACCATGTTGGGAAACACAGAAAAGGGTGCTATTGAACCCATGTCCTACTTATGGGTCTCTTGTAGGCATCTGGCTGGCAACTGGCAGAACAGAATTGCCTAGGATTGCATAGGCTTTTGGTCTGATTCAACACAGGTTTGCTTATCTTTGACTGCTCTCATTGCTTCATAATTAACAACAAATTAATTTGTTTCATAAGTATCAAACTTACTGATGATCAAAGTTCAAATTTGCTCCTGTTGTTCTTTTAAACATTAATGTTTGGAAAATATGTGAACATGATCTGACAAGATTGGACCAATATGTGTCTAGCCAATTGACTAAATGATTTCTGGTAAGTCAAATAATCAATCTTAACACATACATGAATTGATTATAAAACAATCAAAATGCATCAAAATGTCAATAACCTCAATCAGCAACCAAAGAACAGCCTGTGCTCCTTCCTCTGTTGATCCAAAACCTTTTCCAAAAAAAAAAAAAATTATGAGCCTTGAATGTCATAGCCGGTTCATGCCACGACAGTGAGGCAACCTCGGAGAAGGCGGTATTACTTTCAGAACAGATGGAACTAGGAACTGTGAAAGACAATAATAGGCAAAAAAATAATAATAGACAAAATGTGGAAGAAAGGGCTCTCTAAGGTGTATTTGCAAGAGACAAGATGAATATTAAAGGTGAGAATTAGCACCTTGAATTAAACCCAGTATCTCTTTGGCAAAGTGTGTGTGTGTGAACACTAGAGAGGGGAGAGTGAGTGAGAGAGAATTTCAGGCAGTTGCTTTCTACTGCAAAGGTTGGATCTACCATTAGTGAGGCTGTTGCCTCAGGTGGCAGATTCCGAAGAGTACAGATTGGTGCCAAAGTGTTAGGGGTACAGAGTTTTGGGTCTGCCATGCAATTTTCTGTATGTCCTCCAAGCTATCCTGTCATCAGAGTTGAAGAAAGCTTCTATTGCTATTTCAATTGGCTTCCATATGTATGTGTAATGGGGGAGGTGCACTTCATTGTCCTGTGCCTTAGGCACCAAAATCCCTTGAACTAGCCCCAACCAATTCTATAAACAATCACTTTAGTGATGGTGTCAATAGCCAGTATCCTTAGGCAACTTTCAGAATCCTAGCTCACTGATGCCAGTCCTGGGCCTCCACTCTTCTCTCTCTGTGAATCACCTTCCATCTTTAATTTCCACAATCACCACAACAATAACACCACTTCAGGTTGTGTGAAATTTAAATGGCAGCCCGCACTGGACCAGTCATTTGTGCAGATCACAGAATTACTGCTGGATGACCTCTGTCATAAGCATTATTTCCATCACCATGACCAAGTGAACCTACCTGGAGACTGAACTAATATAGGAGAGGGGCCATCAGTTGGCATTTTCCAAAAGCCACCAGGAAACTGAGTTACACCTTCAGCAAATGAGGAGGTCCATAATCTAAACAGCAAATTACACATTTATGGATGCCAGATCATGAATTATGAATCACTTATCTCCTGTGAACTTCAAAGATGTAAATTTTACTCTATGCTTTTCTATCATCCAAATTCATTAAAAGTTGAATTCATAGTTTGCTACAAATAGCTGAGCTGTCATGCAGTGTTAAACATTTATGTCCTGATTATCAGATATTCTGAACAACCATAACCTTAATTAATCCTAGTAGAATGAGTGAACATTTTGATAGATATCTAACATCTAGAATGGGTCATGATTGCTAAAACTAAGTTCTCTTGATTTGTACCTCCAGGGAAAAGAAAGAATTTTATTTTAAAAATACCTGGAACTTTTGTCAGGATGTCTCCCAATTTTTAGAAACATATTGGTTTTAGTTTTTATCAAAAAGCTAAAATGCCTACATTGTTCTACCTGACCTGAAAGCAATGCCCAGTTTCCAAACACAGCATAAAATTTATTCAAATCATAAATGCATAACATGTAAATAGCTTATCTAATATATAAAACACAAATCTGTATTTTAAAGGATATTTTTCTATTTCAAAGAAAGTTGTACACAGGGATGGGCAAATCTGCCAATTTTTGTTTGTGTCAGTTTTCTATGTGTCCATTCATATGTCTGTCCCATTTCAATTCTGCATTAATTTGCTGGGGATGAGGGTGGGAAAAAAATCTGTATTAGAATTTGCATGTATTATATACTTGATTTTTCATAAAATGTGCATTTTATATTAATTTCTCCATAAATATGTATTTTTCTTTTCATATTCAATAAAATATTAATTTCATACACATTTTAATGTAAAATATGCATCTTTAATGCATTGTATTGTAGAATATGCCAAAATCTTTATTGTAAAAATATACATATTTACACACACTTTGGTACATTTTAAGCCAAAAACGTAGCTGAAAATAATATTTTAAGAAAATTGAAAAATGGCTGGAAAACATATTTCTCTTGTTGGGAATCTTGTGCTGACAAGAATCTTTGTAGTTCTGGACTTATTCTGCACAATATTCTCACATGGTTTTTTTGCAGAGAAAACTGCATTTTCTGCACAGAATGCTGGGCAGAAAAATGCTGTTTTCTGTGCAGAAAATGCTGTCTTCTGCAAAACAAAAAACAAAAACAAAAACAAAACAAAAAAGCAAGCAAACAAACAAAAAACAAAAACAAAAACCTACATGCAAATTTTGCAAGAAGTCCCAAACTATAAATACTGTAGTCTTTGAAAACTGAATAGTTTTCAATGACTTTCCTAAAGTGGGAAGAAAAGTGTAGAAATACTTATTGCTTCCTTCAAGAATGAAATTAGTGCAGAATTACATCCTTACTTGAAAACTACACTGCTAAATTTACAGGAGAATGAAATTGGAAGGATAGCTGTGATCTGATCCTCGCCTGAGTCTGTGAGGCATGAGCAATGTTGATTCACTTCCAAATGGGAGTTGAACAAAATGTTCAGGCTTCTCTCATTAGATCCAGACTAATCACCTTTAGGGACTGTTGTCACTGAATAGGCAAAATTGATACTGTTTTGTCCTGTCTTAGTTTAGTCCAGGAATATAGCTTAGGGTTCAGCAGCCCAGGGTCAACACATAGAAATGCCACTCAAGAGGGTTTGCCTTTTTTTTTAAAAAAGAGAGCAATTATTACAACCAGTCAGTGTGATGTAGTTGTTTGAGTGTTGGACTAGGACCCTGAAGACCAGGGTTCAAATCCCCACTCAGCCATGGAAACCCACTGGGTGACCTTATGCAAGTCACATTCTCCCAGCCTCAGAGTAAGGCAAGGGCAACCCTTCCCCCTGAACAAATCTTGGCAAGAAAATCCTATGATGGGGCCTTCATAAGTCAAAATGACTTGAGGACACACAACAACAACAACAACAACTATTATTACAACTGATCTTCAGTGCTGGCAGGCTTCTACTCTCCTTACAAATGTGCTTGTGTGTGCTCTGCACACACACCCTCTGCACATTCCATGGCATGGAGCAAAAAGGAGGGGAAGATAGCAGTGGTTGCTGGGGTAGGGGCTATCCTGCAACTTTCTAGGCAAGATTTATTCAGAAGAGATTTGCCATTGACGTGCTCTAAGGCTGAGAGAACGGGACTTGTCCAAGGTCACCAAGTGGGTTTCCATGTTACAGAGTGGTAATTTGGAAGATATTTTGCTTAAGCCTGAAGGGACCTCCAAACAGGCACAGATCAGGGGACAAATGTCAAGGAACCGTCAGCCCCTCAGTCTAAAGAGACAGGGGTTAGGAATCAACACCAGTTTCACCATGGTCAAATGGGGATCTGAACCCTGATTTCCTGGATTCCTAACCCAACACTCCAACCACTATATCATGTTGGCTTGATCACCCTATGCCTCTCCATTCCCCCAATTGGCCAGTTATGACCTCTAAGGAGCATCCCACAATATTTTCCCCACTCTAACCTGTTTTAGGTTGATGAGGACATCCCTCCCCCCACATAAATGGAAATGACTGTCTGGTCACTTCCAATTTTGGGAGAAAATTTTTTAAAAAGGGTCCCAAAGGCCTAAACTAAAGGGGCAACATAATTTGTTCTTACCTAGGTAAGTTCTTGTCCAGTGCCATAAATGAAAAAATAATGTTTTAAAATAATAAAAGAAATGTTTTCAAAAGAAAGAAGGAAACCAATCAAATTGCCAATAATTTGATGTCAGCTTGATATTTTGAGAGCATAGAGAAAGGAAAGCAGAAAAAAAGAGAAAGAGTTTGGCAAGCGTATAAAGGCCAAAAATGCTGTACCCTGGGGCCATCAGACACTTCCCTAATGCACTGTGCCACCTATAAAACTAATTAATCATGCAGCAAAGGGACTGCCATGGTTAGGAGTGCGATTTCAGCTTTTAATGGAATGCTCTAGGATTGTGCCAGATGAAAGTTTCCACAGTTCATGCCATGGAATATCTGTTGTGCTTAACTCAGGATACTTTAGAGACACAATGAGATACAAGGCCACAGTTCAGCATTTTTATTTCTTATTTATTAAAGCTATAAACAAGACAAGAGAAGTGCACATATTCTATGACTGTATTTGGACAGTCATGCTGACTATTTTGTGGCAAAATAAAAAGTTACGAGGTTAAATCTATGTGCACCCTGGGCCTTATTCGTTTGCAGTGTCCACTAGAAATGCATTACTCTGAATAAATCCTTCCCTTATTAAAAAGATGCTCCTTGATTGAGATAGGGAGATTGGATGCTCCTTGGAAGAAGGAACCAGTTGTCTCTCTTCCCCGCTCCCTTTCTCTCTCCCTTCACTTGTAAAACTTTGAAATGAACAATTGTACTGTATATTGACAATGTAGTCTTCCCCACTTAAGAATGCTAAAAGTTGAAAATGAAGGCTCAACATCTATTCCTCTAAACCTCATTATGAGACATTGCAGCCTGCCTGAGTGTCATTCATGGAAAGAGCTGGAATGTGAGCATCCAACACTGCCCACAGAGCTTAGCCACATTACAAATAAAATCACCTGTAATGATTTTATTTGTAATGTGACTAAGCTCTGTGCAGAGCTTTGGATCATTATAGCACCATGGTTCCAGTTTAACTTGCATGGCTGCATCCTATGGCATTCTGGAGTCTGTGGTTTTGTGACTAGACGAGCTGCCTGGCTGAGAAGTCTAAGTACCGGCCCATACAGCAAATCCCAGGATTCCAAGGAGGTTGCCCAGGCAATTAAAATGGTGTCAAAGAACTATGTTTCTGTAGAGTGAAATGGGCCATTATCAAATACAGAGGATCATGCCAGTCAGTTTACAAAAAACAATTAGTGATCAATTGTATATTGAATATCAACTAATCAGTAAAGACCTGTTACATTATGCTATTGCAGCCCTGATAGTGTTCTTCAGATTGTGATTATGTCTTTCTGGGGCTGCTGGCACAGTGCAGAAATAATGCAGTTTGACACTGCTTTAACTATCACGGCTCTATGCTATGGAATCCTGGGATTTGTAGTTTGTTGTGGCAACGGCACTCTCTGACAGAGAAGGCTAAAGATCTCGCAAGACTACAAACCCCAGATTTCCATAGCATTGAGCCATGGCAGTTAAAGCGGTGTCAAACTGCATTATTTCTGCAGTGTGCCAGCAGCCTAGGATAAACAGATAAAGCATTAGATTTCAGACCAGACTAGGTGTAATTTTAGTGGACAAAAACAACAATAACACATCTAAACAAGTTCCTAAAAGAGGTGTTGTATGTCTGTCACACCAAATAAGATGCAGTCTTGGAAAAAAAGCATATGCAGGCATTCAAGACAACATCTATGATAGCTCTTTCAATATAATAATATACCGAGCACTTCCAATGTTCAACACATATGTAAGGAAAATCTGAAAATTTGTTCAGCCTGAAAAAGGAGAGATGTCTTGAATGAAAACACCCCACTGGAAAAAACAAATATTGACCAATGGAAGATTTTTCACATTTAGAGACTTTTGGATCAAATTTTGCAAAATATGTGGTGTTGTGCAAAGTATAACGTTTTTTACATGCACACACCCACCATTTCCATTCTTCCCCCCACCCCACCCAAGAAATCATCAAAAGTGTGCAGAAACTCTCAAAGTTTTGCCCATGGGAAGAAATATTTTGAATTTTGTTGTTCTTGCATGCAAGAATGAAATAAATAAAGATTTGCATCCCTAAAGATTAAAATAAAAATTTACAACAGCTCTGACAGGTAGGCCAGGGTTATTAGCCCCTGGATTTCCAATGGAAGGCCAAGATTACAAGAGAAATTGTTTGCCTAAGTTCCTTTGTATTGAATATGTATGTGTATTTTTCCAAGCAGCTGTTGCTTATCATGAGGATCACATCAGGCAAGGAGAGAAAATTTAACCCTTTCTTAACCTGCTGAGTTCCTGATATGAATGGCTCTTCCAAAACCACTCTTTGTCAGCACTTTATCCATTGGAATCAGGGAGGCATTTCTTCTCCGTGCAAGCAGCAACTACATGAGAAGAATCTTTGTCAAGACATAGCAGGGGAAGCAATGGTCAAGCTCTTAAACACACACACACATATTCAGGCCCCTCCGACTCTGCATTGTGCATGCCTTGGAAGGTGAAGGAGAGGAAGACAGAGAGGGTGGTGAAGTTCTCCATTGGCCCATAAGGCCACTAGAGCCACCAGTGCTTTATCCTATTTCTCTTCCCCTCCTTGCTTTCTCCCTTCTGAAGCAGTGACTGAGAACAAAGCAAATGGCTTCTGGACCCCCTGACTGAATGGTGGCCCAAGAACCAGGCCCTCTGCAGTCCAGCCTACCTATACATTTCAGGAAAAGAAAGCAGTTACCTGTCATCATAGATACAATTTTAACTAATTACATGTTCTGTTCCCCAAAACTAATTAAAACAATCATTTTTAGCTGCTTGGGGCAGTGGGGACATATCTGTAGGGAGGTATGAGTCTAAAATTAAAAATGTATTAAAAATTCCAGGGATCTAGCCCTTTTAAAAATAAAAAAAATATCTTCTTTAAAAGTAAAAACACTTTTCTTTCAAATTAAGCAGAGTAAAGCATCCGGAATGCAGACACAGCTCAATTAACATTTAAATGTGTGGTCTGATCACCCAGTCAATTAGACTCATTAAAACAACAAAGAAGTCAGTTTAAAAAGCATATCAAAAGTTTACTGAAGGTATATTAATCTTAATCTACATATTAAAACAAACTTAAAAGGTCCCTAACTGACTAAGAGGATTTAGGGTAGGAAGACTCACCCAGCCTTAAGCGGTGTGGGCTGCATGGTGACTTGACTAAAAAGAACACCGATGGTTTAAGAGCTAAGACACTAAGACTTCTAAGATGGCTCCAGCCACATGGAGACAAAACTTAAAAGGAACTTACACAAAGTGTAATAATATTTAAATTAGATCATGTGATGAATGACCCATTGCTCCAGTTGGCTGAAATTGCCTAGTGAAAGGAGAAGGGGTGTGTGAAAGAACTGATGCATGCAGGGAAAATTCCTAAACTGAACTTAACATGGGATACACAAGATTGCATTGCATTACAATAATGATTTCCCCACATACTACAATATCTGAATAGCTGCTGATCTGTAGTGCAAAGCACACTCTCTTCATCATTGTCCCAACATTCACAGCAGAGTGCGGCCACAGCACAAGCTGGCACTTGAACCATGTGATAGTCCTTCACTGCTTAGTGGGTTCATAGCCCCATAACACCAGTGGTGGCTGGTTGCTTCGTTGTCAGTAAGATTGCAAACTGTGAATCTGCTCTAGGTTTCAGTCAAAACTTTAAATGAGACATCCAAGGTTCTGCCTCTGTTTAGGGGTAGGGTTCAGTACCTCGGATACTTCCAATAAATTCAGACTAAAACCCAGAGTGGATTCACTGCCCAACTTCTTAACACCTTGAAAGTTATTAAGGTAAATTATTACCTTATTAATTTGCAATCATAAGGTAAGGTACTTATATTCTCCTTATTGGGGAAAGGAATTAATTGCAAGCTGTTAGTTACTTCTAGCCTCTGAGGAGTCACCCCAGACCAAACCTCAAGGAGAACATATGTACCATCATTCTTATTATTAACAGTACAATCACCTGACATTCTGCAGATTTGACAGATAACCATGAAATACTTAAACAATGATTAATCCAGAAAGAGGTTTGAGATGCACCTGTGGCGTCAGCTCTGAAAGAAGGAGGAGGCGGAAAGAGAAATGCTCCAGCTACTGTGAGCACTGACACTATGCTCAAACAGAAGAGGGGAGCCTAAAGGAACTGACAGATGATATCCTCATCATCCTTGCTAATCAAGGATTAGAATATTGACCCCACAAGTCCTGGCTCCACTACAGCACTGTCTATGAACTAAGATTGTGTCCCTGCCTTTCCTAGACATACAGCCTTGGAAACATAGAATGAATTTTACAGTACAGAAGGAACTTCACTTCTGCTGATTGTGCAAATGGGTGCTGAGATCAACTCACTGGAGTTGCAGGAGTGGCACCAAGAACAAGGCACATGCAGAAATGACAGGTGTATGAATCAGGAACATCCAGTTTGCTTCAAAATGGATTAGCACTGCTCACTGATTTATGTAGCTGTTTCCTTAACCAAAAGCACTTAAAATTAAGAACTATTAAATCTGTCTTGATCATTCATGATAAATAATTCAACACAGAGAATTTAATGGTCTTCTTTGTTCACAAAATATCTACAAAGAGGTCACCATTTGCTTAATTATTCAATGAATTTTATAATGAACATTTCTAACTCCGCAAAAGGCTATTGCTCCCGATGCAGCTCTCTGAAAATAGCTTAAACATCACGGCAGTAAATACTTTGGTACATGCTGAAATGTACAGATACGGATATTCACATCCAAATCAATGGAGACCTAAGACTTGGAACCAAGAAGCACCCTTTCTCATGCAGAAAATTTGCAAAACTGATCATTCACAAAGCATGTGCAAATATAAATCTGTTTCTAACAGCCTCTATAAAACCAATGATAAGAGTAAAGCCAGGCACCTTTATGAACCCGTGACATATATTGTATGATTTATGCAGAGCTGGATATTGTATACAAGGCTGTATGGCCTGCAGTCTGGTAAAGGAAGGAAGGAAGGAATTCTGTACACACATTACCAAAATTCCATGACTTGTATAAATTATGCAAACTGAACAGGTTAACACACTGTGATTGACACACCTATAGATACAGAATATTCTTTTGTCGAAAGGTTCGACAATAGCTTTCATTTGAATAGATATTTTTCCATAATTATTGTTTGTATACCACTATAGAAATATGCTAGAGTGCTTGCACACATACATATGCATGGAAATGCACACACAACCAGTAATTACCATTATTCTGCAGTTTTTGTTACTTTGCAAAACTTATTGTTGCTCAAATGATAGGGCCAGGTTACTATGCGGGTCAATGAAGCCCCATGTCATATCATGGGAGACTTTACTCAGTCACCCATTGGCTTTAAGCTTGTCTTCAGCCACATGGGTTAGAAACTCGCTTTTAAAAAACAAAACAAACCTATTAAGACACACACAGAGACGCAAATACAGAGCTATTTTGGATATCTATAAACTATACAAGGAATGCAAAGAGAATCAAAACATTTCTAACCTACAACCTAAATCTACAAGGGTGCATACAAAATATGACTTCCTTTCCCATAGCAGTAGGTTACAACTGTTAACACTATTAAACTTCCTAAATCTTCCAACTCTATAATTCTATGATTCTATGAAATAACTATTTTAATTACACTTCTACTACTTATGTATCTCCATTATTTTTCAAACCCCAAAATTGATATATTTCCCCATACAGAATAAACAGATCCTAGTGTTTCTTGAGCAAAGACCTCTCCTTAATTAGCATTGTCAATTTATCCATTTCAGCCAACTCGTGTACTTTCACCGATAGAGCATTGTCTTTCCATTTCTGTGCATATACAATTCTCACTGCTGTTATCACATATTGTAGAATTCCTCCATAGTTCTTCTCCAGTTGTTGGTCTAACACTCCCAACAGGTACATTAATGGCTTCTTCCTTTAGTGTATTTTCACATTATTTTTCAACATCATATGGATTTGAATCCAATATTTCTGTGCATAATTATATGTCCACCACAAATGATGAAAAGTTGGTTACATTTCAAACAGTTAATTGTAACATTATTATACAACTTAGACAATCTTTCCAAAGTTAAATACCATCTGTACTTATTTTATAATTTTTTCCCCCTCAAATCAAAACTCAATTGAAATTTTAACCTCTTAGTCCCTATCCTCTCCCATTGCTCTAAGTACAAATGTGAACCAACGTTTTGTGACCATTTAACCATACATTCTTTAATCACCTCTTCCTACATTTCCAATTTCAATATCATTTTATACATTTTAGCAATTAACTTCTCATCATTTGTACAAAGTTGCATTTCAAATTTGGTTGTTTCAAAACCATAAAGCTTTGTATCCACCTTAAACCTTTCTGTTACCTGTTTATAAGAATACCAGTGAAGCTCAACAGCCTCTATTTCTAATTCATCTCTTGTTTTAATTCTATATTGCCCATCTTCTAATATAAGTAACTCATTGTAAGTTATCTTTTTATCTCAAAAAAAAGTTTGTCTCCTAAACAAAAGTTTGTCTTAAAAGTTAGTCTCATGTGGTGAATTCCATAAGGGCAACCTAGAATAGAATCTGATTTTATATTTCTTCCAAATTCTCAAGTAAGATCTTTGTACATAAGAAACTTGCTTTTAAAATATATACCTGTAGATGCTAAGATATTAAAAAAGTGGCATTCCTAGCTAAATACCAAATTCTGCCACTCTACTACCTGGAACTGGATAGATCATTAAACAGAACTCTAGTGGGGTAGCTGAACACTGGAATCTAGTTATAAAGGAAGAAGATCCAATCTGAAAGCTCTTTAATCTTGAAAGTGTAAAGTTGTTCCCATTGATGTTGCACATTATCTACATTTCAATTTATCTAAGGATGGGTTCACACATTAGAACTTAAAGAACGGCTCATCTGCTTGCCTAATAACTTGCTGCCTGAACAGTTGATACACCAGAATGGATGTTCTCTCTCTCTCTCTCTCTCTCTCTCTCTCTCTCTCTCTCACACACACACACACACAATATCTTCAAGCCAATTTGATGTGCATCTTCCCAGCCAATACCTCAATGAGAACACAGATGTTTCAGTTTTCTCACAAGATTGCTAAATAGTTTTCAGCCCCTAAGATGTCTCAAAAAGCTTATAAAAAGGTACATGTTAGGGTAAATAGTAGAAAATTGTATAAAAATGTTTTTAAAATGTATAAAAATGTGTATCTTGCAGGAGGGAAAACTCTGCCCCAAAATAGTGCAGGTTATTTTTGTGTGGGGATGTGAGTGTGTGTGAGAGAGATGGAAATTTCAAAATGGTACAGAATGGGACAAAATGCCTTATGAATGAACATAGGCAAAACTGACACAGAAAAGGAGAGATCCATGGGCCAAGTTGCTTGGGGAAGGAGGAAGTAAAGGATAGTTCTGATAAAAAGTGAGGTGCATTTTGAAATGTATTTGATTTGAAATAACCTGCCAGTCTTTGGCTTCCTTCTGTAACTCCCACGACTGATAGCTGTTATTCAGGAAAGTCACACCTGGCAACATGTCATTCTTGTGTTATCAAGACATGGAGTAGTCCCTTAACCAACATCATATTTAAGTGGGGAATTAGCCCATCCTGAATACCTGATTGCTATGCACTTCAGATGTTTAACAAATGTTATGAGCTCAAGTGTGCATCTCAAATGTATATTTATATTGTTCTGCATTGTATAATGTGTCTTCAGGGCCCTATTGTAAACAAGCTGTCAAGCTTAACTGGGTTTTCATGCAAAAAATACCTCTCTCCATAAATAAATTAAAAATCCTCTAAGAAGCCTCTCTTAATGGCCCTGATTAGCAGATACTAGGGGTGATTTGAACATTCTTACTCCAAAGCAATCTCATCTAAATAATTTGAATGTCTTTGCTTCAGACATTGAGAGTTCTCTGAATCTGCAAGTTACCATTGGGAACCTTATATAAGTATGCACTGACTGAAATAGCTAAACAGCTTAGAACAAATAGGCAATTGTTTTAAAATTACAACAAATATCAGTTGATCTTTTTTATGTGGAGGCAAGAGTTGGGCTGTACTAAATGTTCAAAAAATAAATTTTCCTCTGATTGCAGTTAATGATTCTGGCATGGTAGTTCCCTCTGTGCCAAAATTTAGACTGAGTAAATTTTGAACATATTAGAATGCCAAAATAATCAGGATTTGCTGACAGTCCTAGGAGATTATCAGATGCCCTTAATATGGTGTTCCAGGAATGCCAGGAGATTGCTAAAGGGCAAACTTTTCAGACGTCGTCATCCTCATCCCGTGCGCCTTCTCTTTTGGCCTCATTTTTTTTATTGACAGCTTAAGCATCTTTAGATCTCCCATTCCGTTTCTGTCATGGAATCACAGGCATCTGAAACTATGCCCTGTTCTGCTGGCGTGATGCCAGCCATGGTGGGTGGTCCCTGCTGAATACTTCCAGGTTCAATCGGGACATCCAGGTAAGTGACACCCTTCCTCCCCTCCCTGGGTTACTTGGGGCTTTTAAAGTGCTTTTCTGTACTTTTTTTTTAAAAAAAGCCTGTACTTTCTTTTTTATTTTTAAATTTGCCACACAACCATCCTCTCACAAGAACGACCAGGATTTCATTTCCAGGAAGTGAATACAGCTCCACAAGGGCTGCATTCACTCCTAGAATGCCAGAGGAGAGGGGAGCACTCTAGATGGCTCCATTAAATGTAGGTCTGAAAAATTTTCTTTTAAGCTGCTACAAAGACCGGAGCAGGGTGGGAAATAGCTGGCAATACAGGGACGCTATATTTTGTCCCACCTGATAAAGTCCCTAGAATGGCAAACGGACAAAGGATAGTATAATGGTTCACCTGTTGGGGTTTAACCAGGGAATTCCAGAAACACATCTTTGGATGGCCATGAAGTTTACTAGGAGACTTTGAGCTAGTCACTGCTTGAGCCTCAAATATCTAGTCAACAAATCATGTGCCAAGCCAGACCTGTTGTCTACCTCCTTGAACTTACAATATTGGCAAATTCTTTTTCTGGCTCATGACATAATCACTCTGGCTCTGAAAATACTAATGAAACTTCTGTCCTCTTTCCCCCTTCTGGCCCTGATCAGACTACCCCTCCATGCCATGCAATGCAACCATGGAGCTTCTAAGCAAATAAGCTTCCTCATTCACGTCAACAAAAGCTCAGCCCAGGTATCTCACTGGATATGTTAATGCCCACATAGACCAGCCAATTCAATAATTTTGGTAATTGTAAGTTTTCCTGGCAGCTGCTCAGAGATTTTCTTAGAGTACTCATGAAAGGAATGTCCCCTTGGCCGCTGCCACACTGCAGAAATAATGCCCTTTGACACCACTTTAACTATCATGGTTCTATCCTATGGAATCCTGGGATGTGTACTTTGTTGTGGCACTAGAGCTCTGAGGTAGAGAAGGCTAAATATCTCACAAAACTACAAATTCCAGAATTCTATAGTATTGGGCCATGGCAGTTAAAGCAGTGTCAACATGCCTTATTTCTGAAGTGTGTCAGCAGCCTATGTGATAAGCATCGATGCAAGAAATGGTAAACACATCTCAAGATGGTCAAAAGATGGTTACTTTATTAGTAAAATAAAGAAAATATGCATTTTGGTCTGTGTGTACTCTCAAGGCCTCCCTAAAGGAGTATTTAGAATCAAAGTTCATAAATTTCTTAATTGGGACCTCTAAACCATTTACTGTACAATTGAAAGCCCTGGCTTAGTCAAAACACAAAAACACATGATGCAAAACCAAAATTTTCCCTGCTTCTGATATGATAGCTGTTTGTTTTTAATCCCAAGTAACTGAACATGCAAGGGAATGCAGAAAGGCTACTTGCTAATAATAACACTAGGTTTTCAGATGACATTTCTCTTTGTTTCCACCAAGAAACCCACTGCACATTGAAGGGAACCAAACCACAATATTGATATTCTGAAAGAGTTTAAAGCAGTTTAGGACCCTGTACATGCTTAACAGGGCATTTTATTTCAGATTGTCAATGTCATAAAGTACATAAAAATTGCATGCCATGAAAACAGACAGGAAAAGAGATTCTACCTAAACATCAGGAAGAACTTCCTGATGGTAAGAGCTGTTCAACAATGGAATACGCTGTCTTGGAGTGTGGTGAAATCTCCTTCTTCAGAGGTTTTTTAATCAGAGGCTGGATGGCCATCTGTTGGGAGTGCTTAGATTCTGCATGGGAAGGGGTTGGACTGGATGGCCTTTGTGGTCTCTTACAACTCTATAATTCAAATCAAATCAAATTTTATTGCTTTTGACCAAAGGTCATTGCACAGCTCACACAACAATATATATAACGATACAGATAAAATATATCTATAATAGAAAATAAACCTTATAT
Organism: Gambelia wislizenii; assembly: GCA_030847615.1. Taxonomy (NCBI): domain Eukaryota; kingdom Metazoa; phylum Chordata; class Lepidosauria; order Squamata; family Crotaphytidae; genus Gambelia; species Gambelia wislizenii. The sequence continues at coordinate 216,289,195 of JAUMIR010000003.1, forward strand.
CTAATAGAGAATTCCTAAATTTAATTTTTAAAATAATTAAATAATTAAAATAAAATACATTGTAAAATAAAATAATTGATATACATTATACATTATTATATCAAATAAAGGTTTATCAAGTATAGCCATCACCTTTGCAGTTTATAGCCATCTCTGCAATATACTTTTTCCTAATTTTTTTTGCTGCTAGAGCAAACAGAGCTACTTTCCAGGTTACATATTTATTCAGGTCCAATAGAAGGTAAAGAACCACATCGTGTGGGTTCTGACCAGGACTAGTTTCTATTAGAATTGTGATGAACTTTTCTCTTGGTTCTTTATAGAGAGGGCAAAATAACATATAGTGGACAAGATCTTCTACTTCTTGGCAACCATATATACATGTACGTTCCTTTGTTGGAATACCTCTGTGCCTTCCATCTCTGTATGCTGTGTCTATCATATTTAATCTTAGTTCAGTGAAAGCCTTTCGTAAGTTTACAAATGTTAAGTTATTAAAATAATATGGATAATTACAAAATTTCTTAAGTTCATAGTATAGGGGAGCACATGAGGATAAGAAAACAGTATTAAGATCCTTTTGTATAGATATTTCAGTTATTGTATTCTTAATAGACTTTACCTGCGCTTTCAATTGAAGTTTTTTAATTTTGTCTAAAGAAATTCCATATTTAATAACCAATTGCACTGCCTGATGTACCCAGTTTTTATTGGGCATGCTATTATTCAGTTCTAACAAACATTTTTTTGGAAGTCTATTATTGTCCATCCCCTGTACTTTGAACCAGTAACATAAAATTCTCTTGTCTATTTGGCTTTCTAAACTCAGCGTGTTGGTTTCCAGTCTAAGCATGGCAGTTGGTGTATCTCTGGGGAGGCCCAACAATGACCGCAAAAAATAGTTCTGGGGGGATTCCATACTTATGATGTTTGATTTACTTGTAGTACCCCAGATTTCAGCCCCATAAAGGGATTGTGCCATTGTTTTGGCTTTATATACTATAATAGCAGGGTTTACTAGATTTCCCCCTCTAGTTGAAGCAAACTTTAATGTTGCCTTTGCCGATCTATAAGATTGTACTTTTATATTTAGCGTTTGTTCCTTCCAAAAAGTTGTATCTGAATATATTAGACCTAAATATCTGAATGATTTCACTTGGCTTATGATTTTTCCATCTAAGTGCCAAATATGTTTTTTAGGTCGTTTTCCAAAGACCATAACTTTGGTTTTATCATAATTGATTGTCAATTTGTTGTTTTTGCAGTATGAAGAAAATTTCGTAAAGAGTCTTCTTAAACCTACCTCCGTTCTAGATACTAATACTAAGTCATCTGCATACATTAACAAAGAAATTTTGGCATCAAGGATTGTGACAGGGGCATATTGCAAACCCTCCAGTTCTTTTACAATGTCATTAATAAAGAAGTTAAACAGGAAAGGTGCTAAGATGCATCCCTGCTTAACTCCTACAGATGCAATAATCTTTGGAGTAAGATGTCCCATTAGGTCTATTTTAACCTGTAATGATGTGTCAGTATACAGAGATTTTATTAGAAATAATAAACGGTGGTCGATATTTGTTTTCTCCAATTTCTGCCACAACAAAGGTCTAGAGATCGAGTCAAACGCAGATTTCAAATCAACAAATGCAACATACAGTTTTTGTTTTAGATTATGAACATATTTGCACATTAAGAAGTTTAGCACAAAACATAAATCAATGGTTGACTTCCCCTTTTGAAAACCAGCTTGTTCTTCTGCCAATACATTATAATTATTTACCCAATCTTCTATTTTTTCCAGAAGGTACCTAGCATACAGTTTAGAGGCAATATCCAGAAGGCTAATGGGCCTATAATTAGCTGGGTCTTTCTTATCACCTTTTTTATATATAGGGGCAATAATACTCAATTTCCAACCCTCTGGGATGTGTCCAGAATGGTTTATATGGGTAAACAATTTTGCAAGTACTGGGGACCAATAATCCAGTTTTGCCTTGTATAATTCGGTGGGTATCATATCCTCACCGGGAGCTTTGTTGTTAGATTGCCTACTTATTATTCCCTTAATTTGGCTTGCAGTAACTTCGGGCCATTCAGGGGTGTCTGTTGGATTTACAGGATGGATTGAGTGTGAGAGGCTGTGGTAGGAGTTGTAAATGTTGGTGAAATAATTCTCCCACTCTTTCCCTTGCACTGCAGCCTCTAGCGTATAGTTTGATGTTCTAGTACCAGCGGCTATTAAGTGCCAAAATTTTTGGGAGTCTTTTTGAATAGCTGCCTCTCCCAATTCTCTCCACTGTACCTCATAGTATTTTTGTTTCTTTTCTTTAAGTAATTTTTTATAGTTTTGCCGTAAGTGGACTATTTGATTTGAGGTGTTTCCTTTGGTATCCTTAATCTTCAATTTTCTAATTTCGTTGGCTAAGTTTTTTTTGGAGTCTAAGCAGTCCTGATCAAACCATGTCCTAGGTTTAATTCTGATGTTTTGGGGAACATAAGATGCACTCAATAAAGGTTTTATTTGTGATGTTAAATCCTGATATGCACTTATAACATCATTTGATTCTTGAAGGATGTTTTCCCTGAGTTTAGCAAATTTAGGAGAGTCAAGAGTCTTGCAAATCTTCTCCTGAAGCTGGCCATTCCATTTTAACCTCCTATTGCCAAGAATCTCATATTGGGTTTGATCTATTACTCTTGGTTTTTCCTTCAATGGCGTTTGTGGTAGCATCAGTTCAAGCGGGAAATGGTCGCTCTCAGCTCTTGTTACTATTCTAAATGTGTTTCTGTCAATTGGTGTATTATTAGAAGTTAGTATGTAATCAATAGTACTGAAATGGCCTCTAGCAGAAATATATGTGAAATTTCCCTCTCGGTCTCCTGCTCCGTTACATATCAGTAAACTGTGTTTCATTATAAGTGCACAAAGATGTTTTCCAGCGTGATTATGGGTTGTGTCCCTGGATGCTCTTTGGTATATTTCGGGTGTGTCATCAAGGGTAAGTCCAAATGCTATTTTATTTGAAGAAGTGATACCTATACGTGCATTGAAATCACCTCCTATGATCACCCATGAATTGGGGGTCATGCTATCTATTTCTTCTAGCACTTCATCAAAGGTTTCCCACAGGTGGTCTTTGTTAGTGCTAGATTTTGATGGAGGGATATAGGTACAGACTAGGTAGACAGTTTCAGAAAAGATATTAGTGATGGATATAACCAAAAAATTGGGAGAGGATAATGATGGATGTTGACAAACTGTGCCTGTCAATGTGGTTGAGATTAATATTGCAAGGCCTCCAATTGCTCTTCCAAATTTTGCAGTTTTTAGAGCTGGAGTAGTGTATGTTGAAAATCCCTGCACAGTAATTCCACCCTCATTTTGAACCCACGTTTCTTGTAGAAGAATGATCTCATAAGTCTGCAGAAATGTTATAAAATTTTCATCTTGGGTCTTATTTTGCCAGCCGGCAATGTTCCATGAGATAAGTCTAATTGGGTTGGTATGTGGTCAGGAGGATTCTCCTTGACTCTTACCCATTTCAGATGGTAAATGGGCATCATTAGTTATTATTGCAGTGTTGTTATCCTTTCTAAAGTAAGCCCGAATGTCCTCAGATTTTAATTTATTATCTGGTGAGATTCTGTTGATGATGTTGTTTTCTATTTCAGGCTGTTTTGTATACCTTGTTGTGGTCTTATTTAACTGGACTTTAGGGAGCTTGTTATTTATATATTCTGCTTCACAGAGTTTGTTTAATTGAGCTTGAAGGGAGTTAAGCCTACCTATGATAACCAATTTATCAAGTAGGGGAAGTTTCTTAAATGAATTTATTAAACCTTCCTCTTCCGGGATCTCTGTCTCAAGGCATGGCGGAGAATTCTCTATTTTATTTTCATTATTGTCTTGGATATCATCCAGACAAATCAAGTCCCCAACATCTGGTGTCTGTTTTAATTGGTTAGTTTTCTTAGCAGGTCTTTTTTTTTGCTTGGATTAACTGAGGGTCTAGTAGGGGGTAAGGCGTTGGATGACCAAAGACTCTTCTAACCTCCATCTGATGATGCCGAAATATATTTCTTAGTTTATAGATCCTTGCAGTGATAAGATCATTGTTGAATGTTACAAGGGCTCTTGCTGTTTTATAATTATAGAAGAGGTACTCTATTCTTACAATATCCTTTTCCCTTAGGAGGCTTATCCCAGAAGCTTCCAACTGGTGTATAAAGTGTTTTTTCCTTTGAGGTCCTGTTATTATGCCATACGGTTTTGGATAATTTATAAAAGCCAATTGTGTTTTTTTTAGTACTAATGCGTGGGGAAAATTATTGAGTTTGGTACAAGGTTTCTGTGATTCAGTTTTCTTAGACAAGTCGGTTTTGTTGTTATTTATAACTTCCTTTTCTTTGATTAATAAACTCTGTTCATGCTGCCTTAACGTGCAGCTAGAATCCGTCAGGCTATTTATTTGTAGGGATTCAGTTATGTCTGTTTTATGTTTTATGTCTGTTTTATGATCCCTGGTTTTCATTCTTATTACTGTCTTTTTAGGTTTTTTATTTTTTTGTGTAATTTTAGATTCTAAGATCTTAAACAGTGTTTTGAAATTGAAGTTTATGAATCTTTTCATTTTAATAAACTCTTTCTTTTGATAATCAGTATTTAAGGTCTTTGTACAATTTTTTCCTTTTATCCTTCTACGCTTCATCACACTTTTCCTTGATTTTGATTCAGATTGATTTTTACTTTTACTTTTGGCAGTAGTGTCGATTTGGTTTTGCAGTTCAGCGTTTTTGATCGTTGTTTTAGCCTCTTTAGGTGGGGCCACTTTCAGAATGCCTTCACCTATCAAATGACAGATAATCTCAATATTTGCCTTTATGGTGCCAATTATGTTACCATGGGCTTTTAAGATATTAAGTATGTCTTGAATTGAATCTATTCTGGTGTTATCTTCACCTGTCTTATTCCCAGTTGGTTGCTCTAAATCTATTTCACTTATGGTTTCATGATCATTTTGGGTTTCTGCCTCCAAAGCTAGTAACTGCTTCATAATTTTTTCTCTACGCTCTTGGGATTCGGCTATTATTTTTTTTTCATTTCGTAACAATTCATCAAGGGGAGGTAGGTCCTCAAAAAATGTCATCAGGCTCTCATCATGGTTTGAGTGGTTACTATTTATTTCAGGTGTCTTTTCACTCCCCTTTTCTTGTAAGTCACTAGTTGTTGCTTCCTCCATATTTAGATTAGTTATAGTGGGAGGGGACTTATCTATTTCTAGGTTGGAGCTATCTACATTTATTTTTGGTTGAGCTTCATTCTTTTCGGTCTCAGTAATAGATTTCCTTTTCCCCCTTTGTTTTCTCTCCTTAATCCTGGTTGCTTTATCCCTTTTACTACCAGCTATTGTAACATAGGACCACATTGATTGGTTTGTTGCACTTGCTATGCCTTTGTTATATTTGCCATTCTTTTTTTGACTTCTGGTAGAGACCATTTTATGCACTCGTCACAGGATCTAGTTCAACCAAGTTTCCCTGGGAAGAATATTTTGTTGTGATGGCTAGTCAGTTCCAAATGTTAAAATTATTTCCGAACTGTTTCTAGTCTAATAATATAAATTTTAAAATGGGATAAAACAAGATTAATAATAATAATAATAATAATAATAAAAAGAATAGAATTAAAATTAATGTTCCTTAATTTCACTCTAAGTATGGTCCCCAGGGGGATAAGAGTGTCAAGAGCTGAACCCTAGGGTTGCACCCTACTCACTTTTATAGTCCTGTGCCTGGCTCTTCAAAGGCCATGCTGCCACTGCTGGCAGTTTGCCTTTCCTGGCCAAGCCTCCTCTTACTTCTGCTGGGCTAATCACACTCCCTGGTCCCAATGTTGTGGGGAGAAGGGCTTGACTCCTGTCTCAGCGTCTCTGGCTGCTCCTGCTTGCAGTGTCTCTGAGGGGGGAGAGCTTTTAAGAAGTTTGCCTTCCCTGGCCACGCCTCCTCTTGCTTCTGTCACACTCCCCGGCCCCAAAGGTCTCGACTCCCGGTTCAGTGTCTCCGGCCACTCCCGCCTGCAATGAGTTGCCCCAGATGGTGTCTCCGAAGCCAGCTCCGTCCGGACAAGCAAAGCAAGGCACCCGGGGCGACCAGGAGCCTCCGGCCAGGCGGACACAGGGCGGGGCAGCCAAACAGCAACAAGTAAAAGGCAGGTTTACTTATGTGGTCCCAAGGGGAAATGCTGGGGCAAGGAGAAGAACAAACAGTCCCAATCTTCAAGCAGCCCAGGTTATCAAAAATACTCTTAAATTCTTGAGTTCAGTGCAAACAGTGTTATTTATAAAGTTCCAGATGATTATAAAGCTCCCAGCAGCTGGGACTGTGACAGTGAGCTATATTCGACTTGCCTTGTTGTATAAAGAATACTTGTTTCAGCTTCCAACCCCACGGAAAGATCAGGCTAAACTAGCAGGCTTATCTTTAACATACTCTCCTCTTTTTCCTCCCGGTATTAATTTAAAAATGTTGTCAGCAGGTTCAACAAGTTCAAAGACTTCCCCATGAGAGAGGCAAAATTATCAGTTAAATTGATAGCACTCTTCTTAAGATATACTACTCGTAAAGTTGAAGAAAAAGAAGGTTAAAGGGAGTGAAGCAAACATACGTCTGTCTACGCCGCCATCTTCCTCCTCCTCCGGTATCCTATAATTCTATGAAAAGCAAAGTGTTGCATGCTGTATACATTCTACATTCTGCAATTCATGGCTGGAATCCTATACCATAGCCTTAGTTATGAATGCCTACATATGCATATGACCCTGACCCAATTCCCCAAACCTATCTTAACAGCCAGGAGCTGCTCCAAGTGATGCAGGTCTGTTCTGCTAGTGATCAGGGCATAGAAGGGTGAGATTTCCAGCCACCAGTGATTTGTGGTGTCATGAGGAGCGGTGACAGGAGTTTTGCCTGTGATTGTTGAACCAGAGATTGCTGGGGTGGCGTGGGCTGAAAACACCATACTGCTGTGCCTCAATCACCAGTAGAACAGATCTCTGTTGCTGCTGGTTGTTAAGGTAAGTTTTGGGGAGGAACATTTGTAGCCATTTAATAGTGCCATGATTGTAAACATGAATACCAAACAGTTACAAATGCATAAGTCTAGCTAACACAATTGTAACTGCTCCACAGGATGCCAGCCTATTTTTTTAAAAATTAAAAGTTACCAAAATCTACTATTTTCTTCATAAATGGATGGAAACAACATGGAAGAAAGTGAAAGTGTCAGATTCATCCATCTAGGTTTGAGAGATCTGAGCAACTTTTATAAGTTTTGCTTAGCTGTTACAAGTACTGAAAATCTAGCTTTCAGTCTCATTATTCAAGAATGTTTCTGGTGCTGAATTAAGTTTTCTACCCCTTTCTAATCCCAACAGGCTCTCACACCCTTGGCAGCCTGGTTCAATATGATCTTCTTCATGCTAAGAATAGATGTACCTGCTGAATATGGCTGGTGCAAACATGGAAGAACTTTATTTCATTTTTAAAATGTTACCAAAATACGTGAAATTATTTCTGTCTGGGAAATGGAAAACTTGTGAAAATAAAATCCAGGAAGATCAGGTGCCATAGCCTCCTATTCTTAGAATGCTATTACTTCAGAATGAAGATAAAAGGATCCAATATTTTATGGGTGCCCTCTATGCAACAGCTCCCAGCAACTAGAGAAGTACTACATAAGGATTATGTCTAGCCTATGGCTTTTCTTCTGGTATTCTAGGGTTGTTGTTTTTTTATGTTTGCTTCAAGGGGTCCTCTCCCCATGGAAAAACATTTTTAAAAAGGTAGCCCCAATTACAATCTGAAATGTTACAGTCTACCCTTTCATCATCTAGGATTCTGCCATCTCATCCTCTTGTTGAGTTGCAATGGTCTGAATTAAATTCTACATTTTTAGGAGAACTTGATTCTGTGGTAGGCAGCCACATATTCCTTAGACAACACTCCTTTGTCCTGCACATGCACAAACAACTGGCTAACAGAAACTGAGACTCACAAGCTGTTCTTTGTCACTGGAATTAGCTATGCAAAAATAACCAAGAGCTGTCCAAATTATGAACCATGTAAACAGATTATTTCTAGAAACCTGGACACAAATTTATACAGCCACTGCAGAATGAAAAGCCAATATGAATGGACTGCTGTATTGGATCCATCCTTGAGATTTATCCCATATGAATTAATCTGATACTTAAAAAATGTTTTTACCTGTAAAGTAGTTTGTTTAATATTATGCTAAGATTATGCCTGAGATGGATTAGTGGTGGTGGTGGTGGTGGTGGTGGTAAAAGAGAGAGAGTGGCTTGCTAATCAGAAAGGAGCCTATAGCAATATCTTTGTGTTATTTAACATTTTCCCTTCTCCTGCTCCCCTATTATTATTTTCTTTTTAAAAAACTGTATTCATTTCCACATGCCACCCTCCCATCCAAACAAGGAGATCTCTCTTTTTTTGGCATGTCTTCATAGTGGCTATAAAATAACCACAGCAAACCCGCGACTCTGCAGCATTAGATAAACAACATTTGTACAGTTTCCCACCTGATTATTATTTGCATGAAAAGCTACTAAATTAGCATGGGCAGGCTCAGTGCATGCCTTAGGAACAGGGTTTGCTCTTCAGATTTACCACAACAACATTCTGTGAACACAGCCCTTTTCATCGAAAATTCCACATCCTCACTCTAACAGCACAAGCAGAACCTATCTGCCTCTTTTAGCGCTCACTTCCTCTTCTAATATTTTCTAACAAATATGTAAAGGGCCAGTCAGATGTCAGTAATATATATATGTGTATATATATATATATATATATATTCACAATGCCACATAGGGCTCCTGTAACAATGAGCTGATTCTCTGGAAGACTGTTGAATGGGAGCCGATTTGCCTCTTAATCCAAATGAATAATTAATGATAATTATCATGCTGCAGTTATTATCTGTGATAATAATATATCCGTAAGGTGAATAAATTCAATCTGCTACTATGCAGAAATGGCAACTCATAATATTCTTAAGAAATACAGATATAATTATCAGTATTAACGGTCAAGAAGGGGGGGGATGGTAGAAATTGGAGATTGCAGTATCAAGAGTTAGAACCCAAGGGCCACAATAAAAGAAGGAAAGGATGGAAGGAAGAACGAAAGAAGCAAACAAACCGCAGACCCAGTGTAAATTATGCTTTTTGTTGTCATTTCCATAGCAGTGCCTTGAAGTCTTAAGTGCTTTATATCACTCAAATCTGTTTAAAAGCCATTGGAAATTAACACTTGATCACAACTGAATGGCTTGTATCTCCACTGGCTGCCTGCTAAAAAGATTATTAAGTTCCTTTGCAGTCCTGTAAATAGCCTTATGGATGCTTCCCAATTGAGGGAGGGGGTTAGGAATGGAGAGGAGTAGAGGAGTTGTGGCAGTGGAAAAGCAAAGGAGCACACTCACTCATTGTTGGAGCAACATTCCACTGCTGCATCATGGCAGTAGTTCAGTCAGATAATCTTAGACTCTGCACTGAATGTTCTTAATCCTCTCTGTGGTGACATGAACCCCAAGGGCAACCTCAAATGTGCCAGCGAACTTTACCTAAATGTTCAGCCTGGCTCCCTACCCCTCTGTTCCTGTCACCCTGCCTCCTTTTACTTGAACCAGGAATGAACCTTTGCAACTCTAACTGTCCTACATCCTTCAAACACCCAGAAACCCCTCCCATTACAGTCTCCTGCTCTGGGATTTGTTCCTTTCAGGCTCTCATCTTATTTGCTCATCTTCATGCTAGTCATACTCTCTACCACAAATGCACCTTGCAGGTGGTAATTTGTTGTTCTTCACTTCCTTTAAAATGTGGTAAGTCAGTCTTACTGCATTCAGGATCTGGCCAGAGTTGGCCCCACCATGAGGCAGCTGCCTCCAGTATAAGATGCTGAGGGACTTGAAAGGGATTGAGCTCTTTGTGTTCCATGTACCCTACTCTGATCTGGTACAATTTTATAGTGACTGAAAATAGTGTAAATTGGATAGAGGAGCATCTGATCTCCTCTTCAGAAACTATTTCCCCTTGTTTGGGTGGTCTAATAACTAATATATCTGGTTCATTCATAGTATGAACCTTTTTGTTGGCAGGCTCTCAAATAGGGTTGCATTGCATTAGACACTGTTTTATTGTATTACTTCTTTATAATTTTCTGATGTGAGCCATGAAAGTTCTGAAATGTGTGCACCAATTTTGCTTACCTCTAGGCAGTGACAGCTGGTGATTGTCCATGGCAGTGGAGTGGACAATCCACTGTGGGCTTTAAGGAGCTATCCATAGTACCTTCGATGTGAATTCAACACTTTAGAAAATTTCTTTAAAGTTTAGCCTAAAACTGGGAATAGATTCACTGGCCACTGACCTGGGAACCACCAGCTTCTACAGCCTTCTGGTCTAAAGGTTTTGTTATTTACCTCCTTCTAATATCATTCAGTGCCAGTAGCTCATATTACACAGGGATGGCTATGAAGATGGAGAATGTCTGATCAAGGCAAGGCAGCAACCACAGTGAAAATATATTTCAGTTGGGACTGCCAGATTTTGGATACTAAAAGGCAGACCTTCTAAACATGGGCACAAGAGTCAGGTCAAGAGGGAATAGGAGCAGAGCGTAACAGAGTCTGTTAGGCTGAGAGTTCAGCTAAGAAGAATCCCAGAGGTCCCAGCAGACTGGAGGAAGGCGAATGTTAGCTCCTTCTTCAAAAAGGGGAAAAAAGAAGACCCAAATAATTACTGGCCAGTCAGCCTGGCATCAATACCAGGAAAGATTCTAGAGCAGATCATTAAACAGACAGGCTGTAAGCACATAGAAAGGAATGCCATGATCACTAAAAGTCAGCATGGGTTTCTCAAAAACAAGTCATGTCAGACTAATCTCTTTTTTTGATAGAGTTACAAACTTAACTCTATGGAATGCTGTGGATATAGTGTATCTAGATTTCAGTAAGGTCTTTGGCAAGGTCCCCCATGATATTCTTGCAAAAAAAGTTAGCAGCATGTGGCCTAGACAATGTGACTATTAGGCAGATTTGTAATTGGTTGATTGACCAAACCCAAACGGTAGTCATCAGTGGCTCCTCTTCACCCTGGAGAGACATCACTAGTGGGGTGCTACAAGCTCCTGTCCTGGGCCTAGTGCTCTTCAACATCTTTATCAAATACTTGGATGATGGAATAGAGGCTATTCTTATCACGTTTGCAGAAGATACCAAATGATAACTAATATCCCAGAGGACAGGATCTGAATTCAAAATGATCTTAACAGATTAGAAGGCTGGGCCAAAACTAACAAAATGAATTTCAACAGGGAGAAATGTAGGATACTACACTTGGGCAGTAAAAATGAAATGCACAGATATAGGATGGGTGACACCTGGCTTGATGGCAGGACATGCAAAAAGGATCTAGGAGTTTAGTGGACCACAAGCTGAACATGAGTCAGCAGTGTGATGTGGTAGCTAAAAAAGCCAATGCAATTCTAGGCTGCATCAATAGGAGTATAGTGTCTAGATTAAGGGACATAATAGTGCCACTCTATTCTGCTTTGGTCAGACCTCACCTGGAATACTGTGTCCAGTTCTGGGTACCACAGTTCAAGAAGAATATTGACAAACTGGAACATGTCCAGAGGAGGGTGACCAAAAAGGTGGGAGGTCTGGAAGCCATGCCCTATAAGGAGTGGCTTAGGGAGCTGGGTATGTTTACCCTGGGGAAGAGAAAGTTAAGAGGGGACGTGATAGCCATGTTTAAATATTCGAAGGGATGTCATATTGAGGATGGGGCAAGCTTGTTTTCTGATGCTCTAGAGACTGGGACACAGAGCAATGCACAGAAGCTACAGGAAAAGAGATCCCACCTAAACATGAGAAAAAACTTCCTGACTCTAAGAGCTGTTCAACAATGGAACACACTGCCTGGGAAGATGGTGGAGTCTCCTTCTTTGGAGGTTTCTAAACAAAGGCTGGATGGCCATCTGTTGGGGGTGCTTTGATTGTATATTTCTGCATGTCAAGGGGTTGGACTGGATGGCCTTTGTGGTCTCTTCCAACCCTATGATTCTATGATTCATAGTAGAACATCAAGAAAACACAAGTAGAAACAAGTGACTCAAGGGTGTAGCTAGAGCAGAAGCTAGAAAACAATGGGTGGGAATTGGGCAGAATCTGGTGGACTTTGGGATGGAATTTAGTGGTATTTTTTCAAAGGCATAAAACAAAGATCTTTGTAGGGATAGCACTCAAGTGTATGAGTTTTAAGGGCCCAGATGAAGGTTTTAAGGGCCCACATGAAGGTTGCCTGCAAGAAAATAGATTTACTGAACCCTAACTTCAGACACCTCATTAGTTCTAGCTGATAATGTCTGCCATTAAGAAGAATATTACAGCAGACTTTAAATCTGGCTGTTTTCCTGTTCAAGGTGCATGTTCTCAAAGCCAAAACATTCATTCAAGCTATTCAACTATGTTTAGCAACTTTCAGCACACATTCACCTCATTATTGGTTCATTTAATTAATTATTCATTCTTCATCTAGCAGTTCCTTCAGCAATCCTGGAGGTTGTTGATTTCATTAACAAGGGTCTTATGATGAAAGGGGGAAACAGAGAGCAACAACAACAACAACAACAACAACAACAGTGCCAAGTCAAAAAGGAGCAGTGGAAAAAGGTGACAAGATGCCAGCTTCACCAAAGTTTTCATACAGCATGATTGTGGATTTTGATACGTTTTAAAATAGCTAATTGGTTTCAGGCTCAATTTTTTGTCTAAGGGCTAATGAGAATGACATATGTAACTGAAATTAGCAGGACATGCATGAAACATGTAGGACAATCAATCTATTTAGTGTTTTTTTTCAAATGGTGTGGCAATAATGTGTGAAGGGGAGATAGGGCCACACATATAAGTCAGGTTCCACCTGCCCCTATTCTCACTGGTTCCACTCCTGGCCTTTATGTTAGCACTGGGTAGGCCTGACAATTAGGCAACTTCCTCAGATAACAGATACTCTCTCTTCTCCTGAGCCTCTTTATCTTTCCCTTTTCTTGGAGGACAGAGCTATGCATGTCACATTGACTACCCTCTACAGTTGAAAATGGCTTGCCCCCTCATATGTGGTCAGTGGCTTTCAGGTCAGTGGGGAGGTCAATCCACTCTGGTTGTTACTCTGAGCTTTAGAAGAGGAGCTGAATCTATTTGGGAATAGCATTCAACACCTTGGATAGCTCCTTTAAAATTCAGATGAAAACCCAGAACAGGCTCATCGACCCACTGAAATAGCAGAGTATGGTACCACAGAGTATGGTAAAGAATCTTTCCCTTTGGCAGTGCTGCAGTAACTGCCAGTCTGGCCTCCTTTGCTTTATGGATTGGAAGGGCTGCTGTCTTTGAGCCAGGTGGCAAAGTGTCTTGGGCTGCAACAGCATGAAGTTATGGAAGTGATTCTAAGCACCCTCAGGTGAGCACACTTCAAATCTTCTGCCCTCAGACCCTTGTGCTCAACATGTAAAGCTCACCCTGGGGAGCAGTTGAGTCTGGCCTGCACAGTACATGCCCCTATGTCCTCTTCATGCATTACAGTAGGACCCCTGTATCCATGGGAGATTGGTTCTGGGTCCCACCGCAGATAGTGAATTCCGTGGATAATAACAAACTGCCTCACTAGCTTCTCTGTCTACACCCCACTGCTGGCCATGTTGCACCACTGTACCCCTCCATGGAGAAGGGAGAAAGGAGGTGAACTCCCTCCTCCCTCCCTCCTCCATCCACCCCCTACCAGCCATGCCATGTAACCAGACCCCCCCCCTCCACAGGGAAGGGAGGTGAGCTCTCTCCTCCCTCCCATCTCCATCTACCCCCCCCCGCCAGATCTGCCACAGGAACCCATTGCACCAGAACCATCCTGGGGAAGGGAGGAGGAGGCAAGCTTGTCTCCTCCCTCCTTCCCTCCCCCTCCCCCTAGCCATCACCATTTGTGGATAATTGAATCCATGGCTGGCAGATCAGCGGATGTGGGGGTGCTACTGTATTTCAAACAGACTGGAAATAGTATAAAAGTGTGATTTATGGAAGCTGAGCAGTATTCAATCCACTGCTGCAACAGTATGTATATCTGTCTGGGGGGGGGGAAGCCTCCATGTTTTCCTGCTGGGAATTCAGAGTCCTGATGGTCAGAACAACAAGTACAGTTCTCCCTTCACATTTGCGGTGGTTAGGTTCCACAGACCCCCGTGAATGTGAAAATTCCACGAATAATGACTGCCCTCCCCCGCCAAAGCGACCACGGGGCCTCCGGAGGCCCCATAGTCGCTTTCCCCCACCTCCACCTCCCTTCCAAGGCCTTCACGGGGCCTCCAGAGATCCTCCCAAGGCCCCATGAATGCCTCCCCAGCCCTCCCCCTCCCTCCCAGGGCCTTCATGGGGCCTTAGAAGGCCCCATGAATGCCTCCCCGGCCCTCCCCCTCCCTCCCAGGGCCTTCATGGAGCCTCCGGAGGGTCTCCGAAGGTCCCGTGGAGGCCTCCCCAGCCCTCCCCCTCCCTCCCAAGGCCTTCACGGGGCCTCCAGAGGCCCCTTGTCATGGTTTTGGGAGGGAGGGGGGCCCTCCCAAAACAGCAAATATGCAAAACCACGAATGCTAAGTTTGCGAATGTGGAGGGGCAACTGTATAGGAAGAATAAGAGTTTTTCATGGTAGAAACCCATCTAAATACACACACACTTTGAAAGTTCTGTACTTCTCTCCCTGCTTGGAGTGTGAGAGGGCTATCCTAGCCTTTCTCAGGTAGGAAAAGGTCAGGTGGTGCATCAAGCTGCATGTGGCCCATGGACTTAAGGTTGTTCTGATCAAATGAATTGATCACACATTTTGGTCTTCGTTCCTTCTTCAAGCAGGCTGCGGTGATTTGGGGGCCTTAACATCACAGATAGCCCTCACGCTTGGAAAGCACATTGCCAAGGCTACCCAGATCTTGCCTGATTTTGGATGCTAAACAGGGGTTGCCCCTGGTTAATACCTGGATGGGAGATCACCAGAGAATATGAGGGATTTCTAGGACTGGGAAATAATTTTGCTTGAAATTCCCAAGATTCACTGCCTTCCAGAGTTAAAAATACTGGACTAGATGGACCAGAGTTCTGATTCAGTATTGAGCAGTTTCCCATGTTGTTGTGCCTGCCAGTTTTCAACCCCAATAGATGTAACTTCAGGATTCCTCATAGTGATCTCAAGTATAACATTTTCTGATAATCTTACAGACATGGCAATGAATATGGGATTTTTGTGTCTTGCTGATGAGTTTTGATATAGCTGCTTGGTTGATCAACCCCTTCAAATAATGAAGAGTTGATTCCCACATTCTATATAAGTCACTTGACTGATTATCATTTAATCATTCAACATGTGATCCACTATGGAGAAATTAGATTTGTTGGGAAGCCAGCACTACATTTATAGCAATGTGAGGAGTACAGACATTCCATCTAGGGCTGTTTAATTTATGAAAACTCCTGCACACATACAGATCCTCACTTGAATCTGCAATTATCAAGTAAGGAACATGAACGTGCAAACTGGACCATAGTTCTCCTTGATTCCCTGACACATGGCAACTGCAAAAACCAAAGCACGTTAAGGCAAACTGTTGTCAGAATTTGTAACTTTGAACAAGCACTTCTAGGAAAGGTGGACAAGTTTGCCAGAATCCTCTGTCGTGGTGTATGTTATATAACTTTACATATACTTAGCTACATAGCAGAGGCATTAAGGGGCTTACAGCATGCCAAAGAAAAATGGAAGTGCAGCAGGAAGGTTCTGTCTTCTGTGCTGCCTTACTGCAAATGTCATCATTTTTCTGTTCTGGTCCGATGGGAGAACAAAGTAAAACCTTGTCTTTTTGCTAACCAGAAAAACCCATTAGCAAAAAGACACGGTTTTACCTTGGTCTCCCACAGGACCGGGATGGCAGAACACTGGATGAGCAACAACATCATGTGGTAAGGCAGCACTGAAGATGGAACCTTCCTGTTCCACTGCTGCTTTTCTTCAGTGTGCAGTAAGCTTATTAAGAAATGCTATTAGCGAATTGTGAAGATGCTTAATGGGACACTGGCAAAAGTGTCCTAATGTGTGTCAGCACTCCCTAGCTGGTGTCCTGATGCACATTAGAGCCAATGCACAATGATATTGATGCACAGCGTATGGGTGACTTCACTGGCTTCCCTATGTAGTAATGTAACAGCAACCCTTCAATGGATATGGACATTATGGAACTACCCACTTCTAATTATTGCAGATGTAAATCCACTTATGAAAATGTAAGTCCCCAACAGGATTCCAGCTATTGATTCTAAGCATACTGTAAGGCACACTGCCCCAACCTGGATGTTTTAGATGACAACTTTGAGAATTCCAGACCATTGGAATACTGGCCAGGACTGATGGGAGTTGAAGTCCAAAACATTGGGAGGATGCTCAATTGGAGAAGTAACAAGGAGGCCTGAAACATTGACCTAAATCTTATTGTTAGTCCTAATTGGAGTAGAACCATGGAATCGATTTGATTTCCTAGGTATTTACTCACTATTCAACAATTAACTGAAAGGGTTTCCTTTGATTGGGACTGGCCAACAGATTTCCAGCCAATATTATACTAGGAGTACTATTCCGGAGTACTAGGAGTACTATACTAGGTGTAGGATTCCAGTTATTCCGATCTGACCTTAGCTTCTCATAGTTCCATTTTGCTCCATACCCAACAGATAGTATGCCATGGTCCTGAACATGCTCAGTCTACAGTGGGCTGTTGTGGGGATTTCCCCATTAGGGTCATTTTCTGAAGATTTTTGTAGTTCTATAAAGCATGTGTTTCCACCAAGTTTACTAATAACCTACAGGTGGTTCCATCATGGCTACATAAATAGCAACTATTCTCCTCAAGAAAAATGGAAACAGAGGGAACAAAGAGCAAGATTTCTGACACATTGCAGCAAGACCACAAGAACAAAATCTGACTCTTTGCCTTTTTCTTCAGAAAAAGCAAAGCAAAGCAATTGAACGTACTTTTTACATAGAGATCTTGCCTTGCTACATTATTCTGCATAATGTCAATGGGACATACATACAATTGAAGGGTCCCTGAATACAAGTATGAATTTTACATTTTAATTTTATTGTGCAGTGTGAGCCTTGCAGATGTAACCAAAAAAAATACAACCCCTGCATTTTCCATCGATGGGATTATTAAAAATCCTTTTTATTGGTGGTTATAAAATGTGCTGCACAGGATTGATCAGGAAGACAGAAATGGCTTTTTGGATCTGTTTCATGATCCTCTCTCTCTTTCTCTCTTTTTGAAAATGGATGTTTAAGAGGGTTTTTTTTTTAATCTTGACATCCTTTGTGCATTATTTTCATGTCCTCTCCTATAACCACAGTACCTGAGAGCCACTTAAACTGGCAATGGTATTCAATCCCTTGGGTAAAAGGAACTTGCAGATATATTATTGATTTATATTTCTTTTTTTAAAAGGCTGTAATGTATAGGTTGGCTACAGGAGCCCTTGGGCAGATTTGTGTAATAATAAACCATTTTATTGTTAACGCAAATGGTAACAAAATTATTCACAGGTCTTACACAATGCCAAATGAAGGGGAAAAACAGTCAGATTGTCCCTGTGTGAAGAATGCAAATACAACCGAGTTTGTTGGGATTTTTATTTATTTATTTTGGGACTAAAATGTTTCTACATATTTTTTTTCCTGATCTACAAGTCACAGACATAAGGAGGGATTTTGGATGATTTCCTCCCACATAAGAATGTAAGGCCTAGCCTTCTGATTCTTAAAGTATAGGATGGGGAATTCTTGACTGTCCATGTGATTTGAGCTACAACATTCACATTCCATACCATGGGCAATACTGGGTTGGGTTGATAGATGCTGTGAATGAAAACATCTGGAGAGCCAAAAGTTGACAGCCACTGCTCTAGGGCCTCACTGGTTCAGGCCAAAGGCCATTCTATCTAAGGCACATGGGCCACATGCAGCCCTTGGGGCTCATAAGAGCAGCCCCTGAAGCTCCTAGACATCCCAATTTTTTTTGGGGGGGGAGTGATTTTGGAACTTTTTTTTTTTTTTTTGTCCTGGAAACCAACTAAAAGCTGCCAAAACGGCTTGGAAATAAAAACAAAATCAGCTGAAAATCAGCAAAAGTGGTAGACAGAAGTGCAGTTGCATTGATCTGGGTGCACCAAAATGCACCACTGTGGTCTGGTGGGTGGCCATGGGGTGGGGGTGGAGGAATTGCCCTGCCCCTGAGCAGTTGCCTCCCTGATCTAAGGACTGAATCCATCTTCACTCATATTTAGAGAGGACCACTGAAATAATGGGCCATGAATGGGCCACTGATAGACCCTAGGAGTCTATCACTAATCGTGGTTGGAGAAACTTGCAAGGAAGGTTATGACAGTATTCGGATTTCTTTTCTTTATGCTTCTATTCAGGAATGGACAAGTTTGTCAGTTTAATTTCCATTAAGTGTCTTATTTTGACTTCATCTTCTTTCTTTCTTTTTTTGCATCATTTTTCAATCTAAATAAATAAATAAATACAATCATAATAGATAATTGTGTGCCCAAACATGCTTGTGCCTAATATGCACATTTTATAAAGAGCTGCCCCTTATATAATCCTTTTTGTACTATTTTTCACTTACATGCATGTTTTTGTGTGCACTTTCCTCTAACATACACATATTCACACATTTTATCCTAGTGCATTTTTGTGGACTGTTTCCCCCCGATACAAACTTTTCTTTATACCTATTTTTGATTGGAGAACTGCATCACAAAATCTAGCAAACTGCAAATACTGAGGTTTTACCACATTTTGCTTCTCATATGATCTGGCAAGGGTGCATTTGGTAACTTCAGACTGAACTGCAAACAGAATGAAAATTCACCCCATATTCACCCCAACACCTAGCCTCTGAGCATGTGCAGTTCATTGCAGATGAAAGTGATAAAAACGGTGAAAGGATTGGAAGCCATGCCCTATGAGGAGTGGCTTAGGGAGCTGGGTATGCTTAGACTGGAGAAGAGAAAGTTAAGAGGTGACATGATAGCCATGTTTAAATATTTGAAGGGATGTCATACTGAGGATGTTTTCTGATGCTCCAGAGACTTGGGGAGATTATCAGATGCAGAAAATGTGGTGCGATAATGATGCCAAAGGAACACAAAAGACCGCCAATATCAGACAATGTCCTCTTTTTGCATTCCGCTTGCATCACTATGGCATTTCTTTTCATTGGTGGACCAAGCCATCAATAGATTCACCCATTCCATTTTAGTGCCAGCATCTGAAACCTCATGCCATTGTCCCCTGTGAATACAGTGTAAATGGGCGCTCCTGCCAGAACACTTCTGGGCAAAATCAAGAAAACCAGGTAGGCTACACTCTTTTCATGAATCTCCCCAGGTTACCTGTACTGTGTAAAGTGTGTTTTTGTGCTTGTGTGTACTTTTTTTGTTTTTATTTTTGTTTGTTTTTTAAATTTGCCACGCTCGCGTCTTCTCACAAGAATTGGCAAGATTTCAAACCAGGTAGTGATCAGAGCTCCATTAGAGCTCTATTCATGCCTGGGCTGCCTATCGATGCTACTCAAGGTATCTCTGATAATTTTGGTTATTGTGCTTGGACAGGGACATTTTTTAATTATTTTTTTGTAGTGGGACAGGAATGTTTGTGTGTTCCTGTCTGATAATCTCCTGGGACACAGAGCAATGGACTCAAACTACAGGAAAAAAGATTCCATCTAAACACTAGTAAGAACTTCTTGACTTCAAGAGCTGTTTGACAGTGGAATGTGCTGCCTCAGAGTGTGGTGGAGTCTTCTTCTTTGGAGGTTTTTAAACAGAGGCTGGATGGCCATCTGTTGGGAGTGCTTTGATTGTGTATTCCAGCAAGGCAGGGGCATGAACTGAATGGCCTTTGTGGTCTCTTTCAACTCTAGGATTCAATGATTCTATTCTATCATTTAGACTTTGCATCCTTAGCATTCCTGATGCTGACTAGGAATGAAATGGAAACCCAAACTGTGTAGTTTTTGAGAACTACACAAGAGTCTGAGAAACTGTGCAGTTTTGCAGTGAAAACCTATACTGACAGTTTTTTGTTTGTTTTTTACTACACACAAAAAAACTGTACAGCCACCTGAGGAAAAAGTCCGTTACATTGTTTTTTGCTATATACTTGGATAAAGTGTAGAAAAGGCCAAACTAAATTGCCCACTATACCACTATACGAGCTATGCAGTGAAGCATTTGACATAATGGCTGCAGCTTTTTCTGGTTTGAAAGTTGTGCAACCCAAGTGTTATGTAGAGGAAAAAGAAATTTAGGCCAGCTGAAGCTGCAGCCACTTGTGGTTTTGTTGTGCAGCATTGCTGGATTTTGCACAACTTTCTTGTTGTGCAACATGATTGCTGATTTTGCAACTTGTTTGTTGTGCAACATTGCTGTTTTTACATTGAATTTTTTTTAAAAAAAGGTGTGTAAAAATGCCCAAAGTATACAAGTGGTTTTGTTGTGCATGGTAGCTGATTTTGTACAACATTTTTGTTGTGAAACATAAACTATACAAAATAAAGCAATTTTGCAAAACAAAACAAAACAAAACAAAACACATAGGGATGCCTGAAAACAATTTTCTATACTGAAAGCTTCACTGTTTTCAGGGAAGGCTGTGCAGTTCTCAAGAGGAGCTGCATAGATTCTGGAAAACTGTAGTTTTCTGGGGAAGCTTCACAGCTTTTGTGGAAAAGCTGCATAATTCCTATCATTGTTGGAGGGGGGAGATTCCTGAGTGTCTCAAAGCTACTGAGTAAAAAAATGTGTCATTGTTCTCAACATCTGTTAGGACTTGGGAAAATTTAGATTTATCATCCCTAATCCTGACATGGGCTGCCATTTTCATTTTTTTCCCATCGGCAGCTTTCCACAACTCAAGGTTCACCCCCCCCATCTCTTTTTTACATAAATCTCTACCACAGCAGGAGAAAATGCAACACAAAATCT
The DNA here is from genome assembly GCA_030847615.1 of Gambelia wislizenii. Classification (NCBI taxonomy): domain Eukaryota; kingdom Metazoa; phylum Chordata; class Lepidosauria; order Squamata; family Crotaphytidae; genus Gambelia; species Gambelia wislizenii. The sequence goes on from JAUMIR010000003.1 coordinate 216,310,361, forward strand.
GTGCTGGTCAAGTGGAGCTAATCAGTGGCAGCACTAGGAGGGTACAGAGAAACTGAACCGCACCAGGTGACATCATCGGAGGGACGGGGGACACCAGCCTTAGTAACGCCACAAGAGCTAATATTAATCTCTCTGGCTTTTCTTCGCAAACGAAGATTCAGGAAGGACAAATCCCGCACTTTCTGCAAGCGCGCTGATGACTAAAAAGGCCAATCCGAGATAAACAAGTCCGGTTGCAGAAAGCACAGCAGAAGGTCTCCTTGGGTGATGCTTTTGGGTTGTGATTCTTTCTGCATTTTCATTTCTCTTCAAGACTTGTTCGGCGTGAGTTCTCAAATAAAGCTGCAGCATTGTGGATAGTGTGTCTCTATGCCTCCCGATGTGAGGCCAGGGCGGACCACTGTTGGTGATCAATTTGGCCGAGCCTGAGATGTTGTTCCAGGGAGTCTTTGTATCGCATTTTTGGAGCACCCCTCTTATGCTGACCCGTGGCGAGTTCACTGTAGAGTAGTATTTTGGGGAGGTGATGGTCCTCCATCCTAGAAACGTGCCCTGCCCAGCACAGCTGCATTCTCAATATCATGGCCTCAACACTGGTGATCCCTGCTTGCTCAAGGACAGCAACGTTCGTCACATAGTCAGTCCAGTGTATATTTAGGATTGTGCATATACAGCGCTGATGAAAGTGTTCAAGTAGTCGTAGGTGATGGCGATAAGTGAGCCATGTTTCAGATCCATAAAGGAGGATAGACAGTAATCCACATCCAAATAACAATAAAGTACCTTTAGGGGCTTATCTACATGGGCAATTTACCTCATCTTGTCCCCATCTTGGAGCCCTGATGTCCTGAAGCAGGGCTTTTGTCCTGTTTTGCCCCTAGGTGGCCTTCACAACCCCTGGGGCAAAGACTGGGCTAAAACAGGGGGAAGACAGGGTAGGGCCCGAGAACACATTTTAAAATAATACCTGCTTAAATGTGTTCCAGCAAAATTAAACTGGATTGGGCCCCTTGTGACCACTCTGTGACCATTCTGGCACTCCAGCCCATTGCTGTAGCTGCTGGCTGCCTCACTTTTCCAGATCCAGGAAGGGGGCCTGCAGCATGTGACCAGGCTGGTCACATGCAGGAAGCCTTCCTCATGTGCTGCAGGCCAGCTTCCTGGCTTCAGAGAGTGAGATGCAGGAGGCGGCAGCTGCAGGAATAGGCCAGTGTGCCCATCTAGACTCTGCCCCATTCCATGCAGGTAGCAGTCAAGGAATGTGCCTGATCCATGGGCAAGATAAGCTGGTAGGGAACCAGCATATCCTGGCCTGTGTAGATGAGCCGTACATCTATTTCTTTGAAAACACTCCATGTTGTCTCAGAGAAGTTTAAGGCAGTTAGGAACATTAATAGAATTAATGGGTATTTGTAATGTTTGAAAATTAAAATTACAATAGAAACAGCATACATATTAAGCATTAAGGAATGCAAACTGCAGCAGAAAATAACAATGCAATAGCAATTAAAACATTTAAAGTATATTTTTTTTCAAATACAAATACAAACTGTACCTTAAAGTCATATAACAAATGCCTTCTTGCAAAGATTGAAAAGGAGTTTCACGTGATAAGTCTGACAGGAGTTTGTTCTGACTCTGGGTGGCCCAAGGTATTTTGGTTGCTGAAGTGAACTCTACTTGAACATCACCCACTGTACCTCAGGGCAATGGGCTAACTTAGGGTGCATGGCATACACTGCTCTGTTCTCCCATACCTCACTGCCAGTCCTGTGCTTGCCTCCATGGCATATGCCACTTGAGGATTCCACCTCACTTGGATTAATGTTGAGGCTGGCCCTGTTTTGAGGTTAAACAACCCAAATGGTTGGGTATCCTGCACTTGAGAAGTGATTGGACCTTTTTTGCTTGTGTTCTTATAGTAAGATAATCTAATGCCACTAGAGCCATTTTAATAGGTGTCTGCTATACTGAAAACAGTATATCAGTCCAGAAACCAGTCTCATCCAGGCTTCTGGGATAAGAGGAGAGACTGGAACATTTTTTAAAATATATAGTTCCAAAAGCCCTCAAAGTATGAGAATATTATTGACCATTGTTGATACTTTTTATAAAAAGAAGTTATCTATTCCTATTTCTCTAAAGTAAAATGTCTGAATGCTACAATCTATTGGCCAGTTCTACAAAACATGTTCTTCTCCCATCTACTTCATAATCACTGCTTGAAGCAGCAGCACAAGGCACAGAACCTGTGGTGTCACTAAGGCTGGTACCACCCCTTCCCCCAATGGCATCAACCGGTGCAGTTTGGCCACTCCACACACCCCTAGTGCCACCACTGCACAAAATAAGGCAGCAGAACAAGGCATGTTTTAGCCAAAAAAAAAAAAAAAGTTAGTTAGTTATACCCCGCTCTTCAGCCACAAGGCTATCAGAGCGGCTTACAAATTGTTTTAAGTAATAGCTATTTACACATCTAACTGCATTAAACAGCTTCCAATGTGTGTTAGCTAATTGCCCCCCACAAGCTGGGTACTCATTTTACCGACCTACGAAAGGATGGAAGGCTGAGTGAACCTTGGAGCCTGCTGGAATCGAACTTGCAACTTGCAAGGTGGTGACTTGCAGTACTGGCATTTAACAGTCCAAGGGGTATATTGACAAGATTGCACATGTTGAGAAGAAAGCAACCAAGGTGGAAACCAAGCCCCATGAAGAACAGCTTAGGGAGCTGGGTATGTTTAACCTGGAGACAGAAAGATTGCGAGGTGACATAAACCTATATTTAGATATCCAAAGGGATATTATGTAAAAGATGGAGCAGAAAGAGATATTTACTGCTTCTCCAGAGACTAGGACATGAACAAATTGATACAAATTACAAGAAAAGAGATTCTTCCTAAACATTAGGAAGAACCTCCTGATGGTAAGAGCATTTTTGACAGTAGAATGCCTTTGAGTGTAGTGGGCTCTCCTCATTGGTGTCTTTAAAAGGAGGCTGGAGGGCAATCTCTTAGGAGTGCTGTAAGCTTAGTGAGGCTATGACCCCACCCCCAATTTACTGATATACCACAGAAGATGCAACCTCTTACCAAGTAGCACCTCTAATATAACTCAGTTATAATTCATTATTGCAAAAGGGAATTTGTGGCCTGTCTCTGCTTCTTTAAATAAAAAGTTGCCTTTCCCCCCATATATTAATAAGTTGAGCATTCATGGTATGAGATATAAAATGCTTTCATATCACCCGAATCTCATCCACACTAAACAATTACATGTATAGCACTTTGATGCCATTTTAACTGCCATGGCTTCATCCTACAGAATCCTGGGATTTGTAGTTCCATGTGGTATTTGGAATCCTCTGCCAGAAAGCTCTAGTGCCTCCCCAAACTAGGAGAAGTATGGCCTGTTTGAATCAATTGGAATGGGACTCAAATTCACCTGTCCACCAAGACTGGGAGTGGGCAGAATATATAAAGCACATTTTTGCAAATGCTTGGTTTTATGTTTGAAGGTATAAGTTGGTGTTTGAGGTATGAGGCCTTGCGTTTCTGTCCCTGTTCCTTTCCCTTACACCCAAATAAAGCCTATTCACCTTCTCTTTTTATAGATTCTTAAAAGCACACTAGCCTTAAGCCTCAACTATTCCCTCTCTTCCAAAGAACATACACTTTGTAGGGGTTGCCTTCAGCTTCCCAGAAGTGAAGGAAGAAAGAGGCATAGAGCAATACAATAAACCATTACCTCAGTAAAATAAAAACACTTATTGATTAGAAAGCCTTAGTTTTAAAAACACAAATATAGATAGTGATCCATCATGAATATGTCTGGCAGGTTTCTGAGTCCCTCTAGTCCTCCATCAGATAAACAGAAATACTTAGACTACTGACATAATAGCATTTTCTGCACAGGAATCTTGCTTTTTTTGTACAGAAAACAATATTGTTGTGCAGAAACATGCCTTTTGCTATGCAGTTCCCCCCAACTCCCATGTGGGTTTTCTTGCACAGAAAAGTCCCAGACTGCAAAGATTCTCATCACAGGAGAATTCTTCTTGTCACTTGGAGACTTCCTTTTTTGTCTGTTGATCAAATATTTCTGAATTTTGTTTCCATTCCTAGCCCAGAAAATCTTGAGGGCCACAGAAACAGTGCCCCCTGCCCCCACAAACACATGGTTTGCATTTTCATAAAATCCCACTGTCCCAACTGGAACAGATCCATTGAATCAAGGGAGCTTAGATAAGTGTTGACTATTTAGGTCGTCATTGATTCAGTGCATCTACTCTAAATGGGAGTAATAGATTCAGGCCATTATATGCACTGAGCAGCAATAGCTCTCCAGGCTTTCAGACAGGCATAGCAGCTGGCTCAGTGAAATAGCAGGGAAAGGAGGAGAGTATAGCTGGAGTCTTTCCTGTCCTGCCTGATTGGGAAGGCCCAGTGAAGAAGGTATAGGCTGTTAGAAGGCTTGGTCCCTATCTGGTTTCTATTGCTTAATGGTGTTTACACTTCTGTCATTTTCTGTATTCTGTGCTCCGGGGATGCCAACTTAGGTAATTTGGATTTAATACAGTGATTGGCTATGGGTCAAAGTTCCAGTTGTCTGGAGCCAAAAACCCTGCTGGGCTATATGTGCAAAACCTATGGCTCAGGATTGGGAAGACCTGAAGGTTGGTAGAGTTAGACAAATTGTGGAATGGATATGTCAGCACAACTCCTTCCCTGTGAATTGCAACAGCTGGAACTTTTGATCACATAAAGCTCAAAAATCTAAGGGAATACCTCAAGGGGAAAAAACCCCGTTCTCAGATGCTCTATATGGAGAGTTCTTAGGGGGGGTCTAGCCACTAGAGACAGCCATTTCTTATGGCTAGCCTTCAGGATTCTAATATAAAACTGAAGGCACAATTGACTGGCTTCTTCTATCCAATTTGGCCCTAAAATCTACAGAAGTCTTATATCCTGGTACTGCCAGGACAAATGCTGACACAACCATTGCTACTGTGAATAGTACACTTACTTTTTTTTGGTGTGCGGGGGGGGGGTTGTCCATATAACTCACAGGCTGTGTTGCCCAGCCTTATCTTTACCCTATATTTTCTCTTCTAAAAGTATTTTAATTTTTTTTTATCAAAGACCAATAACCAAGCAAAAAAGAGAAAGAAATAGAAAAAGAGAAATGAGTTGATTAAAATATATTATTACCAAAAAAATAAAATAAAAAATGTAATGATGGAAGACCATGATTGGAAGACAGTCCTGAGGGGAAAAAAGGGAAGCCACATTGTTATAAAATTGTTTCAGTTGTATCTCTTCTTGCCAAATGAGTACAGGATGGTAATTTGTTTGTTTATGTTGACGAAAGCCTCCATCTGAATATACCCAACCATCATGTTAAGTAAGATTTTTGGTGCTTTCCCAAGATCTGTCTGCCTCAGACTATGCAGCACTGATCACTTTGGAAATCCGATTTTATATAGCAAATATTGATGATAATAAAGATGAAGAATCAATGAATTTTCATTAAAATCAGTATCTAGCTTAATCAGTTGACTTGCCTGTTGCCTTTTAAGACTATGCTTTGTGACATGAATTTCCTTCTTTATTATTTGTTGACATTTTTGAAGGTTAATGAGATGGAATATACAAAAGGGGGACCAAAATATTATTTCCTGATTTCATCAAAACACTCATAGTTCAACATTCTCATTATTAAATGTACTTCCAGTTATTTAGTAAGCCTGCTGTTGGTTGCACATGGTACATGCATTTCCAATGGCTCAGAACAGCACCTTCCCAGCTACTGAGCAGGCAAACTAGGCACTGAGTTCAGGACAATGCCAAGTACAACCAAAATGTATAATGTTTTAGCAGTCCTCACACTCATGAAAAGATGTATCCAGGAATTCAAGAACAGAGCTTAATTCCCCAACACATAACAAGAACGTTTGCTCCCGTAGATAGGTGTTTCAGTTGCTCATCCCAGCTTTTCACATTCTCAGATATTCAGTGGTCCCAGTTCAAACTTTGTTGCATGTATCAAGTCATATCTCCCAGATGGGAAAGGAAATCTCCTTATGCATTTTTAAAAAAATAGATCAAGTACTCCATGCAAGCTGAATGAGGCCCAGATGATTTGTGGCTCAGATGTGCATCCAGATGTTCATCTGACCATCTCGGCTGAGTGTGCTGATGTCTGCCTCTGCCTTGCTGAATCAGGACTATCCTGTTTAAACTGTGACACCCCCAACTGCAAACAAATGTTATGTTTAATTAGTCTGCCTCCATGAGTATAATCAAGCCTCTTTTAGTAGCTGTCCAGAATAAGGGATGGTGCAAGAAGAGTTTGATGTATTGATTAATTCATCTATTACAGGAGTGCCACTAATTGAATGAAAAAAATGGTTTAATTGGTACATAGCCCAATAAATTATGATAAATTGCAAAGCCTATACACATTGAACCATGGCTGTTTTAATAAAATAGACAAAGCAAAACTGGTTTTGATGGAAGTGTAAAGTGTTTTATTGCCATTGTCAATAGACATAATGGACATAGTCAAGCGATCAGTGTTATATTGGCTAACCTCATTAACACACAAGCTATTGTATAGTTGGTTGCTCTAATTTAAACCAATATGGACCCATTGTCTAACTGATTAGGCCTAATTACCACCACATTGGCAGTATGTGTGTGCGTGAGAGAGAGAGACTAAGGATGGAAAATAAATTTGTTGGGTTTGCATTTCCTAGCAAACTATCCATTTTGAATATCCCAAAACTGGCAATGAGATGAAATGTCTGCTGTCTTGGAAATACAGACATTTCTGAGTTTGTAATACATTTTGGCAAAGCAAACTGCACAAAAGGATGTGTACGTTTTTAATAAGTGTACAGACTAGAATGCACATATTTGAAAAAATGCACAAACATGCTTAATCAACAGAAAAAATGCATGCAGGTGTGCATGCTTTAGGAAAAATGTGTACCACATTATGCATAAATGTCTTTGTGGAAAAGCAGAAAGTTGGGTAAACGGATACAGAACCAGGACTGGATGGCAATGCTGATAGGGTTCTGGAAATTACTGGGGAAATGTTAGTGACAGATTTCTACTTTCCTGGATATAATCATTTCTGCAGTAGTGCAAAGTTTTATGACCAGTGGTAGTAGATCATTAGTCTGTATGTTGGATTAGTAGTGTTGGAAGTGAAGAAGCATTGGCATTTGTTTAGAGTAATTGCGGACAGAGGGAACTGCATGCCTACCCTTTTGATTCACCGCTCTCTCATTGATCTATGTTGTCAAGCCTTCTACCTCGTACTTGCATCTGGAGGTCACTTCTTCCAAGAAGTTTAGTATTTTACAACCCTTTGTTTGAGAAGGGACCATCATGAGACTTCTCAACCTCAAGATGTCTTGAGAATCAGCTTTTAGGGACTCTTCTACCAAAGTTAGGTAACTTTTTTATCTACCTACTTTCCTATCTCAGATGTATTCTCTGCCAAAACAAATGTAAGTTTTGTTTTTTAACCTTACCAGAGCATCCTGCATATTTCTATCCTGCTTTATACAACAAGCTCATATTTCACTGGGGCTATGCTTCACTCTGCTTAATATAAATACCAATATTTCCTACAGGTGGTACATCAGTGGCAACAGCCACATCGTTACCACCTGCAGCACACTGGCATACAGAGCTGCAGCATAGCACAGTGGTACTGTATAGTACTGATGAATAGGAAGACAGCCATGATTTTAGGATGAGCGTCTTTGAGAAATATTCAGAAACATCACCTGGTCCAAAATGTTCTTGCCAAGAGGTTGACTGCAGCAAGGGAGTCAGAATATATTGCATGTATTTTGTGTGATCTGCAATGGCTAGATTTAGACCATGAGGTCCTCAACAGTTTGGTAACTAGGTCAGTGGTGGCATTCATCTCATGGGGGTGCTAAATCCATTCAGCTATCCAAGGTGTTCAGCAGATTTGGGGGATAGCTTATTTAAAGTCCAGACTACAACATGAAATTGATTCACTGGGAACCAAACCCCAGTGAATATGAAGGGACAACTGTAGTTTGTGATGCTGGTAAAGCAGTAATGAAGGGAATATTCACACAATGTAATATAATGTTGAATAGGAAGAAACAAGAAATAAGGGGAAAGATATTGGAAGAAATAAAGCAAAAAGAACAAGAATTAGTGAAATCCCCAACTAACAAAAAATTGGGAGTCAAATTAAACTATTAGAAGAACAATTATCAATGATGATAACTGATGAGATGAAGAAAAAACTAGATTTTATAAAACAAAGGGACTTTGAATATAGTAACAAACTGAGTAGATGGTTAGCTTATAGACTGAAGAAAGAAAGAACAAAGAAAATGATATTAAAATTAAAAGTAGGAGATAGGATATAACAAATGAAGCTGAGATTCAAAAAGTATTTCACAATTATTTTAAATCACTATACCAGAAAATTACCCTCATCCAATAGATGAACACTGTCTGCTAAGTAGAGCTGCAGCTTTTAAAATATGATTTCAAGGTGTGGGAGACAGTGACCAAACCCCTCGACAGGGTGTTATGGATTTCCCTATTGGCTCTACAGCAAGCTCAATGGGAGTCCCCACCCACCCCCACCATACATGCCGGGGCAGAATTGCTGACCACAGGACGCACACCTCAGGCCATTTGCTCTTTATGACTTTCATGTCATGCAATGCCTGAAGAACTAGGGCCTTGCCTTTTATCAATCCAAGGTCATTACCTTCCAGATGAATCACAAGGATAGTGAGTGGAACCGCACAGCACTCCCCAAACAGCATAGGCATGAGGCCATGCCAATAAAGGCGCCTCTTGCCCTGCCATTCCACAAGGTCTCTGTCACCCAACCCCAGCTGTGATTGATAGCAACTCAGTAGGGCATGTCTCGCCACCCAGTAAATCATACTGTGCCACATATCAGTACCTGTTGCCTCTTTGACCACAACCTAGCATCTGAAAAACAAGAAAAGGCACATGAGGTTAGTAGGACAGCAGCCTGACATACTTAACAGAATGTGGAAGACCTCCAATGCCCCATCTGCTTAATAGCCATGGAATCCATCCCCAGAGCCACTGCTGTAGATGCTGCAGCAATTCTAAAGGCGTGTCAAATTTCACTCCATTTAGGCCAATAGCAGATTCTGCTCTGGAGATCACTGACCAAAACTGGAATTTTGTCAAGGGTGACAGACCAGCATGAATAATAGGGGGCCTGGGGTGCAGCTGTGTATGGGGGTAAACTGTTGCAAAGCATTAATCACTACATTCCTGCAGGCTCAGGCAGGTTCCTACCTTATGCTGATCTGTTTTTGAAGAGTCTAGCACTAATGTGACCCAGTCACCATGGATCAACAGATCACAGAATTCCAGTGCTTTATGCAACCTGTCACACTTAGCCACCACCAACAGCTCACTGACACATAAGGCACCAAAGAACGCTGTTAATGCAGTAGCATGGAACAAAAGGGTCTTGTGAAGTAATTACAAATCTTGGGCCAAACACCCCCTAATCCCTTTTAAATGTTAGGAGGCAGAGGGGGTTCGAGTATCAACAGTGGTGCCTCACTCCCTAATCCAGCCCTCAATAACTTTCTGGATACAGAAATCACCCATTGTATCCAAAGCCCCCCTGAGCCTTCACCCAAAATGCAGTTGCCAAAAGCCTAATTCAGATGGACTGTGGCAACAGACCTTTGTGATGTAGAAAGGTGCAAAATTGTAAAAGGTGTCCTATTGGTATAGGTAATATGTCTCCTAACTTCTCATGCAACCTAAATTCCATGAACTCTCACAGTGCTCTGACACATCCCTTCCCGGTACTTGGAGCTATGTACAAACTCAATGTCCTCACTACTTAGGCTCTCCAAGCCTCCATAAGTCTATCAGCATCTCGTCTGCTGCGGCTGCTGCTGCCTCTGGCACCAGTGCTCTGAAGTGTTCTATCTGCAACCAGGAGACAGCATCAGCAATGCTATTGTCAATTCCAGCTGCATGACGGGTTGTGAACAATATGTTATGTCTTAGGCATTGCAATGTAAATGCATAGACAAGCCACATCATCCAAGTGGACTTAGATGTTAAAGAACTGATTACTTGCACTGTTGCCATATTATTGCACAGAAAATGGATGGATCATTTGGCCAGCTCACCTGCCCATATTCTTATCACCACTAGGATGGGGGAAAAGTCTAGAAAAGGAGGATCAGATGTAATGCCCACTTTAATCCATGAAGCAGGCCATTCATGGGCACACCACCTACCCCTAAAATAGACACCAAAACCAACTGAGCCTGCTGCATCTGATACTTACAGTGCATCTGAAGCTTCCTTTTCCTCCTGCCAAAAGGAAACACCATTAAACTCAACCAATAATTCCAGCCAGACTTCCAAATCTTTCCCAATCCCTTTTGAGATATGGATTCTATGATAAGGCCTACACACTAATAGCATTGCATAGTCACCAGAGAAATGATCTACCAGGTGCTACCACTGTACAGGCAAAGTTAAGGTGCCCTATGAGCTCCTGGAATTCCCTCAAAGTGTCCTTCTACCACGTGAGGAATGTGGAAACCCAATATCGCAGCTCTTGAAATTTTGCATTGGGTAACTTACATAGTTGATTAATATCTATCTATGTGAATCCCTAAAATCATCAACTGCTGCGCAGGACCCTTGACTTCTTTGGGGATAATGGAACCTCCAGCTCCCCTGCCAACAAACTGAACTCTTGCAGCAAACAAGCACATTGCCCAGTACCAAAATGGCCAATGGACAAAAACTCTAGAAATGAAATATGGTACTCATCCCAGTTCTGGTCTTGATAATAATAATAATAATAATAATAATATTTATTTATACCCCGCCCCTCTGTTAAAACAATCGGGGCGGCTTACAAAAATTAAAATACAATACAGATAAAATCCACAAACACCCCCCACCCCACCCGCCCCCATAAAAAATATATTAAACAATTATAAATTAAAACCAATTGATCTAAAATCACAATTAAAAACAATAAATACAATAAAATACTATAAATGGCCAGCAGACTAAAAGAAGCCAGGATCCCCTGAGGCCGGGATCTAATTAGGAAAGGCCTGCCGAAAGAGATCCGTCTTTAGTGCTTTTTTAAAGCTACTCAGGGTTGTTATCTGACGGATCCAGAAAAGTGCTGAAGGTCTCAAAGGCAGCGCAAGACACAGAACATCCCATTGGAAGAGGGTGGTCCATATAAAACTTACTATAAAAACTAAACCCTAACAATTTGAAATCATTGGGATGGACCGGCAAAAGGATGATTTGATATCACACTTTGCTAATTGAGCCCCTATCCTGTGCCTACAAACTTTGTGGACTGTGGAGTCAAACAAAGTGCAATGGACAGTGCATAGTTCAGGGGGAATTGAATCATTCACAAAGTCTTACTTAGGGTAAGACAAGTGGTGAATGAGTCTACACTTCCCTGGTGCCTTTTTAGGCACAACTGTGAGGGGGGAACCCTCAGGTTGGGTACCAGAGGGGTAGGGAAAGGGCCAATCACTCTTCCTTCGGATACCTCCTTCTTAATCTTAATATGCATCATCTGCTCCACACCCTTAACAGACTGTAAATTACAGGCTAGTTAGGGGTGATGAGGGCCCTGGAATGGAATCCAAAATATCCTAGTAAAACCTTCCTCCAAATAACCTGCTGCTAGCCTATCAGGGTACAACACTAACATCTCCTAAGCTCTGCTATGTTGATTGGGCTGGGCCCATTTTGTAGGTGGAGTAGTTCCCCCACTACTCTTCTGACCAGATTGGAAGTCCCTACCTCCCCCAGCCTGCCCCTGGGCTTTGGGACAGGTGTGAAAGAAAGGTGGTCCTCCACAGACTGAACATGTGCCTAAACCTCCATGGTTTATGTGTGCACACACCCTGGTATCCAAACTCCCAGCACAGAAATTTCTGAGCCTGTCTGGTGTTGCCCATGGAGATGAATGAGCTGCTGCCTCCCTCCATACCAGATGGCCACTGTGGATCTCTCACCCTGCATAGGGTGTGCTGGCATCATTTGCTGCATCCATAGCTGAGAGTGCATCATGTCCCAGTGAAGGGTGGGATAGATGGCTGCCCTCATGCAGAAATCCTTCTCATATAACAGCCATGCCAGGCCCGAATAGTCCACATATGCCCTATGAATAATGTCTATGTATTGGAACAATGCAGCTGCCCAAGCAGGTTGAGCCTTGGCAATCAGGAATCCAGAAAGCCAATTTGACCAATTTCTTTCCACTTTCCTTCTAAGCTTCTCCTTCTCTTTCTCATCTAACTCATCTTTATCCTTCTTTTCCATTTCTTTATAAAGTAATGAAAAGATATGCCCTTAATCAACACAGTATCAGGACACAGGTCCTAGTCACCACCAAACCAGATAAAACTGCTGCCCACCTGGACTGGGGAGATAGGGTACCAATAGGGAGGGGACTATGGTTGGCAAAAAGATGCAGGCCTCTGGGTCCCCTTAAATTGCAGATGAGCATTAGGCCACACTGCTAAATGCCAGGCCTGCAAACGAATTGGAGGGGGTAGGTGGGAATAGCTATACACAAACCTGGGGTGGGGGTGGGGTGGAGGATGCCTCGGGGTTACAGGGCCCACCAACCACATGGAGTAGTGATCAAGAAGAGGACTACAGCAGACCTAGCAACCCACTTGGATTAAGGCTGCTGAACTCTCGCCACACTAGGACTGAACTCTGGCCTTTACAGGCCTCCCAAAGACTCCCCTCCCCTGCCTGGGCCCTGATGAGAGACCGCTGGCAGTGAGGCCGTGCAGTGCAGCTGATTCTTGCCATGCCTCCTTGCTTGGCAACCACCTGGCCACACACACACACAGAGAGAGAGAGAGACACACACACTCTTAAATATTCTGTTCCATAGGACTCTTGCTTCTAACTATTTGACCTGCTGTCAACACCTTGAATCAAAGCAATGAGAAGGGGGTGGCAGGGCCTTAAATTGTCTATGGCCACTGCATCATTATTGCTGGCATTCTCTTCCTGGTCCACAAGCTAATAGCCTTCCTGCCTGCACAGCTTCTCTGGATGGTGGGGGCAGGGGAGACTGGATTGTCAGAAGTTTATTGGGCAAACAGTGATTCTGACATACACAGAAGAATAATGTGCTATAAACAATCTATCCATTCATTTGGTTATGGAAAGTTAAGTTCTATCACTTCATCCATTTGAATGCATTGAACTGGTCTTTCCTTTGGTCAATGGCTCATGGAGAAGTACTCCACATATTCATTGGAATGCACAGGGGGTAACAATGTCATAGATCTCTACAAGTATGGTGCATCTGTAACTTAATACACATGTCATTATTTAATATTTAATCCTGGTGGTGGTAGTGGAGAACTACTAACCCTTCAGATATTGCTGGATATCAAATCTCATCAACCCTCACCACTTTCAGTTCAACAACATTTGGAAGTCAACAAATTGCCCAGCCCTAAACAGTAGAGTAGAAGTACAAGTGGATTAACAACTGTGTCTAAGCCTACAGGACTCTGCTTGATAGGATAGCCACCAGGACTCATGAGATTTTCAGACAACACTGTTATAGTGTTACTATTCCACTTTATTTGCTATGGCTGCCTCCTCTTGAATCCTGGGATTTGCAGTTTAGGGAGGGGCATTTACAACTCTCAGCCAGAGAGATCTTAGGCCTCACTAAACTACAAACCCCAGAATTCCACAGGAAGAGGCCAGAGCAGTTAAAGTGGAATAGTAACACTATAACAGTGTAGTCTGAAAATCTCCATAGTATCAAGTACTGTACTTCAGTATTTAACAGCATCTATGAAATATAGGTTACTAGATTCTCTTTGAGCTAGGGTATCAGACTGTTAATACTGATGACAATATAATCAATACAATCAAGACATTTTAAACATACATTAATATATTAATACATAGAGGCTCAACTACAGTAGACCCATTAATTCAATTGCTGAATGGTGAGTAAAGTTGTAAGTAGAGTCCCTTAATCCTTACTCTAGTTAGGACAAGCAGTATGATTCAGGCCCATGATTTCAGGAGGTTTAAATATTAATTATGAAAGGAGGATTATATATAAATACATTTTTATGTGATAAGCAAGCAGTCTCTGTTTATGTTACCAAGAAGTTTTGCTGCAGCAGTGGTTACCTACCCTGACAGTCTCCATCTTAGAATATCACATAATTGGCAATGTCTAATAATTTGGCTTGATGTGGCCTTCCACATGGTTAGCAGGTAAACCAGATATCCCCAGCTACCAAGGTTGGAGTCATGTATAACCAAGGTAGGGGCCTTTGCAATTTCCCCAAACAAATACTCATGTCAGAGTTAACACCTGGAGATGAGTCATCCAATAATCCACTCAAAGACAGCAGAGTCCCTGATGCTTGTAAAATGGGTTCTTCCTCTCCCCTTCTTCTCTAACAATATACTTTGTCTGCTCCTATTCAAATCTAAATACATTGCCCATTAATGATTGTTAACACTTCTGGAGCATTCTTTGTTTTATCCTGGGAAACTCCGAGATACATTGTATTCCACTCAAAATCCCATCCCTTCAGGGAAATTATCAGATACAAATATCATCCCAAAACACCACCCAAGTGTGCACAAATCTCCTGCTTTTTGACTCCCTGTCAGTTTGTGTCATCTTTCTGCCTTCTGGACCTCCTGTCTGTCAGTTTACTTCGCAATATCATCTCTACAGGTTTGGTATAACCCACAATCACCTTACTCTACTCCTCTATCCAAATACTTCCTACTATCTTTGATAGCTTTGTGTGATTGTCTGAAGCCTAAGTATGTGCGTGAATGCTGTTACTAGTAATTTCCAATAAAGATAATTTAATTGTACATTTTGGCTTAGAGTCTCCTCCGTTACTACTGGTACACATAGGACAAAAGATCCTGTCATCATCCAGTCTCTCATTGCCATATTTGAGCTATTTAAATATTCCCCGTATTAATTTCAGACACTAGTGGGATCCTGGTGGAGCCCACACAATTCAGGTAACACTTTCCTCTGACAAATCTAAATCAAAGTGCTTAACATGCAAAATCAACCCCAAGTTATTTTGGCCCCTGAGCATACTCTCCAACTGTTCTGATTTGGCAGGAGCAGTTCTGTCCTCCCACTTTTTCATCTGTTTTCAAAATGTCTCACCCTCTATTTCCTCAGCTTACTTCAATTGCTGCAAATTGAGTTCAAACTGCAAAACTAATTTGCATCAATAAATTCAGCGGGGTGGACAAGAGAGGAGGAGGTGGAATTTGGCCTTTTCCAGTGTGTGTGTGTGTGTGTGTGTGTGTGCGTGCGCGCTTGTGGCTTCATGTTGTCTGTCAACTTATGGCAACCCCATGATTTTAATGTTTTTCTTAGACAACGAATACTCAGAGGTGGTTTTACCATTTCCTTCCTCTAAAATATAGCCTACAGCACCTGCAAGCTCAGGCAAAAGCAATCTGATACAGTCTCTTCTACCTTGTGTGCTCTTTTTCATCAATCATGTTTACTATTCTGACCATATTCTGACACAGCGTATTCCGCCTAATGGTAGGGTGGGCACTGCATATGTTAAAGGAAGCAGAACTACTATTCTACCTCTTAATGCCAAGGAGGTGTACATATTAACCAATGCTGGGGGTATAAATCTTTGCTTATTTAATTCTCACACTCAGTAAATAAATTTTTCAAAAGTTTGTTCCCTGTTGGGTAAGATTGTGCACATTTGGTGGGGTTGCGTTGTGTTTGTTGTTGTTGCTTTTCAGGACTTTTTTTTTTCTTTTTGCAAAAACTCCACAAAAGATTTCTGGCACCATAAATATTGGGAAGGGGTGCAGAAAACCGCAACATTTTTGTGTATGAAACATTATTTTCAAAGTACCAAATGCATTTTTTTTTTGGGTGGTCATTGACAATTTTTTCAACAAGTGCCCTTTCTCACTGAGCGTGAGAAAATCTGTGAGTACTCTTTATATCCCTAGCCTATGCCTGTAGGAAATAATATCCCACTGACCCCTGGAATGCATTTATGAACTGTTTCCTCTAGAACCCAAAGGTTTGCCACATGACAATAGTCAGAATTAATGGTAACTATATTCTCATCTAGGCCTGCTAATGATGATTTGCATATAGGAAGGTCTTAACTCATTCGCTGGAATGCCCTCCAAAATCTCCTCTATTCATGCAGTGCAAGAATCCCATCCAGATAACAGAACACCTACTTTATACCTAAATAATTGCATGTTTCCATGTACAGATATAGAAATTACTTACCTGCTAATGAACAAATGTCCATCTTGCTACCTTCAGGACACGCCTATACTCATCATGATTCTAGTCTGCTGCCTGGTCCAATTTCCTAAATTCTCAGAGGAAATCATCAAATGAAGCACTGGCTTTGCATGACTCATCACAATGTATGCTAGATATTGCTGGATGCAAATTCCCATTCAAAGAAAGCAATGTTCTGATCAGTGTCATCACTTCAGTACTCCAGGTCTTCACCTCAATAATTCAACTCCAAGTCTTCACATCTCTTTTGTTTATGGCATGAGTCATTTTTATCCTTATGAGGAAAAAAAAGAACAAAGGTTTGGGTAAATTGACCATTCTGATCTATAGGATGCTACATCATATTCTTATTGAGAAGCTCAGTCATAATGGTTTGTAAACACGTAGCTTGAAATTTGTACTTTTCTGGATGTTATCCTATCACCTTTTCTAATATCTACAATAAATCTTTAGTTGTGAGGAAAACTGTATGAGCAACAGACCTATTGCAGCTAGGAGTAAGAGAGCAAAAGAATCCTGATAACACTATGCCAGCCAAGTTATCTCACAACAGAGGTCATTTAGGAGGAAAGCCAAGGCTATTTCAATGCCAAACTTAGGTGTCAACTCAGAAATAAGTCTAGTTCATCTGCTGCGTGCCTGGACTGTCAACACATTGTTGAGGACCTTGCTCCAAAAGGGGATATCTGCAACACCCAACTCTTCCAAGGTAACCAGTTATCACCCTTTCTCACAAGAAGGTATGAATGACTTCCTAGCCTTGCCAATAACTCATTTACTTCCTAGAAAGAACTGCCAGATAGCTAACTGAGGTGACAGAGAAGAAAAATCATTTCACTACTATACCTGGGCAAAAAGTCCAGAAATGTGCTCTACCTATGATCTGCAATAGTCACTGTGAGATTTGTGTCATCTTTGTTTTAGGGCGCATCTATACTGTAGAAATAATGCAGTTTTGACCCCACTTTATCTGCCATAGCTCCATCCTACATAATTCTTACAGTGTTACCCTAAGAGGTGGGGGTGCTTTAGAGTCCCACCTATGATGCCAAAATCTCCTTTAATATTTGGGGAAATTATTAGCTCAAAAGGAGGCCTGCAAGAGGAGGGTAACTTTGGGGATCTTTTCACCTATGTATAACAATACTAACTGTAGAGAGCATTCCAGTTAATGTGAAATAAAGTATTTTACTGGAATAACAAAAAAGTGAACTAACATACACAACACACACATTCTAAAGAACCATACAAGGCTATAGCAGAGTAAGGTAGAAAGGTTGCATAGGGAGAGAGAGGTCCGGGAAGATAGGGTGATAGTTACCAGTCTTGAAGAGAAGAGTTCTATGCAGTGAGGATACTCAGACAGCTGTCTGAAGGTGGCACAGGAGATTCTAATCCAGAGTGTGCTGAGAAAGAGAGTGGCCAGGTACATCCACTGTGGCAAACTTTACTATTGTTAGGCGTCTAATATTTACACCCTATTCCTTGCCTTGGAGGGGAGAAATTGGTAATAACAAAGTTTGAATGACTCTCCCACAGAACAGACAAAGGAAACTGAAACTCAACTGATTGCTTTAATTGCTGGGAAATAGAAATTGATTGATTTGTGACAACCTGCAAGGTTGGACAGGATGGGGTAGAGGAGAGATTTCTGTAGATTAAGGAATGGTCACTTAATTGCTTGATTAAATCATTGCTGAAACTCCCAAGGCTGGAAGAAAGGATTAGCAGATACCTGTTTAATGACTGGGTTGTTAGCGTAAACCCATTACGGGGACTTCCTGCACAATCCTAATAAAGGGCTTTCTTACCATTGTATTTCCAGGCACGTTTCAGGTCATTGTGATCTCCAACTGACCTCTGGTCTACCTCAGCCAACCCTGACCTTGAAAAGTGTCCAATAATTCCAGTTATGAGATGCCATGGGAAAGGGGGTAGTGGGGCATACTAACATGGGATTTGTAGTTTTGTGAGGCACCAGCACTTTTTGGCAGATAAGACTAAAGGCCTTGTAAAACTACAAATCCCAGGATTCCATGTGATGGAGCTACAGCACTTAAAGTGGTGTCAAACTGCATTATTTCTGCAGTGTAGATGCACCCTCAGTCATTGCCCTGCCTGTTAATTGCCCTACCCTCTACAGTAAGCCAGGGGCCCTTGAACACTGCACAATTGCAGTGTTACAATTCCACTTCAACGGCCATGGTTCTGATGAGGAAGGAATCTAACACAGATTTGCCTTGGCTTTGGCTTAAGGTGCTATATGGTTCAACTTAATAATATTTGTCTTTGCTTATATGGAATTCTTCCAGGAACTGCTAGGCTAACAAGTGAAAGTTACATTGAGCATATCTTGTTCTTCTCTGGAACAGAAAAGTACAAGGGCTTCCTGAGAGAATAAGTTGCTCATTCAGAAGAAAAAATAGATGGCCTGTCTGATGCCTGATAGAGAACCAAAACAGCAGCCAGAGTGCTCCTCTACTGCTTTAACCCCAAGATTGAATAGGATGCAGCCATGGCAATTAGACTGGAATCATAGCATGACGATTAGGTCATGTGAAAGGGTCCCAGGTCAATATGCTCTGCAGCACAGGAAGTCAGCATAGGATGTTCGGGAATAATTAGGTCAACAAATCTTTCTCTTTTGGGACTTTAGTACATGTGATGCCTATTTCAGCCCTCAGGCATTCCTCCTGCTCCTCCCATGGAATATTCAGGAATCCCCCCCCCCAATTCTATAAATATCTGGGGAAAAAACAACCCCTCCAGTTGAGAGACATCCAGGTAGCAACTGTCAATTTTGGAAGTAGGGTAGATGCAGCGGGTGTGGGGAAGGTCAAGATTACCTTGCCTATGACCACTATGAAAATTCCTACCTTGGGACAGATTTGAACTAAGAATATCTTAACTATTTCACTATACCAGTTAACCATCAGATGCCATTACCAGATAGTTGTCACAAAGCTGAAAACTGATTTGGGGATGGCCTGAATTGACCTTGATTGTTGCATTTCTATATAGACATCGGCCTTTCAACAACAAGGCTTCAGATTACAAAATCCTCAGTTTAGCTTTCAGAACTGAGAATGCTGACTTTGTTTTTAGACACATTTTAAAGGACTGAGGTGGTAGGCTTGTGATATGCATATCAATATTTATGTATTCATATTTTTGGAACTGGGTTTACATACCATCAAAACAATTACAAACATTAACCATGTAAAATTAAGAATTCTGTATTTCGAAAGCCTAGCAGTGTTTAAAGTTGACTTCAAGGGTGTAGACTCACAAATCCATCCTGCAAAACTTTTGCCTTTGAACAAGCTAAAGGTTTAGCCACCCAAAGTACAAGCATCTATATACCAGAACTGCTTAGATTTTTGTCTATCGCAAATAGTATATCTCTTCAGATTTGCAAATCTAGCTAGTTCTGCCTGACAGAATATATTATTCCACAGTCTGATCAGAAAATGCATTAAGGGATGTAATTTATTCCATAGAATTGCTGGAATAACTTGTGCTTCTGAGACTCTTCAGATGTTGAGTCACTAGAGAACCAGTTGGCTGCATGAAGAAGATGATGATGATGTTGATTACAACAT
Organism: Gambelia wislizenii; assembly: GCA_030847615.1. NCBI lineage: Eukaryota > Metazoa > Chordata > Lepidosauria > Squamata > Crotaphytidae > Gambelia > Gambelia wislizenii. Next base: position 216,330,352 of record JAUMIR010000003.1, read on the forward strand.
AAATCTCAGCTAAATAAAGGAGTCCAGTGTGAAAGCTAGCAATTGGGGAGAACATGCGAGTTTGCAGGCACTCCCTAGAGGACCAGACTTTTGTAAATCAATGCATATATTACAATGAACTAAATACACAGGGTTTGTCATTACAGCCAACATATTTCCCTCCAATATATCCAAAGAAAAACTGTACACAATTTGCTAACGGGTAAAATAAAAATAAAAGTAAAATATGTACAATATGTACCACCTGGAGTGCATGTTTGGGTGCTGAAAGAAAAGCTATTGCTGTGTTAAAGCCTTCTTCTTTCTCACAGTTGTGTTTATTCATTCTGAAAAGTGGCAGTGTATATCATTCCATCCTCTGCACAGATATGTCAGTTCGATAGGCAGTGCAATCCTCCAATATTTACTCAGAACTCAGGCCCACTGAGTTCAATGGGACTTACTCCAAGGTAAGTGTGTACAGCATTGATGCTATATTCTTACATTTCCAGAAGCAGAATACATTTGAAAGATATTTATGCACTCTCTAAAGGTAGTAGAGGCAGGCAGTTTCAAATTAATGGTACAGCAGTCATTGTGATTTAAACAATCAGTCTAATGACATATTTAAACTGGGTGGAAAGACATAAAAAGGAACAAATTTACACCAAATTTAGTGCAATCACAATTCTCTAAAATGTCCTCCACCATCACCTTATTATGACCCCGAGTTCTCAAAGGCTACACCAGCAAAGCAAAAGCTCTCAAACTAGTACAGCATCAAGTACCACCTTGGAAGCAGACTGTGGCTGAGACCCTGTTGAATTCCTCCACTGGTGTAATTATGCTGGAGGAGGCAGCAGCAGCCAAACAAAAAACCTGTGGGTGCTGCTGTGGCCAGGGTAGGAGAAGACAAAGGGGTCATCTATACGAGGGGATATAATGCTCATTTCTGCACATTAACTCACAACCATAGCAGCATTCATTTGTCTCCACATTTTTTTTGTCAAGATCACTGGTATGGGAAGTTGTCCATGTTTGAAGTTCACATGGAGCATGCCCATGAATAAAGATGGTGGTCATGAGTTAATTACTGGTGTTATTATTCTTCAAAAGTTGCCGCCATTGCACAGGTTTTATCTCATTAAATCCGAGATGGGGAAGTGTGATCTTCCACTTAAAAAAACCTGTTTTTGTCACTTTACCACTCCGAAATTGCTCATAATCACTACCGCAAAAAATCAATAATGGCGGTTCCAGCCACATTATCAGTGGCAAGCCCACCCCCCACGCACATCTAAGCAATCACGTTTCCACTTCTGAAACGTGCTCCACTTCGAATTGGTTGTCCAAACATGTGGGAATGTTCATTTCCCCATATTTTAAAAAAACTTTGCAAAAAAAATGCAAAGGCTTTTATCACGCAGTACATGGAGTTTTGGGGCCCCCTCCTTCCCAATAAGATCACTTTTCCTCTGAAGATAAATCTGTTCCTGAAGCCATGCATTGGAGGAATGGAAAGCTCAGATATGCGGATCCCCCATCCAACCACCAATTCCCTCTGTGAGCACAGAGGAAATGCAAGCACACACATAGCGAGCCATTATGTGTATGGCATGTGGCAATACAATTCCAGCCTGTAAAGGAAACTTGTAGCACCTTTGAGACTAACTGAGAAAAAGAAGCTGGTAGCATAAGCATTCATACAGACTTAAGTCTACTTCATGAGTTACATCAGTTGCATCTGACTAAGTAGACCTAAATCTACGAAAACTTATACTACCAGCTTCTTTGGAGATTTTCAGACCTGCAAAATCGCTGCTTGCCGCGCGAGCAGCCTCCCGAAACTGCTGCGCGGCAAGGCTCTACTTCGGACGACGCTGTGCCTCTCGCGAAACCATCCGTGTCACTTCCGTGAAGCTTGGGACGGCTCCGCGCCATTTTTCAATCACGGGCAGCCTCCGTGATTGAAATATGGCGCCGAGCCGTCCGAAGCTTCACGGAAGTGACACGGACGGTTTCACGAGAGGCACAGCATCGTCCGAAGTAGAGCCTTGCCGCGCAGCAGTTTCGGGAGGCTGCTCACGCGGCAGACATGCATTTTGGCATGTCTGAAAATCTCCTTTCTCTCAGTCTCAAAGGTGCTACAAAATCTCTTTACATACTGATATCCCAGACTAACATGGCTATGTCTTTCAATTTCAGCCCGTGTGTCTGCCATATGCAGGCTCATCACCAGAAGGATAGCAACCAGGTGAGAACTTGTCATAGCATCTATGGATGGAATAGTTTCCATCTGCATCAGTGGAGTAACTACAAAAATCACAGAATTTCAGGATATTTAAGGTGTAATGACCAATAGAGTGACCAGAAAACCAGGAAAAAAACTTTTAGCAAAGAAACTACAATGTGCCACTTATAAGGAAGACCACAGTCCTGTTCAGGCATTTGACTGAGCATGTGGGGAGCCAAAACTGCCAGCAGGGATATAACCATGTGAATAAGCCCTGCTCCCAAGTGTCTCCAAGCCCTTAGATAAGTTAGACTTTCATGCTTTGAAAGCAAAGGGTTGCAGAAGGCTTTGTAAGTTTTTGGCTCAATGCAGGTATACAGATCTTATGACCTGGAGCCCTGTCTTATCAACCAAACAGAGTTACAAAGCCCTTTTCAGACATGCAAACATCTGTGATTCTCTTGTGCAAAGGTAGCTCTTATTTTATGTCCATGCCCTTCCCACCCATTTAGCCCTTCATGCATTCAGGCAAATGCCTCAACAGAGCTCATGTAATCAGCCTTTGCATAGGATTTCCAGATACAGATGTTACTATTGCAGCTATGAGTGGACCACAAATACCACAGTACTATACAGATATCAAACTGCTATGTGTGTATGCAGATGCTCCACTCTTTAGGCCTTTCAGGTGACCATTCCTGAATCCAGTTCTAGATTCCTACTTGATCTTGGGCTCAGCCAGAACCTAATGTCCATTGGGAAGAAGATGCAACAGCTGATTGGATGAGAAGAGGTTACATCATCCCTGATGCTTACATTGGGTATCGAACCAATCCACAATTTCACATTATAGAGATAGAATGATTCTGGGATTCCTTTCCACAACCCTTAAAGTTTTGGATGGTTTGATCCTCAAACCTTAAGGAATTTCTCTCCCCAGATGACTTCACTCACCAGGTCTAGCCAGCAGGCCTTATGGCTCATGCCATCTTTGCTGCAAATACAGACAGTGACAACCGGAGATAGGGCCTTTATAGTAGCTTCTCTATAGGAAGCTATAGAGAACGGCTTGCTCAAGATGTGAGAAAAGCTATCTCATAGATGTTTCAACAGAATCGGAGTAAAGTACACATTTCCCATTTACATACTGTATAGTGCTGTAACAACATTGCTACATAATGAATTCTGGTATGATCCCTCCACCTGACAAACCCCACTTGCTGGTAAGCAGTCACTGGAATTAACAGGGGCCCATTCCTTTGTCAATCAAGAAGCAGCTGCCTAACATTCTCACCATCTCCTGTGAGCACTCTCAGAGTGTGACAGCCAGAAAAAGACCCCTGTCGCAAACCCCTTTTCTGCTGGAGATCACTCACACGAGGGGTATGTGGGTACATCAGGCAGCTGCTTCCTGAGTGACAGGGGAACAGATCCCTGTTGATCACAGCAGCTGCTTACCAGTAAGTGGGGTTTAGAGGACTTTCACAGCCCCTACATAACCCCTAAACTAGGAGCTGCATAGGGATCATGAATATGTAGCACTTGCAAGTGTGCTACCAGTAGGTTACGTATTTACAATTGCTCAACAGGATTCCAGCCATTGGCTGTGGCCATTTCTACATTGTACCATATATTCCGGTGTATAAAACGACATTTGAGCCCTCAAAAATATCCTCCAAAATTGAGGGTCGTCCCTATGCCAGATACACTTTGCTTCACCCCACTGTCCGATCTCCTGCCTCTTTGCTCCCTTCGGAAACAGAGTAAAGAGGCAGGAGATTGGGCGGGGGGGGGGTCAGGCAAAGTGTTTACCAGTTCATTCTCCCCACTCCCCTACCTTCTCCCCCTTTGTGGTGCAAACGAAGACAGAGGAGGGGGGCGAACGTTGCAGTTTGCCGCGGCCACCAATTGATCGCCTGTGTGTTCAGCGGCCGAGGCAAACTGGGCATTTTTGCCCCTTTCCTCCACCTTCCTTGAAGGTGGAGGAAAGGGGTGAATCTAGTGGTTTCCTGCGGCTGCCCCTGCTTCCCCCATCTTCACCCCCTTTGGAAGAGAGCCAAGACAGAGGGAGGGGGTGGAAAGGGGTGAAAATTCTCAGTTTGCCTCAGCAGCCCCCTTCACTCCATCTTGGCTCTCTTCCAAAGGGGACCAAGGCGGGGGAAGCAGGGGCAGTTTGCCATGGCAAATGGCTAGTTTCGCCCCTTTCCCCCACCTTCAAGGAAGGTGGAGGAAAGGGGCAAAAATGCCCAGTTTGCCTCAGCAGCCCCCTTCCCTCTGTCTTGGCTCTCTTCTGAAGGGGGCCAAGGCGGGGGAAGTGGGGGTGGTTTGCCATGGCAAACCGCTAGTTTTGCTCCTTTCCTCCACCTTCAAAGAAGGTGGAGGAAAGGGGTGAAAATGCCCAGTTTGCCTCAGCAGCCCCCTTCCCTCCGTCTTGGTTCTCTTCCGAACCGCCCCCGCTTCCCCCGCCTTGGTCCCCTTCGGAAGAGAGCCAAGATGGAGGGAAGGGGGCGGCCGAGGCAAACTGGGCATTTTCACCCCTTTCCTCCACCTTCGAGTCAAGTTTGACTGGAAGGTTGAAGAGAGGGGCTAATGCCATGGTTTGCCTTGGTGGCTGCCCATTCCCTCCGTATTCCTGCCCTTTGCAAAGATGGAGGGGATGGGCAGCTGCCAAGGCAAACTGGGTATATTCACCCCTTTCTTCCATCTTCGAGTCAAGGATGACTGGAAGGTGGAAGTGAGGGGTGAATGCTGAGGTTTGCCACAGACGCCGCCCATCCCCTCCATCTTTATTCCCTTTGCAAAGGGAATGAAGACGGAGGGAATGGGCAGTGGCTGAGGCAAACCGGGTTCGTTCGGCCCCCTCCTCTGCCTTCACCCCCTTTGGGGAGCAATGGAAGGTAGAAGAGAGGGGTGAATGTTGCTGCTGGCTGGCTGGCTGGGAGAGCCGTGCCAGCTGATCCTGTTCGCTTTCTCAACTCACGAGGAGATCCTCCTGAGTTGGGAAACAAAGAGGATCAGCTGGCAAGGCTCCCCCAGCCAGCCAGCCAGCCAGCCAAATTGGGGCGTGGTCTTATATGACAAATATATGCCAAACCCTAGACTTTTAGTTGAAAATTAGGGGGTTGTCTTATATGCCCGGTCGTCTTATACGCCAGAATATATGGTAGTTCTTTTTGTTGCTAAACTGTGTTATTATATTGTTGGTTTAAAACTGATTATTAAAAGCCACTTTGAACATCCTGGGAAACAGCATATAAGTAAAGTAAGTAAAAATAAAGTAAGTAAAAATGAACCTATGTTTTAATGCAGTTTGGTGCACAAAGATGGCAATAAACTATTATTTATGAAAATGGTAAGTTCAATAATATTTATTCGTGAATTAAGCCTATGAAGCATAGAATGCAGAGAGAGACTTCAGGGAGGAAAAGGGGTTGGGTTGCAATCCCATATCATTTTACTTGGGAGTAAGCCCCCATTCAGGTCAATGGGACTTACAACTGAGTAGACAGGCCTAAGATTGCTGTGTTAGCTGGCTCTCTTTCAGCAAACCCATTCTGAGAAATGCAGCTATGTTTTATTCTGCCATTTAACATGATTTTAAAAAAACCCATAGCCTCTTGCTCTATGTAGAATAATTTATTTTATAAATGCTACTTTACTTGCTGAGAATATACAACTGGCAAATTAACTTTTATTCTGACTGTAAAACAACCATCCTGATGTGCCCTTACAGTGAAGTTCCATAAAAGTTTAAGTGGCTCATCATGTTAAAGTTCATACCTGACATAGTGTAACTAATGCAAAGCTCAAAGGTGATACCATATCTCTCTTATGTTATTCCACTAGTTACACCTAACCAAATACCAAATGAGTCCCTTGGAAAGTCTCATGTATTGCCCTCATTGACTTCTGGGATGTGCACGCCAAAGATCACTATTAGAGCTTTAACCTATTTTTGTGGGGCTAGTTTGAAATTCACCAGTCGTCTGCAATTCAAATCACCCAAAGCACTTGCTCTATGGACAGCAGTAGCCTCCAAATCTTTGCAAGAGCACTTTGCTTCAATACCACTTTCACCCTGACACATTATGATAAGCCAGAAATATCATGCTATGAGCTTCTGCTGAACCTATAGGCTGTTGGCAAGGGTGTCGGTTTTGCAGTGGCAGCTGGTAACCTACATGTCAAAGGGTGGTGAATCCACTCTGGATTTTTGCCCACACTTTAAAGGAGCAGTACATGGTGCTGAATCTTAGCCCCAAAATATGTTCAGCACCTTGGAGAGACCTTCAAAATTTAAAGCAAAACATAGAGTAGATTCACAGCCCTGTTGACAGGAAAGCTACCAGCTACCACTGCTATTTTGATAAGGCAGAGCTTGTCAAAGACCTGGTGCCTATTCACATTATAGTTATAGCACTATACAGTTATTCCCATTTAATTGCCATGTTTCCATGTAGGTTGGTGAGGCATTGGGATACTCTGGCTAAGAATTCTAAATGTCCTTTCTTATATTGCAATTCCCAGAATTCAGTGGCAGTTAAAGTGGAATCATAGTGCTATATTTGTGTAGTGTGAATGGGACAGAGAAGTGACTATTCCTCAGATGAGCCATCTTTTCCCCCGGGCAGCTCACTAATTAGGAACTTAAGAAGAGCCCTGCCAACTGAGGCCAAAGGCCTACCAAATCCATTTGTTTGTTCCCACCCTGGCCAAACAGATGCCGATGGGAATCCCACAAGCTGGACATGAGTACAATAACATTCTCCCTGTCATTTTCCTTAATAGGCAATATTAAGAGGTTTACCTAGTAACCACTGATAGACCTATCCTTCATGAATCTGTCTATCACCATTCTGAATGTATCCAAGCTGATGCCCCTTACTATATCATGTTGCAGTGACTCCCACTGTTTAACTACGTGATGCATAAAGGTGTCCTTTCATCTGTCTTAAATTCCCCACATTCAGCTTCTTTGGTTGTCTCTAAGTCTTCGTTTTATGAGAGAGGAAGAAAAACTTCTCTTTACCAAATTACAACAAGCTACAAATCAGTGTATACACCTATCATGCTCCATATTTGCTCAATTTTTAAAGAAGCTACATACCAGTCACCTTATGTTAAATGACATAACAGGAGATGGAACAGCTGTAGAAAACAGACAAACAGGGAGTGCTTGAATTGCAAATGTGCACGCTGAGCACACCAACAAAGAAGGGAAATTATGTTGGGGGAAAGCGGGGGTGGCATGAAATGAGAGTGAAGGATCAGCCATAAGAGCCATGTGGGCTTTAAATAGTGATTTCTCTAAAAGGAGCTGAGCTAACAAGACAGTGATTTGTCTTCTGGGTCAAAGGTTAAGAATGATACTATGAAGACTGACAAGTTAATCAAGAGAATTGGCACTGAGCCTATTGCAGAAAATAATGATGGAAACAGGAGGCAATCAGGAGTCCATGAAAGAATGCCTGAGACAGCTTGCCAAAGGAGAAGGAAAACATTTGATTTTATGTTTCCAAGAGAGTCAAATATTGCAGGAAGCTGAAGGCCAGACCAAGAGGTAACTTTGAATACACAGCTGACAACAGCTGTGGCAGCCACATGTCTTTTTCTCTTCCATCTCTGTAGCACCCAGTAAAACTTATCCTGGTCCCATGATCTTGGAAATGATACTTTTTAAACTGCAGCTCCCAGGATCACCCAGTAGCTATGCTAACTGGGGAATTCTGGGAGCTGTAATGCCAAAAATAACATTTACATTCTCAAGCCACACTGTCACTGTGCTGCATTTTAACCTCTGCATCTGGCAGAGGAAGGGAACAAGCCATTCTTGGGACATGGGAATTTTGTGGTAGATTTAGGTCAAATCCACACTACATAAATAATCCCGTTTGAAACTGGATTATTTGCCATGGCACCTTCCTATTGAATCCTGAGACTTGTAGTTTTACAAGGACTTGAGCCTTCTCTGCCAAAGAGTCCTTGTGCCTCACCAAACCACAAATCCCAGGATTCCATAGGAAGGAGGATGGAAGAAGTTTCAAATCTTACCTCTCTGAATCAGGCCCATTAAAAACTTGAAAATGACAATAAAGTTCATCAGGTATGTCTTAGGCTGATCTTTTTTTAAAAAAATGAATGTATTTAGGTAAGACATTAGCTGGTTAGCCATTTCAAAGAACACAAATTAATAATAATAATAATAATAATAATAATAAGAAGAAGAACATTGCAACTTGTATCTCCAAAACAAATTCTAAAACCACCACATAGCCATGTGAAGCACAATAACAAGCAGATTGATAGAAAATGCTACTATAAGTCCGTGCCCTGAAAACTGTGAGGGCAGAAGCCAAATGAGGGCTTGTCTACACTGGCTAGAATATCCCACATTAGAGGGGCACTCCAAAAAAGCGATACAAAGATTCCCTGAAACAACATCTCAGGCTCGGCCAAATTGATCACCAACAGTGGTCCGCCCTGGCCTCACATCGGGAGGCATGGAGACACACTATCCACAATGCTGCAGCCTTATTTGAGAACTCACGCCGAACAAGTCTTGAAGAGAAACGACAACGCAGAAAGAATCACAACCCGGAATCATCACCCAAGGAGACCTTCTGCTGTGCTTTTTGCAACTGGACTTGTTTATCTCGGATTGGCCTTTTTAGTCATCTGCGCGCTTGCAGAAAGCATGGGATGAGTCCTTCCTGAATCTTCGTTCATGAAGAAAAGCCAGAGAGAGAGAGAGATTCCAGCCCCAGGCCTATGGTGTCCCCTCACACCCATGACCTGCCCTTCCTTTGTGGCAACAGAGGGGTGTCCTCACACCCGCAGCTTGCGTGAGTACCGATGCTTCTCTTCCCCACACTGGTTGTGTCTTCTGAGGCCAGGAATGAGGCACTGGGTTGTGGTCAGATGGCTGGGTGCCTCTCAGTGACATCAGCAGGCATGATGTGCACAACCTGGCTGGGAAGTGGCTGTGTGGGACATCACACAGGTTGCGTGTGCATACCCCCCCCCATTACACCAATGGAACTCACCATTTTGTTTGGAAAAACCACAGCAAACAGTGAGGAATTTTTACCACATGTCCACTCCTTTTTAAAAGGGTATTTGTCCTGCATTCTCATTGGAACTGCCTGGACATTATCTGGACAGTTCATACTATAAACGAGTCAAAAACCCTGCATCGTCTGGACTGCTGGGCATGGGAATGGGGGAAAAGCTGTTTCATTTGGCCCAACTAGACAAGACCTGAGTTTTCCAGAGAAGGATATTCCAGAATAAACCACAACCATTGGCTCAGCCTTGGCTCAGGAGAGGAAACACTTCAGCTTTGTCAAATCTACTTTTTTTCATACCTTGATAAACTTACTTTGTGGATTTCACAAAGATGGAGATAGGCACAAAAATAACTTTTCCACACCTGTATGTGTGTGTGTTTTAAAAACCCACAGAATTATGAGATCCACCAACCAGTGCCTGATCCAAAAGACAGGAATCTGAGCCCAAGATATTTTTTTTTTAAGTACAAGAATGGAAGCAGATGTTGGAAAGTTATTTTTCAAAGTAATTTGTTCTGGGCCCCAGAATAGTTACTCATGGTTATAGTTACATGTTAGAAGTAACTTTTTCCTTGCCCACTTCTCCAGAGTAACTTGAATATTTATTTTTGGTTACTGAAAAAATTCCGAAGACTTGAGGCCTCTAGCCTGAGAAACAAAACACTCTCCTGCCTCCTGGTTTTTACCTCAGCAACTACAATGAAAATGAGGCAGTGGCAAAAAGCAGCACCTGAGTACCTGTGTCATTCCTCCTCTACCATTTAGTGAGACCAACCTTCCTATAACTATAAATGTAATTTAAAAGTTACATGTGTATTGCAAAAAGAGTGCTGTTACCCTTCAGGAAATTACAATTCTAACATAATGTAGTTGTGCCTTTAAAAAAAAAAACTGAGAAGAAGAATTACTTACAGACAATTCATTATTTGCCACACATATTCTGTGACAGGAATGGAAGCCTATAGTCTTTCCACATATTTTATTATGAAATCATTTGGGAGTTCCTTTGTTATGGCTATTGTTAACCAACTGGGTGTCAAGGATTCTTGTTAATCTATTTCACATCACCCAGAGGTCTCTCAGCTGACCTTGATACACTTTCTGCTCCTCCCTTCTCTAGGCCCAACAGCTGTTGAATACATCTCTGAGAAAGAAGGTGCCTTTCAGAAGGTACAAGTATCAGGATGTATATTTTACAACTCAACTGCTTTAAAAGGAAATCTGAATGGATGAGCAAAACAGAAATGCCAGTAGATTTAATGTGCTTTCTCCTTTTAAAATCATGTGCATGCGCACCTAGACCCATATACAACACAGTACTAGATCCCTGTTAATGGAGGTGTTCTTAAAAGCACCAAGATGGTATAGTTTGTGGAAAGTGATATAATAAACAGTGGTGACATTTTAGCTTGTAAACTGTGTTGAGAGCAACTGTAACAAGCTCCCTGTTTACAGCAAAGAAATCCTGAAAAGAAAAAAACAGAAACTTTGATCATGGCAGATTTTAATTTCTCAGATACTTTCCTGGGATAACAAGTATGCAAAAATCGGTAAGGTGGGGGAGTGTGTTCCCAGAGGCAGTGCATAATTGCTTACTTACTCAAGTCAGCTTATTGACTGAACTTCATGATCAGAGGCACCTCTGCACCTAAAGCTAGGAAATTAGCCCATCTTGATAAATAAAATTGTACTGATCTTGAGATCACATGCGCACAATGTAATCATATGCAAAATAATGAAGAGCTGGTGTGTGTGTGTATGGAATTTTAGTTTTTGATTTAGCGAAGAAATCAAAAAGGATGTTGAGTACCTTGTAGAAGATTACCGTACATAAATTAGCAAGGTTTTTGAGTTGGAGACAAATTATGTCACAATATTGCCCACATAAGCCCTTTTATTGCAGCTGAATCAATAGCTTTGGGTAACACATACCATCGAGAAAGCTTGATGGACGTGACACAGGCTCTTGTGACTGTGGGAAAAATAATGGGAATTATTTACAAAACAGTTGGACATGCTGCCATTACAATTCATTCTGGCTCAGTCTCAACAGGGGAATGTAAGAGACCAATCTGGTTCCAGAAATGATGAGAACAGAATGTGTTCTTGAGAGAGGAAGGAAAACCTACTTAGTTTCTTTTTCTTAGAAAAAAGAAACCAAGGATGAAATGCAACTGCAGGCAAAGAAGCACATGAATAAAAATGGATCCATGAAGAGACATTACCACAATAGGTTGTTCAGTTTGTATTGAGTGTCATAGCTGTCATCTAGAAAAACTAACTTTATTTTTATAGTCATGCACAACACCTTTATACTTAGAAAGTATATTTTGTTTTTAAAAAAATCACACATGAAAGCTAGATGTCTGCTTACGTTGGAGAGCAAGTATGTGGAACAGACTCATGATTTAAAAGAAACATATTGCATAGCCCTCTTGGGACCATACCCTTTCAGAATAGAGGCTGAAGCCTCTATGACTGAATGCTGCCTCACTTCAAATATGCTCTGGAGAATGAGCATGTGATTCTAGCCATGCGTGAGGAACTTGTGACTCAATAGATGTTGTTGGACTCTAGTTCCCAGCAGTTCTCAGCCAGCACAACTGATTGTTGGGAATTATGGGAGTTGTTACCAAGCAACAGCTTGAAGACCAGAAGTTGCCATTCCAGTGGTGGAATGTTCTCTGTGATGTCCTAGCCCTATATGCTGCTGCTGCTGTTGTTGTTGTTTTCACTTTCAAGTAATTTCTGACTTATGGAAACCCTAAGGCCATAAGGTTCTATCACAAAGTTTTCTGAGGGCTAAGAGTATGTGATTTGCCCAAGGTCATCCAGTGGGTTTTCATGGCTGAGGGGATTTGAACCCTGGTCTCCAGAGCCGTAATCCAGCACTCAAACTACTATGCCACACTGAATCCTCCCTTAGCATGAGCGAGCATTCAAAAATTCCCTACATCAGGGATGGAAAACTACCTGAGATTTGGTGGGTACTCATGGATCTCATCAGGCCTTGGCAAGACACACTTCTTCACCCTCCTACTGAGAAGTGGTAATGGGCCTGGGACAAAATGTGTGTTCAGCTCCCCACGCTTAAATCTTCCTACACACCAACTGTTGTTTTCTTTAAATGAGTTTTTAAGTGACTTAGGCTTAACTTAGGGTGTGAATGAGAGAAAACAAATGAAAAACATTTATCAGATTTGTATACTTGATGTTTATTAAAAAAAATAACACTATTCACAAGTCCAAGTGAAAATAAATAAATTTAGCATTTTCAATACTACTACATTATTATACTAAACAACTTAACAAGTAGTGTTAATACATTTAATCGAAAATACACTGTGTATGACTGACTGTCAGTTTATGGTATCTATACTGACAAGCACAACCATGATTGTTGGGGATACAAGAGATGGCCTTCTCAGTGGCTGTCCCTGGACTCTGGAATGCCTTTCCCAGGGAGGCCAGAATGCCCCCCTCCCTGCTGTTCTTCCACCAGCAGGAAAAAACCTTATTATTCTGGTAGGTTTTTAAAACTGAAAGTTTTTAAAGAATGGGCTGAAGGAGCTGTACTGTTTTAGGAGATTTTCAGACAGGGACAAAAATAGTGTCCCCCATCTCACTATCTCCTTTCCTGCCCCCTCCTGGCACAATAAAGAACGTCTTTTACACTTACCTTAATCGTACAATGCTCCCTCCCCCTTGGCAGCCCAGTAGTGAATGCAGCTCTCCAGAGCTGCATTTACTTCCTGGTTTCAAATCCTGGGCCGTTCTTGCGAGAGGACAAGCACATGGGAAATTTAAAAATAAAAAGTGAAATACAAGTTTTAAAATGATAGCAAGCATAAAAACACACTTAAAACCCCCCAAGTAACCTGGGGAGGGTACAAAAAAGAATGTCACTTACCTAGATGTCCTGATCACACCCAAAAGTGTTCTGGAATGGACCTACCACTCACACTGGCATTGCGCCAGCATAACGGGGCACCTTTTCACTCTCCTGTCATTCCATTACAGAAACAGAAAGGGTGATCTATTCATGGCTTAAGCCGTGAATAAAAAGCAATGAGGGCAAAATGGGACCAACACAGGAGCATAACGACACAGGGATGACGTCATGTGAAAAACAAGCCCTTTAGCGATCTCCTGGCATTTGTGTAATGCCATATTTAGGTTGTCTGAGAGTCTCAGATGAAACAGCTTTAATTGCTTTTTATCTTTTAATGGTATTTTATCTTTTTAAATGTTGTTTTAATCATTTTAATATTGTTAATAGGTTAGTTCCATTTTGATGTTCACTCTCTTATATGCATTTAGTTCCCGGTATATTGTTTTTTAAATTTTGAGCTGCCTTGAGTTCCAATTTTGGGAGAAAGGCAGGATGATGATGATGATGATGATGATGCTCTTGCCCCTTCTACAGGTGGGAGGTCTATTTTACCACATACCACCACCCCCCTGGCATTTTAGGCTCAGGAGAGACCTTTTTTTTTTCTGAACCAGGAAGTAACTGGATTTAACTTCTGCTTTTTTAAAAAAATAATCCCTAGGCCTAAAATAGCCCTAGGAGGGACAAAATTTGCCAAAAATTGCCTCACAGCCCACTAGAAATATGTGGAACATTTTGAATTAATTTTTTAAAAAACATTGGGTACCTTTGGGGATCACCTTATCATGGTCTTCATCTTGGCCCTATTAAATAACACACTATGTTTGGTGACTTGATGATCAAGCATGTGGATTTGTGTAGCACATCAGACAAACAAATAGACAAGTATTTTCAATTACTGTTCAGGTTGGCATTTGACAGCAAAAAATACTCAGAGCTTATGTACGCCAGCCATAGTAATCCACATTCTGGCCTGAGTATTCTAGCCCTGGGCCTGCAGTGTTTCCCCACCCCATACCTGCCCTTTGGTTGCAGCAACAGAGGGGTGTCCTCACATCTGCAGCCCTTGCATGAACTGGCACTTTTCTTCACTGCTCCTGTCATGTCTTCTGAGGCCAGGAATGAGGTTCCCAGTCATAGTCACATGGATGGGCACCTCATGGTGACTTCAACAGACACAACACATGTGAGCCAGCTAGGAAATAGCTGTGCCAGGCACCTCATGGGCCACGGGTGTGGACACCTCCCCTCCTTGTAGTAATGGAACTCACCATTTCCTCCAGAAGAACTGGAGCAAAGGATGTTTTTTAAAAAAAACATCAACACAAATGTCCATGATGTTTTAAGCAGTATTTGCCTGGGATTCTCATCAGATTCTGTCAGTCCCACCATGTTCACAAGCACAGTTGATGAGGACTTGGGAGAGAGCCTTTTCCATGGCTGCTCCCAGAATGTGGAACTCCCTTCCATGGGAGGTCCGTTTGGCCCCCTCCCTGCTCTCTTTTCATCAGCAGCTGAAGACATTTTTATTTAGGCAAGAATTTGAAACATGAATTTTAATTTGTGTGCTGCTTTTAATGTTGCAAACATAATATTGATCTTATGTTTTTAATTCATGTGTTTTTTAACAATATTTTAATAATGGTGATTTAATTTAATTTTTTTTTCTTTTGTAACTTGTGATGCTTTCGTTATGTTTTTTAATTATTGTAAGCTGCCTTGAATCTCATCTTGGGAGAAAGGTGAGATATAAATCCAATAAATAAATAAAAATAAATAAAATAAATAAAACTGCCAGGACATCATCTGGGCAGTTCAAACTAGGAGCGGGACAAAAACCTTCCATCGTCTGGACTGCTAGTACGGGAAGAGAGGAAGGCCTTTTCAATTGCCCCATCTAGAGACAAGCCCTTAGTTCACTACAGGCAACATGACGGTTTGGTCCTATGTGTAGAAGGGAGTACCTTTCTGCAGCCTGCTGGGTACGGTCTCCTTCATTTTTTTTTTCTCTTACCATAGTGAAATTTGCATTTTACTATGCAGGGCATTTTCAGCATTCATGACTGCCTTCTGGATTCTCCTCTTGCCCATGGAGGTGAAAGCAAAAATATCACTGTAGTACAGTGGTTCTGTGAGCCACGAATTAGGAAGTGTCTGTTTCAAATTTCATTATGAAATTGCTAGATAGCTTCTGGCCAGCTGCTCTTTCTCAGCTTCAGTTTTTTGAACTGCCATCCAGGGACAATAATGCTGACATAACTTACAATGTTTTTTTGTTAGGGATACAACTAGATAAGTGCATGGACATATGAAAGTGATAATAGGCAGTATGAAGGGCTGGGAAACGCTCCCAAGAAACAGTGGCTTATACCCTTCATTATACCACCCACTTCCCAATTGCTGGACCTCTCTCTGTGCTTACTTGAAAGAGAAGTATTTTTCACATGCTCAAATCATTGGTTTTTGTTTTTTTTTAAATTATTGCCAGTCAGTCCAAGGGGTTATTTTTCTTGCTGAAAGAAATGGGGCAGGGAAGATAACTTTGGAACTGCAAGGGAGGCAGTTGGCTCTCTTTCAAGCCACAGACAATAGTAATGAAGGCCTATTATGCAACTGCTAAAACAATGGGGGAAAGGTGACAAGTCAATTCACACTCTAACTTCACCAGGGCTGCGTTTACATGGGCAAATATTCCCCTAAATATACCACTAAGATTGCTCATTGTTCCCATGGATCGAGCCACAGTATCGCCTCATTCAGAAGGGGGGAAGTCAAAATACCCAAATGTAGCGTGACAAAGGATGTCGCTACTTTTGTCGGTTTATTTGAAAAGTAGCGCAACTTAGCACATTATTGCTAGTGTGAACGGCAAGTCCGTGTGAATTACCAGCAATCTTCCCGATACAGTTGCAGCAGAGGTACACTGTGATTGGTTCTTATGATGAAGGGGTGGACTGGCTAGATGTGGAGCCAGGAGGGAGACTCAGGAAATCTTAAAATCCTTTGTGTCTACTGCTTGCTTTAAACATCCAGCCAACCGGCTTGCTTTTAGCATGGGAAAAGCATTGCAGAGCAAAGGAATCCTAGCCAGCTGCTTGTGTGTGTGTGTGGGGGCTGCTTTCCTTCCTACTTAATTATTCATCTCCTCCATGGTCTCCCTCCTTTTTTGTTGATTTATATCCAGACGAAGATACCCTCCTCCCCGTCTTCTGCCTGTCTTTAATGATAATGATGAGCTGCCTGGCCATCCCCCCACCTTTGTCTGCCCAAACTCATCCAAATTAGCCATAAATCTTAAGAACTATTCACCCCTGTTCCGAAAGGAGGGAAATCCGGAATTTCGCTCACTTTATTCTGTCCTGTAACTGGCCCCTTTGTCAATCAACTGTTAAGCAAGGAGAAAAGAACCTTCCGTTTGGAGTTTGATTTGTGGGCAGGGAGCTGGGGAGAGAGAGCCAAAGGGTGACGTTCTTTACCTCTAAGCTGTTAAGCACATGGAGTTGGGGCCAGGGCAGACATTCCTATAGCATTCCTTTGTCTAGTCTCCAGTGCTTGGCCACACCCCCACCACATTTGGCTGTGTGAATCTCAAAGCGAGAAAAACCAAAGAGCAACAAAATACAGCTGTTTCCTCCATAGACCGTGTAAACTACTCACCACTGATGCGGAAAAGCGCTAAAGCACAATTTATTGTAATAAAACCTGTTGTGTAAATGCAGTCCTGGGCAAAGGCTTATTCACTAGTCAGAGAAACACACACACTTCTGCCAGGACTTGGAAGTGTGACACACTTCTTTTTGGCGTTCATTTACCTGAGAGTGAGCTGTACTGAACAGAATGGGACTTATGTCTGAGTAGACACTATAGGATTGCAGTATTCAATATCTGAAAGGATCAAAATGCCTTTGTCATCAGTTACGAGTAATGCTTTATGTTCTTGACCTTAATAAAATGTGGGAGAGTCTTTGAAACCCAAGAAAGGCCAAGACGATACGAACCATGGTAAAGCTTAAACTCTACATGTTACATGGAGGTAAAGGCTGATACCTGAAATCTTTTTAAACCTAAAGTTGCTAGAGCAAGCTGATTGTTTGAGTGGATGAAATGTGGATCAAAGGTATATGTCTAAGAAACTTTCTCCTATTTCTTGTTGTTATTCACAATCACACACAAAAATTAAGAAGCATCCTGCTTCCTCAGACTAAAAGCCTACATTATCCAACATTTTGTTCACACAGTGGTCACTATGTTGCTCATGGAAACTGAACACAACTATAATCCCCCAGCAACCAACATACTGAGGCATACTGCCTCTGGTACTAAGAGGAGTTTATATCCATAAAGATTAGTAACTACTTCATAAATTGGTTGAATGCTGTTCAAGTTGGCAGTCACACCCTTACTTATAGTAGCAAATCCCACAGCTTGACTACACCATTTTTCCAGATTTGTGTAGAGGGAAGCCTCACACCAAAGCAGAAATGAGGAACCCCCACCTACTTGGACCACACCCTACTTTTCCAAACTGCTTTTATGCCAGCTGGGGACTGAGAAAGATAGAGGTGTAGGGTCTCTAGCATTTTCTCCCTTACTGTGAGGGGAAAAGCAGCCGGTAGAGGGCAAAAATAATTAAAATTTTCTCCCTTTTCAGAGTAAAAAACAGAAAACTTTATTGGCACAGTAATCCAGAAAGCAAACCCTATAGCATTGTTGCTCAGAATGACATTTAGAGGACAGGCAGTATACTAAAAGCATACTAAAAGCATATCACAATCTACAAAACCTAGAGGGCTACAAAGCTATTGGATAACCATCATCCCCTCCCTTCTGCTCACAGCACCAGCATACAGCCCCATTTTCCAGAGCTGAAATCCAGCTGCAGGGCTTATCTGACCACCCTTGGCATTGACCATTATACTTGTTTCCACTTGTTAACAAGCACAGAAGAATGACACATTTAACAACAAGGTTACAGTGAAACACAGAAATTTGCAGGAAAAGGTCACACCCAGGACCAATCCTGACATCATCTGACACCTCCCAGATGTTTTGAACTACAGTTCCCATAATCAATGCCTACTAGCTATGGTGGTTCAAGCTGAAGGGTTTTGTACTCTAAAATAGCTTAAAGATACCAGTTTAGATATCCCAGACCCTCACTGTGACCAGGCCACTTTGTTGTGTTTTAAGTTTGTGTGAGGACTCATTCAATTCTGCATAATGTGTCATTTGAGCTGAAAAGCGCAAGAATCAAATGACACTACCTTTTCATTGGTTGTGAAATTATGTCCACTCCAGTTTAGCCATAAATGTAGCTTAGGAAAACTTTTATTCAATAAGCAGTCCTGGATAAATTCCAGTCTTCTGCCTTTGGTCTGACCTACCCCATAAAGACATACTATTGAAACACAATTTTAAATTGCTCATGAAGGTATCACCATGAATTCTAAAGCACTGCATCAATAAAGGTCTGCTAACTCTTTGGAAGTAGCACGAAACAAAAGTTATTGGGGCCATGCAGGGCAAGGGATTCTGGGAATTGTGCTGCAGAAATGTTTCCTGTCTTTTGTAAAAATGTGTATGAAGATGCTGCATAAATAGTCTTTCTTTGTGTCCACAACATCCATTCTCAACTCTGAACCTGGCTTCTATATTATAGCAATATTTCCTTAATGAAAAGCAGCTTCCTACAGCCTGGTGCCTTCCAGATGTGTTGGACTACAACTCTCATAATCCCCAGACAGTATGGTCAATAGGAATTGTAATCCAATATATGTGGAGGGCTCCAGGATGGGGAAGGCTGAGGCAAAAGATATTGGTTGCTTAGCAGGCACATAGGAGGTCTGAGATGAGGGTGGAGACTGGTGGAATAGTTGCTGATGTGAGAAAGGCAAAAATGGTTCCTTAAACTGGGGTGAGAGACATGCAGGCTGTGGTTGCACATGGGCCTTCATGGCTTTTATGTGACCCACCTGAGTTTCTTAATTAGCATTTTCTATGAGGAATGGTATTTTCTTCCCAGAGAACAATATTTCTACAGATAAATATTGCTGCACTGGAAATGCTGTTTTCCATGGGGGGGAAGTCATGCAAATTTTGCACAGAATAACTCCTGAACTGTGAATAGTATTTGAAAACTGTGCATTTTCGCAGTCTTTCATGCAACAGGAAGAAAATTGCTAACATTATTTGCTGCTTCCTTTGAGAAGAACAATATCCCTGCTCCCCTCATGTACCCTTTCTCTGTAGCATCAGGTTGTTGTGAGTGGGAAACTGGGAGAGTGGGCACCATGCACTTTGTTCCCCAGAAAAATTGCTGGGATTTCTGTGACATCCTTGGCAGCAGCTGCAAAACTAGGAGTTGCCAGAGAAGGGTCCAGCTGCTGAATGGTTTCAAGGGGAGCAGCAATGTAAGTCCTGGAACCAAAGCTAGGAGATAACAAGTAACCGGAGTTACATGTCATGAGCACATTTTCATAATGAGGATACAGCATAGTTAGTACTTTATCAGACTAGCAGCTAATAATGCTGTAATTTCACAAATGAGGAAAGCAGAAACATATTGGCATTATTACACTTATTATCACACGTTTCTGTAATCATGCGATTCAAATGCCACAGAATTATCGCATGATGACCATTAGCATTTTAAGAATGAGAGTTTACTTCTGTGATTTAGCACACAAGAGATTTTGGTGGTTCTTGCAAGAAACGTGAGTATGCTTAAAAGACAAACAAAAAAATCCTTTATTAACAAAGCAAATCAACACATAAACACTTACATACACCTAAAAATGTGCGAACAAAATGGGACAGTTCATACAAAGAGCATCCTGTGGCTAGTTTTCACATTCTCACATGGAAGTTTTCTCGCCAGGAACAGGGAGGGGGAAAAGAGGCCTGCCCATTCATGCTGTAATCTCATGTTGGCAGGACATGTTTCTGCACACTCTTCAATACCATGAAAATAGAGATATTAAGAGCTATTGACGGCTTATCCCGTTAATGGAATGAGATGCCTTACTTGCAGCTAGAGCACACAATAAGCACAAGAGGACTATGATATCATGCAACAGTGGGACCCATTCACACTATCTCGGCATCATAATTGTGCAATTTTTGCCATGTCTGATAAAGTCCTTAGACTTCAACAATGGCATAGTAAGTAGAAACAACATTACTGGCAGGTGTAATGAGTAGTATTTTGAGAAAACAACAGATTCTTGTGACGGCTTAAAGACTAATATGTTTATTTCAGGCAAATATCAGTCTTTAAGATGTCACAAGACTTGTTTCTGCTTTTGGTGCCAGGGCCGGTTTAAGGAATTTTGGGGAGCCCTGCAATGCTTTATTTCGGGGGCCACATATGTTTATCTCAGGTCAATGTATCCTAACCTATTCACAGTACAGGATGTTCAGATTACAGTACGACCCCTGTATCCATGGATTCATTATCCATGGGACACAAAACAGCACACCTACCATAGAGTCTTCCTAGAAAATATGTCCTCCCTAGCCATTTTCTAGGCCCTCCAAGGCAACTCTATGGTATTTTAAACGGCAAAAGATTTATACGATCTGAAGAGAAACCAGAAGTCCCATTATTTTCAATGGTGTTCACTATTATCCACAGTTTTCAGAATCCATGCGCACACAGAACCAATCCCCAGCAGATAAGGGGGTTGTCCGTGAATAAAATCTGGCCGAATATGGCACGGCAGGCTCCAACCCTAGATGGAAGAGAGACAGATGATTTTGTCGCAGGGACAGTGTTGTCCAAAATCGCCCCCCTGCCACGCTGCTGCTATGAACCTCTCCCGCTCGATACTTGCACTGCAAGGATCGTCTGAAAATGTCCTAGGACATGGAGCAAAGCGTTCAAGCTCCAGGAAAAGAGATTCCACCTAAACATTAGGAAGAAATTCCTGATGGTAAGAGCTGTTCAGAAGTGGACTGCATTGCCTGGGAGTGTGGTGGAGTCTCCTTCTTTGGAGGTTTTTAAGAGAGGCTGGATGGCCATCTGTCGTGAGGGCTTTGATTGTGTGTTCCTGCAGGGCAGAAGCTAATTGGATGGGATGTGTGTTCCTGCAGGGCAGAAGCTAATTGGATGGGATGGCTGTTGGGGTCCCTTCCAGCCCTATAATTCTATGATTCTAGGCTGCATTCAGAGCCTGGGAAAGTTACTTTTGGATTACACCTCTCAGAATCCCCCTGCCAGCACCCTTCTCAAGGTCTGGTTGCATTGTTCCTTTTCCAGCTTTCTCTAGCCCAGTGGTCTTTAAACAGAGGCTGGATGGCCATCTGTCAGGGATGCTTTGATTGTGATTTCCTGCATGGTAGGAGGTTGGACTGGATAGCCCTTGTGGTCTCTTCCACCTCTACAATTCTATGATTCTATGATACCCTCACAGGGGGTCCACAAAGGCTTAAACACTGTTTGGCCCACCTCCTCCCTGTAGTGGAACAGCCATGTGACAGGAACCAAGGAAAAGGCTGGCTGGCTTGGCCTGTACATTGCCATTCAATCCACCCCAGCCACAAACATTCAGGAAGAAGCAAGAGTGCCTCTGAGGGAAAGGTTAATGGATGGTGTAATTGTACTGTTATTGTTGTTAGCTATTATTATAAGGGTTTTAAATCTTGAGTTAAATCTTGAGGCAACAAAAGATATTTAAATGGGGTTCCTGGTAAAGAAAAAGTTAAGAACCACTGCTTAGCCCAATGGCTCTCGCATAGCACTAATGGGATACTGGTGTTTTAGTGACAACAATAAATCCATTGTTCCCAGTAATATTACTCCAAATTTTTATTTATATTCTTTATAGTCTTCTGTTAAAAGAACCAGAGTGTTGTAGAAGTTTCAGCATTGCCCTATGACTGTGGAGACCAGGGTTTGAATCCTTACTCAGCCATGAATACCCACTGGCTGACCTTGGGCAAGTCACACTCTCTCAGTCTCAAAGGAAGGCAAAGGCAGACCCTCTTTGAACAAACCTTGCCTAGAAAACCCCATGATAAGTTTGCCTTAGTCAGAAATGACTTCAAGGTACATGGGCAAACATACACAAATTCCTTTTGCAGGTTGAACAGCAAGGGGAGGAAGCTGAAGAAGACCAAGGGGTGAAGGGAGGGAGGAAGGGGAGAGAAGGACAGGTTAAGAACAGCTGGAAAGATGGGCTGGAGGGGATCTATGTGGAAATTAGGAAAGGGAAGAAAGAAGGAAGGAAGGAGAGAGAGAGCAACAAAAAGTCAGAAAGGGAGGCAAAGAAAGAAGGGAGGGAGGGAGAGAGGGGGGATAGAAAGAAAGAAAGAAAGAAAGAAAGAAAGAAAGAAAGAAAGAAGCCTTTTCTGAACATAGAGCAGGGGAGAACAAGAGATGACCCCTCTTCCCTCCCCCCCTCTCTCTCTCACACACACACACGCTCACCCCTCTCCTACACATGTTTTATGATGATCCTGGAAGGAGGGGGGGAGCAACAAACTCCCTCCAGAATCAGCCAGTCAAAGAAACCTGCGTCTTTCTCTTTCACTTTTGTTTTAGCTTTCTAGTTTGGGAGACGCTGGTTGTTGTTGTTTTTTAAGCCAGCAGGAGGTTTTTTTCAGGAGGAGGGTTAGGTCCAGATGGGGCCCCTTGCCAGTGTGCCCCCCCCCCCGCAGATGCTGATTTGGTGGTATGGTTAACCCGGCCCTGTTTGGTGCAACAGATTAAAGACTTTATCAGACTAACCCCCATTAATGTTCTTTTGCCAACATATTTTGTGGTGTTTTTATACCAGCAAAAAAAAAAAACAAAACAAAAAAAAAACCTCCCCTACCAGACTTACCTTGAGTAGCATTAAAGAGATAGCCCCAGCATAAACGGAGCTCAGTTTACCTCCGGGTTCAAGATCTTGGCGATTCTCATGAGAAGACCCAAGCATGGTAAATTTGAAAAATAAATGAAAATACAGACACAAAACATAGACGCAAGCACAGACACACACTTCAGAACTAAAAAGTGAACTGGGAAGTTTCATAAAAAGAGTGTTTTTCATGATCTCACTTGGAAGTGTGCAGCCGATTCATGTGAGCACAATGGCATGTAATTTCAAACACTGTCAATGCCGGCAACAAAGTGCCATGCAAGATCTATTGACAGCTTGGCCCCTAAATAAAAAAGAATGGCTTTTGGACTTGACATGATCGCGAAAGGACATCATATGATATGTGGGCCCTTTCACATTAATTAGGCATCGTTATGATGCCATATTTGCTGCATCTGATAAAGTACTAAGAGCCTTATCGCACAAGGGAAGGGAAATGGCAGTAAAGTCTGAGAGTAGAACGTCCCACCTTGCCTTATCACACTATGTCTGCATGTTTCAGCTGTTCTTCTGTTCCATTCCCATGAGAGACAGTAGTAAATGCAAGTCTTTTTGCTAACTGGAAAAATCTGTTAGCAAAAGGACTCACCTTTACCACCTTCTCCCACAGGACCAGAATGGGAGAAAAGCTGAAGCACACAGGTGAAAAGGCAAGGTGCATTGTGCTACTCTTGGGCTTTACTGCTGCTTCCCTTTCCTTGTGCAATAAGCCCCTAACACAGCAACAGTCCTAGAAATTACTTTTTACAGTTACCCTTAAAGCAGTGCTTCTCAACCTGTGGGTCCCCAGATGTTGTTGGACTACAGTTCCTAGGAGTCCTCTGAGGTCTCACCTTGACAGCCAGGTGGTCCTCCCAGTCATTAGTGATGGTGTAGGATTGAAACAGCCAACAACATCTGGGGACCCACAGGTTGAGAAGCACTGCCTTAAAGGCTATTTTTAGAAGCACTTTGACAGAAAGTTTTGAAGTTTCATGCCACTGTCTTATCAATCCTAAGGTGCTCCCCTAAAAAAAGAAATGAAAGTAATGAGCAGCACAAGGGATAACACAATGAGTTCCCTTTTCATTGTGAGTAATAACAGCAAATTACTTTTAAAACCCTGCAGGTTCATTTTGGGTTTTAGTCTGAACTTTAAAAATATTGTCCAAGATACTGGACCCTACCCCATCAATGTAGATTTAGCACTTTGGACAAGTTCTTTAAAGTTCAGACTAAAAACCAGAGTGTTGCTCCACTGACACTGAAGACACCAGCAGCCCCTGGGGTAAGAGAAAAGGAATTACTTTTTTAAAGTAACTTTCCAAGTTCTGTCCCAAACCAAAGATAAATCCACATATGATTAATATCTAGGTTATATTGAGGAGCATATGCTCCCATAGAATCCTGCCTCAGCAATTTGAGATCCTTGGTGGAGTCCCTCCTCTCCATCCGAACACTTTCATAGGTACCTCTGATAGGAACCTGAGAAGAGTTTCCCAGTGCCTGCTCCCAGGCTAGGGATCTCATTTTTTAGAAAAGCTAGACTGGTCCCACCATGGTGTCCTTCTGGTGGTAGCTGAATACATTTTTGTTTTCACAGACCTTTGGGAACTGGCTATTATGGGGAAAGGGCTTTCAGCAGTGTGCTTTTATGCTTTGCTTTTTAACAGAGACTTTTAAAACAGTTTTTAAGTTCATTGATAGTTTATATTCTAAAGTTTTGCAAGTGACAGCTTTCATCTGTATCTCTTTTAATTTTTGTAATCTACTTTTGAGTCTCAACACTGGGAAAAAGTTAAGACAGAAATATAATAATGGTAATATAGAGAGCCAGCATAGGGTTATGGTTTAGTGTTGGATTAGGACTCTGGGAAACCACAGTTTGAATCTCTGTTCAGCCATGGAAACCCACTGGGTAACCTTGGGCTAGTCATATCCTTACAGCCCAAGAGGAAGGCAACGACAAAGCCCCTCTGAGCAACACCCCATGATAGGTTCACTTTAAGATCACCTTAAGTTAGAGATGAATTGGATGCACAACCACCACCATAATACATCTACCTCGGTCCAAGAAAGTTAAAGGAAGGCCTTGATATTTCCTGTGTGTACTGTTCAGAGCAAAGGACACTAAGAATGCACCTTGTTCCAGGTGGAAGGTGAAGGAGTGTGCCAAGAGGTCTTTAACTCTCCCTTTGCTCCCTACACTGGCAAAGTAATTCAAACCAGAAGGCAGGCAGGCAGGCAGGCAGAGGGACACATACACTTGCAGACATATGGGTCCTTATCTTCAAGGATTCTTCAGAGAATCACAGGCTGCTGGTGAAAGTTTCTGTGAGTTCCCTTTGGGTGCTGCGGGCTCTTTTTCTCGTGCAACCTGACACTGATTCAAAGCGACACTTGCACCTGTTGTCACCATCTTATGGTAATTAGCATCGTGCCCTAAAGTAGCAGCGGCAACCATTGCATCCAAACACACAATCCCATTAACATATTGCAGCTGTCATCAGGAGAGGAAAGCTAATGGAGTAGGCGGATTTGCACACCACCTTGGTGCGGCTAGCTGGTGTTTAACTACTGCTTCTCCATATTGGGGTCATTGGGGATGTGAGAATGAAATGTGGGATGAAGGCAGTCAGGAGTGAAAGAATACATTTTACTGCAGGTTTACTTTCATGTATTATGCATGCCCTTCAAGGTCACTGCATGATCATTTATAAGATTTTAATGAGATATCAAAGTGGAAAGAATGAAATATAATTAATGGGATCCTTAGTGGGTGGGGAAAATATTTTTTTCATTTCTTAAAAAAGTGCAAAATGTCAACAATTTCAAGAAAGAAAGAAAGACACCCAAAGAAGTGGCCAAGTAAAGGGAAACTTTCTTGCTCTTCTCCTTGGTAGGCACCCTTCTGAAAAAGAAACTGGGAGAAAACTTTCTTGTCAGTTGAATCTTTCCAGCTGACAATAAAATAATAGAAAGCATTACAAGCCACTCAGCCCACAGTTTCTCTTTGAATTCAGCAATACATGGATTTTTACTCTTGTGGGATAAAAAGGGCTATTTGCAGATGAAGGCCTAAAAGGCAACCTACTGGGAAACATTTTAGTGGACTAAGCTCTATAGGCTGACATGCACCAGAGTTAAGTGTTTGGACTGAGGCCAATTTAAAGCCAGGTCCAGTCCAAAACATGGCATCTGTGGAAGAGAAGCAGAAGGGATCCTTGGAGGGCCTAGATGTATAAATATGTCTGGTCCAAATTGCTCCTTTCTGCAACTGGAGGGGAGGATTTGTGGACTGGTTTGAAAGGAGAGAATTCATCAGCAGAAGGGGAATGGTCCAGAACTGCATACAGTTTTGTATTGTTTTAAATTGTACTATATTGTTTAACTTTTAAAATCTTTTTGGAGTGTATGTTTTTAATACAGTTCTTAGTTTAATTTGGTTTTCATGCTGATTTTATGTGTTTTCAATTGTAATCTTTTTAATGTGTAAGGCACAATGAGTACCAGTCTTGGCAAAGTTTTAAAATAATAATAATACAGTTGGCCCTCTACATTTGTGGGTTTAACTTCTGTGGATTTGAATATTTGAGGATTATTTGCTGCTGCCCTATGCCATTTTAAACAGGGGCTGTAAGTCTTGTGTGTTTCCCTAAATGCTTGGGTCTGTTGAGACCTTCTAAAATATCAATATTAATTTGGGGAATTAATATACTCAGCTGTCAGTAATTAGAGACTGAACTCCATTATAAAATGGCCAAACAACTGCAGAGTCATGCTGATGAGTCATAATGGCTGACTCCATGAACTGCCAAGTCATGCCACAGCTACAGAAGGAGGGTTCTTATTGGTGTGTAAGATCACGTGATTGAGCAAGCCAATGCCCTGTAACTGTGTATATAGATTGCTCAGAACATAGCTCACTTCTCTTCTTCTTGTGAATGCTGATGCCTGGTGAAGCAGTTTGTCCTTCAATTGTAAATATTTGTACATATTGCAACTGCTTGACTTTGAAGATAAAAGTGTCTCCTGCTTATTTGGATGTCAAACATTCTGTGCATGAGTATTCTTGGGAACGGGTTGCTACTAAGTCTGCTGAGATAGTTTTTTGGTTTCTGCAGGGGATTGAGGGTCCTATCATCCCCTGACATCAGCTTGGTGATACGAGAGGAGGGCAATGAGCATGACCTTGAGAACTGTGTATACTGGTACTCAGGAAGAGACTAGCACAATAAATAGTACAATTAAATGATCTTTATTGAAAAACAATAATAACAACATTTACCCACACATTTGGGCTTCAATAATTTCACACAAGCTGTCATGAAGCCAACTTAAATAGCTGATAAGACAGCCCGGCTCGGCAACAACTCAGTTGAAAAGCACAGTACCTGGTGTTGTCAGTAGCAGTCCTATAGGGTCAGAAGTACACACAGAGAGAGCGAAGAACGAAGAGGCAGTCCGAGGTCAAAAGGATTCCGGCAGGTGGGTCAACAAAGACAGTCCAAGGTTGAGGTATCCGAAGTCTCAAGACAGCAAGGTTCCAAGAGGCAGGAGAGTCACAGGCAGAGGCTTCCTCCAGGAAACGCAGACTGCCTGAAACAAGGAACTCAGCATCCCCCAGCTGCTTATGTTGGCCCAGCTCCCACTCCCAGCTGTGGGGTGATTGATGAGCTTCTCTCTCTTAATCTCCAGGAACGATGCAGCCACACCCTCTCTGCTCTTCTTTGGCTAAAGGTAGATACCTGCTCTTCTACCTCTTGCTCTTGCTCCACTATGTCTCCCAGGCTTGGACCCTGTGCTGGGGGAGGGCTAGGCTGCTGAGCCCTGGGTTCTTCAGGGCTAGACTCAGACTCAGCCAGCTCTTCTGCTACTGGCTCAGCCTCCTCGCCTTCTGAGTCCTCAGAGTCCTGGCTGACCATGACATCATTCCCCCCCATTATCCTCCCCCGCACCCGGAGGAGGATGAGGCCGGTCTGGGAAGCAATGGTGAAATGCCCGAACCAGGCAGGGAGCATGGACATCAGAGGCATCTTCCCAGGAGCGGTCCTCTGGCCCGTAGCCAACCCAGTCGACCAGATACTGAAGGCAGCCCCGATGACAACAAGAGTCCAAGATCTGGGCCACCTCAAATTCCTGTTCCCCATCCACCAAAACCGGATCGGGCTGAGGTGCAGGACAAGCATCAGGATGAACCCCTGAAGCCGGAAGCAGTAGGGAGTGATGGAAGACTGGATGGATCCACCACGTCTGCAGAAGCTGGAGCCGAAAAGCCAATGGATTCACCTGGGCCACGATCTTGTAGGGCCCTGCAAATTGAGCAGCCAACTTCCGACACAGCCACTGGAGCGGGAGATGGCGCGTGGACAGCCAGACCGAACCCCCAACCTGTAAAGGAGGACCTTCCTGCCGACGACAATCCGCACCCCGCTTATACGCCTCCTTGGCCACCTCAAGCTGTTCCTGTAGCAAGGACTGAGCAGCCCGGAGTTCCTGGAGCCACTGGTCTGCCACAGGGACCGCCGAGCCAGGGGCCACAGCCAGAAATCCCCGTGGATGGTAGCGCCGGTGACAAAGAAGGGCGTCTGCTGAGTGGAGGCGCTATAGAGTTTTTATATTGTAAGCCGCCCCGATTGCGTTGCAGAGGGGCGGGATAGAAATAAAATTTTATTATTATTATATTATTATAGGCATGCACGGAGTTGTTGTAGGCGAACTCGGCCAATGGCAGCAGGTCGACCCAGTTCTCCTGGCGGTAACTGGAGTAACAGCGGAGGTACTGCTCCAGTGTCCCATTCGTGCATTCTGACTGGCCATCGGACTCAGGATGGTGCGCTGAGGACAGGTGAGGCGTGATGTCCAGGAGCCGCATCAGACTTGTCCAGAACTGGGCCGTAAACTGGGCTCCTCGATCAGAGACTACTCCCTCAGGAAGGCCATGGAGCTGGAAGATGTGCTGTACAAACATCCTGGCCATCTCTTTCACCGTGGGGAGGCCAGTGCAAGGCACGAAGTGAGCCATCTTGGAGAACAGGTCCACCACCACCCAAATGGTGGTACAGCCTGCAGAACAGGGCAGGTCCGTGATAAAGTCCACCGAGATGAGTTTCCAGGGCCCCGACAGCGTCGGCAGAGGCATCATTAAGCCCGCAGGTCGCCCCAGATGATCCTTAGCATGGCGACACACAGGGCAAGTGTCCACATACTGGGCCACCTCCGCATAGACCCGAGGCCACCAAAACTCCCAGATGAAGAGGTGCAGGGTCTTGCAAAATCCAAAGTGCCCCGCAGTTTTGGCATCATGGCACAACCGTAGGACCGCCTCCCGACATGGACCTGCTGGTACATAAAGGCGGCCCCGGTGGTAGAGCAGGCTGTCTTGGAACTCAAAAGGAGAGGCACCCCCCTCTGCTGAATTCTGGGTCACGAATGGGTCCTGGCTTTGTAGGTCACGAATCTGGTCCAGCAGGGTAGCCTCCCTTGGAGCAGCAGCAAAATTCTCTGAGAGCAGAATGGTGGACCGAAGCTCCCCCTCCGGTTCCGTGGCATACTCTGGCTTCCGGGAGAGAGCGTCGGCCTGCCGATTCTGGGCCCGAGGAACGTGCTGGAGCTGGAAATTGAAGCGCCCAAAAAACAGGGACCATCGCTTCTGCCTCTGGGACAACTTCCGGGCCATCTGCAGATGCTCCAAGTTCCTGTGGTCGGTGTGGACCCGGATGGGATGAGCCACCCCCTCCAACAGATGCCGCTGCATGTCAAAGGCGGCCTTAATTGCCAACAGCTCTTTCTCCCAAATGGTGTAGTTGCGTTCAGGAGGAGACGCTGATGGGAATAAAAGGTGCAAGGCAACAGGCGACCCTTGGCACCCGTGGGCTGAAGCAGCACAGCCCCAATCGCCACGTCCGAGGCGTCTGCCTCCACCACAAAAGGTGTCCGTGGATCAGGGTGCTGCAAGATTGGGGCTGACCTGAACTTCTCCTTTATGACCTCAAATGACTTCTGGGCCACAGGTGTCCACTGAAAGCGGGTCTTCCCCTGCAGCAGTAGGGAAAGAGGGCTTGCCAGGGCTGCATAATCCGCGATGAATTTTCTGTAGAAGTTGGCAAACCCCAGGAACCGCTGGACATCCTTCCGGCAGCGAGGAGTTTGCCATGATAACACCGCCTCCACCTTGGAGTTGTCCATGGCCACCCCCTGAGCGGATACTCGGTAGCCTAGGAAGTCCACCTCCCGAGGTCGAAGGCACACTTTTACAACTTGGCATAGAGGCGGTGTTCCTGAAGACGCTGAAGGACGGCCCAAATGTGGGTGTCATGGGAAGCCTGGCTGGGAGAATAAATCAAAAAGTCATCCAGGTAGATGATCACAAAGCGATCTAGATAGTCCCGGAAGACATCGTTGACGAAGTGCTGGAAGACGGCTGGGGCATTACAGAGGCCAAATGGCATGACGGTGTACTCATAATGTCCATACCTCATCTGGAAGGCTGTCTTCCACTCGTCTCCGGCCGTGATCCTCACCAAGTTGTAGGCCCCTCTGAGGTCCAACTTAGTGAAGACCTTTGCATGACAGAGCCACTCCAGCAGTTCTGGAATCAGTGGCAAGGGGTACTGGTTCCTGATGGTGATCCGGTTAAGGGCACGGTAGTCATTGCAAAGACGTAACTCCCCACACTTTTTCCGCACAAACAACACAGGGGCGCCTGCAGGAGACTTTGAAGGGTGGATAAACCCCTTCTTGAGGTTCTTTTCCAAGAAATCCCTCAGAGCCACCAGTTCAGGCTCTGAGAGGGAGTAGAGGCATCCCGCTGGGATCAGGGCCCCATGTATTGTCAATCGCACAGTCATACGGTCTGTGCAGTGGGAGACGATCCGCCTCCTTCTTGTCAAAGACGTTGGCGAAATCCCGGTATTTCTTGGGCAGCATCACTAAGCACTCCTTGGTGTCTGTTGCCTTGGCCGCTGGGATCTGCTCCAGCCAACAGTGCTCCTGGCAAAACTCAGAGGCGAACAGAACCTCCCACTGGGCCCACGAGATGTGTGGATCATGCTTGGAGAGCCAGGGCATCCCTAGGACTAAAGGGAAGTGAGGCACCTCAGCCAACAGGAACTGGATCTCCTCGATGTGGCCCTGGATCTACAAGTGAAGCAACGGGGTCTGGTGAGTTACAGGATCGGACCGCAGGAGCCGCCCATCGTTAGCCTCTACGGGTCTAGGCTCAGCTAGGGCCTCCAGTGGTATCTGATGACTGGTGGCAAATCCTAAGTCCATGAAATTGTTGGAGGCTCCTGAGTCTATCATGGCTCCCAGGGGGACAAGCTCCATGGAAGGCAGTCTAAGGTTAGCCGCCACCAACAACGGGTCTTTGCTGCAGGTCATGCTGGGGTTAGCAGGTTCCGAGGACGTTTCCCGGTGGTGAACCTGCTCTACACCTGGGACTGCCTGTTTCTCGGCAGCAGTGCTTGGTGTCCCTTGGCTCGGCACTTTCTGGCAAGATGCTCTGAGAGACCACAGTACAGGCAGAGCCCCTCTGTCGTTCCTTCTCAGCTGCAGTGAGCCGTGGCCAAGCCCCTCCCAGCTGCATTGGTTCTTCTGCAGACAGGGCAGCCATTGGGGAAGTTGCCGGTGTCTGGGGTGCAATCACTGGGGAAGAGGGCGGGTTGGAATGCCTGGCCTGCCTGCGAGCTGAGAGGCGGCAGTCTGTGCGTGTTGCTTGAGTTATCAAGGCAGCTAAGGTGTCTGGAGGCTCTGAACGGGCCAGCTCATCCAAAATGGGGTCTGCCAACCCCCAGTGAAACTGGGCCTGCAAGGCACTCTGGTTCCAGGTCGGGTCCTGGGCTATGAGACGGAAGGCGGTGGCATATTCAACCACAGAGCCTTTGCCTTGCTGGAGGGTTTTAATCCAGTGCTCAGCAGTCTCAGTTTTTACAGGATCACCCCAGGTAGCTCTCATTTTTTTTCTGGAAATCCTGCAAGCTCTTGAGGACTAGGCTATCCTCATTCAGATAGGGAGTAGCCCATTTACTTGCAGGACCACCTAACAGACTGATAATGAAAGCCACTTTGTGAGTGTCCGTGGGGAAATCAGCCCCTCTGATTTTGAAGTGCAGCTTGCAGTTTGCTATAAAACTGTCCAATAGTGCTCTATCACCAGAAAACTTTTCAGGTAAAGCAATGATAGATTTCCCCCAGGACTGGGGTGGGGGTTGGTTCTGGAGTGCAGCCAAACCTTGAGTTAATTGTGCCAGCTGGGCTGCTAATTGCTGGTTTTGGGATAACAGTTCCTGAATCACAGCAGACTCGGCCATCTTATCAACTTAATTAAGGTTTTTCAGGCAGTTCTGTCGTGAAGCCAACTTAAATAGCTGATAAGACAGCCCGGCTCGGCAACAACTCAGTTGAAAAGCACAGTACCTGGTGTTGTCAGTAGCAGTCCTATAGGGTCAGAAGTACACACAGAGAGAGAGTGAAGAACGAAGACGCAGTCCGAGGTCAAAAGGATTCCGGCAGGTGGGTCAACAAAGACAGTCCAAGGTCGAGGTATCCGAAGTCTCAAGATAGTAAGGTTCCAAGAGGCAGGAGAGTCACAGGCAAAGGCTTCCTCCAGGAAATGCAGACTGCCTGAAACAAGGACTCAGCATCCCCCAGCTGCTTATGTTGGCCCAGCTCCCACTTCCAGCTGCGGGGTGATTGATGAGCTTCTCTCTCTTAATCTCCGGGAACGACGCAGCCACGCCCTCTCTGCTCTCCTTTGGCTAAAGTTAGGTACCTGCTCTTCTACCTCTTGCTCTTGTTCCACTGTCTCCCAAGCTTGGACCCTGTGCTGGGGGAGGGCTAGGCCGCTGAGCCCTGGGTTCTTCAGGGCTAGACTCAGACTCAGCCAGCTCTTCTGCTACTGGCTCAGCCTCCTCGCCTTCTAAATCCTCAGAGTCCTGGTTGACCATACACAAGGCTAATGAAGTAAGTACAGTCGTCCCTTCACATTTGTGGGGGTTAGGTTCCACAGACCCCCGCAAATGTGAAAATTCCGCGAATAAAGACTGCCCTCCCCCTCCCTCCTGAAGCGACCATGGGGCCTCCAGAGGCCCCGTAGTCGCTTCCACACACCTCCGGGGGCCCTCCGGAGGCCCCGTGGTCACCAGGGGGGCATGGGAAAGCGACTACGGGGCCTCTGGTCACCTGGGGAGGGCATGGGGAGGTGACTACAGGCCCTCCAAAGGCCCCCTGGTCACCTGGGAAGGGTAGGGGATGCGTGGCCCACCGGAGGCCCAAAGTCGCTTGTCCCCCGCCTCCCCCCACCCTCCACAGGGCACCATGGAGCCTCCAGAGGCCCTCCAGAGGCCCCGTAGTCACCTCCCCATGCCTCCCCCTCCCTCCTGAAAGTGGCAATGGGGACTCTGAGGCCCTGTCGCCACTTTTCTCGGCCTCCCCTTACGGCAAATCACGAATATGCGGAACCACGAGTGTGGAGGCCGCGAATGATGAGGGAGGACTGTAGGAAGTATTTGGATAGAGGAATAGAGTAATGGGTTGTCTTTGGGTGGTATTGCACCTATCAGAAGAGTTAAGATTGTTGAGAAAACCAGCAGAGTGGGGGTCTAGGAGCATGAATGGCTACACAGTCGGATGTGGAGTCAAGAGGAAGAAGAATTGTGTGCACTTGAGTGGAATTTGGAAGGGTTTTTTATACCTAATATTTCCCTTCAGGGGATGGGATTTGGAGTGAAAGATAATGCTTCTCAGACGTTCTCAAGATAAGACAATGGACATTCTGGAAACGTTAACGACCCTTAATATGTTGATAAGGGAGCCCTGGTGGTGCAGTGGTTAAATACCAGTACTGCAAGCCACAAGGTTATGTTTTCAATCCCAGGGGCCTCCAAGGTTGACTCAGCCTTCCATCCTTTCATAGGTCAGTAAAATTAGTATCCAGCTTGTTGGGGGCATTGATAAGTGGTATATAAATATCAATGGTATTGCTATTGTCATACTTTGGAATTGAATGGAGGAAGCAGCCCTCTTTGTTTGCGTGGAGGTAGAGGTAAGACAGCTCTTTACAAACCTTGAGTGTCTCAGCTAAGTTTGAACATCTTGCCAGATGTTCAGGCAAGAAGTTGCCCTGTAGGTTACCTTTCTTTGGAATCGGTAATGCCCCTACCTATTGCATACATGACTTAGTATCAGTTCTAGTTCTTGGGATTCCTGGTTTTTGGGAGTTCCCAGTTTTACTTGCCACACTCTGGAAAGGCCACCATTGGCCAAATGATTAAATATTGCCATTTATTAAGGATAAGGGGTAGGGAGTGTCAAGGCAGTAACACGTGAGTCTGAGAGAGATTGTGAATGTATATTGAGGCTTCTAAGTCCCTAATAAAAATGGCATAGGGCATCAGTGGAGGTAGTAGCAAGCCCCACCAGCTGCTGCTTCTGCCTTGCAAAGGAACCCTGCTGCCTTGAAGGCATCCACAGTGGGTTGAATCCATAGATCATACTTTTTGTGTGTTAAATATGGTTTTTTGTGGGGAGCTAGAGATATTCATGGTTTTTTCCACTTTCATGGGGGTCCTGCACCCCTAACCCCAGTGAATGTGGATGGATGATGATGATGATGATGACGATGGCTGGAATCCTATTGGGTAATTATGAATGCATAACTGCTTCATACTCATGATCTCTATATATGTTTTAAGTTGATTTTATAATATTTTAATTGCACATTTTGTATTTTAATCTGTTTTATGGAAGCCACCTTGTGTCCCATCTTGGGAGAAAGGTGGCATACAAATGAAACAAACAAACACATAAAACAACCTCCCCTCATTTAAGGGCTACAGAGGGACAACAAAAGTCTCCCAATCCCCACTTACCAGCAGCCACTGCAAATGATGGGGGTCTGTCCTCATGTCATTCAGGAAGCAGCTGACTGATGATCTCATCCCTCTCCCATGCGAGGAATCTCCATTGTGGGGAGGATTGCAACTTGTACCCTGTTTCTGCCTGTCACAATGGGGATCGCTCAAACAAGGTGATGGGAATGTTAGTCAGGCACTTCTTGAGTGATGGGGGAACAGAACCCCATTGATTGTAGCAACTGCTGACCAGTAAGTGGGGATTGGGGGGGAGCGGTCAGGCCTGGATTCACTATGTACGTACTACCATGATTATATTGCAATATAGTGCATAGAGATTTATGGAGTGTGTGTATGTGCAGCAGCTAGCAATTTTGATAAGGAGTAAAGGCAACAATGGCTAAAGAAACAAACTAAGGAGATTTTCACACGGCTAAAATATCCCCTGGAGAAATCAGGACAGAAATATTTCTGTCACGGAAGTATCGCCGCGGTTCGCACGCCCAGTTCCCTCTCCCGATATGCCATCGTCCTCGCGCTGTGTTTTTTCTTCCCTCTTCCATAATATTTTACTAACGGGAGTTCACCATTAATAAAAAATTACGGAAGAGGGAAGAAAAAACACAGTGTGAGGACGACGGCATATTGGGAGAGGGAACTGGGCATGTGAACTGCGGCACTGCTTCTGGGACAGAAATATTTCTGTCCCCATTTCTCCGGGGGATATTTTAGCCGTGTGAAAATCTCCTAAGGCTTTATTGGAAGAACTGTATTAAATATAGGTGATAAAGGTGATAAAGATCTTTAAGTCTTTAAGTGCTGAGTTTTGTTGCATTTCTAACAGGTTTCTGGTGGTTTGTTGTTGGTATGTGTGCCTTCAAGATGTTCCCAACTTATGGCCACCCAAAGGCGAACCTATAATGGGGTTTTCTTGGCTAGATTTGTTCAGAGGGGGGTAGCCATTGCCTTCCTCTGAGGTTGAGAGAGTGTGACTTGCCCAAGGTCATCTAGTGGGTTTCATGGCTGAGCAGGGATTCGAACCCTGGTCTCCAGAGTCATAGTTCAACACTCAAATCACTACGCCACACTGGCAGTGGTACGCTAGCCTATTTTGAAGTACAGGAAACCACCATGACAGTTGCTCCAGCCACACAAAGGAGAACCCAAACAATACAGGTAGCTGTGTTGATCTAAGTCAACAAACTATTTCTATAGTGTCATCTCTACTCAGATGGTACCCAAAATGCTCCTGGAAATTCCAAGAAAATATCGAGTTTTTAATATGTTGAGGAAATTAGCTGGAACTCGACTTGAGCAATGCAGTAGGGGGCAACAAGGGGGTCTTGAACATATCTATACCAGTACTAGTTTGGATTGAATACACACACATGGGAAATTAATTGTTTTTTAAAAGAGTTCAAAAATTAACACCAAACACACACACAGTCACACAAGAAGCATTCACATAAGGCTATAGAAAAGCAGTAGAAAAGACTTGATAGAGGAATAGGAAGAGGGTTTGCTTTGGGTTATATGACCTGTCTGGAGTCCAAAGTTTGTTGAACAGTCTGGCAGAGTGGATGGAGGAATCTGATGGTGGCTAACACAGTGTGACAGAGTTTCCCCTGGAACTGGTTCTGTGTGCAATGAGGCAGATTTTGAAGGTCATATTTATACCCCCAAATACGCCTCAAGGGGAGGGGATGTTTCATGGGTTGAAACAATAATCTCTAAAGATTGCTCAATGAGTTCCAGGAAGACTCCTGGACTTGACAATAGGTATCTGAAGATGCTAATGTGTTGCAAACTATCCTTAATGTCTGGTGATTGGATTTTAAAAGCTTGAGCTGCCTCTTTAATTGTTGGGGATTAAGGAGAGGAAATTTTGAAACCAGCATACAAAGGATTGCTCCATCCATTCATCATCTCCCTTACAGATGTACAGTGGAGATTGTGTCCTTTTGACCTTTAAATACTTTTCTTGCCTCTTCAAAATAGTCTTAGTCTTCCCTAGGGCAAAGCATGGCACTCAGCTGATCTTTCTGAGGCCATGCTGCTTTTTCCCTTGTGGAAGGCCACATCATGAACCATATTATTAATATGTCAATTTAATAATACACCAATTTTATTATATGCCAATTTTGGGAGTCTCTGGAGGTGGGGTAACAGCCTTCCTAACACAGAGCAAGCATTTTGTAAAGCTAATGGGACTTATTTCCTGCTGAATGAAAGCTGCCCCACAAAGACTTTATGCTTGTAGCAAAGGCACTCAGTAGGAAGTATTCATGGAAAGGTATCCCAGGTTTTTTAATGTGTACTCATAGATGGTATATGCACAAAAGATAGGAAAATTAGTCATTTTTGTTTTTTCCTTCATACGCATTTTATATCCCTTTTTTTGTATCAGTCTTCTCTGTCAAGAATATGATGGAAATCATTAATTTTAGTAACTTCTTTAAAAAACACAAAATGGTTTGCCAATCTCCAATAGCCAACATACAACTATGAGCTGTACAGTTCGTATTCTCACTATGGAAAGGACCATAGGGGCAGAGGGGATGGAGATCCTCGATCCAAACATTGGCACCTCATTGACTGTGTTCTAGTCCACCAGAGAAACATTCGCAATGTCCGTCATACTCGAGTGATGCCCAGTGCAGAATGCCAGACAGATCATCGCCTCATCAGATGTAAACTAAATCTTCATCTTAAGTTCAAACCTAAGAGGGGTGGCATGTTAAAGAAGAGACTCCAAGTCAACAATCTTCAACAAGCTACCATGAGAGACAACTTCCAGGCAAACCTGCAAACAAAACTTGAAGACCATCCTATAGATCCTTCTCCTACAGTGCTTTGGCAACATATCAAAAACAGTATCCTTCTATCTGCAGAAGAATCCCTCGGGTTCTCCCACAAGAAAAATCAAGACTGGGTGGGGTGGGGGGTGTTTGGGGATTTTATCTGTATTGTATTATAATTTTTGTAAGCCGCCCTGATTGTTTTAACAGAGGGGCGGGGTATAAATAAATTTTATTATTATTATTGTTGTTATTATTATTATTATGGTTTGATGAAAACAACCAAGAGATCCAGGAGCTGTTGGCAAAGAAGAGAACTACTCACCAGGCATACCTTGCCCAGCCGACTTGCCATGTAAGAAAAGCAGCTTTCCATCTCACATGTAGTAAACTTCAACAAAAACTCTGAGACATGCAGAACAAGTGGTGGATCAATGTAGCAGAAAAGACACAACGCTGTGCAGATCCAGGTGATCATAGAGGATTTTATGAAGCTCTTAAAGCAGTGTTTGGACCTACTTATCAGGTCCAAAGCTCCTTATACAGTACAGATGGTCAAACATTAATTACTGCTAAAGCCTCCATGCTGAATTGATGGGCTGAACATTTTCAAAATCTCTTTAGTGCCAACCAAGTAGTCCAAGGCTCAGCTATCCAACATATGATACAAAAACCAATGAAAAATGAATTGGACATAGCTTTGGAAGAGACCCTTAACGCCATACAGCAGATGAAAAATAGCAAGGCAACTGGGATTGATGGAATCCCACCTGAAGTTTGGAAACACGGAGGTCATGCACTCCATGATAAATTCCACAAACTCCTTGTGAATTGCTGGGAAAAAGGGGAACTGCCATCAGATCTCCAAGGTGCAGTCATCATCACCCTGTACAAGAAAAAAGGAGCAAAATACGATTGCTCAAACTATCAAGGCATAACACTGCTCTCTATTGCTAGAAAAATCCTTGCAAGGATACTCCTGAACAGATTAGTTCCTGCTATTGCAGAAGAACTTCTTCCTGAAAGCCAATGTGGCTTCAGAGCCAATAGGAGTACTATAGATATGGTATTTGCCCTTAGACAACTGCAAGAGAAATTTAGAGAGCAGAACAAGCTGCAGAGCTGTTTGGGCTGGAAGTCAAACCTGAAAAAAATGGAAGTTCTCTACCAGCCTGCACCACAGGATGAACACCACCATCCACACATTACCATCGGCAAATCTGTGCTTAAGTCCGTTCAGTAGTTCACCTATCTGGGAAGCATCATCTCCTCAGATGCCAAGATTGACAAAGATATCGATCACAGATTAGCAAAGGCATATAGTGTATTTGGAAGACTTTACAAAAGAGTCTGGAGTAACAAACACCTGAGGCGAAGCACAAAACTCAGTGTGTATAGAGCCATTTTACTGTCTATTCTTCTTTAGGGGTCTGAAACATGGGTTACCTATCACCACCACTTACGACTCCTCAAACGTTTTCATCAGCGGTGTATACGCACAATCCTAAATATATACTGGACTGACATATGTGATGAATGTTGCTGTACTTGAGCAAGGAGGGATCACCAGCATTGAGGCCATGATACTGCGAACACAGCTGCGTTGGGCAGAGCACGTTTCTAGGATGGAGGACCATCACCTCCCAAAAATAGTACTCTACGGTGAACTCACCACAGGTCAGCGTAATAGGGGCGCTCCAAAAAAGCAATACAAGGACTCCCTGAAACAACATCTCAGACTCGGCCAAATTGATCACCAACAATGGTCCACCCTGGCCTCACATTGGGAGGCATGGAGACACACTATCCAGAATGCTGCAGCCTTATTTGAGAACTCATGCCGAACAAGTCTTGAAGAGAAACGACAACACAGAAAGAATCACAACCCAGAAACATCGCCCAAGGAGACTTTCTGCTGTGCTTTCTGCAACCCGACCTGTTTATCTTGGATTGGCCTTTTCAGTCATCAGCGCACTTGCAGAAAGCACGGGATGAGTCCTTCCTGAATCTTCGTTTGTGAAGAAAAGCCAGAGAGAGAGAATGATCATGGCTCCATCCTATCGGATCCTGGAATTTGTAGTTTGTTATGGCACCAGAGCTCTCTGATATAGAAGACTAAATATCTCACAAAACTACAAATCCCAAAATTCCATAGCATTGAGCCATGGCAGTTAAAGGGGTGTCAAACTGCATTATTTCTGCACTGTATCAACAGCCATTGTGTCTGACTGCCATATAGACATTAAAGTTGATGAGGCTGTCAGAGGAAAAAGAGGAAAAACTTTCAGCACTAACATGGTTGAACAAAAAGGAATTCAAAGCTCAACTTTTAAGAGGTAAGCATTCAAAGCTATGGGCTTTGGTGACCGTATCTGTAAGTTTCAGTTTCTCCGAATTTTAAACATTTAATTCTCAGCTTCTTGCTGTCTTGTTTATGAAGAAAGTTGTTAATTTGATTAAGTTCTTGGTTGGCAGGGGAGGGGATAGAACACTTCTCATCCTTCCCTAGCCCAAAGCCAGAGGAAACCAAATGTCCAGTGATAAGAATGATCGTTCAACCCTAATGTGATTTATCATAGCACACATGATTGAAAGATAGCTAAGCACTTAAAACTGAATCTGTGAATTTAGGTTTCTCCCATGTTGCACTTTAAAAAAAACAATCTTAAGTTCTTTCCATCCAAAATATGAATTAAACTGAAGCTTAAACTGGAACAAAATCTACTCCCATCCCTAGTTCCTAGTAAATCTACTCAATAGTGGTGTTTACCAAAGAAGTATTTCCTGCAGAATGTGGGGAGGCCTACAACACATTTTTCAGTCACATCAAACTTAGGGGAGTAAATACTGCTGAGGGAGAGTACATGCTGTCCATGTACAAGTTGTATGGTTAGTCTCTGATATCTCGGTCTTCATTAACTAAACTTGACAACTTGGAATGTTACTTTTACAAAGGAGTTTATCAGACGCACTAAATATGGTGTCATAACAATGCCACATAAACATGAAAGGGCGCACATATCAGACAATGTCACCCTTTTGTGTTTATGTCCTGTCAAAATCCCATACCTTTTTATTAATGTCTGAAGTTGTCAATAGATCCCTCGTGGTGCTTTAGTGCCGGCATTGCTGGCATGTGAAACCTCGGGGCCATTTAACTCACGTGAATGCAGTGTCAATGGCCGGTCTGGAGCACACACTTTTGGGTGAGATCGCAACATCCAGATAAGTTTTGCTCTTTTTATGACTCTCCCCCAGTGTGTTTAGGTGCCTGGTGTAGCTTTTTACGTTTTGTTTTATGTTTTATTTTTAAATTTTCCATGTGATGAAGGGACTTGTGGGACTTCAAAGGAGGAAGTGAATGGGGCTTTGTTGACTTCCTCTTCATTGCCGCGGAAGCCGTCTGCCAGGAGAGAAGGTAAGTGCAGTGCAGGGCGTTCTTTTGCTGGCATAAAAATTGATTTTTTTAATGCTGGCAAAATAATGTTTAAAGGGGATTGTCTGATAAAGTCCAAAGTAACTACTTAGTCAAAGTCCCCAGACAAATAAATTCAGTGTGTTACCATTAGATTGCCTGGTATTTTTTTTTAAAAAAAATAACTGCTTACCCATTTGTCAAAATAGCTGAAATAGTTTTTTTAAAGCCCTGAATGCTACAAGGCTGTGATACAAAACAAACCCTCCCCATTGTCCAACTTCATGCTCTTATACCACATTAAGGAACAATCAAAATGTAATGCAGAGCTGTATTGTTTTTCTCTGTCTATCTATCTATCTATCTATCTATTTAGATGCTTTTATTTCCATCAAGAACCAGTTTTTTGCAAAGCTAACAGTTTTGCCCTTCTCACAATCAAACCATTCCCCAAAATTTTAGATTGCAACAGGATTAACCGTACATTGTTGCTGAGAAAATCCATTTTCCCATAGGGGATTTCAGGGGGAACAGGAGAGTCAGGGGGAGGAGAGAGGTGGTGTTAGAGAACATGCTAATCAAAACTGTTTATGCTTTGACCTGGTGACCCTTGGCTCCATTACGTCAAGACAGACATTGGACCATGGCATGGATTGAGTAGACCTTTATACATTTGCTCCCCCCTTTGTTAAGTTTACTTAACTAATGAGCTGATGTAGAATACTGACCATCATTAAACTACCAATAAAATAAAAACAGTTAAAAACATGCCATTAAAAAGAAGAGCAAGAAATATAAACAATACTGTATGGATAAGGTCCTTTCTCCCGGAGCAGTCAGTCCTCAAAAGCCTATCGTGGGGAAGAGGAGGTCTTTGCCTGCCTACAAAAGGAAAGCAAGGAAGGTACCAGTCTAATCTCTCTGGGAAGGAAGTTCCAGAACTTGGGAGCAGCCACCAAGAAGGCCCTCTCCTGTGTTACCACCAGGTATACCTCTGAGGATGGTGGGACAGAGAAAAGGTCTTCTTTAGAACACAGGGGTGCCGTTTACACGATGAAAATGTCCCGGGAAGAATTCATGTTGAACCCTGGCAGTTTACATGTACATCTGGTCGGGTACATGATTTTGGGAAGGGGAACCACCTTTTATCCCTCAACCTGAGGGACTTCCAGTCCCACGGGTTGTGCCGGTTTTTAAAAAAGTCACTGGGTAATTCGGAAAATGGGAAACGTAAACAGCCTGGGACAAAGTATCTCGGTACCAGGGGATGACCGGAAATGGTGACTGGGGGCGGGCTTAGAGATCAGCAACCAGAAAAGGAGGGGTCAGTCACCCGTTCAACAGATCCAGCCTCACCAGCTGAAAATAAAGGCATCCCTTCCAGCTGCACGTAGGTTGGTGTGTGTGCGCGCGCGTGTTCTCAATCACCTTTTTAAATGGATTTCTACACTGCAAACCCTTCAGCTTTAACCTCTTCCTCAACTGCATATTACAAAGAGATTGTGGTGGGCAGAGAGTCATCCATTCATTCCCTGCCTAGATCCCCTCTGTAGGTCTGAACAGATAATCAAACATTCATCACCCCCCCCCAAGGCACAGTAAAATATTCCAGCGTCTGAGCGAATGAACACACTTTCATTCCCTCCCCCCCACAAGGCACAGTAAAAAAATGCCAGCCAAAATTCCTTGTGTGACACTGGCTTGAAATCTTCACTCTGCAGCTCCCTCTGTTTTAAGCGTCAACATTTTAAAAGGAATCCCAAGCCTCTCCCCCCCCCCCAACTCGGCTTGATTTCAAAATGAAAG
This sequence comes from Gambelia wislizenii, assembly GCA_030847615.1. Lineage (NCBI taxonomy): Eukaryota > Metazoa > Chordata > Lepidosauria > Squamata > Crotaphytidae > Gambelia > Gambelia wislizenii. The sequence continues at coordinate 216,373,236 of JAUMIR010000003.1, forward strand.
GACATGGTTTAATTCTTCCTCTGTCTGAGCGAAAGATCACATTCTTGGTCTTTCAAAATGCCTTCTGCCTCTGCTTAAAGGGTTAACATTTTTAAGAGACAGGATAAACACAAGCCTCTGCCCCCTCCTTCCCCCCCCCCAGCCAGCCAATAGCATCGCTCGTGCCACAGAACTCTAAAGGAAGTACGTCACCAAGGTTGTGAAAACACGAGTAATAGCATCCTTGATTGACAGTCAAAAAAAAATCCCGGTAGGCTAAACATGTGTAAACATCAAAAGCATGGAGTATAAGAGTGCGAGACCAATAAAAAGAAATAGAACTTTTGACGTGTAAATATCAATCACGGGATTTCCTAAAGAGTAGAGTGACAAAAATCGTCGAAACAGCGTGGGACCAATCCGGGATCAGGAAGTCACGGTAAGCCCCATGACAAAAATTGTCATGTAACTGGCACCAGGCAGACTCATACAGGGATTTACAGTCCTTCAGGTTACTTGGATCTGAGCTGTATAGAGCATGGTAGATCATCATCAACACTTCAAATTGTGACCAGAAACAGACTGGAGACGAATGTCCAAGTAAAGGATTCCAAGAGGTTGTCTAGATGAGAGGATATAATGCTCACTGCTGTGCACTAACGCAAAATTGCAGCAATGTTCTTTTATCTCCATAGTCCTTTGGCAAAATCATTGGTATGTGAAGCTATCTGTGTTTGAAGTTCACATGCAGCCACGACTGTGAATCAAGATGGTGGCTGGGAGTGAATTACTCATGTTATTATCCTCCATGGGTTGTCACCGCTGCACAGTATTTTTTAAAAAACAACTGTAAATCTAAGGTGCACAAGTGTGACCTTCTGCTTAAAAAAGCTGTTTGGTCACCTCAGCACAGTGAAAAAGCACATGATTGGCAACACAAAACTCCAAAATGGCACTTCCAGCTACTTAAGTGCCAGCAAGCCCGCCCCTGCACACATCTGACCAATCTGCTTTCCACTTCTGCTCTTATCCAGGAATGCACTGCAATGCAAATCAGCTTTACAAACAGGCAGTAATGCGCATTTCCACATATTTTTTAAAAAAAACAACCCTCAGGAAAAGTCACAAAGGCTTTCCCCATGCAGTAAATGGTTCCCCTCCTTCTGAATACAGCAAATCACCATAGGATCTCATTGTGACAAAAGTTATTCTCCTCAAATTCTATAAGGAGTATTTTCACCTTATAGAATCCCCAGGACCATGCTGTGACAGTGGTTCTTATCCATGTTCACTAAGAAAAGTTCCTCTGTGTTCAATGGGTCTTAATCCCTAGTAGGGTTGTCCAAGGTGCAATAGCAAATACCACATAACCTACTCACCCTCCCTTGACAAAAAAGTTAAGATGCACAGTGCCTAAAGCTGCTCATGTTATTTGGACAACTGAAAAAGAAATCTACAAGAACCTCTACCTCTCTGTATTATAGTAAAACTGAAGTAACCATTTGCTGCCTTTTCATTGTATACCATATCAGCTGCCTGAGGAGCTATCTCCCTTGGCCTAATCAGTAGGGGTGGTCCTATTGAGGGTAGTAAGTGTTCTAGTATGTATATTTAGGATTACAGCCTAACTGGAAAACTCTTGTAAAGGCCAAAGGTGTAAAGGTTAAAGGTGCCTACAATATTAGCTCAGGAAAAAATAGTGCCACTTCAAAGGAGGAGGAAAATCACTACCAGTGATTGCTGTGACAGATATCTCTAGCATCCCTATGTCCAAGCACCAATCTACTATTTCCCAGATTTTGGATTGGAGTGCTAACTGGATCACTAGTTGAGTACCAGCAAACTCTGCCACAGAACCTTTTGGCACTGGAACTCTCCCTGTTCTGAAGGAAAAGCATCCTTCTCCTTTACTCAGCGGTAACTGTGAGTGTATAGGAAGGCTATGCTGCCCTGAACATTTGCAGAAATATATGCCTGTGGAAAACATTGTGTTTCTTTTGAAAGGGATGGAGGGAGAAGAAGTATTTTTGCATATACAAATGTGTGTATGTGATTTTGTATTACTGTACCATGTAGAAAAATGTATCCTCTTTTGTGAATTGTTTTCACCCCTCCCGCCAAATCTGCTAGCATAAAAAGTAAAATTCAAAGTGTCTTGCACATTACAGAGCAGAAAAGAGCACCTGGCCAGCTGAAACACATGCAGGGCAAATTATGTTTGATTTGTACAACTCTAGTTGTACAAAAAGGCCGGTTCTGACATCCCCAAACAGGCTACTATTGGGAAAAGAAATAACAGCGGAAGACAAAAGAGGATACACCCTTCTGTTTACATTGTAGCCTGCAATGACTTTGGCTTATTTTAATCAAGTTAACAAAAAAGGCTTCCTTGAATTATCATGGATAAGATGTTGGAACAGCAGATGTCAGCAGATTTGGAGGGGAGGATGAGGGTGAAGGGCAAAATGCTTGGTGAACATCTCAATAAACAAATACCAATGTTCAGATCTTTTCCTCCCAGAAAACTGAACTCATCTTGAAACTGGAAGATGAGGCCATTTAAAATGCATGAAGATACCACCTTCCCATTTACAAAAGGTTAAGTTCCTCTAAGTCAGGAGAGAAAGGGGGGGGGGAGGCGGAGAGGATGGGGAATAAATAAAACCCTCTGCAGACACAGGCAAGCAGTAAACATTGGTGGCAAATGACAGGAATTGATCCCACTTTCCCATTCCTGTCATGTCTCTAAATTTTATTTCCACCATTTCCCAGGTCCTGTGCGGGTGGAGGGAAGAAGAGGATGAATGGCGTGTGAGGGAGAAGGAGAGAGCACAGGAAGGAGGATGGCCTCGGGGCAGTGGTACCTGTGTCTCTGGCTTTTCTTCAATTAGTAGGCTTCCCTGCCTGATTGTGAGATGTGTGTCCAACCGGGGACTTGGACAGTTGCAAGGTATTGATTAGCTATAATGTGAAGTCAAATCTGAATGTGAGACTGCTGTGATCAAATGCCTTTGGGGGAGACCAGGTGCCCTCCAAGCCGAAGGTCTGCTCATTCTGATGAATGCCCATTTTCCTTGGGTAGCTGCTGAGAGATTTTCTCACTTTACTCATAAAGGCTCTCCTGATAGGGACAGTCCAGTGGGCCCTCAGCCAAAAACACAAACACACACAATGTAAAACCAACAGATGTACATCCTACATCTCCGATAGGACAGCTGCTTGTTAATTTTTAATCTCAAATTACTCAACAGGCATGGGGAAACAGAGAGGAAACTCACTAATAATAATGTCAGGTTTTCAAGCATACAGCTTTGTTGTTTTCAGCAAAAAAACAAAACAAAACAAAAAAACCCCCACTCACTGATCCCTTCTTATAACATTGAAGGAAACTAATCCTGAGATAGATGTTGCATTGGCTTTTGGGAAGACCAAGGATCCAAGCAGTTTAGGAACATGTGTACACTAAAGGGAACACTGCATTCCAGATTGTCAATGTCATCACTTTTAAAAAGAAGTACATTATATGTACATTATATGTCAGGAAAACCAAATTGTACATATTATATACATTCTGTTCACTTTTTCCTCCTAAGAACTTAACCAGATTGGCTGCTTTGCTCTTAAAAGTCTACCTTTCAATCCCTGCACATTCAATAAACTTTCTGGTATTGAATAAGGGTTGCCACCTCTTTTTTCTTCCCCCTCCTGATGGATCTTTCACTGCAGGAACATACAACATGGTGCTGCTCATCATGTGGTCAACAGCTGTACCTGTTGAATTTGGTCTGTAATTCTTATGGTTCATTTTAAAGATAAGAATTTTAAAAGTTCTTCATAAACAGAAGAGAAAGACACTGGTTTTTTAAAAGATGTTAAGTAGGAGAAAAACAAAAGTGACAGATTGGCTTTCATTATTTCTGGGCCCAATCAGTAACATCACTGAGAAAGAGAAAAGCAGAGAGAAACAGAGACAGCGGGAGGGAGGGAGGGAGAGAGAGAAAGAGAGAGAGATGGGTGTGTGTGTCAAGATACTCAGGGGTTTGAACCCTCTCCCTGGCCATACTTCTCCAGCGCTTTCTGATCTGCCCTTCTTATATTTCCTTTGTATTAATTTTATTTATTTTTATTTTACAAGCAAGATGTGGCTCCAAGGTTTGGAAACTGCACCTGAAATTTCCCTGGTGCCAGTACTGACTGATTATCCTACCCAGCCATTGCATAGCAGTAGCCTCTATGTTTTCTCCAGGCATTACTTAAGCATTTCAGGCAATGCTAATCACACATTTCCCTGACTCTCTTTGAGAAAAAGAATGTCACACTTCCCTTTGGATCCATGCCATTTAGTGATCAATGCCTGCCTTTGTACACTTGAGAGTGTGCAATGGGATGAGTGATAGCTATATGGAAAGTGAACATGCCCAGCCCATTGAGCAAATCTGTATAACATTCCAGGCACCATTTCATTGCTCTTCCTTTAAACTGCCACCCCTTTCACACAGGACTAAGCTACAGCATGCCAGAAAGAATAACTAAAAAGAGAACTTCTCACAGCACACAGTTAAACTATAGAATTCAAGTCTCACAAGATGGAGTTATTGCAACCAACTTTGTTGTTGTTCTGTGCCTTCAAGTCATTTCTGATTTATGTTGACCCTAAGGTGCCTATCACAGGGTTTTCTTGGCAAGATTTGTTCAGAGGGGGGTTGCCTTTGTCTTACTCTGAGGTTGAGAGATTGTGACTTGCCCAAGGTCAGCCAGTGGGTTTCCATGGCCGATCAGGAATTTGAACCCTGGGTTCAAGAGTTATAGCTCATCGCTCAAACCACTACACCACACTGACTCTGCTACCAATTTAGAGGTCTTTAAAAGGAAGATTCAATCAGTTCATAGAGAAGCGTTTCTCAGCTGGGATTCTGCAGAACCCTAGGATTCCACGAGACATCACTAGGGGTTCCACAAGAAATATTAATGAGATCTGTTGGGCTTTAAGACCCAGCTCTGTCCAAGCCACCTCCACCAGCTCCTCTGAGCTCATCTCTGCTCAGGACCCAGCCTCTCACTGTGGCTCTGGCTCAACTTGGCTTTTCCTGTCCCTTCCCCTCCATGTCACAGGAGGGGCAGAAGATGTGGGATGGCAAAAGGGAGGAAAGGAGGTGCAGACTGAAAAGTGGAGGTGGGGGAGAAAAGAAGACACACTGGGGAAGGAGGAGTTTTACATGAAGTTGCCCAGTCTGCAACCTCACCCCACAGAATTAGGATTTAGCTGTGCACTTGTTTAAAATGAGTTAAACTGTGGGATTCTGTGTAGAGCCTTCCAGCCTTTTAGGACATGGTTATATGGAGCCTCTGTAGTATGTGGGGAAATAATCATTGTAATGTAAAAGCAATCTTGTGTACCTCATTCACAATCTTAGATAAGTCTAGGGTTTTTCCCTGCATGCCTTTTGTTCTCCCAAGTTCCCTTTCTCTTATTTCACTGGGCACTCCCAGCCAACTGGAGTGCTGGGTCATTCAACACATGACCTCATTTAAATTTTATTGCTGTGTGTAAGTTCTCTTTAAGTTTGAGTCTCCATGAGGCTGGAGCCATCTTTAGCCATTTTTATGCCATCTTCATCTTAAGCAATCTTTCCTGTAACCATGCTATGATGTTTCACCATGCAGCCTTCTACTGTTGTAGGCTGGTGAGTTTTCCTACCCTAAATATTCTTAGTCAGTTAGGAACCTCTTTTAAAGTTTGTTTTAGTATGTAGATTGAGATTGATATACCTTCAGTAAACTTTGATTTGCATTTTAAACTGACTCCTTTGTTTTGTAATGAGTCTAATTTAACTGAGTGATCTCAGACCTCTGAACACACTTTTTAAATGTTAATTGAGCTTAAGTCAGCCTTCTTAAGTTGCACTCTTCATGAAGTTAAAAGTAAATGAATGATTTTCAACTCTCTTTTTAAAGGAAATAATTCTTGTTGCTTTTAAAAGGACTAGATCCTGGAATTTTTTAATACAGTTTTATTTTTTAGACTCATTACTCCTACAGCCTCCAGTACTAGAAGCAATCTCTCTCTCTCTTTCTCTCTCTCTTTCTCTTTCTCTCTCTTTCTCTCTCTCTCTCTCTCGCTCTCTCTCTGTAAGGGGTGGTGAAGAGCAGCATGCAATTAATTCCATCACCTTAGTTTCTATGCAAGATTTGGTTTGTCACTGTTAAATGAAATGCTTGGATCCTTTTGAGGACTCTTTTGGTCTAATAATGCATCAAGGACATTCTTATCAGAGTCCATCCTGACACACATCCTGTTCCACAAGGAAAACAAGGAAGATAAAACAGGGAGTCCTTTAGAAAGAGGAAGCATTTGCTTCAAGGTCTGACTGGGATTGTGGATAGAGTGGGACGAAACAGTGCTTTCTTAATTAAGCATGGAATGTTCAGAGGTGGGTTGCTTCTGAAATGCAGCCTATAGTGCCTAGAAACCATTCACTTCTATAGGGTTTGCTATTATCCACAGTTTTGCGTATCCACAGTAAGCCTGGGAGTGTATCCTCTGTGGATATGGTGGGGGGGATGGCAACCTGTATTTCCAGAAAGAAATTCAGTAATCTCAGCAGACACAGCGTGTTTCTGTTGAGGTCTCTACAGCAGGATTTCTCAATGAGGCTTCCCTGGAACCCCAGGGTTTCACGAGAGATTGTGATTGAAAAAAACATAAACATTTTTTTAAAAAACAAAAAAACTATGATATAATATTTTCAATGCGGGGTTTCCTGAGACCTGAAAAATCACTTGAAGGGTTTCTCCAGGGTAAAAAGGTTGAGAAAGGCTATCATAGAGGATGAGGATACAGATAATTCATGGCTGTCAATGGCTGATAGTAGAAATTCCATTTCTAAGTAACAAGACCAGCAGGTGGAGTTTTCACTCGTGTCCTGCTCATGATCTTTCCAAGATTCATCTGGCCCGGCACTTTGAGGAATAGGAGGGGGCTTTGCTCTGTTCTGGCAGGGTTCTTCTTAGACTGTTATGTATCAATGGATAGTGTACATTTGGATTCAGATTCAGATTAGGCAAAACCTTCTTCTGTCTGTGGAAATGCATCTTTCCATCTGATCACAATGATATGCCAAGCGAACAATCTGTGCAGCAGAACTGCTCTGCTGAGTAAGATCTGAGGATATTAAAACCAAGGGGAGAGAGAGAAAGAGAGCAGGGATAGGATAAAGCTGGAGCTAATGTATGCCAAATTCAAATTTCCTCTACCTCAAGGATAAAACCAAAATGCCAGTATGAAGTTAGGCCAGAGTGAGGGGAGTTCAAACTATACAGAACAATTTTAGCTGAGTTGGCCCCTAGATTTTTTTTTTTTTTTTTTGCCAATTAGGATTATATTCTAAGTAGGATCGACTGCCACCATTCCTTTCCAGTTTTCATCCCCATCAGGAGTACAAGTGTGTCCCATAGTAGAGGGAGAAGGGAGACAAGCAAAAAGGACTAAATAAGGAACTTGCAGGAGAAGCTACAGCTTTTGCATTCATCTTGTTTAATCTGTCATTTCTCAAGGAACAGAACAAGTTCCAGGGCTGTCCCAAGATATTTTCATGCCTAAGGTAAAGCACAAGAGGTGATCCCCTTCAGTTCCACCTACAACCACTAAGAGGGCTGGCAATTGAATCTTTCTTCAAGACTAGTGATGGAAGAGCATCCTCCAACATAGCTGAAGGGAGCATGCTAGCTTAGTGAGTGGTAGACAGGCTGCTTAGCACACACAATTCTCTCCTCCAGCAATTTGCTTCTGCTTCCCAACATCAATAAACTGAAACAGACACCACATTCTTCCTAATAGCAGAACTTCTGAATTTCTGAATTGGGAAATTTCTGAATTGAGAGATGGAAGCCTGAGGAAAGTTATGGCAAAGGACACCTACTCCTTTTCAGTAGGGCTTATAGTTACAAATCTTTCATAGGACCCAAAATTAACACTTGCTACATCAGGCACATGAAATAATAATTGGTGGTACCTAAAACACCGAAGAGCACTTAACTACAGAAAGGCTAGAAGAAGAGTCTCCAGAAAAATTCTTCATGCACATGAGAAGTGGTTTATAATCTGAGTGATTTGTTTGCATATTTTAAGAAAACTAATGACAAAGAAAACACACTCCCTTTATTATTTGTGCATTAATTACATTTATACTCCACCTTTTCTCCAATAAGCTCAGGGCAGTGTACATAGATTTCTTCCTCAACACTTTTATCCTCACAACAATCCTGCAAGGAAAACTGAGGAAGGGAGGGGCTGGCCTAAGGAATAATTTCATGGCTCAGTGGGGAGTTTAACCCTGATCCCCCCAAAGCTAGAATCCAACAGCAGCCCTAGAGCCGCTAAGGCACTATCTGCAATATAGCTTTTGACTGTAATAATCCCACTTTAATGAGAAACAAAGAAGAAGATTGAAAGTAAAGAGACCAGCATTCTAAATGTGTGTGTTCAAATCAGTCTTGAATATTTCAGAGGGAAGCAAATGATTCCTGTTCGTCACATCTACCCAGGCTCTGCTTTTCTCTGCCAGCTCTCAGAATCCTCACTGCCTCTGCCCTCCCAGCAGCACTTCCTAGTCAAGCTGCCACATTCAATTTCCTTTCTCTTGCAAAAAAGCAGGGGAGGAGAGGAATCCAGACTCCAGAAGAGCTTCCAGCATTTCTCTTGCACTACGAGTGTATTTAAAGATGAATGGTGGTGATAAACTGATGCTAAAAGGGCAACTTTGAGGAAATGGGTTAAATTTTGAGCTTTGCCTTTTATCCTTTCCACCATATTATCCCTTTCTAGGATTGCCAGGTGTCCTTTATTTTATTTTATTTTATATATCCATTAGCTTAGAATGCTCCATCCCCATAAAAGCATCACAGGAGATGCAGCACTGTGAAAAAAAGAGGGGGGGGGAAAAGCTTCTATAAAACAAATGACATTTGGCAATCGCAGGGGGTGAGGAGGGTGCCATTGATTTTAAAACATCAAAACTCCATTCTGATTCCAGCTCAAAAACAAAGCATTGTTCTCAAATGCAAAATTCAAATCTGTATTCCCATTTTCAACCAGTATATAAATATACAAAGCTGTCTTATACTAAATAATTTCACTGGGCTTTATATTTAGTCAGCTGCCCTAAATCTGGTGCCAACCCAGATGTTTGAAAATTAAGTTTCCATCCAGTGTGGCTAATGATAAAGGATTTATGCTAAGCATTGTCAAACCACTTTGAACACCACCACCTGAATACACCTACTAAGGTCAGAAGCAAAACAGTTGTGTCTTGTCAGAATCTGGACAAGAAAGCACCAAGGAACTCTAGTTTGGACTAAGAAAGAATCCTGCCAGAAACTCTGGATTGCCACCAGAAATCAGAGTTGACAATAGTGGGATATATGGACCAACATAAGGCAGCTTCTTATGTTCCTATGTAGTCCAAAAATCATGGAAGGCAGCTGGTGTGGAAAATGGTGCTAAGCCTTATAAAGCCCATCTCCTGTAGTGTTCTCTCTTCTGACTTGCATTCATTTTCTAAGGGTCTTCCCTTCACCCAAAGATCCTTTAACCTGGAGATGGCAAAGCCTGAACCCTCAACAACTGTAGAATATGTGTCTTCTCCCCACATAGAAATCTGATAACTTTTTGAGGAATACTAGGGGAATGGTAAGCTAGAGATTTTTCCATTAGAAATTTTAATACAGAATAGCAAAGATACTGATTTTGCCAATATTTATTATAGATTAATCCATACTGTGAAAGCCCCACGAAACGGTCTACGATAATTTACTCTTGAGGTGACCATCTGTGGTGTAAGGTTTGTGCTATGAAAAATAAGGTTTATAGCATGAAATATTGAGCCTACTCACAGTTTTGTCTGCCTATGTGATTATTGCTTACCTACCTGGAGGATGTTTATTTCTTGCACGTTCCTATGGAACACTTTATCCATTGAAGTCAACAGTACCACAACATTATGTCTTCTGAGATTAGATTTTCCTTGGTTTTTTTCCAGGCTGTGAGGCCGTGTTCTGGAATAGTTTCTTTATGACGTTTTGCCTGCATCTGTGGCTGGCATCCTCATTTCTCTGAGGATGCCAGTCACAGATGCAGGCGAAACGTCAGAAAGAAACTATTCCAGAACACAGCCTCACAGCCCAGGAAAAAACCAAGGAAAATCTATGGATGCCAGCTGTGAAAGCCTTCGACTTCACATCTTCTGAGATTCATTTCCCATCAAAATAAAAGGTGTGGTGAGATTGAATCTTTGGAATTCTGGCAAGGAAAAGAACTGTTTCCATCTGAGAAATTTATATGGACTTAAAAGAGTGCAACTCAAAGATTTTGGATTTGAAGTAATTGTCGACTTGGATGTAATTATTGTATTTGGATGTTTTGTATATGTTTATAGTGTGGTATGCACTAGAAAGAAGTGAACACAGAAGGGATAATATACACCTGAGAATTTTTATTGTTATAAGAAATGACACATGTTAGATTATACACACATATAAGCTTATATTTAATTATATCAGTTACTAAGGTATTTAATACACAATTCCTTTACCATTGTTGTAACATAGTGTCAAGGAGACCCGGGTGCTGTTAGTTTTGTGTTCATTCATTCTGTGACTATGACTGTAATGTGTGAGTTGCTACTGGCTGAGAAGGAGATGAGTATGCTGAGGATTCAAGAATGTTTCACCACTAAAACTCATGGATGCTTGAGCAACTTAAGGGTTATTCCAGGTCCCTTTGCTGAAGGCCCCTTTTGACTTCCCTTGAAAAAGAAAAAAGAAGAAGCAATTCTATAGTACCCGGAGAGTATCTCAAATATCACAGTGTCTTATCTGTGAGCAGAGAAAGGGAGTCTGCCCTTGAAGAATGAACTTTATTGCTGCAATTTTTCCTTGGCCAGCAAAAAAACACAAACAAACAAACAAAAAACCCTCTGCTAGGATGGGTGCATGCCCCATGAGCAGTGTTCTGGGATAGAAAGGCTATATTCCCAAAACACAGGTTATGGTATTTGGGAAGCGCCCGGAAAAGCACATCTGGCATTTGGATGAACACATCATAAAACAAGTGAGAGCATTTAAATATTTAGGTTTGGTTTACTCAGATACAACTTCCTGGAAAGAACAAATGTTAAACATCAAAATACAATCTTATAGATCAGCAAAATCAATTTTGAAGTTTGCTGCCATTAAAGGAAGCAATTTAGTTAACCCTGCCCTGATTGTATATAAAGCCAAAACAATGCCACAATCCCTTTATGGGGCTGAGATCTGGGGCACTTCAAATACATCAAAAATATCAAGTTTAGAACCCACTCAGAACTATTTTTTGAGGTTGTTGTTAGGCCTACCTAAAGATGTTTTAACTGCCATGGTCAGGTTAGAAACTGGCAGGCTAAGCATAGAGAGCCAAGTAGACAAAAGAATGATATGTTATTGGCTTAAGGTGCAGGGGATGGATAATACTAGGCTACCCAAAAATGTTTGATAGAATTAGCCAATGACATACCCATTAAAAATTGGGTGCATCATGCTGCCCACTTGAACATCAAATATGGACTTATATCAGATGAGCTTAAAGGACTTCAACCAGATGCACAGAAAAAGATAATTAAGAATACAATAAGGGAAGTAGTCACACAAAGGGATTTAAATACTGCTTATTTTTTCCCATGTGTACCATTATCTTATAAACTCAAGATGTGTGAACATGTAGACTACTTTAACAATTTAACATTTGTACAATTGCGGAAAACTTTCACAGAATTAAGATTGAATATGATGGACACAGCCTACAGAGATGGGAGGCACAGAGGTGTCCCAATAAAGGGGCGCACATGCATATATGGATGCCCGGAATTAGAGGATCTTGTCCATTACATATTGTTTTGTCCACTATATAAAGTGAACCAAGGGAACAATTTGTGATACCCTTAATTGAAACTAGCTCTTGCCAGAGCCCACAAGAAGTAGGGTTTTTTTAAAAACTCTTAGTGGATTTGGATAAATATGTGACCTAGAAAGTAGCTTTATATGCTCTCTCTGGCTTTACTTCGCAAACGAAGATTCAGGAAGGACACATCCCACACTTTCTGCGAGCGCGCAGATGACTAAAAAGGCCAATCCGAGATAAACAAGTCCAGTTGCAAAAAGCACAGCAGAAGCTTTATATGCACTAGCAGTCAAAAAATGAGGAAGAAATTCATAGCAGAGATAGCCATGAGTTGTAAAGGTGATGATTATATTTAATAATTTTATACTAGCTCTATTTTACATTTTTAAATGTTCAATTTTGTAAAACATAAATTATAGTATAAACATATGACTGACATTGCAAATATGATATGTATGCATTTTGTTGTTATTGTGATGTTGTTTTATTCAAAGTCCATTGGCCAAAAGCAGTAAAATTTGACTGACTGGCTGGCTATATTCCTGGAGTATGTCAGGAGTGGTGGATTGGGGGATCCAATGGACCCAAAGCCTATTATTTCCCTGACATGAAAATGGGGGAAGAGGAAGAAGGGGGTAGAGAGCAATGCCAGACCTGGGATTTCCCTCCCTTTGGAACCAGTCAAAAAGGAGGGAGAAAGGAAAATGGGGATGGGAGGAGAAGGTTGTTTTTAAAAGCCACCCCACAACTTCTGCCTTGGCCAATGTGTTCCTGGCAGTACTGTACTTAGGAAGTGGTAGTTCCTCTGTCAGAGATTCTTCTCTCACTTCACCCAACTTCCATTGGCCTTGGCTGTAATCATTTACTTCAGAATACATATCCTAAGCCTAGATTCAACCCTCAGTCGCTCCCTGGCTGGCCTCCATGTCAGCAAGACCCTAGCCCAGTGTTTCTCAACCAGGGTTCCCTGGAACCCTAGGGTTCCCCAAGAGGTTGCTAGGGGTTCCTCAAGAGATTGTGATTGTGGGGAGAAAGCTATAGCAGTATATAGCATAATGTTTATGCAGGGGTTCCCTGAAATCTGAAAATTATTTCAAGGGTTCCTCCAGAATAAAAAGGTTGAGAAAGGCTGCCCTAGCCACTCTGGAAAGGGAGGGATATCTTGCTTCACAGGTTGCTGTTTTCCTACTGTTAGCTGCAGCACAGAAACAGTCCTAATAGATTTGCTGGGTAGTTGCTTCTACCTCCCCTCCCAGCAATATCCCCTGCTCACTAAGACATGGTTGGGTGGAGTATGGGTGGGTACCTGTGAGTGTGTGTGAAGAACACTATATGTATGTGCAAGAAAAGTCTCTCTCCCTCTCCCTCTCCCTCTTCATCTCCCTCTCTCTTTCTTTCTCTTCATTTGTCCCCCCTCCACCCAACTGCTGAATGAAAAATAACCCTACTCTCCATTTAATGTCCCAACCAATCAGTACCAAATCACTGGGAAGATGCCCTTGGGCATGGTTTTTTTTTAAAGAAATTAAAATGGAATGCTGTTTTATCAACATATTCAATCAATACACTAATATATTGGATTACTGGCATTTTGTTTAGCTCTTCTGCGATAATTTACAATGCTCCCAGCTATCTCTAACCCTCCCAGGTATTTTATCCCCCTGATATTTCTGGCTACATAGCAGAGTTTCCACATTTTACCTTTCAGAAATATACATTCCCATATTACTTCTAGAACTAACACATTCTTTCTTGCATATATTCTAGGGATATATAATTTTATCTAAGTTAGGTAAATGTGTCTTGTTTTCTGTTCATTTTCCATATTTTTTCTATACGGTATGCCCTAGCTATCAGTGGCCAGGTGGTACTCCAGGGTGGCTACAAAAGAGTGATATTCCCTCTAAACCCATCCACCTACACATTACTGATGTTTTAAAAATGCCTTATGAAAGGGACTTCTTGAGCTGAAAAAAAAATTACCCAGATTTCTTCTCCATGCACATTTCTGTATCATGTTGAGTCAAGAGGGCCTCTATTAAGAGATTTCTTGTCTGAGTCAAAAAGATTTGGTGGATGCAGTACTATGATCTCTAAGAGAGATGGCATTGAAGCACTTTAGGGCATGAACACACAAAGAGAGTAAAATGCTCCACCCGACCCCGCCAAGTTCAATCAACACATAAGACAGAACAGTATATGTGTAGTACTGGGTGCCACAACTGTTCTCCTTTCCCATTTTAAGGAACAGGTAAAAACGTAATTGTTTATGAAAATATTTTAAAAGTATAACTAGAATGTTCATGTTGGCTAAAGGACTAAACTCAATTTGATTTCCTATCTGTCTTTTTTTTTTAATTGGACAGTATGAGGGAGCTACTTCAGGCAGCAGATTTTAGTGTCATGAAAGGTCAGCATATTGTAATTTGTTATTATTGTACAGTACTTCCCTCATATCTGCAGGGGATACGTTCCCAGATTTACCAGGGGAAAATCTGGAAACTGTGGAGATAACTGAACCCTATTAAAATGAATGACTTCCAGCTCTAGCATACCTAGAAGATGCCCAGAGAGAACACACCTCACTAGGCATCTTCTAAGTCTTCCATCACAACTCTATGGTCACCTTCAGGCGGAAGCATACCAGAGTCACACTGGAGGACCTAGAAGGTGCGTAGAGAGACCATAATTTTTTGGATGTGGGTAAATGAATCCACAGATACTAGTCCTGTGGATATGGGGAGTCGTACTCTATAGGAAGCCCCCATTAGGTTAGGAACTGCAGCAATGTCAAAAACTGGACTTTGTCAAAAAACAGAACCCATGCAGGGATCATGAGGGAATTATGATGGCTCATTTGGGACTACCTGCCTGCACCCACAGGCACCTATGGCTATCCACTTGCAAAGTCTCTCAGTCAGCTTTGTGCCTCCCCCCAGCTCGCTTTGCCAGCAGTGCATATGTACACAGTCAGTCCCAAGCAAGCCTCCATAGGCAAGAACTATCAAAAGAGTGGATTCCTCTTTGAATGAATGGAACTTGTCCTTAATTTGCCAGTGTCAAAACAGAGAGTTGTCAGATAGCAAGCCATCAAAAGGTGTGGGCTTCCTGTATTGTTATTTCTGGGAGGGGTTGAAGGGCTTGTGCTATTTTTTTCAACCAAATATGCCAAGAACAAATTGGCTGGCTTTGAGTAATATGGACCTTGGCTTGTGGGTGGATGGCACCATTTGCTGTTCCACTTCAGGCAGCAAAATGTCTTGAGACATCCTTGTTGCAGCTTTTAAAAATTATTATTATTGTGAGTATATGGTTCTTAGAGAAGAGCATCTCTCTCCTTCGCTCTCTCCTGGATCAGAGACTTAGAAAGCTGGGAATGTAGTGCCCACTGCCCATTAGCCTCTATATGTACATATGTTAGAGAATGAATATTTCAAGAGCACCTAGTAAAAATACAGGGACTTAAAGGGAGATGTCAAAGAACCTTATGAGATTCATAAATCCTTTGTGAAGCAACTGTATGCATGTGGGAGGAGCAGTGGAATTCAGTGCTCAACCATTTATTACCATACAGGGGAGCTGAAAAGCAGCACAGTGTTGAATCCAACACTCTGTTGCTGAGTAAAACCGACACCTGAAGAAATATTCTATGTTGTGTTACAGGCTCTAAAAACATAGCAAATGTCAGGATTCCCCCCTCCCCACCTTTTTAAAGAGTCCTCACTCTTGTTCAATAACTTCAGCTGTCAGCGCACAGAGCTGTATCAAACAGAATTTCAGAGAATCAAAAGGGGTCGTATCTTAGCAACTCTGTCAACAAATTTAAATTGCTGCATTTCATGGCTCTTTCACAAATCATTTGCATGCAATATTTGTAAACATGACTTCTCATTGTGCATCCTGTTGTTATGGAAGATAGAAATGGAGAGAGGTGGGGGAAGGACTGTTCAACCAAAAGGGCAGTGAAGGAAAAGGCTCCCATTGAAGCAGCCAAAAAATGTATTTTTCAGTCAGTTGCATTATTGAACTGTAGTCACTTTGCTCACTTATGAAATGGCTTCTAGCCCTCTAGATAGTCTAACTGAGTAGGGTATCATTTTGCAATGTCTTCTGTCTTCTTCTTTCTCCATAATCTAACTCAAAATGTCTGGGATTTGTTTGGAAACTTTAGTACAGAGCTGTCACTCTCTCTCATAGTCCTAAGGAAAAAAAGAGAAGCAATGCAATACCCCCTAAAATGGCAACTGTACATATATCCTTGCCATCGTGTTTAGAAAATTTATGGTACAATTTCATAACATCCTTTGTCTTTTTCCCCCACACACAACTACCACCACCACCATTGATGAGGAGTGATTGCAGGACACTAACTGTTTTTAGTCTCTATCCCAGAGACTTTGGGGTTCCATTTATTTTAAGATAAAAACATAAGAGTGGACTTTATGCCCTTGAATAGTGTGAATTAGATATGAATGTCTCTAGGATTTTTCATTCTGAACAGCAATCGACTTCAGAAAGTGATGACCAGAGCCATAAGACCAATGGCACTGGAGATAGAAGTGCTGTGAAGAGATCTAAGTCCTGGCCTCAATGAGTGTACCCAAAGCCTGGAAAAATTACAGTTTGACTCGTTTATCCATGGATTCGGTATCTATGGTTTCACTTATCCATGTCCGAAAAAATATGTTCACTCTAGGCATTTCTAGGTCCTCTGATGTGATTCTATGGTCAACTTCCAACATTTGTCTCATTGAAAATAATAGGGTTCCTTATTATCCATGTTTCAGGCATCCACAGGGATTCTTGGAATGTATCCTCCATAGATATGGGGGTTACCCTGTACATTTTTGGACAGTGACTCCCAGAATCCCAGAACCAGCATAGCCACTACATACTTGAACCAGACCTTGTTGAATCAGAAGGTCCTTAAGCCAAAAATCCCAAATCAGGAGCTCTGAATTCTATACCTTCAGAGCCTGTATGTGCACATGTGCAATGCACAAGCACACACACACACCAAGGAAATTTCCTCCTCCTACACATCCACCTATATTATATACCTACATTTTTACCCATCAGAAGAGGGAGAAAATTGTCTGAGAGGAGTGCTAGAATCCAAGCCAGAGGCTCCCTCCTTTAAGGCATTCCCTTTTCCAAGATGGAGAGATTATTTGGGCTGGAATAGTAATAGACATGAATTTACTCCTAGACTTTGCTCTCACAAAGCTCTCCGCGAGGCTGCCATGCCACGTCATGTTCTGTAGTGTTCTGGTCATGGTCAGAACAAGAAAAGAAGAAAAGCATGAACTTTTAGACTTGTACATTAACAGGCTTTCCATGCAATCTGAAGTCCTGAGTTCCAAAGGGCATGGAAAATCCATGCATGCCAAGGTCTATGTACATTTTCTTTCCCTGCATCTAATCTGTATCTAATGCATGACTATAAGGGGCATGAAAAAAAAGGAACTGTCCAACCACAGTTGGTGGGGCAAGTGAAATGGCCCCAGATTCTCTTTCAGAGTATGAGGCCCCTTTGGACAATTAATACATAAACAGTTCTAGACTGAAGTTTTTAACTCTGACTGGATTTTTCTCAGACGGTTTCGATGAACATCTGCTTCCAAGTCTGCTGGAGGACCAGCCATAAATCTGACAAATGGTTTAAGCCAGGCTTTCTCAAATTGGCACCCTCCTAATATTTGGACTACAGCTCCCATTGTCATCTGTGAGAATGGCCTTGTTGGATGGGGATAAAGAGAGTTCTAGTTTAATACATTTAGAGCTTGATGGGTTAGGAAATATTAGTCTAATCAAGCTGACTAACTGAGGCTTCAGTCTTATACCCATTTACTGAGAAGCAAATCCTATTGAATTTCATGAGGCTTGCTTGCACATAGACTTGTTGCAACCATACCTTGCCTACAGTGACTAGAATAGGTATGTTGCAAGTCTACCTTTCATATATTGTATATATTGTTGCAACAAGCTAGTGAAATGGGTGAATATTATTTCTGGACTTGTCTAGATGAGAAGATATAATGTGGATTGATGTGCATTAGCTCAAGTTTGCAGCAGCGTTCATTTGTCTCCACGGTCCTTTGGCCACATTTTAGGTCCTTGTAGGGTTACCTCCCTAAGGACAAGAGTTTGTTTGTTTTATTTTAGGGTTTAGAACTTTTCCCAGACCTCAGAAAGGTACCCCTGGCTCCAAGAAAGTATTTCTGACGGGACCTAGTATGAACCATTAAGCCCTCTTTCCCCTTCTTCGTTTGGCCAGATGAAAAGCAAGTTCCTTTGAGTTCATGTTCCCCCTTTGCAGCTCTGCCCATGGGCCAGGTACAGAGGTCTCCCTGTCCCTGGGTCCAATGGGTCACCTGGCACGAGAAGGCTTGCCTTTGCCAGGAATTTTGTTTTCTTTTGGGTGCGAGAGTTTCGGCTCAACCTATGGGAAATCTCTGTGCATTTTGCATGGGAATTTTGGCTTTGCCAAGGGAAACTTCTTGTCGAAATGTTTTGGCTCTAAAGCCAACAGAAATGTATCCACACTTTGCCCATTTTGTGGGGATGCCTTGTTTAAAGAAGACAAGGGGCATCTCCACGCTTAGCAGACAAGATGGCTTTTTCAACCTCTGCCCAGGAAGCAAGAGCTAGGCTAGACAACATGACTTTTAAATTGGAGAATGCCCAGTGTGAGATAGCCAGACTGGAGGAGGAATGTGCAAAAGCAAAGCACACTACCCAGTACTTAGCCAGTCAGGCCAAGGCAAACTATGAAACAGTGAGCCATGAGGCCTGTGCTAGGAAAATTGCTGAACTGAATGAGAGGCTTGCCACAAGGGAAGCCATCATTTCAGCCGTATGCCCTGAGACTCTTCCCCTGCTTCCCATGCATGCTTTAGAAGAGCCTCTGCCAATGGATGCAGTGCAAACCAGCCCCTATAACCCACATTTGGAAGAGCCCATGCAGCTTCACCCAATTAGGACTAGAGTCACCACAAAGTTCGGCACTTGTGGAGGAAATGATGGCTCTGAAACCACAGAGGAAAGGGTTCCCTGGTCTGCCACAGAAGCCAAAGCTGTTGCAGAGCAATTAGGTCCCCTGACCAAAGAAACAGGCATTGTGTGGATGAATGCAGTCGTCCCACTGCAAATGGACAGGATCTCACCCAGTTGGCCAGGCTGTGCATATCTGCAACAGATTTGCCAACATTAGAATCTGCAGTAGCTTCTAGAAATTTGGCTACTTTCAACATGTTTGATTGGATGAGAGAAATTGTTAAAATTCTCTGGCCAGGTCAAACAGCTAGTGTCCTTATATCATAGAGAAGCAGCTTCCTGGTGAAAACCCTGAAGCTTTTCTGGCTAGGAAAAAGCTTCTAGCCATTTTAGCTCAAAAGGTACATTTTGTTGCTGGCACCAATGAATACGACTTTAATGATGGAGAATTCAAGGTGCTCCTTTATGGAGGTCTAAATGCCCAAACTAAAATGGCATTAGGACCCCTAGATCTAGGTCGCACCTCATGGGATAGATTGTGGAACAATTTAAAGGCAGTTTCAGATCTGCTCAGAGAGGCAGGAGCCCTTAAAAACCCCAGAATTCCCCAGAAAGGAGGCAAATCCTATGAACTAATTCAGCAGATCACTTATAGTAACCATGGCCCCCACACCCAATATCGCAAATTTGGTGACCAAAGGGTAAATGGGAACAATGGGGATATATAGGAAATAGAAATGGCCAAGGTTGGCATAATCAGAGGGGAAATGTGCTTCCCAATGCTGTTCCCAACCAGACTCCAGAAAACCAGATAGCTCCTGCACATAGGCAGAGTGCAAACACTGGCAATGCACAGTTTGCGCCCCCTGCAGGATTTGATAATAGGAGAACCCAGGCCAGTGATGAGCGTCACCAAGTTTGGGAAATGCTAAAGAGAACTGATGCAGACATGGGCCAGTTTCATATGCGTCCCACTTCTGAATTAATTGCAGCACTGTTCAGATTACAGTGCCAAGCTAATGACACCCCAGGACTCCAGCCTGTGAACACCCTTAGTGTTGGAAACTCTCATTAGGGGTGCCCACAGTCCATTGCAACCCCACTTGAGCATGCCTGAGTGAAGAAGCCTATGAGGGACTGAAAGGGCAGGAATTCCTGGAATTCCCACCAAACCTACCCCCAACCCAGGATAAGGTCCTTAAAATTGCCAGTGAGACCCCCAGAACCTGAGATTCAGGAGAGGGAGAGGCAAGAAGCTCTCAACCTCTTGTGTTCAATTGTTGGCCCTAAGAAACAGGAGAAGCCCAAGCAACCAACTTTGCCTATGGAATCTCAAGATCATCTAGTCCAACCCGCAACTCAGGAAGGAATAGATGAATCTTGTGAGGATGATAAGAATTGCAGTGGTGACACAAGCCAAGTCACAGCCTTGAGTAATTTGCATGGGGCTGAGACAGTGGCACCTTTACACAAGTTAGTTGAGGCTGGGACAGTGGCACCTTTACTGAAGGTAGTTGAGGCTGAGATGGTGTTCCTCCTGACTTTGGACAAGGGAACCCAAACCCTTGCTCAGAATGTGGCAGAAGCCCCCAATGGAAACTTTTTGAACTACAATGCCCATAAGGCTGCGGCCTCTCTAGTTTCTTTTATAGTGGCCACATGCAGCTCAATTTTAACCACTTTCCTGAGAGTAATGGCTTCAAGTGCCAAATGCTGCTTGGGTAAAGTGCTGCAAACCCTAGCCAAGGGGTGTCTCCAGACCTTTTGCCCCCATGAGCTTCCCCCTTCTTGAAAGTGTGGCAGAAACCCCAGAGGTTCCTGAGAACCCTGAGCAGATAAAAGCAGGGAGATTTAATTTCCTCCCTGCCACTCTCTGGAAGAGATTGGAGTGGAAAGGTAGACCTTCAAATCAGACTGCCCAAGCCTTTTACAGGAAACCTGAGTCTGAGACAGTGCTACTGTCCCTATTTGTGATGACTTGGCTGATCTCCCTTGGCTGGAGAGATGCAAAAATTTTGGAGAGATGGCATCCTCCCTGAGACAAGTTTCTCTCATGAATGTAGTTTTCGTTCCTTTTTGTAGCAGGTAAGTGAATCCACTCATATGTAAATAGTTTTTTGTGCTTTTCTGTTGTGTCTTTTTTTCCTTCTTATCATGCAAATTGGGTATGTGGACACCCTGGGCTCTCAGAGGATCTCTCTGAGGTGATTCAGTTTCAATGCTACATTGCCCATAAGGCATGCCATTCTGTTTTTGAGATGGATGATCTCAAGGCATCTCAATTCCAATAACTCATGGTGACATGCTTGGTTTTTTGGTGTTTTTTTTTTAATCTGTTCAATTTGTGTAGATTTATTTGCTTGGATTTTAGACTTTTTTTTTTTTTTTTTTTTTTGCATCCCACATAATTCTTTTAGGAACTCTTTCCACTGTGTAAGCAATCTCTGTTGGGAAAGAGAATCCCACTGTTTTCAGGGAGTTGCTCTATTTTTCCATTTGAAGTCTGTTGTTTGACCAGATTGTCTGGAATGCTTGTCAATGACCCCTTTGTCTGATTTTTGGGGACCCCAGTACAATAGCCTTAGCCATTCTTTTTGGTTATTGCTGCTGCTGTTGTTGTTAGTTGAGTGTGCTCTGGTGTTTTCCATAATTTCTCTAAGTTGTTCTCAAAAATAGGCATCCCATTTAAGTACCAGACAGAAGACTGAGCCTGAAACTTCTGGAAGTCTTTCCTGATGTTCTCTCCACAGCTGGGGGGAGAGAAACCCCAAGAAGACTGCTCATCTGTTGCTGCCAACATTGCTGTTTGTCCTTGCTTGTTTGTTTTTGTTTTCTTTCCCCCTTTCCCTCTCCCTCTTTTACTGCCCACATGTAAAAGCCTTACCAGTTCAACCTGCATGCTTCCTCTCCCTTTTTATTTCTGTCTTTTTGTTCTTCTCTACTAGTTTTGGGTTTTCAGAAGAAGAACTGCCCCTGAGACTAAAGAAGAACCACCTTTAAAGACGGACAAGAAGAGCATAGTTGATGTCAGAGTGTTTTTGTGTGCCATGGCTAGCTAAGCTTCACAGCTACAAGGGGGCGGGAGTGACTACAAAAAAAATTGATGCCCACATCTCTGGAAACGGGGGGGGGGGGACAAAGATCTTTACAAGACATGTTCTAGATATATGTTTTTCTTCCACCCCCCCTGCCTATTTGTCTATTTCTATCTTCTTCTGCCTTTTCTTAAATGTTTAAATCTCTGTTCCTGAGAAGCCTTGAAGATACCAAGCAGGGGGAGGGGGAGAGAAGAAAACCTTTGTCTTTGTGAACACCCCTGTTCCTGCTGTTTGCCAACAAATATGAACTGATCTGCCTGCTGTTATATTTGCATAAACTGCCCATATTCTTTTCAACTCTGAACTCTACTGTGTTCCAGAAGATGATGTACCCCTTTAAAGGGGAAAAAAAAACTTGTTTTGTGCCATTTCGGTGGCATGGGGGGAAGTACATTGGCTGCTCTTATTTATTTATTTATACATACCCCACTCTTCACCCACAAGGCTATCAGAGCGGCTTACACACTGTTTTAAGCAATAGCAATTTACACATTTACACTACATTAAGCAGCTTCCAATGTGTTTGGCTAATTGCCCCCACAAGCCGGGTATTCGTTTTACCAACCTACGAAAGGATGGAAGGACGAGTGAACCTTGGAGCCCTCTGGAATCGAACTTGCAACATGGTGGCTTGCAGTACTGTCATTTAACCACTGCATTTTGTGATATATTTTGTGTCTATTTTGTGTTTGTTCTGTGTTTATTGTTTGATCATTGCAACTGTTGTTTATTACCACTCAATTGCCATTCAATGCCCAAATTGCTGTAAGTTGTTTTTCTCTCTCTTTCTCCCTTTCTTGCTTTCTCTATAAGTCAAATTGTTTAGACTTCTCTGTTAGAATTGTTCTAACTTTCAGAATTCATTGACCACTTGCAAAGTTAAGGTTTTGTATTGACAAACCTCTATGCCAATCTCTACCATTTCCAGCAATAACTTGAAATCATTCTGTATTGTTTATATGCCTGCAACCAGCTCATGCTGTTGGATATTGCTCCAAGTTCACATCTCATTGCCAATATATAAATTGTAGTGTGATTGTATTTTTTTTTAAACTGGTCTTATTTTTTCTCACTGTTCTTTTTCTAACACATGTTATATTTTGTGGGAGCCTGGAGAGCACCCACACTTAGAATATAGAGTAGTTAGTTTTTGTCTCTATCCCAGCTAGATACCTGTCCTGTCACAAGGTTAGGAACATTTAAATTTGCTTTGCATACATTTAAAAGCAAAAGCAGCCTCACCCTGCTTGGCTTACACTCCATGGCTTACACTCCACTTCCAGAGACCCCACTTCTAGAATTTTGGTTCATCAATGTGACCTTCCACAAGGGCAAAAGCACATTGGTCTCAAGAGAAGATAGCTGAATGCCATGCTTTGCCCGGGAAAGCCTAAAGCTAAAAGCCAAAAAGGACACATTTCCCAGGAAAGGGAGACAATGGATGAAATGAAACCTTTGTATTTGCTGATTTTGAAACTTCCTTTCCTTAATCCCCAAACCTTAAGACCCTTGCTCAAGCTTTTAAAATCCAATCACTGGACATTAAAAAACACATTAGCATCTTCCTCACCTTCTGTCAAGACCAGAACATTCATTGTGCAACCCATGAAGGCTCAGGAAATCTATTGTTTTAACCCTTGAAACATCCAATCCCCTCCAGTGTATTTAGAGGTATAAATGACCCTCAAAAATATCCCTCAGTGTGCACAGATTTCAGTTCCACGGGACCCTCTATCCCTCTGTGTGGCCACTCAGATTCCTCCATCCACTCTGCCGGATTGACTACAGGACAGGTTGTATCAGCCCAACAAATTATGTTGCTACGCTCTATCCCAAGGTTTCTTACTGCTTTTCCTATAGACTTGTGTGAATGCTTTTTCTGGGTGAATGTGTGTGTGTGTGGTGTTATTTTATTTTGAACTCTTTAATAAAAACCATACTTAATTTTACATGTGTGTGTATTCCACCCAGACTAGTACTGGTAGACAAAGGTTTGCAAGATTCCCTTGTTGCCCCCTTTCGCATAGCTAAAGTGGAATTTCTGCTAATTTCTCCAACATATTAGATATTCAATATTTTCTTGGAATTTTCCAAGGAGCATTTTGGGTAACACTTCCGCCCTTGCTGAGAATGTGCAGCAATGTGAATCAGATGTCCAAATGAGTAGTAATGTGCATTTCCATGCATTACTCAAAAAACCTCAGAAAAAGCCGCAAAGGCTTTGCCCACACAGTAAATGGAGATTTTCTCCCCCTCCTTCTGAAAACCATGAATTTCAGTCAGATCTTGTTGGGACAAAAGGTATTCTCCACAAATTCTATTAGGAGTATTTTCACCATCTAGACAACCCCTCTGTATATTCTAGATGCCATGTCAAAAAAAGGATTGGCATAAAACATAATTCAGTGAAGTTCTGCAGATGATTCCATCTCTCTGATGCATGTACTTTTATGATATACATGTATATACAGTACATGCGTTCCACACAATAACTTACACTTGGAATTTTTAGGTTCACCAGTAAAATGTTTCAATAAAGGAGGAAGTGGCTAACTCAGTAAGCCCATGACTAATGATTCTTGGAATACTAAAGTCTATCCATTTACCTTGATCCAAAGATAGATCTAGATCTAAATAGATCAAAGGTGGGTATGCTCCAGATTAGGGCTGCACTCCCTAATTTTCAACTCCCCAGTGTATCATCACAACCACCATTTTGGGTAACTGGAAGTGATGACTCATCACTTCCAGGTACTTCTCAGGCATTTTGGGGAAGGTTGGCTGTTTTGCAATGGGGAGACAACCAAAACAACCCCCTGGGGCTTCTAACCCTTGAAGGGTGTTTTTGAGCCAAAAACTTACACTTTTTGACCAAAAATCAATGGGGTGACAGTCAGTTCAGAAATGAAGGACTACACTGGACTTTACAAAGGGCTGCATGCAGCCCATGGACCACCTGATTGTAATTCTGATACAGATTTAAATTAAGATCTACAGATGGTTAAAATGAAACAGCCCAAATAAGGCTCCAAAAGAAAGAAGCTTAAACTAGGGACTTTATCAGAAAAGCCTCTAAAAATGATCTTTTGCCACCATATTTTACATTGTTTTTCTGCCAGCAAATCAACCCTTTATATCAAATGTTGCCATCATAGCCTGAAAAAGCAGCTTTGTACTTCGGCATTTGCTGCCAAGAGTGATCTTGCCGGTTCTCACGAGAAGTTGCGAGTGTGCTTAAAAGTCTAAAAACAGCTAAATTAAAAAACAAAATGTACACACAAGCATTGAAACACACTTAAAAACTTGCCTGCAACACGGGGAGGTTCATAAAAACAGCATCCCATAGCTAGTTTTCATTTTCCCACCTGGAAGTGTTCTGGTAAGGATTGCCCATTGATGTTGGAATCATGCCAGCAGAATGGGGTGCAATTTCACACACTTACAGTCACAGCAAAACAATACAAAAATGCCATGGTCAAACTATGATGGCTTGGCCCACAATAAGAAAGAACACCTTATTTTCAGCACATAATCGTGAAAGCACGACATCATCTGGTACTGGTGGCCTTTTGCATTCATTAGGCGTTGTTATGATGCCATATTTCCTGTGTCTGATACAGTCCTAGTAGAAGAGTGCTTCTCATCTCATATAGCTCCGCTATTCCATATGTCTACCCAAGGGGGGCTTGGAGAAGGGGCCCCATGTGCATGCTTTCATAAGAATCATGCATACTGCCTTGAGATAAGGACAAAAAAATGGGTGGCATGAGCCTTAGCTGTCAATTAAAAGCAAAAACAGGGGGAGGGGGAGAGAAAAGAAAAGCACATTTGTTTTTCATTAAACAAAACTTATGGGGACAGAGAACACTTCTAATAATTTTAAATATCTCCTGCACTACCAAAAGGATGTTAATATTTCATTAGAGCTAGACAGCTCAGTAGGTCAATGCTATTTTTTTCAGCATGAGAATCTAGATTTGGCTCAGTCATGAGTGAATACATTTTAGTGCACCTCTACTTAAATTGCCTGGGCAGCATACACTAATTGTACACTTGGCCAGGCCTCTCTTGGAGTACTGTGCCCATTTCTGAAGAGCTTAAGGAGGATATTAACAGACTGGAACAGGTCCAGAGGAGGGTGATGCAGATGGGGAGGGGGCTGGAGGCCAAGTCTCATGAGGAAAGGTTGAAGGAATTGGGTATGTTTAGCCTGGAGAAGAGCTGAAAAGGGGAAATAGATGTCTTCAAATATTTAAAGAGCTACCATGTAGAGGAGGCAGCAATTTGTTTTCTATGTTTCTATTGCTCCAGAAAGGAGGAGGACCCCAAACTAATGGGTTCAAATTACAAGAAAAGTGATTTTTGGCTAAACATTAGGAAGAACATCTTGAAGATGCAACTGTTTGATAGTAGAACACCTTAGAAGGTAATAGACTCTGTTTCATTAGAGATTTGAAGCAGAGGCTCAGTGGCAACCTATCAGGGATGTTGTAGCAGTAGATTTTCTATATTGGCAGGGTTTGGACTAGATGAACATAGAGGTCCTTTCCAACTCTGTAATTCTATATACACCACAAAACAACCATACCCTGTTTACTCAGATTAATACTATCTTGCTGGCTCACAATAAAAGAGATTTAGGCCTGCTAGTATCCAACCTAGAAAAAAACAAATGTGACAGATTTTATGTTGATGTGCAACTGAGGGCCACTAAGCTACAATATGCCACAGTGACAACATCACAATTTTCTTTCATGCAGCAAATGTAATAAATCCAGCAAGTCAAAACAGCAGATGTTGATGACTAAAATACACAATGTATGCATGTATGCACACATATACGCATGGAAATTAGAGAGTCACAACCAATCAGGGACAGTTTGGAGCACATCTCCAAGTGTTTGAGAATGTTCAACTCACTTTCAGGCTTTTTATATTTACTTCAGGACACAGCAGTGCATTTTCATAAAACCTATGCAGTGCAGAGCTTGGAAAAGTTACTTTTAGACTACAAGTGCCAGAATCCCTTAGTGAGCTTAGACAGTAGTCATATTGGTTGGAAGATTCCTAGTTTTGTAACCCTAATAGATAACATGTCCAGGCTCTGGTGAAGTATCTCTGAGAATAATCCACCACAACAAAGTGTGTTTGCATAGGAAGCCAACTTAGCAAGTTCCTCCTTTTGGCCAGCAGTCAACAAGCTACCTAAGGCAGACCCATGGGCTTTTTGGTAGGCCCACAGAAATTTTTACGTTCTTTTCTTTCAACAACAGGCTTCCATGCCATAGACTATTTTGGAAAATACTCTTAGGGAGAACACTCAAGCTTATAATAAATCCCTCTTTACATCTAGTCTAGGCTGCTGCTACACTGTATAAATACAGTTTGATACCACTTTAGCTATCATGGCTCCCTCCTGTGGAATCCTGGGATTTGTAGTTTGTTGTGGCACCAGAACTCTCTGACAGAGAAAACTAAATATCTCACAAAACTACAAAACCCAGAATTCCATAGCATTGAGCTATAGCACTTAAAGTTGTGTCAAACTGTATTATTTCTGCAGTGTTGTAGCAGCCCTGATAACTTTTAAAGAATGCAAACAATATCCAGTGGGGAGCATGGGGAGGGACATCTATGGGAATTAGTGGGATCAAAGCTGGCATGGAAGGGACATTTAACCTTTTCCTCCCTCACTATGATCCAGAAGCTAGTATTTATATTAGGAGGAAATTCCTCACTGGCTCCTAACAGGGGATTTCCGCCCAAGGCGAACACCAGCTTCAGAGAAGGGATTTTCTTCAGCACTGTGCAGCTGGAGTAATTTGTCTGGGGGCAGTGAGCAGCACAAGAACAAAGGCTAGTTGGATGCCAGCTGTGTAGTGTGCAGTGCCCAGTCATTTCCTTCACTGACACTTCCTAACTCAACATGATCAGAACGTTCATCTTCAGGCAAGCTTCAGCTGCTTTAGCTTTTATGAACGTGGAGGTAAAGCAAATGAAGAGACATCATAACAATATGTCAGATATATATTTTGTCTGCCCACTGGCTTTTATATTCAATGGCTGGCATCCTGTTAAGGATGTACATAAATGTATGTTTCCCTTACATGTGCATATGACCTTTTGAGGGGTGCTGCTGTGGGTGGTATTTCCTTCCCCCCTTTGCATTTCCCAAAGCCCCCTGACTACTGAAGCTCCCTCCCCCTCCCCCTTTGCATGGCCATTCCCTGATTTGTGGGGAGCAGGCAGAATTGCAGTAGTGTCTCCCATAGCTAGACATGAAATGGTGACATCAACGCTGACATCTGCCAGTGTTTTCTGGATATCTCAGCACTTCTGTAATCATTTCATGTCTGGCTCTGAGGATGCAGCTAGACACTGCAGTGATCCTGCCTGCTCCCCATCAAG